>JACTTY020000033.1:2755990-4133985 GCA_014595695.2 Epargyreus clarus clarus
GGGTAAAAATGTATCGAAAGGAAGTGATCTCTTCAAAGAATCTATATAGATAGGAAAGATAAAGACGTATATAAAAATATCGTTGTGTGCAACATAATAGGTGTATTGGCATAGATATACTACTAATAAAGACGAGTATATCGATGTGTATTTGTATATTACGTATTTTTTGATAACCGAGCAAAGAATTGTTTAATTCTTAAGAGTATTTTGTGTGAGCTTTACGTAAATGGATCGTAAACGAGTTCATCCACAGGCTCTTGAAAGACTGCTAAAGGCAGTCTTTCAGTTTCATATTTTGTAGGGTGCTTTCTCAAACCTATCAATTAATTTGTGTCTTGTTTTGATATTTAAATTTATATTCATACGACTAATAGGTTTGGATTTTCACAAGAAAAAAGGTAATAAAGTAATAAACTCAGTTTTATAGACCTTAGCTTTAGGATAATTAAAAATATATTTTTTTCACCAACGCTAATCTCTGCTATATTAATTTCTTTTTATCTTCTCTTTCCATTCTAACATATTTTTATCTACTAGCATTCGCGCAGCTATGTAGTGTAGATCAGAAGTCACTATTTAAGTTTAAATCAAACCTTAAAACAAACAGGAGGCTCGCCTCGGCCTCAGTGTTACGTAATACTTTATATGAAAATAAATCGTGGAAAGGAGTCAATGACTTATTTAATTAACGTTCGAACTATCATTTAACGTCGAGCACTCGGATTCCGACAAGTTGCAATACTTGTCGGAATCCGAGTGCTCGACGCTTGTAATTCCAAGTACTTCCATTGAGTTTAACCTACTTTTCTTGCGTGATTCATAAGTAATTGAATAAGGAAAACTGGTTGAAATGTCATCGTTAATCCCTGCTGCTACAGGAGACGGGTTTCCTTTAACAATTGGTTGTTTTTTCTTTTATCATGAAGGAAAATTTAATGTCATGGAGTCTAAGAAATGTGTGGAATCTACTAACTTGCCCTTAGCTATGACGATCGTTTCATAATCCTGCTGCATGTTAAACTTAAAAACATCTTTATTAGTAGTATCTTTTTTTATAATATAGGAGTAGCAGACGAGCATGCAGTCCATACGATGGTAAGTGGCTACTGCCGCTCATGGACATCTGTAATCAACCTCAGATAGGATTAGATATTCCTACCTGAGGTCGGCTACAGATGCGCCACGCTACCCCTGAGGACTAAGCTGGAAACCCACGGAAAAGTTTGTCTCGCTTACCACACCCTTCAAAACGGAACACAGCAGCGCCTAACTTTGCTATTATAAGGAAGAAATAGGTGTGGCGGTGGTGTTGCCGGAGTCGAACCACAAAGGGTTCTATTACCTTAAAACCACCACCACCTTAGGGTTCTATATTACTACTAATAAGTAGTTTATTAGTAGTATTCTTTACATTATTAATGAATAAACTAATATTAATGTATTTGTCTTATTAATTTAAAAAGTGCAATGGCGTAGCTTAAATTGATGTGCTCGAAGACCCTTCTGAATAATCATCACATTACATACATACGTACACTTAAAACGAGTTTACCTTTACTAATTTGCATTCAGAAATCTTGTGATCTCTTATCTTATTTCTCGGAATCAGCAATACAATCATGTATCTAAAAAGTCTATGGGCTACATGGACCATTAAACACCAGGTGAACTGTTGTTCTCTTGCTACTCGTCTGCACATTTCTTCTTTCACAATCTAAAAACAGCTAAAGGCTCGTTTCATCAGAAGCATGGTATAAGATGAATGTTGAAGATGTAAGGCAAGATACTGGAGCTATTTTTTATTAATTATATGTTACAAAATGACGAAATATAGATAAAGATAGAAAAAAAGGTTAATAATGATTTTAGAAAAAAAAAGATTAACCCACTGAGTTTCTTACCGGATCTTCTCATTTGAGGTCGCGTTCCGATCCGGTAGTAGTGAAAGAAAAAATATTGTAACTGACAATTTGTATGTACTTCCGCAGGCCTATACAAATATTTTATTTTTTGATTTAAATCAAAATTACAGCTGACATTACAGATTTATACCTAATGCGCTAGAGTAAGAAAAAAAATGTTATACATTAATAAATTTAGTGAATACAGTCAATTATAGTAAATTTCGGATTAATTTTATTTTATTTCAACTCACCAGCAATGAATTTGACAAGGAGCCACGCCTCGAAGGGAGTGAGCGAGTGGTGGTAGAGATGCAGCCACGTGATCTGACTCTTCTTCTTACGCAGAACGAAGAATATCGTGTCTGCGAACTCCGACAGCTTGGAGAAGTAGTAAACCCAGCAGAGATGCAACATCTGTGGAGAGATGATATCTTAATTCAGTAGACTGGAACCTTAAAATATTAGGTTTCTTGATTGGCTTAATTTATTTTGGAAATAATAGAAGCTAATGGAATAGTCTATTAATCTTAAGTGGTCATTGACCTTTGTACACATGTGTAACAGACGCCAAGTAGGATAGAGACTAAGTTAGAAAGTCTTACGACAGAAAATCGCAGGTTTACACTGTTATAAATTGGAGTTAGGTTTTTGTAATGAAATAGAAGTGACAAGTGAGCCGGTATTGCTTGATGAAAGTAACTGCTGCTATCCATGGATATTGTGATCAACCCCAGATAGGATTGGATTCGTACCAGAGGCCAGTTAGGTGTTATTCCTGAATAGTAAATGAATATTTGTATATGAATTTCCTGAATAGAATGCTTCATATAATCTTTGCTATACCCTTTAAGCTAAAATACAGCAGCGCTGAACACTGCTGAAAAATTTAAGGTAAAAACGAAAGTGACAGCGCCTACGACGTCGAACCACAATGGTCCAACCAATGTCTACATTTCATGCTGCCGTTTTCTACCTTGAAACATTCCGTAAAGTTAGCTTAAACGTATTTCTAATTTCAGCCAAGGTCAGGGGCGCTATTAAACAAATGGACATTCTATCGACAATTTCATATTGGCACACAATCACGATAACGTAACGGTCCGCGACCGCCGAAGGCCGTCTTTTCACTTTCGGTGACGCAAGCGCAATTACATCGCTTTCACTGACAAGTTCAAGTTGATCTTAAAGGTTCTTGCTTGTTTTATTAAGAAGTAGCAAAGCATATTATGGTAAGTATGCATGATGGTATTGTGAATGCCTAATCAACTCTGTTTTCCTCTGTTCAGTACCCTTAGAATGAGTTTTTACGTTTTTCGAAAAATTACTGTTTTTGTTCTTGTTTACGTATTAATACATACATTTCCAATCAGCGCCCCTAGCGGATTGTATCGGGACTAACGTAAAAACTCATACTAAGAGTAGGTATTTTTAAGAATTAAAACATTTAAATTTTCTCATTCTTAATGGAAATGTTTAATATTACGCCATATTCTATCAAACTGACCAAATATGTAGCCAACTTCTCTTAGTTCTAAGATAATTGTGAAGTACTTGCAAAGCGATCAATATCAATCCGTTTTCCAAAGTATTTATTTCATAGGGTAATTGTTCAGTATTTAGAACTGGTCGAAATACTGATTATAAATAAAAAGAGTAAATTCAAAATTTAAAAGGTTGACGTTTCTGTCATAACACACATTGTACGGACAGTCGGTATTCGGAATTCGTCACGGGACGTATATAGTATAATAATTATATTTATTACGGGGGTCCTGGGGACCTATTCGGGAATCGGGAGTGAGTGTGTGCATCAAGGACGACTGGTCGGCGAAGGGAGCTGCGCTCCACTCAGCGGTATTTATACATTTATTCAACTACACTATCGTCACTAGCGCACAAGGATTCCTAATTCATTTCCGACTAGAAACCAGCGACCTAAAACTTTAAAGTAATGCAACATAAATTTCGGATATAATAATAAGTACTAACTGAACTTAGCTGCGTGTCGCTGGGACTGTGTCAATTATTAATTATTAAAGAGGTTTATAATTAAAGAGCTTATAAGGTCCTTTTTTTTCTTCTCAAGAGGGAAACCTTCAAAAGGTATCGTGCCGTGGGAGCGACACGGGGTTATGTGGGACTTTTACCGCGCTAAACCCCCCCCCCCCCCCCCCCCCCCCCGGTGGCCGTCCTCGGCGCTGCGTAGAGGACTCCGGGATCTCCAAAGGAATGCGACCGGAGTCCTCTCAGCGTACTGCCCTGTCGGGCTGCGCCCAGGTGAGTTTGTATCACCACACCGTCTGGTGTATGACGGAATGCGACCACACATAACGCCGTCCTTCCCGGGGTCGCTAACCAGGCGGTTTGAGCTCCCTGCTGCGCGCAACCCTGAAAACCACTTTTAGTCGCCTCTTACGACAGGCAGGGGATACCGTAGCCCTATTCTGGTCTCGGAGCTACAGGAACATTACAATAGTCCCTATGGTTCCTATAACTTTAAAATAAAAAGTTTATAAACACACTTTCTATATGAAAATGAAACGTAGTGAAGAAACAAATCAACCCATCTATTACTTTTGAAAACTGTGTTTAGTTTGAGAGGTTATTTTTTAATGTTACTGCAACAGCCCGAACTACAGTCAATCCTAAGATTTACCCGTAAAACCTATGATACTAACGTGAGTTCGTAAATGGAGAATTTTGAACTTATATAATTTGGTAAATGTAGGATCTACTAAAGTCTTTTAGTAAAAGTAATATTTACACCTAAAGATGTAACTCCAGTCCAAAAAGCGTACCTAATTTACCAATTCGAATTTGATACGCGTTATATAGTTTAAACGCTCATTCAAAAGAGTCATGCTCAGGAAATACCGGCTGATGATAAGTACTCTCAAATTACGCAGTGTTACGCAAACTAACTTTCAAAAATCATGCCACTTCCAGTCACATGGCTGCACACCCTACCCGCTAGTTTGTCGGCACATCGTTATTTTTAAACGGATTTCTGAAGTGTGCCTTGCGTCATACATCCGGCACATCCGGTAAGTTAACAGAATTAGAAAAACTCACATAATAAAAATTGTGGTACATTATAAAAAGTAAAAAAACGATACTTAGTAGTAATAAAAAGTATGGAATAAGAAATTTTAGAGTACTTTCAGGCATGCAGAAATCCTCTATTTATATTTATTATATTTTCCTTCGTCGTTTAAACTAGCGATACCTCATTTCCGATACGCTCATGAAATAGACTTTGAGAGACGCTTTGAAAAATTTAATTCGATGTGAACTGCGAACCCCCTTTAAATAGACTGAATTTCAGACCATTAGGCTAAAATATTTTTATACCTGACTCGCCCAAATTTCGTATATACTATGTTTGTGAGCGCCAACTACCTTTTTGGTCTGGGACTGTTAAATGGGCGTTGTAACCGCAATCGCAATCCGCATCGAAAACCTACAAAGTTTCAAAAATCTTTTTATTCGTCACGCTCTAATTTTATTGCTACCTCTAATTACTTCCGTAGTAATTATAAAGAAAATCCGACTACACTTAAAATGGCCGTTCCGTTTCTACAAATGCGTTTAAAATTACATGTCACATTCATGCTTGACATAATTAATGTAACAGACAATTGTATACTAAACTTATTTAAACAAATTATGTACAATAACTACGTAACTTTTAAAGATGTCTGAATTACTTCCGGGTTTGCAGATAGTAATTAAATACGAATAAAGAATCTTGTTAAACAAAATTAATCTGTTTTTGTTTACTAACAACGTTGATTATTTATTTATAATAATTTTACGAATTATTTTCGTTTCATTATTTGTCGATAAATTATCATCATTGCCTATAATTTATTTGTCAAGTCAGTTGTGCATAAATGATGGATAGATAGATGGAGATTGGTCTATAGTCACATGGTTACAGTTTACTTCGTTTACTGGTGCAAGAAATATATTTATAGCACTCTGTGACCTAAACCCGCATTTTAGCCACGCATTTCTGTGTCCAAAGTAGCCGATTTTTACACCGTACAAATATTAATACTCTACCCTCACAGTTGTAAAAAATAAACATAGCTATGAACGTTTCATACTTTTAAATGCCATTTAAAAATTAAAAGTGAGTAATGAGTATTTTGTTTAAAGCTATAATTATGTTAATATTTTATTATGGACGTATTTATAAATGTTTTTGCCATTGTGTATATACTAAGCAATAACATCAATATAAGACTAACTGTTGGGCTTTATCGAGTTTTATTGTTTGTTTTGACAGTGTATTTTTAGGTAACGATAACGATTTAGGAAGGTAATGTTTTTCGACTATATGTTTGTTACGTATGTATTTTTCATTCTTTGGCAAACTCAAACGTCTTCACTAATTTTGACATATGATGTGTCGTTGGATTCGTCTAAATTGTGGAGATAACATAGGCTATATTTTTAGCAATCGGGTTTTTGTTTTTTATAGTAACTTTTTAGTTGCGATTTTGCGACTTTCCGGAATTTAAATGCACATGTCACACAAAATGTTTTTGATTTGCAAGGGTTATTACCAAGTTACTTGTTCACGTTTGTCAATCCGAATAATCGCGAATATTTATAACTGAGGTCCGGATAATCGATTTTATACTGTATCACTAGTATTACTCATGAATTCGTACACTATGTGATTTTTTTTCATATGTTTCTTTAATACGTTTAGGTGGAGTTCCCTAAGCCTAAGGGAGTAGCCTAAATGGCTTGATAGATTTCGACGTATGTGTGGTGTTAGATTTGTCTTTATCACAAGAGCAGATTAATTACTAAATTTTCTAAATCAAGACTTCTTCACATCAAATTTCAATGGTTTTGGTTGTGTCACATTTTTATTGCTTTTTTAGTTCATAATTTTTAGTTTCAATCATTTATAAGTTTCAAAATAATTATCATATTTTTTCATATTACTTCACAAGTATAAGCGGGTTTATGTCACACGAGCTATAAAATAGTATACGATACTTGTGACATAAGTAGCCTATTATGTGCACGGCGTTTAGCACCCTCGCTGCGCTCGGGCGCTAACTTCACGCCGTGCAAAAATAGGCTACTTTGGCCACGCGTATCGTAATGTACTATTTGATAAAATTGTTGATACTGTTTTTATAGCAATTTTTATATGATATAGACGAGTACTAAAACAGATTTTTTTAGGAACTCATCTCTTAGGGGGAATGAAAGCTTCTAAATAAAAATAATGTTCGTGTTCAAGCTTTTTTCTTAGCGAGAAACTTTGTTCATATTATAACGGATATAAAATATTTAGACAGGCCACGCCAATAATGACATTTCACTTTTGAGCGTGTAGAATAAACAAATGTTTCGAAAGTACGAAGCAAGTGGCATTCTGTGAACTTGACCCGATGTTGAAGAGCTATGAATGTGTAGATATGATGTATTAAAAAGAAAGTTTCTTTTCATCGCAGAACAGGTTTAGATTTGGGTAAAGGCATTAATATTTTTGTGAATACGCATTGCATGGGCATTTGAAGCATGTATTAATATTTTGTGTAATTCGTATTTATTGAAAATTTACATATGCTAATTAATAAGTTATGATTGCCAGGTCATATGATGATAATAGTAACTTGGCAATCATATCATCTTATTGATAATAATACATTGGTCTTTTGTAAAAAAATGTTTGGGGTATCCGCTACATCTTTTTCTAATTTCAATTTCTAATGACACTGCTGGGCACGGGTCTTCGCCCTGAATAAGAATAATATAGGCTATAGCCCATTACGCTGGCTAAGTGCTGAGGATTGAATAACAAATATCTTGGTATCTTAGAGACCACATTGGAAGAAATGTAGAAATTCCCATTTTTGACAGTAAACTTTAATCTAAAATATAATACAGTGCCTTAAAGTGGGACTTAATATATTTCTGATGTTTAAAATATATTCACACATATATAGCATGTTCAGATTCTCAAAATAATTGAATTTCTATAATTACTGAACTCTATGGTATTGACGGTCAAATATTAGTGTCATGTCATCTTTTACTTTCTATATATTTGCAAATGATTTGCAGAGACGAAACAATTTCCTCTGCTACAAAAGCTAATACATTTATGTTAAAATGCCGCAAAGAAAGAAATGTTTAATGTTTATAGGAAGGCCTATAATATATTTCAGGTAGAAATTTA
Organism: Epargyreus clarus clarus; assembly: GCA_014595695.2. Taxonomy (NCBI): domain Eukaryota; kingdom Metazoa; phylum Arthropoda; class Insecta; order Lepidoptera; family Hesperiidae; genus Epargyreus; species Epargyreus clarus. Next base: position 2,764,106 of record JACTTY020000033.1, read on the forward strand.
GTCTAGTTACCGAAACGAAAGCTATGGCCATATAACATCAAATTAAATGAAGACCATTTGCTATTACTATTTCTAGAAATATCATCATCATCATCATCATCATCAACCCATTACTGTCCCACTGCTGGGCACGGGTCTCCTCTCAGAATGAGAAGGATTAGGCCATAGTCCACCGCGCTGGCCAAGTGCGTATTGGTAGACTTCACATACCTTTAAGATTTTTTATAAATCTCTCAGGTATGCAGGTTTCCTCACGATGTTTTCCTTCACCGTTTAAGCAAGTGATAATTAATTTCCTAATACGCACATAAATTTGAAAATCAGAGGTGCGTGCCTGGGATTTGAACCTCGGACCCCTCGATCGAGAGGCCGCGTTTCTTAACCACTAGGCTATCACTGTTCTAGAAATATAAGTAAATATAATTATAAAATATCTTGAAATAATTTTTGGGACTTTTCTTGTATAATGTTAACGCTGTATATTACTAAATATTATGTATTTGATCTCAAACAAATGTTCTGAAAAGAGACTTTTGATATTGGAAATCTTACCCTTCTCGCTTTTTCACTATCAGTGTAGTCCACAGGCTGGCATGACAGGCTGTAGTCGCCCCACCATCCAGACATAAGGTGCTGAAAACAAAATTTACAATTAATATAACGCTAGATACTGCCAATCTACACCTATTTTTACACACAAATGAAAATAGATAATAAATACAATGTTGTACCAATTAGGTTAGGTTATTTTTTGGCGGCACGTATAAACTGTCAAATCTACGATGCTACGATGGTGTTAAATACGTAAGTACCCGAACTATTTCATGTCTATATCAACTTGATGCTAATTACGGTAAGCAGGATTGAACTGCTATTTGAGATAATAATTCAACAAACACAAATAAAGTAACTCGACACTAACGTTTTCGATAATAGATACTTAAAACATCACTAGGATTCTCTGTGGCATGGGTTCAAAAGATAAATTTAAATTCATTGATTTGATATTTAATCTGACTGGTCGTGGATCGAAATTGTATCTGCCATTGGGGTGATTAAATATATTTAAAAAATGTAAAAATATTTAATAAAAATATATTTATAAGAACATCGTATATATTTGATTAAATGCCTAAGATTAAGTTAATACATTAATCTTTAGTTAATTACGAAATGCATTAACAAGATACCGAAACGAGCAAGTGTAACAAATTAAACATAAACCTTGAGTTGAAACCAAAAGAAACATTTCACGAAAGGAAGGCATCATCCGGCGTAACGTTGTTATTGTATCACAACATACAACGTACATGAATATACTAGAAGATTGCGTACTGTCGGCTTAGGATGTAGTGCGTGTTTGAACCGCGCCTTGACCGTTTTGGCAAAGAATGAAATTCGTATAGTTGTTCAGTTACATGGAATAATACCGTGAGATGGCGTTATATTCACTAGAATAGTTTGCGGCATAAGGATTTTTTAGAGTAATCTAACGCAGTTTTCTGAATAACAAGTTGAATCCAGTTTGTGACAGTATCAAGATGTCATAACTAGCAAGATACATAGTTAAGTCATCTAATTTTATTACAAATACTAACTTCGCGAAATGCTACAGATTACATAGTTATATGTACATACGATTTTAAACTAAAGTAATTATACTTAGGAAAACCTATTAATGACGCTACACTCTACATTAGATTTTTTTTTTGATGTAGATACCTACTTCTATTCTATAAGGTGTAATAGGAGTAACATTGTACGTATTTGTAGAACAGTGTTGTTGGTTCTGTCACGATACGTCATGTATTATGAAACATGCGATGTGCAGTGAAGTGTGCTTTGTATGGGTAGTTCCGATAGTGAAGACACATGACATTTGTTTATTTAATATAAATTATATCTCTGGTGTCAATTGAATCAACCTTATAGATTAATATGAAAAATCTATTATATTTATATTGAAATGATAAAATAATGAATTATTTTATAATACAGGTAAGAGCAACAGACGAGCATGTAGTCCATTTGATGGTACTTAGCTACTGCCACCTATGGACATCTGTATTTAACCCGAGATGAGATAAGATTCCTACCCAAGATTGCCCATAGATGCGTTGCTACTTTGAGGACTAATTCGGAATTGTATAAGTGTCTCTTCCTTACCTCACCATAACACATACAGCTGTTAAAAAGCCGAAATAGGGATAGCCTACTGGATCAAACCACGATGAGTCATACTACCTCAAACACTCAATAATAATTAGAAATACATCGAAACTTTACCTTTAAATTACTTATCACTTCATTCAGCCAATGATTATTATCATTGTTTAGAGAATCTTAATTTAATCACACGCCAATATCCCCTTAGAATCAATCAATTCACCATAGCTTGAAGACAATGCTGGCAACTTTGCACAAGAACAGCGCTTACTGACCTTAAGACCTACGTAATAAGATTCAGGCTAACCACAATAGTTTTTGCACACGTCACGGGTGCCTGCCTAGGAAAATGATTTAATGACGCACCTTGACACCGCTAGGAATGACGAAATAAGGTATTTGTCGTACTAATAAGAAATGAGGATAGTGAACAGGTATAGTATTTGGAGCGATGAAATTTCTGTATTTCTGGATTATATTTTCACTTACAGAATATATTTGTCTTCTATGAAGATTACATTATTATTATTATTAAAAGAAATGCGAAGTAGAACTGTTCTTAACCGACTTCAAAAAAGGAGGAGGTTTCTCAATTCGATAACATTAAACATATATACGTGTTTATTTATTACTGTACTAAAGATTTTAATGAGCCTTTGCAACAAATTTAGTTTTATCAATAAAAATTAAACTAAAATAAACAAGATAAAATAAACACCGAATTTTATAGGAAGTATCTTAAATATTTTATTTCTTTCTTGCAAGACCAGTAGTAAGGGATCCATAATGGTTTTTTTTGATATATGAACGTTATTTACATCTATGTGGCTTTTATTATATTTAAAGCAAAATAATTATAAAAACAGGTGCAAGTTTTTTTACATATCTATCTGTATCAATCGTTTCATAAAAAATAATATTATATTTTGTATTTTAATGTTTGTAATTGAATAACACTAGTTTTGTAGCAATAGTGTCGCATATCGCTCTCTCTTTTGATGTGACATTGGTCTTAAATGACGAAACGAGATATACTTACGCATTAGTTCTCTTGATGACAGATCCAAGGATAGGGTCAGTACTCGTATGACAAAATAATTCACTTTTGTTATGGATATTATTTCAAGCACAATAGAAGGTCAATTGCCTAATTTGGTTTGTCCTTTGGTACTGTTTTGGTAATTGTGATGTGATGTCACAGACTTGTGGACAATGATGGGTACATTTGGAATGAAAGGTAGAAGTAGTATTTGATCGGGGAGGTACTACAGTCACACCTATTTGTAACGTGAAGCATCCCTTGCATTTTGGTGGAATGATGTTGTTGCCAGAAAACTTATATCTAGGCGACTGTTTCGGTCACAAATAGTGGCAACATACCTGGAATCGACTTTAGTTAGAAGTCCAGTTATATATAGACTTGGTTACAAATGTCTATCAGCGGCAGTAACCACTTATCATCAAATGGAATACATGCTCGTTTGCTACTGAATCTTACATATTAACAGGATCTGAAAGGCATAACCAAACTTGGCATGCAGGGGTCCAGGTCGTAATTTGGGACTGGAGCCTGCTCGCACTGAGCCTGGGTTGGTGGCCTACCCGTATACATCCCGTATAGATTTTCCAGTAAAGTGGTAACAATTGGAACCGCATTCGAAAAAAATTCCCTCTAACGTACCTATAAAAGCTAGCGGTTACCCATCCAACTTCCGACCACGGCCGACGTTGCTTAACTTTAAACTTCACCTTACTTATATCGTACATTTGTAGAACTTACCTCATAAAACATGTACAGAGACAGCAGAACTTGAAACGCGTTGTAGGCTACGAGGATGTTCTTGATCTTGAAAGGTTTCCGGTTGGCCATCCACAGAGGCCCCGCCATCACGAACGCGAGGTAGACCACCACCATCGCCAGGGTCGGGAGGGGCGTGTCGAACAGGAACCATCCTTGGACGCGAGGGTCTGGAAAGAATGGGGAGGTTAGTCTATGAGATTCTTCTATGGGTAGAACCCTTTGTGGTGCCAGGCAAGCAGCCGTAATCTAAAATGTTATGACCTGTGTCCCGCGTTTAAAAGTATTAATATACTGAAGATTTCATGGGTTTCAATTTTTTTCATAGAAGCTTAGTCATTTTTTTAATGATAGCAGTTAGTTAGTTAAAGTTAAGTTATTTTTAGTAATATTAGTTAATTGCCAGTAAAAATCCTTTAAAAATCGGTCCAGCCGTTTCGAAAATAAGTCTGAACAAAGAGTCTGACAGACTGACAGATTTTTTTTTTCTTTTAAAGAAAGGTTGGGAAATTGCTTTAGTTAAATGTTTCATGTATATGACCGGTTTCCGTCGACTAGCTAAAGCTGCCACACCAATCGATCGATGTTTATCGATTATGGTAACAAGTGACGATCGACAATATAATTATATTCCATTTTATTTTTATTATATTCAATTTAATTTCTTCACTAGGTTTTACACGTGTTCCATGAAATAAATAAATCACGTTTATCACCGACTTATAATGACGGTCATTATAATGAATTATCTTTTAATCTGTTGTGTACAAACAATGTGTGTAAATGAAATAAGTTATCAAAAATAATGACTAACACGGATTCTTGTATTACTTATTTGCATAAATACTACACTTCACACATGTGGGAAACATCGATAAAATTTTAATTCTTACATTTTTACTCATTAAAGACTGATTAATGTTTGCAATTATATCTCTATTACATCTTATTAATTTCATCTACATTACATACAAAATGTAAATTACATTATCAATTCAGTATAATTTGTAAGTATTGTATTATTTAAAGGAAAGGTCTTTTTGTAATGTAGTTAGCGTTATAACAGCAGAGCGCTACTAGCTGCTATTTATAGATAATATAGGAGTAGCAGACGACGATGCAGTCCACCTGACGCTAAGTGGCTACTGTCGCCCATGGACATAATTAACCCCAGATAGGATTTGATATCCTACCTGGGGTCAACCACAGATGCGCCGCTACCTCTGAGGACTAAGCTGGAACGCCTCGTAAAAGTAGGTCAATCTTTCCATACCCTTCAAACCCGTACACAGCAGCGTTTAACTCTGCTGTTATGAGGCGTTATAGGTGTGGCGGTGGTGCTGCCGGAGTCGAACCACAAAGGGTTCTACCACAAAACTATTTCACTGCTATAATAGCAAAACGCTGCTACAATTTAATCCAAGAGATATATTCCTCGCAAATAGCAACGCTTCTGTGTTTATGTACCTTAGGTACAACTCTTCCTCTTTGCGTTTGATTACAATACCCTTACCATGACTTTTCAAAAACCCACAATTTTACGTTACGTTTACTCAATCCAATATTCTGTTCCTTTTGCTTCAGTGGACTGAGTAAACGTAACAATAAGTAAGTGCTCAAGTATTTTAACTGCCTCACACGTTCGCAAAAAAGAGAGACACAACATAAAACGCCATTTTGTCAATTTAGATATTTAATGTTACGTTACTGCCACTATAGTTCTGATAAAATCCGCTAGGGGCGATTGGAAATTGTATGGGCAAATACGTAAATATATACCAAAACAGTAATATTTGTCGAAACGTAAAATCTCATGGTAAGGGTACTGATGTCGGTGAGCAGCAGTGGCGATCTACGATAAAAATGAGATCTACCATCTCCATGTAGGTTTATCCAAATGCGGAGGGCAATGTGGCAAAGAAGGTGATAGAACCCTTTGTGGTTCGACTCCGGCGGCACCACCGCCACACCTATTTCTACCTAATAACAGCAGTGTTAGGCGCTGCTGTGTTCCTGTTTGAAGGGTATGGTAAGGGAGACAGACTTTTCCGAGGCGTTCCAACTTAGTCCTCAGGGGTAGCGGCGCATCTGTGGCCGACCTCAGGTAGGAATATCTACTCCAATCTGGTGTTGATTACAGATGTCCATGGGCGGCAGTAGCCACTTACCATCAGGTGGATTGCATGCTCGTCTGTTACTCTTATATTATATATAAAAAAAAATGTTTTCTAAGCGTATGTAAATTTCAGTTTTTGGCGCTTCCGGTAATCCAAAAGGCTTGATGCAATGCAACATAATATGAGGTGTCGTTAGATTAATTTAAATGGTGAGATTTATATTTTCTAGCAATCGTGTTTTTTAATTTTTATGTGTAGAATGGTTATTTTTTTTATAAAATAATAGTTATTTTATAAAATATATATGTAATCATTCAATTTAGTTATAGTTGAGTTGTTACTTCCGGTGGGTATAACGGTTAATGCTAATGTAGATTTCTGAATGGAATTTAGTTGTTATATTATATAATAGAATGTGACCTTAATGCGAACTTAATGCGTAATACATAGCATCAATAATCATAATAATGTGTGCGTGATCTGGGGCAAAAACGAGGAAACATATTATTTTTGGAAAAATAGATCTGGTTTTGTAATAAAGCCATCTTGATCCTAACTAATCACACGATGATCATCAAATTGCAAGTATAGCTACATAATTATATTTTTATTAACAACGAATATTAGCAACTATTATTAAGAAACGGTTACTCTGACTTGACACTCTAAATAGTACAAGTTGAACGGTGTATTAAATTTAAAAATAATATAACAATATTACCAATTCTCAATATTAAAATATTTTATCAAACTATTCTATCTGACATCTGTAATCAACCCCAGATAAGATTAGATATTCCTACCTGAGGTCGGCCACAGATGCGCCGCTACCCCTAAGGACTAAGCTGGAACGCCTCGAAAGTATGTCTCCCTTACTACACCCTTCAAAACGGAACACAGCAGCGCCTAACACTGCTGTTATTAGGCAGAAATAGGTGTGGCGGTGGTGCCGCCGGAGTCGAACCGCAAACGGTTCTACCACCTAAACCTATCTAATCTATTTGTATTTGTAATCTATTCTATTTGTATATATATTTCTGTATTGGTGTACGAATGATGGTTAATGTTAAAATAAAGTGTTAACATTAAAACAGATTTTCGGGTGCCACTTAATACCATACAATATTGCAGTATTCAATAGAACAACAATTCATAGTTATTTCGGAGTCTATAAATCCTATGCAAACTTATTGGCTGTTGTCTCAGTCTGTTGGAACTGTGGTCTATTCATCATCATCAACCCATTATTGTCCCACTGCTGGACACGGGTCTCCTCGCGTAATGAGAAGGATTAGGCCATAGTCCACCGCGCTGGCCAAGTGCGTATTGGTAGACTTCACATACCTTTGACATTTTTTTATAAATCTCTCAGGTATGCAGGTTTCCTTACGATGTTTTCCTTCACCGTTTAGCAAGTGATAATTTATTTCTAATACGCACATAACTTTGAAAAATCAGAGGTACGTGCCTGGGATTTGAACCTCGGACCCCTCGATCGAGAGGCCGAGTTTCTTAACCACTAGGCTATCACGGCTATATACTGTGGTATATTGCTAAATAATATTTTTCGGGGTGAAACATCCAATTATGTTGTTATTGTTTAGTAAAACAACGAAATTCAGAAAGTTCTAGCAAGATATAAAGTAACACAAAATATATTGTTGCCTTATATCCAATTAAACACGTATTTCCAAATTAAGGAATAGCTAAGAATATTTTAACTTTTACCGCTAAAAATAAATGCCCTGTAAAATTTGTGGATAATACGTTCACTTTTTTATAACTGATACTAAATCATGTATTCATTACACTTAAAGGTTGCTCATTCATAGCCGGCTTGTAGGACCAATGTTCAGGAATATGTTTATGATGGTTTAGGATGGAATAAAAAAAAACAACAATGGCGACAAGGAAAAACATTATGTCTTTTCATTAGCCCCACCAATCGGATCCAAGATTGAGCCAGTTTCAACCCAGCCAAACTCGCTCAAAATTCGAATATGGCTATTTATGGACATAATGACACAGGATTTTTATATATTAAAATAACCCGTTGGCTGTTAATATTCGAACGAGATAATGCTGCCTACACTAAGGTGTCACGAAACTTTCATGATTTATAATTTCACTGCATCATTCACCATGCTTTACCGGACAGTGAAAGTGTTGATTGTACGAATATATTAATCTTGTAGGTACTACTGTTATATCACATAATAAAATATAGTAAATTTATTCCCAGTTTCCTTATATTTGAAGCATATTTCATTTATGTCAACTTGTCTAGTGGTGTTGTCTTTAAAATCTGACATGTAGGTGTGGGTTCGATCCACAACCAGACAATTAAATGGTAATGGTTAGGCACGCTATGGGTCTGGGTGTTAGTGTAAATGGCTCTAATGATAAAGTAGTTCCCAGTGGCTTGAATTTTTTTTTCTTATTTTGTGTTACTCATATTAACTGACTTTAAAAAGGAGGTGGTTATCAATTTGGCCGGTATCTTTTTTTATGTATGTACACGAATCACTCCGCCGTTAGTGAACCGATTTTAATAATTCTTTTTTTAGTGTGTAGAGACGCTCACATTAGACACGCTGTTTACATCGTTATCCAACGAAATATATTGAGCGCCGACTTCAGAAATATGTACTAAACCAACATTTATTTGAATTATTTTTTACTTTGTAGATACATAGAAGTCGGTTGTATTTTTTTGTTAATTTTTTTTAAAGTTTGAGTTTTTCAAATTTCGGAAATATTTGAAATAATTCCTCGTTCAATTTGAACTAGTACCATGACCATTTTGGATTTGCTATTCCAATTAAATAAACGCAGTTTGCCAATTTTGAAAAGATCACAGTTTGTATAATAAACTAACATAAAATGGTGTAAATATTTTATAGACTAGTAAACTAATTGAAACTGAAATTTTATAAGGCCATTAGCAAATGTTACTTCATTGAAAAGACTTTAACGCGCTCTGCTAATTTTACGATTTAATGCATCGGTTACGGATGCATCTTGTGTTGAAATCAAAGTTAATTTAATTTATCTGATAATTACAAGTTCGAATTGGAATTGCGTGTAGGTTCCGTACAACGGTAACGGTAATAGACGGATAATTAAATTTGAGTATGTAGGTACCTATTTTATTTTAATGAGTTATGCGTGAATGAACTACTTATTTACTATTTATGCAATTATATAGTAGCAACATAAGCGACGCGAATTTTGGGCTTAAAATAAAATTGCTTAAAATATGATTGGCGCTATTATATAAATAATTAGAGTTAAAAACTTAAAAACCATGCTAAAACCGCACAAGGAAATTAGTTAATCCTGACGATCCTGAGGAGAAAGGGACAAAATGATTAAAATCGTGTATTGTGATCGGTTCTTAATAGGTGTTCAAAATTTTAAATTATTCGGACCTTTCAAAGTGGGTAAAAATCGTGTTCAAAGATTCTATTATATACATATTACACACAAGCTAATAAAAGCGTGGTAAAAATATGGTACGGAACCTTTAATGTGTGATGCAACTTGTACTTGGCCATTTTAACTTTTCACGTTCATTTATAAAGTTTTGCAGTTAAAAATTTACATATTAGGCACTGGTTGTATAAAATGCCTTAGAGGCTCTTCTCGGTAGATCGAAGCTTTCACATTTTGATCTCTCGATGGACGATATGCTAAACAATGGTTTTCACACTTTAGTATATAGGAAGTATACGTCATATTGTGAGATGAAAGTTTGATCGAAAGTGTTTATGCTATTAAAAGCTGTATTTTTTAAATTTTATTGTAATTTTTTGGACATAATTATAAAATTAAGAGTGAATGAGAATGAGCAGTGTTTATGAAAATTTAAAACATAATTATAAGAACAAGGGTTCTACCGGACGCCGATCACAGATGCACTGTCATTTCTGAGTATCAAGATATTCGCCTTATAGGTTAGAGGATGAGTCTGAGGACTAATTATTTGTTATAAGAAAATCACTCTCTGTTTTCAAATTAGTCGTACATTACATAAAATGACATTACTTTCTTAATATCAATAATATTTCATAAGCATTTTCTCAACAATGCCAGTACTATTAAGGAGACATTCTCGGAGGAGTACTCTTGAAAAGTAAACAATAATTGTTTTACCTCAATTATGAAGTAGTTACGATGCATGTGATTTTCTTTTTCGTTTTTCATATAATGAAGTTGATAAAAAAACATGTGCTTGTATGCGTATTAAAAGGTATTAAAAGGTTCATCTGTATTTATTGCTTCAATAATGGAGAGTGTGCTCAAAAACGTCTAACTTATATGTCTAAATTATATATAAACGTCTAAATTATACTATCTATGACGACCCGTGTGGCGGAGCGGCCACCATACCGGTCTGACGCGCAAAGGGTCCCGGGTTCGATCCCCGGCCAGACAGAAATCTAAATGATGAATTTAGATTTATGTTTCTGGGTCTGGGTGTTTGTGTATTTGTCTATGTGTGTGTCCATGGCACGACATAGGGAATCCTAGTGTGGGGCTGTGAGTGTAGAAAGCGTTAAAAAAAAATACATAAATTGTATCCTTATCAACCCATCACTGTCCCATTGTTGGGTACGGGTCTCTACTCAGGAAGAGGAGGAAATGAGAAGGGTTAGGTTATAGTCCACCACTGGCCAAGTGCGAATTGATAGACTTCACATACCTTAATAAACTTTTTTAAACTTCTTTCAGATATGAAGGTTTCCTCACGATGTGTTCCTTCATCTTTAAACAAGTCATAATTATAATATAATACGTACATACTTTAAAAATCAGAGGTTTGTTAATAGGTATGCCTTTTATTTTATTACGAAATTAGAATCTTAAAGGCGCTATTTGTTCGTACAAAATTAAATTAAATGTAGCTTCTGTTGAAATTAACTTATTTGATTCATTGTAACCATTTCTTTCTACCGCACACTTTTTGTTAGATCTGATCTCGTCAAAAATGAAAGTGTATTACACAAAAAGTGACATAGCAGTTTACTTTGAATGTATGTTGTGTGTGGTTTTCCTTTTGACTATTTTGTAAGTAGGAGGTTGCGTACTTTCAAAGTTTCAATTTATAATAGTTACAATTAGTTGGTGTTTTAATTAATTATTTATTAGCCACATTTTAATAAAGTTACTATGTTTAAATAATTGCTATTTATCTATAGCATACAGTTCTTGTTGGGAGGTATTTATATTTTATAATATAAGAGTAGTAGACGAGCATGCAGTCCACCTAATGGTAAGTGGCTACTGCCACCCATGGACATCTGTAATCAACCCCAGATAGGATTAGATATTAGGTCGGCCACAGATGCGCCGCTACCTCTGAGGACTAAGCTGGAACACCTCGGAATAGTATGTCTCCTTTCCACACCCTTCAAACCAGAACACAACAGCGTTTAACACAGCTGTTATGAGTCAGAAATAGGTGTGGCGGTGGTGTTGCCGGAGTTCTACCGGAACCACTTCTTCAAATGAAGTAAAACCAAGTAACAGTAAAAATACAGGAAAATTACACTTCAAAATTACTGTTTTTTTTTTCAATCAATAATATGAGTATTTTTTTATGTTAGTGGAAATTCCTGCGTAAGAAAACTAACTAACTGCAACACTTGGTAATCGTTATCTACTAAAAATAGAACACAAGTTCTAGCAGTAAAACGTAAAGTTACCCTATAATTTACGTATGTAATACATACAAATGAAGTATTGATAAAATAAGGAAAGTGTAATTCTGTTAGCGATTCTAAATATATAAATATATATATATATATATATATATATCTATCATACTTAACATGAGTGCGAGGAGGAGCCTACACTATGCTTGTACAGTGCATCGAGTAATTTGGAATAAGAAGCCTGAATACCTATTTGAGAAATTGCACTGGGTCGACGACTTTACCCACCGGAGCCTTCGCTCAAATTCTCAAGGTCTCCTAAAAATTCCAGCTCATAAATCGGCCAGATACAGGCGTTGTTTCAAATTTGAAGCAGCAAAAATTTGGAACGACTTACCTCCCCCTTTGAGGAGAAGAATGAGAACGGAATGCTTTAAACACAAATATAAATCTGCTTTGTTAAAAAGACAACTTGCTGGTGAAAACTTGAAACCTGCCTGCATGCAATATCTACCAATAAAAAAGTTCTTTAATGCTAATTAAACACATTATTTAACCTCCAAATACGTACATACACACTCACACACACACACACACACACACACACACACACACACACACACACACACACACACACATACACGCTTGGATTTTAAAACCCAGGAGATGCCCCACTGACGGCTGACTATCTTCTTATCCCACCTAACACCACAGGGATTATAGGAGCGGCTGAAAAACAGCGCTACTCGAATCCCAGATTCTGAGACAGCAATGCTGAGCCGAATTCCTTTTGTCGTATTAATATTACTGTAAAATGTACATTTATTCTTTGTGTAAACTGTGTTATTATGGCAATAAACGTTTATTATTATTATTATTATTATTATTAAATAATATTATACATACATACATTACTTAATAATTAAATTTATAAAACATACAATATAATATAATATATTATACATACATTACTTAATAATTAAATTTATAAGTACATATTTTATAATTTAATAAGTATCTCTTTCATGTTATTTTTAGATTCAGGCATTTTCTTCTATAATGTTTCCTGCTTTCTTTTAATATTCTAAAACGGAAGATTTCTACTTAATACTAAGTAATGCGTCTTGTACCACTATTTTGTTCAGTAACAGGTGCTTATAACAAATAAACAATTATTGAATTTTTTGTATATCTGTCTGTTTGTTTGTTCCGGTTAATCTCCGAAAGGACTGGACTGATTTTGAAGGGACTTTCACTAACAGCTGATACTATAAGTTACTCAAACTTAAGCTATTCTTAGTTTAGAATTAAATGTTCGCGCAAAAAAATTAAACCCCATGAAATTGCACAGTTTTATACTTTTAATCGTGGAATGAGCTGCGGGGTACTTGTCGTATACAAATAAAATAATAATAAGTAAAAAAGTATGTAAAAACTCACCTGATACTCTTTCAGCCAACATCCAATACTTGTTGATGATCGTAGTCCAATTGTTGTCGGAGTAGTAATCATCGATCGCGATTTTCACAAACCCGGACATTTTGAGTACTGTCTAGGAACACTAATGTCAGATCACTACACACACTGCACTGGCAATCAGTTCGACTGTCACGCCGTAACTCGGTAACAATTTGCTGCAGGCAAGTTGTCACCTGAAAAAAAAATACAGTTCATAAAAAGTTTCACAATAATTTAAAATAAATTTAACGATATTTACTTGAATATGTCTATGTGAATAGACCTATCGCAAGATTTGTCCCTACAACTACAGTTTGAAATAAAATTTAAAAATATAAAAAATACATATAACTTTTTAGTTTTTTTTTATTATTTATGTTATGTGCATTTTAAAAACCGAATGCGTACCGGTCGCGTACGGCCCGTGTACACATCTTCCCAAATATTTCAGAGATCAGACGCGCATTTCCTCTGGCGAAAACGAAAGCCTACGCGAAAGTGCGCGCGCGTCGCCCACTCGCCCACAATTGAGTCGCGCGGCAACAGCGAGCGACCACCCCACGCCGCAAGGACGTATGTACCAGTTGCATCACACCAACTTGCATTGTATTCACCCGGACCAGCGCTCACATTTCCGTGAACAAGAAATCACACACGTACACTTTGTATCACACAACTTGTGTTTTCTAAGTGCAGACGAGACTCAATGAAAATAAAAGCTCCTAAAAAAGTTTTGAACGAAAAATCGATCAATTATTTCACAGATACGACGTTTAAAGATAGTTAAATATATTTAAAGTTCTATAGTATTGTAAAAAAATATTCGTTACGTTTGACACGGTAAACAAGTGCGCTCAAGAGAAAGGTGACTGATGCAAAGGGGATTCGGATGTAGCAACGAGTCTTCGGATACGGCCTTCGATAACTTCTAATTTTCACACGTATTTCATTATTCTAGTGTCAAAGCTAATTATTTACCAGGTTGCAGATATAGAAAAGTAGATATAGAAAACTTTGTTGTAATAAAATTAATGTCCCAGGTTGCATAATATTCATGAAAGTATTTTTTACTCTTAATAATTTAAACTGTTTGCGCTTTGTACGTACTGTAAGTTGTGTAATGTGTATAGAAGAAATGGTCTTCTATTTATCGTTTCTAGATTATTTATTTATCGTTTACTAATTGTAATAATGTCCGTAAATAATTAATGATTAATTTTAAATTCTAGTGCTAAGCAAATTTAATTTTAACGTTTACTATTATTTAGAAACAAGCTAATAAAAGCGTGTTAAAAACCCTTTAGTCTTATCACAAAATACATGATTGTGTGCTGTTGTTGTAAAGAAAACGACATAAAATTAAGTTTTTGTGGAAGGTAAAAATTATCTTTGCTACCTTATAGCTATTAAAATATTTTTTATTATTGTTTTTAACAACATTAATATTAAAATCGGAAATGTCAATGTCTCTTTCTAAATTATCTTTGCGTATATATCTGTAAAAGAATTGTTATTGTTGCCTAATTAATTAATAGCCTTAAGACTCTCAAAATGATCTAATCTGTAAATGCTAAACGTTTAAATCTTATCCTTTTGCTCGCTTTAGAATTTAGTCAAAACTGTCAAATTTATTTTTCGTTCTCTATCTCTATTTATTATTAAGTTCTCAAAGATTTTTAATGGCCCATCAAAAATAATAGGGTTGTCTGTTCGTTGCATTTATTTACACTGTTTACTGAATACTTCTACTATAAGATTTCGATTAAAAAAACGACAAATATTTTTTAATTGATCGATATATTCACTTTTATTCAACATTTTATTCAAACGTATATTATGTTACTTTTTATCGTTTAATTTTAAAATCTTTTGATCGAGTCTCAAGTTACAAAATATTACCTTCTGTATCGGTAATCTCATAGTTCCTCCAACGCCGTGCAGATGGCGTAGGTACAACTTTCACTGGCACGTTTTGCAGTCAAGTTCAAGTGCTACGAGCCACATCGGACATGTTGAATGAATTTCTTGTTTCCACGTACGTAAAACAGTATACCGTATTGTACGGTAATATTTGTACAATTTTCTAGAGCATTTAATTTTATAGAAAGTGACAGTATCTGTCATTGGAGTGTTTGCGTCTACTAACACTGAAGATAGTATTTGAAGGTGGTAGAACCCTTTGTGGTTCGACGCCAGCGGCACCACCGCCACACCTATTTCCGCCTAATAACAGCAGTGTTAGGCGTTGCTGTAAGGAACTTTTTTATAAGAAAATTTCTATGTTTTTTTAACGCAACCAACGTATTTGTCATAGGTATCGCTTTAGCCCTATTTAAGTTGCTCACAAGTCAATTGCGTTATAAGCATCATTTAGTACTTACGTACTTCTATTCCTTAAAAGTAACCTTTTGCAATTAAATAAGAGATAATAGAGAAAATTTTACGTTATTCCGTAATCTCTGATTTTCTTTTTTGATGCCTCAAGTTAATCAAATTTGCAAATTCTATGGATCTTAAATGCTGTAAGTATTTACTACTACCCGTTAGCTTAACTTCAAAGCCCGTTTAAGTACGTTAGAATAAAATGTAGTAAATAAACAAGTGCTAACATTTTTTATTTCGCACACATTATAGACAATTCCCACGTATAAATATAAATTGATATTTATAAATCTTACTAGATGCTATTTTTATAGCATGTTTAGAATACAATGGTAGCGCCTAAATGTTATTTCCTAATTTACACGGCAACACGTGATCTTTCACGCGGTTAATAAACGTGATATTAAATAAACAAAAGAGTTTTTTTTTATATTTAAAAACAGTGAAGCATAACATTCTAAATGAATAAAATTTGAATTGAATTTGATTTGAATTGAATTGTTAAAATTTGATTTGAATTGTTAGGTTGAATTTCAGATTGTTTAAGTCTTCAAAACATGTTGTTAAGATATTTTTTTTGTTTTTGTAAATGATATTAGGTTTTAAAAGTTTACTTAAATTAATTTTATTGGTCATTGCATGTAATGTAGGAGGAAGTAGTAAGAAACTAGTAGAATGTATCCTCTTTGTAAGATCTCTGTAATGTATGACTATAATTTCGTTTCACCAACTTTCAACAGATGGCGTTAGTAGGTATGATTCAGTAGGCACAAGATTGTAGATGCCAGTAAGACATGCAAAAATTTAAAATCCTACATAAATAAACTTGTATAAATGATATTGGAAATAAATAAAATGTTTAAAAGGAAAATATGGGATATCAATTTTCATCACATTTTCCTTTCCTTAATCTATGAACAATCTTATTATTTAAAGATAGTTGTTTTGGAAATCTATTCAAATTATTTTATTATAGCACTGTTTTAATTAATTATTTTGTGTTACTTTTGTAAGGTTACATTTTAATTAAGTTTAAATAAAACAAAACATTGATTTTAAAAATGGATTAAAAACCTTGCATTCGGGTTTCATTGTTGGCCGTATTTATGACATTCTGGTATGAAATTAAAAAAAAATGGAAGCCTGGGCGCGAAAAAACGGAGGGAAAGGGGGCTAATATAGAAGTTTCTAGTTGAGCCGTGGCTTGTGCAGTGATTGATGTACTAGATGCATGATGGTAATAATATATTGAAAGAACAACAATCTGAGTTTTGCTTTGCTGACCCGAACTCCCCAACACTTTGATGATGTTATTTTTTTATAATAATATGTTCCCATTTATATAGTCACTGGCCGGTACGATTGTATGAGTTAGCATGAAAAAAGAAAACGTTCTTGACGTTGAAGTTTTATTTTTGCGCGGGAAGAAATTTTTTTGTAAGATTGAGATTTGAGATCAAAATATAGTTTTATTCTTTTAGTTGCAGCTCAGAGTATTTATATAGAGCTAGCTACAGTTTAGAGTTCGAATTCGACATTACAAACCTTTACCTTTGTGTGTGAAATTACCACATCGGGTACTATTCAAATTATTTTCGGGCTAAACATTGCGACCGTACCTGACGAAATAATTATTCATTTAAGTAAAAAATACTAATAAAACAAAAAAAAAAAATATTATACATTAATTTGTATGATAAATTAAAAAAGTAAGTTTCCCTCAGCGGATATGCATGTTCTTATATTTTTATGCGCACAAAAAAGTAGCATGATTCAAAGTAATTACGTCGTGAATTTTATTGTCCGTAATTGGTTCAATAATCTCGTTGAGGTTATGAAAAATAACGTAATATAATCTTGTTTCTAATGAGTCGTATAATCTAGTTAAGATTCTTAACAATACCTACTAAATCAGAATAATATATAGGTACATACAGTTTTCAGCGACATTTTTATCCGGCTGCGGAGGGATGTTTATATCATTGGCCTCAGATCTGTCATACCTCTTTTTTTACTGACCAAGAGGTCGCGATCCGACGTCGGGCGTACAGTCCCCGGGGACTAAAACCTGAATGGGCGTGTTTAGGGTAAGCATCCCTTAAGGATGAGACACACACTCCCAGGCTGGATCGCGGCCTGGGGTAATGCTACGAGTATTCTCTTGCCTCCATGTAGTGTAGGGTTGCTCTAGTCCTTTTCGTCCGGGCGCAGAAAAAAACCGCCGAAACGGCTGGACGAATTATAACATATGAGGTGTCTGTGAATTCATCTCAATTAGTTGCTGCTGTGTTCCGGTTTGAAAGGTGTGGTAAGGGAGACATAGTTTTCTGAGGCTTTTCAGCTTAAATCTCAGTGTTAGCGGCGCATCTGTGGCCGACCTCATGTAGGAATCTTATCTTATCTAGGGTTGATTGCAAATGCCCATGGACGGCAGTAGCCATATACCATCAGGTGGGCTGCATGCTTGTCTGCTACTCCTATACTATAAAAACAGCTTCGTTAAATTTTATTTTCAGCAAACAGACACCGGATAACGGTTCTAAGTGGAAATGCTTCCAGAAGCCTCCGCAAGGCCAACTTTCGTCAGCGTTGCGAGAGCAGCGACAAATATTGACCGGCCCAACCAATAAACTCTAACCGGGCTAAGGTCAGCAGCGTAACTGCATTGTACCGTAGTTACGTGTTAATTGGAGATTCAGCTTAACCGGCCATACTCGTATGTCGCATGTGTGAAGTCAACGTAAGATTTGGGAAGCATTTTCGTAAGATGTTACGCTTCGTCCTTACGTTTGCTAAACAGTCACAAATTCAAGCGTGGGGTTTTGTATAATTTTAATTTTTTTGAAGTTAAATCTTCTTTAGCGGCGTTGTGCACTTTTTGATGGTTAACAAATGTTAAACTCGCATCACGACACGTGGCCTGATCAAAAATAAGTAAGACGGCAAAGAAAACTGCAAAAGCCAGTGATCCGGTGTCAGCATAGAAAAAATATGTCAATAGGTGTCAGTTTTCTTATTTATTATATTTTATTATTCAGGCTAGGTTTCGAAAATTTTCTCTTCTAGCACTCCCGGAGTGCATCCAGTTTGTTTTTTTAATTTTAGTATTTGTTGTTATAGCGGCTACCGTTCGACAAATTATTGTAAATTTCAAGTGTTTCAAGTTATATATTACAGTTTGGGAGAAAGAGCCCTGTGACAGACGGACAGACACCGTAGGCTTAGTAATAGTGTTACGTTTTTATCCTTTGGATACGGAACCCTAAAAATAACATCATAATAAGATACACTACAGCTGAGTAAAACAAGGCATCTGAATCACAGAATCATATCGTACACGCATTCTTATGTGCTTATTTGCGTCCGATTCGCATTAATTTAAAAATATCTACATCTTTAATGGCATCACTAAAGTTAAATATTCCAATGAGCTAGTATAACAATAGACATGATCCATTATATTTGTCACCCAAGTGATTAATATGTTAGAAGTAGATGTGACTCTATATTTTATTAGATGAATAGGTAGGTGTGTTCTTATTACGTGCGATCGGTATTTTCAAAGATTATATAAACAGTAAACGAAGGCAGTAACTGTTGTACAATTATTTGTTATTTCAATAATTGTCAACAAAATACTGTAAGCAAAAAATAAGGCTCTTAACTTTTACGCTGTGTCCCTTATCCCTTAGAGGCGATTAGTGTGAAATAGAATTCTATAATAATTTTTTTCCGCAGCCTCCTTCAAAATCGTTTGAGTGATTAAACAGACAAGAAAATAAAGACAGACTTTTCTGAGGCGTTCCAGCTTAGTCCTCAGGGGTAGCGGCGCATCTGTGGCCGATCTCAGGTAGGAATATCTAATCTTATCTGGGGTTGATTATAAATGTCTATGGGCGGCGGTAGCCACTTACCATCAGGTGGACTGCATGCTCGTCTGCTACTCCTATATTATAATAATAATAATAATAATAATAATAAAGGAATACCTATACGATTTCAAATTGGAACGAAAAAAATATAAAATAAAATGTTTCAAAATCAGGAGGTTCACTTTTCGAATTAGCACTAGTTCAATCTTTAGGTTTTTAAACTTGACATTACGATTATTATATACATATATTACGTATTAGAAAAGTTTCAGAAAGTATATCACTTAAGATATTACTAAATACTTTTTCATTGTAATGACTTAGTATATCGATTGACACAAGTTTTATCGGTAGGCGCTGAAACCAAATTTTCTAAAATGGCGGAACTTGTATCTATGCCCATAAGATTAGTAACCTTTTCCAAATTAACTACATGCTCTTCGGCTACATTACCTTACATTTAGTTGCGCTTTACTACTAGTATCATACCACAGCAATAGCGATGCAACATCCATTGCACAGTTTATCTGCAGTAATTTATTCCTTACGCATTGCGAGAGCAGAATCGTAATGCTAAGTAATTAATCCTCCGTGGTGTTGTTAAACGGAGATGATGATCAGACTAGCTGGCGGTGAGTTCATTGGATGCAATATGTAAACTTGTATAATATTTACGTTAAGTAAAAAGATATAGATAAAAGATACTGAACTGAACGTACCAGACGGCTACGTTTGGTCGCGACGACACAAGCTGTTCGCAAAACCTAAGTATAGGCTCTCGTTAGGGTGTCCCTGTAGTCCCGGGACTAGAAAAGGGCTACGGTATCCCCTGCCTGTCGTAAGAGGCGACTAAAATGTGGCTTCCGGGGTTGCGGGCGGCAAGAGAGGGAGTTCGAATCGTCCAGCAAGCAACCCCGAGAAGGACGGCGGTGTTCGCATCCCGTGGGAGAAGCGAAAAGTGCTCCCTCAGGGCAGAGACCGTTCGGGGCATCGCTTGGAGGACTCTGGTTGTATTCCCTCGGAGATCCCGGAATTCTCCAACAAGCTTTGAGGACGGCCACCGGGGGGTTTTAGTGCGTTTCTACATAACCTGGCGTCACTCCCACGTCGTCGAGTACTTTTTGAAGGTGTCCCCCTCATAAACAAAAAAAAGCTCTCGTTTGGGAAGAAGTGACCCCTACCTAAAGCAATGACACTACTCAACGGATTAGTAACTTAGAACCAAGAAGTAGACGATTTTTTTCACCTGTTGCCGTTTTTCACTGGACGGCAGGGGAATTTCTCGAGAAGCTTGGCAAACAAATTCGATAAATTATGTTATGTTATCCTAAGAAATATTTATAATGTAAAAAAATAATAAAGTAAAATAAATTCTATTCCAGACGATAGTATATTAGAGATTATGAAAAAATATAGTTAGTAGTTCATATTGATATACTACACAAGCTAATTAAAGGACTATCCAGAGAAAATACCAAAATATCACCGGCTTTAGTTTCTTTCATTTCACTGGTATAAATTGTATCATCTTTTTTTTTTCTTGTTTTCGAGGGGAAACCTTTGAAAGGTACCGGTGCCGTGGGAGCGACACAGAGTTATGTGGGATTCTTACCGCACTAAAACCCCCCCGGTGGCCGTCCTCGGCGCTGCGTAAAGGACTCCGGGATCTCCAGAGGAACGAAACCGGAGTCGTCTTAGCGCGTTGCCCCGTCGGCCTCCGTCCAGGTGAGCATGCCGCTCGCCACACTGTTTGTTGTACACGACGGTATGCGACCACACATACCGCCGTCCTTCCCGGGGTTGCTGGTCGGGCGGTTTGAGCTCCCACTCTTGCCGCTCGCAACCCCGGAAGCCCCCTTTTAGTCGCCTCTTACGACAGGCAGGAAATTGTATCATCTAAGAACTTAATAAAGATTACTCAATCCTAACAAGAAAATGTAACCAGTTTTGACAATTGAAATTGTCACTGTCATCTATTTTAATGTTTGAAAAATATTAAAAATATGTAGTTTTTAGAGCATTTACGAGTGAAACGATATTCCTCCGCACTTTTTTTTTATTTCGTGTTTATTTTGCACCACTTAAATGCACATGATGGCATTGTTCCGCGTAAACTACACCATGACAGTCGGAGATGTAATGGGACAACAGTCAGCCATTTTACGTATACGTCAGCCATTTGTGGCTTCCTTCAATTACAAGGCGGTGAGATATCTTTACTAATTTATGATTAAAGTAGAACAAACGAACATGCATTGACATGAAAATAATTTTCCTAGACTTTCATTTAAAGATATCTTAGATATAGCTATATTTGGAAAACCACACACGAACGACAATACTCGTATTTAATTTATAAAAAGCTAGCACGTACCACAAAAAAGGCATTAAAATCCATAATTGTCACCGCGCAGTCAGATATGATCTACAGAGGTCAAAATTAGCGTGTACAACATAATTTAAGTTGTTGCGAAACCGGCCAATTGTGAGCTGGGCTCGATAGGGTTCCGTATGGCTTTTTTAAAACCGCAGTTATGGCTTACAAATATGAATTTTTATTACCTCGTGTTATGCTCTCATATTTTAGATCTCAGGCACGTATGTCTACCGCACATAGAAATCTGTAATCAAACCCAGATAAGATTAGATTCCTACCTAAACTCGGCCAATTATGGGCCGTTCCCCTGAGGTCTAGTCTAAAACGCCAGAACCAATTGTTAACCAATTCTTCAAACCAATTGGTATTAGGCGGAAACAGGTGTGGCGATGCTGCCACCGGAGACGAACCACTAAGGGTTCTACCACCTCCAGTGTTATGTTTCTAAAGTCTATCAATTCGTACTTGCTAAACAAGATGAAATTTAGACTGTAGCTTAAATTATATTATATGAAAAGGGCTGTTGTCTTAATTCTTCTGAATCAGAGAAAAGACCCGTGCCTAATAGCGGTTTCTTTCTTCAGCTTTTTTCTGATTTTACAAATACAATCAATATGTACATTTTATACATTTACACATTTTGTACATTATATTATATATTTTTTACATTATACATAAACAAAAGGTATAATTATCCGGATATAAAACAATTCGAATTTTTGATATGGAACACTAAGCCATTTCATAAGTGACCTTCCGCGATTTCATCTCCTAACGGCCAGCCTCGGACCCCAGGTCACTGTCAACACAACCCAGTTGTTTAACTCGTAGCTCAAGTGCAAGTTGCCAAAGTATGAGTTAATGACTCATAACCAAACTTGTTTAAGGTTCTTTGTGTACTTGAAGTCGCAACTGTGCGTTCACCTGATGTTACTTCTACTGATGTCGTCCAATTTTTTTTCAATTAGAACCGATGTTATTAAGTATAAATGTGTAAGCCCAAAATGTGAATAAAACTGCCTACCAAAAATTTTAGTCGTCTTTAACAAATTAAAAGGCAGCAGTCATTATGACCCGTCTAAGATCTGAGATGGCTTATAACAGAGGATTATCACAGAGGAATCCGATTTCGATGCCCAGCCGGGCAAAAATTTTAGTGATGAATTATGAGCGAATTTAGGATTTTTGTGTACTGCTGTGCCACTGTCCACAAGAAATTTCAGTAAGGCGCTATGAATATAAAAAGTGTAAAGGGTGCCCATGCACCAATCAATTGATCGAAGATCTATACCTGCAATCTGTTGGTATGATATTTTGTCGGTACAAACGATACTGGACACTGGACACAAACAAGAATGGACCATCAATGGATAAATGAACCATCGTTAGTTAATGATTGATTTTCAAATGTATCTATTATTTGATGGTTGAAATTTGATGTCGACTGATACCACTATGCTATCGAATGATTGTTACAACTGTAGATCGATTATTAATAGTATTATTCTGATGTGATTCTTAGTCTATGATTCTTACTAAGGCTTAAAGCCGTTTCAAATAACGGTTTTATTTCAAAATAACAATCAGAGATAATGTATTTACATATACATTTATAGATAAGGAAGAATCACATCTTTATAGAAGTCGAACCTCACCTGAACTTGACGTCGTAAAACAAAAGCGAGGAAAAATGATCATTAGCATAATACCAGGCTTCCCGGTTCATTATCTGTAATGCTAGAGTTTTTTGTTCGCTGTACATATTATTATAGATACGTAAATACCTAGGTTTTTGTAAGAAATGGGTAACAATTATGTCTAATTGCGAGGTACTTAGTTCTCAGAAAAAATGTCGCGTCTGCGTGTTGCCGAAATCAGGCAAATCTGCAATCCTATCTGGAGTAGATTACAGATACACAGTGGCAACTTGGGATTAGGTGAGTTCCGTGGTCATTTGCTAAATCTATGTGATAGTAAGATACGTAAACTTATTAAACCACGAAATAACTCTTTTTTTATATAAAAAGCGCCGCCTATTAAAAATGTAAGTAACCCTAAGTAGAGTAGGAATCCTGAAGCTGATCTTAAATGGGTGCCTGCCTCATGCCTCATATAGGTGCCTTATATCCTTGAAATCAAACATACACCATCACATTTCCATAGTAGCAATCAAAAGTGCTGTTATATACATTGTGTGCGACGAATAGTTAGCACAATAGAGTTCGAAAACGATAAACACCCCTTTTTCAAGATGTCGGCCTCGGGACTAGGGGATCTCACAAAACTTCGATTTAGCTTTGTACTAACCAGCCTTGACATGCAAAAAATAAAATTGCGTTCACATTTTGCAACCCCAAATCTAACTTCAATGGACGAAGAAACTCGAATTGTTTTGAATGTGAAAAAAATGTTGCCATATTTTGCACAATTTACCACCCAGACTATCTTGTAATTAACATAAGATTAGCAGGTGTTACTAACATTGTAAAACATATGTACAATGTAAGGCAAGATATTATCCATTTTGCGCCATTTTCTTTTCTATTTTTAATTGGCCTAAATTGTACAATATCCGTTTAGTGTTGTAAATGCAATTTTGGGTAAAATTTATTTCTAGTCGTGTTTGTGGGATCTTTTTTTTGAAATATGATTATGATTAGATTGTATCTTTGAACTACATATTTTTTATATTGCTAATAGTCATTAATATGTGTATTAAAGATGTAAAGTTAATTTAATATTGTAATGTAATGTATGATAATAATAATGGTATGTATGTAATTGTAATAGTATGTACATAATTAAAATTTTTATGACTGTTTAATTTTAAAAGTCAGAACGAAAACTATCTTTGTAAATAAATGGGCCTATTTTTATTTTAGTTAGAAGTAAAAGTTGCTTAGTACTCGTAGAAATCTTTTCGATTTAGCAGAATAATTTCCCATTATCATTTTTTTTATGTTTTGTTACCTTTAAGGAAGATTCTTAAGTACTTTTGCTAAATTAAAAAAAAATAGTTTCGTATTTGGATGGTATGTGAGTTATTTTCTTCTCAGAAGTCTTTCAATCTTTGTTTGTTCCGTTTCATCTCGAGAAGATATGCATATTGGTAGCTTTCAGAATATTGAGTAAAATAAACCAAAGGTAAACAGGAATTCCGTCAGATTTTTCAAATATTTACTTACAAGGTATCAAGTAAGGACATGTTTACACATGAGTCGTGATATAGTCATTGTGACACAGCCTTAAGTTATTTTAATTTTTACACCAATGTCAAATTATTGACAAAATGTTTATAAAACCACCGAAAAAATATATTAATAAAAGTATAAACAAATATTTCACAAAAGAATAAAAGATTATAAGAAATGTAAATGAACTTACCAGTCAATAACAAAAGTTGAAATACTGTCAAATTATAAAATTGAACACAATAAATTATATCTGTATGATCACAGCTTAAGAACACATTATTGATCACTAGAAAAAATAATTTATGATTAAACTATCTATGACACTATATATCATACGTAACGACCGCGGAAGACTGAAGTTGGGAAAACCTTAATTTTTCCCTATATACGCAACTTAACTGAACTTCATACAACGGACCAACACAGAGTACTGAACGATAATAGAGAAAACGCTTTAATTTGGGCTTCAAGTGGGGGCCGAACCTTGCATCGTCCGGTTCCTAACATTGGCACTTTTCTTTGAAGTAGGTTAAGCAAATATTTCGTCGTAAGTGAAGGTTAGTTGCAAAAAATAAGATGAGGCGCTAGATAATCTCACAGGCCTTATAATTAAAACAGTTCTAGAGTTATATTTTTAACTTTGTTCAGTATTTCACTTCGCCGGATATGATTAAGTAATATTATGCTTAAATTAAATTTTTAAAATTTTCACTTAAATTTCGGTGGTGCCATCATCACATTAATTTGTACCTTATAACAGAGGTTTTAAGCATTGCTCATCTCTGCTTAAAAATATTATACTATTATTCCATTAATTAAAATTAAATTAAATTAAAAATTTCAAAAACATGTCAGATCAGTTGAACTGTATGCTCGTTAACTTTTAGTTACTTATGAACTCAGTTTTATAAAATAATACAATGACATCAGTAGTGGTAAAGCATTTTAATAATTTAAACACGTGGCCATACATAACACTAAAAAGACATGTTTTGGTACGATACGGTAACATTATAACACATTATTGTCTTTGTCATATAACATATTTGGAGATTTGTTTTGTCACGAAAAAAATGTTCTCTGTCCTTAACCCTACTCTGTGCCCTCCTGTTGTTTATCAGAGACTTGTCCCTAGATTTTTTGCCTCTTACGTCAAACACTAACTGATGTCAAATGTGACTGCGGAGTTTGTACAAAACAATCGCTTTTAACATTTGAGTGATTGCTATGATATAGACGCAATAGCTGTCTGAAAATTTGAGATGGACTTAGACAAAGAAATTAAGATAACGACTCACAGAATATAATTTTGAAGCGAAACATAATTTGTTAAGATGACTTTGACGCTGTGGTGTCTACTTGACTTTGACGCTGTGGTGTCTACCACAGCGTCAAAGTTTGTTAATCATGGAAATGTAAGTTATTTATGTGGTATCGTATTATTGCACTTATGACTTAGTTTTTCACAACATTACGTTATATTACCTAATGATGGATGGCTACTGCCGCTTTGAACACTAACCAATCTTCTTCATGAGGTTGTTTCGTTCAGGATTTTACATTCACCAGTACGTGTATAAGTAAAGTATTCATTTATAAGTTTATTATTTAATCTATCTAATATTTCCGTTTGATCGAAAACGGTCACCGTTTGCATTTTCGCTCATACAGCGCCCTCGTGGACTGTGTCGGAACCAAAATTGGGTATCAAAAATTGAGTATCAAAAACGGAACTGTCAACCATTTGTTTGTTGTTATATCGACGTTTGTTGTTATATCGGCCCAGTTTTTCATACAGTGTAAAAATTCAACTGTATATACATAGTATATCTATAACGGTTTAAGAGATAGAGCCCTGTGATAGACAGACAGACAGCGGAACTTCAATAATAGGTTTCCGTTTTCACCCTTTGGTACGGAACCCTAAAATGCTACGACCTTGCATTATTGAATGCGAATTAGATTATTCAATTAAATTGGATCGCAAATGACGGTTGCTGCATCGGCGTAATCCGCCGTAACAAACATTATATCCCGTCTGTTTGTTTTACGTAACGAACATCGATTCGGTATTATTCTGCTAGCTTCCGTCTAATTAAAGTAAAAAATCCTGGCCGAAACGGATATGTGCAACGAACGCACGTAATTAAAGGTTATGTTATGAAACTAGATTTTGGATAATAGATTTCGAGAATGTACCTAAAAAAACTAATTTAAGTATAAACAAGATATAGGTGATTTGAAATCGTTGTATTAAATCTGAAACTTGTTTTTTTATTGATGCTCAAAGAGATAAGCCACGATTTAGATCAACGTATATTAAAGTGAAACGATTTTCTGTAATTTTTAATTAATGTTTACTTTTAGGCTCATCGTTATGATTATCGCAATATCTGGATTAAACAGTCTGTTAACATCTTGTTCCTGTAATTAATGTATGTATATATTGTGTAGCTGTACCTACACCGACATATGCGGGCGCCTTTGCACCGCTCTTATAAAAAGTAGCTTTCTGGATTTACAACCCCACACTAGGATTCCTTGTGCGGTAGGTATCGTGCACAAACACTAAGACGAATACACAAACAACCGGACCCGGAACAGATATCTATATTCATCATTTAAATATCGGTTTGGCCGGGAATCGAACCCGGAACCCTCTGCGCATCACACCGGTACAGTGACCACTTCGTAACAAGTGTAACTTCAAAAGCCTTGGAATATGTTAAATATTACATAAAATTCTACTTACAGGTTTCGCCGTAAAATGAAAAGACCAAATCGAAAGACCAGTAGACCGTTCAAAACGGCAAGGCCCGATGCTGGTTCACGAAGTCGTACTCCTCTTCTTCCGTTAGAGTGCATTCTTCGAAGCACCAGAGCCCAGCTATTGCCAGAAGAACGGTGTACACCATGTAGTAGACCAAGTAGATCAGGATTGAGAACATTGCGGTCTTTTGGATATATTCCTGGAACAAATGTTTTTTTTTTAATATTTACAAGCATTATGTTGAGGACAAAACATGGCGCCGCGGCATGTGTACCATGTACATTGTATATAAGAGCTCATTGGTGGATGGGTGACTGTCAGTGGCTAAATATATCTTTACGGAGAGTTAACTGTTACCATTTAGGACGGGAACTGAAAAAATATTTGAAGTTAGCTACTAATCCGTATGCTCTACCGCTAATTGAGGCAGCGTAGCTGGGTCACTCCGAATTGCCCCATTTGCGTAGAGACTTTTTGGTGGTTAACTATGTGCGGACGAACTCTACAGCTCCATTTAAAATATTGTTGACTAATTCCACAAATCATCTCAAAAATTCGATACACACGTAAGGTGCTTGGTTCAAAGAAGATTTGCATAATCTCAAAATATTTTTCGATTTCAACTCTGAAGATTCAATTCAATTTCAACAAAATTTCAACTTTGATTCCAAATGCTTAAAATCATGACTTGCTAACGACACCAGTTTTTTTTAACATTTGAGAAATTAACTGTAGTGTGCAACAGTAGTGAATGAAAAAGTTTTGATACTAGCATTTCAAATGATTGTAATCAATGCCAAAGATATCGTTGTAATGTGGAAGAATCTTAAGTAATTAAATTATGTAATTAAATGGTTTACCTTATTTTTCTTTAAACCGGTTCTACTGCACTTGATAACCTGCAAAAACATATAAGTATATTTAATTAACAATATTTAGTTAATAGGTTATTGTGCCGCCTAAATTACCCCGTTCGTAACATACACTGAGATGCGAGAGTTTCAGGTTCGAATACAACGAATTGAGATTTTTGTTTTGAATTTGTTAAATAAGAATGAGATGCTACTTTTGGACATAATTGTACCCAGAAGTGAAGACCTAGACTATATAATCCACCAGATTTTTAACACGCTTGAAGACGCTTTTCTGAAGGTGGTAGAACCCTTTGTGGTTCGACTCCGGCGGCATCACCGCCACACCTATTTCTACCTAATAACAGCAGTGTTAGGCGCTGCTGTGTTCCGGTTTGAAGGGTGTGGTAAGGGAGACAGACTTTTCCGAGGCGTTCCAGCTTAGTCCTCAGGGGTAGCGGCGCATCTGTTGCCGACCTCAGGTAGGAATATCTAATCCTGTCTGGGGTTGATTACAGATGTCCATGGGCGGCAGTAGCCACTTACCATCAGGTGGACTGAATGCTCGTCTGCTACTCTTATACTATAAAAAAAAAAAAATACGCTTATACAACCCAAGCTAATGGGTTGTATCTATGTATGTATGTAATGGAATCTTTGGGCTCAATTTTCACCCGTTTCTAGAAGCTTAATTTTAAACTTGGCACACGTATCAATGACCGATGACAATGCAATAATTTGATAACAGTATATTTTATGAGTTAGGTACAGACTAAAAAATGGAATATAAATAATATTAAAAAAAAAAAACTAAAAAAGACACCCTTTTATTACTAATCGAGCTAAAAACTAGAAAATAAATCAATCAATTATAATGAATTGCCTCAAAATTTAAGTTATTAAAATAACAATTCAATTCAGAGTAAAAAGCGTGAAGCACCCCACACGATATTTTTAATTCTACACATTCTATTACTCGGACTACCACCACCAACTGGTTGCCCCAATATAGATTGGTGAAGAAGAAATAAAATGACTCAAGTTATGTTCACTGATCTTTTAACTTTTTATAACAAGAACGTAAGAACCAAAATAAACCTATAATAAGTCATTCATAACAAAGGCAAAAAGATGTGACGCCATAAGGCACTTTTAATTTAGGAAACAACGATGACACATGGTCTACTTTTTGTAAACAAGGTTTATCTATTTCTTTAGATTCGCGTCTTTATTTTAGGAATCCTTAGCAGTTCCAGTTTATAGCACAAATGTCTTTACATTATTTATTGGTCTGTGGCGCTCTAGTTTAGTTCTCAGGGGGACCAACGCATTTGTAACCAACGTAGAATAGAAATTGGATTAAAAAAATCTTCTTTAAAAATTGACACTCAAACACCTAAAACCACGGAACAAAAAAGTCTTTATTGTTCCGTGCCTAAAAATAAACCCAGTTTTTCGTCTTTTCGTAGACCAAAACACACATCCAATCGCAAAGTCGAGTCGTTAATAGCCCATTAAGTAGTAACGTCCTTTGTTTATGATACCACCTAATTGTAGCTTCAGGGAAACACCGTAAACGTAATCGCTGGAAAAACTAATACCAAATGCATCATGATTATCCGCAAGAAACAAGGTTGTTTGCAGAATCGCAGGTTAAAGTATTGGTTAAGATTGTTTATGGTGAAACAGTTAGCCTGGTGGTTGAAAGTCGGCCTCTTAATCGTAGAGGCCGAGGTTCAAATCTAGGTACGCATTAAAAATTTTCCGTGATAGTAACTAATTATTACTTGGTGACTTCATTTATGATTGGCAAAACTCCTGAGGTTCGTCTCCAAAGGTATAACTTATCGGAGGTTCACAACTTAGTCTCCTTAGCGAATGTGTCTGTAGTCGACCTGAAGAAGGACTTTAATATTATTTAGGATTTATTTCATATGTCCAGTTGCCACTTGCTATCAGGTGGACTGCATGCGTTTGTAGCCTCAATATTATACCAAAAGGAAAACTAGGCGAGGAAACCTATATGCCTTAGCGTTCTGTAAAAGAAATTCTCATTCATATCTAAAGTTTACCAATCAGCTCCTGGGCGACGAGACTCACAGCCTTTTTTACATCTTCAGGGAATAAATTTCTACAGAATACATTTTTGAAGTTATGTACATTATGTAAAGAACTGTGAAATATTATATACTTCTAGGTCAAACTAAGCTATCCAAAAAACAACTCACGCGCCACCTATTATAAAATTGTTGCACTAATTCCCAAACCTTGGCGGTGTGCGAACTTTACCAAAATTTCATTGCAATCAGATGAATGGCTTAGAAATGCATACGATACAATCATCCAAACACTAATTTATTTATCCGAACATAAAATATTATTATATATTTCCGGCTCGTTTATTTGTATGATAGATGCTTGGCTAGCGACTTGGTACGCGTTAACGGTAAAATAGATTATTATTATTTTAAATACCAACTTTCATATAGAGCTTACTTCAAAATTAGAAGATTGTCAAACAAACTTTCAACCCCTAATACACTCTTATCTTATGTTTCCTTCTAATAATCTTTCCTCGGGGCGTGTTTACGTCAAAAGGAACTTATTGTCCAAATTTCACGCTTTAGTATTTTAGGTTTTGCGATGATAAATCAGTCAGTTGAGGCTAGTCTTTTTGTAAGGTTATACCTTTTTTTTTTTGTTTACGAGGGGAAACCTTCAAAAGGTACCCGACGACGTGGGAGCGACGCCGGGTTATGTGGGATTTTTACCGCACGAAAACCTCCCCGGTGGTCGTCCTCAACGCTTGTTGGAGAACGCCGGGATCTCCGAGGGAACACAACCGGAGTCCTCCAAGCGCAATGCCCCGATCGGGCTCTACCCTGGGGGAGCACTTTTGGCTCCTCCCACACCATCTGGTGTTTACGACGGTATGCGACCACATATACCGTGGTCCTTCCCGGGGTTGCTTGCTGGACGGTTCGAGCTCCCACTCTTGCCACCCGCAACCCCTGAAGCCCCCTTTTAGTCGCCTCTTACGACAGGCAGGGGATACCGTAGCCCTATTCTATTCCCGTGACTACAGGGACATTGTAAGATTATACCTACTACATTAATTTACGAAAATCCTTTGTTTTAACCAGTTGATATGTGAAGTTAATTATTTGTTTACAACAATATGTTTGAAAAAACACTATAATTTATGTCCGCAATACGTATAAAAGGGCAATCATCATCCATTGTTATCGCCATCTTGATATAATCTAGTGCTTGCAAAAAATAAATTTTGGGTCTAAAATACCGCTTATTCCAAAGAGAACAATGAAATAAAAATCTCAAGATATTTAAATTAGAGTTTCCTGCTTGTTATAATAATATAAAGCATAAAAAAAATGTTTTTAAGATAAATTAAACCTGTAAAAAATTATTGTCAGTTTTTGTCTACAATATAGAAGTACTCGTAGCAAGCGAAATTGCAATCCATTTGATAGTAAGTGTCCATTGCCGCATCTTAAAGTCATACCACATACCACATCATCATCAACAACCCATTACTGTCCCACTGCTCCTCTCTCTGCTGCTCTCCTCTCATAATAAGAAGGATTAGGCCATAGTCCATCGCACTGGCCAAGTGCGTATTAATAGACTTTACATACCTTTGAGATTTTTTTTAATAAATCTCTCAGGTATGCAGGTTTCCTCACGATGTTTTCCTTTACCGTTTAGCAAGTGATAATTAATTTCTAATACGCACATAAATTTGAAAAATCAGAGGCCTAGGTATTTGAATCTCGGAGGCCGAGTTTTTTAACCACTAGGCTATCACTGCTCTTACCACATAATATACCTAATTTATTTTCATATTATAACATCCGCAACATCTACTAGAATAGCAACAGTGGTTTATTTTAAGGGATTAGATGTTAAATGGACTGCATACGCGTTTACTACTTCAATCGTATAATAATTCGCCACGTACGAGTCGAACTTCATGGAGGCTTCCGTACCACCAATTGTTCATTATTTTTTACTTATTTTTATTCATTTTATTATTTTCAACAATACTTAGTTATATGACAGAACAATAGATGGCGTTGGGGTGATGATGAATGATACGTTAACAACGTATAATAAAATTAAAATAACTATATTAAAATATGTTTTATGGTTCTTATATGTATTAATTATAATACCAGTTAATAAATATAATAGTTAATAGTAAATGGATTGTAAAAATTTCAACCGTCTTCCTAGTACGGTTTAATAAGTAGATCGAAAAATACCGAAAAATCCGGTTTGTTGTATGCAGACCCCCTTTCATATTCATCTTTATTTTATTTTTGGTATTTGTTGTTATAGCGGCCACCAATATGCATTATCTGTAAAAAAATCATGTGTCTATCTAATACGGTTCCGGAGATATAGCCCTGTGACAGACGGACAGACAGCGAAGTCTTAGCAATAGGGTAAACAATTTTCAGGGCGGTCTTTGAGCGCCTAAGAAAAAGTTTATGGCAAAGTTACTAGATTGCAACAATTATTAATTTTAGTTTGATTAACTATAAAAGCGTGGTTTTTTAAACAATTATTTTATTAGTTTTTGATACAATTTTTTCTTGAAGGAAAAAATGTAGGTAGCTGTGTCATTTTGACTACCAATAAGTTGTTGCGCTGTTTGTCTTGTAGACACAAAAATATAATAAAAAAAAAAATATATAAAAGATACTGTGAGCCACTACGCGGAGCGATACATACGTCATTAAAGGCATTTAGATATTTTACTAGCTGACCCGGCACACGTTGTGTTGCCATATAAATAAAAAAATGTTAAGGGTGAACAACCCTTATCACTTAGGGGTATGAAAAATAGATAGTAGCCGATTCTCAGACCTACTGAATATGCATATAAAATTTGGTGAAAATCGGTAAAGCCGTTTCGGAGGAGTACGGTTACTAACATTGTGAGACAAGAATTTTTTATATAAGATATTTTATATTTAATCTAGTAATAAGGCAGGGGGGTTACTTGATGAAAAGTTATTGAATTTTATGAAATTTACGCTGAATTTTACGAAAAGAAATGCCAAATCGCATTTATCAGCGAGTTTCATGACGCTGTCGCGTTGTTGCTTTATGCTATTATTATGGTTAATATATTACTATACTGCAATTCCATTATTTATAAAAGTAAAAAAGATCTTTGATGATGAGGGCAGCAACTCTACTAGTTGGGCTACATATTGGAACCACAAAGGGTTCTACCACGTTCGAAATATGTGTATATATATCTATTCATATACACATATTAAAAATACAATTCTCCTTTTGCCGCAGACGAGTAAAAACTTAACATTTCTATCAATGAAACACTTAAGTGTCTATAAAAACCCGTATCTCATATACCTTCTCTGCAAAGGTCGATGTCATTAGTTATTACAGATAATTTCCTTTGACGTAACAATACTCTATAGTTAATAGCATAATTGTTGTTTACTACATGTGTACGTGATTGTCGCACTTGTTTTAGGGTCCCTTGGGTTATAATCATTAAACGTTTAAAGTTCTTAAACGCTATTTTTTTTATTGTAGAAGAGACTAAGGGATTAACTCCTGAAGATGAGCAGAAGTGTTTAAAAAGATCTTCGTCACAGGACCATTATGCAATCTTCAATAAGTAGTAAGTATCGCCATTGATGAGTCTGTGCGGTTATATTACATTGCAATAAATAGAAAAACCTCAACACTTATACTATTTTGTCTGCTATCTAAATGTAAATTATATTATATGTAATTATATACAGACTATTGTAGCGACTATCGAAATTTTCTAAACATTTTGCATATATACAAGCTCCGAACTGAGGCAATATCGGAGCACGGCCGCTCCCCGGGCATGATCACCCTGTCCCTGTAGTACCGGGACCAGAATAGGGCTACGGTATCCTTTGCCTGTCGTAAGAGGCGACTAAAAGGGGCTTCCGGGGTTGCAGGCGGCAAGAGCGGGAGCTCAAACCGTACAGCAAGCGACCCCGGGAAGGACAGCGGTTTGTGTGGGCGCATATCGCTGTAATCACCAGGGGATGTGAGAGGAGCGTATATTGCTCCTCCCAGGGCAAAGCCCGATAGAAGGCCATCGCGTTAGGAGGACTCCGGTTGTGTTCCGTTGGAGATCCCGGAGTTCTCCACCAAACGCTGAGGACGGCCACCGCGGGGGTTTTAGTGCGGTAAAAATCGCACATAACTCGGCGTCGGGTACCATAGAAAGGGTTTCCCCCTCGTCAACAAAAAAAAAAAAAAGAAAAAAAAGGGCATGATCACCTATCCCGGCGAAAGATCTCCCTTTGCCAAACTATATTATGAATCAGACTATAACTCTTAAGACGCTTCTTCTGTCACGCGTGTTTCGTGTACATGCGTGTCTCACCCACACATGAATAAACTCACTAAAGCCTCTTTAAGACCAGTGTGTGTGCGCGTATGAAATGATAGGAGGCAAGTGGAAAGCAGTAAGCGCTATTAGAATTAGATAGATATTTCGTAGATTAACCTCTGGTTTTTCTTATATACTTCGAAGCAAATTAGTTAAGCATTTTTCAAGACATGACAAACAGAAAAAAAATTAGCATACAAAAATTACGTAGAAGTTTTTTTAGTTTTGGTGTCGCAAAAGTTAACATGTATGTTTAGAAAAAGTTATTTAAGTTATTCAAGTTACAACCATACATTTTACATTAATATGAATATAGTTTGTTTTGTTTTCGTAAACAATGTTTTGCGCTTGACATTTTTTATTGAGCATGAAAAATAACATATTTTGCGTCAACCTGTTTTTCTATGAGGTCCAAAGAGCAGTGCATCGTCCTCTGGGTCAGAGGTCAACAGTTTGAGTAATTTCAGGCAATAAACTCGTAAATTGAGACACGGAAGTGTGTGTGGGAAATATTTACTGTGCAAATTGAGATAAGGAAAAACACTGAAATTGTATTTATAAAAAGTTAATGAGAAAAAATAATTAGTAGTATAACGTTATTCGTAGTGTGACTTTTATAGTGAGAATATCGCTTTGTCGTTACTTTACATTGAATTTGATTTTTTAAAAGAAATATGCGTGAAGGACAAAGGCTTTTTTAATCCTTTAATACTTGTTAAGGTCCGATTCCCATTGTCCGAGCTGCTGTTAATGTGAAGTTTGTATGACGTTTTATATTCCTTGAGAAAATACTATCAAAAGTTGAAAAAAGTCGGAGCAATTCAACTTTAATATGAAAATAGCCCAATTAAAAATAAATAAACCAATTATTATTGCAATAATTCGCAAGCGTTTCTCCTTGTTTATACCCTGGATATTTTTGGTTGAATAGTATCTAACGATTTTGGAATCTCTACTGGATGAGCCAGCTGCCCCCCGGCTCCTCTTTAACCCCTTGAGAACAGCCTTTATTAAAACTTGTATCTATGTAGTAAATTACAACCACTATATTTCGTTGTAGGTACTTAAACCAATTGGGTACTTGACAGTTATAACAATAAAATATGAAATATGTTGGATATGATAGCTTATAAGTAAACATAAATTATGCAGTATTTCGTTTATTTTTTAATACGTTCTAAGTATTTTAATTTTTAAAAAGAAATTTTCGATTTTTTATCTGTGGATTTTAAATCCCAAAACGGCGACAGTGCTGCCTCAAATGTCATGTGACGTCACTACATCGAAACCAAACAAGACAAATAATAATTAAATCATTTGCTGTTAGAGTTGGTTGAATTTATAATATGTTGTGAACCGAAATGAAGCCATACTATATTAAAGCTGATAGCGTGAACCTGCTTAAAGAATCTCCATATATGCAGTGCAATAAATCAAAATGGATACAAAAACTTCCGTGAGATAACCTATGGAAATATCAAATAAACAACGTAAGTAAAACATTCTTTATATTTACATTTAATCATATCGGACAATTAAAACATTTCTTAACTGACTTCAGACAGAAGAAAGGTTGTCTTCAAGTGATTATTAAGATTTTTATAAATATACTTATATTCTTATGTGAACTGTTTTAAGGTTATTAATTGGTTATATTTATATTTACAGATCTTCCCGACAATCGTATAGTGACGACGTTATAGAGTATGTGCAGTTTAAGAGGAAGGCAAGTTTGTGTTTCATGAAAAGTAAAAGTTGTCCTGAACACAAGGTACATCAATGAAAATGAAAATGTGATGACTGTCCTGCCTAGAAGAAGTGAGGAGCCAAAAGTTTCGAAAGTGGGCACCAGTCTGAAATACATAAAGTAAAGTACACGGGAAATAGTACTTCTTTACTTGCATAACCTACCCAACAAGATCAAGGAAGAAAAGTGACCATATCGTGACAGTGATAGAAATATATATCCATTTGTTACGGAAAATAATTTTAGTAATGAAGAAAAGCAGACACGCAAGCAGCACAAAAATTTAGCTTAGGTGATCTGTAGTAATTATTGTAACTGTAACATATGATAAATATATACAAAAGTTCTACTGTGTGTACTCACTAATAGAACCATATAAACCAAATAAACAAAGAAATCGGTTAATAAAATACTAATATTAGCAAATCATGTATTTTTAATTATACAGTCTTGTAACTTAATCAGTGCACATGCACCATCATTAATAACACAGTCATGAAATATTTTAATTGTGTCTTATTAATTACAGAATGGGCCCTTAAAATAGAATTCTCATAGACGTCTTATAATTCTATTCTTATCATAGACATCTATATAATATATTAAATATATGAATACTTCCACTTGCTGTTTTGTTTTGATTACGCCCCGTTCCAATGATTTGGAATTGACGAATCACTAAATTTATTCCTTTTTTTCAATAATACTTCTCTTACATAGATAGTATAAAATGTCATTGCTTGCAAACAGAGGATTTAAACATATAAGAATCTGCAAGTTCTTTAACGTTTATGAGATTTGGGTTTAGGAACTTGTATAGGCAAATTTGTTAGGATATTTAGCGATCGTACTTGAACACATCGTCACTGCACACGCCTTGTAATTTGACATTCTTGCAATTGTACTAATAAAAGTTAAATAATTCCCAAGATTTCCCCTGAAGTATGTGTAGCGTCGAAGTTTATTTCTATATTTTCAATGTGTTGACGTCACGCTACGAAATGACACTTGACCGCCTGTTTTGGCGTAACGTTCCGTTTACCGTAATAAAAATATGTTTTTTTATTAATAAATAGCCCTTTTTTCGAAAAAATTATCAATGAAAGGCATATATAATACGTATATGAATTCATTAAAACAGTTTCCCAAAAAGTGTCAAGTAGCCAATTTCAACCCATACAAACGTAGCTACTCCTTATTACGAATATATAAAACGGAGCTAATAAAATTTAATAGTTCAAACATTGGCGGAATTTTTACAACACATTAGAATATGTGAATAGGATTGCTCTCACGTGCATATATAAATGGTTTAAAACAATAATGGCGAAATATGTAACTATGTAGGCTTGATTCTAGTACATTATGAGTAACATGACCTCAGACGCAAGGACAGAGATTTTCATATAGATAACGAAATCACGATACAAACAGACAGATTTGCGCGTGAGATTACATGTAGGTAATTCATCCTTAGAATTTTTGGGCACTATAATGAAACGAAGATCATAGTTACTCGGGTCTTTAAACCATGGTAATACGTATTGAATATTGTTTAATTTAAGAAACGCTAATATATATTAACAGCGTGTCAGTTTTTTTTTTATTTTACATAATATAATGATTTACGGCTGAATGATGAAAAAAAAAATAATTTTATATTTATTAAATTTAATTCTTGAAGGCGATAGAATATATTACGAATATTATTTTATTTCCAAATTATTTGAATAAGTAATGTTCTTTTTTATTTAATACTGGCACGAAATAAAATTTCTTACCAATATTCATAAAAAAAAATATATATTGCAAAACGAATGTATAAAAACAAATGAAGTCTACGAGTATAGTATGGATGTTTTCTTTTGAATTTTTAAAACGCAATTAATCCGTGTGTATTGCAAAATGGCAAATCGATAACTGTTTTTTTTAACTTAAAATATTAATTTTAAGTACTAAACTGTGACCCTTGAAATCTATGTATTATGTAAGTATTCATATCTTTACAAATAAATTATTTATTACTATTTAAAATACAACAATATTGACGTTTTTGTGATATAAATATGTATCTATACGGAATAATGTATGATTCTAAATATATTACTTAAAACGACTAAATAGGAAATATGCTAAATATTTAAGTAGGCATATAGGCATAATTTTAAGATTTTGTTAACATTGTTTAACAAGGAAATCCATATTGTTATATTATTAATTCTTATCTATATTTATGTACCTACTCTGAAGTGTGCATAGTGTGTGACTTGAATAGATCTCACAGATCTATAAATTTAAGCAACGTCGGGTATTCATGATATGGATGGATGCCCACTAGTGGCAAATTTTCATGTACGCTTTCGTGTTTCGTAGGGCACCTTAAACTGTCAGTTTCTATTCTTTTTATTAGATCATCATCATCATCATCATTAACCGATTACTGTCCCACTGCTGGGCAAGGGTCTACACCATAGTCCACCGCGCAGCCCAAGTGCGATATAGTTAACTCCACATATCTTTGAAAACCTTTTTCTTAAGATTTCCCAAGTATGCAAGTTACGATGATTTCCTGCTTCGTTTAAGCAAATGATAATTAATTTTTAATACGCACATAACTTTAAAAAATCAGAGGTGTCTGAGATTGGAATCTTGGACCTCTCGATCAAAAGGCTGAGTTTCTTAACCACTAGGTTACTAATGCGTTTTTTTAGATAAAAGTCATTAAGCCTTTTCAGAAGTTTAAAGGCAGTTTAGGAAAATCCACCATGGGTTTTTAAACATGGGTTAGATCAGTTCATCGTACTACCGCGAATAGAAATAGTTACTAGTTCCTTGTTTGTTTATTAAAACATCGCGAAAACAAGTGGGCAGATTTACGCTCCTTAATGATAATCAATCTTTCAAATTCGTGACGCTCAAAAGGTAAATTGGATCTTTTGTTATAAAAAGAAATTGTCAACTTTAGATCTTTAGGCAAAAAAAATTAAATAGACTGATTATTATGATTTACGAACGTTATTATGTCTTTAAATTAATTAGATTTTTACAATGGGGAAATCCTACACCGTGTGATGTCGCTGGAAACTTTTGAAATAATAGCCATAATGACAATACGTACGTAATGTTTACGTCAATAACGCCATGTTTAACCTTACAATTATTTGTAATGTACCTTTATTCTACTATTTGATACCCACAACTCCCGCTTATTAACATTGTAGTAGCAAAGAAGCATGCAGTCCACCTGATGACAAGTGGTCATAAAATACCATGGACATCTGGAAGGAACTCAACATAGTATATAGTATTTACTGTATTAATTATATCGATACCTTAATTTGCAAAACAGCCAACTCTACGTTTTGTCAAAATGTTTTTTTTTTTATTTATTTTTATTTCGTTCAACGCCATTTACTATCAAAATAAATAAAAAAACATTTCGACAAAAAGTGGAGTTGGCTGATTTGCGAATTAAGGTATCGATATTAAAAAAGATGGCATTTAAAAAAAGGGAAAAGGACAATAATTATTATTAAAAAAAAAGACAAACTCACTGAGTTTCTTACCGGATCTTCTCAGTAGAGGTCGCGTTCCGATTCGGTAGTAGTTTAATAAATTATTGTAACTGACAATTTGTAAGTGCCGCCGTTGGTCTATACAAAAACAAATATATTCCACTCCACTCCACTCCACTCCACTCCACTCCACTCCACTCCACTCCACTCCACTCCACTCCACTCCACTCCACTCCACTCCACTCCACTCCACTCCACTCCACTCCACTCCACTCCACTCCACTCCACTCCACTCCACTCCACTCCACTCCACTCCACTCCACTCCACTCCACTCCACTCCACTCCACTCCACTCCACTCCTTTTCATTTCATTTCATTTTATTTCAGTATAGTGAT
This sequence comes from Epargyreus clarus clarus, assembly GCA_014595695.2. Lineage (NCBI taxonomy): Eukaryota > Metazoa > Arthropoda > Insecta > Lepidoptera > Hesperiidae > Epargyreus > Epargyreus clarus. The sequence goes on from JACTTY020000033.1 coordinate 2,804,837, forward strand.
TCTACATAAAGCCAATCACAAATGCGTTGCCACTTCTGAGTACAACAATGGTCCTCATACGTAAGGCAGTCGGCATCCACAGTATCCACACCAATCTACCGAAACCAAGACTGTTTTTATTTTAGGAATAGGTGTGAAAATGATACCTCCCCAGTCATATAATACTGGTTCTACCGCCTTTCAATTAACCTCCTGGGATCTTTCGTCATATATATATTACATAGAAAAGAAAAAAATGTAACAGCACCATCTGTCAATATTTACGAGATCTTTTAGTTTTATTCAATAGATAACATGTTCGTCCACCATTTAAAATTGTGATTAGCTGATAGGATGATACTATTTTATTGCATTGTGAAATTTAACCAAACGATGGCGTCACGGTCGGAAACAAGTAGTAAGTGAATTTGAGATTTTTGTTCAAATATCGATGTTTTTATAAAAAATATGTATTTTTATCGTTTATAATAAATCATTTTTACTAAATATGAGTCTGCAATGCTTATAGGTTACATTAAAAATTATGAAATATCGGATGAAAGTTTTATGTCATACTGGTACCACATGAGTTCCCAATTACTACTGTGAATGGAAGAGTCCCAGTGTAATACACATATGACATAAACATTTTTCTTTCTCGAACTTCATATTTTAATGTTATTCTTGTTTGTTATTACGAGCTTACGCAATTACGAAATATCCGCTATGCTAGACGACTCAAAGCTAGACTTAACTGATGAAGATGACCTAGAAGACGTAATATTACAATGTCATGATGGCAACAATGACTCGTATTCTGGTTTCTCGAATTAGAATTCGAATTCGGTTTATTGAAGCAGAAAGTTGTGCAGGTTTTGATATTTTTATCGGGTCCTCAATTATAATTAATGGAAGGGGCCATCCTAGAGCCTTAAGGATTTACTTTGGGTGAATCGGCAGTCCGCAAAATTTGCGAAATACTTATATCAGATTAACATTTTTATTGTGTTAATTATTTCACTAATACAAAATTGGAAGACTTTTTGAAAGGAGGTTTTCATATAACGATAACTATTCAACTAAAACAGATTTGCAAAGACCTGCGAGTTTTCTAATGAAAAAAGCGACGGGAATATCGAAATCATTAGCTAGGATAAATAGTTCTCACATGGTGGTTGGACAACAAACACACTGGACTGTGTCATTACACTGAATCTGACAGTAATTCGAGTTCGATTGGCAGTTCGAAGACGAAGACATATTAATAGAAGGCTAAAATAAAACCGTAATGTCAACCGAAAGTTTCCGTTATCATAAAGTACATAATTTAGTCCATTACTCCAACGTTCCAAATAAATGCAGAAAACCAAAATACAGCAACTACAAGAGCATATTGTATTAAATGCAATATATATTTCAATAAAACATAATTGTTTCTTATAAATCAACAAAAAAAATTTTTTTAATCACCAATTTATACTTTTTGTAACCATATTTTGTGTTCAGTTATCAATTGTGTCATAATAAGAACGTACCGCAAATTTATTAAATAGTATTATTTTTACTTTAAAAAAATATTTATATAATCTGTGTAATGTGACTTTATAACGGAACATATTTTAAGTTTATTTGATGACTGTGATATATGTTAGAAAAAATATACAAGACAACAGACAGTTTAGTTTACTGCTGAATGTGATTGTGAGAATCATTTTTTTAAATTGAGTGTGACTGTTTAAAATTATAGATTAAGATATAATTGTACACAACACAGACAGTATTTTTTTACAATACATTTCTCATATTACCAAAATTTTACATTAATATATATGATTAATGTTCTATGTCATATATATATGACACAAATAATAGTTGTAATTGGGAACTCACGTGTTATATATATGACATTGAGAAAATCCATATTTTCCGACTTACATTTTTTGTTATATTTTTTCCTGTAATTCTGTTACCTATTGTATTGGTCAGGATAAATTTAATTCAAATTCCTAACAACTTTTTTTCCTGGGTCCCAGGAGGCTATGCAAAAGGTAACTTTTAAGTAACCTTTTAAAATATTAACAGAATTGTTTAAGTGGGTTCTATAGTAATTTTAAGGCCACGACTTTTATTACCTTCTAGCTGGACCCGGCAAACGTTGTGTTGCCATATAAATAAAAAAAATTAAGGGTGAAAAACCCTTTTTTAATAACAACTTTTTTAATTAGGGATGACTGAGAGTGTTATAAACGTAGGATTAGACAAATATAATCACTTCGAACGCTTCGAACTGCTAAGCTATCGGGTGTTACACGTGTTATTGTGAGTCAACCACAAAAGATAGACATATGCTGTCGTAGGATATTTTTTATATAATTTTAAGGAGAATATTTCCGTCATACATCATTTCTGTGTAGCTTTAACCATTAAGGGTTCACACGCGATGAAAGTTTAAAAAATGGAGTAACATCTCCCGTTTTCCCAACATTTCCCATCACTGCTCTGCTCCTATTGATTGTAGCGTGATGAAAAGTATACTATAACCAGCTCAGGAGTATGAAAAATAATTGTGCCAACTTTCGTTAAAATCTGTCGAGTGGTTTTTGTTTCTATAACGGTTATACGGACAGACAGACAGACAGACCGACAGACAGACAGACATACACTTTAAATATACAGGATGTTCTAATCCTAAAAATAAAAGAAAGATCAGGACATACACACATTATGGGATACTCATCCTTGATTCTATAGTGGCATATCAGGAAAATTGGAAAAATCTCTCACACTTTATATCCTGATATATTACTTAAAATACACGTAGTTATTTTAATTTTAGATGTTGTAGAGCTCCATATTTGTATGTCATTCAACTATTAGATTTACGTCACCAATCAAGACTGACATATTGAGGAGCTTGAGTTCGTTCACCGGCGGTGCAAGCGTCTAAAAGAAGAATGTAGGCTTTTGTTCTATGTCTGGGTGTGTATGTACTTCCTTTTCTTTGTGTGTCCATAGCCCCATAGCATGGCTATGAGTATAGATTTTTTATTATTAACTGGAATTACTTTAGAACACCCTGTAACTAATGTTTGAAAAGGAAGTATCGGTAGTTGTCTACAAATTGCAATGTTTGAATAATGACGGCTTGAAAATTACGCAATATGTAGCTATGTATTACATGCTATACCAGAATACATATAGACATGTACGATATCAAACTTTATAACAGAATAATGATGCAACGAAAAACTTGTGATAAAAATGGCAGCATTTTTCGTAATACTATTTATCGAGTTTGAATGTCATCATTATTTCTTGCATTACAAGTATGTTTCGTAAAAAGTGTTTGTGGTTTACCTGCAATTACTAATGAGGGTTTTTTAGTCTTGTCTGTAGATCTTAGACGATTAACAAATTTTAACAAGGCGGATGGGATGGTACGCGGTTAGGATGAATAGATGTGGTTAGATTTTTTATGCGTTTTGTCTTTTGGAGAATCTTTCAATCTCAAAATTCCGTCAATCCCGGTTGTTATCCTTGGATTGTAATTGGTAAAGCTTATTGAAGGCCATATTAGCAATTTGAAACGATCTAACACGGGATTTTAACCTGTACTCTTCTTCACCAAAATCATTGGTACAGCATATCAAAAATTCTGTATTATCTACTTGACAAATAAAAGCATCATTTATGTGTGCAGACCATAGATTAGTAAATATTACTCACTCCTAAAAAAAATGTACCCAGTTTTGAGAATTGAAATAGTTGCGTCATAAAGTTTTGCCACGTCTCCGTGCTAAAATGTCCCTAAAATATTTGAAAAAAAAATGTTTATTTATTACGTAAATTACGCAGTATTAGTTATTTATTCGTAAATTTTCTCTAAAAATGTTTTTATTTGTCAAGAAATCAAAAAAAGAACTTACGAAACTAAGCCGTTTGTGGCTTCATTCAATTTCAAGCCGGCGAAGTATCTTTACTAATCTATGGTGCAGACATTTAACAAACAATGTTGCCACTATAAAAATAATAAAAGAAGCAGGTGACCTGTTTTTCCGATATTTAATACTTGAAAATATTGTTTTGAACAAAAAAACATGACCTAATTACCGAATTAATTATTAATACGATTGTAATGCAATTGACATTGGCTTTCAGAATCGACTTATTAAATTAATGAATAATTTTCGGTCATTGACCGTTGATCTTGGCAATATTATGTTCATTGTCAGAATTCCATTTAGGGTCGGTTGTACTATGTATCTTTAACGTTAACAAACCCTAAACAGCCGGCAAATCTACGATTAAGCAATTATGGGTCTACCATTTTCGTTACAGTTAACATGAAGTCATAACTAACACTTAACATTAACCCGTCGATTTCGGCCGGCTAAAATTATTGTTTTTGTCAAATTACCTACTGACAGCGTAGACTATAAAATTAGAAATATTCTGGCGTATTATAAAATGTTTACATTCCATCGTTATCGTCAAAAATATTGTTACAGGTAACTTTAACGCAAGCTATAAAAGCGTCATCGGTGCAACCTACCCTTACAATGTTAAATAATGCATAAAATGTATTATTTATAATTATAAGTATATAAATAATGCATATAATGCATTATTTATTAACATTTAAATTTAATATATAATAAATAATGCATTATATGCATTATTATTTAAGGTAATTTTTATTTTTGTATGTAAATTATTTCAAAATATTTTGTATTACATTATTGAGGTGTGAATAAATTAATACTTATTTATTAACGTAGGTACAAAATTATATCATCTGGCAATTGCAACCCAAATGTAACATTTCAATGAATTACAAATACTTACACATAAAAAAATTGAATTTCAGTTAAAACTTTCACAAAGCATTTACTTCTATGACTGCTCTAATAATACTAAAAAGATAAGAAATAATTGTAAATTTTGTTTTATACAACCCATTTTGTGTGAGATGCACTCGCAATTGGCCAATTATTTCACACCTTAGTACCAAAAGTCAATACATACCTATTACTATTGAAATTAATGTAAAAGGCAGTACATAATGAAGTCTTAATTTGACGCTTTTTCTGTCAAATTAAATAAAGCATGTTGCTTCATTAAAATATAACCAAATCTTACAAAATAATATTTATCGAGATTTTAGCCCGATTTCATTGTAAATGATTCTATCCTAATTTATAAGCAATCTTAAATGCTACTCTTAATTATTTTTGTAGTTCTTTTTAAAAATTAATCCAACGCATTTACACTAGAAACACACATCTTGTGAAATCTTATGTGAGATTAAGGGATGGGGTTGAACCAAATCTGACACTATTTACCTTTTCAGAAAATCACTAAAACGTCTCACGTAGTTAATGTCCCCTAAGGTGTTCAGGTTCACGTTAAGGTGTTAATATGATTAATTTGTTATTGACTTCCAAATTGTTAATCTTAAAAGCCTATTTCAAAACCGAACGAAACGAATCGTTTTCCAATCCATCCAATTTTACCTTCATTCGGATTTGATAGTTCAAGCCTCTTGGTAATGGCGCATAATTATGCATGCTGAGCTTCCAGGACCCGCTATAATGTGAATAAGATAGGTTATATCGTAAAACATAAAGATCTTAAAGTAATGAATTAAGTTAATAAATGGTTAGAGATATTCTAGTCCAAAAGATCTTCTTTTTTGAAGAATTACTCAATACGTTGTAAAATTTTAAAATGTCTATATATTACGGTTAAATAGATAAAAGGAAAAACGCCGAAAAATAGCGGCTCCTTGTATGGCGACAGCCATTTATTTTGTAGTTTTATTTTTGTTTTTATTATATATTTTTATTATTATTATATATTTTTATTATTATTATATTTATATTTATTTTAAGTGTCTATCTCACAGACCTATATCTAAAAACAAATACAGGTCTGTGGTCTATCTACTACGGTTCCCGGGAAAGAGCCCTGTGGCAGACGGGCAGACAGCGGAGGCTTAGTATTAGTGTTCTGTTTTTAGCGTTCGGGTACGGAACCCTTTTTTATAGCCATAGCTTGTCGCTCGCTGGATGTACGCACTAAGAGTGGTTCCGTGGAAGCTTGCGAAAGCACCGGACGGTTGCGCTACGCCGCTGATTCCAATCCGGTAAATCGTGTTTAAAGCTAATGCATTAAATACTAGGTCTTACTAGTTTCATATGTTACCTCTATTGCCTATTTGTTTAAAGGAATATACGGGGATATTTATAATTTTATATCGACTTAATATTGGCTGAAACGTTTTTATATACCATTTTCAAATATGACATAGTTGTCTCCTAGTGGAGAGGCTTGAGTGACTGACTCTGACGTAGATCGATAGAGTTATGTCGATAGATGTAGAAGTTGTACTAACTTGTGTAAAATGTTTTTTAACCTTAGTCAGTTTTGAGTCATAAGGTTTCCATAAAGCTCTAAGCTAAATTTAATTTCATGTCATTAAGTACTAACCAATAATAATGCTGCATCCGACATCTAAATGTACTCCGAACCACTGAAGTTTGCAATAAATTTAGCCAGTATCAATCACACTTACAACTTATAAGCAAGCATATGTACCATACAAATTGAAACTCGTTTTTTAACTTCGTACGTTGCACTAAAAGAATCAAAAAATCATAATCGGTTTAGTAATAATTCGCCAAGTACGAGTCGAACTCGCACATGGAGGCTTCCGTACTACCAAATGTTCATTATTTTAATTCATTTTATGATTTTCAACAATACTTAGTCATATGAAACAACAATAGATGGCGTTGGGGTGATGATGAATGATACTTAAATTTTCAACAATACTTAGTTATATAACACACAAATAGATGGCGTTGGGGTGACGATGGGACGACGATTATACGTAATCAAAGTATAATAAAATTGAAATAAGTATATTAAAATATGTTTTATGGTTCTTATTTGTATTTATTATAATACCAGTTATAGTAGTAAACGTATTGTAAAAATTTCAACCGTCTTCCTAGTACAGTTTAACAGTTAGATCGAAAAATGCCGAAAAAATCCGGTTTGTTATATGGAGACCCCCTTTAATATTCAACTTTATTTTATTTTTAGTATTTGTTGTTATAGCTGCCACCGTTAATCCTCCTCTGTCAAAATTTCATGTGTCTATCTATTACGGTTTAAGCGGTAGAGCCCTGTGACAGACGGACAGACGGACAGACAGCGAAGTCTTAGTAATAGGGTTCCGTTTTTACCCTTTGGGTACGGAACCCTAAAAAACAGGTATTAATAAGATTGTTATTTCCATTAAAATGGCCAGGTTATTGACAGAAGACAAAACTATTCGACCGACCGCCCACGGCCACTGCAGTATGCCAAGGGTATGTGTGCACGTGTTGCGTTTCGAGATTTGCAAATTAAACGCATGTTTTATTATGTAACGGGTACTCACGATATGCGTTTTTTATTGCCGATATTTCGACCCAGTTGCATGGATCGTGGTCACGGCGAAACTGAGGTGGAGGGGAGAAACCGTTGACAAGTACTAGTGGTAGATTAATCTATCTACCCTACGTCTAGTTCGTTTTTCTTTTCTAGGTTTCATATCACGACACACAACACTGACAATATCCTTACGCTCCGTACTTTGCACTATTTGTGACTTGCATAAACTAACCACTGGATTCCACGTTTGGGCTAACTTAAAACCATCTTCTCTATTGAAGTTCCTAGGATGTTTCTTGATCTCTATTGCTTCTCTTACTAAACGAGGAAAGTAATGACGCTCAGTGGAGATCACCTGAGGTTTGTGTAATTCAATCCAGTGGTTACAACCTGAACTGAGGATGTGTTCGGCTACCGCAGATTTCTTAGGGTCATTATTTTTGACTGCGCTGATATATTCCTTAATGCGTTGTGATATGGCTCGTTTTGTCTGCCCAATATACGAGCTACCACAACTACAGTCAACCTTATAGACCCCTGGGCACTGGTATGGAATAGTATCCTTGGGGGAACGAAGATAGGCCGCGAGCTTTTTAAAAGGCGTAAATATACTTTTTATGTTATATTTTCGATTTAAAATCCTCCCTATCTTATCCGTGACACCTTTCACATACGGGAAATATGCGGAATGCCTTTCTACTACGCTGGTGGTGTTATGATTCCGTTCAGTTCGTTTGGCTATAGTTGCGTGGCCATTGAGACGCAGGACCTTCTCCAGGTATTCCAACTCCTGCGCCAAATGATCATTGTCACATAATTCATGGGCCCGGTTCGTGAGGGACTTTGCAACCGAAGCTAAGTGTCTGGGGTGGTGGTGTGAAGTGCCGTGTACGTATCTATCCGTGTGAGTAGGTTTCCGGTAAACTGCGTGACTAAATGTACCATCAGGGCGGGCCTCTAATGCGACATCCAAGAATGCAAACTTCCCATTGTCCTCCATTTTACAAGTGAATTTTATGCTGGCATGTACAGAGTTCAGATAATCTAAATAACTTCCTACCTGTCCCCGTCCTCCTGTTATGATGGCAAAGATGTCATCTACATATCTTCTCCAAACTCTAACGCTATTGGGCCCAGTAGCAATGGCTATCCCCTCGAAATATTCCATCCATATGTTTGCGACTACTGGAGCGACTGGACTACTCATGGCTACACCATTTATTTGAAGAAAATATTTACCGTTACACAGAAAGTAACCAGACCGGAGACAGTGTTCTAATAATTTGACGTAATCTGTGTGCATACTATTATTACGAAGAACATCAGTAACTACCCGTAGACATTCAGTGATTGGAACGTTTGTAAACAAAGATTCAACATCAAAACTAACCATACAATCACTTTTTTCTAACTTAATGTCTTTTACGATACTCACGAAATGCCGGGAATCCTTTATGTAAGATGTTGTCCTACCTACCAGCGGCTGCAGCACTCCCGCTACATGTTTTGCAAGTTCGTACGTAGGGGAGTCAATTTGACTGACTATAGGTCTTAAAGGAACGCCGGGTTTGTGAACTTTTGGTAGGCCATAAAGTTTACGTGGTTGTACTATACGGGGTTTAAGTAAGTATTTAACTGTATCCTCCCCTAATATAGACTGACATTCCTGAACAATTTTACGTGTATGTCGTGTCACTCTAGCAGTCGGGTCGTAATTGACTACTTGGTAAGTGGAGGTGTCGCATAAAAGGTTTGCAATTTTCTGCTCGTAATCCGCACTATTTAAAACGACCGTCGCATTGCCCTTATCTGACTTTAAAATGATAATGTTTTTGTTGTCACGTAACTCCCTAATCGCCGACCGTTCTTCGGGTTTTACGTTGGATGATGGAGATTTCGACTGCCTTAGTATGATGGAGACATCTTGTCTGAGAGCCTCAGCGTAATTTGGTGGTATTTTATTTCTATTAATAGTCTCCTCGATGTTTCCAATTATCTTTTCATACGGGATATGCTTCGGTATCGGTGCAAAATTGAGCCCTTTGTTCAGTACATTCAAGGCGGCGGTAGATAGTTCTGCGTTTAACAAATTAATAACATTTTTAGAAATATCAACTTTTCCGAGGGTATTACGATCTTGTTGTTTTTGTTGTTTTTGAAGTACCTCCAACTTGTGATTATGTTTTTGTTGACATAATTCTGCGGTACGTTTAGATTGTAGAAAAGTGATACGATCAATCAGGTCGAACACATCCTTGTCAAACACTGCACTGCAATCCTGATGTATACGGAACAACTCACACTGAATACGGTCCAACATAAAACGATTATTTCGGATTTGTTTCCGTAACATATAAAAAACGCATATCGTGAGTACCCGTTACATAATAAAAATGTCTCAATTCCGCGATAATTTTAGTCTAAAATCATATAAACGCATGTTATTAACAAAAAGACGGACTGCTTTAACTGTACCTAGTTTTTGTTTCAGGTGACCCAATTAAAATTTAACTTAAATAACATACACAGATACATTTACATACATAGGCATGCCCACATGCGTGTATATATTTGAGGCATTTACGAGTAGCATGTATGCATCTACATTAGCATTTAGCCATGGCACAATAGCATTTAGTTGGATAACAATGTAAACAGCGTGTCTAATATGAGCGCCGACTTCAGAAATATGTACTAAACCAATATTTATTTCAATTATTTTTACTTTGTAGTGACATAGAAGTCGGTTGTATTTTTTGTTAAAAAAATTTTTTCACCCTTTTTAGTGATGACATACTTACATTTATATTAATACAATATAAAATTGCAAAAACGTGATCATGAATGAAGGTAAGGTCTGAATTTACATTGATTGGAACCGCCCGCTCGCAGGGCGCTGCCGCCCCTGCTCGCTTAGTTTTATAATATCTTATATGTTCCAACCTAACCTAACTAAATAGTCAATGATGAACTGACTTTGCAATTCCATTCGAACCTACACCAAATATCTTCAAACACAACTCAATTATTCCCATCGGTTGAGGAGTTACATATTTTGTCTCCGAGCCACATTATCAGACCCTTAAATAGTCAATGATGAACTGGCTTTGCAATTTCATTAGAACCTACACCAAATATCTTCAAACACAACTCAATTATTCCCATCGGTTGAGGAGTTACATATTTTGTCTCCGAGCCACATTATCAGACCCTTAAATAGTCAATGATGAACTGGCTTTGCAATTTCATTAGAACCTATACCAAACATCTTTAAAGACAACTCAACTATTCCCATCGGTTGAGGAGTTACATATTTTGTCTCCGAGCCACATTATCAGACCCTTAAATAGTCAATGATGAACTGGCTTTGTAATTTCATTAGAACTTACACCAAATATCTTTAAACACAACTCAATTATTCCCATCGGTTAAGGAGTTACATGTTTTGACTCCGAGCCACATTATCAGACCCTTAAATAGTCAATGATAAACTGGTTTTGCAATTTCATTAGAACCTACACCAAATATCGTCAAACAAAACTCAATTATACCCATCGGTTGAGGAGTTACATATTTTGTCTCCAGAACCCACTCTGATCCTCATCATATTTAAATGGGACCAACTTGTAGCAATTGTCCACACACAAAATTAAAGGCATTAAAATAGGTTCATAAACGGCGAAGTTATGGATGTTATATTTACATGGGTGGAGGAGTTCCCCTCATTTTCTCCAGAACCCATCGATGGATTCTAACCATATTTAAATGGGACCAATTTCCAGCTCGTCCCTACACAATAAAAAAATAATTATTAAAATCGGTCCACTAACGGCGGAGTAATTCGTGTACAATATACATAAAAAAAAAAGATACCGGCCGAATTGATAACCACCTCCTTTTTGAAGTCGGTTAAAAAGTGTAAAGTGTGACAAAAAGGTCATTGACACTTTTGAGACTTGAGTGAAAAAGGTCAATTAAAAAGTATATACCGCACAGTGGGCCAAGGATGAGTGTGCGTGCGTTATGAGCCATCAGATTCGTTGCGAAACGTGCTAAATGACACTTTTGACAAGCCCAGAGACATTTCGTTCGTACTGATGATAGTTTACGAAACTTATTCAAGTTAATTGTACTTGTTCATTCATTGAACATAAGCGCGTGCCCATACATAATATTCGTTAAAACTCCGATCAATCTTATATGTTCCATTTCGCCGTCGTTTCATTTTGTCGCCGTCTCTCGTCGACTAAAGTCAGGAGACAGTTAGTGGCAGTACCAGCTCGCGACAGTCTACGACCATCTATCTATGAACTATGATCATACTGAATTTTATCCCTGATTCTACAACAATGACATATAATGCTTTATTAAAGGTATTTTACGCAGATTAGGGGAGGCCTATGTCCAGTAGTGGACTAGTAAAGGCTGATAGATGAAAGGTATTTTGGGCCAACTATTGGGTATTGTTGGTCATAGTCACCAGTAATTATTGTGCCGCTACTGGATATGGGTTACTTCATAAAATGAGAAGAATTGGAGCCAATGTATTGCTGGCCTAGAGGAGGTTGGTAGACTTAGCATGCTTTTGAGGCCTTTTTGGATTGGCTAACATGAAATCGTAAAAATAAGTTTAATTTGTGATTGACGATCAGAACGTTCGGCCAACATTTCACAACATTTCACATTTGGCAGCGATGTGACGCTGTTGAACACGGCAAGGTCACCAAATATTGTCATAGTTCCGTGCAAATGTCTTGTGAAAGAAAAGGTAAGTCAAGATCTCATTGTTCAAATATTAACTTTTTTTACGCATATTTTAAAGCTACTGCGAGATCCGTGGATCGAACGGCGATCATTTTAAATTCCATTTTACGTCACTCATGAGGACAAAATATCGTTTCATAATGAGTATTAGGCCATGATACAACCTAACCAAGTCCATTTTGGTGGACTTCATCTTTCAATGCTTTGTTAAAATTCTCAGGTATATAAATTGCTTCATTTTTTATACATTTTTGTCAATACTAATCTATGGTTGTCAACTAGCTTGCTTGGTTCATGTGATGTGAGGATATAACTGTGTGGATGTATGCTGACTTTGTTATGCCTCGAGTAAGTATGTATGTATGCCACCAGCACCATACTAGATTTAAGACTAGGATAGTATTCCGGTAGTGCGCCATAATCTTTATAATGTTCCATATTTCTAAATGAAATGTTCTATGAGACACACTTTAACAAGTTAATGAATCGCGTCGCCATAGAAAATTGTATGACTACACCTGCTCACAATAACTTTAGAGCGGCTCTTTTTAACACGCTTTTATTAGCTTGGGTTGTATGTTTGTATGTATGTATGTACGTAACAGTAACGGAATCTTTGAACCCGATTTCTATCCATTTTGAACGTTCAGTTTAATTCAAAATTTTGAAAAATCATTAAAAACCGATGACAATACACGATTTCAATAATTTTGTACCATTGTCCTTATCGACATCCTCAGGATTAACGATTTTCAAGGCGAGAAAAAGCACCTGAGGGAGAGTACAGACAAAGTTACTTAATTGATTTTTAGTTTTGTAAAATAATAATGTTATTTCCCTATAACTCAAATGTACTGAAACATATCTATAATGCCATCTTGTAGAATGATTTTTATAATTCCGTACTCAAAGGATAAAACGAAACCCTCCGCTGTCTGTTCGTGAGTCACAGGGCTTTATCTGTTAAACCGTAATACATAGACACTTGATTTTTTTTACAGACGATGCATAATGATGGTCGCTATAACAACAAATACTAAAAATTAATAAAACAAATATAGTTCAAAAAACTAAAAAACACGCTTTTATCATAAAATCAATTAAAAAGTAGAAAATAATTTTCAATCATAAAAGCGTGTTTTTTAGTTTTTTGAACTATATTTATTATTTTGCCTTCAACATTGTTTTAGATACACGCGGCAAACATTGTTAGCAAGTTGGAATAAGAAATAGAGTCAGATGTGACATTAGTTGTTTTCCATGACCTTGCCAGGTCCGATCTTGATGGCATTTGGCTTCCAGACATTACGCGTGTGGATTTTATGATGGAATCTTTGTACCCGTGGATTATACTACATAGGTACATGGCGTTTATATTTTCTTGATAACTAACGAATACTGTGTCTTGTGTTTAAGAGATAACTTAAGTGTTAAAAATTCGTCCGCTATATCTAAGAGATAGAGAGAAGCCAGACAGGCACTTCTACGTTTTTGCAGTTATGTGTATACTAAAATGTATCCCTATCTTAAAAAAAAATTAACGGTGTCTACCAATATGCGCCTGGCCTAATTCATTCAATATGTCTAATTCATTTCAATCGAAAAGGAGACCCGTGCCCATTAGTGGGACACAAATAGGTTGATGATAAATTATAATTACTAATAATAATTTTACTAATAATTTGATTTCACTTATTAATACCTCAATATTGGACAAATGTTAAACAATCCAACTTTTAAATAATGATAATGAATTATTTATGAATGAAGAAAATTAAGTATATGAATACTAACAAATTTGACTACATTTACTAACGAATTAGGCATTTCTGTAATGTTAGTGAATATGATTTGATAAATAAATAAAAATTATGGGTTTGTGATGAATGATATTTTTTGAACTAAGACGCTTTTTACTAGTGTTATACTTAATGCAAATTTAGGTTTTGCAGTGGTACTTCGGTCGAACTAAGAAGAGTTATCCCAGCTGTAAACAACATAGACAATAATTTTTTTACAAAAAATACAACCGACTTCTATGTCACTACAAAGTACAAAATAATTGAAATAAATGTTGGTTTAGTATATATTTCTGAAGTCGGCGCTCAATATATTTCGTAACGATAAACAGCGTGTGTAAGTCGGCGCTCATATTGAGCGCCGACTTCAGAAATATGCACTAAACCAACATTTATTTGAATTATTTTTTACTTTGTAGTGACATAGAAGTCGGTTGTATTTTTTTGTAAAAAAAATATTTCACCCTTTTTACTGTTGACATAATAACATTTATATTAATATAACATAAAATTGTATAGACGTGATCATGAAATAAGGTAAGGTCTGAACCGCCCGCTATCGTTCAGTTTTATATTATCTTTTATGTTCCACCTAACCTAACTAAATAGTCAATGATGAACTGGCTTTGCAATTTCATTAGAACCTACACCAAATATCTTCAAATACAACTCAATTATTCCCATCTGTTGAGGAGTTACATATTTTGTCTCCGAGCCACATTATCAGCCCCTTAAATAGTCATTGATAAACTGGTTTTGCAATTTCATTAGAACCTACACCAAATATCTTCAGACAAAACTCAATTATACCCATCGGTTGAGGAGTTACATATTTTGTCTCCAGAACCCACTCTGATCCTTATCATATTTAAATGGGACCAACTTGTAGCAATTGTCCACACACGAAATTAAAGGCATTAAAATAGGTTCATGAACGGCGAAGTTATGGCTGTTATATTTACATGGGTGGAGGAGTTCCCCTCATTTTCTCCAGAACTCATCGATGGATCCTAACCATATTTAAAGAATTATTAAAATCGTTCCACTAACGGCGGAGTAATTCGTGTACATACATAAAAAAAAAAGATACCAGCCGAATTGATAACCACCTCCTTTTTGAAGTCGGTTAAAAACAGACAATTAACAGGTAAAAAAATTGCACGTGTTCATAGTTTGTGAACTCTGCTGAATTGAATTTTCATATCAAAATTAATTAAAATTGTTACCAAGAACAATGTGACTAAAGCAATTTTGTTAAAAAATCATGAATTATTTTTAATTAAAATATTATCAATGAATGAATTTGGAAATTTCCCAAAACTGAAAAATATTATTTTTATCATCTGAGAAGAATCTGAACTAAACAAAAGATATATTGTTTAAAATTGCCGTTCATCGTCCTATATTTTGAATACATACAAGCAACATATGTGAATATTAGGATTTTCTTGTAATTATTATCTTTTTGGTTTTATTTTCTTCTCATTTTCACTGTTTAAGCTGGGTGGGATTACCTTCAATTACCAAGGGTTAAGTTAACCATACTGAAAAGTTTATAAGGAACTCATTTTTACTTTGGATTTACTTTGTAGGTGCAACCCACTACGTCAATAAATAATATGATAAATATAATGCAATAACGTTAAATAATCAATAATAGCGGTCAGATTAACTCGTTAAATTAAATGCAAGTCATTCAAAAATAAATCTAATACTTTATTCATTCATACATTCTCTTATATGTAATAGCATTCTAATAGAGTAAATAGAAAAATCAATAAGTAATGACATTCCGATAAGGTTTTTTCACAATACAAATTCCAATCAAGTTTTAAATATTATTATTTCAACATTACATTCTACATTATAATTACTATTGAAATAGAATCGGTATTGCCTATTGCAAATTCATTGCTCAATTTCAATAAGCTATTTATTTGAAGGTAAGACCAATAATAATAGCCTAGTGGTTGGATCTTGGCCACTCAATCGGAGGGTCCAAGGTTCAAACGTACCTCTGATTTTCCAAAGTTACGTGTGTATAAGAAATTTATTCACTTGCTATTACGGTGAAAGAAAATCTCGTGAGGGAAACCTACACACGTGAATTTAAAAAACAACAAGAATAGGGCTACGGTATCCCCTGCCTGTCGTAAGAGGCGAATAAAAGGGGGCTTCTGGGGTCGCGAGTTGCAAGAGTGGGAATCGAACTGCCCGGCCACCGGCCCTGGGAAGGACGGTGGTATGTGTGGTCGCATACCATCGTACGCACCAGACGGTGTGGCGAGCGCTAAGCTCACCTGGGGCGGAGCCCGACGGGGCAACGTGCTAAGAGTACTCCGGTTGCGTTCCTTTGGAGATCCCGGGATTCTCTACGCAGCGCTGAGGACGGCCACCGGGGGGTTTTAGTGCGGTAAGAGTCTCACATAACCCTGTGTCGCTCCCACGGCATCGGGTACCTTCGATATCGATTATGACGTGACGATCGTGAGTAATTCTTTCGACGACAAAAACTGTAAACATCGTCAATAGACACACAGACTTTCGAGTCACAGTTTCATATATTTATTTGTTTAATTTGAATAATTAAGGAATTCTTTAGCCACGAACATGTGATTTTTCGAATTTATGTGCGAATTTCCAATTTATCACGTGCTTTAATTGCAAGGAACAACTTTAACCAACGTTAATAAGAGTTCTATAAAAAAAATGTGAGCCGTCACGGGACGCCTGGCAGAAGTGAAACATCGACATTATTTTGTAAAAGTAATATGCAGAAAAGAACATATTGTGATAGGAACTAAATATGTCATAATGATAAAATAAAATATTACGATGATCGAGTGGGAGAGAATCGCACAGTCGATTGCGCATGGCGACGCGTCGCCAAACCGTACACATTACTGCATATAGACTGTATATATATACCATCGTATATATATATATATATATATATATATATATATATATATATATATATATATATATACAGCTACGGCATGCGTCGCCACGCCAGAAATCGGTTTTACGTGCGGCTATAGATGTTTCACATCAAAAATTCTCAAAGGTGTGTCAAGTTCACCAATTCGCAGTGGGTAAATGTGATGGAGTATGGCCTTGACAATAATCACTTTCTTCAAGTATGCATATCATAGTAAAATAAGAAAATAAGAAGTAAAATAAACAATAAAAACAATAGTAAAATAAGAAGAACGTCGGATTTGAAGCTTGATCTTAAAAGTGTGAGTTCAAAATGTTAACAACAAACATTACTTATTTAACTTTATTTATATTGTGGGCGTTTGAACGTGTCACCTGACACCCCTATTCATAATCAACCCCCAGATTGGATATTGCTACCCACGAGGACTCAGTTGAAATATCCTTTCCACACCCTTCAAACCAGACCACCCTTCAAACAGCAGCGCTCAACACTATTGTTATTAGGCAGAAATGAATGTGGCGGTGTTATCTCCGGAGACTAACCAAGAAAAAACCAACTATTAACATTTTAAAGGTGGTAGAACCCTTTGTGGTTCGACTCGGGCAGCACCACCGCCACACCTATTTATGCCTAATAAAAGCAGTGTTAAACGCTGCTGTAGGGTAGGCTTTGTGTAGGGTGTGGTAAGGGAAACAGTTCCAGCTGAGTCCTCAGGGGTAGCGGCGCATCTGAAGCCGACCTCAGATAGGAATATCCAATCCTATCTGGGGCTGATTACAGATGGACTGCATGCCCGTCTGCTATATAGGAGATATTGTCCGAGACCGAGAGCATTTTCTTAACACCTCGTCAATATCTCAATCATATTTATTGTTTATTATATATAATATGTATGTATTTGTTTATATATTTTGATATATATCTGAACTATATGGATTTATTTATTAAAAATAATTCACATCATTAATTTTATGTATATATAATTAATACCTGCTCCATTTTCTCCATCCACCAAGGGTTGACTTGTATTGTATCTTTTATTTTTATAAAGGTGCAATAAATAAATAAATATATAAAAACTTTCGTAACGTAACGTAATATTTGTACATACGTGTTTTAATAGAGAAATGGATATGAGTAATATTTTTGTACAGAACTCTTGACTTGTTATAACCACTCATGTTAAGAGATCTCTACCAACGAGTAACATCATGAGTACATTAACAGATTTTGAAAGTTTTTCAGGGTTGCATATGCCGTTTCGTATGGCGGTTATGTAATTTTGAGTATCTCTACTTCGACTTGTGGTTTATTTTTCGGTTCCATTTTATACGAAAAGTTACTATGACACTGTTGACAATAATAATGAATAGTCGCCATAAACTACCAGTAAAGTCAGGTTAGTACTTCGTACACTTGAGTTTATTATTTTTTACGTCCATTTTGTACTTTCTACAACTAATGTACTATTAAACTATTAATTAATTTGTTGATAATTTTAGCGTTTACTTTACTCACTTCACCAACAATTTGTGTCATAGTGATAGTTCGTACCTATAACGCACTAACGCACAATCAATCTGACGTTGAGGTCAAAATTACAAAAGCAATCCTTACTAATATTATAAATCCGAAAGTAACTCTGTCTGTCTGTCTGTCTGGTTGTCTTTTCTTCACGCCTAAACCACTGAACCGATTTTAATGAAATTTTGTGCAAAGATAGCCTGAGACCCGTGAACGGACATAGGATAGTTTTTATCCCGGAAATCCCACGGGAACTAGGGATGGCGATCTAAGATCGATTAATCGGAGAATCGATCTTTTGGACCCATAACATCGATTATTTTAATCGATCTCCAGTAACGGATCGATTCAGTGAATCGATTTTTCAACCCAGAAGATCGAATTTCTATTTTATAATTTACCTACAGTTATTTTACTTATCACCACTGGCACCACTGTCATTCCAATGAATGTACGAATTTTCTGTTTTATGTATGTCATATTATATCTTTAAAATGCGGGCGAAGCCGCGGGCACCACTAGTAATAATATAAAGTCAAAATAAATCTTGTGACGAAATTCGTATACAATTTAAGTAAGAAAACTCTAGATCGATATCTACACAGGAAGAATTTACTAACTATCTAACACGTGCTAACAATTCATTAGTGGTATTTTACGGTACGCATGGGATGTAATTGATTCTAAGCTTAAGTGGCTAACACCACGTGGCTTAAGGTACGATTCCAATATAATAAACTTTACAAGGTTTATCCCCGTAGTAAACGTTGAAGCAAGACGTGCTAACAGTAACACTAACTGAAGCGCGCTGTCGCAAATAATTGCGAATTAACGCCGACGGTCACAGTTTCAAAATGTTGACGCGGGTTAAGCAATCGTTCAGTTAGAGTAACTGCGGTTACAGTTTAACTGAAGCAGATTATCGACGGAGAAGTGAGATTAACGAGCGCATTCAGTGTCACTCGTTTGATAATCAATATGTTCAATGTTTTGCCCACCAAAGACATTTTTTTATAATATAGGAGTAGCAGACGAGCATGCAGTGCAATCAAGCCCAGATAGGATTAGATATTCCTTCCTGAGGGCGGCCACAGATGCGCTAACTCTGATTACTAAACTGGAACGCCTCGGAAAAATATGTCGCCCTTACCACACTTCTGGTTTGAAGGACCAGAACACAGCAGCGTTTAACACTGCTGTTATGCGACAGAAATACGTGTGGCAATGGTGCCGCCGGAGCCGAACCATAAAGGGTTCTACCACCTTCAAATTTCACTTAAGGGTAAATAAATTGAATAACGGTGGTAGGATAGTACTATCGATATTGATACGCAAAAATGAATATAAAATCATAGAATATACAAGTGAGTCAAGATCACCGAATAAATAAATTTTGATTATGAACGTGTGAATATTAGATCATATTATTTTATATGATTCTTATTTATGTAATTTTGGACTGGTCGGTGAAGATTATGAAATATGCGAAAGAGAAGATTTAAATAAATGTATAAATATTATGTACTAAATTATTATTATCAGAGATACAAGAAAAGAGATTCATTACCAAAAAAATCACAAAAGTGGATAATACCTTTTTGTATCATCATTATCATGTATCGAATGACCTTATTTGTCAAAAGATTGAGGAATGCAAAAGTAAAAAAATAGTTGATACGTTGTAAATATAATCTATTATTATTAAAATACGAAACAAAACTGTCAGTGACTTGATATGTAGCAAAATTATAGCAGGGGCTCTACAAAGTGCATGGAATTTTCACTTTCGACATTTAATTCTACGGGTATGATATAAGTATAAGTAAGTGAGAATTATCGATACTTATCGAATACCGATTTAATTCGATTGTTTTCATCTCATACATATAATCAATATTAAGGAATATGCACTTTGCATTTAACGATTTTTTGTATTATTACTGCTACTGCTACTTCATACTCTGGTACGAAAATGAAATTTTATAAAACTTATTTAAATTTCTTATTGAAATTCTATCCATTTTCGACAAACCAATTTAATTAGACATTCATACAATCAAGACAATACGTTTAGTAATATTGTACTCGTAGATACAATCAAGATTTAAAGCATATTAATTGGTTAGTAATTACTGATAGGCGATACTTTAATCTAAGCCTTCGATATCATTGTAGATAAGAGATAAAGGCTGTTGCGAAATGAATCTGTTCTAATTTATACAATTAAAAGTTGAACTTAAATTTGAATACAACCTTTGTAATGACGCTATCTCCAATCGGAATGACAAATAAGAAAAATAGTAGTTATGAAATACTTCGCGAAATTGAAGTAGTTATTTCAGCATGCAATCCACCGTGGTGGATAAGTGGTAACCGCCCTATACAATTCTCTGATGATACGGTCATGTCATTGGCTGATACTTTTAACTACTTCATAGTTTTTTAAAGGCTAATGAAAATTTTACAGAATTATTAATAAACTAAAACTTATTAAGTACCTATATGTTTTAGTTTATTAAATTTTCACTTTACCTAAGATGTACATTAGAAAGGCCTAAACAGTAAAAAATTAAGTAAACTAAACAATTTATTTATAGATGTATAATATATTTATAGATATTATAATATTTATAATGGACAAGGTCATTACTTACTACTAGTAGTGGACTGAATAGTGCGAGGCTTTAGCTGAATTCATGTGCTAATTGCACATGACATCGCATTGTATGGAACTGTAAGCTTTGTTTGTTTGCTCTGACCGTTCCGACATGCGTGCTGTTTGTTTTTGTAACGTGTGTGGTAATGTGCATATATGCGTAAAAAGTTTACGGCTTACACTTTGTGACCAAAACACCGTCTGAAATATACTTATTTTAGATATATTTGAAGGTGGTAGAACCCTCTGTGGTTCGACTCCGAAAGCACCACCGACACACCTACATATTTTTGCCAATTAACAGTAATGTTAAACGCCGATATATTCTGGTTTGAAGGATGTGAAAAGTGACACAGCGAAGCGTTCCAGCTTAGTCTTCAGGAGTAGCGGCGCATCTGCTACTCCTATATTATAAAAATAAATACTCAGAAGTATTAAATAACTTTTTCATTTAACATTTAATTACATTTAAAAAATATTATCTACAGGATTCCGTACGATTATGGACACCGCTTTATAAAGTATTCCGTTTATGGAGAATAAGTGAATCTTTATAACATATGTATAACTTTTTAGTTTAAGTTTGCCATTTACAATCGAATAAACTTATCTTCTTAGTGTATGTGTGTGCGTGTGTGCACACACATACACTTAATATTTTATATTATAACACATGTTTAACCTGCGTGACCCTTAATTGGCATATTTTTATTGCTATTAAAATGTTTAAAAAAATCCAATGAATCTTTATTAATCAATAAAATTTTACATAATATTACCGCTTTTTATAATAATTTGCAATGTACATTAGGTAATGATTAGCTGACAATCTAGCAGTAATGTAATGTGCGATATACATCATTGTTAAGTGCTAATACATAGTGGTTAATGGTACCTATACAATTTTGATACAGAATAATTCAAAACGGCATGTTATTCTATTCTCCGTACTAGTTTGCACTGTATGACGGCTGTATGACTGTATGAATGAATGAATGAAATAATTATCAAAAAACCGGATTAAATACTTACGTACTTATAGACATTATTACATTGGCTACATGAATAAACGAATGAAAAATTGATAGTATAATTTTATCAATAAACAAAAAAATGAATGAATAAATAAGTTTTAAAAATTTGACAAGAGTGACGTTGTCGTGACGCGCTTGGAGTCCCGAACTCACGGCATGTGACTGTTTTGGAAAGAGAGGAAAACCTTCAAATGGTACCCGGTGTCGTAAGAGCGACACAGGGTTATTTGGGATTTTTACAGCACTAATACCTCAATAGCTATTAAATGTCTTAATTAATGCTATTAAATGTGTTAATTTTTGAACAAGCCCTTTAAAAACAAGCCTTTTAAAAATAATAATCAAACGTAATTTTTAACGTAATTTGGAAAATCAGTCCCTAAGGGGTTGATTTTTGTATTATATTATATTACATTCGTCTACGCGAGCGAAGTCATGAGTAACACCTAGTTATAATGTAGATCAAAACACTATTCGCATTAAAATTCATGATCAGTTTACAAGTATTGCTAAACAAATACCTGACTCGTTAACGAATGGGTTACCATTCCAGCTCCCTTCGCTTTGAGGCCGCTGACCTCAACCACGTGGTTTTAAACGGAAATACGATTTTAAGAAATATATGTATAGACAATGGACATACAGGACACCTGTTCAATGGTCATCGAACGACCAAGTCAAATAAATACGGAAATTTGACATCTATTATCATTTATTACCACATAAAATTCTTGATATAAAAAATATTTTATGTGGAATGTAGCTAGAATAAACTTGTTTTCAAACTATTGCGCCCACGCATAGGTTGTCTTGCTACAAGATATCATTATCATTTACAAAATTTGGAGTCATCGGTTTCAGAGATCACACTACAAAAATATTAAACTCGGTCGTCGGTTCAGGGAACTGCAGAACTGTGGTAGAACCCTTCGTAATCCGACTTAAGACACCACCACCACTAACATTAAGGTTTCATGAGCTCTTATGCGCTCCTATGTTCTAGTTTGAAGATTGAAATATATGATGAAACGCGAGGTATCCCGATTTAGTCTTAAGGGGTAACAACGCAACTGTTACCGATCTTAGGTAGGTTCAGTCGTATTGGATATTATTTATAGATGTATAAGAGCAACGATGACAATTTACTATAGAGACTGCATGCTTGGTATAGCAGTTTTTGTGTCTATACGAATTTAATCTCGAGTTTTTTATTTGCATTTTGTATTTTAATATTATCTGTTCTTATCTGTATATTCAACTGTTCAATATTATCTGTAATGAACTCCAGATAACATTAGATCCTACCTGAGGTCGGTCAAAGATGCGCCATCATGCGCCACATCTTACAAACCAGAACACAGCATTGTTTAATACTGCTGTTGGGGTACAAATAATTATTAAATTAGATTAGATATTTAACATTTTTTAAGTTACTACTCGTACTAATAACGTAGCACATCAAGCTTAAACAATTCAATTTCAAACACAAATACATACATATAAACGAAAATAAATGGTTATTATATCTACTTATATGGAAATTGTCGAAAACAAGAAGAAATAGGTACATCTGGTTTCGTTCCTTCATATGTCATCTAAACTGGATTTGCAAGATTCGGAGTCAAAGACATCCAATGATAGCTATGTGATACTAATTTTAAACTAAGAAATGCTGAATGACATAACATTTTTTGCGTATATTCCACTTACATAAAATTGCGGCTTAAAAATACGAGTCGGTAAAATTAAGCTAATTTTTAGCGTATATAAATGATCATTTAATTAAAATTAAAGATTGTATGAATTTAAACTTTATTCGTTTTTAACATCTGTCAGAAATTTCGCAATAAACTGAGTTTGACTTGTAAGAAATGCCGTTAAGTTTGAAGTCTGTATTTTATTTATAATTCTTTTCTTTTAAAGTCGATGAGTACGTAATATTAATTAATGAACATGATACTGACAATTAAATAGTTTCAACTGCAAAAATAGTCCTAAAATTATTAGTTTTCCTAAGAAATTTCTGAAAACATTATTTACTCACAAAATGACGAAATACAAACACTTCCAAATTAGAATTGTTTCCATAACCTAACCCAAACCGACACACAGATAAAACAGATGCATTTAAAATGGCGGCACACATCGTGAAGCCCAAGGTCAAGATTAAGACGTTGCCACACTTACCTCAAGGCCGCACGAAGGTCGCACGCAGAGTGGCACAAGTAGGACCGTTGCTCGTCACAACTGAGAACCTCGCGGCTCGCCGGGTGTTTCACAACCCTGTGGTGGTGTCTTAACATTTCGTAGTGATGTATCGAGTAAAGACGAGAATACCACTTAAATGTGAAGTTCCAATTCCTTTAGTTCGTATTTTGATACATAGTTAGTTATTGCGTATATTTTTTTCAATTCTATTTAAATATTAAATAATACTCGAACTGTGTCGAAAGTGTTTTTAAAATGTTTTAGTAAAAACGAATATATCTGTATGGTTGTAAATTTTAGGTAAGTACCGTTGTTGTAACTTTACATATTTGAAAAAAAATAAAGTTAAATTAATTCAACATTAATTTTCGGGTGGCGAAACAAATATTTTCATTTTTAGTAGATGTGCTATAACCTTAGGTTAATCCCTCTTTCTACGAATGTTGTAAGAAGGCCAACTAGGGATTCAAACAACAGGTATACAAAGGAAGACAAGGAATCCATCTATTGTGATGAACAACAAGCAAAGGCAAGTGGGGTGACAATAGCAAAATTAAAATTCTAGTAATGTTTTTTAGAACTAGCAATGAGTAAGGAGTCCACCCATAAGTAAGTAGCCGATAAGTCCCGCTGGTGGATGGTCAAATGGTTTCTACAGAGAGTCAGCCGTAGATGCCTGGCTAAGACTAAGTTGTTTTTGTTGGTTGTCGTGTCGTGTAAATGTTTGCACGAATAAGCAGCGCCGGATAAATCATGGCTTCTAGTATACCAGCCGGTTTGAAAAGAAAAAGAGGGAGAAAAGTAATATCATCTTAGTGTAGATAAGTGTATCTAACGTACAAAGGTAACATTTCCAAATAAAAATTAAAATTAGGCATTCCTGGCATGTCTATGTCATATAGCAGCTGATTTTGTACCGAGCAGTCATCCTTAAAATGTATATTAAATTATTTTCGAAATTTAAGTTATTATTCACTTCACTTGTGCCGTGCCAGTAGTGAACAGAGGCTATAAGCCGCGGTCCCGTGGTAATTGAGAACTCTCACTAACAGTTGAAGTTTTGGTTCAGAAGATTCGACATGGGTTGGATCTGGCCCAGAGCTCTGGGCCTCTCTTTCAAATACCAGCTGGAGCATGCTGTAGAATGATGTCAAATTTTCCCGGTTTTTTTTTTTTTTGTTTTTATTTATTTAGGAAGGAATATCCAGCAGGGGGATAACAAAATTTGCAGCGAGTGTGTGAAAGAGTTTTTCGATTTTTGAAGGTAGTAGTATTCTTTGTAGTTCATCTGTGGCTGACCTCAGGTAGGAATATCTGATTCTTTCTGGGGTTGATTACAGATGTCCATGGGCGGCAGTAGCCACTTACCATCAGGCGAACTGTATGCTCGTCTGCTAGTCCCATTTTTTTTAAAGTCGCGAACGCAGTTATTTACAAGTTAGCAATTTCCATCCGAGCGTGCTAAGCTGAAACCAGATGCCGGTGACCAATAACATTGCAAAAGACCGGTTTATGAAATAGAATTTTAACGGATATTTTGTTTACCTCAGTAATATTGCGAGTTAAATCTTAGTAAAGTAATAAAAGTTTAATACGTATTTGGGAAAGCTATTTCGGAGTATTCGGTGTGAAATGAACCGACGAAATTAAATCAAGTTTGGGTGGCCCATTGTGGTATTCTATATTAGATATCTGACAGCCGACAGAAGTCATGTGATGAGCTATATCAACAATTAAATAATAAAAATCTATGAAATATGGTGACCACGATCGTTCTAACAAGTAACTAATAACGAAAATTTATGAATTTTTTAACTCAGACAAATAATTATTTGAACAAACATATGCCTTACAGATTTCCCTAACGATATGGTAGGGGTGAAGTCTATCAACTTGTACTTACTAGCGTAGCGAAATACGTCGTTAAATAAATAACCAACGGTTTCTATTCTCAGTCCCACAGTAGGATTCCATATTTTATTATTTTTTGATTAACCTTACGATTAAGCAGACTTGTTACCTGATGAAAGTAGTCAACGCCGCCTATGGACATTTGCAACACCAGAGGAGGCGCAAGGCATCGGCTTTGGATGAGATCTTTTTTTAACCTTCTTTGAAGACCCTCATGTAATAGCGCTCCGGGAATATCTCATGAGGAAGCTCACATCTTACACGTTCATGGCAAGAACGTCCTAAAAACCGAACCGAGGAGGACCGCATGTCTGTTATTAAAAAACAAAAAAAACTACGCAGCTCTTTTAAAGCGGACATTGGACATGGGAATAAACAATACTATTTTAAATCCATTAATGTAAAATTCAAATATTTGTATTTTTATACATCTAAGCTGACTCATTTCTGTTGGTGTAGGTATTTATTAAAGATGGTTTGATGATGATATTATTTTTCCTTACTAATCGATTAGTAGACTAAGGAAATCGGTTTTAGGATTGCTGACTCATAGTGACCGGTACGCAGACTTTTAAAGGCTATGAAATTTTATACATATCGATTTTATGTATTTTTTGTTTACTGCATCATGATTTATGATTTTTAAATTAAAATATTTTAGAAAAATATATGTAAGAGTTCTTCGATTTTGTTGATACGTGATTAACTAGTTGTAATGTCATAATGTTTAAATATACAGCTTTTTTTACTATTAAAAACAATAACATTATTTTACTATTTATTATGAGTTAACGCTTATTTAACTTTTACTGTTAACACTGACCAATTGGCGTTTTGACCAACTATTCGCCTAATACTCAGCAACACTAATCCTAGTAAGTAGTTGGTATCCTACCAAGCGTGAAAATATTGATAAGTAGATCTAAATATACAAATATGATTTTATAAATGTATATTTTTTTAACATAATAAGCATTAGGAATGTTTATATTATAGTGTGAATGAATAGGTGAGTTAACGGGTCTATATTGTAATACACACACACGGAACTTGTAAATTGTATTTTTTTAAATAAGATTTTGAAAGAGTACAAAATTAAATAGCTGCAATGAAAACTTTTTGCGACTGGTACAGATTTGTTATACTCTGCATAAAATGGTGATTAGGCAGCTTCCCGATTAGTGACATCATTCATTAAATGAGCTACTAATATCAAGCACAATCAAAAGTAATTAACGTTGATAAATAACAAACATGAACGCTTCCTGCAAGTTCAGGCATCATTAGGTGTATATTTAAATATTAATTTTTGGTGTGACGTAGTTAAAAACAAAATACGGATAGATATAACATTTTTGAACCAAGAAATTAAATGGATTACTGTCTGTCGGCGTTAGCAATATTCGTTTTTTTATACAAATAAAAAAAGAATATTGCTAATATACTACTCCTATATTAGACGTTGCAGTCCACCTGATAGTAAGTGGCTACTGCCGTCCATGGACATCTGTAATCAACCCCGGGAGGATGCCACAAATGCACCCGCTACACTTAAAGACTAAGCTGCAACGCTTGGGAAAAGTATGGCTGATGTGTTCTGGTTTGTAGGATGTGGACAAACCAGTACCCTTACCATGAGTTTTTACGCTTTGACTAATACGACTGATTTGGTATTTGTTTACGTATTTGCCCATACAAATTCTAATCAGCGCCCCTAGTGGATTGTATCAGAACTATAGTGTCAGTAACGTAACATTAAATATCTAAATTGACAAAATGGCGCTTTATGTTGTGTCTCTCTTTTTTGCGAACGTGTGAGGCAGTTAAAATACTTGAGCACTTACTTATTGTTACGTTTACTCAGTCTACTGAAGCAAACGGAACAGAATAATGCATTGAGTAAACGTAACGTAAAATTGTGGGATGTTTTGAAAACTCATGGTAAGGGTACATAACACAGCAGCGCTTAACACTTCTGTAATGAGGCAGAAATAGGTGTGGCGGAGATGCTGCCGGAGTCGAACCACTAAGTGTTCTAACACCTTCATTATCATGTATATTGTAATTGGAAATTGGTAAACCCATTCCTGTCCCCGTGCTGAGCAGGGTCTCCATAATGATTGGTAAGCTTATTTACCTATAACTATATAATTTACAAATTTTTATAAAACTGCAATATAAGTTTGCAGTTTCAAAATTGCTATTTGCCGCATCTGTTTGGAGTTTCATCATCGGCATTTTCTGAGATCATAAGTCAAGCATGCTCCCAAGTGTCGATAGCGAGTCTTAACCTTTGAGAACATACAGGGAACTTTGAAACATAGTGGTTGCCTTATAATGTTTCATCAGCAACCCATTACTGTCCCACTGCTGAGCACGGGTCTTCTCACAGAATGAGAAGGATTAGGCCATAGACCACCGCGCTGGCCAAGAGCGAATTGGTAGACTTCACATACCTTTGAAAACTTCTCAGTTATGAAGGTTTTCTAACGATGTTATCCTTCACCGTTTAAGCAAGTGATGATTAATTAGTAATTAATTTAGTAATTTAATTAGATTAATAATGTAATTAAATTACTAGTACTTTGAAGAATCAGAGGTGCAGGTTATGAACCTCGGTCCCCTCGATGAAGAGGCCGCGTTTCTTAACCACTAGGCTATCACTGCTTTTTTAATTTTTTTTACCTTTACTGTAATAGAAAGTTTATTGCTACAAGGGTATTATTTTACTTAATAAATAAAATCAAGCATACAACGCCACCTCGATACCTTTAACCAACGCTAAATAGGACTGAATAAAAGTAGCATACGAGCATACAGCCCAGTTGGTACTAAAATGTCAGTGCCACTTAAATATAGATATATAGATCCGTTTCATATACATCAGGAGACACAACGGAAACTACTTACAAATATGTTGCTTTTCCTGAAGGCTAAAATGGAATGCTTCATGTATTTATTACATATTTGAAGATGGTAGAACCCTTTGTGGTTCGATTCACCTATTTCTACCTAATAACAGCAGTATAAAGCGCTGCAATGTTCTGATTTGAAGGGTGTGTTAAGGGTGATATTTTTTCGAGACATTCCAGCTTTAGTCCTCATAGGTAGGCATCTGTGGGTGACCTCGAGTAGCAATCTATTTGGAGTCTAATTCAGATGTCCCTGTGCGGCATTAGCCGTTACAATCAGGCGGACTTTATGCTGGTTTGCTACTCTTTTAAAAAATCTCGAAAACAGAACACTGTAGTAATGACGCCGCAGATGAACATCAATTCTCCCACCTTTAATTTCGATTAATAAAGTTATGACTGGATATCAAATATAAAACAAAAACGGGTAACGCCAATAAATCACAAACGCTAACACTTCCTGTAAGCCTAAACACGATGCGTTGCGGAAGAAATATTTTTTGGAAAACAGGTTATTTTGAATAAAAATATTGATGACACGTTTAAAATACATAATAAGTGTGAGTAAAAAATATAGTTATGCCCTAGGGTTGTCACCTGTATCTGTATTTTTTATTGAAAAAATGCTACGTTATTTCCAATAAACGTTCTTTATGCTTTCAGAGGACAATATTATACTTATTTCGACTCTTTAAGGTTAGTTTTAATTGTCAACAAAAATAATGAATTGAAGATCATCCCTAAATTAAATAAGTACTTATCTGTCGTAATACTGATATAGGAGTAGAATGTAGTCATGAGGTTATGGTGTTCTTATGTAACAAATATTTGTTAGATGTTACGGAAAATAGCAATTTAAAGAAACTGAAAATAGCAATGCTATATTTTGATAGGAATGTTAACTTTAAGGTTTTAATTTATTGAAAGCTCTATAATATTTGCGTTTCTCAATATGCTGTCGGTAAATAATATTCTTGATGTTTTTGACATTAGCCGATGCGTGTAGGATAATAATTATGTTGATTAAGCGGCTTGCGATAAAATCATTTAATACAAATGAAAATTACGTCGAACTTTAGCCTCTCCTTCGAAATAATATTAAGATTAGCTCGCTAAAGTTAAGTTTATCTTCATGCATATCTTTAGCCTTTCTGACTAGGGCTGCCTCCTATTTTTTTTAATTTTAAACAAATAGGGGTAAATATACCACTGTATCATAGTAAATACACTATTTGTATATTTTCTAGTGGTATATTTACTACTTACTACAAAAAGATCTGAAAATAAAGTATAAAGGATTAACATAAGCCTTAAACCTAAATTTATTTTCAAATTTATCGTTCGTTGTAACTTAAAAATACGTAATAAATGTGTGTGTGTAAGTGGCTACTGTCAGCCAAGGACGTTTACTACCAACTAAATAAGACAAAGTTCTAGTTGAGGTCAATCACAGATGTGTTGCTATGATAACTAAGTTGGAACATCTCGCCTATCCATACCCGTCAAACTAGTAATCTACTTTGCCTACACGAAATAAGTTGCTTCCGAAGTTTCATGCGAAACTATAGAATTTATACGAAGCCTTGGACCACCAATTTGGTTCGGAGCTACGGATGATACTACGAATTTGGTCTGATGGTTTGGATGGAAGTAAGGATTTTGTCCGAAGTTTCGAGTGAAATTTCCTCGGATAACCTCCGAAATATCGTGCGAAACTATTCAACCGCCCTAGCCAAGTAAGCACGTTAAAGAAATTATTTCTTTTTTTAAAAGAATTCTAAGGCGTGTATGTTTCCTTACGATGTTTTCCTGCGCCGTTATAGCAAGTGATTATTAATTTCTAATACGCACATACTTTTTAAATTAGAGACCTATGTTCGAACCTTGTATCCTTGTAAGTTGTAATGAAGGTGGTAGAACCCTTTGTGGTTCGACTCCGGCGGCTACAACCGCTACCACCTATTCTGCCTAATAACAGCAGTGTCTGGCGCTGCTGTGTTCCGGTTTGAAGGGTGTGGGTAAAGGAGACATACTTTTCCGAGGCGTTCCAGCTTAGTCCTCAGGGGTAGCGGCGCATCTGTGGCCGACCTCAGGTAGGAATATCTAATCCTATCTGGGGTTGATCACATATGTCTATGGGCGGCAGTAGCCACTTACCATCAGGTGGACTGCATGCCTCATCTGCTACTCCTATATTATAAAAAAAAGTTCCCCTGATTGAGTGCTCGAGTTTCTCTCACTCTCACTCTCTCACCCGTCTTCAATAAACAATGTATGAATATCTAAATTATAATGCCAGCTATTATATTAGTGCAAGAGGCAACAACTTGCCGCCATGCTGAATTACAACCTTACTGAAACAATTTATACCGTCTTAACGTGTCTTTGAATGTACACGTATGACATTTGTGTCCTACGACTACGAAATAATAGATGACCATTGATGGCACAAAAACGTCAATACGAAGAACAGACATCTATTGTAACGATAAGGATGGAGACATACTGGGAATGCTTAAATAAAGATCCTGTTTCGTATAATTTTCTTTAAATTTGCAGAAAAAAGTAGTAACAGCTAACGATCTTCTGTTGAAAATATTCTAATTATTTAATCAATCAACCAGGAAAATTACATGTAATTAATACACTAAAAAAATGAAAGTAAATAAATAAGTAAGTAAATAAGTAGGTAATTGTGTAAATTAGGAAATAATAATAATCATTTTAAACTATTTAAAATGTTATCATATCCAAAATTTAGAAATCACTCTCACTACGCCGATTAACTCCACTAATTAATCTAAGTGATTTTTTGCCCACCGACTATAATTTTTTCAATATTTATGCGCGTGAATTACCAAAATTCGAATTATGGTTGGCAAATATTACCTACTTACTTTAGATTTATTATTACTAACGGGCATTAAAATGAGATAGTCAAAAGATGAAGCTTAGGTACACAACCACCCTAACAGCACTTCTGTCACGGATGCGCAAGCGCATTAGGCAATGTATAGAATACGGGACTTGTTTCCAGTGTTTCGAAACCTTTATAGAGTTATAAAGCTGTTTCTTAAGCTAAGCTTTGGGGGGACAAAGGCGCTAATGGATACGGTGTTCATTGCTGTCACAACCTGTAATGTTATTATAAATGTTGTGTTGCATGCTTGTATGCGTATGATCATCTCTGATACACTGCTCGCATGATTATAATCGAATGATTTTTGAAGTTTTTTTTTTGTAAATCGTCACACATAACGAAAGGTTTAATGATATTTCTAGTAAGAAGTAGCAAACAAGCTAGTATTGCTGCTCATGGTATCTTTCACAGAGAACAGAATAGGCATGGCGATCTGAGACCGATTAATTGAAGAATCGATCTTTTGGGCCAAAAAATCGATCATTTGAATCGATCTTTCATCCTAGAAAATCGATCTTTTCGAAGTTGGTTGACTGTGTTATGGACATTTTTGATGACGAATACGTATTTTAGTCCTTGTTTGGTCCTGACGATATTTTTTTCCGCCATCTGCGCCTTTTTAGCTGAAAATAATCGAAGATTTTTGAAGAATCCCTTCCTTAGCACTCGATTTTTTGTGAATCGATTCTTTGGGCCTCGATTCGAATCGATTCAAGAATCGATCTTTTACGGAATGAATCGACATCCCTAGAACAGAATTGGTTCCACCTGAAGCCGATCAAAGGTGCGTTTTCACTCCTGAGGGAAAAGTAGCCCGCCTCCTCCGTAACTCCGGCATCCAGACCCTTCCAACAAAACCCAAGAACTGCTTCACGTTAAAAAAAGGTCTGATCATAAAAATAATTTTACGTTCGATAATTTTAATTAAATTTGAACACAAAAAATACAATAAAATGCGTCTTTTGAGGTTTAATCTAGACCTGAGACTTGGAAATGACAAAAATATCGGACGAAGAAAATATTAGAGGTTAAAATCATAGATTAGTAAACTAGTAGGTACTCACTCCTAACAAGAAAATGTAACCAGTTTTGACAATTGAAATTGTCACTGTCATCTATTTTCGTGTTTAAAAAACATTAAAAAAATGTAGTTTTAGATCATTTACGAATGAAACGATATTTCTCCGCACGTTTTCTTCGATTTCGTGTTTTTGCACCACCTAACTGCGCTTGTCGGCATTGTTCCGCGTAAATTACACAATGACAGCCATTAAATGGCTGACAGACCTGTCAGCCGTTTAAGTCATTTAATGGTTTCCTTCAATAACAAGGCGGTGAGATATCTATACTTATCTATGGTTAAAATATTAAACTAAGAAAGATCCCGATAAATCGTTACAAAATCTTGTGATGTTAGATTTCCTGAAATTCATGTCATTGGGCTTAGTCATATGACTTAACACTTATTTATTGATGAGCATAACATCATTTAAATATTTCAATATGTATAGGTACGGAACTGGGCCTGCATTTACATACAAAGATCACCGCATCGTTGATTCAGTAGACTATACAATAAATTAAATATACAAAAAAGATTAGTTTCTCTGTGTGTGATTTTGAAAATAAATGCGATTTTTAGGTTTAAATCGATGCAGCATTTAGTCCAACAATAGCATGTAGTCCAACTTTTGGAAAATGGTTACCGTTCGCGCTAAACAGCTAGTCCGCTCTGAAGTTGTAGCGAGCAGGTGTAGTCGTACAATTTGTTATGGCGACGCGATTCATTTCTGTATTCAGAGCGGACTAGCAGATTTACGCGGGACTTTACTACTGCAAACAAACATCTGTAATTCACCATAATAGGATTGCAGCAACAGGATTAGTACTGAAGACTAAGTTGGAAAGCCTCGTGGACATGGGTTCGGCAGTGGTGTCTTCGGAGATGAACTACAAAGAGGTCTACCACGTTCAAATGAATGGCTTTGTTGGAAGATGCTGCTGCTCATTTCTTGAATACTTTCATTAGTTGCCTCCTACGATATTAAATGAATCATGAGTCATTGTCTATCATAAAATACCTATCCTATACCAAAATAATTAAAAAAGTAATACATTTGTAAGGTCTTATTTATTATTATACCTTACTGCGTTAGTTTAACATTATAAAAATAAATAAAATTAAAATTAGTTTAAAACCTTTCACTCGAAAAATAATGCTGGCTACATATTTAATTGGCCGTAACGCTGTATTCGTGATTTAAAAAAAACAAAAGTGGATTATGGCGGGAAACGGCAGATGTCAAGGACGATGTTTGTGGAGGTCTTGGAATTAATTAAAAATAACTAGCTGGATTCAAGTCTTTCATTGGAGATACCCCCAACACATTAAAAAAATCTTGTCTATATGACAGTATACTTGACAATAGCTGAATCTTTGACAGAACTTTCATTGTAAATATTTACGCTACTTAAGAAAATGGTTTACGGTAGAGAGAAGTCGCTGCTAGGTACTAGTTTTACTAAATTCATTAGTATCCGTGGTTTAAATTTACTAAATAGTGCGTATCTATTGACTAAATAGTTCATATATATTGACTAACGTTCAACTTTTACTCAGTGCCTTTAAATAAGTAAAAGTGATATGTGATAGTAGTTAAAATATATTTGAATTTTAAAATTTTTAGTCATCCTTAATAAATGTGATAGCAATTTTACATTATGGAAACAAAATATGAATCGATAATAGAAAATCTAGGCGCTACTAAAGATACAGGTATGGTTATTTTACACATAATTCCATTTATTAAAAGATCTACAATAAAACTCAAAAATATGTAAAACTATCGGGTCCGACTACCTTTTTTTTTATAATATAAGAGTAGCAGACGAGCATGCAGTCCACCTGATGGTAAGTGGCTACTGCCGCCTATGGACATCTGTAAACAACCCCAGATAGGATTAGATATTCCTACCTGAGGTCGGCCACAGATGCGCCGCTACCCCTGAGGACTAAGCTGGAACGCCTCGGAAAAGTCTGTCTCCCTTACCACACCCTTCAAACCGGAACACAGCAGCGCCTAACACTGCTGCTATTAGGTAGAAATAGGTGTGGCGGTGGTGCCGCCGGAGTCGAACCACAAAGAGTTCTACCACCTTCGAAACCTCTTTAAAATTGAAGCTCTTTATTTAAGAGTTAGACAAAAAGTTGAAAAATATATGTTCATACTATATTTACAAAAAAGTAGTATATTATGGGATTCATAAGTTTGTTCTAAAATCTTGGACCTAAATCATTTGTCTCTTAAGTTTTAGTTTTATTATCTACACACATAAATATATTGTCGTTTTAAAATGAAAATTAACTGACTCATAGACATACGCAATATTTAAATCAGTGAACTAGAAGTAACTATGAATAGTTGTATAGGAGTTATTTCCGTAATGTAACGTTTTAAGCACTAAGAATGAATTACTGAAAAGTTATTTAATAAGTCTTCTTAGGAGGGTCCCTTTAAAATAAAAATCAGGAAAATGAGAAGTTATATCAGTTGTAATCAGAGTTATTGGTAAATTTAATAATGTCGTTATTTATTTCTTACCATTTCAGATATCATCGAAACATGGTCATTTTCAGAGACCCTTGGAGGTCTCGCGGTTGTAGTATTATTATACCTTGCTGTAGTACTGAAAATACTACCAGCTTTCATGAGAAATAAAGCGCCGTACACTCTAAACCGTTTGCTTATTTTCTACAATGCGTTTCAAGGTCGCCTACTCAATTTACTTAGTATTTATTGTAAGTGGAACTTTGCTATTTCTTTTTTACAGGCTGTTTGTCTTCGAGGCATTACTGGGTGTAGTGTAGCGGTACATTAGTAGTCGACCTCTGGTAGGACTTATCTGGGATTCATTATAGATGTCCCTTGGCGGTAGTAGCCATTTACCATCAGGTGGTTTGCAACCTAGTTTCAATGATGAGGTTCTAGCTTGAAGCATTTCTATCTTTTGTTGGACTAACCTACATATGTTGATTTGGCGACCATTATAGTCTTTAGGAGTGGCAAAGTATCTGTGACCGGCTTCAAGTAGAATACTTGGTCTATATGAAGTTGGTTACAGATGTCCACGACCGGCAGTGACCACACTGTGATTCTTATATTGACTGTGTCGTGACATGG
Source organism: Epargyreus clarus clarus (assembly GCA_014595695.2). Classification (NCBI taxonomy): domain Eukaryota; kingdom Metazoa; phylum Arthropoda; class Insecta; order Lepidoptera; family Hesperiidae; genus Epargyreus; species Epargyreus clarus. The sequence continues at coordinate 2,841,109 of JACTTY020000033.1, forward strand.
ATAAATTCAAACACCCATACCTAGAGAAGTCTGAATTATACCGTACGGATGTCTAGCTCGCTGTTTCAAAGCTGAAACCTGCTCCCAGTGCCAAACGGGGGGTGATATTTGTATTGATCATAATAATATCATGATCATAATTATATTTTTTCTTATGTACCTAAGTACTGATAGTGTCTTATGCATTTTTACAGTATACAAGATATATAATATCACATGGAATTATAACGACAAGATGTCCAAAAGGAGAGGATTTGAAAGTAGTAAGTATTTTTATGTTTACTTTAAAATATTTAACTTTACTTACTAATACTAAGGTTTCATCCTTTTGTCAACATTACATATTTTGCAACTAGAGCTTTGAAGTGAATCTTACAATAATAAAAAATAAATAAATAATAAAATACTTACAGGTCATAAACGAAATCCTACCATACTTCATAGCGAAGCACATAGACCTGTTAGACACGGTCTTCTTCGTGCTCCGGAAGAAAGAGAACCAGGTGACCTTCCTCCACGTGTACCACCACAGCATCATGGTCTCCTGGACCTGGTTCCACTACATGTTCCACCCAACAGACCATTTCGTGGTGGTCGGCCTCATCAACAGTTTTATCCATGTGTTGATGTATGCGTACTACGGAATCGCAGCCTTGGGACCACAGTTCGCTAGATTTGTGTGGTGGAAGAAGCACTTGACAAAATTCCAGCTGGTAAGTGGGACCTTTAACTTATCATGCAATTAATAAGAAGAATATTAATTAACAATAGGTAAACGAAAGCGCGTACGCTTTACTGCGTTTTTTGTTACATTATAGAAGTGCTTAGAATGAGTCCATCAGATGGTAATAAATGGCTGCTACTCATGGACATCTAATAGAGGTACAAATGATATATCAAACTCCAGAAGGAGTTGTGCAAAGAAAGTACTTTGTATAAAATATTTTCGATTTGATTTGAAATCAACCCCACATAAGATAAATGCCACAAGTGCACTTCTACGTATGTACGTATATTTTATACACAATTAGCATGATGACAGTATTAAAAATCAAAGAATAAATTATTTAAGAAAACACAATATATTGAAAGGATTCTCAAAAATGACTCAGTTTAAAAAGAACTTTATGATTTATTATATTTTTAATTAAATTATGGTATAAAATACTGCAGTCGGCCATCTTGTCTGAAATGCTAATCGGGGCGCGAATGACGTAATTTTTGGGTATCTCACTGAATTGCTTGAAATTTTGTTCAAGTTTTGTTGTGTTTTTGGGATGTTCTAACGTGACGTCACCAACGGACGCTATGACACTCGCGAGAGTTTTCCCGCTTAATTCAAAATGGCTATAAACAAATGCTATTATTTTCGTTAATACTGAATTTATTACCGAAATAATACGCTTTTTGGAATCGGTAGACATGTATGTCGGCGATATCCCACTACCGCACTTTATTAATAAACTGAACGAAACTACTTTAATATGAGAATCACTTTTATTCACTTTTATTTACAATTCGGGCAGAGTAATGGCTTACACGACTGACTAAATGCGAATGAATCACGCTCTACCAGCGCGTGGACTTAAATACTACTCGAGTGACAAACAGCGTAAGAACTACCCTCTCACATCACTTGTTTTGTTATAACAAGTGACGTGATTCACAATAAATTTAACTATTAATAAAATAACATTATATTTAAAATATTGTTTTAAAAATACGAGAATAAATATTTTAATATTATTATAATTCATATAATTTATTTGGTATGACTAACAAAGTGTTTTGAAGTACTACCGGAAGTTGTCCATATTTTAATCTAAATATTAATTCCACATTGACAATCAAAATTAACATGATAATAATTAATATTATATATTATAAAAGGTCTCGCCGCCCATATATATTATAAAAGGTCTCGCCGCCCATATGTACCTACGTTATAGAAGGGGTTTTCAAAATTTGTCATCATGCCTATTCTACGTACTTTTATAATTTCTACGCAAGAATTCGATAGTCAATATCTATCTAGCCTTATTAAGTCCGGTCTGTACCTTTGCTGGGATTACTTTGATTGTTAGTTGTATAGATTAATTACGAAGTTATTTGCATTTAAGTGCGCACATCGCCGCGACTTGTTTAGATCTTAACCGATTTATAAATAAGTAACGTCAATCGCGATCAAGAGTTGTATGGGTGACGGTTAGTTAGTTTCATGCGCTTCCGTGCTTTGGAGAGCACGACACGTTGCCGGTTCTGGTCGTAATAGTCATTGTCACAGTAGTCATTGTATATAATATAGAAGTAGCAGACAAGAATGCAATTAACCGGATTAAGTAGCTACTGTCGCCCATGGACATCTGCAATCCCTAGACAAGACCAGATTCCAACTGAGGTCGGCTACAGATGTGCCGCTACCTCTGAGGACTAAGCTGGAATGCTTCGGAAAGTACAGATGTATGAAAGAAAGTATAGTTTGTGTAAAATTGCGAGTCCGTTTTGAATATAGAAATGAATCGCGTCGCCATAGCAAATTATATGACTACACTTGCTCGCCACATCTTCGGAGCGGACTAGCAGTTTGGCGACAACATTGTAAGTACAGATAAAACAGTAGGTAAGTAGTGGATTTGTAGACGTCAAATTAGATGCCTTTAATATATTTTACCTAAATGGATAGTTATAGCCTAGTGGTTAAAACGCAACTTCTCATCGATTGAGTCCAAGTCCATCGATTCCCGGGTACGTATTAAAAATCAGAAATGATTTTTCGAAGTTATGGGCGTATTGTTAATTTATTATCACTTGCTTTAACCACGAAAGAAAACATCGTGAGCAAATTTGCATATGTGAGAAATTAAAAAAAAAAAAATTCAAAGGTATATGAAGTCTACCAATATGCATCTGGAAAGCAAGGTGGACTATGGCCTAATCGTCCTTAGTCTGGGAGGAGATCGCTGCCCAGAAATAAGACAGTGGTGTATTGTTGAGGACCACCTATCTTATACCTATACATTGCCTTAACTCTACTACATTTAAGGACTTTTGTCTTCTAGGTTCAATTTATCCTGGTGGTTTCAAATCTCCACTACCAGCAGAAGCTGACTCCTTGCCCGATACCAGCTTTCTTCCACCACTTCTGCATGCTAAGCATCATCTCCTTCTTCTACCTCTTCATGCAGTTCTACTTTAAAAGTTACAATGCTAAAAAGAAGAACCAAGAATTAAAAAAGAATACGGATAATAGTGAAGTAGTACTTACAGAGTTTAAAGAAGATTAATAATTTAACAAAAGTTTTGTTATGTTAGTAGTTTTTTTTCCTAATTAAACTATTTTACAAGTGATTTTGATGTAATTAAATGCATTAAGTTAAGTATTTTATATTATTTTATGAAAGCAAATAAAACAAAATATGAATGGCAAAAAATCAGTTTCTTTATTAATTAATTTATTTAATAATTTGTTTAATTAATGTATTGGCTTCAGCTCTTTTCACGTCCCATTGCTGGACACACGCCTGTCCTCAAGACGGTAGAAGACCCTAATTATCTATTCCACCATCAATATCGATTGCTTAACGTGCTCTCCAATGCAAAACAGCACGCATCAAGTTTACTTAATAGTTGCCTCCTGGCCGCGTCCGAATTTACTTAATTTTTGTAGATCTCTAAAAGATGCAAGAAGAAATATGGCTCGATTTAGAAGTATCATCGTTAATCCATTTCTAGCGTGAAGAAGTTCATGAGGTGGCCATTTTAGTCTTCAAGAGTCACATGTCTGTGAGCGCCTTCAGATAGAACTCCTCTTCTACGTGGCGTTGGTTACAGATGTCCAAGTCAAGCGATTAATTACCATGAGCTGGACCGCATGATCCCTTGTTCTTTTAATCTTACACAAAAGCTGCACACTTGCTTAACCAATGTTCCATGATGCTTTATCCAATATTTTTAGTCTTGGTCCCCACCAAACAATATGCATGATTAGTCTCACGGTCACATTGCGATGCAGTTACAAATCGCATCGGATATGTAAGCGTTGCAACCGGAACGGAAAGTTGCAACCGTTAGCTGGTCGTTAGCACGCGACCGGTGTTTGCAACCCTTGGACAGCGTGGCCGAGCGCTCATGGGTAGGGGTAGGATCGAGGAGTCCGAGGTTCAAATCTGATTTTTCAAAGTTATGTGTGTATTCGAAATTAATGCAGAGAATGCTGAAACGGTAAAGGAAAACATCGTGAGGAAATCTGCACACCTGAGGGATTTATAAAAAAATCTCAAAGGTATGTGAAGTCTACCAATACGCGCGGTGGACTATGCCCTAATTCTTTTCATTCTGAGGGGAGACCCGTGTCCAGCAGTATGACAATAAACGGGTTGGTGATGATGATTATTATTATTTTATTACATGTTATATATATGTATTTTTATATAATATAGATATTGATTTTATAAGATATAGAAGTAGCAAATTTATATCTTTATATAACAATCACATGCAAAAATCATCTTTAAGTTCTATAAAGTCTTAAAGTGTGTGAGGTTTTTTTTTTTTTTTTTTTGGTAAGTGGCTACTGCCGCCCATGGCCATCTGTAATCAACCCCAGATAGGATTCCCCAGATAGATGTTCCCACCTGAAGTCGGCCACAGATGCGCCGCTACCCCTGAGGACTAAGCTGGAACGCCTCGGAAAAGTACGTCTCCCTTCACTAAAAGGTGTATCACCTAATACTAATCAAGCGATGAGCTTGATGAACTACGCAGTTGGACAATAATTAATAAGTAATGACTTTATTTATAAGTGTTGTTAATAATATAATATTACGTATATTACAGGGTCTAAAGACTAAGTTTTAACGCTATAGGACATAAGTACTTAATCTTAAATACTGGTATTTTTGTAAACTCCAAAAAGCTCTACATTACGTAGTCACTAAAGACTAATTCGGATTTAAAAATAAAATCAGTTTTACTTCAATTAATTTATATAAAACTTTTGATAAGAGTTTTATGATACCTACGCTTCATGCGATATGATATGTACTTGAACGAGGAAACAAATATTTCATACTATTTTATAAAGATTAAACGTGGGAATTTCAAATTTCGATTCATCTTGGGAAGCTAATTTTCTCGTAACTAGATAACACTCAACTGTAAATATAAATATAATGAATGTTACGAGTATAATATAGTCTACCTAGTCTTATTCATTCGCATTTAATAAACTTGCGTATGCAAAGCAATAGCCTAGGGATTAAAAAATACCTCTTGATTGAGGTATCCGAGGTTCCCAGGCACGCTAATTTCTAATACGTCCATAACTGAAAAATCAGAAGTGCGTATTGCTGTTTGAACTTCGGCCCTCTAGCTCGAGAGGCCGAGTTTTAGCTACTAAGCTATCACTGCTGGAAATGATCACGGATATCAATACACTGCACTGGCACTGGTCCGCATGTTCCTTTACTAGTTGAATTTCATTGAATTTGAAGGTGGTAGAAGCCTTAGTGGTTCGACTCCGGTGGCACCACCGCTACACCTATTTCAGCAGTTATTTATTGCAGCTGTGTTAAGTGCTGCTGCGTTCTGGTTCGAAGGGTGACGTAAGGGAGACATGATTATCTAAGGCGTTCCAGCTTAGTCCTCTGGGGTACCGGCGCATCTTCGGTCGACCTCAGTTAGGAATATCTAATCCTATCTGGATTTGATTACAGATGTCCATGAGCAGTAGTAGGTAACTACTTACCATCAGTTGCAATGCATGCTCCTCTGCTACTCTTATATTATAAAAAAAAAATACGAAAATAGTGCAAATTTAGTAAGTCGATTTTCTCAAATCACCAACTTCCGGTACTACGATAGTGCTGTCAATCGCAGCCTCGTAGATTGAGTAGAAAAAACTTCAGTTGCTTTCTGACCACCGAGCTGACGGGGTGTGTCGGTCACCGTGTAACGCGTGTGTAGAAGACTTTACTAAGAAGGTCGACGGGAGGCGGAGGTTAGTTACTTTTGTTTACGTGTGATTTAATTTGAAATTCAGTGCAATTTATTTGGGTTTGTGCTGATTTTTGCGTTCTGCCAGCTCATTTGGACCCATTGTTTATATTGAGTTCACTGCTAAGTAAGCAATTAATATACTCTTATTGAATGCATCAGTGCAATGTTACGAAATACGCATGCTCTACTTTTTAATTGGATATTTTTTCTAATGTTAAATACTAGCTGTGGAACGCGGTTTCATCCGCGTTAAAACCTTTTTGTTATTGGGCATGATTACCATATGTTAATACGGAAATTTCAATCTGAATATTGCTGAAAAAATATTTGAAATTGATCTGAGTTTATTTATTACAAACATACAAAATAAATCTTCCCTCTTCATAAAGTTACGATGCAAATACTTGTGTTTCAATGCAGGTTTTTCTATGAATCTATTGATTAATAGTATGTCAGAATAATCTTCTTATACTTATTTATATTTGTCTTATATATTTTTCTTTCAAAAGCTTTAGCTAAATGTTTCTCAGACAGCTACCTCGTAATAAGCTGATGAGTACCTACAGCGTACATAGTTTACTTTAAATAAATACTATTTAAATAAACATCATTTGAATTAACAACAAATAATGAATATGGATAATATTGAGCAAAACAATAAAATTACCGCATTTTATAAAATTTATTGTAGTATTAATTTAGGCAGTTATCTATGCAAACAAATATTAAGAAAATAATATTATTCAACAAATATAAATATTGGCGATTTTTAAAATAACTTGTTTTTTAACTGCATCTTAATTTATTATGATGCTTGTAACAATGGGCTGCATATTGACTGCCTGACTATTGACTGTTTTTCTGATGCAGGTTTTTTTTTTACTTAGATGTCTGTTAAACAGAAATATAAAATATTCTCATGTTTATTTCAGTAGATTACCTCTGCTAATATGTTTTAATAGATGATTTATATGTTTTTTATTGATGTCTCTAAAGACATCTAAAGAAAACGAATCTCACGTGTCTTATAAAAATAATATTCTAGTGGACATCATTTTGGGTATTAATTTACTCTTATACAAAAACTGCCCGATAAAATGCAAAATCCCTGCAGCTATAATTTTTAAAGACATAAAACTATACTTCATAATACTTATCTTACAACAAAATTTCATGAAACGAAAGATTGACTATTTAAAATTTGATCAAAACCAAACAATAAACCTACTTACGTACTTTGCACAGGTGATATAGGCTTTTATATGTAATAATAAATATATATTTATGAAAATTACGCGCCGTGGCTTATTTACATACTTATATAGTAACCGATCGCAAAACTTACTGCAGATATGAGTAAAACTGCTCACATATAAAGCGCCCATCAGAAGGCAGTCTGTCATTTAAGACAACTCTTATTATACAATGGAATTGGTCACAGATATCCATAGGCGGCAGTGACTTAGGTACATTCAGATGGACTAGCTCCCATTAGTAATCATCTTAATCTTAAGCAATTTTTATCTATCAAAGCTGAAAATTGGACAATAATTATGCAATAAATTATAAAATTTCCGCATATAGTAATGGACGTAGAAAAATCTATTGTCTAATAGACATTTTTGGATACTTGGATGTTTTCTAGGCGTACTTAGGCACAGCTATTGTCAGTTATTTCAGTGATGTTCTTTTGCTATTTAAATCTTATAAAAAAAGGTTTTTCCGTCGCAGGTATTATACGTTTTTAAAGAAAACATGATAATTTACATTAACATTACAAAAGTATAGATACAAGTATTAATAAGTATCGTGTTAATTCGCTGTTCACTTCCCGCCACTTACGCTATCTTGCAATCGACCTCGGGCGGCGGATAGACGTGGAAAGTGTTAGAAACGTCAGGATGTACCTATATGTAATATTCGTACGCTATCTACCTTTTGTTTCTTTATTTATCACTAGTAGAGCCCGCGGCTTCGTCCGCGTTTAAAAAAAATAACATAACATACAAATCTTATATATAAAATTCTCGTGTCACAATGTTAGTTACCGTACTCCTCCGAAACGGCTTTACCGATTTTCACCAAATTTTATATGCATATTCATTAGGTCTGAGAATCGGCTACTATGTATTTTTCATACCCCTAAGTGATAAGGATTGTTCACTCTTAACATTTTTTTTTATGTGGCAACACAACGTTTGCCGGATCAGCTAGCAATATTATCAAATTTGACGACCCGCGTGGCGGAGCGGTCACCATACCGGTCTGACGCGCAGAGGGTCCCGGGTTCGATGGCCGGCCAGACAGAAATCTTAGTGATGAATTTAGGTTTCTGTTTGTGGGTCTGAGTGTTTGTGTATTCGTCTCTGTATGTTCTTAGCATCAGCGACACAGGGAATCCTAGTGTGGGCTGTGAGTGTAGAAAGCGTTATTATAAAATTGAAATTTAGTTTAGTTATCTATGTTACAGTTAAAACCCATACTACCCCACTACTTCTGACTAGGCAAAACGCGTTTGGTTCGGTTCATATGTTTGGGATTAGATCCTTTGTCCACCATGCTGGCCAAGCGTATTGCTAACTTCGCGCACCTTTGAAACTTTTTTTACAACAATCTCAGGCGTGTAGGTTTTCCCACGATGTTTTCCTACGACGTTAGAGCAATTAAAGATAATTAGATTCTAATACGCACATGACGTGTAATAAATCAGAGGTTTTGAACCCCAGACATCTGTCGTGAGAGGAAATAGGAGAGGAGTATAGGCAATCGTTATTAATAATTACAAACTACAAATAATTGCAAACGAAATTGCTTGTTGTAATAACTCAGTGTTTATCGCTTATGCTAATACGCACTTTACGAAAACAAAATCTTTTTGTTGTATGTTTTGCTTGTGGATCGACAAGCAGAATTCTACTTCTATAGAGAAGCAGAATGCAGTTTCTGTTTGTGTGTGTCAAAATAATAAGAAAAATAATTATTTCCAAAATCTATACCCAATACGAAAATTAAAACTATAAGACTTCATGGACGTGGAAGTTTAACCGCGAGGATTATTTTAAATATCGTGGCTATGTGTAAAAAAAATATATTGATTAACCCCTGCTACGTACTAGTGGTTAACCGCGAGGCGGTTAGCCGCTATCCCAGTTTTATATGCAAACACTTGCACTTAAGCAATTCAAGGTGGTAGAAGCCCTTGCGGTTCGCCTTCGGCGGCAACACCGCTACACCTATTTCTGCTTAACAACAAGTTAACAACAGTGGTAGCGCTGCTGTGTTTTGGTTCGAAGCGTGTGGTAAGGGAGACATACTTTTCACAGGCTTTCCAGCTTAGTCCTCAGGGGTAGCGGCGCATCTGTCACCGACTTCATGTAGGAATATCTAATCGTATCTGGGGTTGATTACAGATGTTCTGGGCGGCAGTAGCCACTTACCATTAGATGGACTGCATGCTCGTCTGCTAATCCTATATTATCAAAAGAAAAGCACTGCAAAATGACGAGATGCTAGCCTCGCGGTTAACCGCCACCGTGGTTTATTACTAGTGCGTAGAAGGCGCATTATAGGCATTTTACTAATTAAAATTAGACAGCTTAAGTTTGAACTTTGATCCTATTTAATCTTAAATGATTGTAAATAACATCCGAAACGTCAATCAAGTCCCCTCAAAATATTTATTCGAAGCAGATATTTTTACGGAATTATTTTTTTGAGTAGGTTCTTCACGCATATACTTATTATAAATTGGATAAATATTGGAATAACTAATGTAAGCGTTCAAGCGCGTCCTCGTCAATGCCTATATGACACGTTTTTCTCATATTTGCCAAAAACTCGGAATATAACTTATACAAAAATCTTTTATTTTCCGTCTAAAATTAAATATTGAAACGTTTAAAAGAAATCTACCACGAAAATAAAATCACTTATGACAATGTAGTAGACTAAAATGGTGACAATATATTAAATGAAATATATTAATTATTTTTAATTGTAGATTATTTGCTGATAATGAAAGTTTTACTTAGCGATAACTGTTTGTATCTGAAAAAAAAAACACCCTTACATACAGTAATACCTCTACACCACCATATATGAACCTTTTTTTTTTATGTTGACGAGGGGGAAACCTTCAAAAGGTACCCGACGCCATGGGATTGACGCCGGGTTATGTGGGAATTTTTCCGCACTAAAACCCCCCCAGTGGCCGTCCTCAGCGTTTGGTAGAGAACTCCGGGATCTCCAACGGAACACAACCGGAGTGCTCCTAACTCGATGCCCTTTTATCGGGCTCTGCCTTGGGGGGAGCAATTTTACGCTCCTCTCTCATCCCCTGGTGATTATAGCGATATGCGACTACACAAACCGCTGTCCTTCCCGGGGTCGCTTACTGGACGGTTTGAGCTCCTACTCTTGCCGCCCGCAACCCCGGAAGCCCCTTTTAGTCGTCTCTTACGACAGGCAAGGGATACCGTAGCCCTATTCTGGTCCTGGTACTACAGGGACACCGCGCCGGAGGGCGCTATCTACGCCCTCGGCGTCTCCGTCGTCGTCTATCGTCGCGCTCCCTGGCCCGTTCGGCGTCCTGTTTTGCGAGCATAACGCGGTCGCAGAATGCGACCACGCTATTCCACGCTTCGCCTGAACGGACCATCGCCGCAAGAACTGTTTCTGGCGAGAGGTTCGGCCCTGCTGTGCTGCACCAGGATCTGCCGCTCGGGCTGCCATGCTGGGGACTGCGCAGAATCCTGGGCATGTCCAAAATGGTGACATTGTACTGAGGCCTCCCTGCCTATTCTGTGCACGTACTCACCGAAGCAGCGGTATCCGGTGAGTACCTGTGTCAGCCGGTAGGTGACGCGTGTCTTCGTGTGCAACCATGCTCGGAAGCTGGGCAGAATTGCACTTACCGCGCGCTGGCGCGCCAGCCGGCTCTCGTGCGAAGCGCAGCCCTGAACCTAGACCCGAGATATGAATCAAAATAATATAGCACTTTATTTTTCGCCGGGATCAAACCCGGTAGGTACTCCTCGTATTATACCGGTATGGTTATCACTGCGCTATAGTGTCAAGAGCAAGTAGTAGTGACGTACGAGTATATTAATTAAGGCACATTTTAAATTTCACATATGCAGTGAATTAGCACAGATGTGGCCTACAGACTAAATAAATATTCGAGTAAACAGTAACCGTAATATAAAAAGAAAAGATTATATATAATAAGGTAGTTTATATTAATAATTCAAGCACCTATCTATAATAAAGAAAATGTAATGATTCGCACTAAATGTAGGTAATATAATGGCAAATATAATGGCAGCACATATTAGTAAAAAAGTATAGAAGGAGCATATTTTGCTTTTTCTCTTTACATTCATACAACTTTGATGCAATAAATGAAAATATATTCCTAATAAAAAAACTCCTATTTTATTTTATAATAATTTTAATTTAAAGAATCTAACTAAAACATACTTAGGTCCGTAATAAAGGGGAAAATGAAAATACACAATGAATGTGCACTAGAGTATAATTATTCTTAATTTAATATTTTGATATTAAAATTACAGAAACGTATTTATAATTCATTAAAAATTAATAACGAATATTGCAATAAGAACATTATTAGCCTAATCTGTCATACAAAATAAATTAAATTTGGTGAACAGTAATTTCAAATTTGCCACAGTACAGACAATAAGGTCAAAGTGTCAACGTCAATAAATCAATAACCCTATACTCCCAAATATAACTTTTCGCTACGTTAATAACCGTGTTATTATATTGTGGCCAATTTGTCAGAATGTGACAAAAAAGACAATTATCACATTTACTAATAGGGCGAAGGTGTACTATATGCCTACTTCGGTGAAAGCCAAGCGGGGCCACGCTTTTTGTATGGTTCCGTAGATTCGTAGAAGACATATTTTTTGATGGTTTTTATATAATATAGGAGTAGCAAACGAGCAGTCCACCTGATGGTAAGTGGCTGCTGCCGCACATGGACATCTGTAATCAACCCCAGATAGAATTAGATATTCCTACCTGAGGTCGGCCACAGATGCGCCGCTACCCCTGAGGACTAAGCTGAAACGCGTCGGAAAAGTCTGTCTCCCTTACACCCTTCAAAACGGAACACAGCAGCGCCTAACACTGCTGTTATTAGGTAGAAATAGGTGTGGCGGTGGTGCCGCCGGAGTCAAACCACAAAGGGTTCAACCACCTTCAATGGTATTATTAAAAGTGTCGTATGCTACATTATTTAACCCTATTTACAAATATATTCTTACTTAAAATGTTGCAAGTCTATGAAAAAAGTGGTCCATATTTTATAACATGAACATGAATTAGTCTCATATTTTTTCGTTGACTTATTTAGTCAACCTATTCGAACAGAGTGCCACACATTCGACTTTTTGATATGAATATTTAAGTTATATTGATACTAGCTGAACCGACAAACGTTGTGTTGCCATATATAAAAAATGTTAAGGGTGAAAAACCCTTATGAAAAATAGATAGTAGTCGATTCTCAGACCTATTGCATATGCATGTAAAATTAAGTGAAAATCGGTAAAGCCGTTTCGGAGGAGCACGGTAACTAATACTGTGACACGAGAATTTTATATATAAGATACTCTGGAATAACAACACCAATAAGGGTTGCTGATGGAAGTTTGAAACAACATAAGGGTTTCTTACCTTATTGCGGAGCCCTAAACAATTATGCGTTAGTGGACGAGCGTAGACCGGTTCCCGTAATAATGATTTATGGTTTAGATGTGCTCAAATTTTGCAGGTTACTATTCAACCTACTTTCTTTTTTACTATACAACGAATGTTGAATTATTTCGGTTAAGCTTTCTATAACATAGTTTTTCTTTGGTTGTTTTCTTTTGATATGTTTCAAATAAGTTGTTACTTAACTGTACATTAATTAGGACCTGTAACTGTATTATTTTGTTTAAATTATTTATTGGGTGGGAGTTGAGAATAACTTGATATCTTTTCTACGTAACCGACTTTCGTGAAATTTTGTTCACGTTCTTAGGGGTTCAGAGGAGGGTAAAAGGTACCCCTCTTACCCCGAAACCACGACGAAAAAGTTCCATTCCCGAGGGATAGATAATAACTTCTTACCGCGAGCGCGAGTAAAAGCTAGAAATCAATATTTTTTAATTACATTCTTTTATTTTTTATATAAACTTTAGTTATACTCCATACCATTACAGCAATCTTTTAGTACGACAACTTAGGAAAAATATAGCTCGACTTGGTGGGCACTGCCGTGCCTCCAGATACTAAAATCGAAGTATTCTCTTGCTAGAATAAATTCATACCGAGACAAGCGTACAAACATTGGTTTGGACACATAATATATGTAAATGTATCCAATACGCCTATAAAACATGAACATAAGTTACACATATTACTTCACCTGATTCTATAATATTTTGTAACATAATTAATAATCAAGTAGGTCATCCGTTCACGTAATAGATGCAAGTCGGTCGTTTTATTGTTTTATTTGCATTTTTGAATATAAATAGGCATTTCATGCTGATGTTGCATTTTTCTATGGGCCCACATAGGTACAAAATATTATTATAATGTTTATTAACCAATAACAATAAAAATAGTCTTACAAATCAATCAAGGCGCTTTGTGTAGACTTTGAACGCTATATCTAATTTTCGAAAAGCAGCTAAATCGTTGATCGTCGATGCTAAGAGTAGTCTTTTAAGGTGGTAGAACCCATTGTGGTTCGACTCCGGCGGCACCACCGCCACACATATTTCTGAGTAATAGCAGCAGCGTTAGGCGCTGCTGTGTTCTGTTTGAAGCGTTCCAGCTTAGTCCTCAGGGGTAGCGGCGCATCTGTGTCAGGAATATCTAACCCTATCTGGGTTCAGGTAGGAATATCTAATCCTATCTATGGACGGCAGTGGCCACTTACCATCAGGTGAACTACATGCTTGTCTGCTACTCCTAAATTATAAAAACAAATGTATAGTGTGTTGGGGCTCATAGCATAGCGGCTATCAGATTCCCAGTGCACTTTATTAAATTTGCAATGTATTGTAGGAAATGAGAAAATCTTTATTTACTTTTTGTTAATAGCAATCATCTCCAAAATCAATTCCAAAACAAAAAAAATATTTCAATTTGAGTCATCACATTAAATCAACATCCATCTTCACCCGTTGCTCTACCGTTATTCCATCTTCTTCAATTTTAATTCAATAAAAGTAATTCGAATGTAATCAGAATCGCATTTCAAGTAACACTAAAAACCTTTTGCATTTTACGACGACGCGTAATTGAATTAAAATAACGCTTATAGCCTTAAACATAAAGTCCTCAATACGCGTCATCGTATTCACACGTATAATGACAATCGTCATTGTATTAATTTCAACAATTCGTCGGCGAAAAAATTTAATGGATTTCCCGAGACTTCAATATTTTTCACATTAACTCTAATGAGGATTTCAATTATGCTTTTCGGAACGCAAAAAGCTTTCGGACAAAGCAATGAAGCTAATGAAGCTTTTGATGTCAAGGGCTGTCAGGTTTTAGAATCTATTCTTTTTAGGGTTCCGTACCCAAAGGGTGAAAACAAAAGCTTAATAGCTTCCGCTGCCTGTCCGTCTATCAGAAGTCTCTATCTCTTAAACTATAATATAATTTTAGAGAATATGTACATGTAGCGGTTGCCGCTATATGGAAAATGCAAGAAAAAAAAACATGAAAGTAAATGGGGGTCGCTTAGTGAATTTCACTGCAAAATTATTAGAAAATAAATTACTATTCCACTATATTTAATAATAAACAATAGAATATATTTTAATTATAAATCATGAATTAGGTAAGCATAAGGTTTTGAAGGTGGTAGAACCCTTTGTGGTACGACTCTGGCGGCACCATCGCCACACCTATTTCAGCCTAATAACAGCAGTGTTAGGCGCTGCTGTGTTCCGTTTTGAACGGTGTGGTAATCGAGACATACTTTTCCGAAGCGTTCCAGCTTAGTCCTCAGGGGTCGCGGCGCATCTGTGGCCGACCTTAGGTAGGAATATCTAATCCTATCTAGGGTTGATTACAGATGTCCATGGGCGGCAGTAGCCACTTACCATCAGGTGGACTGCATGCTCGTCTGCTACTCCTACATTATAAAAAAATACAACGTTCGCCGGGTCAGCTAGTAATGATATGTTAATTGCGTTGACCACCAATTAATCATATTATACCACCTGCCTAAAATTCTACGCGACAAGTGATCAAAACAGTCGTACGACCTAGTTTGGGTCCAGTCCACATCCGCCGATCTTTTTATTAACTTTCTGTTGTATTATATAATCTATGGTTAGATTTACCGCGTGACTTTATATAAGCTGTCATTATCTGTGCTAACAATTTAGCAATTACTAAGTATGTATTTTGTTCTTTTTGCCGACAATGTGGATTTTGTCTTATGTATTATATAAGTAGATCATGTGTCATTGTTACATATTATATTCTACCGTATTGTAATTCATCTAATTAAACGTGGGTTTATAAAAATATTTGCGTAAAACTTAAAAGCAGTCGATAGTTTTTGAAATTTTCACATAACTTTGTATTTCCGTATAAAAGTGTTTATCCAGAATTTTCTACGGGAAAGATTGCATTCAATTTCAGCATATAATAGCTTAGCTATTTGGTTGGCAGTGGCCACTCACCGATACTTACACTACTTGTTAACCAGAACACAATACCTTTACGTTATAATATACAACAAGGCGGGGTTGTGATTGGCAGCCATACCAAAGATAACCCCCTAACCCTTACTTTCAGCGGTTTGAATTTTAATAATATTACAAAGTCGCTAACAAAAGCTAGTACAAAATACTTTCTTTACAAGGAACACAATAAAACTTAATCGGATACGTTCTTAGTACTAAGTAATTATACCTTAGAGCATTATAGTCGGTTGAGCGCAATTACGTACCAACTACCAATGCCGAGATGTCACGCAACACCATACCTCGCGATTTGACCCTTATTGCATTTACATACGGCAGTCGTTTCACGGCCTTTGGATCGACTGTGATCTAGACCTCAATCTCAGATTGAGGAAAATATTCGATTTAAATCTTACATTCCCATTGAAGGAAGTAAATGTTGAGTGTTTTATCTGCCCGCGGAGGGTAATGTTTTTCGAGCGTATGGTTGTCATTTTTATAATGTGGGAGTAGCAGACGAGCATGCAGTCTACCTGATGGTAAGTGGCTACCGCCGCCCATGAACATCTGTAATCGATCCCAAATAGAATTAGATATTCCAACCTTAGGTCGGCACAGATGTTATCCCTGATGTTACGACGTTACCCCTGTGGACTAAGCTGGAACGCCTCGGCAAAGTATGTCTCCCTTACTACACACAAACCAGAACACAGTAGCGCTTAACACTGCTGTTATGGCGCAGTAATAGGTGTGGCGGTGGTGCCGCCGGAGTCGAACCACAATGGGTTTTACCACTTTTATGTATGTATGTATGTATTAATCTTTAGCATGCTCGACAGCTCTAATGGCTTCGCGGAGTAAAATAAACGAGAAGTCATTGGATTAGACTAATTATGCGGGAAGCTATAGGCTATACTTTTAGGCTGTATTTTTTTATAATAATTGCTAGGTAAGTAAGTTTATTAAGTATTAAGTGAAACCATCCATCCAACCAACCGAGGACCAAATATGTATTGCTTGTAAACTAATTGAACAGGTTTATATTTTAACTATTTTTCTGATAAGGTGTTGATTTTTGGTATTAATGGATGTAGCGGTAAGGCCTCCAAATTCTATTGCACAAAAAATGTTATTTTCCAATCAATGATCACTTCTATAAAAAGAAATCAATTATGAACCGGAAACAGAACATTCTTTAACGTTTTGTTTTAAGGCTTTATAGGTTGATGTACCGGTTCTCCTTTCTAAGAGGTTCACTAACGAGAAAAAAACTAATGCGAAAGTAGTAACAGTACATGGTGACAGTGGCGTCAATTTTGAAGATATAACGCTTATAGTTCGATAACGGAGGCACCACCGGTACACCTATTTCTGCCTAATAACAATAGTGTTCAGCGCTGATGTGTTAGAATTGAAGGGCGTAATAAGGGATACTTATCCGCGGCGTTTCAACTTAGAACTCAGATGTACGGTAAGATTATAGGTTTATCTGGGGATGATGAATACAGATGTCCACGGGCGGCAATACCCATTCACCACTATATAGCTTCGGACGTTGCTTATCTTACAATATTACTTAAATAGGAAATATTTAATTGCATCTAAATTTAAAATAATATGAAATAGGCCACATAGATATTAAAACATTAAGATAAAAAGTCTATGGTCTGTGGTCAATTAGTGACTATTAAAAGAAAAAAATAATTGATCGAATTGATGGAACATCACTTGTAATTGTTACAAACTCTATAAAATTAGATATACTCGTACACATGCAAACCTGCATCACGTGCGTGGGTAAAACCGAAAATGCCCTGATACGCGAGTTAGATTACGCAAGCTGACGTAAGCATCATTAACCCTCTCGCTGCTGCATGGGAAATATATTATGGTGTTCAGTTGTTACACAAGATTGTTTAAAAGGTCTTGTTATAATGTGATAAACAAGAAAGCTATTATTTTTAACGGAATAGAGATTTTTTTTCAAATCTTCATTATACGCCGAATTAGTACAGTAACAAAAAACATGACTGCTTACTATTACTGAAAATATATAACCGATGTTATTCCTACAATTTAGTCAAATCCAACGAAACCTTTTTTGTTCAGATCCGTCAAGCTGCAGCCGTTTCGGCAGCAGGAAATTTCAAAGAATGAGATATACATAATAAAATACGCTGGAATGTTATCTTTGTTTGTTTATTTTTGTTTTTTTTTTTCTGTCTAACTAGATAATTAGTCAATTAAACTTGTACTAGATCTTTAGTGCTTACACAAACGGATATAGTCACCGACAAAAAACTAGCTGAAACAAAAAGAAACTACTCTTGATAGACATAATTACATAAAGTATGCTTTCACAAATGTTATACTTAAACATACCAAGAAATTAAATTAAATACATTAGAATGTCTGTCATAGATAACAATCATATAAGTAACATACTTTCTGTTTTTTTTCGATTGACATATATTTTTATAGAATTCATTAAGATACAATCGAATTATTAATCCAGGAAGAAAAACCATTAGCCTAAAAGATTCAAAATAAATAAAAAAAGCAATTAATTTTATCATAATAATCATAACACTTATAATTTGTTTAAAGGCACATTAAGATAAAAAATCTCTGTAAAAGTTACAAATGAGATGATCATATCAAAAAGACTTAATAGTTAACGTGTTAAATATTGTAAAAATGTAATAACTTATGCTTCAATTTAAATATTAAAATTACAAAACCATACACCTCATTAATTGCATTATTGACTTTATGTTATGTTTTATATAAGTTTATGAATATATTTACTTAATTGCAAAAATAAAATTTTGTGTCAAGATTACTGATGTACACATAAAATGTCTCAACATTAAATAAATTAAATATTTCCATCGTTTATTTTAACGTTTGACAGCATTACTCAAACTGTAAAAGTAACTGTAAATGTTGTGTACGATTCCCAAACAGTAAAAAATGATCAGTTCACAACGCAACAAGGTCACTCGATCTTGTACAAGTTCACAGAGAATTGAAATCGAAGACGTTTAACGGGTTGATGGTTATAGCGCTCAGAAGTGGATTAGGCGAAAGTGGTGTTACCGCTGGTTATCTTGACAGAACGGCCTACGGTATTGAATTAATTAAATGTTGTATTTATATTATGGAGGTTATGTCTTTTTGTTGTTGAGAAATAATAACGAATATATGTAAGTCCCTTCTAGAACGGTTAATTTTTAATTTAGTTTGTGGTGACGTGAGTCAAATCTAGTAGTTGTAATTTTATCCACTATATGAGAATTTCTATACGCATCGGGTGCATCGCCCCACTACTTTATTATTTTACTACCGCTATTACTGACGTAACAAATGTTCAATTCATTTGTCTTTATTATGTAAAATATTCAATTACTAATAAAATTAATTCTGCGTGAATTAGAAACATACTTAAATGTCACAACGATATTTCCCACCCCAGAGGTGGGATTTAAATATTCGGAAGAAACTTCTAGTTCAATACATACATAGTTCTGCTGAACCTGTAAATTAAATACTAAGAAAACAACCTACAACTCAGTATTGTTAAGCCGATGTAGCAATGCTGTTCACAAAAAGTTCTTTAGTTCACTCCCAGAAAAACACCGACTTTCGGCGGGTTAGCTGTATCTCTAGTAAACATCGGAAGTTAATTATCCGAAAGCGTCTGTGGCTTCGACAAAACAACCATGCAATTATTATAACTGTCTAGAAAAATTCCATGTTTACGTAAAACGTTATACTCGTTTTCTATGCCAGTGAGCTGGTTTATTATCTAACAGATGATTGGGTCACTCGCATTGGGTTATATTAAGAATGGTCCGTGTGAATTTCAGTTCTCGCTTTCTTTTCTTTTAGCACTCAAAGGTGCTAACACGTTGTCTAAAGTTTAAGCTATAATAAATGCCTCGTGTGATTCACAGTTAGATGAAAAATGTAAAAGTTGTAAACAGCCTATTAGAATATTATCATTGCTAGTAAAATCATAGTTTAAGATATAACATAAAAGATAATTTATTATGTAACTCCAGTTTGTTTTAACCGATTAATCTATAGTTATCGATAATCTAGCGTAACTTTAGGCATTTTGATATAACATTTGAACGGGAGAAGGTATCGAGGTGTGAAATTAGGGCTGATAAAAGTTTGAAAAAAGTAATTTGGACTTTGATAGTGCTTGCAATGTCATGGCTTAAGCGTAACTGTTACATATGCATATGATTGTATGTACCTGCAAAGGCATTGAAGGCTTTTATTATAGTTCCTAAAGTCACCAATTAACCTCGAAGGATTATTGTTCTCGGGATCAGGGTAAAGTAACGTAATAAAGCATCAATGAGGAGCAATAAAAGTACACAAAAAGAGAAATAAAACTTTTCGCCATTGTATTGAAAAACATTGCTAATAAAAAGGTCAAGAGTGTACAAAATTACATATTCGCCATTCAATGATATGAAAGAACATTTAAAATACGTAGCATACGCCTGTTAATTAAAAACAATAATTTTTTAAAAATAATATTAAAGCAAAATTCCATTAATATTTTTCCAAATGTTCATTTAAATTCTTCCATATAATCTTATATATAAAATTCTCGTGTCGTAATGTTAGTTACCGTAGTCCTCCGAAATAGCTTTACCGATTTTCACCAAATTTTATATTCATATTCAGTAGGTCTGAGAATCGGCTACTATCTATTGTTCATGCCCCTAAGTAATAAGGGTTGTTCACCCTTAACATTTTTTTATTTATATGTCAACACAACGTTTGCCGGGTCAGCTAATAATAAAAAATACGCATAAAATAAACATTGCATTAGTTTACAATAAATTTGGATGCACAGCGTGAAGATATTAATATTAGGAGAAATTAATTGCTGACTTTGCCATTTTAGTGTTATGTTTGCAACTTGCAGAATAATTATTTTGCATTGGTCGCTAAAGCAAATAGTTTGTACTATTATGTACATTTGCTAGTAGGGATGGCGATCTTAGATCGATTAATCGTAGAATCGATCTTTTGGACCACAAATATCGATTATTTTAGTTATACATAGTAATAGATAGATTCAGTGAATCGATCTTTCATCTTAGAAAATCGACAGTCGATCTTTTCGAAGTTGGTTGAAAGTGTTATAGTCATTTTTTGCTAACGTATTTCAGTGCTCGTTTGGTCCCGATGACCAGTTTTTTCGCTATCTGCGCCCTTTTCAGCTGAAAAGATCGAGCAATGATTTTTGGAGAATCGATTCTTTGGGCTTCGATGTTTTTGTCAATCGATTTATTGCACTCCGATTCGAATCGATTCAAGAATCGATCTTTTTCGGTAAGAATCGCCATCCTTATTTGCTAGCAAAATAAGTAGGGCACTGGGTTGCGTAGAGAAATGTCGATACCAACTAATGTTGTTTGCGCTTCGCAATCCTTGGGTTCAAAGCCTTTAACTGTCAATTTTACACCATTATAAGCCGTTTTGGCTTAGAATACAGGTGTAAGTTGTATGTACAATTATTTTAAGGTTATTTTGTCTGCGCAAGCATTCGAGGTGTTTTAATAGTTCCAACATGTGTTGGTAAGAGACAGATGGCGCTTGTGTGTCAATTGTTTTATGTGTGTTGTGTTCATGGCATTGGCAACCTATTTAACTTTGTGGTCTGAAACGTAGAAGGTTCCAGGTTTGATCCCGCCAGACCTGATGACAATCGAAATTAGGAATTTTGATTTCTTGTTGTGGGTGTTTACATTTTCGTTTCATATACTCGTAATATAAATTAGATGTTTTCTGGCACACGTTGGAAATTTTGCATTTTCCTTTAATTAGCCATTTTATGGAAACTTACTTACCTCTTTAGTTTACTTCAGTTTTATAACTGTGTTTTCGTCTTTATGTGTGTCCATGGGAACCACGACAAAGAGAATCCTAGTGTGGGGCCGTAAGTGTAGAAAGCGTCTTAGGAACTCATGGGCGGAAGTTAGCTTATAAAAGTCTAGCAGAAAAACTCTTATCTCTAATATCAATATGTCAATTAATTCGACATGCTTTGTAAAATGCGTGCTCTCCGCGTGCGATCACTTTCTCTGACATGTTGTTTGGTTGTATTTGGGTTCCGTTGGCGTTATGTATGGCTGTATTATTATATTTTTTTGTGTAGGGTAATGTTTTTTGAGCGTATGTATGTCTGTCTGCATGTATGTATCATTTTTGACACACCTGCAGATCAAGCACCTTGATTTAACGTGGATTTCAACATTTAACACATAAGAATTTGTCAAAATAATAAGAATAGACATAGGCATTATTTTGAAGCTGTCAGGTTTTTGTTTTTACAATAATTCTCTACTTGGAAATGTTGTTTGCAGCTCTTCCTATTCCTTTCTTTATTTCGAGGGATTAAAATTTTATTGTATTGCTAGCTGACCCGGCAAACATTGTGTTGCCATATTAATAAAAAAATGTTAAGGGTGAAAAACTCTTATCACTTAGGGTATGAAAATTAGATAGTAGCCAATTCTCAGACCTACTGAATATGCATATAAAATTTGGTGAAAATCGGTAAAGCCGTTTTGGAGGAGTACGGTAACTAACATTGTGACACGAGAAGTTTTATATAAGATTTATTCGATCATTTTATATGAAAGCATACATTAAAATTAAATTAATTACGTTTCATAGGTATGAAAAAATCCATTTAAATTATTTTATTAGCCACAACAAACAATAAAATTAATTCTGGCTATTGTATGCTTCAATTAACTATATGTATTTAACGTTTCCAGTATAATTATATGTACATATATACATATGTAAATATGTTTAATTTTTCTTGAACCTAATGTTATAAACATTAGTTATGACTTCTGTCCCACCTTTGATAACCTTACACCCTGGCAACCATTTAAAGAAAAAGTCTTCATGATTTGACTGTGACTTGTGACTTTTACTTTAATATATCAAGTGGACTGTATGCTCGTCTGCTACTACTATATTATAAAAAAAACATATATATAATAATAACAATAAACTTAAAAGCTGTTGTACCATTTGATTATGTTTGTAATTGCTTGGTTGCCTTATTAAAAAGCAGATTACACATTCACTAACATAAGAGTCTTCGACTAGGGATGGTGACATATCTGTAGCTGAATTCAGGTAGGAATCTTATTTGTGATCGATTACGGATTTTTATCGATGACGGTGTTCTTCCGTTATTTTTTTATGTTCTTGATTGATCAAGAAGTTTACTATTTTTGTGTCACTATAAAAGACATGAGGACTGAGATGTCGCAGGGCACACAAAGTTTCTCACGCCTGTATATATTTAATTTACGAAAATAAAAATCAAATTAATAAAATTATGGTAATGAAATTCTAATAACAAAAAATTTAAACTGATCTAAATAAATTCTACATATTTTATGCTGTCGATGTTATAATACTCGTATGTTTTAGTAGCGTGATAGATTCCAAAAACATCTGGTGACTATACACGAGCAATACACCTGCAGCCAATGTTATAAAAACTTATGACTCGCCACATAATTTGCATATTATTGCAGTGCAACCGAAATTGTCGGTTTTTGGGTCAATAACGAGCATGCGTTACGAAGATGTAACCGCTAAATGCTCACCGCAGCGCAAGTGGGTCGCCGTTGGAGGGTTAGACGAAATTGCAGATACCATATAAACATACTTATTATGTAAGACAAAATTGTTTTTTTAATCGAGTGAGAGGGTAATGATTTTCAGGCGTATGTAAATATGTGTGTATGTTTGTTTGTATGTCTTATTCTTGCAGCAGTGATAGCCTAGTGGTTAAGAAACTTGGCCTCTCGATCAAGGGGTCCGAGGTTTAATCCCAGGTACGCACCTCTGATTTAAAAATTTATGTCCGTATTAGAAGTTAATTATCACTTGCTTAAACGGTGAAAGAAAAAATTGCGAGGAAACCTGCATACCTGAGTGATTTATTAAAAGAAACATCTCAAAGGTATGTGAACTCTACCAATACGTACTTGGCCAGCGCGGTGGACTAAGGCTTCCTTCTAAGAGGAGATCCGTGTCCAGCAGTGGGACATTGATGATGATTATGATGTCCTTCTTTGGAAGGCTCTGCAGCCCAACGGGTTGACAAATTTTAACATATGAGGTGTTGTTGGATTAATTTAATTGTGGGAGGAACACATGCTATACTTTCAAGCAGTCGGGAGATTTTGTTTTTAAAATAATTCTCTATATATACATGTAGTTTGCTTTGTGAGTCGTATTAAAACACGATGGTATTTTATACAATTAAAACCCAACTGCATTTATTCTACGTTAATTTGCATAACTAGGTTAACAATATTAGGTACCAATACCAATGTTCTTGTCAACTTAACCTCTTATTTAAATAAGAAATACATAGTTGCAATATACATATGTATTTACGAATTCCTCTACTATTGTGGTGGTGTAGTCATCCTGCACACGTATGAATATAAAACTAAACGTCTACTTGAATATATTTTTTATAACGTTGCAGTGGGGAAATTTAATGTTACAAAGAAAATTTTGAAGGGTAGAACCCTTTGTGGTTCGACTCCGGCGGCACCACTGCCCCACCTATTTCTGCCTAATAACAGCAGCGTTAAGCGCTGCTGTGGTCTGGTTTGAAGAATGTGGTAGTAGAGATACGTTTTCGAGGCATTCCCAACTTAATCCTCAGGGGTAGAGGCGAATTTGAGCTCGCTCTTAAGTGAGAATCTCCTCTGAGTTTGATTACAAATGTCCATGGGCGGCAGTAATTGCTAAATAGGTAGAAGTATCTGTGGCGGTGATCCCGCTGGACTCGAGCCACAGAGGCTTTACTACCTTTAAAACCTTCTTATCTTTCAATTATATTATAAATTGCGACGTTTCGTATTTCTAAAGAAGCTTCCATTTCCTTGTATGTGCAAGAGTCGTGGCTGAAAGGTTTAAAGTTTACCTTAGCAGGTGATAAATCTCTTTCTTGCGAAATGGTGAATATTTAATAGTTCCGTAGTACTATTCTGTGGAATATCAACACGAATTTGACACGAATACATTGCATCTCGTTTTCTTTGAAAATAAGAGAAATAAGAGAATTTATATATCCAAAATAACTCTAATGCAATTACAGTATGCATATCATTATAATTATGTAATGTCCCAATTCCTCACATATAAATCATCTCATCTTGATACTTCGAAAGTGCTAGAAGTAGAACCCTCTGTTGTTCGACTGCGGAGCCATGACACCTATTTCTGATTTATAATACCAATATTAGGCGCTGCTATGTTCTAGTTTGAAGGGTGTGGTAAGGGAACGACTTCTCTGAAGCAATCCTAGTGATCAGACGTAGCAACGTATCTATGAGCCGATCTAAGATTGGATTCAGACTCTGCGGATATCTGGTGATTATTGATGGATGCAGATAAGTGATCACTTCCGCCCATGGACATCTGTACCCAACTCCATAAGTACAGGGTTCTAGCTGAAGTTAATCGTAGATGTGTTGTCACTCTTGAAGACTAAAATGATGGATAAAGTTTCTCTATGTGAAGTATTACAACATATTATTTATTTTCACGGATTTACTTAACTGTTAAGAAGTCCGTAAATGTATAGTCGTCACAATTTAATAGGCCCATTTTGACGCATGCCATCCCAATGTCATTAATGTCTTAAACTAAGTTTTTAGTAGGCAGATTACGACCACGTGACGGTTAGAGCTTGCGGCTTCAAAGCATTTGGAAGAAACCATAATCGATTAACTTTCAAATAATCGAAACTTAGAATCACCAATAATTAATTATTTATCCCTTTTTCATCATAAGAACAATAAAATAATCAAGACTTTGTTTCTTAGTGAATGATAAAACGAAAAAAAGTAGTTTACTAGCGATACTTTATCTATCTTCTAAAAATGATTAAATTTTTAAATTACACTAGAATTTATTTTCTTTTCTCCTTTTTATTGAACATTAAGATGATTTAGAAAAATATAGAATAAATATTCTGTTTATAAAATATTAAGTAATTTATACAGTACGATGTGTGGTTGTAATCGATTTGTCGTAAAAATCGGTTTCTTTCGTTATCGATTTGTATGTCATGAAATGCTTAGAGTCTAGCGATGGCATGTGTCAAAATGGGCCTATTAAATTGTGACGACTATAGGTACATTTTAGTCGCGCGTCAAATTACCGTCACAAAAATAACTAATATTTGACATTGACATTGTATTTACATTTGACATTGCTGCCATTTAACTATTGTTAAATGAAGTATAAATATAAACGTTGCATGTTTTATAATATTTAATGTAATTATTTGTAATACATATTTATATAGATGTTTGTATCCTGCACTATTTTTTCCATTTTTAATATTAAATCTTACACTCCTCCGTGCGCACAATTGACGTTTTAAAAATGACTTATACAAGCAGAAAAATACAAAAATATGTCCGAGTTCAATAAAACTAAAAGTAAAAAAATATTTATTAATCCTATATATAGAATTCTAGTGTCACAATGTTAGTTACCGTACTCCTCCGAAACGGTTTTACCGATTTTCACCAAATTTTATATGCATATTCAGTAGGTCTGAGAATCGGCTACTATCTATTTTCCACAGCCCTAAGTAATAAGGATTGTTCACCCTTAACATTTTTTCATTTATATGGCAACACAACGTTTCCTGGTCACATAGTAATTGATATAAGTATTGGTTTATTACTTTGTTTTGATGGCGGCGCTCAACATATGCTATGCATGTATTTGTTGCATGTATTATATGCACGTTCGAAATTTTGAAAGAACAATTATGTTTTTGTTTAAAAATACCATTCGGTCTTTAATAAATTAAAAACTTTTTTTAATTCACTATGATTTATGACTTGCAGTATTTAAATAACATTTAAATTAACTGAGTCATTGCCAAAATTATGCGATATGCACACGATGCAGAAATATTTGCATTTGTTAATTTATGTGTTTACTGATTGCACAATTAGTTGATTTTAAAAATAGAAAGGCTATATTTAGAAAGTTGAATGCTAAAGTATATTATTTATTATATTCGTGACAGAATTAAAAATAGCAAGTTACATCAGAACGGAAACTTTATAAAATCAAACTCAATATATTAATATTACATTTACATTATGAAATTTCATAATGTTTTATATAAGACTCTCTCCTCGTAAGTGGAATATGTTGACAATATATCTGATATAGTAATCGCCTATTAGAATATATATTATATAAACTGTTTTCATTCTGAAATTATATATATAAATAACTCTACTAAACTATAATATCTGTAATAAACCCGAAATAATAATCTTATACTTTAATCTACATAAAAATATTTCATAAAAACCTATCCTAAGTGATTTACGGGTATATCGTACTACAAATATATGCGAAAAAACCAGAAATAATTTTCAAGAAGTAAATACGTACCTATAATTAATTATTAATATATTATTACGTTACTTTAATAATGTAACTTAACCTTACCTCAGTGTAAATTACGAATCCATGATCAATCGATAAACTCACGAACTTGACATATTAACGGTGGAACCCACTTTCTGACACCCGCTTTTACAAAAACTGATTTACATACAAACATTACGTGTCATGTTGCGTAAATTACGCAATGTTAATGTTAAATGTACATCGAAATATCATCTGAGTGGCGTAGGGCTGTCAATGTTAATGACTTATATTAACAGAAAAACCGATGTAAATTATTTTGACAATCTATGTAAGAGGCGATTTAAGTGACAAGCCTAAGAGAGTTTTTAAATGTTAGTGAGATGTTATAGGCTAGGTTTTTACATGACTTCCTTTTCCGTTCAAATAATTATTGTTAACTTTAAATATCAGTATTACCTGTGATTGGAATACCAGAATTATAATTACTTACATATAATTGGTTTTAGAACCCAGCCTTATAAGATCATATAGATCACAATGTAATACTGTATAAAAAAGTTCGGAGTCCTCTTTACAGCGTTGAGGACCGCCCTATGAGGGAGGGTTTTAAAAGCGGTATAATCCCACATATGACATAGTATCCTTAAAAGTCCCTTCAAATACCTCTCCCGTAAAGCCAAACTTATTCTACCGATTCCCTATCGAATATATGACGCCCTCATTTGGTTTATGTATTCCATGACACTAAAAATTAAAGTTATATTTTTACAAATAGCGGTAACATCAAAAATAATCGCTGAACATAAAGGTTAAGTATGTTACACACTGTATAACTTATACTCACTAATGACTAGCATAAAATTACTTTCCAAGATGAATAAAGTAAGTAGTAGTACATTTGGAACACGCGTAAGGCACTTACAATAATTATAATTATATGTTACGTGTGTTCGCATAACGCGCCTAGCGGTCATTAAAACTGAGGAATTTAATTAACAAGTAATTTGGAAAATAAAGTGAAACTTAACTTGTTGTTTTATACATAATTTTATTACAGCTATAAAATTATGTGTAACGTTGTCATTTTGTTTTTCATTTGTATTTTTATTTTCATGAAATTATATTAATAATATTAGAATTCGGCACATATATATTTATATATATATATATATATTTCTTATGTGCGTGTGTATGTCACTGAACTCCTAAACGACTTGACTGATTTTGATGAAATTAGTAGTGTGTGTTCAAGGGGACTTGAGAATGGTTTAGATTCACAATTTAGTCCGTGGGAAAAGGTTTTTTAATTAATTTTTAATTCGTAAGTAGTTATAGAATCGGAAACTAAGCATTTGATCAAGTGATGTTCTTTAGCAAAGTTGTTGTCCAAGAGCCCACGAGGGTTTGGGAGTTGGTAAGACCAATTTTAGACAGGTGGCACCACTGTCATTACAATGCAGGTACAAATTTTCCGTTTTATGTCATATTATTTCTTTAAAATACGGGCGAAGCCGCAGGCACCACTAGTTATTTTATAAAAATATTAGTTTTTATGTCCGTGAGCACAAAATTCGAAAAATGTACATTGGATAGGTTACGTATGACTTTAAGTAGTACGTATGTAAATACATATCAGTTCCGTTCTCGTTCCTAAGAGAACTTTGGGGTCAAAAGTACAAATACATTAAAGAAAGCTCGATTTATACCGAGAAACAGAAACCTGTAAATTTTCTTTATATAATTGAAGTATCAAACCAGCATGACGTTCATCGGACGGTAAGAGTAAGGCTGTTTGTCCACTGCACCGTCACCGAGCCGATACCGAGAACGAGATTATTTTGGGGCCGATTTTAATATGTCGTGATGGCGATAGTTTGTCCACCGCGACCGACGTGTTTTATATTGCCGGTACATCGGCCCGTCAAAATCTCGGTGCCGGTCTAGCGGTCACGCCGATCTACTCGAAATATCGGCGGCCGGGATGACGGTGCTCGGGTGACAGGCGTGCGGTGGACAAGCTGCTATAGTAAATGTATGTACGCTACTTCGGCACCGTCATTAATTATCGGTATCGGCTCGGTGACGATTGCGGTGGACAAACAGCGTAAGGACATCTATTATGTAATTAACCACAGAAAATACTAGATTTGTACCTGAGATGGACTTCATCGTTTCTATCCATGAGGACTAAGTTGGAACGCCTGGGGGGCTAGCCATGTTACAAACTTTGCATTCTATTCGTTTTCTATTCTATTCGTTAGCAAGTTTCATTCTACATATACGATAAGTCTATGGTTAGCGATCACATTTAATATCAATGTGCCGTCAAATACAATATCGTCTAGTTTCTACACCAGCCAAAATACCTACATGGTAATGATTAATTATTTAATAGTAATATTAAAATATAACATCATAATATACATAAAAAATATACCATATTTTATAGTACATGTATTTTGTTAATTAAAACTATTTGCAAAAACTAAACTTAATAATGTCTATGAACGGTAACTATGGTGATTGGTGATTGTTTACAAAGAGCATACAAATTATTTTTTATAGCGATATTACCAATAGTAGTATATCGATGGATATTACTAATGACAGTAACAGCGATTGCATGTAATTTGTGATGTGACCAAAAGAAAATATCTGGACGTCCAACTTCGTCAAATTTACTGGCTCATGGCACGAATGTCTCTCAGCAACAAACTTGACTACTACAAAGTCATACTAAAACCGATATGGTCATATGGACATATGGATCTAAGCTTTGGAGAACCGCATCCAACTCAAACTTGGACATCACACAACGCTTCCGATCGAAAATGCTTCGCATGATAGCTGATGCCGCAGAGACAACAGGGAAAGAGGAAGTGACAAATAAACTAAAATCATATACTCGTCATATAAGGACACCCCAATGGGCTTGCTAGTGAGCTTATGAAATCCACCTGCACTTTTAAGCTCATCAAAAGGAGAGCTACTCAGGATCTTCTCCCATGGTAGGAGCGGCTTCCGAGGAGGCAATAATTATAAATGGGTATGTCACTGGGTGTATACCATACATGCCATCTCAACAAATAAACCTCATAACAACCAGCTTTATGCTTAGACAGGGAGATTGCAGAGAAACAGGAGATAATAATGAAAAAAAGGATACGGATATTAATATTATATTTTTCTTTTAAGATTTAAATAAATTGTTTAGTTACAAGTAAATTTATTATGAGAAGGATTAATAATGATTCAATAAAACAGTTAAACTGAGACAATATTTTTATTTAAGCACTGGAATAACTCTAAGTTCTATCCTATCTACTTATCTATTGTATTATATGTTCATATTAATTTAAAATAGAAAAACGTCTGTGCAATTCATTTCTATAATATTTTAGGATACACTAGTTATAGTTGAAATTTGAATATGGCTCTCTATAGAGCCATATTCAAATTTCAACAAATTTAAAGTAGGTATACATTTTCAAATGATCAAAAGTAATTAAAGTCTATAATGCAGTGATAGCGCGTAGTGAAGTGACAAACAGCTGATACAGAATTCGCCATTTTATTAGCGTTTACGTTTTCTACAGGGTCGGCGCGATCGCTCACTATGACATTTATCTTAGAATACGCTTCGCTAACAAATTTGACAAAAAAATCAAAAGGTTGTCAATAGGTTATCAAAGGTTGTCATTTGTATGGAAAAAAGCAATGACATGGGCATCGTAGAATCGCTAGCGTTCTATTCTATCGTGTAACTTGGCTACGACTTTTCTACTTCGCTATTTTGATCACGTGATCATTGATAATTTCATACATTTTAGCGTTTCTATAGCGTTTCTACAGCGCAAGCGACTGTAGAATGTCAACTTGGCTAGCCCCCCTGGGATAAATATATCTCTCTTACCACATACATCAAGGAACATAACACTGCTGTTATCAGGTAGATACCTATATCTACTGAGGTCACTCCTAGTGACTCCTAGTGACCTCAGTCAAATCAAAAAAGGGTTCTTCGCTAAAAATTATATTTGCCTTAAGTTCCCATATACATTATATGTTATTTGCCATCCCTAACAAATACACACTAAATAAGGAAACAGCTTCCATTCCATAATATTATGGCATATGACCTCTATAGAGAAAGGGCATCGTTATATAATCGTTAAGTTTTTGTTCAGATAGCAGGAACAGCGTGAATAATGACTTAAGTGATGATGACTAAGTTATATAATATGGTGCTTCTGTTGTACCAGGTGTATAGGTGTAAAGTTATATCCAATCGCAGGTGGTAGAACCCTTTGTGGTTCGACTCCAGTGGCACCACCGCCAGACCTATTTCTACCTAATAACATCAGTGCTCCGTTTTGAAGGGTGTGGTAAGGGAGACAGAATTTTCAGGTAGGAATATCTATGCCCATCTAGGGTTGATTACAGATGTCCATGGGTGGCAGTAGCCACTTACCATCAGGTGGACTGCATGCTCGTCTGCTACTCTTATATTATAAAAAAACAATGTGAGCCGTCACGGGACGCCTGGCAGATGTGAAACATCGACATTGTAAAAGTAATATGCAGAAAAGAACATATTGTGATAGGAACTAAATATGTCATAATAATAAAATATTACGATTTTTGCGCATGGCGACGCGTCGCCACACCGTACACACTATACGGCACACCGTACGGCATGCGTCGCCACGCCAGAAATCGGTTTTACGTGCGGCTATAGATGTTTCACATCAAAAAATAATATGCTGGCTCGTTTAATGCGTAGAATGCCAACAGGCATTATGTTTGCCCTTTTGTACCTTAACTTTCTGTTCTACGCTTCTCTGGCTATAACTGGGAAAAGATTATTTATCAACCCGTGTTATCTATTTAAACTGTCTCTAAAGACATCAATGACTTTACGACTTCTATCCAATGATAAACCATAACAGATGGGTTAACGTGCAATCTAAAGCATGAAAGCGCTTATTTAGCTACTAGCGGTCACCGATCCAAATTCTTGACCAATCCCAATTATGCATGCCCTCTTTGTAAATCAGTTCCGATCATCGTTTATTATCGTGGTCATCTTCATTAGATATGGCAACCATTTTACATTTTTAAAGTTTATCTTTATAAATTAAATTTATACCATTCAAATGTACACAGTATAAAAACAAATAGGTAATTAGTTTTTTCACTTTGTACAACTATTTCCTATTTGTAATATTTTTAGAGCGACGCTTTTTAGCGCAGACAAATTCTTTCACTCGGTTGGCCTAAATTTAAAAAACAGCTTAGACCAGCCCCGGTTAGTCTAACACGTCGTCTAGACTTTTATATTCGTTCCAATTGCAACATAAACTAGATATAATTGTATGTTCTATATTACGCAACTAGAAATGCAGTAGATATTATTTCGTATTTGTTAGCGTAATGAGACAAGTCTAATAACATTCTAAAAATATTTTGCGTAACCATAAAAAGTTGCAGTCTAGATCCAAAAATTGCATCATATTTAGGGATTTGAATAATTGGCTCAATATATCTAGACTTACATTCGTAAATTTCGCAAAGATTAGGAATTATGCAATCGAGCAAACCTTTGTATTACATAAAGAAATATATCTATTTGAGGTATTTTTATGTGATGTAAGCAACGAGCACGTGATGCAACTCAATGTTAAGTGACAGCTTATATGCACCTCTCATCTACTTTAAGTATGGAAAGACAGCACTCTCACGTTGGGAACTCATGAAGCGTTTTTCTTCCGCGTCTACCGCAGACGCGGACTGTCATTTACCTATGTAGATTTTCATATGTCTACGTGCATTGTGGTTCTGCATACGCTGCGGCGGTAGAAAAACGCTCCGTAAGTTCTCATGTTTACATGAGTGCGAACATGTGTTTTCTCTACGACGCCTTTGAAACCAGAACACAGCAGCTGTCCATTAGTAATATAGGACGACAATGTCGCATTCGAACTCTACCACTCTCAAAGTATTAAGTGCCGCTCTTAAAATTTCTTAATATTAAAATTTTGTCATAAATGTGTAAGCCGTTGCTTTTAGCACCGCTCACATACCACCATAACATCCTCAAACGTAACGCATCGATGACTGATTTTAATGAATTCTAATCCTATTTGTGGTTACTAATCTACTATCGGGTGGGGTACATCTTCTACTTAATTTTAAAAAGTATCGTTTTAATATTAAAAACCTGACATACTTATGAAATAACATGGGAATAACCCAGTCGATGAGAGCGAATGAGTAGGAATACCCGAACGGTACTCTTTGGACCGCGGTATTTGGGACAGCCAGCGGAGCGGAGCGATGTCGAAACACCCTGGACATGCGAGCCGAACAAATACAGCCTCTCTTACCACATACTACAGTCCTTGTTAACTTAAACATTCTTAACTCAACCAGTTATGTTGATCTACAAGCTTGGTTCGTGTCGACCACAGTGTGAGGAAGAGGGAGATTTAGAGGTGTCTCACAAAAATGGTAAGGCTTATAAGGTTGTACGATGACGGCATGAATGGCGTTGCGTATACACGAACACATTCGCTGTGATGCAAATATTTGTTAATACGAGTGAGAGTAATGACCGATATTGTTATGCTGTAAACAAGTTCATGGGCGGAACTTTGTTTGTCATACACCATAGCTGTAATGGGCAGCCTCGGGTTCGATTATTATTGGCTGGATCATGTCACTAGATGGTCAGGTGTTAGTAGAAGTTACTGTCAAGCAAGAGTCAGGAGTAAAAAAAATAATGTGTTAGGAATCTTATAGCACATGGCCATAGCGCAGCTTGTCTAGATAACAATCTATCGATCGGTTACGACCGATTTGAAGTTAAGCAACATTGGGCGCGGTTGTAAACTGGATGGGTGGCCGCTTATCATTAAGCGTTCGCATATTTCGGAGGGCACGTAAAATTGTGGACATTTCTCCACCAAACTACAGCCTTCAAACTAGAAGACAACAGCACTTAAAACTGCTTTTAGTAGGCAGAAATATGTGGTGATAGTGGCAATGGAGTTCAACCACCGCGTTCTGCCAGCTTTATATGCTCCTCCCCTAGTTAGATAGATCTTTAGTATTGCTATCACATTCTTAATTCTCATATGTTTTCAAATGTTCCGTCGTATAAAGTCCGCGTTACCTGGAATTCGAAAATCAAGGCTCAACGAATGTGACCTAGATTTAACATCAGATTTCCTTTTCGTTGGGACAGCTTAATAAGAGCATTTCTGATCTCTATATTAAGATAATATAATATGCTGGTGTGAAGTTCTGTCTTAATTGGGTCCAGGTTTTAAATTATGGATTTCGTGAGTTACATAAAATAATTGAAAATTCTAACGAAACTTCAGAACCGGTGACGGACAAATTACGGATTGTACCAGAATATGAAATATCCGAAGTGAACAACTTTTGGACAAAGAAACGGATTTCGTATACAGAGTAGGATAAATCGGTCCAAAAATATAATAAAAAAAACTAACTTATTCAACATTAAGTCAATAGGCTGATGTCAGGCCAAATTATTACGTTATTTAGAAAGTATTATGAATTATAAATGTCGAACAAATAAACAGAAGTCTAGATTATTGGGTCACAACGACATTTCGATAATTACATAATCCCTACCAATATTTATAATATGTTTTAACGGCAATGTACGAGCTTTCTACCGGTTTTGTAAAGGTATGTGATGTAAATCGAATTCACACGTGAAAAAAATATTTATCGCAGTTTGATAAATTACTTGTACTACAAATGAAAACATCGTGTAGTTATGCTGTCTGAGAACTTCTTACTTATAATATTCTCGAATGGGTGCGAAGTCTACCAATTGAATTACATTCGCTTACCTTAGTAAGCAATGGTCTAAATTCTTCACTTTCTAAGGTATTACATATTGAAGTCTCTATACTTGTTTGATTATTAATGATCAAAAAGCGATTGATGTGTTTTTTTTTTTTTTTTTTTTTTTTTGGTGAGTGGTATTTAGTTATTGGTATGCGAATACATAACTTTCCATACACTTTCAACTTATCACTAAACCGTTGTTCGACAAAAAATATATTTATGCTGTAGGCCTAAGAGCTTATTCGTGATCAGCTGCCACTGCTGATCACGAATAATTAGTGGATTAATAATATAAAGTATTAAAAAGTCTTTATTTTTTATTTCTCAGTTAGAAACTAAACTGTGTACTTTCAAAAAATCAAAAATAATACTCAACAATTTTAGCTCTCGTTATTCCCTTCTAGATCAACGTAGAATGATATAACAGCTAAAAAGCTAATCAGCCCACAGACAAGAGCTTTACATTATGTAGTCGGGTTGTAGTGCTCTACACCCTGTATACAGGGTGAATTTTTCAAACGGGCCTTCAGGGCCAAATCCGAAACGGTGAAAAAATTCACCCTGTATAGCTTCAAACGCTTGCGTTAATAGCGTCCAACCCCACTGAATACAGGGTGTTTAAATTATTGAAATATTTATATTAATGAGCAATATGAGCTCTTTTCTAAAGGGTCGTTTTGGTAATCTAAATGGTCTTAAGTGATGAATTCTTAGTTGTTTAGATGCATTAAGGACTGCTATGCATATTTCAATGACTATAAATGATGATGACTTACCTTTTACTGTTTGTGATTTTACATCAGATTTTGAAAGTCCGCTGCTAGTTATCTCTCGATTCACTTCGTCAGAGGACGCTTATTTTGTCATTTCCCCGGGTGTGGTCACGGGATCTTTGGTTGTACAAATAATAAACATGTACTCTAACATAACATTACATATACATGATGCAACAAACCAATAAATAATTATAAACCCGATTGTAATAACCTGATAGTACGATCTAATCAGAGAATATAATGTAAAAAATATAATAACATGATTTTTTTCTCGCCTACTTATTCCATGATAAGTCCATATTTTATTATTACTGGTATAATCAAGTTATTGTTTTCCTATGCACAGTCATAAATCAAATCAACTGAGCAGTGCGGGATCCCCCGACTAATTGCAGCATCTTAACGAGTAATCATTTTTAATCTTATACCGTTCGTTGATCATAGTGACAATAACAAATTATATCCAATATATATAATTTGAAATAAACAACTTCTTTATGTTATAAAGACTCTTCGTGTTTTCATTGTGGTGATTACACCTTATCTTTGAATAGCAGTACTAAGTTGCTGAGTTCTGAATTGAAGGGTTTTTAAGACAAAGATGAGGAGTACTAACTTAGTTCTCAGATGATTATAAACATATTGGAGGTTGTTAAAAGTATTTGTAACAAGTGAACTGCTTGATAACTAATAAAATTTTATAAAAGATATACCAAAAATATAACGTCGTCGGCATAAGATTACGATGAATTGTAATATGACATCGTAGCTCATGGCCGGGAATCAAACCCGGAAACGCAATAAAACTGGTACGGTGACCTCGGTGTGGTTAGCTGAATCTTTAATTATTTTAATTGTTTGTACTCGTGTGCAGATTACAGAAACAATGCAATGATTGTTCATCTCGACGATATAATTATAAGGAATAACAACATGCAAAACGTGTAATTGTAACACAAATGATATTTGACTTTTAGAAAATGAATCGTGTAAACAAAATAGCAAGTGGTTAAGAAAATCGGTTTCTCGATCGAGGGGTCCGAGGTTCAAATCCCAGGTTCAAAGCGAACCTCTGATTTATCAAAGTTATGTGCGTATTAGAAACTAATTATCACTTGCTAACCGGTAAAGGAAAACATCGTGAGCTGCATACCTGAGAGATTTATAAAAAAGTACCTCAAAGGTATGGGAAGTCCACCAATACGCACTTGGCCAGCGCGGTGGACTACGGCCTAATCCTTCTCATTCTGAGAGGAGACCCGTGCCCAGCAGTGGGACAGTAATGGATTGATGATGATGATGTTATTAAAGCGAGATTTGTATGTTTAATTGTGAGTTTTTGTTGTGATATCAAAGATTTGTTGTAATTTGGTTTTTGTAGAGCATAACGGATTAATCATAATAATCCTAGTTCTACAAAGTTATATCGTCTCTAAAGTCTTTCTTTTTAGTCTATAGTCTCTATAGTTACTTGATACCTATCATAATACTTATACAACTTGAGTGCACGATAGGATCTTCAAACTTGACCCACATCTGTAAATAAAAGCAATCTCGTAAAGAAAAAAAACCGAATTATTATAAACATGTTTGTAATGATGCAAATTTAAGGTCTTTAAGGCCTTTTTATGTTTTTGGTTGTAATTCGAATATGAATATGAATGGATCGACTTCAATCATCATTTTGATTTTAATTAATTTTATTAAAACATAGTTTTGCTAATAAAAAATAATATTCAAAACAAATTGCTCGCTGGAGTTTCATAATGTAAACAGTAGAATAAGAATGGCAAAGTATAATGAACATAAATTTCAAATGATTAAATCGATAGCCATTAATCATGTTGATATATACTTAATGAACAAAATTAATAATAAACCATGTTCATTTTTAAGTGATATGTGTAATCATTTAGTGAAATATTAGTATATTAGTATAAAGGTGCTATAACGGCAAAATGTTGATCAGTTCTTTTTACACTTTCTCGAGTGTCAAATAAATCTAGGTTGCGTCACGTACTAGTATTCGCGACTATAATTTAACGATTCTGACGGACATGCAAAATTGTAACGTACCATTGAAATTGTCAAAAGCGGTTTGCCTTTCGCGTACTGGCTTTCCTTCGTTGTCGTAACAGTGCCTTGAAAATTACCCAACAGTAAGAGTCCCCATAAGGCGTACTTGAGAAATGACCTGGATTGCTTCTAGAAATTATAATAACGTTTGAAAGTAAATTGAATTTTTGAATAGATTTTCGAAACATCCTGTACATCTCCCCGTTAGACCCCGTCGTCCCCTCCGGGGTAGGTGGGGGCGAAAGTTCATCACATCAGTTGCGCCTGTGCAAGCGCGGCGGTCGGACGTGGTCTCTTTTAAGAATATATTTTTATAAACGTTTTATTAACATTTTGTCAATTAATATCTTAGCAATTGTGTTTCTTATTTAATCGTGAGTGAATTGTGGTTTCAAGTGCAGTGTTGGTTTAGAATAAACAATTTAATATATGATAGGTAAGAAAACTTGTAGCTCCATCCGGATTTGTTTGCTATTTGTATTTTTTTATTTTTTAAATATTATAAAATCGGACCCTAATCAACTTTAAGTAAAGTATTTAAATACAATGTATTTTTTTATATAATCAAAAATACTCTTATTATTCCATTTACATTTTGCTCTATATCCAGACATTAAAAGAAAATTTATTATCTTCAACCACACTTTTAATATTTCACGTTTTTTGTATTATTTATTTTTATGTATACTTACTCAATAAAATAATTTACTACTACTATAATATTATTTTATTTTAAATTGACAATTATTGTATTCATCGCAAACACGGTCGCAGTTGCGTCTAATAAATGTATAATTGCTTACCAATAGCTCAATATTTTTCCTCGTACTATCTTATTATAGCGTATTATTATTTTATTTTTTATTTATATTTCCTTATTTATTTGATAATATAATTATTGTAAATGTGTCTCCGTTATAAATAATTTGACTCGTTCTAACTATATTACAAATAGAAGAAGAAATCTTTTATTGGTAACGGTTTTCGATTAATTTTGTTATCACTGTGCAAAAACAGATTCGCCGCATGAAAATGAGATCGGAATTTTGTTTGCGAATGTTACATGCCCTAGATTTGCGATCGTACGAAAATGGTGTCAGTTTTATTACAACGTGAACTATATTTTTTCGTGAAGTCTTTTTACCATTCAGGTAGTTTTTGTATTTTTTACGTTCTATATTTTGAGAATTCAATGGTTGAGGCCACAAAAAATATACCTGCTCATTAGAATTTAGCGAGGCTTGAATATATCATTGCTTTGCGAACTTGTGCATCATACGGTAGAATAATATGTTTTTTTAGCACACCTCAAAAATTTTATGATTATGGCCCTATATTTTTAAATTTTATTCATAAGGATGAACATCGACTTTTTCTACACGACAATAAGTTGCAGTTGAAACTGCAACTTATTGTCGTGTAGAAAACAACCTTCAGGTTATCGCAGATTATTTACAGGTTATGGTTCGTATTTAAGAATTATTAATGAATGAGTTATATTACTTGCTTTACTAAAATACAAGGGAGGTCAATGCCCTAAATTATTGATCAGATAACTATTTTTATAAGAACTATAATTTACTGACAAAGATCGTAAAATTTTCATTGCAATCTATTTAGATAACACTACACGAAACTAAATTAGTTGTAATGCTTCATTGTTTTTTTTATTTAAATTACAATTTAGTGAAAAGATCGTATAGATTCATTTATTATTATGGAAATCAAATATTTTGTTTTACTTTTATCTTGTTGAAAAAATGATGAAATTGAATAAAGAAAGAACCAAAAAATATATATAATTGACTGTTAATTGAATTAATTTGATGATATTGATCCATTTGCCATTGAAAGGTCACTGCGGTAAGGGCTAGGGTATTGTGCCGGATATCAACCTGGCACACGATCTATATAGGTCATTTACAACAATACACAAATATTATTGTATTTGTATTTTTTTGCCTTTAAAGCGGTAAATACGTGTAGTTAGGGGAGTGATTCTCCACAGAGCTTTAGTAAGGTTCTACGAGAAACCCATAGATTAGTAAAGATTACTCACTCCTAACAAAACATGTAACCAGTTTTGACAATTGTAATTGTCGCTGTCATCAATTTTCGTGTTTGAAAAATATTTAAAAAATGTAGTTTTAATATATTTCTCAGTACTTTTCTTCGATTTCGCGATTTTACACCACTTAACTGCACACTGCATTTTTCCGCGTACATTACACCATGACAGCCATTACATGGCTGACAAATTGTCAGCCGTTTAAGCCATTTAATGGCTTCCTTCAACTAAAAGGCGGTGATATATCTATACTTATCAATGGAGTAACCCAACAAAATCGAATACGGACAAACTTTCTAATATTATATTAGGCATAATCTGGGCTTCTGCGGCTACACGCGTTTGCTAGCCGACTTTACGTAACACTTAATGATGAGTTTTGCGGATGTAAACCAAAGTAAAAGTAACGTAATAGTTAGGGATGGCGATTTTATCCGAAAAATATAGATTCTTGAATCGATTTGAAACGAAGTGTAATAAATCGATTCACAAAAAATTGAGGCCTAAAAAGTAATAATCGACATAAAAACGAATCGATTATCCAAAAATCGACCCTTCGATTTTCTTTTTGAGTTCGTATTATCAACAAGAAACTAAAAGGCTACTTTAATAAATGATCTATTCAGAGGCGCAGCTCCCATGTCATTGTGTATTTATCAGCGAAAAAAAGCTAGTCAGAACCAAAAAATAACTAAAATACGTATCTGTCAGAGAATAAAAATCTATAAAAGGTACATTTGTAAAAGTTTGTAATATTCAATCAACTTTGAAAAATCGAATTTCGATTTTCAAGGATGAAATATCGATTCACTGAATCGATCCATCCGATCCGAATGAAGTAAAGTATTTTTGTCCAAAAAATCAATTATGCAGTTAATCAATCTCAGATCGCCATCCCTAGTAATATGTATTACAATCTCAAGTGGTTAAGGCCTCTTGAGACTTATGATTTATTATTTTGTTTTATGGAATTTTTGGAATTGAAGTAGCAAAACAAATATTCATGGGTATTTAATGAAAAATTGTTACTGACATATGGACTCATATGATTTGTAGTAATTTGTACTCAATTCTACATAGGATTAGAATCCTTAGAGGTTGGCTAGAGATGGGTTGCTATTCTTAATGATTAAGCTGGAATGCCTCGTGTCGACTTAGGCAGATTTAGAATCAAAGAAAACATCCGGGTACCAGAGCTACAACTTTCGGGCAGCGTATTCTGCGGATCCAATAGCAAAATGGTACGACAATTTGCGGGTTGCTGGGAAAAAAAGGTTATGAAGATTTTCAAACCTGGTCGATTAGGACAATTCGGTTTCTAAATCTTGGGTAAGGCAAAATTAAAATGTTGCCACATACGCCAATGATTCTAGGTATAACGCTGGCCTTGCCACACTCTACAAACTAGAATCCACCAGCGTTTAATACTGCAAATTATTATATAATAAAAACAAGTGCGGCAGTACCATAACACTTAAACCACAAAATGTTCACCACCTGTAAATATCACAATACAAGATCTGAGTAGCGTGTAATGGTCTTAAGCAACGAGGTTCCATTGTGCGTGTCCCCACCTTTTCGGTGTTCCATCAAAATGAATGAGCGTAACGTTTTTTAACTAAACTAGTTCGCCGTTATGTTCTCATTAGCCGAGGGCTTTGACCAATATCTTTTGATTGAGAATTTCCGTTCGAAAATACAGATTTAAAAAATTTACTTTTAATGATGACTTAGATAGTTTAGTTGAAATTCTTCGGAATATGTTATTATGATATTATTTATGATCTTTAAATGTAACATTAAGCTTTCGTCTGCCTATGTCCGCTAAACTTACTGGATTGATTTTTTAAAACATAAGAGTGTTTTAATTTTATTTATCGTAAAATTTCTTCGGAATAAATAAACAAATTTTAACTTCTCATGCAATAAATCCAATATCAATATCGACATCCAACTTTCATATGTTTAACAAATGCTTACTATTATGTCAAAATAGACATAATAGTATGTAGATTATGTTGCTCTTCAAATAAAATATTTACATAACAGTAGTAAGTTTAGCATATATTTGTTTTTACAATATTTTATGTAACTTGCAATGTCAGTGTGTGGGTCAAATCTTGAGATGAAATTTGAAATATGTATTTAAGTTCAATACCAATGATATAATTTGATTTAATTGAGGTGATCTGATAACGGAGTAAACACTGGTTAAAGAAAGCAAGGTGATCATAGAATTAACAAAACTCTAATTTTCATGCGCTAATTCTCTAATCTTCCGTATCTCGGAGGGCATACTTGTTATTAGATATAAACTGTTAATATTGTTGGCTATATAGGCGGTTTAAAAGTTTCTGCAGCTCGCTTACCTTTAACAATCCGTAAAAAAAAAAATTATTTATATTATTGATGTGAAACATTTTTTACGTTTTGGTGCATGTCTCTTATTTATTTCTGGTTGATAACAGATGTCCATAAGTGGCTGTAATCACCAGGTGGACTGCGTAGTCGTTTGTTACTTCTTAATTATAAAAAAAGATGAAGAAGAATTCTTTCTTCTTCATCTATCTCTTCTTCTCCTTCATCGAGGTAGTGATCACTTAGCATTGGGTGGATTGCATACGTTACTTCTCATAAAACCTATTTCAGCCTATTACTCACAGCATCCCTCTCTTGTTTCCAGATAGCATCTAACCACGCCGTCCTAAGATGCGGCAGAGCTGATGACAGTGCACTGAAGTACTCAACACAAGATGACGTCAAACAACTCCCTCTCGCGGACATACCACCGCTTGTTCGTGGAACTAGCAGGTACTTGGCATTATTTATAAAAAGCCTTAGTAAGAAATCACTATTGAATACGGTTTTACCCTTTGGGTACGGAACCCTAAAAATGTGTGCAAAAGTAGATAACTAGTAAGAGCCTTAAGTTCGTTCTTAGTAAATAATATATCTATCTAATCTAAATTTTACCATTTTAGTGGGCAGAAGAATTTATGATATGTAAAAAAATTGATAAACATATTATACATAACAGGCGGCCATATGCAATGGCTTTATTTTTAATAAAATTACAGAAAGACATTACCATTTAGTTGAATTATACAAATAAGGACATAAATAACAATACATCTAATATAAACCATCAATAAATTTACATACCACATGTAATGCACATACGTAATGGCTATTTAAATCATTTTCCGAACGCTTTCCGGGTTTTAAATGACCCTTAAGTATTCAATTAATCCGTCTTAATCGAGTGATTTGTTT
Source organism: Epargyreus clarus clarus (assembly GCA_014595695.2). Taxonomy (NCBI): domain Eukaryota; kingdom Metazoa; phylum Arthropoda; class Insecta; order Lepidoptera; family Hesperiidae; genus Epargyreus; species Epargyreus clarus. The sequence goes on from JACTTY020000033.1 coordinate 2,884,392, forward strand.
TGTAAATAATCATTTACTCAGACTAAAAAAGAAAGACCAAGTCGTTCAAAAAATATATTCAAGCAGACACATATTTCTGCCACCTTATGTATGCAGTTAGGTATGCACGTTATGTCGAGTAATAAAATTTAATCTTTGAAGTAATTCTTGTGTAAAACCTTAAAATGACTCGTGTCACATAACATCACTTGAGAGATGGGTTCGATTCAAAAAACCAATTAATATTTACTAGCTGACCTATTATGTGTCTACGTAAATATGTAATATGTTCGGTCACAAGAGTACCTAAATTGTGTTTCAATGTTCTACAAGGCATTGTCTTATTGTTTTGGTCTGAGTTTTTATAATTTAAATATAGCGGTTCTATTTATCAACACGTGTATGGCGAGAGTACGTATATGTTTCCTTTAATAAAGGATAAGACTTGATCAAATAACCTGATGCTATTTATTTCAACAAATTCTGTTTAAATAAGTACTACCAATAAATTATGTTTATTGAACACAGTATTGTGCCATGTAAATGTACAATAATATTTATGATTTTAATATTAAGTAGTATTTAAGTAGAAAAGTGCAGGATGGTTCTTTTCTACTTTGAAACTACCAATAATTAATTTTATAGTACCTAGTATCACTTATTATAAATATTGCACATGCAACTGCATCACGACAAAAGGCGTCATCAGATAACGAAAGGCGAAAGATCAGTACATCGGTACAACGTGGTTATAAGCATTACTTTTGTAGCAACGCCTCTTTTTTATAAATAGGAGTAGCAGACGACCCTGAACAGTCCACCTGATGGTAATTGGCTGCCGTCTATGGACATCTGTAATCAAGATAAGATAAGATTCCTACCTGAGGTCGGTCACAGATACGCCGCCACCTAAGGACTAAGCTGGAATGCCTCGGAAAAGGATGTCTCCCTTACCACACCCTTGAAAACCACCACAGCAACCACACACACGACAGCAACCACAGCAACGCTTAACACTGCTGTTATTACATAGAAAATGGTGTGACGGTGGTGCCTCCGGAGTCAAAACACAAGGGAGATTACAGATACAGATCATAGAATCTTCTGTTATAGATTTTAATATCACTTAGCACTACTTATAGGCGAATATAAAATTGCACATGCTACTGTAACGTGACAAGTGGCACCATCTTTTACCAAATGAAGGTGGTAGAACCCTTTGTGGTTCGACTCCGGCGGCACCACCGCCACACCTATTTCTACCTAATAATAGCAGTGCTAGGCGCTGTTGTGTTCAGTTTTGATGAATGTGGTAAGGGAGACAGACTTTTTCGAGGCGTTCCAGCTTAGTCCTCAGGGGAAACGGCGCATCTGTGGCCGACCTCAGGTAGGAATATCTAATCCTATCTGGGGTTGCTTACAGATGTCCATGGCAGTAGCCACTTACCATCAGGTTGACTGCATGCTCGTCTGCTATTCCTATGTTATAAAAAAAAGAAATAGCAAAAGATCGTTACATTGTTATAAGAATTACTTTTGTAACAACTGTTTATTGCTGTTTGTGTTTCTGTTTATTCGTGTTCATTGTTATAGTTATCATGGAAAATCGTTTATCATTTTCAGATCCCCGTACCAACGACTGGTTTCTCATCACGAGTCCCATCCCTGGATTAACGATAATCGGCCTGTACCTGTACTTCACGTTGAAATGGGGTCCCCGGTACATGGCCGACAAGAAGCCTTTCCAGCTCCAGAAGACGCTGGTGGTTTACAACTTCATCCAGGTCTTAGTTAGCATCTGGTTGTTTTACGAGGTACGTTTCTCTATGTAACACTTTGGTATCTATTGTCTTAAAGTGGTTTGTGATAGACCTTATGAATAATAAAATAAATGAATGATTTGATGCAATAAATAAAATGGAAATTGCGTCAAACATTCAGACAACAAAGTTGATAGCTAGACAAATAAATACAAAAACAACATCCCGGCTGCTTAAAACTACATCCTATGCTACTCCCACAACTTATACGAAACCAAAGACACCTGAAAATTAAATCCATCAACCTGTTTTGGCACTACTTGAAGGTGATAGAATCCTTCGTGATTCGACTCCAGCGGCACCACCGCCACACCTATTACTACCTAATAGCAGCAGTGTTAAGCGCTGCTGTGTTCCGTTTTGAAGGGTGTAGTAAAGGAGACATACTTTTCCGAGGCGTATAACCTTAGTCCTCAGGGGTAGCGGTGCATCTGTGGCCGACCTCAGGTAGGAATATCTAATCCTATCTAGGGTTGATGTCCATGGGCGGCAGTAGCCACTTACCATCAGGTGGACTGAATGCTCGTCTGCTACTCCTATATTTAAAAAAAATAATAGAAACGTACATATGCTCGAAAATACTTCCCTCCAACGTCGGGTATAAATCGGTGTTAATCTGCTGTTTTCTGATTTGATAAATGTGGCATCAGAAAAGATATGTATGAAAATATGTAAAGGTCCTTGAACCCTCTTTGGTTCTACTCCTGCGTTTTTCTGGGGTTTATGCAGATGTTTCTGAGCGGCAGTAGCGACTTATCATCAGATGGACTGCATACCTGTCTGTTACTTCTATATTATTTTAAAACAAGGACCACTTAGCATCAAGTTGAAGATTAACTTGAAGTCGATACTTTTTAACCGACTTCAAAAAGGAGGTGGTTATAAATTCGGCCGGTATCTTTTAATTTTTTTTCTTTTTATGTATGTACACGAATTACTCCGCCGTTAGTGAACCGATTATAATAATCCTTTTATTATTGTGTAGAGACGAGCTGGAAGTTGGTCCCATTTAAATATGGTTAGGATCCATCGATGGGTTCTGGAGAAAATGAGGGGATCTCGTCCACCCATGCAAATATAACAGCCATAACTTCGCCGTTTATGAACCTATTTTAATGCCTTTAATTTCGTGTGTGGACTATTGCTACAAGTTGGTCCCATGTAAATATGATGAGGATCAGTGTGGGTTCTGGAGACTAAATATGTAACTCCTCAACCGATGGGTATAATTGAGTTTTGTTTGAAGATATTTGGTGTAGATTCTAATGAAATTACAAAGCCAGTTCATCATTGACTGTTTAAGGGTCTGATAATGTGTCTCGGAGACAAAATATGTAACTCGCAAGGGCCGGTCAGCTGGTGATCTTCTAGTGTACCTTACTCATCGATGGGCACAAGCTATTGAAAGCAGCGGGGAGGCATTGGCTGTAAGCCTAGACATCGCTAAGGCCTTTGACCGGGTCTGGCATAGGGCCCTTCTCGCGAAGTTACCATCATACGGTCTTCCCGAGAGGTTATGCACATGGACAGCCAGTTTTCTGTCTGAGCGGCATATTAAGGTCGTAGTCGACGGGTGCTGCTCAGACACGAAGCTCATCAACGCTGGCGTGCCCCAAGGGTCTGTATTATCTCCCACGCTCTTTATTCTGCATATCAATGATATGCTGCTACAAACCGGTAGCATTCATTGCTATGCAGATGATAGCACGGGAGATGCTGTGTACACAGGCCGTGCGAACGCCTCTCGGACATTCGTGGAAGAAAGCAGAATCCGACTTGTGTCTGAAATCGAGAACTCTCTGGAGCGGGTCTCGGAATGGGGTCGTCTTAACCTTGTTGAGTTCAACCCCACGAAGACACAAGTCTGCGCGTTTACCGCTAAAAAAACCCCATTCGTCATAGCGCCTAAGTTCCAAAATACCTCGCTCACCATTGATAAAAGTGTAGGGATCCTGGAAGTTGACATCTCGTCTGACGTGCAGTATCGGGGTCATTTGGAAGTTAAAGCCAAGTTGGCTTCAAAGAAATTGGGTGTCCTGAACAGAGCCAAGGAGTACTTCACTGGGGGGCAACTCCTTCTGCTTTATAAAGCGCAAGTGAGGCCCCACATGGAGTACTGCTCGCATCTCTGGGCAGGGGCACCACAATACCAGCTTAACCCACTTGACTCCGTACAGAAACGCGCGGTGCGAATCGTCGATGACCCAGCGATTTCTGATCGGTTAGAACCCTTAAGCCTGCGGAGGGACATAGGTTCCCTCTGCGCGTTCTACCGGCTTTACAATGGTGAGTGTTCGGAGGAACTGTTTGATCTGGTGCCTACGTCGCCTTTCCTTCATCGCACCACTCGCCGAAGGATGAAGTTCCATCCACATCAACTGGACCCGTGGCGGTCCTCCACGGTTCGGTTTGAACGTTCATTTTTGCCGCGTACGTGCAAAATGTGGAATGAACTTCCTCCTGAGGTATTCCCTCAGGACTATGACATGGGGCTCTTCAAGAGGGGTGTAAAAAGGAGAGCTCTCCTTCAAAGCCGGCGATGCATTGGCGACTCCTCTGGTGTTGCAAATGTCCATAGGCGACGGTGACTGCTTTCCATCAGGTAGCCCGTCTGCCTTATCGTTAGGTTATATATAAAAAAAAAAAAAAAAAAAAAAACTCCTCAACCGATGGGAATAATTGAGTTGTGTTTGAAGATATTTGGTGTGAGTTCTAATGAAATTGCAAAGCCAGTTCATCATTGACTGTTTAAGGGTCTGATAATGTGTCTCGGAGACAAAATATGTAACTCCTCAACCGATGGGAATAATTGAGTTGTGTTTGAAGATATTTGGTGTAGGTTCTAATGAAATTGCAAAGCCAGTTCATCATTGACTATTTAAGGGTGTGGCTAGGAGACAAAATATGTAACTCCTCAACCGATGGGAATAATTGAGTTGTGTTTGAAGATATTTGGTGTGGGTTCTAATGAAATTGCAAAGCCAGTTCATCATTGACTATTTAAGGGTCTGATAATGTAGCTCGGAGACAAAATATGTAACTCCTCAACCGATGGGAATAATTGAGTTGTGTTTGAAGATATTTGGTGTGGGTTCTAATGAAATTGCAAAGCCAGTTCATCATTGACTATTTAAGGGTCTGATAAATGTAGCTCGGACACAAAATATGTAACTCCTCAACCGATGGGAATAATTGAGTTGTGTTTGAAGATATTTGGTGTAGGTTCTAATGAAACATATAAGACAATATAAAACTAAGCGAGCAGGGCGCGGTAGCGCCCTGCGAACGAGCGGTTCCAATATATACTAAACCAATATATAAGTAGAAATATGTACTAAACCAACATTTATTTGAATTATTTTTTACTTTGTAGTGTCATAGAAGTATATAAAAATCCTGATTCAGCTAAACAATATTTTATAGAGCCCAGCAAGGCAAGGCATGCGGTCACTAACGCCAGCCTCGCTGTAACTTCCAAAGAGACATTCAATATTTCGGAATTCAGAATTTCGGAATCGCAGTAATCGCAATGAATACATAATGCATAAATCATGAGATCTTGCTGTAAGTGCAAAACCTTGTGTAAAGTTTAAATGATAAGTAATTACAATAAGAATTTATCTGTGTTCTTGCTCAAGTCAGTCATACGTTAAATAGGAATTAAGAGAAACGCCTAATTCACCAAAAGCCGTAGGTAAGGCAATGTTTAGTCAATAACATGTCATAATCCAATCGACAGACAGTGCCTGCAATTATATGCAAGTGCATGTGCAATAAAAACAAGAAGCAACATGCCTGATTACTTCACTCCAAGGTCGGCTCAATACTCCAATCGGATAGGAAAAAAACTACAGTTTCATACGAGGTTGCCAAACTGACCCGTGAAAGGCTTTTATCCAATGAGATTTTTTGCACGTCTGGTATCTTTAATATACGGACGAAAAAAACGCATTTGATAAAATGGTGTCAAATGTTTTTAGAATTGAGTAATTTTTTATTTTTTTTAGAAAATAAAATCCAATAACGGTGCTAACGAAATAAAATAGCAGCTGATTTTTAATTTTATCAAAATTGAGCACATTCCATTTTTTATAAATTGTGCGATAGTATTTATATCATTAAAAATCTGTGATAATAACAAGATTATGAAATACATTTATAATAGTGTAAATAAAAAAAACATAAAAAGAAACGAGAAATTCATGACTAAGGCTATAAGTGTTATAATGTAATACTTAAGCGAAGTATTACATTATAATACTGTAATAAATTATTCCAAATTGAAATCTTAAATAAATGTATTGGCTTCTGAAAATAATAAGTTTTCAGCATCGTTGCAACCGTTTGATCATAAGTAATATTTATGATTTTTCCATTCCAGGGCCTCGACGCCGGTTGGTTGAGGACTTACAGTTGGAAATGTCAACCAGTCGATTTTTCGAGATCGCCAGAAGCTATGAGGGTGAGTTAATTTGAAATAATATTGGACCAAAAACTGAAAACTTTGGGAAGAAAATTAATTCTATATCAACTGAAGTGTTTGCCCAGAACTATTAAAGTTCTCGAATAACATTAAAAAAGAGCCATATGTCGGATCGGTAATCAGGGTCTAGCTGCGACTAGCCACGCTGTTGTGACTATGAATGGAGAAAGTCTTTTTAACAAACAAATGTATGCGAATATTCTTAACTTCTCTATTAAACTTTCAGATAGCAAGAGGAGTATACATTTACTTCTTAGCGAAGATGTCGGAGCTTCTCGATACTGTGTTCTTCGTTATCAGAAAAAAGGAGAGGCAGATTACATTTCTACATATGTATCATCACACAGTGATGCCGATGATATCATGGGGTGCTACGAAGTACTACCCTGGTGGCCACGGAACCCTCATCGGAGTGATCAACTCCTTCGTCCACATCATCATGTACACCTACTACATGCTGGCTGCCATGGGGCCACAGTATCAAAAGATGATGTTCTGGAAACGACACATCACGACACTTCAAATGGTAAAGTTTTATATTTTTTTCCTAAATATGCAAAAATATAAGGTTCGGGAATCTAAATTAAATATCGCAACTCTTTGCGGTAGATATTAACATTAGGATACTTGTATTTATATATATTTAATGTTTTTATGGAGTATTTTTATCACATTTTTTAATTAGCTTGGGTTGTATGTATGTATGTAACGGAATCTTTGACTAGATTTTTACCCACTTTGAACGGTCCGAGTAATTTAAAATTTTGAACAATTATCAAGAACCGATGACAATACACGATTTTAATAATTTTATCCACTTCTTCTCATCAGGATCATCAGGGATCAGGATTAACCCTTTTCCTTGTGCGATTTTAGCGTGGTTTTTAGTTATTAAACTATAATTTATTTCTATTACAGTTGCAGTTTTGCATTGCATTCCTGCATTCTTCGCAACTTCTCTTCTATGATTGCGGCTACCCACGCTGGTCTGTGGTCTTTACACTGCCTAACTCCATCTTCTTCTACTACCTCTTCTACGACTTTTACTACAAAGCATACGGCAAACCCGAAGACAGAAAAGCTGCAAAAGAAAGCGCAAAGATCGAAAATCATAAAATGAATGGTAATGGCGTTGGAAATGGTATTAGTAATGGCGTTACGGATACATTGAACCTTAATGGAAAAGCGAATGGAATCCAAAATGGGCACGCTATAGCCGAAAAGAAAGTCAATTAAGTAACGTTAATTACTAACACGTTTGTAAATATTAATTTTATTTAACACCTCTTGTATATGATTAACCCCATAATAGTTATTATATACTTACGGATATCATTATCCCGCCGGTCCTTATGGACCATTACCAGAGGTATGATACAACTAGTTTATGCTGAATACCTTCAGCGATTTTGGATGAGGGCAGTTTAATCCCAAAGGATATAATTATAGAGGAGCTAATACCCAAATAAGAAAGAGGGCACATGTAGGTGTAATTAATTCAAATGATACTGATATTAGTTGGTATCCGATGTTTATATAATTGTTACAAATACCATAATTGTAACATATTTATCAAATGGTAAGCAATATTTGATGGACGTGTTACCTACTATACGTTTAAGCTACCATTTACTCAACAGGTGAAAAAATGAATGGTCTAAGAAAAATATTTGTTAAACCAAATTGTGGACAAGATAAATAATTTTCTGTGGACATTTCATTTTAAAATAGTAATACTATGTTAAATCCCAGTAGCGTTGTATATATAAATGTAGAGGTTAATTTACATAGTGTAGATGTTCTATGTTCAACTCTTATATACAACTTTATGCCTAGTTTCAGAAGAAGAGTGTCTCGAATAATAACTCAGATTATGTCGAGCCTACAATGCATTCTTTTTGTCATTGATATTATGTAAATTTGTGATAGCGGAAAAAAGCTATTGTAAATGAAAAACTATCATAAAACATATTGTTGGTATCGTTCACAAGCCTCTTCTTATGTTAATTAGAATAATTAGGCTTTATGCTTAGGGTCAGAAATATCTACAAATTTTCGATCGATTTAGAATTTTCGATTTGATTAATTTGTTGATGATTCTGAAGGAATAGTATAAGAATGTTAAGGTGGTGTTAACTTTACCGATGTATTACTCTTTTGAAGTTTACAACTAAATCCAAGGAACAGGATCTTTTAGACCTAATATTTCTGCATTTATTGAACTGTTTTTACTATAATTATGAACTTATAGAAATCAGAGGATCTATGTGTTCTGTATATCATTGCCATTATGAAATAAGAAACCCAAAATCCTTCAGATGCTGATTTATCGGTTGCTACTACTGCAATTTCTACAACAATATATACATTTTTTGTAGACTAGAATTTTCTAATTTCATTATGTGGTTTGGACGCGATGTAGTGTATTCTGTATATAGTTTTATTAATTATTTTATCGAAAATATTTGCACAAATTGAGAGAACAAAACTGGAATTATTTTCAATTTTATTTTGTGTAGATGTTACTGTTTTATTGTAGTTTACGATTACGATATGTCTATGTTTCGTATATGCGTTAATCTTTGAATTTGTGTAAATATTAATTGTCAATTAAACTATGTATAACTATATAGTCTTCCAAATAAACTGTTACAACTAAATATGTGTTTCTTTATTTCCAGTTATTACTGTGTTATCGTCATTATAAAGTTGAACATGTATTTTTATGAGAGCATCATTTATTACATACTACATTTTATACCCTTTCATAGCTCATATTACCATTGGTGAATTCATTTATCTTTTATTCTTTGAATTATCTTACGCAAAACAGAAAACAGAAGGTAATATTAATAGTAATCCTTCTTTTCCTGTTTTGGCATTGTCAACAGAAAACATTGCTATTCCAAAGATAAAAAAATAACACATACTTATAATCATAGAAGACTAAAATTTTGTTTATGTCTGCATTTTACTTTGAAATCAAGTGGAATGAAGTTATATAGGTTGTTATAGAATGTACAATAAATTGTTTTTGTGGTGCTGTGCGTCACTTTGGCACATTTTTGAGCATTATAATAATTAAAATATTTTTTAAGTTGGTACACAACGTAATCTATAAAAATAATATGAATTGCGTTGTCTCCTTAGTAATAACCCAATGATTTATTTTCCAAAACATAGATGGTGCTTAGTAAAGTTGCTCTACTACTGTTCGTTTCCTTGAAATAATTCCTGTTTGATTGCATTATTTACATTTGGATAGGTTTTCATTAAAATTAAAAAAAAAACTTTTAAAATCAGAGAAAAATATCAAAAAGCCAACAGCACGCGGTATTCCCAGGCGGTCACCCATCCAAGTACTGACCGCGCCCGACGTTGCTTAACTTCGGTGATCGGACGAGAACCGGTGTATTCAACGTGGTATGGACGTTGGCGACGATCATGATGAAAATAAGGATGATATTATGTGTTAAAAACGCTACATACTGTATGTTAAGCACCGGTCGCAGGTTCTTTTGGACACTCAACGAGGCAACTGAATGCAAAATGCTGAATGTGTCGATCTGTACCCTTAGTATGAGTTTTTACGTTTTTACAACAACGACTGTTTTTGTATTTGTTTACGTATTTGCTCATAGATTTCTAATTACCGGACGCGCACCTAGCGGACTGGATCAGAACTGATTGGAAATGTATAGGAAATATGTAAACAGATACAAAAACAGTCAATTTGTAAGAACGTAAAAACTCGTACTAAGGGTAGTGATCTCCTTTTTATTTTGTTAGTATTATATAATTTGGTTTAAAAATTTCTTATCGAAAATGCCGTAAAGTCGGTTTATCTTGGCCACATTATTTATCGGCTATATCTTGGTCACAACTGTTAAGAAGAAGAGACGCACAATTAGGGAGATAAGTCTGAGATAACACACTACCAACAGTTTATGTTGAAGGCTGTCGCCGACGGTCGCCGCCTGTTGTTAGCGATGACAGTTGAAAGCAACAGATTAGATTAATAATTATCATTAAATTAAATGTCACTTAAGGTATTTTTATATAGTCATGAATATTTATATTCTTTAAACAATTGTAATATGGCCGCACGTGTTAAATTAAACCTAGAACTTTGACCCGCCATTCACCCAATTTTGGTATTTTGAACCACATTTGCGAAATTGTGATGTGTATTATCATTTGCTGATGAATTATTTTAATTTTTAACACGCTTTTATTGGCTTGGGTTGTATGTATGTATGTACGTAATAGAGTAACGGAATCTGTGAACCCGATTTCTATCTACTTTGAACGTTCAGTTTAATTAAAATTTTTGACGCTCACGATTATTCTAGAATCAATTCCTTGATAGGATTCTTTGGATGTTGGCTATAAACGCGCAACGCATTACGTCAGGGGTAACAAAACCTGAGAACTAAACTGAATCAACATGTAAGTAGTAATAATAATAAGGAAGCAAAATAAAGTTTATTTAGTCCCCATTGTCTTCTCCACTACCGGGGTGATACCTTAAAAATTATCGGTTTAACAAAGTCCATATATATAACCTTACAAAAAGCAGCCGTATTAAATATTTGTCGAATTGTGAGAAAGTTTATGCAAATAGATGAAAAGGAAGTAGATCCACATAATCTAATCCAAAACATAGCTCCCCCATAAATACTGCAGCATTTACTTGGTTTTACCCGTAAATGTTGCAAATATTACCAGCTTTAGCTGAGAATAAGCAAAACATTGCAAATAATTATAATAATACTTTATTTCACCAAAAAAGTTACAAAGTTAATACATAATAAATTAGCTTAGTGTTTAACAAAGTGTATTTTTTTATATAATATAAGAGTAGCAGACGAGCATGCAGTCCACCTGATGGTAAGTGGCTACTGCAGCCCATGGACATCTGTAAGCAACCCCAGATAGGATTAGATATTCCTACCTGAGGTCGGCCACAGATGCGCGCTACCCCTGAGGACTAAGCTGGAACGCCTCAGAAAAGTCTGTCTCCCTTACCACACCCTTCAAACCGGAACACAGCAGCGCCTAACACTGCTGTTATTAGGTAGAAATAGGTGTGGTGGTGGTGCCGCCGGAGTCGAACCACAAAGGGTTCTACCTCCTTCATACGACACTCTTTAAACCAGAATTCTCTTTTGTTAAAAAAAACTACTCATGAAAAAAAAACTGCAAGTATATATCAAATGTATATTTATTCTCAAGTAATCTTTATAAAATAATCTTATATCTATTTCATTAAATTATTTGCCATTCGATCAAACTTAATTTTTATAAATTTAAGAAGAGCTTTTTAAAACTTTAATGTTAACAATTGTGTCATTACATATTACAAAATTAAATTGTCAAAATTAAAAATAGAATTTTTACAATAGAAAAATAATGTATGTAAAAGTTAGCTAGACGGTAACCATATAAAATGACGTTAATATTATACATTTTACAAAACTTTATTGCAAATCTGAACACAACGTTACTAACATAAACATGATTAAAATATATAATTAGTTCAACCGAATTTTACGGAGATCCTAATTTAAAAGAGGTTAAGCTAATTTTAATAATATGTAGTCAATTATTAAAATTCTAATAACATTTCTTTCACCAATAAAAAGGTTAAGTCTATAGTAAAATTATAAAGAGGAAAACTTTGTTTGTTTGTTTCATTGTAATGATTAGGCTCAAAAACTACTGGACCGATTTTATAAATTCTTTCACCATTCGAAAGCTACATTATCCACGAGTAACATAGGCTATATTTTATATGAAATATATTTGATAAATAGATTTTGAGGCGGTACAAAGTTTGCCGGGTCAGCTAGTAATAAATATTTTCAAATAAATGGTCTGTGTCTAGTTCCACTACTGAACACCATTCCTTAACCCATGTTTACCTTATACCTAGTGGCAATGTTATTTTAATGTAATATATCTTACCATAAGTACACATGTGAAGCATTTTGTGTATATGTGCTTGTGTATTTTTTATGAAATTGAAGTAATAATAGTCTTACTGTTCGTTATCTGTTTACTGTGTTAAATGGTGACTATGATGCATGGAACTCAAATGTAGTCAACTCTGTACTTTTGTAAGGCTGGGCACGGGTTTTTTCGTAGAGTGAGAGAGCTTTAGGACGTGGTCGATACTTGATTGACTACCATTTTTGCTTGAGATCCATTGAGAACATTTTTTTAAGAATCATCATCCGTGTATGTTTTCGCGATATCCACGATTGCCGTTATAGCAAGTGACAATTACTTTTTAATAGGTACATAACTGTAAAAAGTGGTGCGTGTCTGGGAACCTGGAGTTTACCGATCGAGATGCCAGTCGATTGAAATACCTAGGCCTAAAACAGAAATCTGACTCATGATTAAAGTATGCTCGACTAAACATTTCTGGTACAAAGTAAATTATTACAAAATTGATCGGTAATTGACAACTAAAAAGCCAGAGTGATAGGAAAAAAAGCAAAAAAAAGAGTAAGAAAATAGAAAATATCTTTCAAACTACATCAATACATTATAATCGTAATGTTCGTATTGGAGTAAATATATTCTAAATTCTTACTGAATAATTAAATACAACTTTGAACTAAGTTTCGGTAATGGTACACTTTTCACGCACTTTTCACTTTAACGCCATTAGAAACTTTAGATTCGATACGCTTGTGTTTATTTTTGTAGCTCTGTCGGTAGAAGTTCAAAAAGAGGATGAGAAAGAAGAAGGTGTTACAGGCTATGAAGGTCGCTGGTCCCTTAGTAGGAGGGCATTCTGAAGTCCTTACCGCATTGACGTACTGGACAATGATGCATACAAATTGAACCTGGAAATAGAAAAAGATAGACATTAAAGTTAACTTTAAAAAATCATAACAAAACTGACTGGATAATTAAAAAATATATATTTAACTTACAAAAGCTAGTAATATAGCAGGAACATATAAAATAAGCAGGAGGTTACATAAGGTTACATAAGTCATAAATTTTACTATTGAATTGCATATGGCAGAACTATTCAGTATTTAGGTTAATTGTCTAACATCAAAATTGTGTAATGTTAAAGTAGTCTAATTTTCAATTACAATTATAACAAATTAACATACGTAATACCCACTTCTTGATAAACATAATTTGATTATGATAGACTTACCAATTGAAACTTGGTCATGTGTCTTTTCCAGAATAAATACTTGGCCACATTAGGACCTAAGGCAGACAACCCATAGTAGGTGTACATGAAGACATGGACAAGAGAGTTGAGGAACCCGATGAAGTAGAGGGTGTGGGAAGGCCAGTACTTCAAGAAGCTCCAAGTGCCGATAACCATGATCGAATGGTGGTAGAGGTGGAGGAACGTCACTTGGTTGTCCTTTTTCCTCAAAACGAAGAACACGGTGTCGAGCAGTTCCGATATTTTGGCGGCGAAGTACAGCCAGATACCGAAGAATACCTGCAAGGAAGTGGGCAACGTGTATGAATGTGTAATATCTCTTTAAAAACGTACTATTACGTAAATTAAATATTTAAAGCCTTATCTAAAATTATTTCATAAAAATAATACCGTGTTACGTGAGTTACCGAGTTACGTGATTATACCCATCTTGGTAACCGAAAACTTTATGAGAACTACTGGATCCAAAGACTTCTAAAAAAAAGTTTATAAATTTATAATTATTTATAATGAATAATTAGTTTATAAGTTTATATATTACTAGCTGACCCGGCAAACTTTGTACCGCCTGTAAATATATTTCATATTAAATAAAGCCTATGTTACTCGTGGATAATGTAGCTTTCGAATGGTGAAAGAATTTTTAAAATCGGTCCAGTAGTTTTTGAGCCTATTCATTATAACCAAACATACAAACAAAGGTTTTCCTCTTTATAATATTAGTGTAGATAAAATAAATCCATATTTGGACAACATTGTTTTCAGAGAATCGATTCTATTTTGAGACAATGACAGTTTTGATAATGGAAGCAAGAAATGGGCAGGTATCTATAGCTCAACTGTTACTGTTTTACATTAGTGTACGTAACTACGTATCTACGTACCTCATTCCGGTCTTTTTCCTCCGTCATGTAACATTTCGTTGGTGCCACTCCCGACTGAATAAGGAACCGGAAATACTGGAAATAAAAAAAAATCTTATATTAAAACTTTACTAAAACAAAGCACAATAAAAACTGAAGTGTATTCCGATTTGAAGGGTTTGATAAAAAAACAAATAAAATAAGTAAAGATATACACGCAAATTTAAATTAATGATGACATGATAATTATAAGAAGTATTATAACGACGATAATTCTGGTGTTAAGGTTAAAGTAGCCATTAACAAAGGTACAAATGCCCCTATTGTTTGTGATGAATGGAAACCACTTGGACATCTATAAGCTACACTTACAACGGTAATATCTATTTGAGGTAGATTTTATGCAAGGCTTATTTGATGGCTAATAGATATTGATGAAAGATATTCAAAATGCGCATTAACTCCAAACAGGAATGACGTTCTACTTGAGGTTGGATATTGACATACCGATCTCCCTGAATACGAAAACCGATTAGAAATAATTAATCTAACCAAGTTAATTTGAAACTTGACAATTTAGGTAAGAAAATTTTTTTAGCTTCTGAACTTCAAGAGACACAATTTGTTATGAACTATAACTATCGAACATTAGTTGTTAAGACTCAAAATTAAGGCTGCTAAATTGTTAATTATCATCATCAACTCATTATATTAATTTCTAATACACACAACTTTGAAAACGCAGAGGTGCCTGGTATTTGAACCTCGGACCCCTCAATCAAGAGGCAGAGTTTCTTAACCACTGCTTAAATTGTTTATAAAACAAGAATATATAATATAATTTAACTTACCTTTTGAACTAGGAATATCGAGAATGCTACTTGTATGATATTGTATAGACACAAAGTTGTCGTGAGCTTGAAGGGTTCTCTCTTCGTCATCAACGCAGGTCCAATTTTGAGCACGAATACTAGATAGGTTGCTAGTATCATTAGTACAGGACCTAGCGTTGCCATTAAAGGCAATAAATCTATTTCGTCATCTGAAAAAGAAATAAATGATATTAATATTTTTTGTACAAATAATATAATCATTCGTATACGTAAAGCAGAAAAACTAATTTAAATTAATTTGTAAATGAACTGAATTGAATTCCCATTTTTTTTTGTTTGCAACTTTTAAATTTCATGTGGTTTTTAATAGACCTCAGATCACATCTACACTCGTTTTAAGACTTCCGTAAGTAATTTTGGTAAAACAATTTTGATTAAACCGCATCTAACATTTTTGAGTGGGACCTGGCACTGATCCATATTATTTCTGAATTATTTGGGTTGTACTTATAGAAATTAATTTATTATTATTAACTTTATTTCCTAAATTTTCATAAGGGTTATATAAACTAGAATATCTCAGAAAACTACCATTCAAGTAACTTATGTGAGTATGCGTGTTCGTCGCTATTCTTATCGGCAATTGTTCGTGACAATTTATATAAGTAATCCATTAGCAATATACATTAGATACTTGTCAAGTTTTGACGTACAGATACTCGGATGTATTCGGTTGCTCGAATAACCTCACACAGTCTTTGTACAAATAATTACGTCACAAAACGCGAGTATTCACATGCATTAAATTTACTTTGTACATAATTGTCGATGTATTAATGTGCCATTTTCTTAGCACTGTACAAATATCGATATTTGTTATAGCACATGTCATAAAATATTACGAGTTTCACACATGTAACTAAGTTGAGAACATTGTAACATTTGTATGGAAAATATTATATATTAACCTTGATTTAGATTTTTATGAAAATTTTATATAATTTAAGTAAACAAGTAGCAAGCAACGCGGTCCGAGGTGGATAGGACTATAGCTTGAAGGAGGTGTTTAGTGAGTAGGCATCCCTTTAGGATGATTCCTACACTCTTGAGGCATCGTCGTCGCGACCTGGGCGTGCTTGAGCATTCACCTGCCTCCCTCCGCATAGAGTTGCCCTATTCCATATTTGCCTGGGCGTAAAAAAACAAGCAACACGTTATGACCCATAGATTTGTTATTGGTTATTTAAAAATATAAGCAACGTCGATGGGAGCTGGGTGGGTCAACGCTAGGGGCTTTTCATACCCGCTGTTGCTTCTCATCATATAGTCAATGGTTAATCTTTCTTAGAGGCCATATGGGTGGTTTGAAAATATCTGAAATCACGTATGCACACTACCTTCTACCACCAATACGAATTGAAGCTGCGGGGTAGAATATATTTTAAGACGTGGAGAGGGATTTTCCTGAATAGTTTTACCTCTATTATTCATTAATTTATCAATTTAACTATTAATTCCTATCTCTGTCATACAATATAGTACACCATGATTTTATGTACAAACAGAGTCCGCCACTTTTCTACAGGTTCGGCGCGTTTGCTCACTATGACATTTATGTTAGAATACGCTTCGCTAACAGATTTGACAAATAAGTCAAAAGGTTGTCATTTGTATGGAAAAGCAATGACATGGGCATTGTAGAATCGCTAGCGTTCTATTCTATCGTGTAACTTGGCTACGACTTTTCTACTTCGCTATTTTGATCACGTGATCATTGAAATTACATACACTTTAGCGTTTCTACAGCGCAAGCGACTGTAGAATGTCAACTTGGCTAGCCCCCTTGTTCTTCATGCTACATTAAGCTACACTCAAAATTAATTATAATATAAAATATAATATATTATGCTATTGGAATCTTAACAATTGAAAATAATCCAATTTTATACGCTACATGGTGTACAAAATCGCAGTAGCCATTGCACATAGTTACAATATCGTATAAATAGACAGACAGACTCATATTAGCAACATTTATATACCTACATAATACTTGTATCAATTATGTCTCTATAGGAAATAATCATAACACATAAGGATAAATTGTAATACACTAAAATCATTATATTCAACTTAATACTAATACACACAATACATTTATTATTACATATTTACTACTAATGATTTTGTTCTGAAATTCTTCGAACATACTCGATGTTACTTATATATTTTATGTCATCCAAGTATATGTCATAAATTATATTTAGCGACTACTGAGAACGATAATGTTTTAAAAGGCAAACGAGCTCGTCGTCCTTTTTTTATAACGAGGGAGAAACCTTCAAAAGGTACCCGGTGCCGTGGGAGCGACGCAGGTTTATGTGGGATTTTTACCGCACTAAAACCCCCCCGGAGACCGTCCTTGACACCGCGTTGAGTAATCCGGGATCTGCAAAGGAACTCAACCGGAGTCCTCTAAGCATCTTGCCCCGTCGGGCTCTACCCTAGTGAGTATAAAACTCGCCAAACCATCTAATGTGTACGACGGTATGCGGCCACACATACCGCCGCCTTTCCCGGGGTCGCTTACCGGGTGGTTCGAGCTCCCACTCCTGCCCATGACCCCTAGAAGCCCCCTTTTAGTCGCCTCTTACAACAGGCAGGGGATACCGTAGTCCTATGCTGGTCCCGGAACTACAGGGACACCGCGCTGGTGGACGTTACGTACGCGAGCTCGTCGTCCTAGGTAGGACTCTAATCTTATCTGGGATTGATTACAGATGTTCATGGGTGGTAGTAGCCACTTACCATGAGGACTATACGCTTATCTGCTTACCTTATACTCTTATATTACAAAAATATCTAAACATTGTATTTGAATCATAAAATAAAAGTTTGGACTGGAAGCTCGTTTGATTGACATTATGAAACGACTAATTCTTATAAAAACTAAACCCGACTATTTAAAAATATGAAAATATGGCCACCTATGATTTTTCCCAAAATTAAGATAAATCCAACAACACTTCATATGTTAAAATCGGTCAAGCCGATTGAGCTTTAGTACATGCCAATAGATACATACAAACATCTGGTCGAAATACATTACCTTCCACAATCGAGTTAAAAGTGGACCCATATTAATGTATCACCTTATTGCATACCTTAATGCAGTTCCGTATTCATTAGTTGCATCATCGCTCATTAGGAAACAAATGATCACATACCACAATTATAGAATCGTCATCATTATTGGATTAATTAATGAACATTAGAGACAACATGATTGTTCAATATCCATTTGTAATTTAAATGTATAAAAATACTGATATTTATGACATTAAACTAAATTTATTTGGGGTTGAGATGGATATAACATTCAGGTAGGTATGTTAAACAAAATTCGGTTTTAAATATAATATTGTCATATAAAAAGTAATTCTTTAAAGGTCTTATTACCTCGTAGACTTTATGCACATTAACTGTTTATTTCCTTTTTCGCATTAGATAAAAATTGAAGAAAAGATCCGATACTAAGGGTACACTACTAAGATCTTTTGATTGTAAATGTTCTCCGGGCCTCCCCAGTTAAGGGGAAAGACGTATCCAGCAATGAGATATAAAAGATCGCACACTCCAGACTCTTTGCAATTCAAATACATTTAAAAAATTATAACCACATATTCAATTATCACTTTTGAAACCTAGTCTTATTCGTTACTTTAATTACAAGACAATTCACACATTGGAATCAATATTTGCGTCAATGTGGAGACGAAGCCATTATAGAAAGACAAATATAATTACCAGTGTCATACATTTGATACAAATCAAACATTATGCTACGTAAGTGCTAAATTAAACTGAAAAACCAAAATCTTGGTAAATAACCATAATGGGAATAAAAAAGTGTGAGACGGACTTAGACATTATCTTTAGGTTTTTCGCAAACTATGATCATAATGAGGTTTTAATTTAAAAAAAAATAAGTTTAGTTCGTGGGAGAATTTTTTTTATTTAATTATAAAAAAGTTGTTTTTATTCTAAACTCAAAAATATTTTCTTATTTCAATGGTTCAATAATCATGTCATAAAAATAGTACATTACAATACGAGGACGAAAAATTTTTTTCTGACAAGTGTGAGTTTGCAGGCCGAGCCGCAGGCGAGGACTGCAATCACACGAGTCAGAAAAACATTTTTCGTCCGCGTGTTGTATAAAATTTTATATTACGGGGTCGGAAATGGGGGTTTTGCGCACGCGAAGCGTGCGTAAAACGTCAATTTACGCACGCCGTGATATAAACATATTTTTTGCCAGAATGCCGAGGGTAATATTTTTATGTGAATTCGTTTTTGCTTTTTATTTGCACTTACCATCAGGTAAGCAGGCCGCATGCTCCCGCTACTTCAATATAAAAAAAGTAGTAATATTTAAGGTAAAAAATATAAAAATACTCACATCGACTCTTGTTTAAGTTCCATTCTGGAAATCGTAGTCCGACTCCGGTGCTCATTTTAATATTGAGTTAACTGAAACAATAATAAATAATTCATTAATGACACTTATTTTCTTTTTTATACTGCGATTCCCTGAATAAATAAAATATGTTATAATTCATAAAAAATGTGCATTATCCTAATATTTCCCTCTGTATGTACATAAAATATCTAATTTTAAACTATAATATGGATAATAATATGGATAAATTTGACAAAATTAAGCGTTAATATTTTATTCAATATACATACCATAAAATGCCTACAAATTCTAGGCGTTTTATGGTATGTATATAAAATTATAAGGCTCATAGCCAATTAGAATACCTTATATAGTAAACGATTGACCGATAAGTAACGATAAAATTTGCGTAAAACTTAGTTTTATACCCTACAAAGTGTACCAAGAGGATTTACATACTTTTACTATACAAACTATTCGCGGAACTTAAGGAAAAACCTTTAGAACAAACTTTGAACAAGATAACTCATTTCAAGGTAACGTCATACTCGTCTTTGTAATACAAATTTTACTGGGAATTTATGAAAAATGTAAAATTACGCATAAAAACATTTTCGCGAAAACTAGCACTGTGTTTATTTATTGAGAAAAACTGATTCATAACTTTATTTAAAACTTGTTTCTTGTTTCGCTGCAGGGGTAATGGGTATTATTCTATGGATAATGTTAAAGTGGGCATTACAGGACTGACATGATTGGTATGGTATTACGTATAAATCTTCCCGACAAGTCCATGTAAATTATCTTGCGGTCCTTCATATTACATTGAAGAGTATAAACAATATTCTAATATAAAACCTACTCCTAATAATGAAGAAAAACCCCTGGTTAACAAACTTGAACATATCATAACGCTTTCTAAACTTAGCTGACACTGAGATTTCTTAGCTGTAGATGTTATGGAAATACAAATGCCCAGAAACAGACCAATTAAATTATTAAGACATCTGACTGACCTGAGAGCGAACCCCGAACCCTTTAATACAGATCGGTATGGTAAATAACCGCTGTACCACACCGGCCATCAATAATAAAGAATTTAATATAGATCACATGTAACATACAAGAAATTATTTTTTATTACCTTCTCGGAAGTTGCGGAAAGTCTCGGAAATTCACATAACAACACAGACGAAACAAACACGTAGAAATGTTTATACAAATAACACGTATGCCAATACAGACAGTGTGACGGCAATTCAATTAATAAAATTGGAAGGGTCATTAAATAATTAATAAATTAGGGAGAATTTCCGAAATCATGCGCTGACGTATTCCCTTGATAATTCCGGTCCTATCAGCCAATTTAATTATACTAATTAGAATTCTTTCTAGACACGGACCTGTCGAAATTACGGCAAAGTATGTTGAGGAAGGCCAAAATATTAAGTGCAGTAAGTAGGGATGTTTTTAGGGTAGGGTTAGGGGGACAAATTTGATATTATTTTTATGAAATAGATGTAAGAATGGTCACGCAGTCCACCTGATGCTTAATGGCTATTGCTGCCCGTGGTCAATCAAATCCAGCTAGGATTAGAATCCTACTTATGGTCGTAGAGGTGAATTGCTTCCTTCAAGGACTAAGACAAGAACATGACGTGTAAGAACAGTTCATGGTCTCGGTACATGTAATTAAAAATAATTGACAAATAACTAATAAGATAATTTGAAACATTTGACCAAGTGTAAAGTAAGTATAGTCCGCGTAAAACTGCTAGTCCGCTCTGAATGTAGAAGTGAATCGCGTCGTCATAGCAAATTGATATCATAGCATATGACTACACCTGCTCGCAACAACTTCAAGCGGGCTAGTAGTTTGGGGCGAACTATAACACATTACAGACAGACAGACAAACAGCCGGACTAACAGCCAGACGGAGAGTCAGCAGAAGTTCTGTGCCCCGTTTTCACCATTTGAGTACAGAACTCTAAAAAAGCCAGTGGTAAAAATCTGTGTTTTGAGCAATAACTCCACGTTTTTAATATTCTTAAAATACTGACAGGTCGTCACGAGATTCTATGCAAAAACAATTGTAATAAATAAATAAGCAACGTTAAATTTATTTTCACACATCTATAATTGATTATATGCTGAATTTGTGCATAATCGCGAAAAAATCGATTTATTTTCTGTCGAAGGCAAGCCGCGAAATCACCACTTCATTTATGCTTTACATGAGAATTTATAAAATAAAGTTTTTGGTCAATTGTATGTATAAAAATAATTTTGTAAATAATGAATAAATAATTATTCATAAAAATAATTTTATAAATGACACAAAAACAAACTATGCAAACTGTGTATCTTCAAAATTAATAAAAACCGAACTTTTAACAATAACACTGTTTTAAAAACTATACTCCTTTATATCACATTTTATCTTTTTATTTATTAATAAACACGCACAAGTAGTTATAGGATATTAAAAACAATAAAGATATTAAAAAAGTGAATTTCAATACCTCTCTATTATTTGTTATATTAACCAAATTACATTACACAATGTTCCACACGCGACTGAGTATGGAATCGGTTTGACGGCTAAGTGATTAGCACAGGGACCCAATTAACGGATATAGGTATCTATCCTCAAACAATGTTTTATGACGCATGCCAACATTGACCTAATAACAAATTGACGTAAATGCTTCTAGAATACATTTGTTCACTTATAGGATCAATGGCTGATATAGACAATGTGCTCCAAAACTACTAGACCAAATAAGTTGTGGTTCTCATAAAACCACAACTTCTAAGAATTAAATAAAATTTTTGGGTAACGGTATAACGAAAATAAATTAATTTTGAATTCAAGAGTGAAGTTTGGGGGCGACTGAATAATATTAAAATAAAAAGTTTTGCAAATTGTATCAAGTGGGATATCAAATTAAAAAGCTTATTGTGGGGATCTTAAATATATATTTTGAATACAAAAGTTTAAAGTTATTTCAGCAAGAAAACGAAAATTGACCATTCTACCTATATCTTCGAAACTGTTGAGGAAAAACTTTTAAAATACAGAAAATATCTTTTTGCGCAAAAAATCCGAGATAACCTATATGTCTATGGTGTTTAAAAAACGAAGAAGGTTATATTTTCAGTTGGTAAAGATATTTTCCCATACACTACATATAGGAGGACACGCTTTCATCGACAATGTTAAATTGTTTTTTATATACATGACACAAGTACCATGAGAATTCCCATAAAAAGTTAAAGTTCAAGTTAAGTTTCTTTAGGAAAATGATATTTAAGTACTTTATCTGGGAGCACAGCAGAGCTCCGAGCATTCAAACTACATGAATACTCCATATAATTGAAATGTAATCTTATTTAATTATTGTTCAATTAGGAATTAGTAAAAAATCCAACGTCAACAATGTTTAATGCTTTATGAATTGATAATTCAAATGGTGAGTTGCTACTGTGTATAATATGTGGGAAGTGGCACATACTCGTACTATTGGAGTCTTATTGAGCTTGGCCGCTGATGCGTAGCTTGTTTACTTCTGAGGACAAAGTTGGAACGCCTCGTATGTGTTTATAATATAGAAGTAGCAGACGGGCATGCAGTCCACCTGATGGTAAGTAGCTACTGTCGCCCATTGACATCTGTAATCAATCCCAGGGTACGATTAAATTCCTACCTGTGGTCAGCAGCAGCAGCTTTTTCAAGGTGGTAGAACCCTTTATGGTTCGATTCTGGCGGCACCACCGCCACACCTATTTCTACCTAGCTAATAACAGCAGTGATAGGCGCTGCTGTGTTCCGTTTTGAAGGGTGTGGTAAGGGAGACAGACTTTTCCGAGGCGTTCCAGCCTAGTCCTCAGGGGTAGCGGCGCATCTGTGGCGGACCTCAGGTAGGAATATCTAATCCTATCTGGGGTTGATTACAGATGTCAATGGGCGGCAGTAGCCACTTACCATCAGGTGGACTGCATGCTCGTCTGCTACTCCTATATTATTTAAAATTAAAAAAAAAGCAACAGATGCGCCGTCAATTATGAAGACTAAGCTGGAATGCCTCGGCAATGTATGTTTTCCTTATACCCTTCATACAAACACTTAGCAACGGTTAAGACTGCTATTGTTAGAAATAGGTGTGACGGGAGTGCCTCTGAAGTCGAACTAAATCAGTGATCTGGCGTATCAATCTATATATATATAAGAGATTTCCACGTATATAGTCACTCATCACGATATCTCTGGAACCATTAGAGCTAAAGACTTGAAATTTGGTAGGAATATTCTTTTCACCGAGTAGAGGTCAGCTAAGAACGGATTTTACGAAATTCCACCCCCAAGAGGGGTTGCGGGGGTGTTAATTAAAAAAAAAAAAAAACATTTTAAAACTACAGCTCTTATAGGTATGAAACTTAGTCAGGATATTCATTTTGGCATGTTTGAATTTACTAAAAACTAATTTTATGATATTCCACCCCCAGAGGGGAGTGCGGGGGCGTTGAAAATTAAAAAAAAATTATCTTCCAATCTATCGCTTTTAAAACTCTGAAACTTGACCAAAAAATTTTATGAAATATAGCTTCATTTTATAATGTAGATGCGCACTAAGAACTGATTTTTTGATATTCCACCGTTAAGGGGGTTAAATGGGGGTTGGAAGTTAATATGAAAGTCCGTCAGTTTTAAAGCAAACTATTTTTATTACTATGAAAATTGGTATTTAGCTTTCTGATTTAAAGTAATAAAAATCTAATCTAAGGGTTTTTCCAAAATCAACCCTAAAGGTGGTTAAATAGGGGTTGACAGGTTATTTTAAATTTTGCCATTGTGGAAGCCAGCACTATGAAAGTTAGCCATTGCTTTGCTGGTTAGATATAAAATAACTTTAGTTCTACCGTTTTGGAAAATCAACCCCTATGTGGGTTAAATAAGGGTTGTAAGTTTGTATAGAATTCCCCCAGTTTTGATGTAAACGCTATCAAAATCGGTATTTAGGTTTTCGATTAAAAATAATTAAATACCTATTTCACCATTTTTGGAAAATCAACCCTTAAGTTGGTAAAATAAGGGTTAACAGCTTATTTTAAAATTTGCCAATTTGAAAGCCAGCACTATGTAAGTTAGCCATTGGCTCACTGGTTAGATACAGTGGAACTATAATTCTACCGTTTAGAAAATGAACCCTTATTTGGGTTAAATAAGGGTTGTAAATTTGTATGAGAGTCCCCCAGTTTTGATTTAAACTGTATAAAAATCGGTATCTGGGTTTCGATAGAAAATAATTAATCATCTATTTCATTGTTTTTGGAAAATCATCCCTTAAGTTCGTTAAATGGGGGTTGGAATTTTATTTCAAACTCCGTTAATTCGGAAGCAAGGACTATAAAAACTTGCATTTGGCTTTCCTGTTAGAAATAATAGAACCTTTTAACACCATTTATGGAAAATCTACCCTCAAGAGGGTAAAATAGGGGTTGTAAGTTTGTATGAAAGTCCTCCAGTTTTAATGTAAACTGTATAAAAATCGGTATTTGGGTTTTCGATAGAAAATAATTAAACACCTATACCATTATTTTTGGAAAATCATCCCTTAAGGTCGTTAAATGGGGGTTGGAATTTTATTTCAAACTCCGTTAATTCGGGAGCGACCACTATGAAAAATTATCATTACAATCAATGAAGCATCTGACTCACGGATTTTTTTTAGATTTTTAGATCAACCCTTAAGACTGCTATAGAAGGGTGTATGCATTATGCCTTTCTGTTTACACATCTGTTTCAGCATTTTAGCAACTCAACAATCAACCACCATTAGGGTACTATTTTTTTTTATACTATAGAAGTAGAAGACGAGCATGCAGTCCACCTGATGGTAAGTGGCTACTGCCGCCCATGGACATCTGTAATCAACCCCAGATAGGATTAGATATTCCTACCTGAGGTCAGCCACAGATGCGCCGCTACCCCTGAGGACTAAGTTGGAACGCCTCGGAAAAGTCTGTCTCCCTTACCACACCCTTAAAAACGGAACACAGCAGCGCCTAACACTGCTGTTATTAGGTAGAAATAGGTGTGGCGGTGGTGCCGCCGGAGTCGAACCACAAAGGGTTCTACCACCTTTAGAAACCTATAAGTAAAGGAAGATTCTTTAAAAACCGTTGTTGAAGTTACTTCCTTTGGCGTGTCTGGAAAAAGAACAGAGTGCAGAGAGGTTTAGTGTAGGGTGAAATTCCACGGGCCATCGTAACATATATTTTTAACATGGGAATGTATTACGCGTGTTGAAGTGCACATCGACGGTTTTTTAGGGTTCCGTACATAAAGGATAAAAACGGAACTCTATTACTAAGACTTCACTGTCTATCCGTCTGTCCGTGTGTCACAGGGCTCTATCCCTGGAACCGTAATAGATAGACATTTGAAATTCTTACAGAGGATGCATAACGGTGGCCGCTATAACAACAAATACTAAAAATAAAAAAGTTGAAAACAAAAAGGGGTCCCCATACAACAAACTGCTATTCGATATTATTCCAACTAACTTTTAAACCGTTAGAGGTAGACAGTTGAAATTTTCACAAAATGTGTAAATAAAAATTTTAGTTGTACGGAATGCTCAAGGTGCGGGTTGGACTAGCACTTGGTAAATTATTAGTAACGCGCAGACCCGCGGGCCACAAGGAAAAGTCGCGGGCCATACACCCCCCGTGGGTGTCGGCTTGCCGACCGCAGGTGTTGAATTAGCTTTCAGAAATTTGATGATAAAGTATTTATTGATACATATGTACATAGGAATGTTTTTGAAATTCTACTAAGGAGGTAAAAGAAGTGTTATATGTATATATACGGGAATCTTTTAGGTTCGAAGTTAGAAACGTAAAATTTCAGATAACGTCTATTCAGACACGACAACGTGGACGGGTGCAAATTTCATATATGATAATGCGTAATTTTGGTATACCGATTAGGTACATCGCAACTACTTTGGACACACTGCGTGCCAACATTTTGTCCTGCCGTGGGGTATGGTTGTGGTTATGCGTGGATTAGTGATGGTTATGTGATAGACACATAGACCTTGGATTAAAATTTTTGGGCTAGAACAGGGCTACAGTATCCCCTGCCTGTCGTACGAGACTAAAGGGGGACTTCGGGAGTTGCGGGCAGCAAGAATGGGAGCTCTAACCGCCCAGCCAGCTACCCTGGAAAGAACCACTGTATGTAAGGCCGCATATAACATGGACGGTTCCTATGGAATAAAGTAAATAATAATTATTGTATCCTACATGAAACTTATATTTTAAAGAAAGTTTCATTACAGTCCACTAATTAGAATTTTAGTGTATGTTTCTGAAGAAAGCTTGACCAATTTAGTTACACAGTGAAGAAAAAAAGGTTTTATTAATTAAATATTAATGCTATTTTATCGTTAAAATTGTTAAAGGTACAAATTTACGATTACAGTTACGAGTATTTGTCTGTTATATCATATTTTTTATACGCGGGCGAAGCCGCGGGTTCTGCTAGTATTTAATATGCTCGATTTTTACATGTTTCTAGAGTATGGCCTGATGTAACTACTCGTATGATATAAGTAAACTAAGCATAGAGTGAGCTTAGTGGGGTACGAACAGAAGGCATAGATAAGAACACCATGACATATAAAATAAGTCATTATTCAGGTTGAAAACGTAATCGTAAGTCAATTGAAGTGTGCTGTAAAAACAAAGCACTAGTAAGATTACGTAGGCCCTACCCTCAAAACAATAAAAGTCGTACGCACATCGACGCCGTGCGATGCGTCAATTATCGATAAACGATAATAGATTCAGACAATATGACGTTATCTTATATATAAAATTCTCGTATCACAATATTAGTTACAATACTCCTCCGAAGGGGCTTTACCGATTTTCACGAAATTTTATATGCATATTCAGTAGGTCTGATTATCGGCTACTATCTATTTTTCATACCCCTAAGTGCTAAGGGTTGTTCACCCTTAACATTTTTTTATATATATGGCGAAACAACGTTTGCTGGGTCAGCTAGTAATATTATAGTTTTTCATCTGCATACGATTCGTTGCTAAGTGTTGAATGGTGCTCTATGGTAATTATTACTCTAAGATGTCAATAAATAAATTGTCATTAAATTCGGATGAACTATTTATAAATTGAATTTTTTAGCAAGGGAAATAAAATGATTACGTTTTATATAGAGGTACAAAATGAGTATGGTGCCCATTTGAGGGTGATTGTAATCACCCTCACATGGGCACATAAATTAAAAATTTACATGATTGTTTAACTTTTATTAACTATATTTATTGCATGCCAGTTGTATTGAGGACAAATAAAACATCTCCAACAGGATAAATGCTATATTATCCCTGAGCAATTCTACTTATTAGCTAATAACAACTGCATTATATGCTAATAATATTCCCTATATTTGTATTAAGACTCTCTGTACAAGATGCCACAAAGATACAAATTGTCAAAAAATAAATAGATAAAATATAAAAACAAATATTTGGCTCATGTCACTCACAATAGACGATTCCAACGACACCTGATAATAAAATTATATTAAAACATTAATGTTCATTATCGAAATGATATTTTTTTAAAGTTTTTATTGCAGTATTTTAATTAGTCAGGTTTAGTTTATACAACGATAAATTTCAGAGAAAATTTATTCCACAGTTGTAATTTTTTTAGTAATAGGGGAGTAGCAGACGAGTATGCAGTCCACCTGATGGTAGGTGGTTACCGCCACTCATGGAAATCTCTAATCAACCACAGATATGATTAGATTCCTACCTGAGGTCGGCTACAGATGCGTAGCTACCTCTGAGGACTAAGCTGGAATAGCTCGGAAAAGTATGTCTCTCTTATCACCTTATCATCACTTCGAACCAGACTACAACAGCACTTAGCACTGGTGTTGTTAGGCAGAAATAGGTGTGGCGGTGGTGCAGCCGGAGTCGAACCACAAAGAGTTCTACCATCTTCCAAATCTGGAAGGTGGTAGAACAAGGGATTTTATAACCTGTCTTTAGTATAGGGTGAGATTTTTTAAATAATTGTCAACCCATCTTTACACCGATCTAGATTACGCTACTGCTTCGGAAATCAATAGAGCTTCTTCGGGCATGGTAGATGTGAAACCACTGGAGTTGAACCACCAAAGGGTCACCTTAAATGACTTTAAAATTACCTTCGAAGTAATGAATACGAATGTCACGGACATATGTACATTGTACACTAACATATAAAATGTAATATTTCTCTGGTAATTTGTAAGCGAAGTAGCATTAAGGTCGTATGTAATGTGTCATTGTCTAATATTATTGTTTGACATTGAAAAATGTAGAAAATAGTAATTCGTATTATTTTCAAGTTTTAATTATTTAAGGTAAAGTCACCTAATGCCGAGGGGTTCTGAAATTGGCACCAAATTCCGTGGTATTTACAAAAACGGCTTTTATAAACTACTAGCAGAACCCGCGGCTTCGCCCGCGTATAAAAAATATGATATAACAGACAAATACTCGTAACTGTAATCGTAAATTTGTACCTTTAACAATTTTAACGATAAAATAGCATTAATATTTAATTAATAAAACCTTTTTTTCTTCACTGTGTAACTAAATTGGTCAAGCTTTCTTCAGAAACATACACTAAAATTCTAATTAGTGGACTGTAATGAAACTTTCTTTAAAATATAAGTTTCATGTAGGATACAATAATTATTATTTACTTTATTCCATAGGAACCGTCCATGTTATATGCGGCCTTACATACAGTGGTTCTTTCCAGGGTAGCTGGCTGGGCGGTTAGAGCTCCCATTCTTGCTGCCCGCAACTCCCGAAGTCCCCCTTTAGTCTCGTACGACAGGCAGGGGATACTGTAGCCCTGTTCTAGCCCAAAAATTTTAATCCAAGGTCTATGTGTCTATCACATAACCATCACTAATCCACGCATAACCACAACCATACCCCACGGCAGGACAAAATGTTGGCACGCAGTGTGTCCAAAGTAGTTGCGATGTACCTAATCGGTATACCAAAATTACGCATTATCATATATGAAATTTGCACCCGTCCACGTTGTCGTGTCTGAATAGACGTTATCTGAAATTTTACGTTTCTAACTTCGAACCTAAAAGATTCCCGTATATATACATATAACACTTCTTTTACCTCCTTAGTAGAATTTCAAAAACATTCCTATGTACATATGTATCAATAAATACTTTATCATCAAATTTCTGAAAGCTAATTCAACACCTGCGGTCGGCAAGCCGACACCCACGGGGGGTGTATGGCCCGCGACTTTTCCTTGTGGCCCGCGGGTCTGCGCGTTACTAATAATTTACCAAGTGCTAGTCCAACCCGCACCTTGAGCATTCCGTACAACTAAAATTTTTATTTACACATTTTGTGAAAATTTCAACTGTCTACCTCTAACGGTTTAAAAGTTAGTTGGAATAATATCGAATAGCAGTTTGTTGTATGGGGACCCCTTTTTGTTTTCAACTTTTTTATTTTTAGTATTTGTTGTTATAGCGGCCACCGTTATGCATCCTCTGTAAGAATTTCAAATGTCTATCTATTACGGTTCCAGGGATAGAGCCCTGTGACACACGGACAGACGGATAGACAGTGAAGTCTTAGTAATAGAGTTCCGTTTTTATCCTTTATGTACGGAACCCTAAAAAACCGTCGATGTGCACTTCAACACGCGTAATACATTCCCATGTTAAAAATATATGTTACGATGGCCCGTGGAATTTCACCCTACACTAAACCTCTCTGCACTCTGTTCTTTTTCCAGACACGCCAAAGGAAGTAACTTCAACAACGGTTTTTAAAGAATCTTCCTTTACTTATAGGTTTCTAAAGGTGGTAGAACCCTTTGTGGTTCGACTCCGGCGGCACCACCGCCACACCTATTTCTACCTAATAACAGCAGTGTTAGGCGCTGCTGTGTTCCGTTTTTAAGGGTGTGGTAAGGGAGACAGACTTTTCCGAGGCGTTCCAACTTAGTCCTCAGGGGTAGCGGCGCATCTGTGGCTGACCTCAGGTAGGAATATCTAATCCTATCTGGGGTTGATTACAGATGTCCATGGGCGGCAGTAGCCACTTACCATCAGGTGGACTGCATGCTCGTCTTCTACTTCTATAGTATAAAAAAAAATAGTACCCTAATGGTGGTTGATTGTTGAGTTGCTAAAATGCTGAAACAGATGTGTAAACAGAAAGGCATAATGCATACACCCTTCTATAGCAGTCTTAAGGGTTGATCTAAAAATCTAAAAAAAATCCGTGAGTCAGATGCTTCATTGATTGTAATGATAATTTTTCATAGTGGTCGCTCCCGAATTAACGGAGTTTGAAATAAAATTCCAACCCCCATTTAACGACCTTAAGGGATGATTTTCCAAAAATAATGGTATAGGTGTTTAATTATTTTCTATCGAAAACCCAAATACCGATTTTTATACAGTTTACATTAAAACTGGAGGACTTTCATACAAACTTACAACCCCTATTTTACCCTCTTGAGGGTAGATTTTCCATAAATGGTGTTAAAAGGTTCTATTATTTCTAACAGGAAAGCCAAATGCAAGTTTTTATAGTCCTTGCTTCCGAATTAACGGAGTTTGAAATAAAATTCCAACCCCCATTTAACGAACTTAAGGGATGATTTTCCAAAAACAATGAAATAGATGATTAATTATTTTCTATCGAAACCCAGATACCGATTTTTATACAGTTTAAATCAAAACTGGGGGACTCTCATACAAATTTACAACCCTTATTTAACCCAAATAAGGGTTCATTTTCTAAACGGTAGAATTATAGTTCCACTGTATCTAACCAGTGAGCCAATGGCTAACTTACATAGTGCTGGCTTTCAAATTGGCAAATTTTAAAATAAGCTGTTAACCCTTATTTTACCAACTTAAGGGTTGATTTTCCAAAAATGGTGAAATAGGTATTTAATTATTTTTAATCGAAAACCTAAATACCGATTTTGATAGCGTTTACATCAAAACTGGGGGAATTCTATACAAACTTACAACCCTTATTTAACCCACATAGGGGTTGATTTTCCAAAAACGGTAGAACTAAAGTTATTTTATATCTAACCAGCAAAGCAATGGCTAACTTTCATAGTGCTGGCTTCCACAATGGCAAAATTTAAAATAACCTGTCAACCCCTATTTAACCACCTTTAGGGTTGATTTTGGAAAAACCCTTAGATTAGATTTTTATTACTTTAAATCAGAAAGCTAAATACCAATTTTCATAGTAATAAAAATAGTTTGCTTTAAAACTGACGGACTTTCATATTAACTTCCAACCCCCATTTAACCCCCTTAACGGTGGAATATCAAAAAATCAGTTCTTAGTGCGCATCTACATTATAAAATGAAGCTATATTTCATAAAATTTTTTGGTCAAGTTTCAGAGTTTTAAAAGCGATAGATTGGAAGATAATTTTTTTTTTAATTTTCAACGCCCCCGCACTCCCCTCTGGGGGTGGAATATCATAAAATTAGTTTTTAGTAAATTCAAACATGCCAAAATGAATATCCTGACTAAGTTTCATACCTATAAGAGCTGTAGTTTTAAAATGTTTTTTTTTTTTTTTTAATTAACACCCCCGCAACCCCTCTTGGGGGTGGAATTTCGTAAAATCCGTTCTTAGCTGACCTCTACTCGGTGAAAAGAATATTCCTACCAAATTTCAAGTCTTTAGCTCTAATGGTTCCAGAGATATCGTGATGAGTGACTATATACGTGGAAATCTCTTATATATATATAGATTTACGAACTCATTTTTACTGAAAGGTATGTTATTTAGTAAATAATTTATCACTCTATTGTCATTTGGCTATCGTAATAGTATGATGTGTATGTTTTTTTAAATAATCGCATAGTTTTGCATTATTGCCTACATCAAACGTTTGCTTCATACATTTTGGGCCTTTTGCACGTGAATGTCACGATTTCTCAAATAGTGATTTTTTCAATAAATTTGCATGTGTATGATAGTGTTGCGATGAAAACATTATTTTGGTTATATATGGCATCGATATCATATTAATATTGTGCTTATTTCTTAATAGATAAGATTAAAAATACGTTTAAAAATACAGCGGCATTAGATGCCAAATATTTTGGCCTGTCCCTTAAACCGAGGTATTGTTTTTATGAATAAGGACGTCTTGCTTCGGATTTGACAAATTTAATACTCAATTAATATCGAAATCATTTTACGAGGTACTGCATTGTACTGCATTACCTAATTATATACTATCAAAGATGACCTAACTATGTACTTTCCTAATTTCTTCTATGGGACAACTGAGGAGAGAAAATGAAGTTCATCCAGATATCGATGTAATATTGAACAAGTATTGTATATTATTACGTACATATTTCAATAAAGCATCTTTCTGCCTCTAAATTGTACAAAAGTATTTTATTATTTAATAATCGGAATTTGGAAACGTGATTTTTAGTTATGAAACGCTATTTCGATGTATATCATATACATCGGAATCGACTCATGTCGGAATTAGGTTATATGGGCACATTAATCCGTGGCATAACCGCAAAATACCATACAGGGTGCTTAAAGTTTTCATCGGTTTTTAAGAACATTTCTATTGTTTGTATCAGTAATTCGCTTAATCCTAATCAATGAAGAATTAATATTGTAATACGATTTTAATAGATATTTAAATAAGAAATAGAACATTTTAAGACGTTTTCATTTGATTAAATTACTCAAAACGAAATAATTCTATAAACCGCGTGACGATATTCTATATTATTATTATTTCTGGTGTACGATAATAAACCCTAGTATAAAGTACACGAAAAAGAATGTCCAAAATTCTATTGCAGATACACGAATTGACTGCAGTTTAAAAAAAAATACATGAAATACATTAGCTAAATTAATCAGTCAAGAAACTATATCGTAAAAAAGTTTTGTTTCGGCAGGTTCCCTTAAATCATAGCTAAGAACACTTTTGATAAAGCTACTCTTTAAATAATAAAAAATATTTAATCGAAATTGAAACTAAATTCAATAAATAACATTTATTTTTATACACCATGTAGCAGTCGTTCTATCTCTTTCACTCCCTTATTTTGTATACTCGTAATTAGGAACCAAATACATCGGAATAAGGATTTTTACATCGGAATTAGGGTTTTCTGACTTGGTTCATATTTATTTTAAATACACATTTTAATCAATTTTTAATCGTTAAATGTCGAGTCTCTTTCAAAAGTACAGATAATAAAGCTTATGATTAAATTATCTAATTCCTTATTAAGCCGTAGTAAATGCTTAATATCTGACGCTATTTCTAGTTTTGGTGAAAATACCGCGGAAATAGGTGACTTTACCTTACATTTAAACCAATGTGAATGGATTACTTAATCCATTTTCATGGCTCGAATAGTTTTGAATAATTTTTTGTTACGTGCTTTTTCTTTTTGCACGTTAGACAAGCTGATTAGTATTTTTAACAAGTTACGAAAAAGTAACGTGATAATTTAAATGGATTGTTTAATTTACATAACTTGAATAATTTTCGATGTCATATGGGTATCATACAGGCTGCCGACGTCACAGCATCATCAGGGATAGTGCGATCGAGTCCGTAACGATGCATTGGATCCACCGCGATTTGGTAACTTCAAAGATGTGATGCAATCTTGCGATCAACGACCAACAGGTCGACATGAGCCGTGGGAAGAGCTATTATGCGACGAGGATATCAGCGGTCATCCGTTGTCCTTGGATAATCCGTAGAATTACGGGTCGTGGGAAGCCATTAGAATGTAGTAATATTTGGCTAGCGCGATTGTCATCCTTTTTCCTTTTGGCACGTTAGGATAAACTGATTATTTATTATAGAACTAGCTGACCCGGCAAACGTTGTGTTGCCATATAAATAAAAAAATGTTAAGGGTGAACAACCTTTATCACTTAGAGTTATGAAAAATAGATAGTAGCCAATTCTCAGACCTACTGAATATGCATATAAAATTTGGTGAAAATCGGTAAAGCCGTTTCGGAAGAGTACGGTAACTAACATTGTGACACGAGAATTTTATAAATAAGATATTTTAGTTTGATACAAATGTAACGTGATTGACTTTGAAAACATTATTTTCATACAAGAATTTGTAATATATTTTTATATTACTTGTAACGTGCGTACATAAAACTTGTGGACTTCATAGATATACAACGTTCCTTAGTAAGATTTGACAGAGACTACTACTTATTAAAAAAAATAAGAATTACGTTTAAATTTGTTGTCATAGTATTATTTCTATTTAGTATGTATCTTTCTAATCCCTAAACAACGTTTTCGAAAAAACAAAACATGGAGGGGACTATGAATATATTACATTAATCTTATCTGGTATTTTATTTAATTAGGTAAGAATATTTTTGTATGTATGTATGTATTAACCGTTAAAAACTGAGAATGGGTGTTTGGAATTAATTAACATTACAATTACATTAATTTTTTTTAATGAAATTAATTATATAATGGGGAAAACATGTTACATTTATGATATTAATATATTCAAATTAAAATAAAATATGCATGATAATGTGTTGTGGTACTTTTTAGGGTTCCGTACCCAAAGGGTAAAAACGGGACCTCTGCTGTCTGTTCATCTGTCACGGGGCTCGAAGGGATCTATCTCTTGAATCGTTATAAATATATACTTGATTGTTTTACAAAGTTTTTTTTTAATACTGGGATAACAAATACGAACCGACTAATATTTCCTCGATATGTATTCATATTTTCTGAATTGTAATAGCCCTGTTAAGTTGTCGAAATTTCGTTTGAACAGTATGTAATTATTTAAGAAAAGAAAATAACGTTTAATATAGACATTTGGAAATAAGTAAATAATTTTTACGTTGTGGACTTTTCATTTCTTCATACTAATTAAACAAAGTAATTTATACAAATTAGTTCAAAATCAAATTACAAATTGCGTTCTTAACCCTTCATTTAACTTGAACTATTTATTCACGCACAATCAAATGTTTTAAGTGTTTCATCACTGAATTATATTTTGTTTCATCACCTTAGAGCACGGGCCATTGTAAATTAGAAAATTAGCCAAACTAAGACCTAAATTAACAATTTTTAAAATGAACAATAGATACTTTAAGTCCTCAATTTATTAGCTAGCTAGTCACATATTGTAATAGGCTTGTTGGCACAAATCAAAATTTATATCTATACATATAAATGGTGGCCTTTAAAATCTAAATATTTAATTATTAAATAATATATAAATTAATTAATAAAGACATTATCTCTGATATATCTGATCGATTATCACTGAAAACGCTCTCTGTCATACTTATGACGTCACACTATTTGTAAACAAGTATATGTCATTCTCGCTGCTTGCCGTTCTGATCTTAGATTTTTTATAATATTTTTTTATTTAATTCACGTAATTGTTATAAACTACAAAGTATTGGACTAAAAAAATCTTAAATACACGATTTGAAAATATCCGAAAAATACGCGATTACAATGAATATATGTAAACGCCTAGTAATAATTATTACAAAATATTTATTATTAATCACGTATTTTTCGTAATATTTTTTTTTCGCGTATTTTATTTAAAAAAAAGCGATTCTAAGTATGACTTACTTTAAATATGTAGCACTGTAAGGTACGTTGCTATTTCCTAGAATAGGAAGAACTATCTATTCCGTGAAACGTTCATTCACAACACTTATAATTACATTGCAATGTTATCTAATCTTATCGTTAATCTGAATATATAGGATGATTTTATTAATGAATCTAAAAGAAATAGCGTAAAATGTAGAAATGAGTACCGAGATCAATATTGATAAAAATAAATTTGTATAAAATAACTAGTGGACCCGGAAAACGTTGTGTTGCCATATAAATAAAAATGTTAAGGGTGAACAACGCTTATCACTTAGGGGTATATAAAGTATATAGTCGCCGATTCTCAGACCTAATGAATATGCATATAAAATTTGGTGAAAATCGGTAAAGCCGTTTCGGAGGAGTACGGTAACTAACATTGTGACACGAGAATTTTATATACAGGGTGTTTTTTCAAAGGGTACCCAAATTGACACAGATGGTTCAGAAGCGGTTAAATAACCGATTTTTGAAATAAAATAATAAAAAAAATGTTAAGAAATATTGAACCATTTTATCCCCTAAATACAGAACTCATGGACATGATTTCAACAACGAAAACTATCATTCATAAGTTCTGCTATTTATTATCACACACTACTCTGAGCGCTCGCACACAAACATAAAAACTATGCAGGGAGATATCGGTAATATTCGGCTAGCGATCGCCTAGTTTCGTACAACCCCTTTCCCCCTCGTCC
Source organism: Epargyreus clarus clarus (assembly GCA_014595695.2). Classification (NCBI taxonomy): domain Eukaryota; kingdom Metazoa; phylum Arthropoda; class Insecta; order Lepidoptera; family Hesperiidae; genus Epargyreus; species Epargyreus clarus. Next base: position 2,921,524 of record JACTTY020000033.1, read on the forward strand.
TCGCAGACACCTGTGATGCGCACCCGCCGCCCGCCGGCCGCCAGTGGCGCCAGTCGACCGTGACCGATTTTCGAATGTGTTTGCTATTTTTTATGAGTGAAAATGGCGGCACAAAATCAAATAAGTTATACGAACCGCGAGTATTATGAGATGGTACGGTGCTACATTTTAAATGGTAAAAGTTTACGTGGTGCGCAAAGACTTTATGAAAGTGACTCTTTACCGCGTTTACAAATACATGGAAATAACTTAAGAGTACCTAATACGACGACGATTTTAGCAGCTCCGTTAGACTCCGTTAGCTCCTTTAGACTTTTATTTATGGGGAGCAATTAAAAGACTTGTTTACGTTGAGGAATCCCAGAGTTATGAGAACCTACGCAATAAAATAATTACAGATTTTAGTGAAGTGAAAAGTGTCCAGACACAAATAATGTTAAAAAACAATTTAAAAAAGCGTGCTCAGCTATTGAGAGAAATGGACTCCACTTTGAACAGTTTTTGAAATACCAGTGATATGTAATTATGTAGACAATGTAAATACCAGTGTGTTTTATAAGGGACATTCAATAATTATGTAATTAGGTAAGTTAATTTGCTGTAAATAGTTGATTCCAATTTTTTAAATACGCCATAAAATTTATACATTCGTTTTAAAACAATAAAGTCGTAATGTGGGTAGTGTGTATTTGTTCATTATGACGGTCCTAAGGCCTTGTGTGCGTGTCAGTCTCAATGAAGAACCGCGCGTCGGCATACTTGTATTACGAGTTTGTGTGCGTTAGTGCTAGTGTCATTATCAATGACTGCGCGTACTATGCAACGGTTGTCCATAATGTACGCAGAATTTGGAATAACTTAGAATTAATGTAATTAAATAATTAAGAGGGATTTTAAAGTTTTGACATTTTGTACATAACATTATTGATGTCTAGAATATGGTAAAAAAATTTGGGTACCCTTTGAAAAAACACCCTGTATAAGATGTATTTCCCGCACTGCCATTTCATAATCTTAAAATATTACGTATGATATGAAAAACCTACAAATTTACTTAATATTCTTAGAGTTTGAAGTAGCAGACGAGAAGTACATCAGATGGTAAAGCCGATCACAGAAGTGTTGGCACTCCTGGGAACTATGGTCGCCTCATTGCATAAAGCCGTCCACACCGTTCCGCCGAAATACAAAAACCTTTTTTTTATAATATAGGAGAAGCAGACGAGCATGCAGCCCATCTGATGGTAAGTGGCTACTGCCGACCATGGACATCTTTAATCAGCCCCAGATAGGATTAGACATGATATGACTACCCCTGAGGACTAAACTGGAGCGCCTTCGAAATGTATGTATCCCTTACCACACCCTTCAAACTAGAACACAGCAGCGTTTGCTGCTGTTATAAGGCCTTCATCATGCTTGGTCAAACTGTAATGCATAGTTCCGGCACCTTTCCATCAACCAGATAAGATAATCAACACTTATAAGGCGGAAATAACTTTGACAGTATCAACGCCGCAGTAAAGTAGGGTTCTATCTACAGGCGGTACATATGATTCATTTTATTATGATTGCATGATGCAACGATAAGTATGACGTAGGGTTTCGGCTTCGGTCCCCATCCAGGTAGACAAAATTATGAATTTAGATTTCCGTTCTGGGTTGTACTATAACATTAGTACTGTTTTTTTAGGGCACCCATAACAAGGGAATATTAGTATGGTACGGCCCTGCCGCTTTTTTTTGTTTTTTGGCTCGACTTGGCACGGCACGGGACGAGGCACGGCAGTGCGGAGGCATGATGTGCGGAGGATGAAGCTATGAAAGTATAAATCCATATCAGGCGTGAATAAGTTAACAAGTTGGAAATGCACACTTTTCATTGCAGCTATTTGTATAGTTCGCGTAAAACTCCTAGTCCGCTCTAAATATTGAAATGAATCGCGTCGCCATAACAGTTTGGCGCGGACTATACCTTTAGGAGAGAGTTATTTAAAAAATTACAAGTTGCGTACTTATTTACATGTGATTTACATAGATTTGTTAATTTATTTTTTCACTCTTAAAAATGAACAATCCCAAATCTTATTATGATTAAAATTTATAAATGTAGGTCGACTTATAAACATTATCACACCTGGAATCCAAATTATTATAATGACCAGGGTCATTGATTACTTAACTCAATGCATATGAAAAAGATGCTCTACCTAAAAGAGGTGTAATAATGAATTTGTGAAGTGATATTTTTGCACATAATTTCGAAAACTGATGTTCAGTTTGGGATTCGAACCACAGACTTCTAGCATGGCTGTCGACTGTCGTTATACTTTGTTATCACAGCGTATTTAATGAATCATAATTTAGGGAATTCATAATTATTATTGGAATATTCATACAACGTGAATATACATTTGTTTATGTATTTATTTACTGTTAATAATTCAATTTAATATAATTATCCCTATCACTTTTTTGCATGACTGTGCTAGCAAATATTATAATTGTATTCCCAAACTGTAATCGAAATATTAATCACATTATTAATAACTCATTAAACACATATAACAAAACTCATGCACTTTTATCTGATCGTGTAATTTAAAATAATGTTTGTGTTTTATTACACATTTTATTACACAACAATAATTAATAATTTTCCTACAAAAATATGAGATTTGCATTTATTACTATTTAATTTATTATTATTCGTATTCATGTATCAGGTTGCAGGATTGTTTGCCTTTGTTAAAATTTGCAATTGAGTAATAAAATTAATAATTCCTTCATTTATTAAAAAGTAATACTTATTTAAGTACTCACGTTTTTTGTATAAATTGACGGCACAGTAGTGTCTGTACTTAGGCAATACATAAACTGCTATGGACGCTTAAACATAACTCTGAACAAACTCTTATCAGGTAGGATATTAGGGTAAATGCACATATGACATTCGCGCCGTGTATTCTAAAGGCTTGGGCATACTGACGAATATTTACATACGAGGACAACTTTACTCGTTTGAATAATGATCTTTTTATTTATGAATTAACTAGATGACCCGGTGAACTTCGTACCACCTAATTATGAGTGACTATCTGTACCTCGTGGTTTCACTCGTGTAATTTATGTATTATGTCCATAAAATAATTAGGAATAATTGAGTCGTGTTTGAAGATATTTGGTGTAGGAGGTTCTAATGAAATTGCAAATCATTGACTATTTAGTTAGGTTAGGTTGGAACACATAAGACAATATAAAACTAAGCGGGCAGGGCGCGGCAGCGCCCTGCGAGCGGGCGGTTCCAATCAATGTAAATTCAGACCGTACCTTAATTCATGATCACGTTTATACAATTTTATATTGTATTAATATAAATGTTATTATGTCATCACTAAAAAGGGTAAAAAAAATTTTAACAAAAAATACAACCGACTTCTATGTCACTACATAGTAAAAAATAATTCAAATAAATGTTGGTTTAGTACATATTTCTGAAGTCGGCGCTCAATATATTTCGTTCGAATTATTTTTTACTTTGTAGTGACATAGAAGTCGGTTGTATTTTTTGTTATTTTTTTTACAAACACGCGAAAAGAAGTACCTATAACTTCAATAACGGTTTTTTTTTAAAGAAAGTTTATTTACTTATAGTACTCTAATCGGGTTGTTGAATAGCTAAAAATGCTGAAACAGGTGTGTAAATAGAAAGGCGATTTATAACAGTCTTAAGGGTTGATCTAAAAAAACAAACAGTGACTCAGATGTTTCATTATTTTATTGTGTTATTTTTTTTTTTTATTGTGTTATTTTTTATTGTAGGTTCTAATGAAATTACAAAGTCAGTTCATCATTGACTATTTAAGGGTCTGATAATGTGGCTCGGAGACAAAATATGTAACTCCTCAACCGATGGGGATATTTGAGTTGTGTTTGAAGATATTTGGTGTAAGTTCTAACGAAATTGCAAAGTCAGTTCATCATTGACTATTTAAGGGTCTGATAATGTGGCTCGGAGACAAAATATGTAACTCCTCAACCGATGGGAATAATTGAGTCGTGTTTGAAGATATTTGGTGTAGGAGGTTCTAATGAAATTGCAAATCATTGACTATTTAGTTAGGTTAGGTTGGAACACATAAGACAATATAAAACTAAGCGGGCAGGGCGCGACAGCGCCCTGCGAGCGGGCGGTTCCAATCAATGTAAATTCAGACCGTACCTTAATTCATGATCACGTTTATACAATTTTATATTGTATTAATATAAATGTTATTATGTCATCACTAAAAAGGGTAAAAAAATTTTTAACAAAAAATACAACCGACTTCTATGTCACTACATAGTAAAAAATAATTCAAATAAATGTTGGTTTAGTACATATTTCTGAAGTCGGCGCTCAATATATTTCGTTCGAATTATTTTTTACTTTGTAGTGACATAGAAGTCGGTTGTATTTTTTGTTATTTTTTTTACAAACACGCGAAAAGAAGTACCTATAACTTCAATAACGGTTTTTTTTAAAGAAAGTTTATTTACTTTTAGTACTCTAATCGGGTTGTTGAATAGCTAAAAATGCTGAAACAGGTGTGTAAATAGAAAGGCGATTTATAACAGTCTTAAGGGTTGATCTAAAAAAACAAACAGTGACTCAGATGCTTCATTATGTCTTATGATAATTTTCTTAGTGCTCCAAATTAACGGATATTAAATTAAAGTTCCATACCCGATTAAACGACCCTAAAGGTTGATTTTCCAAAAACGGTGAAAAATGTGTTCTATTATTTTGAATCAAAAAGCTAAATTCCAATTTTCATAGACTTTGCTTCAAAATCTGCCGATTTCTAAACGAAGTGTCTTCTAAAGCCAAATGCAAATTATTACAGTTTTTGCTTCCAAATTAACGGATTTTAATATAAAATTCCAACCCCTACTTAACCAACTTAAGGGTTGATTTTGCAAATATCGTAAAATAGATATTTAATTACTTTCTATCGAAATCCTATCAAATACCAATTTTCATATAGATTTGCATCAAAACTGGGGGACTTTAATACAAACTTTCAACTCTTATTTATTCACGGAAACGCGGTCGAACAGGATAAAAAGTATCCTATGTCCGTCTCCTGGTTCTAAGCTACCTCTCCACCAATTTTCAGTCAAATTGGTTCAGCCGTTGTTGAGTTATAAAATGCTTCACGAAAACGCGGTCGAACGGGATAAAAAGTATCCTATGTCCGTCTCCTGGTTCTAAGCTACCTCTCCACCAATTTTCAGTCAAATTGGTTCAGCCGTTGTTGAGTTATAAAATGCTTCACGAAAACGCGGTCGAACGGGATAAAAAGTATCCTATGTCCTTTTCCTGCTTCTAAGCTACCTCTCGATTAATTTTCAGTCAAATTGGTTCAGCCGTTCTTGAGTTATAAAATGACTTCACGGAAACGCTGTCGAACGGGATAAAAAGTATCCTATGTCCGTTTCCTGGTTCTAATCTACCTCTTTACCAATTTTCAGCTAAATCGGTTCAACCGTTCTTGAGTTATAAAATGACTTCAAGGAAACGCGGTCGAACGGGATAAAAAGTATCCTATGTCCGTCTCCTGGTTCTAATCTACCTCTCCACCAATTTTCAGTCAAATCGGTTCAGCCGTTCTTGAGTTATAAGTGGAGTAACTAACACGACTTTCTTTTATATATATAGATTATTATAATTCCGGGAAAATATTGTATGCTGTGCACACAACAATGTAGGAATATTGTTAATGCAAGATTTATTAACTCTTAAACGGGCCGAAGTACAAAATCTGTTTTGCATGGCTTAAGTATATGTTCTTGGGTCATTTTGGATGTCAGTGTACATAAAATCATATATAAATGATTGAAGCTGAAAATAATGATGTTTTTGCTGGTGGGAAATTATTTCCCTTTGCCTGTTTAGGGAGACCCAAGGGGAAATAATTGTCCTTTGCCCGTTTACGTCTATAAATTTAAATAGACTAGTAATTTACCCTGACTCTACTTTTGAATTTATTTTCCTCAATAAATGGGAACATATATCTAAATTGGTATGGTTAAATGTTTCCGTTGGACTTATCAGCAATCGCCATAAATATCGTCATCATCGGTATCGATGTCCGATAAATCAGAAAGATTTTCTAATATATTTCAATCTCTAAATGAGTTTCTTTTAAAAGACATGATCTAAAACAATTGAAAGCAACATTTAAAAATAAATGAAGTACTTTGACAAAACTAAAAAATATCACAAAAAAATAAATCCCCACTTTTTATATATAGTGACGCAAAGTGGAGTCCGGGAACGGGCAGAGGGAACTATTTTCCCACTTGCAAGAACATATTTCAAATGAATCAACAACACACAATAACTATGTTTTTACATTGAATATCATAACGAAGCTACACAGAATATAGTAAATTACTACATAAAAAGTTAAATATCTAATTATCAGATTCTTGTTTTAAGAAACTTACCAGATTTATGTCACCACTATGTGAAAATCGCGCGTTTTTTTCAAATGTGACATTAATTTGATTCTGATGTTGACACTAGACATTTGAGAGGGTGGGGTTGCCAATAAAATAATTACGTAATTATCTTAAATTACATTTGTGAAAAGAATGCAACATAAAAGGTTGCCATTTCAAAAATATTCGAGAATTTAGCTAGATTAAGGGTTAATATTTTGCTATGAAGTTATTATTTTTCGTGGTCTGTCTCCATCTAGCACCAGCACCATCCATACACCAATTCTGCCTTATAATAGCAATATTAAACGCTGTTGTGTTCTGTATTAAAGTTTATAGTTTTTATACCAACTTTATATCAAGTTTATTATAATAAAGATATTTAGGACATATATGTGTTAAAACTACAAGATTGAAAACATACGCCAGAAAATGTTATTTATTTTTAATGGAATTAAACTGTATAAGTTGCAGTATGCATCTCTTTAGGTTCCAAAATTTATTTTTATTTTACAATTCTATTGTATTTTATTTTTGTCTGATCCGTTACTGATACCACTAACACCGTTATTTTTCTTTCATAATATTTTCTTTTCCATTTTGTTTCCCGTTTGTATGCACTCCATTCATCTTTTCGTGTTTTCCATTCATGTAATCTTCTGTTATATTTTTCTTTTCTTTTCCACTATATTTTACGTCATTTGATGTGTTCACATTATTTTTCAAATACGACTGAATATAGAAATTGCTAAATAGAACTATCATCAGCAATAAGTTGAAGAATATAACTCCCATTAATATGAATGTGGTATCGCATTTTGTGTACTTGTAGTCTATTGTTGCATGCACTAAGATTATTACGAATTGTGCCTGAAAGCAGCCAAAAAAGTCATTAGAGAAATGTATATAAAAAAAGAAAAAAATAACGTGTATTAATTTTTGGGGAGAATAATTAACCTAGAAAATACACAAAGTGCATAAACACAAAATAATAATGTGCATGCTTCAAAATATAGACAACGCCGTCAAATTATTGTGTCACTGATTTTATCTGTATCTTTAATTGCAATTCCACAAACGTTACACAACTTTGTACGAGTATTATTCGTATGTAAAGTATGTTATTTTATTAAGAAATATTTTGCTAAACTTTGACTACTTACCAGTTGTAATTTCGTAATATAGGCTTTCCACCACAAGTACTTGGTCAACCGAGGAAAAGCAGACAAAGCGTAGTAACTGTACATGATGATGTGGACGAAACTGTTAATCGTCCCGATGAATAAGGAAATCTCTGAAGGGTCATATTTAATCATAACCCAAGTGAAGATGAGGGCGAGGGAATGGTGGTAAACGTGAAGAAAGGAAACTTGTCTGTAACGTTTTCGAAGAACAAAAAAAATGGTTTCCACTAGCTCAGAGAGCTTAGCTAGTAAGTAGTAGTAGTAGCTGTCCAGGACCTGGAATAAAATAAGGTAAATGTAAAAAATAAATATTAGGATGACTGAAAACTTGTTACTTTTGAAAATGATGCAGATATTTCTTTTGATTAGTATTTAAGATTTAATTATTACGTGTAAATAACTGTTTTTCGCCAGCAAACCAATATTTTGATTACTTTTCGATTTTCCTAATATATATATACAGGGTGAATTTTTAAAACGGGCCTTCAGGGCCAAATCCGAAACTATAAGGATTAGCGAAAAATGCTGAAAGGAGTTACGAGGCCGATTTTGATTAAAACTAAAACTGCATCATTACTTTTTTAAAATAACTTTTTCCCTAGCCGGGAATCGAACGAGTTCATTTTGAAAAAAAAATGCACTTTCTATATTATTCCACTATCTGATAGTGTTGCTTATAAGGATCAAAATCTGGAAAGTAATGATAAATGACAAATTAAAGGAAAAGCCTCAATTTTAAGAAAATACATATTTTTTCATATTCATTTGGCAGTTAAGTTTCCGCCATTCATCAATTTAAACATTTCGTCTATTAACTTTTTTTTTGGCTCAATGTTTCTAATCATTCGAAATGGACGTTTTGTTTCCCAATAATTTATATTTTTATGCCCGACTTAGCTAAGGTTATTTTTAGGACCATTAAAATAGATTTACTTGCATGGGCGGAGTTTCGTTTAATACAGATGTAAAGTTGACAATTTGCGAGAATTACTTTTTAAAGTCAAATCCGAGTGATTACTAAAAAAAAAAGATATAGAAAATCATATGTAATGTTGAAAGGAAGTTGAAAAACAACAAACAATAAGAATTTACTTTTTAATCAGTTATCTATTTTCATTAAAAAACAAATCCCAAAAACGGCGGTTACTTATTTGCCAAACTATTATTTTCTCATACTAAGCCGTATGTCATAGTAATAACATCGAATAATTAGTCGATTAACCCACAAATTCTTCAATGGTATGACTTATGTCTGTTTCTAAAGAATTATACATAAATCATATGTTATGTATAATCCTTAAGGATTAGTATGCCAATGTATGGAAAAATACGTATTTTCTTCAAAATTTTGCTTTTCCTTTAATTTGTCACATAACATTATTTCCCAGAATTTGATCCTTATAAGCGACACTATCAGATAGTGGAATAATATAGAGGTGTCATTTTTTTCAAAATGAACTCGTTCGACTCCCGGCTAAGGAAAAAAATATTTAAAAAAAGTAATGATGCAGTTTTAGTTTTTATCAAAATCGGCCTCGTAACTCCTTTCAGCATTTTTCGCTAATCCTTATAGTTTCGGATTTGGCCCTGAAGGCCCGTTTGAAAAATTCATCCTGTATATATATAAATTCATCCTGTATATATATACAGGGTGAATTTTTAAAACGGGCCTTCAGGGCCAAATCCGAAACTATAAGGATTAGCGAAAAATGCTGAAAGGAGTTACGAGGCCGATTTTGATAAAAACTAAAACTGCATTATTACTTTTTTACAATAACTTTTTCCCTAGCCGGGAATCGAACGAGATTTTTGAAAAAAAAAATACACCTTTATATTATTCCACTATGTGGTAGTGTTGCTTATAAGGATCAAAATCTGGGAAGTAATCATAAATGACAAACTAAAGGAAAAGCCCCCATTTTAAGAAAATACATATTTTTTCATATTAATTTGGCAGTTAAGTTCCCGCCATTCATAAATTTAAACATTTCGCGTAATAGCAGTTTTTTTGGCTCAATGTTCCAAATCATTCGAAACGGACATTTTGTTCTCCAATAATTTATATTTTTGTGTCCGACTTAGTTAAGATTATTTTTAGGACCATTGTAATAGATTTAACTTACTATGGGCGCAGTTTCGTTTAATACAGATGCAATTTGCGAGAATGACTTTTTCGAGTGAAATCCGAGTGATTACTAAACAAAGAGATATACTCGTAGAATATGATATTTAACGTTGAAACGAAGTTGTAAACAACAAACAATAAGAATTTACTATTTAATCAGTTATCTATCTTTATTAAAAAATAAATCCTAAAAACGGCGGTAACTTATTTGCCAAACTATTACTTTCTCATACTAAATCATATTTCATGGTCATAACATCGAATAATTAGTTGATTAACCAACAAATTCTTCATTGGTATGACTTATGTATGTTTCTAAAGAATTATACATAAATCATTTGTTATGTATAATCCTTAAGATTAGTATGCCAATGTATGGAAAAATATGTATTTTCTTCAAAATTGTCCTTTTCCTTTAATTTGTCACATAACATTACTTCCCAGAATTTGCTCCTTATAAGTGACACTATCAGATAGTGAAATAATATCGAGATGTATTTTTTTTTCAAAATGAACTCGTTCGATTCCTGGCTGGTGAAAAAGTTATTTTAAAAAAGGAATGATGCAGTTTTAGTTTTTATCAAAATTTAGTTAAGTTTTTATCAAAGTTACGAGGCCGCGTAACTCCTTTCAGCATTTTTCGCTAATCCTAATAGTTTCGGATTTGGCCCTGAAGGCCCGTTTGAAAAATTCACCCTGTATATATTACTTGCCTTAATTATTCCATATTCCGTTGAGGATTAGAGGTTCACAAGTTTATGAAGGTTTATAATTGACAATATTTTTCTAATGGTAAAAGAAAACATCGTAAAATCCTGAATTGTAAAATGTTTTTCATAAACCTCCAAAAGGTATAAAGTGTACCAAGTTTGTGGACTATGTGGTCAGAATCCAACACAGTCTATAGTCAGATTCATAATTAGGTGTCCAAAATGTAAACAAAGGTGTTGACCTATCAAGAAAATATGATTCAAATGGTAGTTTCTTATTTTTGACAATATTAAATTAATACTACGACAATAAAGTAATAATCTAAATAAATTAAAATCAATTCACATTTTCCAATATTTACATTAACACAATTTCATTTTACAGTAATAATAATAAAAAGCAATATTTATGGCAGAAAATTAAATTGTGATAATGGTAATACAATAGGAATCCAAAACATTTTTTATGCCGCCATTTTTAAGTTTCGTAGTTTATATTATTCATTTTCGTAATTGTGATCGAACTCAAATGTTTTCTAGTTTTCATAGCGCGTTTTTTTTAAATTGTGTGCAGTTATTAAGTTTTCGTTTTTTGTTGAGTTTGTGAAAGTTTTTGTTTCTTGTTAATTTGCTTGGGGTTTGCAATACCTGTAATCGTATTTTGACAGTGACATTTCTTTGTTTACATTTTGGACACCTAATTATGAATCAGACTATACAGTCAAGAATACTTACATCTCGCTGTAGATCTTTTGAATCCGAGAGACAAACTTGATGTATCAACCCATTTCTTAATAATAATTTACAACCCTGAAATAAAAAAAAGTCAAGCTCATCTTTGATTACTATTTCTTGCTGAGGACTCATGCTCAGCAGTGGAAATTTGAAGAAGCAGATGAGCATACAATGTGGCCCAAGGACATCTTTATTAATTCTAAAATTAATATTCTTGGATGTCCATCTGAGGTTAGCCACAGATATAGCTGCCCTTAAAGACCAAGTTGGAACACTGCTTTTAGAAATAGGTGTGGCGGTGATGCCTCTGGAGTCGAGCCACAAATGTTTTTACCTTTAATTTCATAATCGTAGCTTTATGTCTTGTAACAACGAATTTCAAACAGGATAATTTTAATTTTATATAATATAGGAGTATGGTAAGTGGCTACTGCCGCCCATGGATATCTGTGATTAACCCTAGATAGGATTAGATATTCCTACTTGTGGTCGACCACAGATGCGCCGCTACCCCTTAGGACTAAGTTGGAACGTCTCGGAAAAGTATGTCTCCCTTACCACACCCTTCAAATGAGAACACAGCAGCGTTGACACTGCTGTTATGAGGCAGAAATAGGTGTAGCGGTGGTCGAAGCATAAATGATTCTACCACCTTCAGATAAAACAATTCTGAGTCTTACCATTTGAAATATATAACAGGATACAATGACCTGTACCACGTTATAAGCAACAAGGACTTTCCTCAGTTTGAATGGAGGCCTGTTCTTCATATATGCAGGTCCGAGTTTGAGGACGAAAATGATGTATGACAACCATATCGCGAAGACGGGTAACGGTGTGCGCATTATGTACCATTCGTCAACGAAATCAACTAAAATGAAATACATAATTGAAATTTACATTATCTATAATTGCAATTATTTTGTGTCTGTATTGTACGAGTAGCATCTTACAAATATATATTTGCTACATTAATATCTTTATTATTATTCAATATATTATTTATATTTATAATATTACCGTGTTACTTATCTTCAAATAGAATTGGAAGCATAAAAGCATAAAAATAAGGAAAAATTACTAGTTTTATGCGCTCGCCCTAAAACTAACAATAATTACTATTGATAGATAATTACTTTCTGAAATTGTTCGTTAAAATGATTTTAGCTCACTTATATTTTTTGACCATATGTCTGTATATAAGTCACATTCTCTGGCATGCCCAGGCTATAGGGCAAATGACTTGACGAATTTTAACTTATGAGGTGTTGTTGGAGTCGTTTAAATGGAGGGAGGGACAGAGGTTCCATTACTTTGGTTTTTTCAATTTTGATTTTGAAACGGTGATGTAAGAAACGTGGCCGCTTCTTTATTAATTACTTGTAGTATTTTGATATTTTTTTTTATTTTGGAGCCTTTAAACGTATTCCCCATGATCCATGATATACCTACAGTTTACTATTCCACATTGACACTATGTCTTCGGGAAATAAAGCGTTTTTACTGAATTGTGTAAAAAAAGACACTCCACCAATGTTCCTGTTTTGCGAATATAAATATGCGAAACCAGATTTTTATATAAAAATGTAAATTCTTACTTTTTCCCTTAAAGTCCCACAGGGACCCATTGACCGCCTGAACTGTCTCCATTGCGGGGCGGCCGTCCCGACAGCAATCAGCACACAGATTGACAATGTTGAACTATAATCCATTATTAAAAGCATTAGCTCCATGACAACTATTTCATTGTAAATTTGTGATTATAATTACCGCGGAACTAACGCTGGCAAACTTTCAAAATAGTATATGCTGCCACCTGTATTGCTTCACTGTTCACCCTTCGCAATTTGGTGAAGCCTGAAGTGTATTCCGCCACTATTCGAACGCAGATCGGTTGCTTTGTTAGTATTGTAGAATGAAGCTATTTATTATTAATAAATAAGAATGAAGCTATTTATTCATCACGGCTAAAATATACGGATAAAACAGGATAAAAACCTTACCCACTACCTTTTTTGTTGCCTTGTATGCCTACCCATATAACTTAAAATGCGACCCCTAAATGTTAATGAAGTGCTTAATTGATAACAATGGTTTATTCGTCAAAAAAGAAGCTAGGTAATATATTTTTTACGTAGTTACTTAAATTTATACAGTGTGTAACACTAAGTTTTAACCGCGACTGACCAACATAGATTTATTTCAGTAATGTACAGACTTCAGTTTATTTTGAGAGGTATGTCTTATTTTTTTTTATAATTTAGCAATAGCAGAAGTGCAACCGGTACTTCCGCTACTGCTAAAATATAAAAAATATATTAAAAGTAGTCGACTTGGTAGTAAGTGGCTACTGTGGCCTGTTCCTACCTGAGGTCTAAGCTGGAATGCCTTAGAACACCCTTCCAACTAGAACACAGGAGGGCATAACACTGATATAATAGAAACGAATGTATGAAATAACGTGGAGGATGTTTAAATTATTATATATGTTATCTAATAAAACATAAATGTAGCAAAGGGTAGTCGAAATGTCCAAATGTCGAATGTCAAAAATGACACTTGTCTACAATTTTGTCTGCAAAACGTCATGCTACACGGAATCATTTCGAGCGTTAGCTTTAGCGTGCCGATACAAGTAAAATATTGTCTACGAACTTAGAGTGACGTGACGTTACCGTTCCTCAGGGTATGTCATTCCCATACATTTTTAAGTTAGCGTTTGGCGTTAGTGTTTGCGGAAAAGTATTGTGTCTTGGCCCGCTGACCACGGTGAGTAATGACGTTTATTCGCGTTTGATTCTATGGACAGTTTATTTTAATTTATGAACATAGTTACCTTTGCCCAATAAAAACTTGACTTGGGTTAATTGCAATTTAGTGACAATTTTTAGAAGTTTATTGTAATAATTTTCACTTAAATGTCTAGTGTATTTTTAAAATATGTTTTGCTTATTGTTTCATATACATAGCTTGCAACATGTTTAAGTTATTAAATTGCATTTATCACAATAGCATTTGCATTGCATTGCTTGACTTTCATCAGAATTTTTTTTTGTCCTTTAGTTATTACGTTATTTTTTCATTATATTATATAAAAACAAACAACTTTATTATATAATACTAATGTTTAAAACTCGACTTTTACGATAATACAAAGTTGCAAATTAAAAATATTTAGTTACAATAGCCCCGGTGAACCTCATTCAAATTTTGTTTTACGCATTCATAATGCACTAGTTTTTACGTCATGCTACCTGCTACGCCCGATATTTCAGGTAATATTGTAATAGCTATTGTTAATTTCATGTAGTACTTATAAACTTGCGTCATTGGTAACGTGACCATTAAAGAACGTTGTTTGCGGGATAATTTAAAACTAGTGGCATATTTTCAAAAACGCATGTGCTACGTGAAAAACATTAAACTAACGCTACTAATTACCAAATTAACTAAATAACATGCTAACTAATATAATAAAAGTATTAGTTGGGATTTTTTTAAATTTCAATGTAATTAACCGACTTCAAAAAGGAGGTGGTTATCAATTCGGCCGGTATCTCTTTTTTTATGTATGTACACGAATCACTCCGCCGTTAGTGGACCAATTTTAATAATTCTTTTTTATCGTATAGAGACGATCTGGAAGTTGGTCCCATTTAAATATGGTTAGGATCCATCGAAGGGTTCTGGAAAAAATGAGGAGAACTCCTCTACCCATGTAAATATAACAGCCATAACTTCGCCGTTTATGAACCTATTTTAATGCCTTTAATTTCGTGTGTGAACAATTGCTACAAGTTGGTCCCATTTAAATATGATCAGTAGGGTGTCCCGTAATTTATTTTTTCCATTTTCTTAATAGCAGACCCCTCAAAAGCGTAGATTAATAAAAAAATATACAACTACATCTTTAGGGCTCTACCGAGCTTCAAAGTTTTGCGAAATTGACATTTTTTGGTGATATTTCGCTGTTCATTATTACTGTTCCTTAACTTAATTTCAAACATTTATTTACTTTATTTTCTATATTGGGGCAATATAAACACGACGTTTTGATTTGCTTACAATAACCTATTACCAGCGACTTCGCATTTGTTAGGATTTAATCAGCAAACCTCATATTTCCACAAGTTTCTTGTTTTGACTCGCGAGTGTTTTTTTTGTGGCAAAAACAATTGTTATACCATATTTGCTGTTTATACTTTGTTAGAACCATACTGAGAACTTGATGATCGGCAGCTAACAACTATATAGGGACATCCAACTACATTTGCGTGTCATCTGGAGAGCTCTACCTAACTTTGAAGTTTTATAAATTTTACATTTTTACAGACACGCAACAAACATCTATCAACCGTACAAAATTTAGTTTATAATCGATGACAATCACATAAAATAAAAAAGTATTTTCTATCCAGAAATTGTGCTTGATTTTACAACATACATACTAATAATAAAGCTATCTCTATAAGTAGCTATTTACACTTTAGAAGGCCTCTGTTACCAGCTTTACATTTATTTCTCTTCACGCGTCCTCATTTTAAATATGTTAAAGAACCGACGTTTATATAACCTGAAGCTCCACACAATATTTTGGTATAAACTTTAGCAAATAACTTTACTTATTATTATTTTTTTTTTCTTTTCGAGGGGGAAACCTTCAAAAGGTACCCGGTGCCGTGGGAGCGACACGGGGTTATGTGGGACTTTTACCGCACTAAAACCCCCCCGGTGGCCGTCCTCGGCGCTGCGTAGAGGACTCCGGGATCTCCAAAGGAACGCGACCGGAGTCCTCTCAGCGCACTGTCCCGTCGGGCTCCGCCCAGGTGACTTTGTGTCACCACACCGTCTGGTGTATACGACGGAATGCGACCACACATACCGTCGTCCTTCCCGGGGTCGCTAGCCGGGCGGTTCGAGCTCCCACTCTTGCCGCCCGTAACCCCGAAAGCCCCTTTTAGTCGCCTCTTACGACAGGCAGGGGATACCGTAGCCCTATTCTGGTCCCGGAACTACAGGGACACCGCGCCTGGGGCGTTACGTACGCCCGCGGCGACTCCTCCTTCTCCTCCGAGCGGGTTCAGCGCGCTCCCTAGCTCGTTCGGCGTCTTCCTTTGCAGACGCGGTTTAAATATCCTAGATTCTGTGCAACTTTAAGCCTTTATTATTCTTTGCTATACCAATAATCGAAAGTAGTCGCTATTATCAAACAACATAGTGAAAAGCATGTTTTCTTCGCATACAAATAAAAACATTTCTTTCGACAATAGAATCGAGGATAGAACTCAGATTTTTGGGTTAAAATAAATAGTAGGTCCGGTGAAATCTTATATGGTTGCACATTAGGTTCGAGAAAATATTCTATAAGTATTTGAAAACAATTACATAGCTCGTTGCAAATAGTAAATAGTGTGTTTTACTGCGGTGGCTTATAATTTGCCTAACTTGCCGAAAAATGTAGTTAATTAAGATATAAAGATGACAATTATCTTTGTGAAACATATCCATTTGAATCAACTGGACGCTCTACCTAGACATGGATAAATGTCCCACTCGAGATGGCAACTTGTGTTAATATAATAGCAACTTATCACTAATGCCATACTGACATTTTACATCAACTATTTATTATATTATACGTCGTTAAAGTATACGCCCGATTTGATTTCTTATCAAGAGAAAGATTTCTTCTTTTAACTTTGGATTTTTACTGAAAAAGTTGAGTTCTGTTATTGATTATTTTATCGAAAGAAATTCTTTTTCTGTGCATTATTTATACATTTTCTAGGAGCCGAAGTAGAACCATATTATATTGTATATACTCTCGATTTTACACAGAAATCTGAGTTCTCTCGTGGATTCAATGGACGAAAGGAATAATTTTGTGACAACATTTTTGTCGGTACATTGTGTGATGATAATTACTACATTGCGGAGTTAGTATTGCGAGGAATAATAAAAACTGGATCAAATTAAAGTGGTACTAAGCTCAGGATATTAAGTTCGCAAAGAATCAACTTCTCTGCTAGATAATATTACATCGAATTAATTGTATGTCTCGAGCGCCAGGTCAAAAAATGGCCGATTCTTCAACATATTTTTAACAAGCATCTTCAACTCATGGCATGGCTTAATAGCTCTGATTTTGTTTATATGATATTCTCCCTGTCACATGCAATCTACATAAAGATGTAAAAGGTAACAGCAGCCTCACAAAGTATATCTACGACGAAGTTACAATATCGAGCAAAATTTACCAAATCTTGGACACAAAAATAAATTTCAATATCAAGTATTTCTTATTGATTATAAGCTCTATATTGTTTTTATCGTTTTATCGTCTTTTTCTATTAATTTTATTACAAAAAAAAAGACTCCTTAAACGTGATTTTTTTATTAATCTAGGTGTCTTTTAAAATGGAAAACTTAAAAACCCTTCAAGGCTCGGTAGAACCCTCAAGATGACATCCAATTGTATTTTTTTTACTATATCCGTAATCTGTGTAAAATTACGCAACTTTTGATACCTCTGCTCATAATCTAGCTCAAAAAAATTTTTTTGTCATACAAGGACGGGACACCCTAATGATCAGGATTAGAGTGGGTTCTGAAGACAAAATATATAACTCCTCAACCGATGGGTATAATTGAGTTTTGTTTAAAGATATTTGGTGTAGGTTCTAATGAAATTGCAAAACCAGTTTATTATTGACTATTTAAGGGTCTGATAATGTGGCTCGGAGTCAAAATATGTAACTCCTCAACCGATGGGAATAATTGAGTTGTGTTTGAAGATATTTGGGGTAGGTTCTAATGAAATTACAAAGCTAGTTCATCATTGACTATTTAAGGGTCTGATAATGTGCCTCGGAGACAAAATATGTTACTCCTCAATCGATGGGAATAATTGAGTTGTGTTTGAAGATATTTGGTGTAGGTTCGAATGAAATTGCAAAGCCAGTTCATCATTGACTATTTAAGGGTCTGATAATGTGGCTCGGAGACAAAATAAGTAACTCCTCAACCGATGGGAATAATTGAGTTGTGTTTGAAGATATTTGGTGTAGGTTATAATGAAATTGCAAGGTCAGTTCATCATTGACTATTTAGTTAGGTTAGGTTGGAACATATAAGATAATATAAAATTAAGTGAGCAGGGCGCTGTAGCGCCCTGCGAACGGGCGGTTCCAATCAATTTAAAATCAATGTAGATTCATGATCACGTTTATACAATTTTATATTATGTTAATATAAATGTTAGTATGTCATCACTAAATGTCAACATATTCACTAACATTACAGGAATGCCTAATTCGTTAGTAAATGTAGTCAAATGTGTTAGGATACATATATTATTCATGACTTAGAATATTCATGAAAGCTAGACTTTGTAGTGACATACAATATAAAATTTGACCTTCAAGACTTAAATGACGCAGGTACACTGTTGGCCTAAACCACAGTTTCACTTGACAATTACTTCTTACAAATATAAAATAAGGTTAACGTTGTAGTTTTTCTTAACTACTAAATTAAGGTGAATTGGACTCACTCACTCGCAGAGTTTTATCCCTTTGTTTGATTTATTTGCTTTTTTGTTCCAATCTAACCTAGCCAATAATATATTATTTAATATAGCCTCGCCTATAGTGTTTCGTATTGAAATGGTTAGGTTAGCTTGGAACAAATAAGACAATATAAAACTAAGCGAGCCAGGCGCTCCTGCGCCCAGCAAGCTTAGCTTTATATTGGACACGCTATTTACGCTGTTATCCAACGAAATATGTTGCGTGGCGATTTCAGAACTATGTACAAAACCAACATTTATTTCAATTATTTTTTACTTTGTAGTGAGTCGATTTTATTTTTTGTTATTATTTTTTTCATTACCGTAATACTTGCAAATAAGTAACGTATACTTCCGATGATAGCAGATGAGTATGTATGGGTGTACGGTGGCCAGTTCACAGGCTGTCTTGGAAAATGGCGCATATTTTTTAGGGTTTGATAGTAACTTGAACGCTGGCCTCTTGTCTAGCTAGCGTGCTTTATTGGGAGCCGTAAATTATCTTAACATTCGAATAAAAATATATGAAATAGTGATCTAGTGACCGTCCACTTAACTGGCCACTTTGTAAGAGCCGTCTTATAAAGGGTTTAAAGTTTTAAATTTTGCGTCCAGCTATATCTAACAGCATGCACATTTGGTGTATAAATTTGCGGGCGTGTTAAGCTTCGGTTTACGCAAATAAAAGTAGCTTTTGAATATCTAACGTTTACTCGACTTGTGTTTTGTACGAAGTGTAAAAACATGAAGGTTTCTGTGTTGCCATAGACAGTGGCAAAGAAATGGAGACTTACCATAGATACAGAAATACAAATAAATATTGTAAATAAACTAGGTAATATTATTAATAACATAATAATATTCTAAATTAAATAATCAGTTGTATCATAAACATTTAATATCTGTAAAATAGTACCTACAATAAATTTAACAGTAGAGTGACGGTCTAAACCAGTGTTTTTCAACCTTTTTCATGACACGACCCCCATACTAAGAAAAAAAATTTTGCGACCCCCCGACCCTTAATTTTTTTCATATACCTACGTTATTATATTCAAATATAATTCCATACAACATTTTTATGCGTCCTTATAATCCTTATTTGAGCATTTAAATATATTGAATAAAAGTCTTCAAGGGCGGGAGGAAAATATCATCACAGCAAAAGACAAAATTCATGGCTTTACAAAAAAAAAATGACTTGTGGTCATCGTCTATAAATCAAAACAACTTCGACTTATTTTCATCGACCTAGGCCTTTATTGAAGAAGTTGGAAGTGCAATAAACATTAACTCATATATGCCGGGTATGGTGTTAGATAATTTGAAGGAAGAATTATGCCACTACTTCTCATTGCAAGAAGTATCAGAAAATATTGCGCAACGGTGGATTTTAAATCCCTTTTTAACTGCAGCTATAAATGAGGCAAAATTAGGCAAATTTCCTAAAAGAAAATCTTTTAAAAATAGTCAGTTTAGATACCTTTTGGTTTAAAAGGAAAAGAGAATACCCTGAACTAACAATTGAGGCCTTAAAATATTTAATTCCATTTGCCACCTCGTATTTGTGCGAGTTAACTTTTTCTTCAACGACCCAAATAAAAAGTAAGCAAAGAAATCGCCTAAACTTAAAAAAAATCGACTTAATTCTCAATATAGCAAAAATTGATCCACGATGGGAGAAATTGATCAATCAAACACAAGCGCAACTTTCACATTAAGATGTTCTTGTATTTTATTCTTAGGTGATTTGTTTGTATTCACATACAAATGTTGACAAGTAAATGCGTCCTTTTATTAACATTTTGTTTCTTAATAAATTTATTTTTTTAAGCTTTATTGTTTTTTTTTACTCAGTTGTTTCTCTCAGCCATCGCGACTCCCCTAGAGAACCTTCACGACCCCCCACGGGGTCGCGACCCACACGTTGAAAAACACTGGTCTAAACGTACCGCCACATATGCAACACATTTTCGACATCTAATTAAATCAATTTAGATATATAAGGTTCAATATTTAATTTTACTAACTAATTTGAGACTATTTTGTAAACCAAACTTGGGAGAAAAAGATGTTTTGTTTTTTATAATTGAATTAAGGTGACGAGCTAAATTATAATTATGCTGGAGCCCTAATGTATGAAATTATTGAACGCATTGGATTTTTTTTCGTGAAATTTTGCCAAATAATATAGAATAGGGGCGTGAGGATTTATCTTGATCTTGATTTACGTAGTAACTATTTATTAATCTGTGTCTTGATCAAGATTGCTTGGTTTGGGAAAAATATAAGGTATGTTTTTGAGAGCATACTTCGACTGAGCTGTGTTTATGTTGGTTCGATCGCTAATTAACCCGATGAAATCCTCGTCCTGTATAATGTTATTAACCTTGTCCGAGTATGAATCTCGATCCATGCATGAATTTCCGGAAATTATAGCCTGATCAAATTAACTAGAAATATATATTATTAATACCTAGCGCCTATTAAATTACAATAGCAAAAACTAGTATTTCTGTTGTATAACTAGCATACATTTTCTGTTGTAGGTATAGCTTTTATTGTCCCTGTAGTCCCGGGACTAGAATAGGGCTACGGTATCCCCTGCCTGTCGTAAGAGGCGACTAAAAGGGGGCTTCCGGGGTTGCGGGCGGCAAGATTAGGAGGTCGAGCCGTCCGGTAAGCAACTCCGGGAAGGACGGCCGTGTGTGTGGTCACATACCGTCGTAACCACCAGACGGTGTGGCGAGTCCTGGAGCTCGCCTGGGTGGAGCCCGAAGGGGCAACGCGTTCAGAGGACTCCGGTTGCGTTCCGGAGTCCTCTTGGCAACGTAGAGGACGGCCACCGGGGGGGTTTTAGTGCGGTAAAAATCCCACATAACCCTGTGTCGCTCCCACGGCACCGGGTACTTTTTGAAGGTTTCCCCCTCGTAAACAAAAAAAAAGAGGTATAGCTTTTATACATACTCAAGTAAATGCCTGTCGATCCATATATTACCAACCAAATTTTAGCGTAGCTACCCACCTATTAAAACAGAAATAGGCGTAGCATGAATAAAAAGCTCCCAACGTAAAAGTACAGTACAGTATAGTACATTAGCGGATTTTCATTAGTCGAATAAATCCTTAATTTGTTTATTTTAATGTCCCATGCAAAAAAGAGCTCTATATGGTATCTCGTATCATCGTATCTCTCTGGTATACTTAGTTTCTGAAAGTTCATGTAAAATTATGAATTTTACTTTTTCGAACAGTTAAATGAGTTACATTTCATAAAGTTCAGGGATTTCGAATAATTACAAAATCTTTAATCAGTTTTTATTTAGCGAAGAATAACGGCCATAAGTATTAACGTGAAGTTTGCTATTGGAGTGGATAGGAGGTTAAGTCTACCATGAATGTGAATAATAAAGATTGTCCAGAAGCAGTCTAGAAGTCAAAACTTAGATCTTTGAGCTTCATTCAGGTAGATATCCTGACCTGAACATGTTCATAAGCGGCATTAATTATATATCATTAGGTCGATTGTTAGTAGAGCCCGTGCCAAATTTCTAGTCCGCTCTGAAGTTGTTGTACGTACGAGTAGTCAGAGAATCAGTGCGGTCGAACACAACCACAAGCATATAGTCCATAGCAACAGTAAGGGCACACCGGTTTGCACCCATGGGCGAGAGCGGGCAGCAGACAGGTGCAGGGAGGACCCGCGCTGTCTCCGTCCCGCTGATATCTACAATTTGCTGTCATTGCGACGCGACTCGCTTCTATACAGAGCGGACTAGAAGTTTGGCGCGGACTCTACAAGATCGTTTATATTACGTATACGAAAGGGAAAAGGAATTTATATTTTATATTGTGAGTAGGTAATTTACACATTTCTGAAATATTAAATTGAGTACATAAATTCAATTTTATTTACCTACTCGCAAGAACGTTATAACGTGTATAATAATGTAATGATATTTATGCTTGTTATTGTTTGCTAATTGGATAAATAAAGTGCACTTTGTTCACATGAATTAATTAATTCCATTCTATAGTTAAAAATGGTTTCTATAGTTACTATTTAAAAGTTCTGTAGTAAGAATCTGTAATCAACCCCAGATAGAATTAGATTCCTGCCCTAGGTTGATCATACATGCGCCGCTACCCCTGAAGCTGTAGTGGTGAAATAGGTGTGGCGGTGGTGCCGCCGGAGTCGAACCACCGAGAGTTCCACCATGCAATCTTTAATAGGCAAACCGCTATAGAAAGTCCAGTCTCTCGGTGCCTTTCCACAAGCCTTTAGAATAACGCAAAAAATAAAATAGATAGATTTCGTTCTTAATACAGCTTTATTTCGTGATACACATATAAAAGTAGATTTAGTCACAGTTTTATATATACGACATATGCCCGTCAATAATAAAATCAGTGTGGAAAGATAGAAATTTGACTTTTTTTAGTACGCAGAAGTCAAATATGGATCTTTGGTAGGAAATACATGGTAAAGTTTGATTATTAATAAGGTTGATTATTAATAATCTTTTGAGTTTTATTGTTATAATATGTCGCTCTTCTTTATTTCACAATTGTTCTGTTTTCTTGTCGTGTGACCCATTATGTGATGTGATGTGGTTCCTCTTTTCGTGTTTTACATTAATGAAAGCTTGTGTTAAAAGAGAAGTATAATAAATAGTACATTACAATACGAGGACGAAATTTTTTTTTCTGACAAGTGTGAGTTTGCAGGCCGAGCCGCAGGCGAGGACTGCAATCACACGAGTCAGAAAAACATTTTTCGTCCGCGTGTTGTATAAAATTTTATATTACGGGGTCGGAAATGGGGGTTTTGCGCACGCGAAGCGTGCGTAAAACGTCCATTTACGCACGCCGTGATATAAAAAATATATTCAAATCTTAGACTGGATTTTAATGTTTTTGGAATTATGAGTATGGATTATTTAACTACAAAGTACGTTGTTACTGACTTTGTAATTCCGGAACAAAACAAATATAGAAATTTTGACCAAAATATGGACGACATCGTTATATTGTATTTCCGGATCGTTATCTATTTTTCATAGGTATAGAAACTTTCTTTGATTATTATTCCAAAAACGTTTTACAACTTGATTTTATTTGCAAGTTAGGATATAAAGTTATTTTAGTTATTAACGTTTTATATAAATAAATCTTTGACATAATTTTTTTCTACTTACCAACTGCAATTTTGTAATATAGGCTTTCCACCATAAATACTTGGTCAAACTAGAGAAAGCAGACAAAGCGTAGTAGCCGTACATAATTATGTGGACAAAAGAGTTCAATGTCCCGAGGAATATTATAATCTCCGAAGGTTCAAATTTAATAACAGCCCAACAGAAGATGACGACAGCGGCGTGATGGTAGACATGAAGAAAGGAAACTTGACGGTAACACTTTCGGAGAATGAAGAAAACGGTGTCCAATAGCTCAGAGATCTTAGCCAGGAAGAATTCTTAGTATTCAATTCGTAGTCAGTCTTTTGCATTATCAAAGTTTCAACTTTTTATGAACTTTTTTCATTATATTTGAATATTTGCACCAATCATAAATAAATCAATTGTTAAATTTCGATCTTCGGTAGGCCAAAAATTTGATAGATAGGTCATTAATTCAATATTAACAGCGATAATGGAGAATTAAAACATTGTGAAATCTGAATGGCCAACGGTTCCCTATAATTTTCGAAGATGTGTAATTTCTACCACTTGTGGTACTGCTGTGATTAGAACCCTGTTCATAAGGATTGCAATAAAATTGTAATGATGATACTTACTTGCCATTGTAGATCTTCCGAGTCCGAGAGACAACCTCGATGTATCAAACCGTGTTTCCATATTATTGTAAAACCCTAAAGACAAAAATAAATTTCATAAAATAAATATGTCATATGTTTTTAAAGAAACCTAGATTTTTTTTAAAGATTTCCAAAGTCTATAACCCAAAATTGAGAAACGTTTCCTCGCTGAGAAAATACATCCACACAGGTACTAATTTCGAGTAGTAAATAACTAAATCCTATATCTCTTATAAGTCATAGATTCGAGCTGTCTTGTCCCTGTAGTACTGGGACCAGACTAGGACTACGGTAACTAAAAGGGGCTTTCGGGGTTGCGGGTGGCAAGAGTGGGAGCTCAAACCGTCCAGCAAGCGATCCCGGGAAGGACAGCGGTTTGTGTGGTCGCATATCGCTGTAATCACCAGGGGATGTGAGAGGAGCGTAAATTGCTCCCCCAGGGCAGAGCCCGATAGAAGGGCATCGCGTTAGCAGGACGGTTGTGTTCCGTTGGAGATCCCGGAGTTCTCCACCAAACGCTGAGGACGGCCACCGGGGGGTATTAGTGCGGTAAAAATCCCACATAACCCGGCGTCACTCCCATGGCATCGGGTACCTTTTTAAGGTTTCCCCCTCGTCAACAAAAAAAAAATAGATTCTAGCTGTCTACCACTGGTTATCCACGAGAAAAAGTGAGTACCTACTATTACAAAATACAGCCGCTGTCAGGCAGAATTTGCCTTTGCCTTGAATTTGAATATGAAACTTTGTGTGACTGCTTTTTGCCTAACCATGTTTAAAGGTTGCAGTGTGTTGCAGAAAGGAATATATGTGGCTGTGGAATACCAATTCAATTTCTAATTAAGAAGTGTTCTATGACCTTTAAGGAAAATAAAATCAATAGAATATATCTATTATTAACGACATAAGAATTCTTACATTATATAAAAAACTCATTGTGAGATTCCAGGATATTCTTCTTTCTCTTGAAGAAACTATATTTAATCGAGGAACTTGAATTTGACATCTTACCCAATAAAATAGATAGCAAGATATAACAACTTGCACAAAGTTTTATGCTATGAGGATCTTTCTCAGTTGAAATGGAGGTCTGCCCTTCATGTAATTGGGTCCGAACTTGAGAACAAAACTTAAGTACGCCAAAAATATAGCGAAAACTGGTACCGGCAAGCGCATGAGGAACCAGTCGTCCACGTAGTCAACTGAAACATTATAAAAATTATGATAATGGCGGAATAAAAAAATCAAGCTTACACTAGGAAGATAAAATATAAAAGAAATTATTATTCGTTTTATCGATTAGAACCCTTGATGGTCCGACTTACTTAGATAGCACAACCACCGAATTTATTTCTACTAAGTGACAGCGATAAACAGCCCTGTTGTCTGATTTGAAAGGTATGGTAAAGAAGACTACTTTGGATCAAGCATCCTCAACTTAGTCTTTAGGGAAAGCAACGCATCTGTGGCCAACCTCAGGAAGAACTTCCTCTTAATCCTGGGCATGATTGCACATGTCCATGAGCTGGAGAGACCACTTGCCGTCAAGTAGACTACGTTTGTTTGTTTAAAATGTTAATAAAAGCAGCCAGGCGTTTGTTATTAGTCTGACTTTAGAACTTTGTGTCTTTATCGAAGGTCAGTATGTTATTGCAATGTCTTGATGTTTTCTATGAATAATCAATTTGGTAATTAGCAGCAACAATGTGATCGACCTTAGGACTCTTGCTCGATTCGGCAACGATATCGATAAGTGTTCATCGATATTGGACATTTGTTGTTCATGGATGATTTCGAATACTTGTCGTAATTCTATCACAACAATTATGATAATTATAATAATTAATTAGTATACCTTACACATGTGAGCTTATTTTTGCCGAAGCTTAAGTATTAGAGAAATTTCTAAATACCTATTATACCCTATGTATACTATAGTCGTCACAATTTAATAGGCCCATTTTGACACATGCCATCGTTAGGCTCTAAGCATGTTGACATACAAATCGATAACCAAAGAAACCAATTTTCACGACAAATCGATTACAACCACACATCGTATTGTTTAAATTACTTAATATTTTGTAAACAGAATATTTATTCTATATTTTTCTAAATCATCTAAATATTCAATAAAAAGGAAAAAAGAAAATAAATTCTAGTGTAATTAAAAAAATTAATCCTTTTTAGAAGATTAAATAAAGCATCGGTCGTAAACTGTATTTTTTTCGTCTTATCATTCACTAAGAGAAACAAAGCTTTGATTATTTTATTGTCGTTATAATGAAAAAGAGATAAATAATTAATTATTGCTAATTCTAAGTTATTTGAAATTATTATTATTTGAAATTACGATTATTTGAAAGTTAATCGATTATGGTTTCTTCCGAATGCTTTGAAGCTGCAAGCTCTAACCGTCACGTGGTCGTAATTTCCCTACTAAAAAGTTAGTTTAAGACATTAATGACTTTGGGATGGCATGTGTCAAAATGGGCCTATTAAATTGTGACGACTATAGGTACAAGTATTTAGACTAGATAAACCTCGCTACGCTTTGCTGCGACACAGGCAGATTATTTATAAATATTATGAGGAACTTCCCCTTATATTTGTTATCGTCGTTAATAAGAAGCTTGGATATTAACGATATCACATTTTTATAACGTTACATTAAAGTAATAAGTGACTCATTTGATACTACAGTTTAAAAACAGATGCGGGTAGGTGAAGTGGGGACGACACCTTGGCGGCGCTCGAATTAACAGAGAGCGACATTCTGGTCGGAGACTTCAGCAAGAGCAGTCGAATAACGGAGATACTTGTGTAGTTATAATACTTCTAATCACTAGTGTGAACTTACTTACGTATAATTGTTATATCGTTACTCTGTACCGTTTATGTGACTATATTATTACATGACTTCAAGACCTTCAAGATGAGTTTGATTTCATCAGAAGTGTACAAGAACCAGCTCACAATCATGGACGGCGATTCGTAAGTACGAACATACTTGACACAGGAATAAAAACCGTGAGTTAAAACATTATTGTCATATGTGAATTCATCTTGGTAGAATAAGTAAAAATGGGGGTAGATAAATGTCGTTGATGTAAGGGAAAACTCATTTGAATTAAGAAAATGGATAGATTGAGACTAGTAATTCAATGAAATGTTAATACCCTCTGAAAATGATATACTTAAATTTTGTGAACAAACTTTACTCTTATCAAATTACTTGTTAACATTGTAAACTGAGGTGTTTACTTCAAAATAAGTGCATTTTCTGTGAAGAAGTGTCTAAAAGTAATTTTGCAAGGCAGTTCTTGTGGTAAATCTGTCCATTTGGTTAAATTCTGTGGTGTAAAAAGTAAATCCTAATTGTTCTAAAGTTACACCTACTTTGAAATATATAGAAATACACGTACTTATGAAAATATTTTAAGGATCTTTAATCTTAAATGTCAGGCTTTATAGATATGGGAACCTAATGGTTGTTAATATAGGCTAATGTACGCCAGAAATTGCATACAGGTTAGATTTGAATTTATTTTTGATAACTTTTAATGTTTCAAACGGGGTTTACGTATATGCGTTTGTTATTATTGTATGGAAGGGACTATGCGGTAGCAACAAACGCAGTTACAGAGTACAGTATACCTACTTGATATAAGTGACACGTTTATTAAGTTGCAAAATTTTGATTATTCATAATTGTACAGAAATATATAATATCTACGTGGTACATATTTAACTGCCTGCAAAAAAGTATCACGACCACGGTATTGAGTGGCTGAGTGTACCCAGGAGGGAAATGGTAAATGAGTTTAAGGTTTATTGTTTTTTTTTTTGGATATTAATTGACTATATTTAAAAATAAACTTGCATTCATATCTACATTGTTCACATTTTCATTTTATAAATCAATGAAAGTTTCCTTTTGATTTCATATACTTGATACGTAATTGTTATGAAAGAAGCATACGTACGTTGCCAAATTTAGATTTCCATCAATTCTAGGCGAATTCACGCAGTACTGTGTACTACTGTGTTTTGACTCCCATAAAGTATAAATGCACATTAGTTAATGATCTATAAGAAAACTGAGAAACTTATGCGCAACGGTCTTTGGAATATTATATATAAAAATATCTCTCTTATCTCCCATTCTACTTCTGACTGACTCACTTATACATAATATTAAATGTCTGTTTTAAATTTAGTATGCAACGTTTCGTTTTGTATTAATATTTCTTTACATCCCGTAATTTTAAATCTTTAAATTTCAATTTGAATTTGACACATTACACGTCCTTTTGGTTTGAAAATTGGGCACTATCAAATACTGGTAAATGAAGTTTGTACCTTAAACGTTGAGACGCTTAGACTATCGATATTATCAATTATGTGAGCCATTTACGAAATGATAAACGGGATCCACTTTGTATGGGATTGAGAATAAATTATTTTAAGTAAAATAATAATAATAATAATAATAAATTGATGCTTTTATAACTTGAGCTTAGTTCTATTTACAAGTTACAGCAATTAAGTTATTATACGTATTAAGTGAGAAACGGTCACTGAAGCCTACATAAATTTAGATAGTGGATTCAAAATATAATTTGAATTGCATTTTTAAAACGAGTCTTGCCTGCGACTTTGTTCATGTGGATTCAAGATATAATTTGAATTATACAATGCCCTCTGTCAAGATCACGGAGTACGTTAGTAATTTGGAATTCTCCATTACCTGGTTATGTAATGTTTTTAAAAAAAAAATGTATACTTTTGACATCAACTTCGTAGTTTTGGTTTTAATGCATTTTCAAACATACAAACCGACAGACAATTTTTCTTTTTCAAATATATTCGATGTAAACACGTGAAGATTTCATTCTTATTATATGTATATCATAGCCAAATGAATAATAATGTAATCAAATAAAAGCATAGGTACATTTCGATGGGATTTTCTTATACAATAATTTACTTTTCATATAAATTTCATACGGTTCACAATTGCGTCATGTCTAGGTTTTCTCTATAGAAACATCGAGCATCTCCTTGAGAGTGTTGGTTGTAAATGATACATATTATATTAATATAATCTATACAGATATTACGCACTAATATAATTTTTATTACAAACTATATAAAAGTCAGGTGAAGCCGAGGCGTTTGAAATATATACACTCCTTTGCAAAAAAAACGGGCGGGTTTGATTTTTTAACATTATTGGTAATAATTTAGTTCTTCAGAGGTTTTAATAGCCAAACTATGTTACTGGCACTTAATAAAGAGTCTGGGTATGAAAAAAAGTTCATTCCAAATTCAAAACTTTTGTTTTTTAAATTATTAATCCCTTTTTCATTTTGTGACACTTTTCGCGGGTTTGCGGTTAAAAGGTTATCAAGCAACTAAAAGTAACTTTTCGTTATTTTTAGTACAACAATTTATGTTTATCGCATAATTCTGCCTTATTGTGACTTAAAACAGATATCTTTGTGTCTATCGTAATGGCAGAAAAAGCAATGAGAGCTAGTAAAATTATAGCGCTGCTGGAAGAGGGGTGTAGCCAATGTTACGTCTCACAGCGGTTAAACGTGAGTCGTTCAACCGTACAAAGAACCTGGACTCGATACCAAGAGACAGGTTCCGTTCAGAGAAGGCAAGGTTCTGGGAGAAAACGTTGCACACAGCCGCGAGACGATCGCTTTTTAGTGACTCAGGCGCTGAGGAACCGCAAATGCAGTTACATAGACCTCAAAAGAAACCTTGAAGAGGTACGAGGAGCACAAGTTAGCCTATGGACTGTGAGGAGAAGACTTTTAGCTGCTGATATACGTAGTCGACGACCAGCGCGGGCCCCCAAGTTACTCCGTGAGCACCGGATTGCGCGGTTGAGGTTCGCTAGAAATTGCCTATCTTGGACACCAGGTAACTGGAGTAGCGTACTCTTCTCCGATGAGGCTCGAATTTGTCTGCATGGTGAGGACCGACGTCGGCGAGTGTTACGAAGACCAGGGGAACGCTATGCCGATGTGTGTTTTGAAGAAATCACCCCTTATGGTGGAGGGTCCGTTATGTTTTGG
Source organism: Epargyreus clarus clarus (assembly GCA_014595695.2). Classification (NCBI taxonomy): domain Eukaryota; kingdom Metazoa; phylum Arthropoda; class Insecta; order Lepidoptera; family Hesperiidae; genus Epargyreus; species Epargyreus clarus. The sequence continues at coordinate 2,952,241 of JACTTY020000033.1, forward strand.
GCGGGCGTAACTTCCAACTATCGTACCGAGATAGTATTCATAGAAAATGGCTCACTAAATGCGCATAGGTACATAACAGAAATCCTTTCTCAAAATGCACAACCCGCACTGACTGTAATTGGTGAAGATGCCATTTACATGGACGATAATGCTCGGGCCCACCGTTCTGGCGACGTAGATGCTTATATGCAAGAGGTCGGTATTCGTCGTTTGGATTGGCCAGCGCGGAGCCCCGACCTTAACCCCATTGAGCATGTTTGGGACCTCCTAAAAAGGCGAGTACGATCTGTCCAACCACCTCCACAAAACATCAGAGAGCTTAAACGTGTAATCTCGACTGAGTGGGAACACATTCCACAGGACACCATCAAAAGCCTGGTGGGAAGCATGCCAAGACGATTACATGCCGTAATCGCTGCAAGAGGAGGTCATACTCGTTATTAATTTTTATTTTTTAATGTCTCTTTTATTAAAATACCATAAAAATACTCGTAGTCTTAATTTCATTATACCCATAAAAATGTCCATTTTAACACGGCTCTCTGTTTACATTGACTAAAACACCGATACCAGGATAAAAGTGTTAAAAAACTAGATTCTCATTGATAATAAGAAATTTCTAGTCATCCAAGCTAATGACATACTAAAAATATAATAATATTTACCCATAGAAAAGCTAAGGTAAAGTGTGTGTGTAAGGTGCCCGTTTTTTTTGCAAAGGAGTTTATAATAAATATGAATTGTTCGGTAATAAGGTGTATCATAAGATAGTTTGACTAACTGTTTGTTTGGCTGGCTGGTATAAAATCATGATCAACTTTAATAGACCTTTTTCAGGTCATAGAAATTTTAGGTTGTGATTGATAAGGAGCCACATGTTATGTAAAACAGTTATAGTTTTAAATCTGACGATCGTGATGAGACAAAATTAGAATCGGACAAGATTATTAAAATCATGTCATGTCATAAGTATTTTAAATTTTTTAAATAAATCTGACCGTTCAAAGTAGGTAAAAATCGAATTCAAATATTCCGTTACATACATACAGGTCAAGTTAATAAAAGCGTGGCAAAAATAAAAGCGTGTTTAAAAAAAATCTTTTATCAGTTGTAGACACAAATAAGTATAGTTAAATAATGGCCGGTTTCTGAAGTCATTTTTCTTGGTAGGTAGTTTACGAGTGTGTATTCAATAACACTATCCGTTTGATAACTACCTACGGAAAAAAAAATCCGCTTCCGAGGAACTCAATGTAAGACAAGGTCTGTTTAAACTCCGTTTAGATTAACGGACCATTTTAATGTGTTTATTCTTTCCATAACATTATTTGATTTTTTTTTTAAAAAACGACGTTTGCGTAAAGTCTAGCAAATCTTCCTTAGTATAATGCATAACTTTTACAGTAAAATAGCCCAAACTATAACTTCCTTATGGGAATCTTAATTTAAAACTTTTGGTGAAATAAAAAAAAAAAAAAGTTAAGTAGTTAAGCCATACACAATTGACAAGTATGTCGCTGACGTGAACGCATGGGTCCTTTGCTTTGTTAATTAAATTTTGAAATTCATGTAATAGTATGTATTATTATAACTGAATATAAATTCAATTTAATGTAATGAAATTTCTTTCTGACTTTCAAAAGTGGGTTATGTGGCCCTACTTTGAAAGAAATAATTTGAATTTGTGATAAATAACGTAAAAAAATTGGGTTCATACAACTTATACGTGTTATATTGTGTGAAATTCATGGTTTGTTTACCATTATTTAGTCTTTAACTTTGATATCATTCATTTCAAATATTCACGATATATTATTATTTTGATACTGCTTCATCAGTTGATAAAAGACGTACATTGGAAAGGCAACTATTTGTATAAAATAACATTGTAATAATTAAAAGAAGTACTAAGTAGTAATAAAATAATTTTATAATAGTATTTTGAGTCGCACAGATTCATTTAGTGGCCAACTATAGATCTATCTATCTATCAGTATAACAGTTATTGAACAGGTTGTTGAGCATTCCGAAATGGACTAATAAGATTAACGTCGTTATTCTGATGCGTAACTTTATCGAATCAATAGTTGTTGGAGATTTAACTATTGGACTTAGAATCCAGACATAAGTAAAGTGGGCAGCTAGATGTTGTCATTACTGTAGGTGTAGGAAACTTTTTTAGTTTGATTTTTATTTATCTGTAGTTAAGATGGATTAGTGCAGATGCCTCGAGCAGTGTAATGTTCGCGGGTGTCTCTTGGTGATGCATATGGTTGGGTGTATGTATGTATGTATGTTGGGTGGATGTATTACATTGAGTGAATATTGCATTTTTAGAGTAAATTTGAGTTGAGCACTGGCCGAATGTTATCGTAAACAAGGTATAAAAACTGCGGTGATACATGACTAGAGTGATCCTATATGAACATCACCTAGTTATAACCGTGTGTTTTATTATTTAACAATGGTCTAATGCATTCGCTTCAATACCTGTCGCGCATATGACATTTATGTAAAGAGTCCTTATGAACTATGCCTGCAACAGAAATCCGTGGTGAACACTGTTGGGGCAGATTTATAACCTAGGTAATACACAACTAGTGTGATTCTATATGAACATCACCTAGTTTAAGCCTTGGTTCGGATCAACAGTTCGGGCTTTTTACATGCGAGTCGGTATTGCAAGAAAATGCGTAGAGTTTAAGCCATGTTTTTGATAAACATCTCGGGCCTCTTACGTGCGAGTCGGTATTACAAGAAAATGTGTAACTCTTCTGGACTTAGGCATTAAACAACTGGTTTTCTTTTGCAGCTCTTGCATCAGACCATACACGATCGAGGACGAACGTGTGAGCAGGACGGCCGAATGTTATCGTCGTTAATAAGAAGCTTGGATATTAACGATATCACATTTTTATAACGTTACATTAAAGTAATAAGTGACTCATTTGATACTACAGTTTAAAAACAGATGCGGGTAGGTGAAGTGGGGACGACACCTTGGCGGCGCTCGAATTAACAGAGAGCGACATTCTGGTCGGAGACTTCAGCAAGAGCAGTCGAATAACGGAGATACTTGTGTAGTTATAATACTTCTAATCACTAGTGTGAACTTACTTACGTATAATTGTTATATCGTTACTCTGTACCGTTTATGTGACTATATTATTACATGACTTCAAGACCTTCAAGATGAGTTTGATTTCATATTGTTGAGATAAAAAGATAAAAACACTGTTAAATTATAGAAACGCAACATTGTGTAAAAAATCATGTACAATTTTGAGTTTTTTCGACACAAATATATATATGGTGGTAATATAAGAGTAACAGACAAGCATGTAGTCCTGGTAAGTGGCTACTGCTGCGGACATCTGTAATCAACCGCAGATAAGATTCCTACCAGTGGTCGCTCACTAATACGCCGCTAACCCTAAATACTAAGCTGAAATGCTTCTTCCTTACCACACCCTCCAAACCAGAAAACAGCAGCGTTTAACATTACTGTTATTAGGCATAAATAAGTGTAGCGGTGCCTATGGAGTCGAACCACAGAGGGTTCTACCACCTTAAATATCTTTTTATATAAGTTTATTTATTCTTTTCATTTGTAAAGATAACTTACTTTTTCCCTTCCAGTCCCATAGGGACCCGTTGACCGACTGAACAACTGTCCTCACTGTGGGCGGCCGTCTCAACGGCAATTAATACACTAAATGACGCTAATGTAACAATCCAAACTTCCATATTAATGCATCTATACTAATATAATTATATTATAAATGCGACAGAAACTGTGTCTGTATGTCGGTTTGCAAAATGTTCACACCCGAACGCCTGCCTCTGGTGTGATTATATTTGATGAAAAAATAATAAAGCCTAGAGATTCTCAGGTTTTTTAGAAGTTTATGTATATTAATTACATTTCAATGTAATCAACCCCAGAGAAGATTAATTTCCTACCTGAGGTCGACCACAGATTCGCCATTATCTCTGAGGACTAAGCTGGAATGCCTTAGGAAAGTATGTCTTCCTTACCATAGAAACATAACAGCGGTTATCAGTTCTGTCATTAGGCAGAAATAGGTGTGGTGGTGGTACCACCGGAGTCGAACAAGGTTTACCTCCTTCAAATGGAATGCGTGTAGAAAGCAACCTAAAAATGGATAACATAATAATGTAAAAAAAATACGTAGGAAATACTTTATTCATCACACAATAAAGCTAAGCAGATCGGCTTTTCAAATGTAAAATATGTAATATACATATCTTTAACTTCGTAATTAGCAGATGGGGTTTTCATGTAAAATACCTACATTTTAGCTACGCGTAAAATGTACCTTGGGGCAGATGGTGCGACGCATTTTTTCTTTTTAACACGCTTTTATTAGCTTGGGTTGTACGTTTGTTTGTATGTATGTAACAGTAACTGAATCTTTGAGCCCGATTTTTATCCACTTTGAACGTTCAGTTTAATTCAAAATTTTAAAGAATTATCAAAAACCGATGACAATACACGATTTTAATAATTTTGTACCATTGTCCTTATCAACATCCTCAGGATTAACGATTTTCGAGGGGAGAGAAAGCGCCTTATGGAGCGTACAGGCAAAGTTACTAGATTGATTTTTAGCTATGAGAAATAATAATGTTATTTCCCTATAACTCAAATGTATTGAAACATATCTATAATGCCATCTTTTAGAATGATTTTTAGGATTCCGTACTAAAAGGATAAAACGAAACCCTCCGCTGTCTGTTCGTGAGTCACAGGGCTTTATCTCCTAAACCGTAATAGATAGACACTTGATTTTTTTACAGGCGAGAGAAAGCGCCTGATGGAGCGTACAGGCAAAGTTACTAGATTGATTTTTAGCTATGAAAAATAATAATGTTATTTCCCTATAACTCAAATGTATTGAAATATATCTATAATGCCATCTTTTAGAATGATTTTTAGGATTCCGTACTCAAAGGATAAAACGAAACCCTCCGCTGTTTGTTCGTGAGTCACAGTGCTTTATCTCTTAAACCGTAATAAATAGACACTTGATTTTTTTACAGACGATGCATAATGATGGTCGCTATAACAACAAATACTAAAAATTAATAAAATAAATATAGTTCAAAAAACTAAAAAACACGCTAGGGTGCTTTTCGAAAATTAATAAGTGGAGCACTCCACGCTTTTTTCACAATTATACAATTTACTGTTCCTTAATTGATTCCTAGATTGAAAATTATTTTCTACTTTTAGTTGATTTTATCATAAAAGCGTGTTTTTTAGTTTTTTGAACTATATTTATTATATAATATAGACGTAGTTCAAAGCACAGTTCACCTGCTGACAAATGAACTCCAAATAAGATAAAAGTGCAAGTTGAGATCGACCACAGATGCTTTTCTGAACTTGAATACGAGTAAAAAGCCTCGTATTATACCCAGTGTTACCTTGCACTGCTACATAATAGTAAATACATTTGTAAATTGTAATCCATATGTTACTTTGATATATAAACTACATTATTGGAAAGTTAACACAAACTTTAGGATAGGATAGTAGGAAGTACTTGTAGGATAAGACAACATAGCTTATCTAGCTATTTATTATATATAGCTATAGCTATATATTTGAAATACATACATTATTTTGTGACGTGAACACAAACAAAAGATTTAATTACACTGTTTTAATGCCAATATTTAATGTATTGTATTATAATCTACATGTATATACTGTGGTCGTCTGTGGTATTCTTTATATCATAATTATTGTGTTTTCTTGATGTGTGACCCATTAGTGATTTCTTTCCGACTTTCTGTTCCATTTTTTTTACCGTTTGTATGCACTCCATTCCTCTTTTCGTGTTTTCCATTAATGTCATGTTCTGTTACATTCTTCTTTTCTTTATCACTATTTTTAATACCATTCGATGTGTTTACATTTTTATTCAAATATGACTGAATATAGAAATTACTAAAAAGAACTATCATCAAAATTAAGTTGAAGTATACGATTCCCAAAATCAAGAAGGTAGCACCGCATCGAGAGTATTTGTAGGTTATGGTTGCTTGCACTAAGACTATCACAAATTGTATCTGAAAGCAGATAAAAAAGTTATAAATAACTTTAAAAACGACGAAATATTATGTATATCAAAATGTAAAACTATAAAACAAATGCGGTATTAAATCCAAATATGGACGAAGTTAAATTTTCTTTAATATTATATGTGTTTTTTTTTATATAATAGAAACAGAAACTTCCTGTGATAGCTGTTCCTGAAACGTTCTGCAACACGATTTTATTACACACAATTTTAGGTGTAAAGATATGTTAATATAAATTTTGCTACTTACCAGCTGAATTTTCGTAATATAGGCTTTCCACCATAAGTACTTGGTTAAATGAGGGAAAGCAGACAAAGCGTAGTAGCTGTACATGATGATGTGGACAAAAGAGTTCAAAGTCCCGAGGAATATTGTAACCTCCGAAGGTTCAAATTTAATAACAATCCAAGAGGAGATGACGACAGCGGCGTGGTGGTAGACATGAAGAAAGGAAACTTGACGGTAACGTTTGCGGAGAATGAAGAAAACGGTGTCCAACAACTCAGATATCTTAGCCAAGAGGTAATAATAGTAGTTAGATATAACCTGGAAAATAATAAGGGAATCATTAGAAATAAATATGTAAATCCTTTACGTAGCGATTATGGTCTTATAAACATACGAGACTGTATATTACATTTGAAACTTAGTACTTAAGATGCTCCCGGTAGTATGGTATCCCGTGTGAATTTTATTCACTAATTGCTTAATTTAGAACGTCTGCTACGATTATTCACCTTTTGTCTATATTTTATAAACAATTCATTCATTTATACTTATAATAAATCTGTAAAGAGGTCAATTCTGTACATGAAATATATTTCCAAAATAACTATCAGGGGGTGATTAGGGATCGATACTGATGTCAAAAATGAAATCAGTAAATTTTTTGTCTGTCTGTCTGTCTGTCTGTCTGTCTGTCTGTCTGTCCGTATAACCTTTATAGAAACAAAAACTACTTGACGGATTTGAACGAAACTTGGCACAATTACAAAACAAGTATACTTTTCATCACGCTACAATCAATAGGAGCAGAGCAGTGATGGGAAATATTGGGAAAACGGGATATGTTACTCCATTTTTTACGCTTGCGTCGCGTATGAAACCTTAATGGTTAACTACACAGAAATAATGTATGATGGAAATGTTCTCCTTAAAATTATATAAAAAATATCCCACGACAGCATATGTCTATCTTTTATGGTTGACTCACAATAACACCTGTAACTCCCGATAGCTTAGCAGTTCGAAGCTTTCTGATTATATTTGTCTACTCCTACGTTTATACTGCGTTTATCACAACTTTTTTAATTAGGGATGACTGACGGTGTCATCCCTAATTAAAAAAGTTGTGATAAAAGATAAGGGTTGTTCACCCTTTTTTTTTTATTTATATGGCAACACATCGTTTGCCGGGTCCAGCTAGTAAATTAATAAATAAATTGTAAAATTTAGATTTGCGATAAAATATTTGATAGATTTATTATTAATAACGGGTGTGGGAGGTGAGGTGAGGGAAAAAGGTAAGTCTGAATGTCCAACAATTCCCTTCATTTCTTTAAAATGTGGGAAGTCTACCAATTTGTAATCTAAATCACCACTAATGGTGGAATATTTTGAGATTATTAAACTGTTATGATGATACTTACATGAAACTGCAGATCTTTCGAATCCGCGAGACAATCTCGATGTATCAAACCGTGTTTCCATATTATTGTAGAAAACTAGAAACAAAAGTTAAAATCACAAAAAATATCACAAAATGTCATAATAATATATTTATGAAGAAACCCGAAAATTCGTATTTTGTTTATTAAAGTTTCATAAGTCTACAGCCTAAATAGCCTAATTCTCTTTGCCGAGAATGAACATCTGCTCAGCTACACATTTCAAATAGTAAATACATTTTTTAAATAAGTTTTTTTATATCTTCTTTGTCTTTTATCGGTCGTAAATAAAACTGTAGCATCCATTTTCTAGATCTCTAATTAATTATAAAGAGGACTGGACTCCTTGTGGAGGTCGCTAGTTATCCGCGAGGAATAAGTTAAATCAGAATTTTAGTCTTCCAGGATTGTTGCTCTATCTCTTGATGACTTATGATTGAGGAACTTAATTCTGAATCTTACCGAATAAAATAGATAGCTGGATATAACAACTTGGATAAAGTTGTATGCTACGAGGATATTTCTCAGTTGAAATGGAGGTCTGCTCTTCATGTAATTGGGTCCGAATTTAAGAACGAAACTTATGTAGACCAAAAATATCGCGAAAACTGGTATCGGCGAGCGCATGAGGGTCCACTCGTCCACGTAGTCAACTGAAACATTGTAAAAATTAAGGCAACATAATCAAAAATATGTCAATCTTGCACTAAGATGTTAGAATACAAAAGTTTTTGTGATAGGTCTTCTATAATAGAACACTTAAGGGTTTCGACTTTATAGACACCGCTACAATTATTTCTACATAGTGACAGTGATGATAGGCGCTACTGTGTTCTAAGTTAAAAGGCACAGTAAGGGAGGGATATTTAGATAAAGCATTCTCAAATAGTCTTCAGGGATAGCATGTATGGCCATCTCTAGTTAGGACTCCAATTCTCCGACTCCAATCCTGGGAATGATTATATAAGTCCTTGAGCGACAAAGACCAATTGCTGTCATTCAGTGATAGCCTAGGGGTTAGGAAACTCGGGTTCTTGATCGAGGGGTCCGAAGTTCAAATCCTAGGCACGCACCTCGGATTTTTCAAAGTTATGTGAGTATTAGAAATTAATTATCACTTGCTTAAACGGTGAAGGAAAAACATCGTGAGAAAACATCACACCTGAGGGCATTTATTTAAAAAATCTCAAAGGAATGTGAAGTCCACCAATACGAACTTGGCCAGCGTGGTGGACTCTGGCCTAATCCTTCTCATTCTGAGAGGAGACCCGTGCCCAGTGGGACAATAACGGGTTGATGATGATGAGTACGATTGATGGTACTACAATTTTAATAACAGAAGCCAGACGTTTGTTATTAGTCTTATTCTTTCTTGATCTTCATCGAAGGTCGGCGTGTTATTGCAACGGCTAGATATTTTCTATGAATAATTAATCAATTTGCTAATTAGAAATGTTATCGACCTTTGGGCTCTTGCTCCGTTTGGCAAGGGTATCGATAAATATTTGAAATCATGTGTTTACATTTGTTGTCCATACTTATCAGAATTCCGATCACAATGTATATCACAATACATATATAATTTTAATATGTACAATAACGAATTTATTTAATTTAATATCGCTTATACGAGTACATATTGGTTATGTCTGAACTTTAGTACAAAATAATAACTACCCTAGGTAATTAGACTAGGAAAGCCTCGCTTAGCTTAGCTGCGACACAGGTAGTATTTCAGAATATTAAGTACTAGTTTTTGGCCGCGGCTTCGCCCGCGTTTAAAAGAAAATAATATGACATATAATCGATTATGATATGAAAATAATCGATTAATTTGGTTCAAAAGATCGATTCTCCGATTTATCGATCTTATATCGCCATCCCTAGTTCCCGTGGGATTTCCGGAATAAAAACTATCCTATGTCCTTTCTCGGGTCTCAGACTATCTTTGTACAAAATTTCATTAAAATCGGGTCAGTGGTTTAGGCGTGAAGAACAGACAACCAGACAGACAGACAGACAGAGTTACTTTCGGATTTATAATATTAGTAAGGATTAGTAAGGATAAGGATTAGGACTAATTTTATTATTATTATCAGGAAGTTCCCATCACAGTTTCGGGATTTAAGTATAAAAATACTTCTACATTGAAATGCAACGTTGTGTAAAAAAACACATCTCATCACGTTTTTGAATTTTGTGGAAATAATATATTAAACTTGATTTTTTACAAGTAAAGCTAACTTACTTTTTCCCTTCCAGTCCCATAGGAACTCATTGACTGTCTGAACAACGGTCCTCATTGTAGGGCGGCCGTCCCAACGGCTATCAACACACAAAATGACGCTAATGTAACAAACTTACATACTAATGCATCTACATATACTAATATTAATATAATAATATTATAAAAGCGACGGTAATTATGTATGTATGTCTGTCTGGTAAATTTTCTCAACCAAACCATTGAGCTTGTTGTGATTATTTTATATAGTGATAATTTAAAACCAGTTTGTATTTTTTTTTAAATAAAAATAAGAAAATGTTCTCAATGTATGTGAAATATATCAACATGCGCGGTGGACTACGGCCTAATCCCTCTCATTCTGAAAGGAGACCCGTGCCCAGCAGTGGGCCAGTAATGGGTTGACGACGACGACTTTGGGACCATGTTACAGAACTGTAGATCAATTTGAGGTTGATACGACTGATGAAGAAATACTACTGAGTGCTGACGACTTAGTTGGCACTCTTCTTATTAGTAACACATCGTTATAACACTCATATACACAAAATACAGTTTGTGCAGCCGCCATCGAACGGCGAATCTTTTATTTATAAACTTCAAATATTCCCATATTCAAAAATTGCGTGGAAACGTCGCGGGTTTTGCTAGTAATGTATTATATTAACACATGTTAGTAAAATAATAAAATAAAATTAGATCGATACTTGTTTTTATTCAAATGTAGTAATTACCGCGTAATATAGGTACGCTGTTTTATACATTGTTAGTATTGACCTTTTATATGTCCTTTACCTGAGTACGGTTATCTTCGTTTAACTAGGACTGTTGCATTATTATTATAATTATTATATATGAGTAGCAGACGAGGATGCAGTCCAGCAGATGGTAAGTGGCTACTGCGGCCCATGGACATCTGTAATCAACCCCAGATAGGATTAGATATTCCTACCTGAGGTCGGCCACAGATGCGCCGCTACCCCTTAGGACTAAGCTGGGACGCTTCAGAAAAGTCTGTCTCCCTTACCACACCCTTCAATACGGAACACAGCAGCGCCTAACACTGCTGTTATAAGGAAGATATAGGTGTGACGGTGGTGCCGCCGGAGTCGAACCACAAAGGGTTCCACCACCTTCCACATAAGTCAATTGTAATGTATAATCCTTAAGGATTATTATGCCAATGTATGAAAAAATATGTATTTTCTTCAAAACTTTCCTTTTCCTTTAATTTGTTACATAACATTACTTCGCAGAATTTCATCCTTATAAGTGACACTATCAGATAGTGGAATAATATAGAGAGTGTATTTTTTTTTTCAAAATGAACTCGTTCGATTCCCAATTGCTAAGGAAAAAGATATTTTAAAAAAGTAATGATGCAGTTTTAGTTTTTATCAAAATCGGCCTCGTAACTCCTTTCAGCATTTTTCGCTAATTCTTATAGTTTCGGATTTGCCCCTGAAGGCCTATTTAAAAAATTCACCCTGTATATTTACAATCTTTAACTTCGTAACTAGCCCATGGAGTGTAGTATGCATTTATATAAAATATATATTCTTGACACAGATACGCCCACTGATACGTTGCTACGAGTACATCTGAAAACTAGTAAAAAGGCTCGTTCAAGTATGTTCTAGCACACTCTTAGGCGAAGCGTAATTGCTAATATTTATTATTGTTGATTCCAATTTATAATGCAATTTCTTCATCTTCATTCTTCATGTTCTTATATTTAATATATCTCAAACCGTTGTTATTGTATTCTTCATAAAATTCTTTGCCATTATAATCCATTTGATTCCAAAAAATTATATATTTTACCTTTTCACAACACGTTTTAACTAGAATCATTAGTGCTTAACTCTGCTGTTATTCTCCAGAGATATAGCGGTGGTACTGCCATCTAGTAGGCATCTAGCATCTTACGAGTAAGGTCTACTGGTGACTATTACATGTAGTATTATTATTAAAACAAAAAACTTAACTAGTTTAAAATATGTTACTGAAAGGGCAATAGCAAGTAAACAATAATGAAATTAATTATTATATTTAAATAGAAATTAAACGTTGCAAAGTGCTGCAGGCGCGGACAACAATTAAAAAAATATATATCAAAACTACGTTTGCTTAGTTATTATTTTGTAACTTTATTTTCTTTGGTTTAAAGATAGATAAGTTTTTCAATTACATCAAGATTAAAATGTGCAATTAAAATAACCAGATACAAATTCAGAAAAGAATACTTTATCCCGAAGTAAAGCCCCTATTCCTGTGCATTTGTTTCTTAATTCCATCTGTATAAAATAAGGAACGGATTGAACGAATACTAAGTATTATTAAAAAATTACTCTGTTTATTGAATTTAATTTCACTAGCTCAAAATCATACTTGACCTGGTGCCTACATTACCTTTCTAACAAGGCGCCGTGATTTCGGCGATGGCTTATGAGCTGATGACATACTCGTAGCATAACCCGCCCCACGCCATTACTCGAGCCGCGAACTTAAAGAAGCTTTGATCGGTCTATTTTAATAACGTCCGATAATTCTTATCGTGATAACTATGAAGTAGAATGAATCTTAAAAATATCGTATTTTTTTTTGGCTCGACTTGGCGGAGGTACTACCCTGCCTCCAGATTTATAGTAATTTTTGCTTCGCTATTTCGGCTATTTATACTTAGAAATATTTAAGACAAATAAAATCACGATATATTATTTCCGTATATGTCTTACGGTTTAGGCAGCGTAAGCCAAGACATATAAGACTTTGCGACTTCATTCATACTTACCGATTTATTATAGCCATATTACTCCATACTTTTATAAAGTATAGTCTATATGTTATTGTGATAAAAACTATATTGTAGGAAAGTTTCATCCACATCCGATCAGCAGTATTATTACAAAAAGGTTCAAATCAACCCATCCATCTTCTCACAAACTTTAGGATAGGATAGGAAGTAGGATAGGTCAACATAGATAGATTTTATTTTATTTTAAATACATAAATTATTTTTTGATACGGATACAAACAAAAAATGTAATTCTTTAATGCCAATATTTAATTATTGCTCCATAATCTATTGATCTAATATTTAATTATTGGTCCATAATCTACAGGCGTATATATCTACGATCTTCTTTATATAACGATTAATGTGTTTTCTTACTTTGTGACCCATTAGTGATTTTACTTATACCGTTATTTTCTTTCCTACTTTCTGTTCCATTGTGTTTACCGTTTGCATGCGCTCCATTCTTCTTTTCGTGTTTACCATTTATGTACTCTCTTGTTATGTTCTTCTTTTCTGTACCATTAATTTTAATACCATTCGCTGCATTTGTATTATTTTTCAAATAAGACCGAATATAGAAATTGCTGAATAGAACTATCATTAATACTAAGTTGAAATATATGAGTCCCATTAACATGAGAGTAACACTGCATCTTGAGTATTTGTAGGTTATGGTTGCTTGTACTAAGATTATCATAAATTGTGTCTGAAAGCAGAAAAGAAAGTTATCAAAAAACCTAAAAACTAAATAATGTTTCTTATAAGTTTTAACGGGTTTTATCGACTTTAAAAAGTATCTACAGTTGAACAAATAAAATGGCAACTTGAAATTTCTCTGCGTTTAATTTTGTCATTTGCCAGAAACGTTTAAAAACTTAGTTTAATTGGTATATTAAAATGTAAACACTGCTACTTAAGTATGAAGCATTTGCTACCTACCAGTTGTAACTTCGTAATGTAAGCCTTCCACCACAAGTACTTGGTCAAACGAGGGAAAGCAGACAGAGCGTAGTAGCCGTACATGACGATGTGGACGAAGGAATTTAATGTCCCGATGAATATTATGATATCTGAAGGGTCAAACTTAATAATCATCCAAGTGAAGAGAACGGTGAGGGAGTGGTGGTAGACGTGAAGGAAGCTAACTTGACGGTAATGCTTGCGAAGCACGAAGAAAATGGTGTCCAATAACTCAGAGATCTTAGCTAGGAAGTAGTAGTAAAAGTTGGATAGCACCTAAAAATTAATAATGGAATCGTTAAAATATACATATATCAACCGATGACTTAATTGTAGTCTTCAATGTATGGCAATGCACACAAAGTTACGTCACTAAAATTAACCACCTAAAACCGAGTAACGATTATTAACACAAACTGTTGTACTTGAAAAGTATAATAGCTAAGTGCTGTCTCAATTTCGGATCCTCAAATCACATCAAATCAAATTTATTGTGGAACATGGATACAAACATAATAATTTGAGTACAAGTAAGTAAGACATCAAAAAATATCTAAATGTACAAGAGTTCTCCCATATGTGAAGACTACTAAATTACATTTGGTAGTAGAATATGGTCAAAAATTTGTTTGGATAGAAAATAATAATCCGATAATACTTAATGATATTGATACATACGTGTCGTTGTAGATCTTTAGAATCCGAGATACAGACTTTATTGAACAAACCGTTATTCCATAATATTGTAGTACCCTGAAGACAAAAATATATATCGATAATTTTTTTGTATGAAGATCATCGGAAATATCGTGAAAAATGTCAAAGTTAATGAAGATGTTCCCCATATCTTCGGAAGTCTGCAACTTCAAATACTGCTAACACAACTGCTAAGGGGCAAATATTTTGAGTGACTGTCTTCCACCAGCAAATATCTTAGCGTGATCGATTGCTGTTATAAGGAAAATAGACTCGTAGGTGTAAAACTGAATCTTACCGCATAACACAGATAGCAGGATATTAACACCTGTATAATATTATATGCTATTAGGATTTTCCTCAGTTTGAAGGGAGGCCTGCCCTTCATATAAGCGGGGCCGAGCTTCAGTACGAACGTTATATACGCCAACCATATCGCCAGCAGTGGTACCGGTGAACCCATGAGGAACCATTCGTCCACATAGTCAACTAAAAAAATTGCGAAAATTAATGTTAATGATAACATAATGGAAAATATTTCGATACCGCACTAGGATGATAAGGTATAAGGTATTTGTTATCAGCCTAAACGAAAGGACTTGCCCTTCGTGATGCAACTCCGTTTACTCAATCGCCACATCTGTCTCTGTTTAGTAATATGTTGTGCTGTCATAATGCGCCACTGTATTTTGGTTTCAAATAAACAGTAAGAACCGAATAATAGCCTTCAGGAGTAAACCGCTTCTATAGCAACTCCAGGTGCAACTCTAATCCTGGATACCCGATGATCCTAAGCGGCAGAGACTATTACCATTTAAAAGACTACACGTCTTCTTGCTACTACCATTGTATTAAAAGAAATAAGACATTTGTTATTATTAGTAGATTTTCGAACATTCAGGGATGGCATGGATCTGCATCACACTACGTAATAATAAAAACAATAACAAATTTAATTAATTTGTATCACTTACATATAACGGCTTAAATAACTTATTATTATGGCGACTAGACAATAGATTCTTATATAGAAATGCAAAAAAATAACACTTTGCAGATACAACCTACAGAACCTTAATTTTATATAAAGATAATTTCTTACTTTCTCCCTTAAAGTCCCATAGGGACCCATTGACTGACTGAACAAGTGATCCCATTTTAGGGCGGCCGTCCCAACGGAAACCAATAGACTGAGTGACGTGACACAAATCAATACTATTAACACTAGTTAGTTAAATAATAAAGTAACATTAAATAGCAATTTACATTATTATTTAATTGTAAATTTATGCGGAATAAAGGCACGTTCTATCGCACGTTTTTAAATTATATGTACAGCAATGCTTTTATATCCCACAACTGCTTGGTACGTCTCTACTTATGTCTGTATGAATCTAATCAAAATGAAACCCTCTAACTCTTAAATAAAATATAAAATAAAAATTAAATAGATTCATCTACGCTCAAAGTACGATTTTAAGAAATTTTGTCTCCAACTTCTAGGAAATCTGCTGAATTTTTTTAACTTTCAATACCCAGTCCAAAATATGTCCTGCTTTTCAGAAGTCTGTAATAATGACTATGGGTAAAATGATGATAAATGATAACACATAATTATTTCTTATTATTTATTGTTTTATGTAAAATAAACTTTGTACTATTAGAATTAGATTAAAAACGAAATTAAACTACTTTAACGTTTTTAAATGGATGCTGCCTGTTGGAACTTAGTGTCACTGTATTGTAAAACAATTAAATATTAATCACAAGTGTATGAATATAAAAGTAGAATAAACAAAACATATAACATGTAATAACTATACCCATTTTTATTGCAAGTTCATTGTAATTCATGTCATTTTTTACACGCTTTTATTAGCATGGGTTGTATGTATGTATGTAACGGAATCTTTGAGGATAATTTTCACAAAATTCCACAACTCTGATTAGTTTGAAACTTTGCACACGTATCGAGGACCGGTGACAATGCAATAATTTGACAGTTTCCCATTATCCTTATTAGATTAATTAATCCAATTATAAATTGGGGGAATTAATTTGTCATAGACTTTAGTTTGTCATAGACTATAAAATGGAAAATAAATAGTTAAAAGACCAAAAGAACTCGCTTTTATTGCTAATTGAACTAAAATTAGATTTTTTATGAAAAAGAGTTTAAGAGTGAAGAGTTTCAATTCAGAGTAAAAAGCGTGGGGTGCATTTTATTGCAGTTCATAACTTTCCCCTCATAGATAATTGAATAACCAGTAGAATGATTGTAACATTTTAAATATCAAGTACCCCACGCTTTTTACTCTGAATTGTAACTCTTTACTCCTAAACTCTTTGTCATTAAAAATTATTTTATTACTTTTTAGTTCAATTAGCAATAAAAGTGTGTGTTTTTAAACTACTATTTATCCTGCTACAAATCGGGCCTCTTCTCTTTGATATGAGAGGTGGGTTTAAGACATAGTTCACGCATGTTTGTTTTTTTTTTTCAATGTTTTTTACAAGAATGCTATTAACATATATATATATATATATATATTTGTTTTTAATCAACTGTTTTTTTCTGCCAATTAAATTTGTTTTGTTTTGCCGGTAATGGGTGAATTTCAAGCGCAATTTCAATCTTCGGAGGGCACATTAAGCGTATGGTCCTGGTTGTTAACATTGGATTGCAGTCGTTAAGCCTTGGAGGCCTTATAGGGATTGTAAAAAATTACCCCTAATTGTAACAACCCACATTGAAGCAGTGTAGCGGAGTATGTTTTTAAAGTATCCTGCCCAGAGGGAGGGACATGTGTATGTAACCTGATGTGATGAGACATGATGGAAGGAAATGTGCGTAAAAAATGGTTTCGGCATATAAATGCCGAAACCATTTTTAGGGTAATAAAGCCCTACACCATTCTCTAGTTCAACTCAAAAACCTTTTCGTTTCAAGCTGACTGACCGTTATAAAGAATCGTTAAACCAAACAAAGCACAATTCTTCGTAAATACCAAATTTCAAGTCGTTTTTTATTTTCGAACGACCGCTAAATGCGTTGTAGTCGAATGGAAAATTTATTTTAATGAGTTACAGTCGTAATATTTTTGTGACGTCTACAGTGTAGCCACTAATGTACATTCCTAGTTCGGTACTTGTTTATTTACATAAGTGTACTTTGGTCAATTACTTTGATTAATTTATGTAATGAATTCGAACGCATAATAATCATTTACAATACGTATTGCTTCTATAAATAGCAAATAATAATTTCGTCTTAGGTGTCCGTCCGTTCATTGTCTGTCCGTCTGTTTGTACATATGTAACAGTAATTGCAATCAGACTTTTGGCACTAAATAAACGTTTTATTATTTCCGCAACTGTGAACGCCCATATCGCTTTTTAAGACATTTAAAAATGACTGGAACTTAGACTAAGGGATATTTCTCAGTTAAGTTAATTATACTATTTCCATTTTTTTTATTTTCTCGATGACAGATCGACGCCCATGTAATTTTGTGTTGTTTACGTTAAAATGTCACACAGATAATACTGTACTTCATGGACAGGTAGTGATGTGCTACACATAATGATTATTATAGGAGCTATAACAATAAACGTAACACGATAACAGACCCGTTATTTTTTTACAAAATGTAAGAAACTAAACTAGTTACTTGCATTCTTGTATTTATAGTTGTAGTAGTACACATTATAACGCACACGAATGAACAAAATGAATAAAATTTACTTTGAATTCCAACATTCCTTTACCAGAAAATAAAAACAATTTAATTTTATTTACATTTTCATTTTATGCAATATAAAATTGTTACAAAATGGTCTGTATGTCGCAGCCAAGTACTTTAATTGGTTTTTCAATGAATAGCCTAGTAATTTTACTAAACGGCGACATAAGCAGGTTCATTTTATTATAATTTGACTGTTTAATATTTTAAATGACAGTTAAAAAGCCAAACTATTTAGAATTTAAATGACAAACAACGTTACTGTTCGTAATGATAAATAAAATAGTTTTTAACAGGCCAAATGGGTATAGTTTTTAAACAATAAATATAGGAACATTTGCAACGGACATGATATGACTTACATATACCTACTAAGTACTTATTATCTATTAGTTATATAATACTGGTTGCTTTTTCATCTATTTACATTACATATTTTTTATTATTTACTCATTATAATCATACATTAAACATGCAAATAATAAATTTGGACGTTGGATCTCTGATGAAAAAGGGCAGAATTAAAAGACAAATGAATCCTATGATGATGCCGTAGTTTTCCATTGTCTGATAAAACTATGTGAAGTTGTAAGTATTATAAAAAAGCTACCTGTTTAAAAATTATGTGAAGGATGTAATGTACTTCAATATCATGTCTACACTTTAGACGAATCCAACGATACCACATACGTTAAAATCTGTCGATCCCTATGAACTGGTCGTGTCAAATGAGACATACATTGAGGTATTATTACTAAAGTAGAGACATACATACAATGGTGGACCAAAATAAATTTTAAATCTTTTTTTCATTTGATACCATGAAAATATCTTCCAAAATGACGAAAAAAAATGTGGTAATGTTTGAGATCTTAATATTAAGTAATTTTAAGTTCAAAAAAGTGTAAATACGATTTTTTACAAATATGAATTGGAATTAAACTTCGAATAACTTTTAAAGGAGTCAACCTAGCAAAAATTATATCAAACCTTTTTTGTAGATTGTCAAATTCTCTACAAGAATAAGTTTTTGTTTTCACTCGACAGGATCGAATCTACTACTACCACGAACAATATCGAATGGATAATTCACACGCATGAAAAATCCAAAGAAAAAAAATCCTGTGTTATTTAAATGGGAAATCAAAAATTACAAATGGCCACCTCTTAATATTAATATTAAGAGCTCATATTTTACCAGTTTTTTTTTTCATCATTTTGGAAGATATTTTCATGATGTCAAATGAAAAATAAATATTTTTTTTTTGGCCCACCCTAATACATACACAAATATGTACGCCTTAAAAACATTACGCTCCGCCATCTGGTAGAACAAAAAGCATTCTGCTAAATACGACGACACATTTTATTAAATAAGATTAGCCACATTCATGACTTTTACTAACAATGGTATTGATATTCACTATAATGTAGTCTTCAGTATGATACGACGCGAGTAGTCTTTCTTTTTTTTGGGTACGAATTCTTGAAGCCCAATCTAATTACATTCCATACATTATGCATTAGCTTTGTACGATGAAGAATAAAAATTACAAATTTTCTGTTAACTACATTACAATTTATTTAAAGTTCATGGACAGGTTTAACGAACAACCAGTATTATCTACTAAACATTACGATAAAGTATTTACTTAAGACAAAGCATACCCCGTCTTCCCGTTGCACTACTTATTTCAAACCCTTATAACTAATTAATTCTGAATTATTGTGCGGTCCATAATTACAGTAAATGTTCCATATACTACTACACAGTAAAGCGCATCATCTCACTGATTTATTGTTTATTATCCTTAAGGCTGATTACCGACGCAACGTACTTTCAACGTGATAACAAACATTTTGACGCATTAGGGCCTTATTCCGAGGGCTGTATTCCTATCACGCGCGTGTATGCCCACACGCTTGTTCCACCCGCATGCGTATTCTACCGCGCACTCTTGAAATCAACCGCTACAATATCCTCACAACCTGCGTGCGTGATAGATCCATGATAGGAAACCTTTTCCTATCTATAGATGCAGAAGGCGTGCGTTTGGGACACACGAGTGGGGTTAACCCGTACGATAGGAAAAGGAAAATCCACACCAAATTGTTGCGAAAGTAGCTGGTATAATAACAGATTTTCGGTAGAAATGTACAAATGACGTCATTCACACCACAGCCTCTGTATATATTCTGGTTAGAGGCATATTGTGTATTTATTTAGAGCCTATGAAACAGTACCCTTTTTAACACGAGATATATAGATAGATACACACGCATAAAACGCACATATTCATTTAGAATAATAATGTTTTCATTTTAAAAACTACAAAACACGTCATGTCGGTATTCGTCTCAAGTAGTATGAATTTAAATCCAAGCAAGCTCTTATCAATGACATATAATTTATTACTACAACAAATGGTCACATTTTTTACACAATAGCGACAAAGGTAAAGCTCCAATGATGATATGCACAAAATACTGTTTTGTGGCGCTAAATAAGTGTATTGTTATAGAATTCATGGCACTTTGGATGGAAATTTAATTGACAATAAACTATGTAAGAAACATTTCTTGATCTTCTTATTTATGTTCGTCAGTAGTTAAAGAGTACTAAATAAGATTGTATATTTCAAAATAACTTATGTTATTACAAATATGATAGTTATAACAATTCACTTATTTAACCCCAGATATTGTCAAAACATGCAAAACTTTGGCCGGATCTATTGAATTAAAAATAACGCTGAAGTCTTTAAATTTAATTTACAAATTAGTCCTAACCTAAAAGATCATAGTCTCAAAACTTCCCTTGTCTCTATGTTTAATAACCTTAAGGCTATTTAGTTTAAAATTTCCATCATCATCATCACAAACATCAGTCTCAAAAGAACCATCTATATATTATTTTAACGGTAAATAATCATTTCTTTATTATACTGTCGAAATCTAATTGAGGTTCATAAGCAGCTTTGGCGGTTCTTCGTGTGAGATAGACTTTTCCATCCTTGATATAATCTCCACAACCTTTATTAACTTCATATGGTATGTCTTCTAGGTTGGGAGCATTCTTACAATTATCTCCACAAACACCATTCTCTTTCTCCTTACATTTCTCTGTCACTCCATTCTGCTTGACTCCATTTTTCATGCCATTCTGTGCATTCTCTTTGTGAGGTTCTTTGGCCGCTAACCTTGCTTTGGATTTATAGCTCTTAGAGTAAAAGTTGAGGAACAGTATCAGAAAGATAGTTACGTTAGTAGATATGAAGTAGGTGAAGCCAGTGGCATACTGGCAGCGTGGTGAGAAGTACGTCCAGGCGCAGTAAGAGAGCATAAGTACGAACTGGATCTGAAATGATAACAAGGTATTGTAAGTCTATGTCAATGTAGTGGTTTGCTTTTAAAACCATATTTGCAAGTTAGTGTAGATGCTAAATATTTATTTAAACATATAAATGATTTGATATTGAAGTATCTTAAATTTCATTTCTAAGCAAACATTTATTACCTTGAGGACAATACAGTATGTAAAAATTAGTTTTAATAAATACTTGTCTGAGAATCGAACTCAGAACCCTCGGTATGCCAGATCGCTAATATTCTGCTGGATTATTATTCTGCTAGCGGTCTCGCCTAATGTAGTTAATTTTTATCTTAATGTATTTTCACTAATGATATTATTCCAATTGCTAATTTAACAAAGCCAAATAAAATACTCACCAACTGCATGGTTGTAACATATTTCTTCCACCACAAGTACTTCTGGAACCTGGGGCCGAGGCCTGACAAAAGGTAATAGGTATACATGACGACATGAACAACAGAGTTCAGAAGAGCGAGCACTGCACCCTCTCCGCTTGCTGCGAACTTCAGGTAGCTCCAAGAGTACAAAGCCATTATCACATGATGGTAGACGTGGAGGAAAGTCATCTGGAAAACAGTTGAAACTTAAAATTTATTTAATATAGGTTAGTGAACATTATATGCAATAAAAATCATGTCCTTGTAATAGCTACAGGGTGTAAATAACAAAGCAATCTTTAAAAAATCTTCTTGTATAAATTTAAACATACATTCCGATAGTGCGTTCACCGATGAATATTAAGAGTTGTATGAAACGTTGTCATATTTCATAAAAAAATAATTATATTGAATGAAACTACCTGTTTGTCTTTTTTTCTGAGTACGAAGAACACAGTGTCAAGTAGTTCGGTGAACTTCGCAAAGAAATACCACCAGCCCAAATCTAGCAACTGTAACACGAAGAAAATATTTTATAGTAGGTATTAGTTAATTACGTCAGTAATGAAATGAAACCTTTTCTTTAATATGCCTAAATATTCTTCTAAATGGACAAACTCACTCTATTCAACAAATTCAACAAACCTCTTCTCTAAATTCTAGGATTTAAAGAGGATATTTGTTACCACTCAGCAATGTCGGAAATCTTGATGATGATATGATTTTAGACTTAAATTATCGCGGAATTGAGACATTTTATAATGTAACGGGTTTCACCGTGACCACGATCCATGCAACTGGGTCGAAATATCGGCAATAAAGAAATTAAAAAAACGCATATCGTGAGTATACGTTACATAATAAAATGTTGATGATGATATTGCATAAAAAGGTGTTCTATGGTGTAAAGGTTATAACTAAGTATACAATTAAACTCCTTTGTTACTAAGATACGATAAAAATAAATAAAGGTATGAAATATTAAACCATCATTAAGAAACATTTTAAGTAGGTACAACGACTTTCCCAATAAAGTACCTATATGTAAAATAAGGAGAGTCTACTGTGAGGTAGTAAAAAATAGGACGCATCGATAAATCTGATTACTGTAACCGAGTAATGTCAACGATTTCCCGACAAATCGATAGTTCTAGAAGAAGTCACGAATTCAATAATTCGGTGATACTGCGATGTCTCTCTCTTTAGTCGCTCCCTCAAAGCTGAGGAGCGTGACCTCTTTGCTGTATAGTGTTTTTCAGAGATTGTTATCAGTGGCTTGGTGTATTGCCTCGCTAAATGCTATATTTATGTTGATGTTGCGATATCTGGTCTGAACATTATTTGGGATACTACGATGTATAGCGTGAACGTTAAATTTAAAGCAGAAGTGTGCCCGTATAAGTTATGAGTTAAACGTAAATTTAAGTCGTATTATTGTGTCCGATTATAAAGGAGATAATGAAATTGTTTTAAACAATAGTACGAAGTTCCAGTCAAATAGTAAGAAGTAGACATATGACAAAGCAGATAGGAATAATTTACTCGTAAGTTGAATTGCCTAAAATTTTACTCGAACTTTTAACAGTTATTTAAAATGTGCAAATGCTGTTAATATGTAAGAAAAACATAATCAAAATTTATAAAACTGTACTGGATAGACAATAGTCTAATAACGATGGCGGTATGCAAATTGCTAACGATGAATCGATTGGTTGATGGGAATCACGCATGCAATACGTAGCCAAAGTGGGTCTTTACATTCTTAGGGTTTTGTATGCAAAAAGTCAAACGGGATCCTATCACTAAGCCCTAGACCCTATCGCTGTCTGTGCGTCTGTCCGTCTGTCACATGGCTCTATCTCTTGAATAGTAATATAAAGACACTTGAAATTTTTACAATGTACATATAACGTTAGCCGCTATAACAACAGATACAAAAAAATAATCATGAACATTTGGTGGTACGGAAGCCTCCACGTGCGAGTTCGACTCGTACTAGGCGAATTATTGTATTTGGTCAATCCTATTTTTGAAAACGAGAAACAAATTGATAGAAACGAAACTGTATCATTTATATCTATTGTTCCGAATCAACGCATACAAGCACCGGTTTCTTTATTATGAGCAATTTTATCGTTGCAACGAAATATTTTTGGAGGCTGCTTTAAAATTTCAAAACATTTATCCAATTTTGACTTATCTTCCTATAATTCATTAAATGGTTAAATAATGACCTTTGGTGATTAAAATTAATTTAAAAAAGTATTAACTTTTGTCTACTAACGCCCCTTCGTAGAATCATTTGCAAGAACACGTATAAGTAAAATTACAACTTCCTTTATTAATACCTCTTTATGCACAAGCACATCATCATCACCAACAGTTCTATTGTACAGTGTCTTCACAACTTTGACTATATACAAAAACATTGATAAGCCTTGGATATCAAACCTGGATCCACACGTGGATCACTTGGATATTATTTAATAATAACTGAAAGTATATACTGTTTATTGTATGTAGCCTTACCATAGGATTCTGTGTATTGGACGGATACCGACACCCTGCATACAATATACCATCTCTGAAGAGATTTAGTTTGAAAACCTGGAAATATATTACAATATAATGTAAAGTAATTCGCATTATATAAACTATTCGTAATTTAATATTAGTTCATCATATTATGAACATTAATCTGTAGTACCAATTGTGAAATAATGTTATAATAGAGTGATAAAGGACAAATCAACATCATTCTTGATGAACAGATTATTGCTATGTGTTATAATATATTTTAACAGAATTTATAAAATAATAACTGTTATAAAATTATACACTTATTCTAGCCATATTAAACTATATAAAAAGCCATACAAGCCATTTTTAATTATATAAAAAACACCTAGAGGAAGGCTATGGAGGCATCATTGTTATATCTAATTCTGTGGGATATGTATGCCTCAGTAACGTATCTGTTGTCGACTCCAATCTATGATAACAGTTGTCTAAGAGTTGTGTATAGCCACTTATTTTCGATTGAACACGCTGACATAACATCGAAATCCTACCTTAACACATAACATCGCAGCCAGAACCACCTGGGCAGCGTTGTAGTAGCTGAGGAGCTTGTGCATCTTCAACGGCTGCCGGTTCTTCATCACGCGCGGACCCACCCTGATAAAGATGAGGTACGCCACCACCACGGATATGATCGGCATCGGGCTGGACATCATGAACCAGGAATCCACCAACGCGCCTGGAAAAAACATGCGAAACACTTAATAATACAAGCCCGAATAAGAAAAAGATTTCCCTTGCCTATCCCAAAACAAGAGATTATTTTTGACGTAATATTGACATTTAATAAGCTTGGCATTTGCCGCAATTCCGAACCTCTCTACAAATGCACAAACGTGTGGACGTGCCGCAAACGCTTGCGGCAAATTCTTTTTAGATACCCGGTGCCGTGGGAGCGACACAGAGTTATGTGGGATTCTTACCGCACTAAAACCCCCCCGGAGTCCTCTTAGCGCGTTGCCAATTCGGGCTCCGCCCAGGTGAGCATGCCGCTCGCCACACCGTCTGTTGTATACGACGGTACGCGACATCACATTTCGCCGTCCTTCCCGGGGTCGCTGGCCGGGCGGTTTGAGCTCCCACTCTTGCCGCCCGCAACCCCGGAAGTCCCTTTTAGTCGCCTCTTACGACAGGCAGAGGGTTAGCCCTATTCTGGTCCCGGAACTACAGGGACAAGTGCTTGGAAACCTACAAGTATCCTTTATAAGTAAGCTAAGTAAGCTTTATCCGCAGCTTTAAATTTTTAACGGTTTGTTGAGGTTCGGTAAGCGGGCGCGCGCGGACATATACTCACGTCCCACAAGTCTCAAGTGATAAGGTTGTAGACACACGGTCAATTAAATGACGAATTAAACTGGATCTTGTTAGCTTACTTGACCATATTAAATAGATATATCAATTGAATATTTTTTTCACATATTATGTAAATATATTTGAATTACTGAATAATCATCACCTATATGTATATTTTATAGTAGGCAGAAAGATAGGTAGTATCTTATAGGTAATTTTATGTGTTGTTTTTATATGGCTTACCTATAATTAAAAAGAGCTATTAAAATTATACAATTAAATACTGTAAAAAATACGGGTAGATGCGAATATCAAAGCTGCCAAGATATACAATTCATTTCTTTTAAATAAAAATAGAGCATAACATGAAAGCAACAATTGATTTTTGCGAGTACATAACTGTTGTTACACATGAAGTGTGTAAACTTCTTTACACTAATACAATTCATACATTACTTTATGTGCATCACCCATACAATTTATAACACATTCAATAAAGAAGCCTAAACATAAAAAGGTTGTTTTCATATACAAACCACCAACACCGCTTACATATATAAGCAAAGTCTTCTTGAAGGTTGTCACTAGTCATGTATATATATAGTCACATATACGGTACGGAGTAACGATATTACAATTACACGTAAGAACACACTAGTGATTAGCGGTATTATTATAACTATATCCTCGTTATTAAACTGTTGCTGAAGTCTACGACCAGAATGTCGCTCTCTGTTAACTCGAGCGCCGCCATGATATCATCCCCACTTGACATCCCCACTGCATCTGTGTTTGAACTGTAGTAATCAAATGAGTGACTTATTATTTTAAAGTAATATTATAAAAATGCGATAGCGTTAATATCCAAGCTTCGTATTAACGACGATAACACATATATGTAGGAAAAATGTTCCGTTTATTCGTACCGTTCGAACGCCTGTGTGTACACAGCCTAACGAATACGCTAGTAATCCACTGCAAAGCTACTGCATTGCGAATTGACGTAACCCTCTGGCGAATCCTGTACGAAACTTTCGTTCCATAGCTTGTGTATGAAAAATTCAATACACTTCTTTTGACTAAGCCGTATTACCTGCCTATATTTATTTTATGTACTAACTGTTTATCACTCAAGTCAAAGGCTTCTTGTGCGATCAAAAATTTAAAGGAGTCATTTATAATTATATGGAATTTTGTTATGGTGCAGAACCTATTTTTGTTCTATAAAAATAAAAGTTAAAGCAGCAGTTAGGAAGAACAGATAGTGATTTGTGGTTGAAACTCGAGCTCTCATTTGGAACCTTTGGAGGGTCCGAGAATCAAAACCCAGGCACGCAATTACGAATTTTTCAATTGTTATGTAAGTATTAGGGATTAAACCTAGAAAATCATTAGGAAACCTATATGTCTGAGAGGTATTTTAAAAAGTTCCTCTCATTCTGAGAAGAGATTCGTAGCCAGCATCGGGACTATAATAGGTTACATGGTTACATGAGTAAAGAAAAGGAATGAATAGGTTAACGACCTTTGCACTTTTGTCCATGATCCATTAACCCATGCCACTCCTGCTCTGTTTCACAAAGTGTGAGTTGTGATTCCGTGAGCTTTGTGGAGCCTTAGTAAAAAGATCTATTTAATCTTCAAAAAAAAATCATAAAAGGCGTTTGATCACCTAATTAATATAAAATATACTTGTTTTGTACTTAATGATATATTTAAGTGAAAATTTATAAAAATAGAGTGTATTTTAGTTATTAAATTCAATTTGTAACATTATAAAACATATGCAGTACACGTATGCCGTGAAAAATACACTTCTGGTTACATTTTATTTTACTTATTCACTCATTTTTTTACATACATATTTTGATAACGTAACATAAATATAAGTTGCATTAGGTAGGTATGTTAAAAGTAAATATTTTATTTATATACGTTTGTCATCATATTATAATAGGTATAATGTCTAGACTATACTCTAAACCTCGGCAAAACCTAATTTGATTAACCTTGTGGTGTTTCATATAAATTGGATTTGATACTTTTCGCGTCTATAAACTAGATATTTTATTGTAGTCTACAAAAGGAATTAGAGAATTCCTTGCGACAGACATGACATAGATAAAAATATTTCGTATATAATCTTAATTTGATACTAATTTGACTATTTTTTTAATTTTATAGGGATATATTATGCGGACATTTTGTACAATTAATGTTATTATTGGAATGTTCATCTCTATCCCTTTGTTGGGCATATGCCTTCTCTAAGAGTAAGAAACATTTTGGATATTTGTACAACATATCTAGACGAATACAGGATTGGCTTTGAAAAAGATTTATTGCATTCTTTTGATAACTCTTAACAAAAATATTAACTATATAATTTTTCATATAAATACTTTCATAATTTCAAAATTAATTCATATAAAAATAAAATTTCATGTAATTATTGGGTATCGATTGCGAAACCATTCATAACACGCCGAAATACAGTAAATCTCTATCCTTTTTACCCTAGTCTCAAAAGTGTGTGAAGTTTAGCAATACGCAGTTAGCCAACGCAGTGGACTATGACCTAACCATAGATATATTATCCTACTGACGTAGGGGACCTAACCCTTCTCATTCTGAGAGGAGACCCGTGCCCAGCAGTGAAATAGAAATGGCTTAATAACGATGATGATGATGGAGGTACTTACTTTTTCCAATCTTCAACGAGTCGATGTATTTGTCCATTTTCTCCAAATAACTCATGGCTTCGTTTTCACTCTGATACCTGAAACGAGAAAATTATTAAGTCATTAAACGTCAAATTGGGCGCGGAAATGTCAATGTCAGATTATTTTTTCTAATTTAGGTCAAGCGATATATGCCAGTTACATCTTCGTGGTGAAAAGGTTTTTATTGTAATAAATGTATTTTTTTTTTAATTTGCACAGAAGCTTATTCCTCATTGACCACCAGGGAAACGTGAGGTTTATGTCCTGTATCACCTTATAAGGCCTATACTACCCATACCCTAACATATCCTACTACGAGGCTTTCAATAAGATTTATCGTCTGTTATGAAACCAGAACCAGAAAACCGATGATTCTCATTCTCATTGTCATCCTCAAAAAAGTGCATGTTTTAACAGTGGCGGTTATTAATTTATAACATGACCACGCTTAACAACAAGTATATATTATACGTAGAACATTCTCACATATCTGCAATGCCGTAAAAATCTTTTCAATTAATTAGCCACCCTATCGCCACCCTTCAAAATAAAATAAAAATATTCGGCATATTTGGTTTTCCCTTCAATTCATCCCTTTGCTTTCCCTTTAACCACCCCTTTATTTTGTAAATGCATTGTAAGACTTGACTTTTGTGAATATCAAATTGCATACGTGGCTATATTCTTGATTTTCGAATGTAAGAGTTATTGATTGGATTTTTATTATATTATACAGCAATATAAACTGTATCAGTACGTATATTTAAATCTACACTAATATTATAAAGAGGAAAACTTTGTTTGTTTGTTTGGTTGTAATGAATAGGCTCAAAAACTACTGAAAACTAGAAAAAAATCGAGTTCGGCCACGATCACGAAATTGAATAATATCAACTACAAAACTTAAAAATGGCGGCACAAAAAATGTTTTGGATGCCGATTGTGTGACCATTATCACAATTTAGTTTTCTCTCATAAATCTTGATTTTTATTATTATTACTGTATGAAATGAAATTGAGTTAATATAAATATTGGAAAAAGTGAATTGATTTTAATTTATTTAGATTATTATTTTATTCTCGATGTTTTAATTTAATATTGTCAAAAATAAGAAACTTATTTACATTTTGTTTACATTTTGGACACCTAATTATGAATCGGACTATACATTATCCACGAGTAATATAGGCTATATTTTATTAGAAATATAGCCTATATATTATATTATATATTTGATAAATAGATTTTGAGGCGATACAAAGTTTTCCGGTTCAGCAAGTAAATAATAAAAGAAGTCCGGGATTTGAATCCCAGTCACGCTTGTCTGAGTTATCGTAGTTATGTGTATACTTGAAATTATTGAATTTTATAATCAGTTAACGGAGAAATATTTATGAGTTCCTAACTACTTTTATTGTGCATATTAATACATAATATAACATGTTTAAACCTTTTAAAAATGTAGGTACATATTTTGGCTTATAACGGAACCTAAATTGACAAAAGCTGACCCGTGTCCATATTAGAAAACTGATCCATTGTACTATTTAACTGACCACTACGACACAAAACTTGTTCTAATTGTCTGAGGACAAGACAAATTTGTCATCGAATTAGTCACGTAATGACAAAAGCTGATTTGAATAATGTATATTAGTCACATTGCAACAGGGAACGGTATGAAATTTTTTAGTCGAAAATGAAAGGGTCATCGAATGTTTTATTTTTTTCTTTCCTAAAAAAGGACTAGATATTTGTAAATTCATTCATAGCTAAAAAACAATATTTTTAAAAATCTAGGTATTACCATAAATATCAAACATCAATAAGAAAACGCTTTCTACACTCACAGTCCTATAATAGGATTCCCTGGGTCGTGTGTGCCATGGAAACTACATACACAAAATGATCTAATTCATCATTTACATAATCAGCCAACTGGGATTCGAACCTCTAATCTTCTGCGTATTAAATCGGTATGGAAACCGCATCGTCACGCGAGTCATCAAAATTATATATTTTATTTTAACTGACATTATTTTTATGACCATTTATTTCACTTAGCCTAAAGTCCCCACAAAGTCGCGGGCATACGCTAGTATAGTTATAAGTACATCAAAAAGTAAACCAAGTATTTCAGGTTAACAAATCAAGAAATAACGAGCTCAAACAATACAAACGATTGGCACACTGACCCTACGTAACTGTCGACGCATCTAATAATCTAAGGCTTTATAACTCTATCGAGGCCTAGAAAGGGCAATTTTCACTCTATCACAAAGCTTGACCGTGTCCGCAGTGGAAACGTTCAACGGCGACTCTATTTCGATAATGTAGAGTCACAATTGCTACGATAGTGAAATGAAAATGCAAGGTTGTTGCACGGATCTGATGTGTCAAGTGTTAGTATTGTAGGACAGTAGAGACTAGAGACACTGTCAGTTTGATATTTGTCGGATATTTATCGTACTTTTATTAAAGTTGAAGATCTGCACAAAAATAATTGCAATATCTTATTAACTTGATATAATATCATATTATTGTAAAATATATATATATTTTTTAATAAAACTAAGCTGCTTAAGCTATTCAAAACTTGTATACTTTGATAATTATAATCTAATAGTCTACATAAATTCGGTTAAATGGCTTAAATATTGGCAGATCTTCCCAAAAAATCCTATTTACTTTGCCTCGTCTCGTAGAACCAAAATACTTAAAATATATCGATCAAAATTATACATATATACTCACAAGAAATTCATGACTTGGCAGTTTTTAATTAAATTTTAGCTACTTAACTGTCCAAAACGTGCACATCGATCAAAATATTACGAGAATATTAGAAATTCATATAAAGACTACCAATGACAAATATAGATTAACTTAAATATCTGTCCCATTTATAACGCAAATTTGGTTACCCCACAGTGATTCGTTCAACACTAACACTATAAGGTTTCCCGGTTATCGGCCCTTATTGTATTCCTGGCCGATAGCTCTTATTGTATTTAGAAAGCGAACCAAAAAGATGATTGTTTTGTACTTAACTCTGCGCTCATACGAAATAATGGAAGTAGTACTCGTAAATGTGATCGCGGCAAAGGTGATGTGATGTGTTTAAGGAATACATGTCTTTTAAATATATGTTAGGGACTTGTTAGAACGATCCCTTTGTTAACGAAATTGTAATGTGCAAACAAATGTGCTTGCAGTCCACCTGCAGAAGTATTCAACCTAGTGATTTGAATCTATTCTAATCAAAACTGACATTTTTTTGGTAAATTGAGTTAAATATACATATATTTGGAATCAGGAAAAAAATGCCTATCTGCCTGATTTTTTTGTGGATTTTTAGCTACAAAATTAACAGAGATAGCATAAGCTTAAAGGGCACAACTGCACCATTTTTCAAGTTTTATTACAATAAAAGGGCATATTGTGACATATGACTGTTATTTCACCTTTTTAAAAGTTATGTACGTGTTACAAATTAAGTATCGCTTGCTGTAAACGGAAAAGCAAAATATCTTAAGAGAACCTACACGCCTAAAATTAAAAAAGAAGCTCTCAAAGAATTGTGAAGTCTATTAATTCGTATTAACGAATACTGAATAGTTATTAGTATTTACGATGTGTGTATTGATATAATTCACACACATTTAAGGACTTTTTAAAAAAATATGTGTATGTTTCCTCTCGATGTTTACCTTCGCTGTTTAAGTAAATAATAATTCATTTCTAATACGCAATTAAATTTGAAAAATCAAAAGTGCCTGCGATTTATACCGCGAATATGCTGAATAATACTGCCGTCGCAATTACAAAAGGCACAACTAACATTTTGCAAATGTTGAGAAAAGCGAGATTAAAGTATTTTTTAAACTGTGTAAAAGTATATATATATATATATACTATATATACTATATATACTATATATATATATATACTATATATATATATATACTATATATATATATATATATATATATATATATATATACTTTTACACAGTTATATATGTGTATATGTATATATATATATATATACTTTTCATTATCATTTCATTATCATTATGTCGTTTGTAACAGTTCTAAACAAACACTAGTTATTCGACGCCCTCATTCAATTCAGTAAATCAATGTATTTATTCTTTTGTCTTATGTTACAAAATAGTCTTGTCTGAAGATTAGTAAGCTAATTTATTACAAGGTTTCGTCACATTTTATATAGGTAACACACTTTTGTTCGTTTGTTTATAACGCTTTGCTCATAGTATGATATGAGTGTTTTCATATGCATTAGTGGTTAAAACTCCGCCTCTTAATCGGGGGTCCAAAATTTGAATCCCACGCATCTCCAATTTCAAAAACATCAAAAAAATGCATATTACAAATTTAATTATTACATGTTATAATGGTGAAGGAAAATGTCACGGGAAAACTTACTCGTCTGAGAGTTATTAAAAACGTTCACAAAGGTGAATAAAGTGAAATTCTTTTTAATTAAAAGCGACGTTAGTTAAATGCGGCAAATTGGTAGAACTCTTTGAAGTTCGACTCCGGTACCACCGCCACAACAATTTCTGCCTAATAACAGCAGTGTTAAGGGCTGTATTCTAGTTTGAAAGTTATGATAGCGGTGGTAGTGAGCTCTTGTGGTCTCTGGTAAGAATTTAGTATTATCTGGGCTTGATTAGGGATGTCCACGGGCAGCAGTAGCCACTTACCATCAGGAGAACTACAAGCTTGTATGCTACTCCTGTAGTATAAAAATGCGTGATTATGTGCTTCAGAGTGTACGCATACAAGTATTCGATATGGTGCCATGGTGTGTTCATTAAACCATTTCCTCCAAAAATCGAATTAACCTCAGTTCTGACGTATACTCCAAACCATCCCCAGTAGTAGACTAGAACTCATAGAATCATATATGGATTATATACAAATGATTAAATAATAGTTTATTGACATTTACGAGAAATATAAATAGCATTGTCAATTAAAGTAAAACTGCTCATTAAGTCAGAAATAGTAATAGTAAGTAAGTACAGAAATAGTTCGATGACGTATGTGGGGTGCCTACGGTGTTTATCGTAATATCAACCCCAGTTTCACCCGCCTCCCCTTACCATGAATATATTTATCGACCAAACGTCACATTTTTATACGTAACTAGATTTAGTTCATAAATATAGCATGTTTACGGAAAGTAATTATAAGGGTTTTACACGTTAGCTCCATACTGAGTTTTAGAATCATGGGTACTTTGTGTACACAAACACACATCCAGACCCAGAAAATCATTTTTAGAAATTTAGATTTTTTTGGCCGGGAACCAAACTCTTTTGCATGTCACACTGATTGACAAACCTATTATAGAATTTGCCCTACTTGACGCCGATTACAAACACACTATCACTCCTTTCCCACCTTTCTATCAATACAAAAAATCTTTCACAATCTCTCTCTCATCCAACCCTCTAACACCACTGATTTCATTGATATCATTAGATGCGAACCAACTTAGTCTTCAAAGATAGTATTGTTGTGACCAACCCTTAAGGTATCTTACAAATCCAATCCCATCTGGGGATGATTAAAAATTTCCATGAATGAACGGCATATCCGTTTCCACTTCCATTTCATAAAAATCATCACAGATATGATATAACTCGGTTCTCTAAAGTTTCGTCGCATTGCGGGTGCTACATTTTTCGAATTCAATTCAATCAGCGTGACCTTGACCCTTGCAAGTTCCTTCAGCTTTATAATGGATGTCTTCGACTAACAAGAAACTACTTGAAAGTTTTATATAACACTCGCAAAAGCTCGCGGCTTTCGCTAAGCTTTGGCTTCAAAGCTTTCAGATTTAAGCGTAAGCTTTTGTAAGCTTCATACATTTCATACGCTAATAAGATCTTTGTAGCATACAATACAGGAATTACTTTCTTTTGATCCTTTTTTTACACCGTTTTGACCAATATTTTGGCTTTTTAAAGTCAAACGCCCACTGACGATTTTTTTTATAATATTGACGTAGTAATCGAGCATGCAGATATTGCATACGTGCAATTGAGAAATCTTAAAAAAAAGTCTTCAAAAGTATGTAAAGTCTATCAATTCGTCCTTGGCCAGCGCGGTGGACTATGGCCTAACCCTTCTCATTGAGAGGAGACCCGTGCCCAGCAGTGGGACAGAAATGGGTTGATGACGATGATGAATCGTGCATGAAGTCCATCTGATGGTGAGTAGCTACTGCTGTCGCTCATAGGCATTAATAAACCTCAGATAAGACTAGATACCTAGCAAAGGTTGGTAACAGATGCATTTGTAATCCCAAGCAGGATTACTTCCTGAGATGTTCAGTAACAGTCCTTCTATGCCCTTCTACTGCTGAGAATTAATTTGGAACGTATAAGGTATGTGCGTAACCACACCCTTCATAACTAAAAACATGCTGTTAACATTTCTGTTATCAAATAAAAGAAGAAAATGAGTAGAGGTTTTAAATGCTCACGATATACATTAAACTTGGCAGAAAAACATGCTTATTAAAAGGCTAAAGAACTGTGATTGTGGTTATAAGGGTTCATTAAATTTTCAGGGTAATCACCCCCTTCCGTTTCATGATAGTACCAACATAACAATGACCGATTATTATCAATTCATGAGTGGTATTATTTATAACTAGCTATGCCCCGCGGTTTCACACCCGTTAAAAAGAAACACGGGCAAAGCTAGTTCTAAAATATAAGTAGCCTAAGTTACTCCTTATTACATCAGCTACCTGCCAATAAAAGTCCTGTCAAAATTGGTCCAGCCATTTCAGAGATTAGCCAGAACAAACAGACAGACAGACAAAAAATATTATTTTGGTGTATGAACCGCATGTATGTTCATATGCATGTAGAAAAAAGCGGTTATTTCAATATTAATAACAGACACTCCAATTTTATTTATATGTAGGTATAGATGGAGAATTAAGGAAATGTATGTTGAATGATATATTAATCACTAGCTTTTATCTATCCCACGGGGACGGTACTATTTTAGAAAAAATACCTATGACCTTTTTAAAGCCCTGACAACGTATGTACAAAATTACGTGACATTCAGTTATGTAGTTAAGACGTAAAAGTGTAGCGAACAAATATATATATTTTTTAATATAGGAGTAGTAGACGAGCATGCAGTCCACCTGATGGTAAGTGGCTACTGCCGCCCATGGACATCTGTAATCAACCCCAGATAGGATTAGATATTCCTACCTGAGGTCGGCCACAGATGCGCCGCTACCCTTGAGGGCTAAGCTGGAACGCCTCCGAAAAGTCTGTCTCCCTTACTACACCCTTCAAACCGGAACACAGCAGCGCCTAACACTGCTGTTATTAGGTAGAAATAGGTGTGGCGGTGGCGCCGCCGGAGTCGAACCGCAAAGGGTTCTACCACCTTTAATTTTCGTTTAAAGCCTGCCAAACAATGGAATTTGACAGTTGTTTCAGAGGAGCGTAATGTAAAATATCGCAACGATTTGTCTTGTGAGAAGAACTTTCTTTCTTTGTATTTTTCCTGAAATTCTTCAGGAAAAATACAAAATACTTCCTTTTAAATCTTACGATATATTTTATTATTTTAAGCATAATCAAGACAGCAGTTTCTTGTAGACAATATGCTCAATGAATTAATTTGTTACATTTCTCCCGACAATAGAGACACGTGTCTAAGATGTCGTGTAAAAACCAAAACGTACTCCGAAGTTGAATTTTTCATTATTTAGTGTTTTCGGACTAATTTGAAACTTATTTAAGACGCATGTTATCAATACTGAAGTTCCTACTTTTGTAATGATCAATGAGCAATGATCTACATGACATTGATACTGCTATATTATTGTTAAATACGTCATCGCTACGCTTAATAACTAATTTGTGACGCCTCATGTTCACCTGAAAATTCTTGAAACAAAAATAACAGCACTATTAATTACCACAACAGCTTTAAATGTGTAACGATCATCACACCACTTGAACAAATTATAACACAATATTTTGTTAAATATACGCCATGATATCTACATATATAAAACTCAAAGGTGACTGACTGACATAGTGATCTATCAACGCACAGCTCAAACCACTGGACGGATCGGGCTGAAATTTGACATGCAGGTAGATGTTATGACGTAGGCATAGATATATTATCCTACTGTTAGTATAATATATCTATGGACGTAGCCATCCGCTAAGACAGGATTTTGATAAATTCTACCCCCAAGGGGATAAAATAGGGGATGAAAATATTACATCGTAACGCGAGTGAAGCCGCGGGCAAAAAGCTCGTATCATATATATCACAATCATGATATATCATAATAAAATATGCAAACTTTATTTAACGTGCAAGTGTTTTTCAGAGTAACGTCTGGGGTTCAACGATCTACACACTATAGATGTCTGTCAAGGGTATGAACAATAGAAATGATACCTCATGCATACGAAGAGATACCTCAGATATTGTGCAATATCAATAATTGTAAATATTATTTAAAAGTGACCTATCACTTGCTTAAATGCTGAAGGAAAATATCGTGAAGAAACTTGAATAACTGATAAATCTTAAAAAAAAGTTTTCAAAGGTGAAGTCTACTGATACGCACTTGGCCAGTGCGGTGGACTATGGCCTAATTCTTCTCATTCTGAGAGGAGTCCTATGCCCAGCAGTGGGACAGTAATGGGTTAATGATGAAATAGAGAATAATATCACCGCAAACGAATAAGCAATACAGTGTAAATAAAATATGTATGTTAATAAATTCATTTTAAGAATTGTTATAAAACAAAAAAATCTCCTTGTAAACAGTACAGCCTATGTCACTCCTACAATTTACACAAATCCAACGACACCTCATATGTTAAAATTTGTTACGTTTGGGCTGTAGGGCTTTCCAAAAAATATAGTATGCTCAAAAACATAATCCTTTGAAATCAGATAATAAATAATTATAGTTTAAAAACTAAAAACCACGCTAGAATGACACAAGGAAAATCGTTAACCTGATTCCTGACGATCCTGATGAGATGAATGGGGTAAAATTATTAAAAGCGTGTATTGTCATCGATTCTTGGTAAGTGTTCAAAATTTTAAATTAATCGGACCGTTCAAAGTGGGTAAAAATCGAGTTTAAAGATTCCGTTACATACATACATACATACATACAACCCAAGCTAATAAAAGCGTGGTAAAAACAATGTTAGAGGGCGAATTGAATTTACATATACATATGTATAGGATATTATTGGTACAGAGGCTACGAGAAATAAAGATTATCCGTTTCAATACACAAAACTCAATTCCACTTATAGTACACAATATCAATTTCATTTTACGTGTACGTAATATATTTTTATTTACTTTGTATTCATATTGGTTACGAGGCACTCAGTTTTATATGAGTATTGTGTGCGGTAATCGAAACAGATTTAGTTCATGTAGGATGTCCTCGATGTAATGAGAAAATGGAGGACAAGCCCACGCTTCGAATTATCCGTCTAGTTCATTACCGGTGTTGGTAGCAACACGTTTGATTAACGAGAGATTAGTGTGTTGTTAGAGTTCTGTGAGGACTGTTACTAGGTGTACAGCGATGGCCCGTTTGTCTTTTATAACGAGGTATATTTTGAAATTTTTAGGATTATGTTGGTAGAACAGAACTTTCACTTTGTTCATCATATATCATATATAAAAAATAAAAGTAAAAAATTAAAATGAGTTTAGAGAAGAAATGAACGATGAATGAATAAAGTTTTTGAATGTATGTATGTCTTATTATTTGACACGCCGTGACGGCGTAACAAATGAGGTGTCGGTGAATTCGTCTAAATTCACCATGTTGTTATTACCGTTGACAAACAATAATAACTACAACCAATGCTTGTGGCACTAACCCTAGTGCACGAACTGTAAAGTTGAACAACCTTTGATAAAAATCGTTTGATAAAAATCATGCTCATGTTATGTATCGCGAAACGACTGAAAGAAACCTACTTTTTTTATTAAAACTACACAAGTATCGTAGTTTAGTACTACGGAACCTGATATGTGCCGGATCTGAGTCTGTCTCGGACTCTTCCGGTTATTTAAGACCCCGAGAGTATAATACCCGCTCCAAATAGGGCAATTTTGCACAAGTGAAGTTAAGGATAACAATCGTTTTGTATAACGTAATACATTTCAACTGCAATGAGGACAACGAACCTTGGCATAGAAATCAATTGCCCAAACACATCGGTTATTTCTAAAGTGGGTCGGGCACAAATCAAAACGTACAATGACAGATTCAAAAACAATTAAAATTTTGATCTTACAAAAACATACAAGTTTGTTTACTCCGAAGCGGTGATTTTTCGGAAATGCCTTCTATTGCTGTTGAATTAATTATATTAGATTAAGCATTTCTATGGAAATTTAATGATTTAGACAAAAATTTAATTTCTGCATTTTTGAGTTAGTGAATGGTTAAATATTTGAAAACTTAAAATAATGTTTATTATTTATTTATTTATAATTTTGATCTACATCCGTATTCTTTTTAAAACTACCCGACAAGTTGCATGTCGCCAGAAAAGCAGTTATTAATAAAAATTAAAAAAAATACGTGCTAAAATAATAAAACAAGCCTATTTTAAATTAACAAACTCACCCAATCATAACATCACTAGATAAACCCATATTTGGTCCAAACCTTGCCTCAAAAATAAAGGGTACTTTTAAAAATTATTATTAATAGATTTTAGAAATTATCGACCTAAATTCCCATTAGATGGATCACAAACGCGTCCTCTGTAAGACAAATACTAATTTGGAATACATCCAATGTCTAACCGTGGACTTCACTCGCCGGATATTAACCACAGTTAATAATAGGTAGAGAACAGATGCATTATGACATAATCTTGGCGAGTATTGCCAGGTTATGACCAGTGTTGCTACGACTAAATTAGATTGGTATGGAAATTGGTGTCTAAGGGACACATTCTTTTCCGAGTTTCAACTTAGTTCTCAGGGAGCAACGCTTCTATGGCCTCAGTACCCTTACCAGGAGTTTTTACGTTTCGACAAATATGACTGTTTTGGTATTTGTTTACGTATTGGCCCATACGATTTCCTAGTTCTGACACGATCCGCTAGGGGCGCTGATTGGAATTTGTATGGGCAAATATGTAAACAAATACCAAAACAGTCATATTTGTCGAAACGTAAAAACTCCTGGTAAGGGTACAGGAAGGAGTCGAACAACAAAGGGTTCTACCACCTTCAAACGCATATTATACACATGAATTTGTGAGCAACTTATTTTGAACCCCAAAATAGAAAATTAACCTTACCCAGCTATCTATCAATCAAGCATACATACGTTTCTATCTCTGAATAGATTTACTATGATCTTCTTTG
Organism: Epargyreus clarus clarus; assembly: GCA_014595695.2. NCBI lineage: Eukaryota > Metazoa > Arthropoda > Insecta > Lepidoptera > Hesperiidae > Epargyreus > Epargyreus clarus. Next base: position 2,992,263 of record JACTTY020000033.1, read on the forward strand.
CAGACGCCGGATAATAACTTGAAGAATTTTTGACAATTTAGTGAAAATGGGTTTTCTCTGAAATGCCTGGGACGTGCCTTTTTTTTTTTTTTGGTTACGAGGGGGAATCCTTCAAAAGGTACCCTATGCCGTGGGAGCGACACGGGGTTATGTGGGATTCTTACCGCACTAAAACCCCCCCGGTGGCCGTCGTCGGCGCTGCGTAGAGGACTCCGGGATCTCCAAAGGAACGCAACCGGAGTGCTCTTAGCGCGTTGCCCCATCGGGCTCTGCCCAGGAGAGCTGGACGCTCGCCACACCGTCTGGTGGGCACGACGGTATGCCACACATACCGCTGTCCTTCCCGGGGTCACTAGCCGGGCGGTTCGAGCTCCCACTCTTGCCGCCCGCAACCCCGGAAGCCCCTTTTAGTCGTCTCTTACGACAGGCAGGGGATACCGTAGCCCTATTCTGGCCCCGGAACTACAGGGACACCGCGCCGGTGGGCGTTATATACGCCCGCGGCGACTCCTCCTCCGAGCGGGTTCAGCGCGCTTCCTAGCTCGCTCGGCGTCTACCTTCGCGGACATGACTATGTCGCAGAAGGTGATCATGCCTTCCCAGGCTTCGCTGCTCTGAACCATCGCCCCAACAATGGCCGCTGGAGACAGGTCCGGTCCCACTTTTGACACGAGGATCCGCCGCTGAGACTCCCACGCTGGGCAGTACTGCAGCGTGTGCTGTGCGGAATCCTACGTGCCCGTGATCCAAGAGTACTTTTTCTGGGAACTACTTATAATCATTAATTACATATGTACGCTGCGGCCCTTTGAATAGTGTATAGGAGAATTATATATGAATTTATTGCATATCGTTCAATTCATGTGTATAGCACCCACGATATAGGGAATTCTAGTGTAGGGCTGCGAGTGTCAAAAGAGTATTTTTTAAATTAAATTACCATAGGAAGACCTGGATTCCTTGTGTTCATTTTTTACGGTCTTTTTGTGGTCTTCAGACGTCCTTCAAACTAAGATAAAGCCGGAGATATCTGGGCGGATGGCCACCCTACCCCTTAAGCGTAAAATAAAACGCCTCATATATGTGTGACAGAATTCGTCGCTGAATATAACCTCACTGATCGCTACATAGATATGTAGCGTTAGAGAGTAGAAATAGGTGTAGAGAACCTACTGCTACCTAGTTTAGTTGCGTTAGTTTATTTAGAGCTCGTCAGCCTTTGACAAATTTTAATGACTGCATTTTTTTAATAAAAACCAAAAGGGACCTATTTAACAGATCTTCTGAAATACAAAAATACGCAGGAGAGCCTCTCATAGTATTAACATTATTTTATTTGAAGTATTTGGTTTCATTTTAATATCTATTACTAGATCACCCTCTTAAAACCTAATATGCTTTAATTTAATCAATCTTTAAAAATTAAGATATATATTATATATATAAATATACCGATATGGTACTAGACATAATAATCTTTATGTTGTCAGGTTTTGGTACCAATTTTTCAAATGACGCCCGTAGACGTGAAAAAAATATAACCCCTTGGGTTATATTTATGCATTATTATTTTTACTGCCTATTATTTTTATGCATTTTTTTTATTTTACATTTATGGTTCATCAACACGATTATGAGTAGTAGGATAATTAAATTAAAATTATAGAGATATTAGTATTAGTATTCAGTAATCACAAAATATCTTAGTACTTAATCGGTACTCCGTGAGTAAATGCACGAATGTAAATTGCATAGGAAAATCGTAGGACAGCACGCAAATGGATGATTACTATGATTAGTGCAACTAATAACAATCGTTGTTACTAACTATATTGTGACTTCCAAATGTTAATTTTCACCTATAAATACCGGTTTTCAAGATTAATTTAAGTAATACTCTGTAGTGATCAATGGTCCCTGATTTATATCTGTAAAAGACTTAAATTTGAAAGGTTCTACGTGAGGATGGAAGGATATGGATGTCGACTGACTTACATAATAAGGGGAATCCGCGAAATATCCACCGAATGACGACCCGAGGTCTCCTATACGAATTAATTTGGTAAAACATCTGATGTCGTTTTTGTCAGTCCCTTTTGAACAACACATAAAATTTATATATATACCTTATATAAAAAATAAATACAAAAAATCTAAATTGGGTAAATTATTTATCAAACTGTAATAATATAACCCATAGTATAAACTTAGATTGTAAAAATAAAGCAGTGACGCAGCTTATTAAAACGATAAAATTACGCCGTACTCCTGTAATTTTTTGATGATAAAAAGAAGTCTGTCAAACGAGCTGCGGAATTTTATAGACATACTAAATGAAGTAATATTTTTTAAATTTAAAGCTTCACCAGCCAAACATTTTTATATTAGATATCTATGTAAGATACGCTTTATATTTTATTAAGGAACGAAGGTTTTATTTTTTGTATCACCGCATAGGAAGACAAATACAGGATCAAGATATAACAAAAAATGTTATGATCGAAAAAAAAAATTAAACTTTCTGTTATTCCTTACGTAAAATTCTGAATTGTTATACTCGAATTAAATTAAAATAAATGTATAGAAACGATAAAAATAATTAATAAGGTATTTTTATTATTTTGTGTTGTACTTACAAAAATATATCATTAAAAATTGTTATCGTTTAAAACATTTCACAATACAAAATAGATGTTCGGATGACACAAATAATACAGAATCACGATAGCGAAGATCATAATAACTAATTCAACAAATAAAACAGGAATCGTGCTTTGTGAAGCTTTCGTTCATTCTGATAATTACATAAGCGTATAAAACTTACCGTAACTGTGTTCGTCCCTGAAGCATTTTAATGTACTGAAAACTATTTATTTATCACTGAAAATATAATTTTACATATTTTTTGGGGGTAATGCCTATATCAACAAATTTCACTGATATCCTGAAAATATTTGAGTTAATTTTCAGTTGTGTAACGCTGCAAGACGTGCTTAAAAGTGATTATTTAATTTGATTTTAAAGTAAATAATGCTAAGGCGTGCTGAAAATAAAATAATTAAGTCCTGAAACACCTAATTCAAACACCCTTATAATTTTCATTCATCCAACTTTTGTCACTAAGCAAAACCCTGATTACGTTTTTTCTCTGCCAATCTGCACAAGGAAATTTTAAATCGGAAAATAATTTGCGTTACAACGAACTTTATGCGAGAGGAAAACTTCAAGGTCGCGCCGTGAGCGCGCGGTGTAAGTCGAAATGGATCCAAAGTTGACTTACCGCTGGATCCTACGTGTTGCCTACAGGACGCGCCGCACAGCACTGCGGTGTATCGACCGAGCCCGCGTGAAATAAGCACGCGACGTCTAAGAAACTTGCCCTAGTTAGAACTAAAGGAACCCTTCGTGGTTCTCCGGAGGCACCGGCTACACCTTTGCCTCCGCGTTATAGCAGCAGTGTTCAGCGCTTCTGTGTTGTGGATTGAGGAGCGCGAGGAGTTTCAACTTAGCTCCTAGGTAACAAGGCAATCGGCCGACTTTAGATAGGACTCCATTCCAATCTGGAATCGAAAACTTTGGGGTTCGATTGCAGAGGCACCACCGATACGCGTATTTCAGCATAATAACAGCAGTGTTCAGCGCTGCCGTGTTCCGGTTTGAAAGATGTGGTAAAGAAGATATATTTATCGAGGCGTTCCAACTTAGACTTTAGACGTAGAATTACATCTGCGGCCCAACTAAGGTAGGACTTAACTCTTATTTGGATTGATTATAAATGTATTAAATTATTATCTTACATATAAAAATCTTGAGTCACAATGTTAGTTACCGTAATCCTGCGAAACGGCTTTACCGATTTTCACCAAAATTTATATTCGTATTCAGTAGGTCATACCCCTAAGTGATAAGGGTTGTTCACCCATAACATTTTTTTATTTATATGGCAATACAACGTTTGCCGGGTCAGCTAGTATTATATAAAAATGTTTATGTGCGTCTGTGGTCACTTACCATCTGACGGATTACTTCTGACTTTGGTAAATAAAAATCTAGAAACAAATATAGGAATTATTGGTATTCCGAACGTCTGAATGTCTTGGCATTCCGTTAAAAGTACACTGAATATGACGGTGGCAAAACGCACATTGTTATGAAATTGAAAGTTGGAAGGCATACAGCCCATCTGAAAGCCGCCGACGAGATAAAGACTAAATTTGAACGATTCGTGTTTGTAGGCGTGGTAAAGGTGGTAGAATCCTTCATTTCGCCTAATATTATTTCCATTTCTACTCAATAACATCGATAATCTACGTGCTAAACACTATTGGGCTTTGATTTGAAGAGTTTAGTTGGAAATTGACGACCCGCGTGGCGGAGCGGTCACCATGCCGGTCACACGCGCGAAGGGTCCCGGGTTCGATCCCCGGCCAGACAGATATATAAATGATGAATTTAGATTTCTGTTTCTGGGTCTGGGTGTTTGTGTATTTATCTATGTGTGTGTTCATGGTACTCACGACACAGGGAATCCTAGTGTGGGGCTGTGAGTGTAGAAAGCGTTTATTAAAAAAATAATAATAATAAAAATAAAAAAAAATGTCATCAATTCTATATGAAGAGCCTTACTTAAATCTAATGTCTACATGCTTCTTTGTCACTTTAAGAACGCTCTTTAAGCAAAACATATGGTATACTATCCGATAAAATAACATGGATTGATGCGATTTATTGCATAATTTGTTGCATAGAATTTTCCTTGAAATAAACGATGTATTTAAAACCTTGAATATACAATTATATTTCTTATCTCAAGTTAACATTAATAAGTACATTGTCTTCCTGATACATGGGCGTAATCATAACTATACTGTGGACAAAAATAATCACTTTATTATATTTCTCTAGTTTCCTGATATTAAGCAATATGAGCATAACCCCGCGGCTTATGTAGATCTCAAACGACCTAAAGTTAAGCAATGTTGCGCGCGGTCGGGAATTAGAAGTGACCGCTATGACCGGTGTGATAGCTGGGTAGCTAAACATCAAGGTAGTAGAACTTTGTGGTTCGACTCCGGCGGCACCACCGCCACACCTATTTCTGCCTAATAACAGCAGTGTTCGGCGCTGCTGTGTTCCGTTTTGAAGGGTGTGGTAAGGGAGACATACTTTTTCGAGGTGTTCCAGCTTAGTCCTCAGGGGTAGCGGCGCATCTGTGGCCGACCTCAGCTAGGAACATCTAATCCTATATGGGGTTGATTATAGATGTCCATGGGCGGCAGTAGCCACTTACTATCAGGCGGACTGCATGCTGGCCTTCTAGTCCTATATTATAAAAAAAATGAATATTGTGCGTGTCCTTGCATCGGAGTGCACCATAAACCACTAAACTATGTTTCCCGGAGTCGCTGGCCAGACGGTTCAAGCTCCAACTCTTGCTGCCCGTTACCTCAGAAGCCCCCTATTAGTCGTCTCTTACGCGGGGGATACCGTAGACCTATTCTAGTCCCGGAACAGGGACAAACAAAGAAAGTCCTAGAGGTAAAATAAGATAAAATAAATATATAATATAAAATCGTAATAAAGATTCCTCGAATCTATTCAAATTAGGTCGACCTTGTGATATCTTCCGTGGGTCCCTCCGATATGAAGAAAATGAATAAAATATTGAGATTTAGTCCCATAACATTACAGGTGTTTCCAATTTCGTACAGATCTTGCGATAAATCTTGCCGATAAAATATATTGCTCGTAATTTTGTGCGTTATGAAAACTTGACTTTTATACATACGTTCAAAATAAGGTATGAATACCAGTGATATTATAGTTAAAACTGGGCTTCTCAATCAGGGTATTAATTGTTCCCAGCAACTCATTTTTCACAGAACTTGGAACACAAAGTTACAGCATGTGTTACTAATGACCCAAAATAAATATAAATTGCTCGTATTATGAATATTGATATAATTATACGAGCGTATTTGGTATAATTACTAATATTTATCCGCGTTGGACCTACGTTCTGTTTTTTTTTTATAATATAAAAGCAGCAGCAGACGAGCATTCAGTCCACCTGTTAATATAATTAAGCTATCTATCTAGATATATATTACCTTAAAACGAGCAATTCTTGTATATATATTTATATCAACAATCTCGGAAACGGCTCCAACGATTTTCTTGAAATTTTTCGGGGGCGATAAATCGATCTAGCGAGGTTTTATTTTCCGAAAATGTCGTTTTAACCGTGTTTTCATTAAATAAAAACCTTCTACATCCTATATCATTAGAATACGAAGCTAAATTTCGCCATCATTAACGAAGTTAGAATAGCTCGGTCGGAAAATCGCGCGCCTTATAATGCACGATTGTTTCTTTTATTTTTTCTCTTTTTTTCGAGTTCCTTCTTTTTGTGAGAAAAATAATTGCTGTCGTGACTTTTTTTTTCAAATAATCGGTATTTTTGTTTTATTATTACAACACCGAGCCAAGCTCGGTCATCCAGGAACTATAATATTAATTAATATCACTAGACTGAACAGTAATAGTTGCATTACAATATGGCGTAACTACAGCTTTATGATGGGGTTCAAAATTAGTTAAAAAATATCAGATATTACTAATTGTCTTCCAAATCCCGGTATCCCGTTACGAGAAAGATATAATTATTTGGTGATTCCTTTTTTGTCTAAAATATGGACGTAAATTGGACCCTCTTATACACGTACTATACGCTTGTAGCAATCATTAATTTTATTATTTATACATTCATAAATATTACCCGCATAATTAATAAAATATTTTTTTAAGTTTTAAAATCCAAAACATTAATATATAGTTATCGAGATTTTATATTTAGTTTAAAGTTCAGCTTTTTGGCAACAGATGGCAGGGAAATATAATGGCTTACAACTACAAGGCATTGAAGTAATAACTTGAAGTAGTACCAACAGCGCCATCTGTATAGAATTTTGAAATACAAAGTACAGCACCTGTAGCACTACCATGAGTTTGCATAGAAACGCCACTATAGATTACGTTAGTCGATAAAGCGTAAACTATCTTCGAATATTTTCTGATAAAAACCGTACCATGACTTAATTTTACTCGCTAGCGTTAACTCGATTCTATTTCTTGTTATCAAGTCGTTATGTTAATAACAAATACTATCGTACCTAACTTCACACCTCATGACACTGTCTCTTTTTAATTATACTGAAAGGACAGAGTAAGATAATAATTCCCGAAATAAACAAGTATCCAAGCCGAATAATTAAAATTTTTAAATAACCCTGCAAAATAAAAAAAAATCATCAAGAGTTCTTAAACGTTTGAACAGACGTGACTTTTCAAAATTATATCGGTTACGTACTGAGTCTCTCGACAACGGATTTATTGATTGTTATTATCAGTCAGTAAAATAGATATAATTGAATAAAATATTATTATTATTTTCCTTAATATATTTATGAGAGTGGAAGTATTTACGATAAACGCCTAACTATAAAGGCACGGCTAAGACGAACGCCTAATACAAAAGGGGTTATCGCCATATGAAATAATGTTCGGCAGAGAAGCAATAACATACATGCATGTCTTATTAAAGAAATCTGTCCCATCATTCGGATTAAATTACAATACGCTTCCAACCAAAGCATTTGAACGAGGTAATAGAGTACAAGTCCTAAGCTCCACCAACCCAAACGTGAAGTGGGTGTTCGGATTTGTCAACCGACGACTGGGCAAACTTCATTCTGAGGTTAGGACTGATGATGGTAGACTGGTGCGTCGTTATCTCGACCAAATGTTACCGGCACCCCTGGTGGAGTAGGTGGAAATGGCGGTGGAGGGCTGTCACATACTGAGTCTCCAAGCGACGGATTTATTGATTGTTATTATGTAAAAATGGATATAATTGTGAATAAAATATTATTATACTTTTCCTTAATATTTTTATTTCATAATATCGGTTATAATCTATCATGTCTTGTGAAAAGTCAAGTGTCAACATGGTTGGGGCTTGCAAAACACTCCTTCCAAACTTTGCGTTCCAAAAACATTCCTCGTCTTTATATGCCGCCGCATCTAACATGTTCCATGCTAAATATGTTCTTGCCGACATTATTTTCTCAAATAGTACACAAAGTCAAATGAAATTATAAATAGAAAACTATTGTCATGCCCAATTTTGCTAGTGAATAACAACTACTATCGTTACGGTATTTCTTGACAACGTCTGTCAAATTAATGACTCAAGGTACCGAATTTGTATGGCAATAAATCATAATGACATTCGCTAGCGATTTGATTTCGATAGGTTTTTTACCTATCGAGTTACGTAGTGGCTCATACTACGGATTTTAGATCTACGAGTAACCACCAGAGGCGCTGTACAATTTTTCATACATTTATTTTACGCAGTCGCTAGCGAGTAATACTTTTGTAAACTCATGGTAGTGCTACTGACTACAAGATGGCTCTCATATGGAAGATATATTCTGTTATTAATAGAATTACTTAATTGTTATTATAGTTAATTAGGTTAATATTGTAAATAATTAAATGCAACTAAAATTAATAAAATGAAAAATTGTTTCAAAAGAAGATGAATATCATATGTATCAAAAATTAGATGATGTCAAATATTCATGCTACAAAGTGTTTATCATTACAACTCCCGCGGGCCTTGGTATACTAGCTGTGCCCCGCGGTTTCACCCACGTTAATAGATTATATTGTTTAATTGCACAATTTTTCTATGCAATTAGATACAATCTAATTTATTAAAAATGATTATGAATTATATGATTCTTTTACAACGTATATAGAACGTAAATAATTTATAACCGGAAGGTGTTTTGGTGTTATTAAAACATTATAATGTTTAATTGGACATTTTTTAATGCAATTAAAATCTAATTTATTAAAAATATTGATAATTATATCATTCTTTTAGAACATATATAGAACGTCAATAATCTATCAGCGATTTGGAAGGTTTTGCTTTGAAGAAGCGGCGCAAGAAACTCCATACATGTGTATAATGTATATTTAAAAAAAATAACAAAAAAATAAAACCGACTTCTATGTCTAACTTCAGAAATATGTACTAAACCAACATTTATTTCAATTATTTTTTATTTTGTAGTGACATAGAAGTCGGTTTTATTTTTTTGTTATTTTTTTTTCACCCTTTTTAGTGATGATATGCTAATGTTTGTATTAATATTATGTAAAATTGTGTAGAGGTAATCATGAATAGAGGTAAGGTTTGAATTCATACGGGTTGGACCCACCCGCTCGCAGGGCGCTACCGCGCCCTTCTCGCTTAGTTTTACATTGTCTTATATGTTCCAACCTAACCTAACCAATTCAATACGAAACACTATAGGCGAGGCTATATGAGATACTATATTATTGGCTAGGTTAGGTTGGAACAGAAAAGTCATTAAATCAAACTAGGTGGTAAAACTCTGCGAGTGAGTCGGTCCAATTTACCTTAATTCAATAGTTATTAAAACTACAACATTTATTAATCATATTTTAAATTTGTAAGAAGTCATTGTCAAGTTACTGTAGGTCATATCCTACATCATATGTCTCTACTCAAAGACCTTATAATATATTCGTAAGCTCCAAATGCCTAACTTGTATGGTTGAGGCAGGAGGCACTTCTGCATTATCAGGGTTGAAGACTTGAAGGCCAAATTTTCCATCATATATCTCAGCTTATCGACCTTATTAAATATCCATAAGTTTCAAATGCCTAACTTGTATGGTTGAGGCAGGAGGCACTTCTGCATTACCAGAGTTGAAGAGTTGAAGGTCGAATTTCCCGTCATATCATGTTAATTTAGATACTCAATGTTCATTTTAAGTTTCATAAGAATTGAGTGGGCAGAAGGTAAGTTGTCATAAAATATGTAAAAAGCAGGGGTAGTGATGATGAGTTCCACCCCATAACTTAAGTTCTAATCATCAGAGCATACTAATGTTATGGTAGGAAAGTACCGCAATGAAACACCCTTTCATATAAAAAAAAAAATTGAAATTGGTTAAGAAATACTCGAGTAATTGAAGTTTATATGAAATCGGTTTTTTCCAATTTTCCGGGAAAACTGGCGAATATTTTCAAATTTCCTTGAAATGGGTCCCCGTGTGAAACTAGCCGCATACAATGGTGTAAGAATCATATTCATATTTATATGAAATTTCATTTCATTTCATTCATACTGATCGGTCGCGGCATCGCGAAAAAATCGCGGAACAAACATAAAAAAAAAACATACATACGGTCGAATTGAGAATTGAAAGGTACCCGACGACGTGGGAGCGATGCCGGGTTATGAGGGAATATAACCGCACTAAAACCCCCCCGGTGACCGTCCTCAACGCTTGTTGGAGAACTCCGGGATCTCCGACGGAACGCAACTGGAGTCCTCCAAGCGCGATGCCCCGATCGGGCTCTGCCCTAGGAGAGCAGTTTTCGCTCCTCCCACACCATCTGGTGTTCACGACGATATGCGAACACACATACCGCCGTCCTTACCGGGGTCGCTTACTGGACGGTTCGAGCTCCCAGTCCTGCCACCCGCAACCCAGGAAGCCCTATTTTAGACGCCTCTTACGACAGGCAGGGGATACCGTAGCCCTATTCTAGTCCCGGAACTACAGGGACAGGCTATCACAGCTCTTACATCGACAATTTGTGTTTTAACGATTTTGACTTCGATCATGATGTAGAAAATGCATGTTTTAGTGAAAAAAAAATTGCTGCGTTTTTCGCATGTTTAGGGTGTAGCGTTTGATAGTATCAAATAGATAGTTTCCGAAAAGTAGGTGAATTGTCTTCTAGATGCTACAAGTTCCATGTTTACTGGGACCCTTACCTTGCTAGGCGTGAGGACTGATTGGAAACCCCAATTATATTTTTTTTGTTTTATTACACTTTGAAATCAGAACACAGTAGCCGTTAACTCTTTAATAGAAACAGGTGTGCCAAAAGTGCTCTCATGATGAAACCCCTATTTCCCCTTTAAAGGTAGTTGAACCTTTTGTGGTTCGACTCCAGCTGCACCACCGCCACACTAATTTCTACCTAATAACAGCAGTGTTAAGCGCTGCTGTATTATGGTTTGAAGGGTAAGAGAGACCTACTTTTTCGAGGCGTTGCAGCATAGTCCTCAGGGGTAGCGGCTGTATTTTTCTCAAACATACAAACATTTTTTAATATAGTTTTTTGTTTTATTTTATTTATTAAAGCCTGCAAATGAAACACAAATGTAAAACTAAAACTACTTATAATCATAACGTAACAGATTATACAAAAATGTTTCACAACACACTAAATGCAAATTATAACATTTTTGTGCCTTCACACAAAAGTTTAAAAGAAAAGGGATGACCTATAATTTAAAACCTTTGAAAAGGGTTGCTTCTTCTTTTGAGCCAAAAACATAGATAAAATGGAAAACTTGTCCTCAAATCGATGCTAACAAATAACAATAAGTAAATAAATCGATCAAGCGAATAGTACTGGCTTGCTGTTCGGATAATTAAATGAAAAAAATCACATTAAAAAATTGTATAATTTGTTATGTATAAGATACTTTCTTTTCTTATACACGAAGTATCAAATAAATGTGACGCGTGTGAGTGAAATATCTTTGGTACGCAAAGTAAATACATTGCGTACCAAAAGATAGTTCGTCACATGCGTCGTCTATTTAAGTATTTGTTGTGCTATAATATTACTGTGCAATAATTGCCGTACCATTTTGCCGTACCATTTTGCCGTCCCAACGAAGAAGTGCCTAAAGGATAATTACGACAGTTATTAAATTACGTACGATCAATATTAACACCAGAATCGCGGCGGTGTCTTATTAAAAATTCTATCCGTCCGTCACCATTTTCTTTTTTGATCAAACCATTTTCAACAATAACCATATCACTAGAATTATCATTATTATCGGGACAATTTTTATTTTCTCTATCAGTTTCAAGTTTAAGTTTTTGATTTTTAGGTTTCCTAACATAAGCCTTAATATAAAAGTCAACGAAAAGAATGAGCATAAACAGGTTTTGGGGTAGGAAAACAGCTGAAGTCCATCTTGGGTATTTACATTCCGGTATGAAGATTACAGTGCTCATATGTACGACGAATAAGAAGAACTGCAACTGGAAGTAAAAGAAAATAAAAGCTTTAAAATCGAAGAAGTTACAGTAAACACGCACATCACGAAACTGAACAACTGATAAATTGATTTATATTATGATCATTGTAATTGTTTTATTATCATGAATTTAGAATAAAAGGGTCATTATTGATTAACAATAATATACTTTAATATTGGATTAACACCACTGATAGCCAAATGACTGAGAGGCGGAGGTTCGAATCTTAGGCATACATCTCAAGGCAGGCAATTGCTCAAAATTATGTGTATATTGGAAATTTGAAAGGTGTGTGACGTTATTTACCAATTCGCACTGATAGGAGACCCGTGCCCATCAATAGGACCACAATGGGTTTACAATGCTGGGACAGAAAGAATAAGACATACAATAACAATTATAGTTTTAAAACTAAAAACCACGCTAAAATTGCACAAGGAAAATCTTTAATCCTGATTCCTGACGATCCTGATGAGGAGAAGAATAAAATTATAAAAATCATGTATTGTCATCGGTTCTTGATAATTGTTTAAAATTTGAAATTAATCGGGCCGTTCAAAGTGGGTGAAAATTGAGTTCATAGATTCCGTTACATACGTACATACATACATATAACTCAAGCTAAAAAATCGTAAACTCGTAAAATCGTAACTAAAAAATCCAACTTACAATTTGCAACTGAGTGACGAGTTTCTTTGCCCATAACATATTCTTAATGCTTGGTATTGCGACAGATAGCAGATAATAACAATACATTATGATGTGGACGAAACTATTCACTACTCCGATGAAAGTACCGTGTCCACCTGGAATCACAAGGAAATAATAAATGTAAGTTGTAACCACAGATTAGATTAGAATCCTACCTGAGGCCAGGCCTGATGTTGATGTATTTTATTACCTTACTAGATTTATAAATGTATTTAGTATTCTAAGGACATACAATGTTTTAGGTTAAGCCCGTAAATTACGTGTTATGTTACAGATCCTATATATTATAGGAAGGAAAGGAAACGCAATATATTACAGCAAGGAAACGCCGCCAGCGTTTTGGGAACCATGCCTCACACGGAAATTTTAGATGGCTTATTTTATTTATAATTTTCTTGTATATTTTGTAAATAAGTCCTTTTTTAGTTTATAGTTTATTTTATTACTTAAAATTTCCTATATTTAGTAATTATGATTGTAAATAACATAGATCCTATATATAAAATTCTCGTGTCACAATGTTAGTTACCACACTCCTCCGAAACGGCTTTACCGATTTTCACCAAATTTTATGTGCATATTCAGTAGGTCTGAGAATCGGCTACTATCTATTTTTCATATCCCTAAGTGATAAGGGTTGTTCACCCTTAACATTTTTTTATTTGTATGGTAACACAACGTTTATCGAGTTAGCTAGTAAATAATAAAATAAAGCAAAAATGTCGTCGCAAGCGCAGGCAAACCACGAAGGGAATGACCCTATATATTTAGTTACAATATTTACCTGGATAATATGTAATTGCACCCCAAGTGAGTAACACCATGCCAGTATGATGGTAGACATGGAGGAAGGATGCTTGGTTAAACTTTTTACGAAGCACGAAGAATACCTGAAATAAAATGTATTTTTAAGAAACTTTAAAACTGTAAAATTTACCGCAATGCAGATACGAGTATATACATGAACAAACTCTTGGTACTCAACACAAATACAAACAGGTACCATTTTGAAGAAGTGATAGCCTAGTGGTTAAGAAACTCAGCCTTTCGATCGACCGGCCTGAGGTTCAAATCCCACGCACGCACTTCTGAAATTAATTATCACTAAACGGTGGATGAAAACATCTATCTTCTTCTTAGTCGTTTCGCTCTTGTCAGAGCGGTCGTGGTCATCATGTGTTGTGTGTGGGGGCTGATGTGACTCGCCTCACGACATTTCGCCATTTCTGTCTATTGGTGGCCAATCTAGAGCACTCGTGTACAGGGCCACAACATCTAGGAAAACTAGATGTTTTCATACATCTTTACATATAAATAAAATTGGAGTGTCTGTTTTTAATATTGAAATAATAGATTTTTGCTACATGCACATGAAAATATATACGGTACATACACCAAAATAACATTTTTTTAAATTTTTGTCTGTCTGTTTGTTTTGGCTAGTCTCTGAAATGGCTGTACCGATTGTGACGGGACTTTTATTGGCAGGTAGTTGATGTAATAAGGAGTAACTTAGGCTACTTATATTTTAGAACTAGGTGTGTCCCTGTTTCTTTTTAACGCGGGTGAAACCGCTGGGCACAGCTAGTCGTGAATAAACGTGCTCACCTGAGAAATTAAAAAAAAAGGTATGTGAATTGTGAAGTCTACCAATACGCACTTGGCCAGTGCATTGGACTATGGCCTAATCCATCCCATTTTGATAGGAGACCCGTGCCCAGCAGTGAGACAGTAATAGATTGGTGATGATGACTCTTTTCAAATACAATACACTAGAGCTCTATGTGGTTCGATGTCGGAAGCACTACCGCCACATTGATTTCAGTCTAATAAAAGCAGTGTTAAACGTTGCTGTGATCCGCTTTGAAGAGTGTGGTGAGGATGTAGTTATCCGAGACGTTCCAACTTACGGGTCTGTAGCCAATCTCAGGTACGAATCTAATCGTATCTGGGGTAGGTAAAAGTCTATGGGTGACAGCCACTAACCGTCAAAAAACAACACAAAAATTTAGTTTTAATGAATCAAACTTATATTATGAATCATGTTGTCGGTTTGTCTCGCTTTCATAGTTTAACAAGTAATTAATTAAAAAAATCAAAAACCCGACTGCACCAAAAAGGCTGAAGAAGAATTTCCAAAAGCAGTGAAATATTTCATTTCGTTATTTTTATCCAGAAAGCGAAATACAAAGTTTCGTAGTAGGTGTCTGCTTCAAAAACAAAAGATATTATCCTATTTTATCCTCGTAGTGCTCATTTACGCTATATAAAGAACCTATGTGTAAAATTCCAGCACGCTTAAGTTCAGCGGTTTCCCTTTGCGTTGATCTCTGGCACAGCAACTCATTCATTTAGTCAGAATGTCATCTCGATGTGTATATACGAGTATATATGTACTAGCTGACCCGGCAAACGTTGTGATGCGATATAAATAAAAAATGTTAAGGGTGAACAACCCTTATCACTTAAGGGTAAAAAATACATAGTGGCCGATTCTCAGACCTATTGAATATGTATATAAAATTTGGTGAAAATCGGTGAAGCCGTTTCAGAGGAGTACGGTAACTAACACGAGAATTTTATATATAAGATATATTATATAATGTAAGTGTAATCTCCTCTTAAATTCCTTTATTTTGACACCCTACTCGATAGGTTTGGTTAAAACTTTTTTTAAAACGTGTTGCTATTTCGTGACAAAATCCACCATTTACGGTCTATAAAATATATAACTTCAGTAAATCAAAGTTTCGGTCATTATTTTACCTCGTTATAGCTAGAATTTCATTATTTTTATCCAGCAAGCCTAATACAAAATTTCATAATGTTTGCTTCAAAATTGACGATTGTTCAAATGAACTTTTAACCCTTATTTTACCCTCTATGGGGTTGATTTTTCGGAGGGGGATACATAAGTGCGTTCTTGTTCCTATCCAAAAAGCGAAATACAATATTTTATAGTAGTTGTTTCAAAATTAAAGGATTTCAAAAAAACTGTTTTCCCCTATTTTACCCTCTTAAGGGAAGAATTTCCAAAAGGCCTTTCTCAGTACTTATTCACGCTATATAGTGAACCTATGTGCAAAATTTCAAAACTGTAAGGTCCTTGGTTTAGGCTTTACGTTGATTTCTGAAAAATGAAAAAGTCATTTAGTTTGTCAGTCAGTCAGTCACCTTGCTGTTTTATATATATACAAATATGTTTTTATAATCTCCGTTTAATTTCCTTTCATTTGATACCCTACTCGATAGGTTCGGTTAACTTTTTTTTTTAAATGTGTTACTATTTCGCGCCAAAAATCCGCCATTTTGATTTTTTTTTTACTAATACTTATCTAAGGACACTCGGGTCATTGAGACAAATATAATGACACCTTAACTGTTGAAATTCATCCAGCCGTTTGTTAGATCGGATCAAATAAAGAAAGACAAACATACAAGATACGCGCGAAAAACATAACCCTTCCTTGACAGTCGGGTAAAAAGTCAACCAATCATGAAATTTTGCATAGGTACATGATTGTGTACAGAATCAGATTTACACTTTATGGTTTTAACAACATTTTGTGATTTTTCTAGGCATGATTTATATTTCACTTAACATAAGAAACCTTTGTCCTCATGATCATAACATTAAGGACAAATTTATCAAATTATTATCATTGGTCTGTAACTTCGAGCGTAGCCGCGGATAAAACTAGTCATTATGGCATTGATTCAAAAAAGTGCTATTTAAACAAAATATAAGAAACCATTAAATTCAACATTAATTATTCCTAACGGAAGCAACATTGGGTATTGTTTGGTAATTAAAATGTGGCGTTGAACCAAAGTTAAGTTACATATGGGTCACAAAATTATTGACTTACTGTATCGATAAGGTCAATGACCTTCGTTATGAAGTAGAAGTAAACTAATTTTGCTACTGCTATTGCATCTGGAGAGTTGGAGCTGTCGACTGGTTCGCAGATCCATTTGTAGCTGCCGCCCCAACCCCAAAACCTTAGGCTCTGAAACAGAAATGTTTTTATTAGTAAGAGAACCTAAATTAGTAAGTGTTTGAAGGTGGTAGAACCCTTTGTGGTTCGACTCCGGCGGCACCACCGCCTCACGTATTTCTACCTAATAACAGAAGTGTTAGGCACTGCTCTGTTCCGTTTGGGTGTGGTAAGAGAGACATACTTTTCCGAGGCGTTCCAGCTTAGTCCTCAGCCTAGTCTTAGCGGCGCATCTGTGGCCGACTTCAGGTAGAAATATCTAATCCTATCTGCGATTGATTACAGATGTCCATGGGCGGCAGTAGCCACTTACCCTCAGGTGGACTGCATGCTCGTCTGCTACTCCTATACTATATAAAAAAAAACATGTAG
This sequence comes from Epargyreus clarus clarus, assembly GCA_014595695.2. NCBI lineage: Eukaryota > Metazoa > Arthropoda > Insecta > Lepidoptera > Hesperiidae > Epargyreus > Epargyreus clarus. The sequence continues at coordinate 3,009,518 of JACTTY020000033.1, forward strand.
TGCGTCTTAGAAGTGGCCTCTACCGTCCATTTGTAAATTACCAGTTACATTTAATTAGGCGCATTAAGAAAATCACCCACTTAGTCGCATGGGGTCTAGAGTGAGATCAAAAAAAAAAAAATAAAAAGGAGTATAAAAATAAACAAAACGCAGCGTAGATTTATCAACATATTGGAGTTCTTTATTTAATTTTAAAAAACAAAAATCTTTAATTGAAACGTGGATTAAAAAAATTAAATAATTGTGATGACTCACATGGAATCCATGTGCGCCATTTTATATACATATTAATTACTAATTATTATACATATTAAGTTATTTATGTAATTCTAACTTTATAACAATAGTTTTTTGAGCCTTTAGTATCCTTCTTACATCTTAGATTATTAGGATCCTTCAGATCTAGTAAGGCAGGGTTACAACAGGGGTTACTCATTTCTCAGAGACAACACAATGTAATGTTTTAGGTTAAGCCTCTAAATAACATTATTATGTTATTACGTACCTATATGTATATATAAAAATCATTGCTGTTCGTTAGTCTCGCTAAAATTCGAGAACGGCTGGACCGATTTGGCTAATTTTAGTTTAGAATAATTTGTGGAAGTCCAGGGAAGGTTTAAAAGGTACAAAGTTTGCCGGGTCAGCTAGTTATGTTATAAATAAATAGATAAAAATAAATAAAAACATTTACAGTCGACCTCAGTAAGTTCTTCAATCCAATCGGCTTGTACTATAAACTGTAAGGTTCATAACGCATATACCACGATTATAATTATGTATAGTGTGAACGATATAACACGCAGTTTAATATTTTTAACACCTGAATAGTTTAAACTTAAGAGGTCATCGTTTATAATCCAGCGATTTTAGCTCGACCTCGGGGTGATTGAAAAAATCATAACACTACAGTACTTAGTTATATCGTGTTAATTGTTTTTGGCCTTCACGGCTCATTACAGTTACGTTACTCATATTCGTAGTTATAAAATGTACCGTTTAACACTAGTAGCTACGTTTCATGTGCATTTCTGCCCTTCAGAGGGCACATGAATCCGTTAGGCCCTTAACATTAGTAACTACATTTCATGTGCATTTCCGCCCTTCGGAGGGCACGTGGATCCGTTAGGCCCTTAACACTGGTAGCTACATTTCATGTGCATTTCCGCCCTTCGGAGGACACGTGGATCCGTTAGGCTCTTAACACTAGTGGCTACATTTCATGTGCATTTCTGCCCTTCAGAAGGCACATGAATCCGTTAGGCCCTTAACACTAGTAGCTACATTTCATGTGCATTTCTGCCCTTCAGAAGGCACATGAATTCGTTAGGCCCTTAACACTAGTAGCTACATTTCATGTGCATTTCTGCCCTTCAGAGGCCACATGAATCCGTTAGGCGCTTAACACTAGTAGCTACATTTCATGTGCATTTCTGCCCTTCAGAGGGCACATGAATCCGTTAGGCCCTTAACACTAGTAGCTACATTTCATGTGCATTTCTGCCCTTCAGAGGGCACATGAATCCGTTAGGCCCTTAACACTCGTAGCTACATTTCATGTGCATTTCCGCCCTTCGGAGGGCACGTGGATCCGTTAGGCCCTTAACACTAGTGGCTACATTTCATATACATTTCCGTCCTTCGGAGGGCACGTGGATCCGTTAGGCGCTTAACACTAGTAGCTACATTTCATGTGCATTTCCGCCCTTCGGAGGGCACGTGGGTCCGTTAGGCCCTTAACACTAGTGGCTACATTTCATATACATTTCCGTCCTTCGGAGGGCACGTGGATCCGTTAGGCGCTTAACACTAGTAGCTACATTTCATGTACATTTCCGCCCTTCGGAGGGCACGTGGATCCGTTAGGCCCTTAACACTCGTAGCTACATTTCATGTGCATTTCCGCCCTTCGGAGGGCACGTGGATCCGTTAGGCCCTTAACACTAGTAGCTACATTTCATGTGCATTTCCGCCCTTCGGAGGGCACGTGGATCCGTTAGGCCCTTAACACTAGTAGCTACATTTCATGTGCATTTCCGCCCTTCGGAGGGCACGTGGATCCGTTAGGCCCTTAACACTAGTAGCTACATTTCATGTGCATTTCCGCCCTTCGGAGGGCACGTGGATCCGTTAGGCCCTTAACACTAGTAGCTACATTTCATGTGCAATTCCGCCCTTCGGAGGGCACGTGGATCCGTTAGGCCATTAGTTACGAGCTGTCCCCTGCGGTTTCATTCACTTTAAAAATGTAAATGCTTGGGAGATTTCATAGGTTTTATATTTTGTGTGCGGAACATAATTCTTATTCTCATAGTTATTACGTCTGATATCAATTCTACGAGGATCTAATTTAATTTTTTAATTGTACTCAATTGAAATCATAATTCTTTTTTGAAAAAAAATCTGATAGAGAATAATAAACTTTAATTAGGGGCGCGGGGTCTGCGCGACCCCAAGTCATTTTCAATTCTAGTTATCTTTTTGGGTTTATGCGCTAGCAAGTGGAAATTTCTGGTAGCTTCCTGACTCCTTAGTCCCTCTCGTGTCAGTATTGATCATGCAGCAAAAGTAATTAGATTTGCTGTAAACTAGAGCTTGGGTCGCAGCGACCCCGCGCGACTATCAACGTAGTTCGAATTTAGTTATGCATATGTTTGGAAATTATTAATTTTATGCATTTCTTTTTTTTTTATTTTAATTATATATAACTGTATATCATTATGTTTGAACAGTTATATTGCTTTATTACTTTATAATATTTGATAAAGTTAATTTCAAATTATTTTTGGTAAGCATATGAATGTTATTGTGTTACGTTTTTTTTTAATACGGATATATTGTATAAGCTTTATAAATACTTATTATTGTACTATTATATAATATAGAAGTAGAAAACAAGTAAAGATCCATCTGATGACAACTGGACATTGCCGCCCATGGACTTCTGTAATTTCCTTCAGATAGGCTTAGTGTTCTACCTGAGTTCGGACTTAGTTGCTTTTCTAAACCTGAAGAATAAGTTGAAACGACTTGTATAAGTGTATCTTGCTTACCTTACCTAAAAAACCAGAATACAGTGGCGTTAAACAGTGTTGTTATTAGGTAGAAAATGGAGTGGCGGCAGTGCCTCCGAAGTCGAACAATGAAGGGTTCCACCATTTATATATTGCATTGAATTATATCCTTCTGCGGCATTTTCCACTATGTTTGACAACAAAACCGATAAAAACACATAGATGAGCGTGGGTAGAAACTCCATCTATATCTTTGAAAAGTTGTTTATCTGATTGCGAAGTTTCAGGTCCTTCAACAATTAGCAGAGGCTAATATACCATGAAATGTGGAAGGTAGTAGTTACCTGTCGATCTATCTACGTTAAAAAAATATAAAAACTACTGCTAAATGACATAAATGTGCCAAATTAATCTGTTGTCACCACACGAAAAAACGTATATAGCGATTATCAACTAAATTTGTACTCACGAAAAACATTGTTTTTAAATTTACTTTTTTTATATTTAATAAGACGAATTATTTCTGATAGAGCGAGAAAATGATATGTACCCCATTTTTTCAAAATGGCGGCTGTGGAACAAGAGTTGCGTCCCGAAAAATTAAAATTTAGCTTAAACCAACCTCCCTGACAATTAAAGAAATAAATTTTACCCCTCGACTATTACAACCTAAATGAACATTTCAATAAAAAATAACTTACATTCACAAAGAGTATAGTGCATAGCGCCATTTGGATGGCATTGTATATTATTATAGCGGTATCCATTTTGAAGGCAGGACGGTCCTTCATCCACCGAGGGCCCCACTTAAAGACGAACATGAGGTATATTCCAAGCAGAATTAGCCCTTGATAGGGCTTCGCTACTAAGAACCAATCACGCGTTCTTGTATCTGAAAAAATATAATAAAAATAAAAATATAAATTATTTTTAAAAGAAAAAATGATTTATTTATTTTTTTAAGTATTCATATTCCAGCACTCAATAGTATGTTGTCAATGCCACAATGGATAACTTTAATATATTATTCGGATGATTATTATTCGGAAAATTCGGTTCGGTTTATCACAGATGCATTTTTGCTTCAGAAGTAACTTGCGACGTCTCGCATAAATGTGCTAGATTTGCTACTCATAACAGCAGAGTTTAGCGCTGCTGTGTTTTGATTTGAAGGGTGTGGTAAGGGAGACATACTTTTCCGAGGCGTTCCAGCTTAGTCCTCAGGGATAGCAGGTAGGAATACCTAATCCTATCTGAGGTTGGATATCCATGGGCGGCAGTGGTGGGCCCATTTACCATCAGGTGGACTGTATGCTCGTCTGCTTCTCCTATATTATTGTTATACTTATAAGTCTATGCACCATAATAATACTGCTATTAAAAGTTCGAATAACGGAGGATCCTACTTTATTTAATCTTCATGAATTTTACCTATACCCACAGCTTTTCCGTGTATTCAAGATTGGGTTGTTAGCATTGTATTGTCTGTTTATTTTGCTTATTCAAATATCTGTTATTAGACAATAAATTAAATATTAACTAAATCACTCAAGACAAAAGCATTATTTTTTTTACCCTTAAGGACTAAATTGAGGACAGGTAACTCTACTTCTCGTCAGATCAATTAGCGAAAAAAAATCTTAGTCTATGGTTATAAGTCAAGTTACTATTATTCATAAATGTTTTTCAGTGTGCCAACATTAGATAAGATCAGTTATTTACACTTCTATGGGAACTATATGGAGACTTCTCGATCGTAGGTTTTCTCACAATACTCTACACCACTTACAATAACTCATAATAACGTCTTACACACTTCAAGTGTTACAACATTAAATAAATAAATTCATACAACAAAAACAATTGAATTTAGAGACCAAACTATCATTATAAGCCGTGAGCGATTGTTTGAAAAGTGAATATTTAATACCATATTTACATACGAATTTTAGAAATAATAATCAAAAATCACTCACCAGGTAATTCATGAAAAAGTATATTGTATCCTCGTATTATTTTTCTTATAATTTCAGCCATTTTTCATAACCTTACTCCTCGATATTAATCTTTAAAAATTGAACTGAAAAAAACACTTTAAAACCGTACTAAAATATTTTAAAATTTTATTCCAAATTTTAGTATTATATTTCAATAGCGAACGACTGCACGTATAGTTGTCTAGTATATAACTGTTTGTTTTAAATATTTATGGAAACTTTAATTAGCCTACACAGTAAATTAGCATATCTATTAGATGCATGGTCATTGTTACAAATAGTGTGGGCATGTATACTTTTAAAACAGTTTTAAGTGTCACGTGCAGTGATTTTTAAGGGGATTTAGATGAGGAACCATTTCTTTAACCGTTGGATATCTAATATATAATCTTCTGACTATAGATAATCTAAGCTTAGTTTTCCGAAGAAAATTATTCATTTTAAGGGCTATATATTTAGCCAAGTGGTGACTACATCAAACCTTACTAGCAGAAATATATGGGATTCATGGGAAATTTCGTATGTTCATCATATGGTATAAAAAGCTAAGGTACAAGTTTTTTTCTAAATATCTCTTGTTTTGATGACGATCGTATTAGAATCTCCTGAATTTTAAGTGGTCTCGGCACCACAGCTAGCTGTATATTTCGGGTTGCGGTTGTGGCTATAAAAGGGTCTCTCCCGACATCTTAGGTTTTTTTATAATATAGGAGTAGCAGACGAGCATGCAGTCCACCTAATGGTAAGTGGCTGCCCATGGACATCTGTAATCAACCACAGATAGAATTAGATGTTCCTACCTGAGGTCGGCCACAGATGCGTCACATCCCTTGAGTACTAAGCTGGAACGCCTCAGAAAAGTAGGTCTCCCTTACCACATCCTTTAAACCAAACCACACCAGCACTAAGCACTGCTGTTATTAGACAGAACTAGGTGTGGCGGTGGAACTGGAGCGAACTCTACCACACTGCTCCAATACATATTGGTGAAAGGGCTATGTTACCATCAGTTGGACTGAATGATCAGTTGCTACTACAATGTTATAAAGAATCTCTTATTTACAATACGTACTTCTCAATATCTGATTAGGAGTAAGCGTAACTAATGAAGCGTTTTTCCTCCGTCTTCGCCGCGGACAAGCTGTGTGATTTTAAAACTCATGATTCATAGTGTCCAACCGTGTGGCGGATAAGGACACCGCGGACCTCCTGATCGTAACAAATGTGGCACAGCACCGACAGGAATGAGTCTCCTCCTTCGTCCTGCCGTTCCCGTGACGCACATATATGTCTCACGACTCCATTACAAAACGAAGGTGTCTGATATAGTGGAGTATGTGACAATAAAAACCATGTACCGATTGGTGGTTGAAAAGTGGGTGGCGAGTAACGCAGTAAACTTTAGTTCATTTGTTACACGTGTCCCTATAGAGAATCTAGCAACCATCTTGAAGGAGCAGCTCTGGCCGAAGGGAGTTGTGTTGTGTGTACATGATTTAGTTATAAGTATATATTTTACATTTTTAGGGTTCCGTACCCAAAGGCTAAAAACGGAACCCTATTACTAAGCCACTGCTGTATATTCGTCTATCACAGGCCTCTATCTCTTGAACTGTAATATTATTACACTTATTTTTTTATAATATAACGTTAGCTGCTATAACAACAAATACTAAAAATAACGAAGTTTAATATAAAAGGGGGATCAAATACAAGAAAGCAGCACCCAGACGTTACCACTAACGCTATCTGTTTTCATATCATTACATCACACATCGGTAGTATACAAAACTTGCAATAGATGGCGTTACTTGTTACATTTATAGGTATATTTCGTACGAAATATTAGTAAGAAGGAATAATATAAATAAATATACGAGTAAGTTAAGCAATATATTTTTTAATTAGAAATATTATTATAACAACTCAATAATAATTATAAACTTAGAATTCTTATAACATTTTCTATGAACAATTTTCTAACAATAATAAACATTTATCGGTAGGAAGCCTCCATGTGCGAGTTCAATTCGTAGTTGGCCAATTATTTAGGTTTTCTCAGGTTTCCTCAACATGTAATCCTTCACCGTTCAAGAAAGTGGTAATTAATTTCTTATACGCACATAATTTAAAAAAAATCACAGGTGCGTGCATGGGATTTAAACCTCGGACCCCTCGATCAATAGGCCGAGTTTCTAGACCACTAGGCTAAACTGGTGTTATTAAGCAGAAATAGGCGTGGCGCCGCCGAAGTCAAAACAAAAAGGAGTTGGGTTGAATGAATGTCTTAAGGATCGTTGTAAGAATGGCCTTTATTTTGTTAACGAAGGGGAAACCTTCAAAAGGTACCCGGTGCCGTGGAAGCGACACAGGGTTATGTGGGATATTCTGAGAGGAGAACCGTGCCCAGCAGTGGGACAGTAATGGGTTGACGACGACACATATGCTCATGATTTGTGCTTTCATTGCGTAAATACTAAATACTTTATGAGAGAAAGGGAAAACATTTCCAACATATTTTGTTTTCTGTTATCATCATAGATAAGTATAGATATCTCACCGCTTGGAATTGAAGGAAGTCATTAAATGGCTCAAACGGCTGACAATGTGTCAGCCGTTTAATGGCTGTAATGGTGTTCATTTACGCGGGAATATTCTGACATGTGGGGCAAATACACGAAATCGAAGAAAAAGTGCGGAGAAATATCGTTTCATTCGTAAATTATCTATAAATTACATTTTTTAATATTTTTCAAACACGAAAATAGATGACAGTGACAATTTCAATTGTCAAAACTGGTTAAATTATCTTGTTTGGAGTGAGTAATCTTTACTAATCTATGGTTGTCGTTAATGAATTATGGTCTAGTTAGAAGGTAATGGGAAATTAACATTAATACCTACTTTTCAGAAGTGACTCGTGGGGTGACAAATTAAATACATATTAGTTTATAAAATGTGATATACTCATCATTGAACACTAAATTAGTTTTTATTTTATTTTATGCACAATATATTTTATGAAAAACACCAATTTTATTTATGTGTACATAGGTACATATTGTATACCTACATACCTATGTACAATACGTACGTTATTTTAACAATACAAAATATACATAATTACATAATACAAAACAAAGAACAATAAAGAAAAAATATCTAAAGTGTAACTAAACATGCATAATTAGTATATACAATCCGATAATAAAAAAAAATAATTGGTCAAGAGAGAATCTATCGCACATGTAGGGTTATGTACCAACAAATTTTTATTTTTTAGGGTTCCGTACTCAAAGGGTAAAAACGGAACCTTATTACAAAGACTTCGCTGTTTGTCCGTCTGTCACAGGGCTATATCTCCCGAGCTGTAATAGATAGACACTTAAAATTTTATTTAAATTTTACGAAGATGCATAACGGTAGCCGCTATAACAACAAATACTAAATATAAAATAGAGTCAAATATTAAAGGGGGTCTCCATACAACAAACCGGTATATTCGGCATTTTTCGATCTAACTGTTAAACCGTACTAGGGAGACGGTGAAATGTTTACAATCCGTTTACTACTATAACTGGTATTATAACAAATACAAATAAGAACCATAAAACGTATATTTATATAGTTATTTTGATTATATTATATGTAGTTTACGTATCATTAATCATCATCCCAACGCCATCTATTTTTGTGTTATATAACTAAATATTGTTCAAAATTTACGTATCATTCATCATCGCCCCAACGCCATCTATTGTTGTTTTATAGAACTAAATATTGCAGAAAATAATAAAATGAATAAAAATAAGTAAAAAATAATGAAAGATGGTACGGAAGCCTCCATGTGCGAGTTCGACTCGTACTTGGCGAATTATTAGTATTTGTTATCATAGCAGCCATAGAAGTAAATGCATACAATACATAAAACGTAAAAGGCTGAAAAGTAGCCGTTTTTGGTATGGCGAATACCATGTATTTTCAAACTACTTTTTATTTTTGGCATTGGATATTACAACCGTTTACCTATACAGTTCAAGAGATGAACCCTGTGACAGACGGACCGACTGCAGACACTTAAATTGTTGCGTTTTACCCATTTGGGTAAGGAACACTAAAAATTACTCAAATATTATTATATGATTCATAATTAGATTTCCAAAATGTAAACAAAGAAATGTCATTGTCAAAATACTATTATAAGTATTGTAAACCTTAAGAAATAACAATAAATAAAAACGTGTTTTCTTGATAGGTTGTTTACATTTTGGACACCTAATTATGAATCGGACTATATGTAGAATAGCAGTGCGGTACCCAAAACACGCTCGTGGCGTTTATTGCAATTTTAAATAATTTAAATCAACTAATAATAAATGTGTTTTATTAAAGTCATCGTTTGACAAAAATCACTTTTCTGTGCGAGAAACGGGAACCCTGTGGCTTAATACAGACTTTTGAAAAAAGATCTCATCTTCTTTTGATACTTCAAATACTTCATTCTTATTACTAACTCTTCCATTTGTTGTTTGACTATCTGTAGCTATCTTTTCCTTCTTATCTTCAGGTTTCTTTACATATGCTTTTATGTAGAAATCTAGAAATAGAATAAGCATGAAGATATTTGATGGTACCAAGAGGGCGACGGTGATACGTGGGTAGTTACAATCTTCTTTAAATGGTAAACTTAGCATATGAATTGCGACCCACGCTAGCTGGACCTAAAACCGAAAAATATTATGGTTAAGAAATGTAAGTAAATAAACCGTAAAACAGTAATAACAAAGTAGTCGCAGCGTAGCAAACAAGTATGTAATACATTTGATGGTAAGTGGCTACTGCCGTCCATGGACCTCTGTGATCAACCTCTGATAAGATTAAATTTAAACACACCATTGGCCACAGATGCGTTGCCCATGAGGACTAACTTGAAACATCTCTTATATGTATGTCTCTCTTTCCCTTGTTTTCTATGCAACTTGGTACTATTAGATATCCACTAACTACATTCTACCTTCGAACGTCTAGACGCACGGCAGGCTACCACCCCTATCAAGGCCTCATCAAAGCTTACCATCAGGCGAGATCGAGGCCAAAAGCGTGTCTATCAACTACTAAAAAATAATGATGCATAAAAGGCAATACTAACAATTTGCAATTGAGTGATGTGTTTCTTCCACCAGGCGGAGTTGTTGACGCTGGGTACACTGATAGTGAGAAAGTAGTAGAAATACATGACAATATGGACGAAGGAGTTGATGACACTGATGAATGAGCCGTGACCCCCTGTAATTAAAACGAATTAAGAGATTAATACGCCTGAGATTAAAACGAATTTTAAAATGCTTCTTCAAAAAAATGTTGTCGCGTCTAGTTGAAGTCTCTAGAGTCCTAAACTGGAGCATATTTTGGCCAAAGAAATTACGCTAGAAATAGTTGTGGTGAAGGTACGGTCTCTATGTTCGAATTGTGCTAGTTCTATCACCATTCAAATTTCACTTGCTGATTGTTGAAGATATACTAATACATATTATACGGTTTATTCTCGTATCAAAACCCTAGCCAATAAATTGTCTTTCGTCGTTTTTGTTTCGTCTGAAAATTATGCGATTTTAATAATTGTCTCACGGCTCCTGTACTCCACTCTTCCACGGTATGATACGAAGCAGGGCCGGATTTAGAGGTCAAGAGGCCTCGGGGCAACAAAGGAGTGGAGGCCCCCTAGCCCCAAATTATTTTCCGAATAAAATGAACAATTTTTTCAGTTGAGTTTTTCAATAAATATTTTAGTGTGAAACGCAGGTAAGATTCTTCTAGTATTCATGTTTGTACAAAGTACTGTAGATAAAGGTAAAACAGAGAAAAAATATCAAAGGAAAAGATATATATGTCGCAGGCAGTTGAGAATATAATTCTATATTAAGTGGGTTTCTGTTCAAAACATTGTAATTAGATTATAGTTTTTAAAAAAATAACACTATATTAACTTTACGATAAATTCTGAACGAATATTTGATTTAATAATTCAAATTTGGAACTGTATCGAGTAAACACTTGACGTATTTCCGAACGCCATTGAACAAAGCTGTTTGGTGGGAATTAGGGGCGTGGTCTACCCCTATATAAGAGCTCATCCTGGCTGATGCAGGCAGTTTATCTTCGGATACGACCCATGAAAGAGCTCTGCTCCCAACAGAACTGTTGGTTTACCTGGTACCGTCTTGCACTGTATATTGCATAAGCGGAATCGCTAGCGCGATACCCTATGCTTTAGCTGTATTGCCTGAACAAGGCGATACGCTATTCGGGTGGACGTGTGGCCACTTTACGAACATAGAGCTGAGGCTCTGTTCGTCTCTATTCGGGTGGTTGTGTAACCACTATACGAACATAGAGCTGAGGCTCTGTTCGTCTCTATTCGCGTGGTTGTGTAACCACTATACGAACATAGAGCTAAGGCTCTATTCGTCACTATTTGGGTGGCTGTGAGGTCACTATACGAACATAAAGCTAAGGCTCTGTTCGTCACTATTCGGGTGGCTGTGAGGCCACTATTCGAACATAGAGCTAAGACTCTGTTCGTCACTATTCGGGTGGCTGTGTTGCCACTATACGAACGTAGAACTAAGGTTCTGTTCGTCATTATTCGAGTGGTGGTGGCCATTATATGAACGTAGAATTAAGATTCTGTTCGCAACTATTTTAATTTTGTTTTACTATTTGTACACCTATTAATATATTGAGTGTTGTCCTATCCTGTAAGATTAGTGTGTAAATAAACCCTTTGATTATTATTTATGGCTATGTAATCCCTGCAATATGGAAATCCTGACCTTCCTTCCTTGGCTCCAGATCCTACATATATACCTATATATTTTACTATTGTTTACTAGTCGGAATTAATAAAAATCCGAAGTCTCTATTGTGGGGGCCCCGGGGCTGCTGCCCCGGTTGCCCTCCCTTAAATCCGGCCCTGATACGAAGACACGGAAAAGTACTAAGATTATTTAATTATTTTTTTAAACATTTTGTCTTTACTTTTTACTCACCAGGTAAAAAAGTTATGGCGACCCAGCCCATTATAACCGTATTAAAATGATGGAATAGATGAAGAAACGACGCCTGATTGAATTTTTTACGAAGTATGAAGAACACCTGAAATTCATAAAGTACGAACAATGTATTGTTTATGTTGCTGTAATCTTAGCTTAGGTGGTTCATACATCTGCACTAATTGACTAACACAACTACTATTATTTACTATTATTATTTTACTATTATTTATTTATTGACTATGTATAAAATTGAAACAGGCGTAATTTGACATAGTATTTAAAACTTTTTATAAATAAAGATGTATGACCACGGAACAGAAAAAAATAATGTATGACCATAAGTTATGTTTATTTCGCCTTTTCTCTTCACAATAAAACCGTGAAATAGTGGTATTCTGGAAGCATTTTACAAAATGATGATTATGATTAGTATGGTTGCTCATTTAGACATAAGAGGGTTGCTATTGAAAAATATCATTAGTCAAAACACAGGTTTTTAATATTTGACGCTGACTTCATTTAACGCTGAAATCTAAGAAAACTATTGATACAGATACAAATACTCTTAAAGTCAAACACAGTACAACGATACGATACGATACGAATACGATGTCGTATTTGTTAAATTTTGTATGACGTCGCATTGAGCAACGATGCGACACCTTATCGGGTAAGTTTTAGCCTTAACGGCTAACTTTGCCGTTTTCGTATGAGCATTGTGTGCACGGCATACACATATTCTGCTAATATTCTTTAAGGAAAATCATTAAAAAACGTATAAATCACCGTATCGAACAGATCCAGGTATTTCAGCAAATAGTAATGGTAGACGGCTTCAGCAGCCCTTATAGCTTTGTAGTCGTTAGAGTAGTCCACGCTACATGCAAAGTTATTATTCCACCCCCACGCGTACCACAAGGCCTGGAATATACAAAACTATTTTAATGAAATTGAAGCAAATGAGGATGCAAACCACATCCGCATGGGCATCAACTCCGAATCAGATTTTGAGTTCTTCCTGAGAAATAATCGATAGGCCTTGGGTATACCGAAATATTTCGGTCTCTGTAGTTTAAGGACTAAAAAAGGGCTATGTCTGCCTGTTACTATCATCTGCCTGTTATAACAGTACCCGCACATACTGTCGTGCACTTCACATGGTTTGGTGAGCTTCATGCTCACCAGGTCGGAGCCCGACAGGGCAACGACCTCAGAGGACCCCGGTTACATTTAATTGGATATCCTGGAGTCCAAGGCCGGCTAAACAGGGAGTTTTAATACGGTTAAAGTCCCACATAACCCAGCGTCGTTCCCACGTTCTCGGGTATCGTTTGAAGGTTTCCACCATGTAACCAAAAACATGCCTCGTTTTTCTCTCCGCAACCATACCCTTCAAGATCCAACAATTATGTAGAACAGCTTACACTGCTGTAGTAATGAAGAAATAAGTATGCCTAATGTGTCAATATGTTTATCAACGTCGTGAGATTTGACATAAATGTAGTCGTGTCGTGTGGTGTCGTGACGGCGCTGTAGCAGAGTAGTATGTAGTATCGTAGCTATTATTAACCCACCGAGGCAGTTTGTCTGTCAGTCAGTGGCGGTCTAATTAAGCAGATATTTGCGAAACATTTTTGAAATTTAATATTTGATTTTATATGATATTCCAAACTACTTATAAAAAATATATATCAAAGTTACCTCAATAAACACGTAGGTACACAACACAACTTGTATAAAGTTGTAGACGATCATAGCCTTGTCCACATTGTAAGCAGGACGATTCTTCATCCATCTGGGACCCCATTTCAATACGAACATGAGGTAAAGGCCTAGAATACAAAGACCATGAGCAGGTTTCGCCACTAACGGCCAGTCTTGTGTCCTAGGATCTGAAATGAAAGTAGTTCCATAACACCAACGTATCCCATACATTTATAACTATACTATGTATTATAAATATATACACTATTACATATGTATACATTAATAAGGTAATTGTCACTTAAAGTCCAGCAGTTTTGGAGATTATCCAGAGCAAACAGACGGACAGAATACTGATTGTTTTTTTTTTTTTGTTATAAGTATATTATAGGAAAAAAACATCTTTTGATATTACAAACATACGTTACAATTTTAGTTATTTGTGAAGGTGGTAGAACTCTTTGTGGTTCGACACAGGCGGCACCACCGCAAAACCTATTTCTACTTAATAACAGCAGTATTAGGCGCTGAAAGGTGTTCCAGCTTAGTCCTCAGGGGTATCAGTGGCCGACCTCAGGTAGGAATATTTAATCATATCTGGGATTACAGATGTCCATGCGGCAGTAGCCATTTACCATCAGGTGGACTGTATGCTCGTCTGCTACTCCTAAAAAAAAGATTATTATATTACACTTACCGGCTCCTGCAGTTTCCATAATAAATTGGTATCCATTATAAAACTTTTTAAGTAGCACAACCATTTTTTAATAATACAATTTTTTATTTATACTTCACATGAAAATTTGAATACAATTTCCAATAATGTATTATGATATTTGTAATAAGAGCTCATAAATTATTAATATGCATAGAATGAAACATTAAAATATGCCGTTCGTATTTTAATTGATAATTTTACTGTTGTTGTACTGCTGTACTGTGGTAAACAAGTAATATGTGGAAAGTTAATAACTTTTACAGAATTTAATTGTTACATCTAGACAAAAGGCCGTGCATCCACCAAATTCCGCACGCACGCAATAAAATAAACTTCACTAAGAAAATCAAAGTCTTTAGCTGGCCCTAATCAATCACGTGTGTCTTCTTCCCAATGTTAATTCTGACTAACGTAACGTGTTACTATCATTTGAAAAAGAAAATTACGGAATCGATTTCAATAAAATTAGAATTGACATGTGCATGTAATTAGTACTAATTAGTATTAATTGAATTATTTATCCAGCAACTTTGGTCGCGTATTTTAATGCTCAGCATTACGCGACGAAATCTACAATCACTTACGCCCCTTATCAATAAATCAATCTATCGAATTTTTTGCCAACCAAATATCGAAATTTGTCAATTTTCGGCTTACTAATTTTATTAGACAAACATTAAATTAGTTCACTCCGGGAAAATAATTAGCTCGACTTGGCGGAGGCACTGCCGTGCCTCCAGATAGTAGGTACGTTATTTATTTTAAAACACAAAATGTACATTTTATGATAAATCGAAAGTAATTTCGTAAGCAAAAGTTTAATTAATAAATGCCAAAAAGAATTATTTATTAATGACGTGTATTCATAATGTATTATATGCAAAATAATAAAATATATCATTGTGTGTTAATTGATTTGGCGGTGTCGCTCCTATTGTTGTAAATTTCCAAAATACAAGTCAAGTAATATTTGCATACACTCTTTAGGTGCTATCCAAGGTACTGTATCTGTAGTGCCTGTGTGTCCATTGCACCTAGAAATAGGGAATGCTAGTATTTTTTGGTTATGAGTGTTAAAAGATTCATTTGCATATTCATTCTTAAACTATTTAGGTAGTTATTTTTATGAGTCAAATCCAATATTATGTCGTTTTTTTATAATATATGAATAGCAGCAACCGTGCAGTCCACCTGATGGTAAGTGATTACTGCGGTCCATGGATATCTGCAATGCAACCCCAGTTAGGATAAGATTTCAACCTGCCGTCGACCGCCTAAGCTGGGATACCTCAGAAAAATATGTCTCCCTTACCACACATTTCATACCAGAACACAACAGCGCTTAACAATGCTGTTTTTAGGCAGAAATAGGTGTGACGGTGGTGCCGCCGGAGTCGAACCACAGAGGGTTCAACCCGAATTTTGATATTTAATCTTCATAATAACAGTAAATTTATTCGAATAACAAAGTATGGTTGCAAGTGGTACGGTTTAGTTAGTCAAAGGTCAACTTACCTGAATTGTGACGTTATTTTGTTGTGAAATAATTACCATGTTAAGTACCTATAATAATATAAGTAAATAATAATAATAAGTAAATAAGTACCACGCTGTTAGTTGCTTAAGGGCCGCTGAAGGAACTGGAAGTTGTACGAAACCAGTAGAAATGAAAAAGGGCACAACAAAGATTAAGTAAATATTGAGAAAATCGAGATAAATATCTTTTGGTTTTTGGCGAAAAATATACAAGAATACTAGTGGTGCCCGCGGCTTCGCCCGCATTTTAAAGAAATAATATGAGATGGATGCGAAGTCTGTCGAATCCAATGTGAAACTTTCCAAAATCAACAACTACTTACGAATTAAAAATTAATTAAAAAAACCTTTTCCCACGGACTAAATTGTGAATTGATCTAAATTTATTTATATTATGATTTTATTATCGTAATATTACTTTAATATCGTCAAAAATAAGAAACTACGATTTGACATTTGTTTTCTTGATAGGTCAACACCTTTGTTTACATTTTGGATACCTAATTATGAATCGGACTATATGTAGAATAGCCGTGCGGTACCCAAAACGCTCGTGGCGTTTATTGCAAGTTTAAATAATATAAATCTACTAATAATAAATGTGTTTTATTAAAGTCATCGTTTGACAAAAATCACTTTTCTGTGCGAGAAGCGGGAACCCTGTGGCTTAATACAGACTTTTGAAAAAAGATCTCATCTTCTTTGGATACTTCAAATACTTCATTCTTATTATTAACTCTTCCATTTGTTGTTTGACTATCTGTAGCTATCTTTTCCTTTTTATCTTCAGGTTTCTTTACATATGTTTTTATGTAGAAATCTAGAAATAGAATAAGCATGAACACATTTGATGGTACCAAGAGGGCGACGGTGATACGTGGGAAGTTGCAATCTTCTCTGAATAGTAAACTTAGCATGTGAATTGCGCACCACGCTAGCTGGATCTGAAACCGAAGAATATTATGGTTAAGATAAGTAAGTTAATTACTGTATAAAGATTTTCAGAGTAAAGAGGGTGATACACGGGCAAGTAAGTACGCCGCGCAAATCGCTTGCGAACTAACTTGTTTGAAATCTTGCTCGGCTCGGCTCGGTACGTGCTGTCAGCACTGCGAGCCGCGAGCCATCATTTTCGTCTGTGTTTATTAGTTTTTAAAATGTGTTATTATATAAATCCTAAATAAAACAAAGCTTCTTCTATCGTCGACATTGTAATACTTACGTAGTAACTATTTATTAATCTGTGGTAATACAGTGTAAGAAAACTTACTTTGTGTCACCGACGTCGAGTCGAGTAAGTTGGCGATCTTTAAAAACCGCGTATCTAAAGTTCATACGTCTGTCACTTGCTTAAATATACCGTCAAACAGTAATAACCTCGTAGCCTAACGTAAACGTAGCAAACGAGCTAATAATACACTCGTGGTCAACCTCAAGATTAGATTAAAACACGCCGTTGGCCACAGATGCGTTGCCCTTGAGGAGTAAGTTGAAACTTCTCCGATAACTATGTCTACATTTCCCTTGCTTTCTATGCTACATGGCAAGATTAGAATTGCACTAACTACCTGCATAAATTCTGCATAAAATTCTAAGCCAATACTTACAATTTGCAATTGAGTGATGTGCTTCTTCCACCATGCGGAGTTTTTCACGCTGGGTATAGTGATAGTAAGAAAGTAGTAGAAATACATGACAATGTGGACGAAGGAGTTGATAACACCAATGAATGTGCCGTGGCCTCCTGAAATTAAAATGAATGAAGAATTTTTTTTTTTTTTTGCTAACGAGGGGGAAACCTTCAAAAGGGAGTCGGCGCTGAGGGAGCAACACAGGGTGGGACTATTACCGGACTAAAACTCCTCGTAAACGTCCTCGGCTTTGCATAGAGGTCTCCGGGATCTCCAAAGTAACGCAACCGGAGTTCTTTTAGCGCGTTGCCCCGTCTGGCCCAGCTGAGCATATCGCTCGCCACACCGTCATTTGTACACGACGATATGCGACCACATATACCGCCGCCCTTCCCGGGGTCGTTGGCCGGTCGGTTTGAGCTCCCACTATTGCCATCCGCACCCCAGGAAGCCCCTTTTAGTCACCTCTTACGACAGTCAGGGGATACCGTAGCCCAATTCTGGTCCCGGAACTTCAGGGACGTTTCTGGAGACCTAAGGGTTGGTGCGTATTTTGTTTAAAGAACTTCTCCACGCTACACATTGTTGTGGCGGTGGTATCTCTTAGTTCGATTTACAATGGTATTATTACCTTTCAAATTTTACTTGCTGATTGTTGAAGGTTTACTAAAAATATAAGATGGTTTATATCAAAGCCCAAGTCTATTTTTATTATGTACACATTTAGTAAGTACGTTTCGTTCATTTTGTTTGGCATGAAAGTTTTGCGTTTTTAAAGTATTGTATCACTTCTCCTGGTATAATAAGAAGACAAGGAAAAGTAATGAGATTCTTTAATTAATTTTGATAGAATATTTTATGTCTAATATCTTTATGTCTAATGTCTATATATTTTTGAGTCTATGCTCTACTCACCAGGTAAAAAAGTTATGGCGGCCCAGCCCATTATAACCACATTAAAATGATGGAATAGATGCAGAAACGACGCTTGATTGAATTTCTTACGAAGTATGAAGAACACCTGAAATACATACAATAAAAAATAATAACAGATCATCAACCAAAATGCTATGTAGGAAAGGGTAATATAAAACAAGTGACTATTTCACTGATATAAGTTTGAAGTAGCGTCAGCTCAACTTGTGCTATTATCGTGAGTTGACATATGAAACAATTTAAAAGATTTGTGCTATAGTCTCTTTTGGCGCTTCTCGTCATAATGAAACCGTGCGGATAGTGGTAGATTGATATTTAAACAAAATTTTCTCAATAAAAAAAAATGATTTTAACTTCACGGTAACTTGCTTCTTTTTACCGACACCCATATCTAGAATTGTATCCTAGATCCGTTATTTACAACATTCCCAGGAACATAGGGAAGGCTTTAAAATACATGATATAGTAAAAACCAAACACAAGACTTCTTTCGTTTAACACTAAAATGCAGCTGGTTCTTAAAACACATTGTAGATAAAATCAACAACGAAAGTTACGATGTTGTATTTGCATATTATTGTACGATATACATGTAAATTTTGAGCGACGATGCGGCGCCATATCGCCTAACAGCCCTAACGGCTAACTTCTCTTGTCGTTTTCGTATGACCATTGTGTGTAAGGCATAAAATTATTCCTTTCCACTAATATTCTCTAAGGAAAATCACTAAAAACGTATAAATCACCGTATCGAACAGATCCAGGTATTTCAGCAAATAGTAATGGTAGACGGTTTCAGCAGCCCTTATGGCTTTGTAGTCGTTGGAGTAGTCCACGCTACATGCAAAGTTATTATTCCACCCCCACGCGTACCACAAGGCCTGAAATATATAAAACATTTTAATGAAGTTGAAGCAAACGAGATTGCAGTCCACCTTAATATGTGATTATATTCGCATAGACATTTGTAATCAAATCCAAATATGACTGGAATTCTACCTGAGAATTCACAGGTAAAATTATCTCCGTTACCACACTCTGCAAGGTATAATCAAACTAGAACATATAAGGCACAAGTGAGACCCTACTTGGAGTACTGCTTGCATCTCTGGGCAGGGGCGCCCCAATACCAACCTATGCTATGACATGGGGCTCTTCAAAAAAGGTGCAAAAAGAGCTCTCCTTCAAAGCCGGCGATGCATTGGCGACTCCTGTGGTTTTGCAAATATCCATAGGCGGCGTTGGCTACTTTCCATCAGGTAGCACTTCTGCTTAATCGTTAGGTTGAACAATAAAAAAAAGAACAATAGTATAAACAGGAACAATAACATCACTGCTGCAGTAGTGTATAAATAAGTAGTCATATTATGAAACTCCGAAATAAAAAATTGTCCAAAACCGTTACCGAATCTGATATCAAGGTTTGAAATATTTTGAATACTTAGGGGAGGAGTTTAAATAAGACACATCATAAAGGATTTTCGTCTGATAGTCGACACAGTATCCGCACGCGTTACTTAATAACAAACGATTTCATAATTGTATTTTTTTTTTACAATTACTTAAAAATCTTATATTCATAACCGAAAGTATCGGATTATCTAAAATAATTCCATAACCGTATCCAGATTCGAAATCTCATATCTATAACGTCCCTAGAAATAAGTAGAGACACTCGGGTTTTTGAGACAAATATAATGACACCTTAACTGTCGAAATGTATCCAGCCGTTTGTTAGATCCGAAATAAAGAAAGATAAACATACAAGATACTCGCGAAAAACATAACCATTCCTCTTGCAGTCTGGTAAAAAAAAATTACAGGTCCTGGTAAAGATTTCTATTACTGAAAATCACCTTTTTTCAGCCACCCTATATAACTCCCTCAAGTATCAACATGACTATCAAAGTATCAGTGTCGTGTAATTTGACATAAATGTAGCCGTGTGATGTCGTGCCGGCGCTGTAGGACAGTAGTATCGTAGCTATCATCATCCCACCCAGGCCTTAAGTCTGTCCGTCAGTCAGTGGGGAGTTTTATTAAGCAGATATTACCGATATGTACTCCGTTGATATTTGATGTTTGATTTTATATAATATTCGAAACTACTTAACGATGTGGACATGATTGGAACGACCGATCAGGGTTTCGATTTCACTAGTAAATCTGCAGTGGATACATCAACCGGACCTTTGCGGGGGTGCCCATACGGGGGAGTGGCCATAATGAGGAAAAAACGAGTTTCTCATCGGTCACAGTAGTACCTTGTGATAGTGTGAGGCCAGCGGCGGTTAAAATATGCTTGATGGATCGCTGTTTGCTTGTGTTGCAGTGTATATGCCTGTTGATAAAATAGTAGTGTGATAATTTAGCAAAATTTATAGAAGTGCTTAGTGAAATTAACGCCATTGTAGAAAGTAGTGAGATTGACACTGCTTATATTCTAGGTGACTTTAACGCGCATCCGAATGAAGTGTTCTTTAAAGAATTTATGTGTTTTTGTGATGAACGAAGGTGGCTGCGTGCAGACGTGATCAAGCTGGGGGGGCTGTCATGTGGTTTGTACACTTATATTAGTGAGAGTCATAACTGTAGGAGATGGCTTGATCACTGTTTTGTAACAGAGTCAGCTTCGAAATCTATTATTGATGTAGTAGTTAATTACGATGTATTTTGGTCGGATCACTTTCCACTGGAGGTAAAATGTAAATGGGAAAATTTACCTAATACCGAAAACTGTATTTAATAGTGCAACTATAGATATAGGTACGGTGGGGAGAGAGGGACGCTCCACAGATAATGAAATATAGTGACGAATGTCATCTGAATTTAAAAGATCTTGTTTTTCCAGCGGAATGTAAAAATTGTACTGATACATTATGTAACGAGTTGGAGCACAGGGTAATTTGATACAATCATGCCAGGAAGGACTTTAGGGCCTTCTGGAAGCATACAAAAAAGCTGGAAACTAGAGCGTGCCTGCCCGGTAGGGTCAGTGTGAGCCAGGCCAGATTGCTGAAGTTTTCAGGAAGCACTTCGTGGTGGAAATTCGCGTGGTTTCCGTGGCTGGGCTCGACGAAGGGCCCGTTATCAGTAGTGGTACATTACATGTGTGAAGTACACCGTTCAGTATTACGCTTCTAGAGGAACGCCAGTCTACTCCTGTTTTCTAGACTTGTCAAAGGCATTCGACAGGGTATCGTACAGCATTTTATGGGATTAGCTCGTGAGGGAAACTAATACGCCCAGGGAGGTCGTAACATTAACGAAGTATTGGTACCAGCATCAAACTAATATGGTAAGATGGGCTGGCTCATACTCGAAGGAGTACAAGTTGGAATGTGAGGTGAGGCAGGGCGGACTGATTGAGGGACTCAGCAGAGCCGGAGTGGGCTGCTCGATTGATGGGGTATATGTAAATAACATCAGCTATGCCGATGACATGGTTCTGTTAAGTCCTTCAGTCAGAGGACTTCATGTGCTGATCAACATATGTGAGAGGTATGCGGTGACACATGGCCTCAGGCATAACACTAAAAAGAGTTAACTCCTTATATTTAAAGCGGGAAATAAAACACGAATGACTGTAACCGTACCTGTCAAGCTTGAAGGCTCGATCTTGAGCAGAGTCACTAAGTTTAAATACCTGGGGCACTGGGTCAACGCTAATGACCTCGACGTTGAAAGGGAGCGTAGGGCATTGGCGGTGAGGTGCAACATGTTGGCGCGCAAAGTGTAGTGCAGATGTCAAAGTCACATTATTCAAGGCATACTGTCAAACTTCCTATACGTGCAGCCTATGGGCCAAATGTACACGCAAATCCCTCAATGCCCTAAGAGATCAGTACAATAATGGTTTCAGGATGCTGTTGGGGCTGCCCCGCTTCTGTAGTGCATCCAGTATGTTTAATGGGACTCGAGTGGATAGTTTCCGAAGTACCATTCGGAAACGTGTAGCCTCAATCATGCAGAGGGTGAGGGACAGCAACAACTGTCTCCTGAACACAATATTAGATCATGTAAATTGCCCAACTAATTAATTTTAGCAATTTTTGATTAAGCACTGGAATGCATGCAGCATGCGTTTCAGAGGCGTTATAGTTAAGTTCATTTTATTACTAACATAGATAATAAGTATTTACATAACAATATATGGATCTTGTCCGAAATAAAGAATTATTATTATTATTATTATTAAAAGGAAACAAAATTTTATGCCGTTCGTATTTTAATTGATAATTTTACTGTTGTTGTACTGCTGTACTGTGGTAAACAAGTAATATGTGGAAAGTTAATAACTTTTACAGAATTTAATTGTTACATCTAGACAAAAGGCCGTGCATCCACCAAATTCCGCACGCACGCAATAAAAAAAAACTTCACTAAGAAAATCAAAGTCTTTAGCTGGCCCTAATCAATCTCGTGTGTCTTCTTCCCAATGTTAATTCTGACTAACGTAACGTGTTACTATCATTTGAAAAAAAAAATACGGAATCGATTTCAATAAAATTAGAATTGACATGTGCATGTAATTAGTATTAATTGAATTATTTATCCAGCAACTTTGGTCGCGTATTTTAATGCTCAGCATTACGCGACGAAATCTACAATCACTTACGCCCGTTATCAATAAATCAATCTATCGAATTTTTTGCCAACCAAATATCGAAATTTGTCAATTTTCGGCTTACTAGAAATTCTAATTTTATTAGAACAAAATTAAATTAGTTGACTCCGGGAAAATAATTATAGTGCGTTATATATTTTAAAACACACAATGTACATTTTATGATAAATCAAAGATAATTTCGTAAGCGTTTCGTAAAAGTTTAATTAATAAATGCCAAAAAGGTAAATTATAGTACATCATTAAGTGTAGTATAGAAAATATATACCTATATTTTATGTTACAATAATAAAGCCAAAATTAATGAATTGTTTATTAATGATGTGTATTAATTAATTAATATGCAAAATAATAAAATATATCATTGTGTTAATTGATTTGGCGGTGTCGCTCCTATAGTTGCAAATTTCCAAAATACAAGTAAGTGATTACTGCCGTCCATGGATATCTGCAATCAACCCCAGTTAAGATTAGATTCCAACCCGCGATCGACCGACTAAGGTAGAATATCTCGAAAAAATATGTCTCGCTTACCACACCCTTCAACCCAGAACACAACAGCGCTTAGCACTGGTGTTTTTAGGCAGAAATAGGTGTGGCGGTGGTGCCGCCGGAGTCGAACCACAGAGGGTTCAATCTTCGAATTTTGATGTTGATTTAATATTGATAATATAATGGTAAATTTATTCAAATAACAAAGTATACTTGCAAGTGGTACGGTTTAGGTAGGCAAAGGTCAAGTTACCTGAATTCCAATTGTGACCTACGTTATTTTGTTGTAAAGTAATTTCCATGTTAAGTACCTATGTGTACCTAAGTAAACCCATGCTGTTAGTTGCTTAAGGGCCGCTGAAGGAACGAGAAGTTATACGAAACCATAGCCTATTATTAATACTGCCGACATAATGAAAAAGGGCACGACAAACATTTTGTAAATATGGAGAAAATCGGCTTTTAAAATATCTTTAATAAGAATAATATTTTTTTTGAAAATATTAAAATGAAAATAGTGCATATTAACAAATTGTAAAACATAATTTAATTACAAGATTTAATTGTATGAGCATTATTTAAATAATGAGCAAGTTTCTTTACAATGTAATATAACATAAAAATTTTAACAAAAAATACAACCGACTTCTATGTCACTACAAAGTAAAAAATAATTCAAATAAATGTTGGTTCAGTACATATCTCTGAAGACGGCGCTCTATACATTTCGTTGGATAACGATGTAAACAGCGTGTCTAATATGAGCGCCGACTTCAGAAATATGTACTAAACCAACATTTATTTGAATTATTTTTTACTTTGGAGTGACATAGAAGTCGGTTGTATTTTTTGTTAAAAAATTTATTTCACCCTTTTTAGTGATGACATAATAAAATTTATATTAATACAACATAAAATTGTAAACGTGATCATGAATTAAGGTAAGGTCTGAATTTACATTGATTGGAACCGCTCGCTCGCAGGGCGCTACCGCGCCCTGCTCGCTTAGTATTATATTGTCTTATATGTTCCAACCTAACCTAACTAAATAGTCAATGATGAACTGGCTTTGCAATTTCATTAGAACCTACACCAAATATCTTCAAACACAACTCAATTATTCCCATAGGTTGAGGAGTTACATATTTTGTCTCCGAGCCACATTATCAGACCCTCAAATAGTCATTGATGAACTGGCTTTGCAATTTCATTAGAACCTACACCAAATATCTTCAAACACAACTAAATTATTCCTATCGGTTGAGGAGTTACATATTTCGTCTCCGAGCCACATTATCAGACCCTTAAATAGTCAATGATGAACTGGCTTTGCAATTTCATTAGAACCTACACCAAATATCTTCAAACACAACTCAATTATTCCCATCGGTTGAGGAGTTACATATTTTGTCTCCGAGCCACATTATCAGACCCTCAAATAGTCATTGATGAACTGGCTTTGCAATTTCATTAGAACCTACACCAAATATCTTCAAACACAACTAAATTATTCCTATCGGTTGAGGAGTTACATATTTCGTCTCCGAGCCACATTATCGGACCCTTAAATGGTCAATGATGAACTGGCTTTGTAATTTCATTAGAACCTACACCAAATATCTTCAAACACAACTATTCCCATTGGTTGAGGAGTTACATATTTTGATTCCCAGCCACATTATCAGACCCTTAAATAGTCAATGATAAACTGGTTTTGCAATTTCATTAGAACCTACACCAAATATCTTCAAACAAAACTCAATTATACCCATCGGTTGAGGAGTTAGATATTTAGTCTCCAGAACCCACTCTGATCCTCATCATATTTAAATGGGACCAACTTGTAGCAATAGTCCACACACGAAATTAAAGGCATTAAAATAGGTTCATAAACGGCGAAGTTACGGCTGTTATATTTACATGGGTGAAGGAGTTCCCTTCATTTTCTCCAGAATCCATCGATGGATCCTAACCATATTTAAATGGGACCAACTTCCAGCTCGTCTCTACATAATAAAAAAATAATTATTAAAATCGGTTCACTAACGGCGGAGTAATTCGTGTACATACATAAAAAAAAGATACCGGCCGAATTGATAACCACCTCCTTTTTGAAGTCGGTTAAAAATCAGAAAAAAAAAATTTAACAAAAAAATAAAACCGACTTCTATGTCACTACAAAGTAAAAAATAATTGAAATAAATGTTGCTTTAGTACATATTTCTGAAGTCGGCGCTCAATATATTTAGTTTGATAACAGCGTAAACAGCGTGTCCAATATGAGCGCCGACTTCAGAAATATGTACTAAAGCAACATTTATTTCAATTATTTTTTACTTTGTAGTGACATAGAAGTCGGTTTTATTTTTTTGTTAAATTTTTTTTTTTACCCTTTTTAGTGATGATATGTTAACGTTTGTATTAATATTATGTAAAATTGTATAAAGGTGATCATGAATAAAGGTAAGGTCTGAATTCATACGGATTGGACCCACCCGCTCGCAGGGCGCTGCCGCGCCCTTCTCGCTTAGTTTTATATTGTCTTATATGTTCCAACCTAACCTAACCAATTCAATACGAAACACTATAGGCGAGGCTTTATGAGATACTAATTATTGGCTAGGTTAGGTAGGAACAGATAAGATAATAAATCAAACTAGGTGGTAAAACTCTGCGAGTGAACTGGTCCAATTTACATTAATTCAATAGTTAAGAAAAGAAAAAGGAGTTGAATGTCAAATTTTTCATCATATGTCTCTGTCTAGCAACTTCATTACAACAAATGTATATTCTATATACTTTACATGGGAGGCACGTCTGCATCATCAGGATTGAAGAATTGAAGGTCATATCTTCCATCATATGTCTCTAGTCAAAGACCTCATCATATATTCGTAAGCTCCAAATGCCTAACTTGTATAATTGAGGCAGGAGGCACTTCTGCATTATCAGAGTTGAAGAGTAGAAGGTCAAATTTTCCATCACATATCTCTACCTATCAACCTTATTGAATATTCATAAGCATCAAATGGCTAACTTGTATGGTTGAGGCAGGAGGCACCTCTGCATTATCAGAGTTGAAGAGTAGAAGGTCAAATTTTCCATCATATATCTCAACTTATCGATTTTATTAAATATCCATAAGTTCCAAATGCCTAACTTGTATGGTTGAGGCAGGAGGCACTTCTGCATTACCAGGGTTGAAGAGTTGAAGGTCAAATTTTCCATCATATCATGTTAACCTAGATACTCAATGTTCATTTTAAGTTTCATGAGAATTGAGTGGGCAGAAGGTAAGTTGTCATAAAATATGTAAAAAGCAGGGGTAGTGATGATGAGTTCCACCCCATAACTTAAATTCTAATCATCAGAGCATACTAATGTTAAGGTAGGAAAGTACCGCGACGAAACTCTCTTTCATATGAAAAAAAGAAAATTAAAATTGGTTAAGAAATACTCGACTTATTCAAGTTTATATGAAATCGGGTTTTTCCAATTTTCCGGGAAAACTGGCGAAAATTTTCAAATTTCCTCGAAATGGGACCCCCTGTGAAACTAGCCGCATATAATGGTGTATGAATCATATCGATCGGTCGCGGCATCGCGAAAAAATCGCCGAACAAACATAAAAAAAAAAAAAAAAAAAATATATACGGTCGAATTGAGTAACCTCCTCCTTTTTCGAAGTCGGTTAAAAAAACAGATGTAACCAAAAATTACTGTTCAACGTAACTTTTTGCGTAAAAAATGAAAAAAATACAATGAAAGGCCCATCTGTTGAAATGTGTTTTTTTACTATGGTAAAAAATGATACTATTAGTGTAAATATCCTAGTAACTTATTATTTATTATTTCTCACAGGTAAATAAAATTTATTTTATATCTAATTAATAATAAAAGTTATATATAAGCCAGTGTTCCTTGTATAAAATTTAGTATTGCCATGCGTGATCGGATATAACGTTGTATGCAGAATAACTAATCTATTAATATGTAGTACTATGGCAGTAATAGCCAAATGGTTGTAACTGGGTCCCTCCATCGGGGGCCCGAGGTTCAAATCCCAATGTCCCTAAAATATTTTAAATACCTATTTATTATTATTATTCGTTATTTATTCGTAAATTGTCTCTAAAAATGTTTTTATTTGTTAAGAATCCAAAAAAATAACTGACAAATCAGCCTTTTTGTGGCTTCATTCAATTTCAAGGCGACGAAGTATCTTTACTTATCAAAGATTAGTGAATGAAAACATCGTGACATTCCTTACACCCCTGAATTTCTTAGTTCTTTTTTGAAGAAGTTTCCAAAGGTGTATGTATAATGAGGAGTAGACTAGGCTTTTAACGTGTTAACTTTATATAACATCACGCGTCATACATTTACCATCCTAACTTCTAAATGTGACTCGTCACCGTCACAATACAAAGTATTAACACTAACATACTTCCCACACTACACACGCGACGTTTAACTTGTCCAATGAACTCGCTTATCAACTCACGGTCATACACTTTACCATTACCATGAGTTTTCAAAACATCCCACAATTTTACGTTACGTTTACTTAATCCATTAGTCTGTTCCGTTTGCTTTAGTAGACTGAGTAAACGTAACAATAAGTAAGTGCTCAAGTCTTTTTGGCTCCCTCACATGTTCTAAAAACGGAGAGACAAAACATAAAGCGCCATTTTGTCAATTTAGACATTTAATGTTACATTACTGACATTATAATTCTAATACAATCCGCTAGGGGCGCTGATTGGAATTTGTATGGGCAATACGTGAACAAATACCAAAACAGTCATATTTGTCAAAACGTAAAAAGTCATGGTAACCCCTACCATGACTTTTTACGTTACTGGCTTGTGAAGATCTTCTGATGGAAGTTAGTTTATTTTGGGGCATTTGCGAAAAGGCAGTGAGAATATCACTTCCTTAATTTTTCTTCCAGTCGGTAAATTTATTCAGTACGAGTTTGTAAATACAAAACTGACAGATGTAAAGGATTACAAGGAAAACAAATTTTAGGGATAACATAATGCTAATGTTTTGTTACGTTATGTCGTGATGTGACGTGACGTGAAGTGACGTGATGTGACGTGACGTGAAGTGACGTTACATTACGTTACGTTACATTATGTTACGTTACAAGTCGTGGCGAATTATTTGTAATAGTGCTGAGGAAGAGATGAAGAATTTGAACATGTTGGATCATAATATACATTTTTGGGGTAAATAAAATAACATAATGTGTATAGTGTATGTTGTTATTATAATCATGATTATTTACAGTAAAATCGGTAAGTATAAATTGCAAAATTAAAAATTGCGTTAAGTATTATATCTACTTAGTCTCTAAAAATTTTTTAGTAAATAATTAGTTATTACCTCTATAATTCGTTAAAAAAATCATCAAGTGTTCATGTAATACGCTCTGTAATACGCATATATTATGCTCGTTATTAATTAGGGCGAGCGAAGCGAGTCCTCTATAATTCGAAAATCTTGCAAGCTTTCCATCCCTTTTTTGAAAAAACTACAGGGCTTATAAATATGAAACTTAACATAGTTACTTAAGGTCATGTCTAGATTGGACCAACACGATTGAAATAAGGTTTTGTACCCAAAAAAAAAACACTATTTTATCAAATTTAAATTTAGTGTAACATTGATGGCTGTATGACTTGGATTATTTTTGTTTAAATAATGCAGAATAAAAAAAACGTCATGATGAATGCAGACATTTATGACATAATTATGTCAATCAAAAATATGAAAATGCTAACTTGGCAGCGTTTCACCGAGGTTTCACCGGTGTATTTTAAAAGCGTTTTGTTTCAAGTTTTTCTTTGTTTTATAATATAGGAGTAGCCGACGAGCATACAGTCCATATGATGGTAAGTGGCTACTGCCGCCCATGGACATCTGTAATTAACAGAGGTCGGCCACAGAAGCGCCGCTCCCCTGAGGACTAAACTGGAACGTCTCAGATAAGTTTTTTTTTAATAATATATGAGTAGCAGACGAGCATGCAGTCCACCTGTAGTAAGTGGCTACAGCCGTCCATGGACATCTGCAATCAAACCCAGATAGGATTACATATTCCTAGCTGAGGTCGGCCACAGATGCGCCGTTACCCCTGGACTAAACTGGACTAAGCTGGAACGCCTCGAAAAACCATGTTTCCCTTACCACACTTTTCGAACCAGAACACAGCGCTGCTGTTATGAGGCAGAACTAGGTGTGGCGGTGGTGCCGCCGGAGTCGAACCACATAGGGTTCCACCACCTTTATTTAAACTATCCGTCCGATTTATTTAGTGTCAAAGAAAAAGTTAATCTATTTACAATATGCGTACCGAAAATGTATCTAATTAATTACTATTAATCCATTCATATAAAATT
This sequence comes from Epargyreus clarus clarus, assembly GCA_014595695.2. NCBI lineage: Eukaryota > Metazoa > Arthropoda > Insecta > Lepidoptera > Hesperiidae > Epargyreus > Epargyreus clarus. The sequence continues at coordinate 3,039,635 of JACTTY020000033.1, forward strand.
TACGTATCATCGTATGGTAGGTACATCAATATAGCTCTGACAACTAAGTATAGTATAGCCATATCTTTATGAATTGTATTCTCCAGGTTATACTGGTGTACCTATAGACTGTAATACTGTAAAGTTTCATTCAAATCCGATTAATATAAGGCACAAACATCCATCCATACTCACAAACTTTCGCCTTTATAATATTCGTTGGATATTATAAATGTTTTGACGCAGTGCAGTTTCAAAAACTCCACATATCTGATTAATCTAAGTTTTTGTTTACACTGGGAAATTATAAAACGATCAAATAAAAAAAAAACTTAACGACTGATAATGACATACTGTTTTAATAACTTGCGCGACTAAGTTACTAAGTGAGCGACTACATTACTAAGTGAGCGACTGGAAATATAGAGAGGCAACTTTAGTATTAATATAGATTAGGTTTTTGTAATTGAATTGGTTAGGTTAGGTTGGAACATATAAGACAATATAAAACGAAGCGAGCAGGGCGCGACAGCGGCCAGCGAGCGGGTGGGCCCAATCTGTATGAATTCAGACCTTACCTTTATTCATGATCAATGACATGAGCACACAATATTCTACTTATATTATAGTATTTTTCAAAGTGATTTTTGTATTCGAAACACTTCATTTAAAATAAAATGCTGCTCAGTATTAAAAATCAGATCAAATCAAATCAGACGCAATAATTTTATAAGTATGGCGGAGTTTAAATTCAAGAGTAAAAAGATACCAAGGATAAATCGCAAAAAATTACAATCCCAAAAAATGGATCTAATATAAGTTATCCACCACAAGCATTTAAAGTGGTTCTGGTTTTGGATCAAAAGTAGCTTTGCTCTTCATAGGTCTTCTGACGAAAGGTAGATTTAATAATTTATTGTTAATTAATAAGTGACCACATCATCTTTGATATAGGATCTTAAACTGAATATACCATTCACGATACGCGAGCCCTTATAAAGCTGCGCTTTTTGCTAGTAATTAATCTATGTAAATTTTATCTACTAAAAATTCACATTTGACATTGTATAGTAGGCAGAAATTGTCAAATCTTTCGATGGACCTCACAAGCCGCGTTCACATTGACCGCCTGACTTGTACTGGCGCTAGTTCATAACACTTCTCCATACTGTGGAGGTGGTCAACATATGTACACACCCCTCCCGCGAGTTAAACGTAAACGTGCACTAAGGGTACCTTTCCTGTCACGCGTTTTACGTCACGCGTGACACTTTGGAAGGTGGTAGAACCCTTTGTGGTTCGACTCCGGCGTCACCACCGCCACACCTATTTCTGCCTTATAACACCAGTTTTAAAGTTTTTAAGTGTTAAGCGCTGCTGTGTTCTGGTTTGAAGGGTGTGGCAAGGGAGACATACTTTTTCGAGGCGTTCCAGCTTAGTTCTCAGGAGTTGCGGCGCAACTGTTCAGGTAGGAATATCTAATCCTATCTGGGGTTGATTACAAATGTCCATTGGCGGCAGTAGCCACTTACCATCAGGTGGACTGCATGCTCGTCTGCTACTTCTATATTATAAAAAAAAATAACTTCCATCATAATTATAGTTTTAAACGTGCGTGAGGCATACGGGTCGCGAAGACATTGCAGCAAGCTAATGTATGCGTGCATACGGGACCTTCGTAAACATTCGCGACAGGAATAATGCCCTCGGTACTTGTTCACGTAAGAATACTGCCCTTAGAAGACATTACAATAATAATAATCTGCGTTTTGAAGGACTAGACTTACAAAACATACACATCAATAACAATATCGTCAATATGCTAAAATTAATATACTAAAATATATGCCTAATAATAATATGTTATACCCAAAATACATTCAATTGTAAAGTAGCAATTATTTAATCTCATTGATTTAATGTCACCTAAAATTTGAACTCTTTTAAATTTGTTCATCAAACGCTACTAGTCTTAATCGTATTTAGGAAAGGAATTTCAGTCTTTTTTAACTCCATTAGATTGTACTTTCGGTCTTCTAATGTACGCTCTGAAGTAGAAGTCTACGAAGAGAGACAACATGAAGACATCTCCTGGTAGTATGAGAAACGACACCCAGCGAGGATACGCGCACTCCGATTTGAAGATCAGGATGCTGATGTGAATGCAGCACCACAGTAGTTGGATCTGGAAAACGGATTTACTTTCATGTAAATTTATATAAGTTTCAATGCAGATAAAGTAATACGAGATCCAATGTGATTTTCTAAATGTGGTCGGTCTGGGAATATGATTATCTCAAGAGTATTAAGCTGTGTTTCTTCGGTAGCCTTACTTTAATTTATTTTTGAATTGCGAAAGTAAAATTATTTTGTATTGCATTTACGCTGTTAAAAATCCCTCCCCCACACAGAGGAGTCATCGTCCTTCGGAGTCGGGCCTTCTTTAAATTGAAAGGGGTGGGGTAATTGTCCATTACGCTTACGATTTTTGAAGAACTCCCAGGAGTTTACATACTCTCGAAGGTTTTCTTCTCCGTTTTTAAGCTTTTGTTAATTTAGTTTAATAAGCATATAACTTCGAAAAGTTGGTGGTGTGTGCCTGGGATTCACACCTTGGCCCTATTTTCTATGGCCAAATTTTAAACCTTTAAGCTATTGTTGCTTTACAGAAAATAATCTACACTAATATTATAAAGAGGAAAACTTTGTTTGTTAGGTTTGTTAGGTTGTAATGAATAGGCTCAAAAATTACTGGACCGATTTTAAAATAACATTTATCTACGAGTAACATAGGCTATATTTTATGTGAAATATATTTGATAAATAGATTTTGAGGCGGTACAAAGTTTGCCGGGTCAGCTAGTATCCTCCATATCTATACCTATATCCAGCTAGTTGATTTCCTCATTTTCAAATATAAAGTACTCTTACAATTTGCAGTTGTGTGATGTGTTTCTTCCATCCAACACTGTTCTTGACGCTCGGTGTGATGACACTCAGCAGGTAGTAGGTGTACATGACCACGTGGACGAACGAGTTGATCACACCAATCAGACTGGCGTGGCCTCCTGCAATTAGGTAGATAGGAAGATATATCATATATTCCAAGAACTTAAGTACAAGTACAATAAACAATAATATAGATACGTACAACAAAATCTCAAATAAAATAACTTACGAAATAAATTCCAAAACTCAGAAAAAATACCGATTTGTAGCATTTCTACGTTTTGATGTGAGGTTGTGGATGTTAAGTGACTTACATAAGAAGTAAAAATTTTAGTTCTAACTTTGTCCTGGAGGCTAAAAATGCATTTATGCCAAATTTAAAGTAAGAGTATTTTTTTTCAATTTCCTTTGTGTCCTATTTGTGCCTTATTACAGTATATACGTGGTAACCATACTATCAATTAAATAAACAAACACATTCTACACTCACAGCCCCACACTAGGATTCCCTGTGTCGTGGGTGCCATGGACACACACATAGACAAATACACAAACACCCAGACCCAGAAACAGAAATCTAAATTCATCATTTAGATATCTTTGCGCGTCAGACCGGTATGGTGACCGCTTCGCCACGCGGCTCGACAAATTAGAATATTCGCTAATAAGCAGTTAAATTTTACATATACCTGGTAAATATGTGATGGAACCCCAACTCAGCATAACCATGCTGGTGTGGTGGTAGACGTGGAGAAAGGACACTTGGTTTGTTTTCTTTCGTAGCACAAAGAAAACCTGAAAAAGAAACAAAATAATGTTAATAATCCGGTATTTTGGAATTCTAATGTACTCGTATCTCCACCCGTCACTACTCGCGAGTCTGAGGTCCTTAAATCATTTCTCTATCGGGGAGCATTCGAAACTCTCTTTTTCACTTAATTAGAACTAACTAACAACCGTACCAGTATCATAGATCGTATTATATAATATACTCGTATTATTCATATTATAATTTCAAGTGAAGTAAAAGCCGTATGTCAACAGACTAACAAGTTATTTTCTTATTCTATTCCGCATAATTATAGTTATTAATATGAACCCAGCAATTTTAATAGTCACACATTATTCATAAATTCCTGAACAAGGTCTACGGTATTATCGTCAACCCGATACTGTCTTACATTGGCTCAGTTGTCTTGCTGAATGAAAAGGATACATTAACATCAAGCATATAGATTTTTTAAGTTAGCCTTCTAGTTGTTATTGATTGTGCTACAGCATATTAGCCCAAATTCGATAACTGAAACTGAAATGTCATCAAAAGTAAGTATTTTTCAAGACAAATCTTAAACCCAAGATGGCCAAGTTTTGAAGACGGTAGAACCCTTTTCACTTATTTCTGCCTATTAACAGTAGAGTCAAGCGCTACTGTGTTCGGGTTTGAAAGGTATGGTAAGGGAGACATATTTTTCCGAAGCGTTCCAGCTTAGTCCTCAGGAGTAGCGGCAAATCTAGGAAGTAGTAGGAATATCTAATCGTATCTGGAGCTTATTACAGATGACTATGGGTGGCAGTAACCACTTATCATCGAGTCGACTGCATGCTCGTCTGCTACTACGATATTATAAAAAAAGTGAAATTTAGTAAGATTCCACTCCCCTCTGTTGTCAAAAGTTTAAAGAAATCTTAATACATACCGTATCCATAAGATCCATGTACTTGATCAGATAGTAAGCATATGTGACCTTCGCGACCATGATGGCTTTTTGGGATGAGGAAAAATCCACAGGCTCGCAGATCCACTTGTAATCCCAGCCCCAGCCGTACCATACCCCCTGGAACATAATATAATAAAAATGTTTTATTGTATATCGAAGTAAGTGAAAGGATATATTTTCAGTCCATAATATGATTTTTTTACAATAAAAATATGTTAGGTTGATTTTTTTCCTGTCACAATCCTTGGGTAAACGGGTATAAACATGTAAACAAATTGGATAAGATTAAATACATAAGACACAGCAAATTGATTCATGATGGATTTGATGCGGGTTTTATCTTAACCAAGACAAAAAAATTGGCTTAAAACTTAGATGAGTAAAATATATGGATAGATCACTTCTAACAAGAAAGTGTAACCAGTTTTGAGAATTTAATTTGTTGCGTAAATAAAGTTTTGAGACGTCTCCGTGCTAAAATGTATCTAAAATGTTTGAAATACTTATTTATTAATTAGGTACGTGAATTACGTAGTATTAATAAGTACATTTTCGCTAAAAATGTTTTTACTAATAAAAACTAATCAAGAATTCAAAAAATAACTGTCAGATCTGGCTTTTGTGGCTTCATCCAATTTCAAGGCGTAGAAGTATCTTTCTACTTTACTTATCAAAGGCTTATCGTATACAAAAGTACGTTAGTACATGAATGACTGTCTAGTTTTGTATGCATTTTCGGATGTCATTTAAAACTACGAGACATGAAACAGCAAATTTCGTTCGTAAGGTCAAAGGTTCCAACAAAACTGTTTGTGGTTAACCAAAATTCCACGTAAAATCACAAGTCATCTTACGTAGAAACTGGGAAACCTTGAATGTACTTTACATTATATTCATGAAATTCTAAGTGGTAATCGATATTTCTTTTTTTTTTATAATATCGGAGTAGTAGGCGAGCATGCAGTCCACCTGATTGTAAGTGGCTACTGCCGCCCATGGACATGTGTAATCAACCCCGTGTAGAATTAGACACTCGTATATTCCTACCAGTACCCTTACCATGAGATTTTACGTTATGGCAAATATGACTGTTTTGGTATTTGTTTACGTATTGCCCATACAATTTCCAATCAGCGCCCCTTGCGGATTGTATCAGAACTATAGTGTCAGTAACGTACGTTAAATGTCTAAATTGACAAAATGATGCTTTATGTTTTGTTTCTCTTTTTTGCGAACATGTGAGGCAGACAAAAATACTTGAGCACTAAAGCAAACGGAACAGAATAATGGATTGAGTAAAAGTAGCGTAAAATTGCGGGATGTTTTGAAAACTCATGGAAAGGGTACAGAGATCGGCCACGGATGTGCCGCTACCCGTTAGGATTAAGCTGGAACGCCTCGGAAAAGTATGTCTTCCTTAACACAACCCACCAAACCAAAATACGGTAGCGATTAATACCGCTGTTATGAGGCATAAATAAGTGTGGCGATGGTGCCGCTGGAGGCGAACCATAAAGGGTTCTACCAGCTTCCATCTCATTCCACGTACTCTTATTTTTAATTTTAATACAATAATAATTATTAATAATTTTACAGAGCTACTTCTCTACGTATGAGTATTTATTTATATTGTTTTCAAATTCATTATTTCTCTTCATAATCGTATTTGATTTAAAAAATCATGGCTCTTATTTGTAGTGTACTTATTAAATATTAGTCTTATTTTTGTCTGACTGTTAAGATAATATTTTTTTAAATCGGAAATGCAAACAAGGTTGTAGTCCTACCTAATTTTGACCAGATGAAATGTTAATGCGAAATATCATTTGTAAATCCACCTCAACTAAGGAATTAAAGACATAATCGTTAAACAACTAATCAATAAATCTCTACATAACGATCGAGTATACGTGATTATTAAAATATATATCATAATCTGTGATATCTACTGATACAACATAGGTGTTTCCTTTCCAAGGCAGTTAGCCGCCATGCTTTCTATGCCTGCAATTAGGTGAGCTCTCTCTCGTGCCGCGGGAAGCACGAAGCGCTATCGAGTGTGTAACGATAGCGTAAATTGTTATCGAAATAGTAAAAAATATGGGTCACAAAAATCAACATCTACGGTGCAATATTATATATGGATGGCCAATAAATAGTTACATGACAGCTCCCTTTGTATTATTTTGTACAACGTCCACAAGTTATTTTTAGAAATTCGCTATTTTTTAATAATACTACTTAATAATTGTATTATGCTAAGGATTATAATATATTTTAATTATTATTATCATAGTACATTATTTACATACATTATTTTGCTAACGTAAATAAACTGGGCTATATCCTATTCCATTCCGTTTATTAAGAAAGACACGCACCTAACCATTAGTGCTTATTCTTCTTTTAAGTGTTATTTATATATTAACATATATATTAAATAATATGCATTTTCACAATAAATTATATAACAAGGGCTATACTTTGTCGATATTATAACTTGATCAATTTATGTTACGATACGGCACATATCAAGATACAGCGACATAACTGTAGTGTACAGAGACTCATACATAAGTAAAGTTAGGTTAAGTCATATTAAAACAGACATAACATATTTATATTCATTACATATTTATAGTATTTATACCTGTGTTTATATATATTAATACCTATTTATAAAACCGTTATTCGTGCTGTTATAAGTTCTTTAGTTAAACAAATGTAAATCCGGAATTGGTCGTAAGAAATACCATATAAGAAATGTATTTGTATGATTTTAAGAGCTGTGGATTTTGTAATAATTAAATAAATAAATAAATAATAAAGAAGATAATCATCAAAGCAAAAAAAATTGTGATGTAGCCGGTTCGTGTGTGTTGATAGCTTTATTATAACTTACCTAATATTACAGTAAACCTATCTTATAGGTCTGCTTAGCTCACTACATAACGTAAAGTAACGATTGCGTTTCATTCATGCTTAACCTAGAACTCGGTTGCGACATAACTGTACCCGTAATATTCTCGTTCGATGTAGATTAGGTATTTCCTCAAAAGGATCGTTTACGTAGAAATCTAGTGAATGTAAACACTTGCTTGAAAACTTGTACTTGCTTTAAAACGTCATCATCGTATTTGATGAGTATCTCACGTTCTAAATGACCTAGTGTGCCGATTTTTTAATCTTAGATAGCACATATATTTTAGATTACGTACTTAGACTAGTAATCATTATAAAAAGAAAAACCCGATTGATTTCAAATAATTAACTGAAGGTAAGAATGAAAGCAAGCTTAAGACACTTTCACAATTTAGACGAATCCACCGACACTTTCAAGCCGTTTGGGTTTTACGAGATGCCAAAGAATAAGACTAAAGAAGTCCGTCATCTAGTAAATAATTCTCAGCTCTAATGGAGCAACTACGGAGGCACTATCGCCTCACATATTTCTACTATAACAACAGTATTTAGGTTTCCAGTGTGGTGAGGCGTCTCAATCCAAATCATGAAGACAGATCTCAAATTATGTGAATTATTTTTCAACTAATAAAATAATAATCTAAATAAATTAAGATTAATTTACATTTTCTAATATTTATATTATCTCAATTTCGTTCCATATAGTAATAATAATAAAAAACAAGGTTTATGGTAGAAAATTAAAATGTGATAATGGTAACACTATCGGAATCCAAAACATTTCTTTTGCCGTCATTTTTAAGTTTCATAGCTGATATTATTCGTTTTCGTGATTGTGATCGAACTCGAACGTTTTCTCATTTTCATAGCGCGTTTGTTAAATTGTGTATAGTTGTTAAATTTTCGTTTTTTGTTGAATTTGTTAAAGTTTTTGTTTCTTGTTAACTTTGACAGTGACATTTCTTTGTTTACATTTTGGACACCTTATCAGACTATACACCATCGTATGTCGCATGGTCGACTTTAGGACTGCATCCCTAGTTGTTTAAAAGTCATATTTCTACTATTTATTGCTTAACATAAGGTATATAAGATTTTCTACTCTAATTACACAAATGTATACACTTTACATAAATGCATTAACACTTACCGCACAAAAGGTCCAGGCTGATGCTATGACTTGAAAAATATTATGGACTATTAGGACTTTGTTTATATTGTAGGCAGGACGATTCTTCATCCACCGAGGGCCCCACTTCAGGACAAACATCAGGTAAAGGGCTAGAATCGCCATGCCTTGGTAAGGACGAGCCACGAGGAACCAGGTATTGGTCCTGGGATCTGGAATTTAGAAAATAATTATATATTAGTCCAACTGCCCAAGAAGTGCGAATATGGGCTACCATATTGGCACCCTTAGTTACTTAATAATAGTAGTGTTAAGCGCGATTATGTTTTGGTTTAAAGGGTGTGGCAATTCGCACTTAGCGGGCACTGTTGACTATGGCCTAACCCCCTATCACAAGGGTGTGACAATTCGCACATATTCAGCGCTGCGGACTATTACCTACATCCCCCTGAGAAAAATCCGTGCCTAGCAGTGGGGTGGTTTGACGATAAGGAAGACATACTTGTTCAAGTCGTCCCAACTTGTTCCTGAAGAGTAGCAACTAGCAATGCATCTGTAGCCAACCACGAGTGGGAATCTAGTCTTATATGGTGCTATTAAAGATATCCATAAGCGGCAGTGTTCACTTACCATCATTATCATCACTACTTACTATCGGATGGACTGTATTTTCGTTTGCTACTCCAATATTATAAAAAATCTATAAATGAATGGTTGTCTATATGTCCGTTATAGAATCGTAAACCATGCATTTGATTATGATATGATCTTAAGCAAAAATGTTGTCCTTGAACCCTCGAGGATTTCTGAGTTGGTACGACCAATTTTTGACAGATGGCGCTATTGTCATTCCAAAGAAGGTACAAATTTTCAGTTATATGTAGGTATGTCATGTGGTTTTTAAACGATGGCGAAGCCGCGGGCTCTACTAGGGTATAATTTAAAAAGAAAATGCGGTAAGTGACCCTCATTATTTACGGTACGGGTAGTGTACTGTAAAGATATGAGATCAATTCGCCGCAGCGTAGTAACTGCTAATCTCGTTGCTATATTCTTAAGAGACCTAGATTGGCTTTATAAAACCGATAGACTGTGATCTTATAAAAGTTTAGCATAGTTAGCGGAGTCGAACCACAAAGGGTTCGTTCACAAACCTTTCCTTATTTTCGAATAATTATCAAGTGTGTACGTTTCCTCACGATGTTTTCCTTCGACGTGTTGGCAAGTGATAATTAATTTCTAATACGCACGTAATTTCGAAAAATCGTGCGTGCTTGCGTGCATTTGCGTTGCATTATGCGTGTCATGGACGCATGCAAAAAATGAACACAAATACCCAAACTCAGTATGATTACTTAAATTCATTATTTATTTTCCCTGGCCGGCAGATTGGTATGAGTTGATGGATGGAGGGATAGTTATGAAGTAAGTACAACTTTATGCTTTGTTTTAATTAAAATAACTTGGAATAATAAAAATCGGTTATTTCCCTGGCCGGCAATCGAACCCTGAACAGTGCCAAACCGGTTTGGGGTCAGTCTGGTAAAGTGCGTTTAGTCCATCAGATTGGTAAGAGTTGATGGATGGAGGGATAGTTATGAAGTAACTACAACTTTATGCTTTGTTTTAATTAAAATAACTTGGAATAATAAAAATTGGTTATTTCCCTGGCCGGCAATCGAACCCTGAACAGTGCCAAACCGGTTTGGGGTTAGTGAAGTTGGGTTTGGGCGGTTGGCAATCTGATGGACTAAACGCACTTTGCTTTTAGTCCATCAGATTGCTAAGGTTTGATGGAGGAATAGTTATAAAGCAACAACGATGTTATATTATTATCTTTTCCTGCTTTGTTGTAGGTAACAGAACTCAGAATAAAAATCTGAGGCAGTCATGAGGATTGCCAACAGAAGTGAAAACATCTTAAAATTGTATTTTGATTTTTCATCGCGATTGTAATATTAAAATTGCATATTTTTTTAATTTAGATTAATTTGATTTTGACATCAGTATCGGCACTTCAAATTATATTTATTTATATGATTTATTTATTAAAACTTAATGGCTTCATAACTACAATACAAAATAAAAATACAACTTAATTAGAATAATAAATAATACTAGTAAATACTCCATGTTTATAAGCTATATAACTATAGCTACTCAAAGCCATAGATATAACTTAAACACTAGCATTTTGCTGTCACGAAACCTTGAAAATTTTCACTTCAATAAATATTTTATGGTCTCATCTCACCGTTGCTTGCGGTAGTTCTCTTACAGTGTAATAGCACCTACTTGTAACCTAAGACAACAAAATATAGACACAGTACAATATAACCACAGGTTAGTACGCTAGATACAGGTCTTTGGTACCAACTTTTGCTTCCCTTTTTTATAATATTAGAGTAGACGAGCATGCAGTCCACCTGGTGGTTACTTTTACCCATGGGCATCTGTAATTAATTTCAGATAAGATTAGATTCCTACCCGAGGTCAAACACAGCGCCGCTATCCTTGAGGACTAAGTTGAAATGCCTCGAAAAAGCATATAACTAACCCTTACCACCTCCTTCAAATTGTGTGTTGTACACATTGTTTAATACTGCTGTTATTAGGCAGAAATAGATCGCCGGAGTATATTACCACCCTTGGCCGATGTAAATCATGCTTACATTTTTTAAATAATACCAAATTTACAGAATTTCAGATCAGATGATATATGGACGAATTACAAAGGCTTTAAAAAAAAAACCAACATTTATGTCAGAGTTTTATTTCATTTTGTAAAATCTTCCGCGATTTCCGGTTGACTCCCGAGGTTTTCAATTTCTGCAGTTTATAACTATTAGTCATTGTCAAATTTCGACCTTTGATAGACAAACATGGATAGGAATCTAAGATTGATTATAGACATGTATGGAAGGTGCAACAACTGCATGCTTGTTACTGCAAAAAGTGCACCTAAAAATTAAACATAAAAAATCATTCGCAACATTTACAAGGTTTTGACTTTAATTCAATGTTTCGAGACTTTCTGCCTTTTTTGATCTGAGTTCCTAAGCAATTTCTTGTGATTGAGGTTAGTCTACAACTCTACAGGCATAGAGTATGCAGTTTTAGTTAAATAATGCAAACGCAAAATATCCACATATTTACAGTTCGCTCTCTCGGCGAGTTGGTCCATAAAGACAGATAGAAATAACGGTGTGTTTATGTATCGTTCAAATAAGCAAAAACACTGAAAATACGTCAGTTATATATAAATCACAAAAACGTCAATATAAGTATTACAATACAATACAATACAATACAAAAAATACACCGACTAATAGATGACAAATATTCATATACATACGAGTATACGTAATGAAAAGTATATAGTTATCACATAAAAGCGATCTCTTCCAGACAACCATAGAGTTGTTGACAGAAAACAATACATATGCAAGAAATACAGGGTAGGGGTGTACAAATGTAATACATACCGACTCGAAATTATCTTTGAACATATCAGCAGCTAGAGTAAAAGGTGATGAAAGTAAGGGAAAGTGATATATTAATATATGAACTAAGATTTATAAGGTTACTAGCGGGGCCGAGAACCTTGCCTTGCCTGAAGAAAAATGTTCTCAACAATGGTATTTACTAGGTCCTAAAGTATCACAATTGCCTTTCAAGATCTTTTTTATAATATGGAGTAGCAGACGAGCATGCAGTCCGCCTGATGGTAAGTGACTACTGCCGCCCATGGACATCTGTAATCGACTCGAATCGAGATAGGATTAGATATTCGTACCGGAGGTGGGCCACAGACGCGCCGCTACCTCTGAGGACTAAGATGGAAAACTATGTCTCCCTTACCACACCCTTCTAACCATAACAGCGCTTAACACTGCTTTTATAAGGCAGAAATAGGTGTGGCGGTGGTGTCGCCGGAGTCGAACCACAAAGGGTTCTTCAAAAAACTTCCACCACCTTCAAAAACATCTTGTATGTTCGTAGAAAACGTCCGTGCAAACCGAACCAAGGGGGACCGCCATGAGTCCAGTTGGTCGAAATAAACCATATAATTTATTAAAATAGGTTTAGAGTTTTTTTAATATTTCCGTTTACGAACAAATTGACACGTGATTTTTATATGTTATATTGGTACGTAAATTGGTATATTGATTATAATGTAAGAGATTAACATATTAAAATTTAAATTATAGCGAAAATTGGAAACATGTATTAAACCGGATTTTATAAATACTTCACTTTTACAAATTTCTTACATAAAATCTTTGGTGTTAGTAGTTAAATAAAAAAATAAAAGTTGTTCTATAATATAAGGAATATAGAAGCAGAACCGGGCTAATAGTCCTTTCTCCGTAAAATATATTTATTTTATATTTATATAATTAACATTTATACACATGGGTGGTCTGTCTTTTAATCTAAAATATTAAGTACTTGACAGTGGCTTTTACCTCTGTTTTCGGGATAAAAGCTACCTTTATGTCCTTTTACAATGTGTTTCCAAAATATTATGACAATCGGTTAAGTAGTTAAGGCGGGAAAGTGTAACAAGCGAATAAACAAACAAACTAACATTTACATTTAAAATATTAGTTATATTAACAGCTCTTACTACTTTACATTAGATGCAATTTTTATTGCGGTCCACTAAACGGGGTAGAATTTGCAAAAATCGGTGCTTACAAATAATAGTGTTGTAAAAAAAATAACTAGACGTAGGATAGATAGATTTACCACTAATTATTTTTGTCAATTGGTTTTGCCGTAACCACAACTCTATGAAAATTGATGGAAAGGAAACCGCGTATTATATACTCCTATACCTTTGTTTTTGTTGACGAGGGGGAAACCTTCAAAAGGTACCCGACGCCATGGGAGTGACGCTGGGTTATGTGGGATTTTTACCGCACTAAAACCCCCCCGATGGCCGTCCTCAGCGTTTGGTGGAGAACTCCGGGATCTCCAACGCAACACAACCGGAGTCCTACTAACGCGATGCCCTTTTATCGGGCTCTGCCCTGGGGAGAGCAATTTACGCTCCTCTCACATCCCCTGGTGATTACAGCGATATGCGACCACACAAACCGCTGTCCTTCCCGGGGTCGCTTGCTGGACGGTTTGAGCTCCCACTCTTGCCGCCCGCAACCCCGGAAGCACCTTTTAGTCGCCTCTTACGACAGGCAAGGGATACCGTAGCCCTATTCTGGTCCCGGTACTACAGGGACATACTCGTATATCTATTGTATATTTATAATCATCAAAATCAACCCATTACTATCCCACTGCTCGGCACGGGTTTTTCTCTCAGAATGGGAAGTATTAGGTCATAGTCCACAGCGCTGGTCAAGTGCGAATTGGTACGAGTAGACTTCACATACCTGTGATTTTTTAAAGATTTCTCAGGTGCAGATTTCCTCACGTTCTTTTTCTTTACCGTTTAAGCAAGTAATAATTAATTTCTAAAACGCATAATTATAAGTTTAAAAAATCAGGCATGTCTGGGATTTAAGCCTCGGACCCCTCGATCAAGAGGCGGAGTTTCTTAACCACTATCAGTGCTCTATTTTATATTAAAATGTACAAATTGCCGATAGTAACAGTCATATAATGATAAAAACTTTTTTTAGGAAATAAGCACAAGTCTCTCCTTTTATGGTGTCCGATTTAACGTTGTCTGAGATCGTGAATCATAAATATATACCAACATCAATTTTATATATTGAAGCTTACATAACAGTGTCTAATGCTTATAAATTACACTTGTCTATCAATAAATCTGTACAGCTAATTGCACACAATTGAATTATACTAACCTGTTAGGTCCTCGAAAATAAAGGTATATCTTTTCCAAATTCTATTAACTATCTCAGCCATCTGTAATAATACATTAATATTTTAAAAATTAAATATCTGTTGAAAATAAATATTTGTTGAGAAGTTTATATGAAGAAGATAGGTCTAGAGATTCGAATCCAACAGACTAGCTACTTTTAGCTTCAGTATTGAAGGTTTCGATGCTTTACAGGAGCTAGTTGAAGCGATCAAACGCTACGCCTCGCACACTTTTGCTACTAAAAATCTACTAAATCTCGCAGCTTCTTTTATTAAATACAGCAACTAAACGGAAACAATAGCAGTGGATTTGATGTATTCTGATTTGAAGAAAACGGCGATGTAGAGACCCTTCTACGTGTACCAACTGACTTATACGAACTTATAATTTAACTGATATCAATGGAATTTCTTCATATATTTCAGCAGCATTCCATTATTATCTTTCAATGTTATTCTCTCACATCAAACGCAAAAGATACGAATTTCTGCTTCGCCAGGAATCGAACCCGAAGAAGCCTTTGCAGGCCGCATTATTAGGACTACATAGGTACCACAATTATAGCGTACAGTTTGAAATTAATTAATACGTAATTATCATTTTATGTTCTCACGTAGGAGAAACTTTTTTTCATAAGTAAAATGAGTTTGCGGTCAGAATGTCAGGGGTTACTGGTTCAAATCCTTCATGTGTTACAGAAAATGTTCTCACATAGCCAATGATCAAAATAGTAAGCGATTTGGCATACATTTTGGCGGCAGTAAAAAAGTGAACATCAGGTTTTAAGGAATGCAATGAAGTTATATCAACATTTGCAATATGCAAGAACTTGCAACCAAAATCTATATCCATAATTATACTTATATATTTCTTACACAATACGCCTTTTAAAAAAAACTTAATTCGAGTAAATTATATGTGGATGTCGAGATTACTTGCACACTTAATTCTTCTTTATAATACAAGGATAAATTAAATTAAGTTACATAAATATAGGTCATTTTGAGAAGGTAATGAATTTCTAAATCAATTCCAAATACGTAATTCTTTATACTTTATTTCATATTAGCTTTTATATATCAAATTTGGACGGATACGGAAGTGTCATAAATTTGGTATATTTTTATATCATGTTAGATAACTTTCTAAGCTTAAATACGTATGATAGTCATAGAAATGAAAGCAAAGTAATTTTATTTTACTATTAAAACAGATTTTATAAAATATCAAATTACGTAATTATTTTAAGATATAATAATAATTAAAACTGTACTTAATCAAACTTAAAGCTGAAAATAATTGTTACTTTAAGTAAATGTGTTCAGAAACTGATGCTGCACAAAATGTTAGCACTATCTGAACCTACGACCTCTGACATTCTCATACTCGTATGACCTTTATTAACCTTTGTAACATATCTTATATTTTATTTTAATTTAAAAGTATATTAAACACTTTTTACTTATTAGGATATTATTACGAATGTTCCGAAGTTGAAACTTGTGTCAAATCGATAAAGTTAATATTTAAAAAAAAACGAAAGTTCCACTTACCTCGTTATTTTATCACTACGCACTTTTACCGAACCTTAAACTTATGTAATCAAACTTGTTTACAAACAAATTGAGTGGAATTAGAACCCAGCATTAAGGAATCAGGGAACCTCAACACAAATTTTATTTTTATTTTATTTTTTTCACTTACGCATAATTTTGCGTATTTACGTGCGATTTTTGTACTATAAGAAATCTTATGGTTTTGCAAGGAATACGTGCAAAAGTGAAAGTTAAACTTGCTCAAACTGGTTCGTCAGCCGACATCTCTCGACGAATGCCGGATGGCAACTATGGATATGACGAGATTGCTATGACACGTAATAACGGCTTTATTCACGAAGGGGTTTGAATGGATCTGTTTGAAATTATGCAGCCAATGATTTGTTGAATGACATTATAATAGTGTCATTGACATAGACACAATACCCTTAGTATGAGTTTTTACAAATATGACTGTTTTTGTATTTGTTTACGTTCTGCATTTCGTTTTCCCATACATTTCCAATCAGTTCTGATACTCTCCACTAGGGGCGCTGATTTGAATTATTTGGCCAAATACGCAAACAAATACAAAAGCAGTCATTTTTGTAAAAACGTAAAAGCTCATAAGGGTACAAATTTCTTCATAATTTTGTTTTTGTTTGTTTGTTGTATGTACGTTTATGTGTTATATGTTATACGGGTTGTATTAAAATAGACTTCTATTTATCAAATTTATACTAAAACAAATCTAATGAGAAATAATCTTATAAGCCTTATATTTCTACAAACTACCACCTACGTGGTAAAATCTTTTTTCTAGGCATTCCAGCTTAGTCAGGTAGGAATCTCATCTTATCTGGGATTGATGTCCATGGGCGGCAGTACCTTACCATCAGGTGAACTGCATGCTCGTCTGGTACCTACTCCTATATTATAAAAAGAATTAGAATTAGATTTACTTTTTAGTTATATTAGTTGTTATTAGTAAAATCATATATATCTTTGGTCCTTTGTCTATACGCCTTTGATTTTCTTTTTTTTTCTTTTACTATTATATTCAAGAATAATGGACAACCAGTGAAAAAGTCAGACTTATATTTTTATTACTTGAACCCCTGAACAAGGATACATAACTAATATTTATTTATTTATTTATTTATTTATTAAAGACACACCAACAGCATTACATACAATATATATCATACAAACTTATTCTAAACACGTAGACTGGTATGCATGCCAGTTACAGGTGCGTACATCTTTGTTAATGCTAAATATAGACGATCATAATATAAAATATAAATATAGTATAAAGTTTATAGACTATATAATAATATAACTAAATTAACTTATACAAATAACGTTCCCAACTTGCACTAATTACATCGAGCCGTTTAAAGTCCTTTGACGCAGAACATCATTTTCAGAAATAACATTATCAGAGCTCTCTTCAGTTTTTTTCTGTTGTATTTTATTTTCTCCTTTAGTTTGAGGCTTCTTTTTAACGTAGGTTTTTATATAGAAGTCGACGAACAAGCAGAGAAGGAAGAAGTCATTTGGCACTACGACGTAAGCAGGCCATGCTGGATATGCGCAATTTGGAATCACCATTACCAGACTTATGTAGAGACAATATAACGCGAGTTGCAACTGAAAATAAAAAAAAAAAGATATTCATTTAAATTGTCACTGTAGTCTTGGGACTAGAATAGGCCAACGGTATCGCCTCCTAATCGTAAGAGGCGATTAATCGTAAGGGGCTTCCAGAGGTTGCGAGTGGCAAGAGAGGGAGCTTGAACGGTCCGAGCAAACAACCCCGGGAAGGACGGCGGTGTGTGTGGCCGCGTACCTTCGTAACAACTGTTGCGCGGGAGGAGCGAAAATTGCTCCTCCCAGGGAAGAGACCGACAGGGGTATCGCGCTTGGAAGACTCCGTTTGTGTTTCGTCGGAGATCTCGGAGTACTCTACCAAGCACTGTGGACGGCCACCGGGGAGGTTTTAGTGCGGTAGAAATCCCGCATAACCTGGCGTTGCCCCTACGGCGTCGGGTACCTTTAAAAGCTTTCCCCCTCGTGAACAAAAAATAATAATAATTCCAGCTTCGTCTTCATGGGTAGCGGCGCTTTTGTGACCGACCTCTGGTAGGAATGTTATCCAATCTGGGATTGATTACAGATGTCCATTAGATGGACTCCATGCTCGTCTGCTATTCCAATAAAAAAAAAAAAAAGTTTTGTTCGAAGGAGGTTCAGAGGAGGATTGATATAGCTTCCGTGCAAAGATAGATTAATATAAATATCTTACAATCTGCAGCTGAGTGATGTGCTTCTTCCACCAGGCGGACTCCCTGGCGGCAGGGTCGATGACGGTGAGCAGATAGTAGGAATACATCACCACGTGTACGAACGTGTTAATCAGCCCTATAAAGGCTCCATGGCCACCTGAAAAGGGAATTTCGTTAAACATACGTTTTTTAAGTATAAAAGTAGCAAAATAACATACACTTTAAAGTATATCGACTGCCTATTCATTGGCTTCAACTGCAGATCATGGACATCTGTAATCAATCCTCAACCAAGATCATATATGATTACAATATAATTTTATACGTACAACCTCAACCTAAAGTACAGTCATACCTGAAATCGGCCACAGCAACTTTACTACTCTTAGCATAATACAGGGCTAAGTCTAAACGCGCCAGCTTTTCCGACCCATGACATGTGCATGTTGAAATAAAATAGCAATTCCGCGTCCGCGCGCGAAGGCGGCTAAAACCAGGTTAGGTCTGTGGCTAAAACTCTGTGGTTTGATTCTGCAGGCACGATCGCCAGATCTAGTTTTACTAAAGGTTTGAACAATGTTATTTTGGTGTTAGGCGCTGCTGTGTTCCGTTTTGAAGGGCGTGGTAAGGGAGACAGACTTTTCCGAGGCGTTCCAGCTTAGTCCTCAGTCTAGCGGCGCATCTGTGGCCGATCTCAGGTAGGAATATCTAATTCTATCTGGGGTTGATTACAGATGGCCATGGGCGGCAGTAGCCGAATACCATCAGGTGGACTGTATGCTCGTCTGCTACTCCTATATTATAAAAAAATGTGGTAAGGGAGACATATTTACCCGATACGCTATAACATGCTCAGTCGCAGCAACGCATCTGTGGCAAACCTCAGGTAGGACTCTAATCTTATCTGTGGTTCATTACAGATGTCCAAGGATGGTTGTAGACACTTAGGGGAGATCCACAAATTACGTGAGGTGTTTTTTTGAATTTTCTGTCCCTCCCTCCCCCCCTGGTGAGATGTCGTGAGATTTTATTCAACCCACTCCCCCATCCCCCAATCTCACGTGAGATTTTTCAAAATGTGCGTTTCTTAAATATGTAAACGTGTTGGAGTGTTATTGTAAAAAGAAAAAAAAAATGCTTCGTACTTTTATTTACGACTAGTTAAGACTAGTAATCAATATTGCTGAGTTATAAGTGTAATAAAAATTTAACAATATAATACTTAAATCGTAACTAATGCGATTAAAAAAAAATCTACTCTAATTCAGTCCATGGAGAATCATGCGTGGTCTCAAGAGAGACTATTGGAACCAACATGTCCATATGATTTTCAATAAAATCATCTGAGTCTTCAACTTCGTTCTCATCTACGCCACTCTAAGCCGTTGACACTTGCGCACAGTAACTCATTAGCTCGTCTTGTAACAATCCGTGAGGGTACAGTTATGCTTAAATCTTAAGCATGTAGAATCTGGATAATGGGTCAAAATAGTATAGTTTTTTTTTGTTTCAATAAGAAAAAAAATGCGTGATATTTGCCGAGACCCCCCCTCTCTCCAACGTAAGATTAGATGAGATTTGACTCGACCCCCCCCTCCCCCTTAAACATCTCACGTAATTTGTGGATCTCCCCTTAGGTACTAGGGCACTGCATACTCCTTTGCCACTCCTATTTAATAAAAAAAAAAACGTGCGGCGCTCGGCGACTGCCGCGGTCTACCCGTAATAGCTCTAGCTATTGCATAGCATTTTTTATCAACTTATGCAATTATAATTATTTATTTAACAGTTAGTTATTCGAAGGTAATCGAAGTCACAATGTATATAGCAAGGTCAAATCGGAGTCAGGAGAAAGCCAAAAGTTATTTTTTTTCAATAAATCTATGGAGTAAACGCAAATTGGTCAGTACACAGCAAACAAAACACACCACGAAACAACAAAAATGGCGCCATAAATTATAACGGTGTTTTGATTTTTTACTGTCAAATCTGTCACTTGTACGTTTAAAAATTACAAACACTCTTTTACGTTATTTTATTAATCCAGAATTTTAACACAGCTTATTTGGTAAAACATATTATTTGGATAATGTAGTAATATATTTTGAATACAATGTAATAGGAAATATATATAATATAATAGGAAATATAAAAAATACTAAACGCAATTTTAGGATTTCCGGACGAATTATAAAAAAATATTTATTATTGCCATTTGTATTCAAGTTGACGAGTTAAGGTTTTATTTTCATTACGGAATTTCTTGATTCGGTCTCTCCGCTCAAAGCCTGCGATAAAAGCTATGCAATAGCTTAAAAACAATTATTACCTGGCAAATAAGATACGGCGCCCCACGACACCATAACCATAGCGATGTGGTGAAAAACGTGTAGGAAGGATACTTGATTGAATTTTTTTCTAAGTACGAAGAATACCTGGAAATATCGCAAAATTCTAGCT
This sequence comes from Epargyreus clarus clarus, assembly GCA_014595695.2. Classification (NCBI taxonomy): domain Eukaryota; kingdom Metazoa; phylum Arthropoda; class Insecta; order Lepidoptera; family Hesperiidae; genus Epargyreus; species Epargyreus clarus. The sequence goes on from JACTTY020000033.1 coordinate 3,060,466, forward strand.
TAACAACTACGTATTATATTTTTATGTAATATATTTAATCTTATTAGTTGAAACGCTGCCGCAAAATCCAGGGAAATGATTTTCGAATTCCTCATACGAACCTTTAATTTATGCAATTATTGATAATTAATAATCGGGCTATTGCCGCCAATTGACTTCCGTAATCAACCCCAGATAAGATAAGATTCATACCTGTGGTTAGCCATGTGTTGGCCTGTGCGCCGCCACCCCTAACAACTAAACTGGAATGCCTCAGAAACGTATGTCCCCCTTACCACACCTTTCAAACCACAACACAGTAGCCTTTAACATCGATGTTATTAGGCAGATATGAGTGTGGCTGTGGCTCCGGTGTCGAATCACAGAGGGTTTTACCTCCTTCATAATCGGTATAGCGATAGTGAATATTATTATTGTTGCAAATGCTCTTAGACTACAACGAAATTTTACCTGCATCTAAATCTTATATATAAAATTCTCGTATCACAATGTTAGTTACCGTTCTCCTCCGAAACGGCTAGACCGATTTTCACCAAATTTTATATGCATATTCAGTAGGTCTGAAAATCGGCTACTATCTATTTTCATACCGTGATAAGGGTTGTTCACCCTTAACATTTTTTTATTTATATGGCAACAAAACGTTTGCCGAGTCAGCTAGTATCATGTATATTCCTTAAGACAAAGTTTACTCTCTTCATATGAGTGAGCCTGTCTTATCATACATTAAAAAATTAAGAATGTTTGAAGTGTGAATTTGACTTACCGTATCCAGTAGATCGAGATATTTCGTCAAATGATAGTGGTACACGAATCTGGCGACGTTTAAAGCTTTTGGTGTCTCAGAAAAGTCTAATGGTTCGCAGACCCATTGGTATTCAGTCGCCCAGGCGTAAACTAACATCTAAAATATTAGTATTGTATTAATCCAGCAGTTTTAAGAAACATTGATCTTAGACTTCTTATGCACGTGATTGGGTTTTTTATCTAAAATTCAATTAGCTAACGAGCATGCATTCTATTTGAGGGTAAGTGGCTACTGCCGCCAATGAACATCTGTAATCAACCCCAGATAAGAGCATTTGGCCATTGCCGCACATCGTCAATCACCACCCCAATAGAATTGAAGTCCTGCCTGTATTGGCAACAGATGCAATGCCAATGGGTTGAGTTGGACTGGCTTGTGTGTCTTCTCTTTGCCACATCCTTCAAACTAGAACAGCAAAAATTTATACTGTTATTATTAAGCAGAAATTCGTGTGACAACCTAGCTGGACTGTCTCTTAGGGACGTTGTCAACTCATTAATGTCCCACTGCTGGGCACGGTTCTCCCCTCAGACTGAGAATGATTATGCCATAGTCCACCGCGCTGGCCAACTGCTTCTTGGTAGACTTCAAATACTTTTGAATTATTTTTAAAGATCTCTCAGGTAGGCAAGTTTCCTCATTTTTTCCTTCATCCACCACCGTGTTCATTTATAGGATTTTCTTGAGAATCGAGGTTCAGAAATGGAGACGCGTGAAATAAAATTACAAATTCCAAACTGTTAAGGTGTTGCACACGAAAGAGAGGACTTTGTCCAAAAGTGAAATGACAAAAGCTGATAATTTAATGTTGAACCTTAAAACAAATTACCTCTATAAATATATAAGCACAAGCAAGAATTTGTACTATGTTATAAACGATAAGTATCTTGTCGAGGTTAAAGGGTTGGCGATTCTTCATCCATTTTGGCCCCCACTTTAGAACCAAGACTGCATAGAAAACAAGTATGGCGATCCCTACAGGTGGTTTTACCACAAATGGCCACGAGCGAGTCCTTGGATCTGAAAATAATGAAAAATATCAAAATAAAAAATTTGAATTTAATAAAATTTACTTTGTTTAACAGAAATTTTAGTTCTGATACGGTCCACGGCGGCGCTGTATATCCGAAAACGTAAACGGTGACCGTTTTCGAGCAAACGTAAAAACGTATTAATGGGTTCTGAAGTTATATATGTATTACAAATTAATTATCACTTGCTTAAACGGTGAAGGAAAACATATTAAGGAAACCTGTGTGCCAGAGATATCTTTTTTTTTATATTATAGGAGGAGCAGACGAGCATGCAGTCCACCTGATGGTAAGTGGCTACTGCCGTCCATGGACATCTGTAATCAACCCCAGATAGGATTAGATATTCCTACCTGAGGTCAGCCACATATGCGCTGGTACCCCTGAGGATTAAGCTGGAATGCCTCGGAAATGTCTGTCTCCCTTACCACACCCTTCAAACTGGAACACAGCAGCGCCTAACACTGCTGTTATTAGGTAGAAATAGGTGTGGCGGTGGTGCCGCCGGAGTCGAACCACAAAGGGTTCTACCACCTTCAATATCTTTAAGAAAGCTCCTCAAAAGTACAATACGCACTTGGCCAGTGCGGTGGATTATGGCCTAACGTTTATAATTCTGTGAGGAGACTTGTACCCAGCAGTGGGACAGTAGCAGGTTGACGACGATCCCTTGTTGCGATCAAATCTTAAGACTTTAGATATGGTTTAACAATTTATATCTTATTATAAACTTTGAAACTCTAATTTGTCACTTACCCGGTAATTGTTCGCTTACCAAATCATACGCTGTCCACAATTTCTTTAATACAACCGCCATTTCTGTAAAATGTAAAATGTATTTATGACATAAGATATTTTTAGGCCTTATGAATAAAAGTACAGTTTAAATTGTTTTTATCTACATGTACATAATTTAATCGAATACATCTAATATAATGCTATTAGATGTATTAGATTAGATTATGTACAAGCAATAATATATCTGTCCTTCTCTAACTTATTTAAATGTTAATATAAATGTCCTTCTCTAACTCATGTGGGCTTCTGGAAAGTTAATAAAATAATCCGAAATGATCGAGAAAGTACAAAAAAATTCTGGAATAATCTAGAAAGTTCAAAAATGTGTGCGATGGTTGTAATCAATATAGAATGTTTTAGAGAGCATCTAGAATGATCTAGAAAATTCTAGAATGTCTGCAAATGATAAAATCGATCTAATATATGGTCTAGAAAGTTCTAAAAAATTCTGGAATGATCTAGAAAGTTCCAAAATATGTGCGATTGTTACAATTGATCTTGAATATATTAAAGGCTTCATGAATCGTCTAAAACAGGGATCGGCAATCTGCGGCTCGCGGGCCACATGCGGCTTTTTCGATGTGAAGCCGAGGCTCTTTAGTTCCATGCGCAAATATGATTTAATTTATTAGAAAAAATTTAAAATCTGTTCGTCCAAGTTACATTGTTTAGTAAGTTGCAAAGGTATGGCTTTGTTGATCATTGGAATTGTTTGCTAATTTTTTGGATTTTGAAATACAAGCTAGTGATATTAGAAAATGTTAAATTGTTTTAATTTCTTAGTTAAATAAAAACTGTTTATTCAATAATTCCATATGCAAGTACTATTTATTGTTGGCGGGAAATAATATTGTGGCTCTTTAAAAATTATGTAATTTTGTAAATTGTAATTTTTGGTCTTCCGACTGAAAATGTTGCCGGCCTGGTCTAGGTCTAGAACGTTTACAAAATTTCCGGAATGGTCTAGAAAGTTCGTATATTTTGTGAATTGATCTACAGATATACAGATAAACTTACAAAATGTGTACAACTGTTGAAACCTATCCTAAATGTTCTAGAACGTTTAAAAAAATCCGAAATGGTCTAGAAAGTTCCAAGTGTTTCTGGAATGATCTAATTCCAAAGTGCCTACAACTGTTGGAATCGATCCGAAATGTTCTAAAATTTTTTAGAAATTCCTGAAATGATTTGTATAACTTCCAAAATGTCTGCAACTGTTTAAATCAATTTGGAATGATCGAATTTTGCATGCTTTATTATGCCCGAATTTATATGAACATTTCCCCAATAATAAATTTTATTACTGAGCTTTATGAACTTCATTTTATTTTATTATTTAACTTCTTGAACGTTTTTTTTATTTATTTTTGGTGATATTTTTTGCGTTTTTTGTGCCATTACACATGCTATGTATTTTAACCCGAGCAACGCCGTATTTCGCTGCTAGTTATATGTATGTACCTTCTCATTTTTTTTTAATTAAATAATAGCATACAAGCATACAGTCCACGTGGTGGTAAGTGGGTACTGGCTACTGCCACCCATGAACATCCGTATTCAACCTCAATTAAGATTAGATTCCTAAATGATGTCGGCTACATATGTGCCTGAAGGACAAAGGTGGAACACCTCGGAAAAGTACGTCTCCCTTAACACACCCTTCAAACCAGAACACAGCAGCGCCTAACACTGCTGTGTTCTGGTTTAAGCAGAAATAGGTGTGGCGATGGTGTCGCCCGAGTCGAATAATAGAGGATTTTACCACCTTTATATTGTGTACAAAGTATTAAAATTCAGGAATTATAAATACCAATCCCTGTCCTATGACAATTCAGCATTTACTTTATGTACCAAATACTTAACACAATTACAATATTCATAAACTTTTTAATAAGTACCTTTACATGTGTCATTGTCTTCTTGAATAAATATTAATGAGTTGTTTATAGACGCGCCTAAAGTTTTTGCTTATAATAATGTCACGGTATATAAAAAATACATACACAGCGTATTTGTTATATTAAAAATAAACGTATTAATTTAATGTATATAGTACATATGAAATCTCAGCGAAACAGTAATAAAATGGTTAAAAGAGAAAAAAATATCAAAAAAAAAAACCAACTTCTATGTCATTACAAAGTAAAAAAATATTCAAATAAATGTTGGTTCAGTACATAGTTCTGAAGTTGGCGCTCAATATATTTCGTTAAATAACGGCGTAAACAGCGTGTCCAATATGAGCGCAGACTTCAGAAATAGGAAGGTATGTACTGAACCAACATTTATACCAATATTTATTTGATTTATTTTTTACTTTGTAGTGTCACATAGAAGTCGGTCTTTTTGTTTAAATATTATCACAGTATTACATTAAATTAACTTACATAATTTGAAATTATTTATATCCAGCTATATACAGCTTTCATAAATTTATCCATATTTATACGCCCAATGTCTAATTTATAAATTATGAGATATGCACTACCCTCCGTTGATATATCGAATAAATATGATTAAATCGAATAAGTATTTGTAATTTTCAATTCTTTATAACTTACTTGATGCGTCCTTTATTTACAGATATATTTAATAGAAGCGTAATAGCTGCCCCTCTTTCATGAACACGACACTACAGTTGATCCTCGTGAACTAAAGTGGCTAAAAGTGGAAAGATTACAAGAACTACTTAAATCATTGCATGCAAATTTAAGGCGCATTATATTATTGAATAAATGTATAATAAATGCCTTATACTGTACGAGCGGCAATATTGAATCATTAACCTCTTTAACGACTCGTTTAATTCAAAGTGGATATTTTTATATATTTATTTTTGCAAATATAGTAAGGATATGCATTAAATAAATAGGTATACTAGTGGATACTGGATTTTCTCACAAAATCTTTTACACTGATAACCGATTACTGAATGATTATTTATCCGTCAAAGCTATGTTCGACGTAACGGCAAAATATATGTAGAGAAAAGATGGGCTTGTTACATGCCTAGGGACAAGGAGGATCGCTGACGTTGCCGTGTTCATCGATTCACGTGTAACCCAGATGCAGATTGATTCATCGTTCGTGTCAGCATTTCATCATCTCTTTAATTTATTAGATTCAATCTAGATTAGTTAATTTTAAGACATTATTATTTGACACACAGCATCGGTCAGACGATAATTAGGTTTAAGTTATATTGTAATTTTTATAATTAATTAAAGTTAGTTTAAATAGTCTTTGGTTTTTTTTTAATTCCTCCGGTTGTCGCTAACGTAATTGGCTGAAAGGAACTTGCTCTAGAGGATCTAAGAAGTAAACAAGATAATATTTTCAAGAGGTAGAAAGACATCTAAAAATTTCCGTTATTTCGCTGTAAAAGACAAAGTGTATAAATGTATTTTGTACCTTTCAAAATACTGGGGTATACTTCAAAATACTTTTACAGGGAAAGTTAAAAAACCGATATATTAAAATAAAAAGACAAGACCTACAATTCTAAATAATTGTTTACTAACCTTTTGTTTGATTATGAGTTTGTATTAGGTATACTAATTATATGTTGTTTGTGAATACTTAAGGGTCGCAAATTGCATATACACGACATAGCCAACGTTTAAATGATAAAAGAGGGAATTGAGAAGCATGGATATACAGGGTGTCCCGTAAGTACCACGACAAACTTGGGGAGAACATAGGTTAGGGTCTGACCTCTCGGAGAAAAAAAAATTGCCTTGGTAAAAGTGTCACCGTTTATGCACTATCGATTGTTTTATATTTTTTGAAAAATTCAGCCCTCTTCATCTTCTTTCGGTAACTGCGTGTACAAATTTGATGATGTAGTGTTAATTTTTTCACTTAAATACTATCAGAAAGTTGGTCTACTATATTAAATGTAAATTGGTTAAAAAATGTAAAGGAACCATGAAAAAAATAGGGCTAGTTTTAGATTTTAAATTTTATTCACGGTGAAAAAAATGTACTGAACTATAAGTGCACATTGCCCAAAAAATATGTCTAGTAATTAGAGATTTCAAAAAGGCACCACATTCACTACTTAAGGTTGAAGAAAAAAAGTTAACCCTGTTTTTGCATGAAAGCGACTGAAACCAACTAAAACGTAATGATCGAGTTTTTATTAAAATTGCGCTTGCTACCAACTCAAAACGTGTCAAACAGTACAAAATTACATCGTTGGCTAGTTAGACACTTAAAAATTATCCTTCTTCAGTTGTAAAAAACCAACTAAGTAACTAAATAGCAAACAAAGTAATACAATTTCTCAACTCAATTTTTACCTACTTTTAACTGTCGTGTATATTGGGGTTGCTTTTCATTCGATATAATATTAATTATGAAAGTAGTAGAACTCTCTTTGGTTTGACCTATTTCTGCCTAAAAGCAGCAGTGTTAAGTGCGGCTGTGTCTGGCACCACCGCCGCCATACATAGGTGCTGTTGCTGATGGTGAGGTATAGGAGACATATTATATACAGCTTAGTCAGAACTCAGCAATTTATTCCTATCTGGGGTTGATTACGGATGTCCATGGGCGGCAATATCCAGTTACGATCTGGTGGACCGTTTGCTCATCTGCTACTCCTGTGATATAAAAAGGTAGACTACGTGCTCGTCTGCTACAATATAAAAGTCAGTATAAAAAAGATGATTTTTTTTGGTACTTATACTATACTTGTCCCTTTTCACCCACTTCTCCCAAATTATGGCGGGTCAAGGTTAAAATGTCAATACTTCATTTAAATATAGTGGTATTCCATTATATTGCGCATATATTCACCTGGTTCCCTACTCACTTATACATACTATTTATTACAGAGTTAAATTTAAATAAGAGTTGAGTTTAACTTGGATTAAATACGAATTGGAAATCAAAATCGCGGTAATTTTATTAATACTATCAAAAAGGGGATTATATTAGGTCATTTCTTTATGATTTTAATTTGTTTCATCATCATCATCATCGTCAACCCATGACTGTCCTACTGCTAGGCATGGTTCTTCTCTCAGAATGAGAAGATACCCTTTTTCATTATAAATGGTTTTAATGATAATAGCTAAAAATATGTAACAAAAAAATAATTTCATACTGTTACCAATCCTCTTTCAAAGATACAAATTTAAAACCTTTATAGTTTTACGAGAAAAAGACTGTTGTTATTTTATTTTTTAAACAATAATCCCTAGTTAGTAATTTTTCCACGTTTCTATCTTCTATACGAGTATATATAAAAGCGAAACGATACTCACGTTCAAAACGTATTAATCAAGGTTTTGACTAAACTACTGAAGCTACAATCATGAAATTTGAAATATAGCTTCATTTTATAATGTAGATGCGCACTAAGAACGGATTTTTTGATATTCCACCGTTAAGGGGGTTGAAAGTTAGTATGAAAGACCGTCAGTTTTAAAGCAAACTGGATGATAATTGGTATTTAGCTTTCTCATTTAAAGTAATAAAAATCTAATCTAAGGGGTTTTCCAAATTCAACCCTAAAGGTCATTAAATAGGGGTTGACAGCTTATTTTAAATTTTGCCATTTTGAAAGCCAGCACTATAAAAGTTAGCCATTGCTTTACTGATTAGATATAATAGAACTTTAGTTCTACCGTTTTTGGAAAATCAACCCCTATGTGGGTTAAATAAGGGTTGTAAGTTTGTATGAAAGTCCCCCAGTTTTGATGTAAACTGAATGAAAATCGGTATTTGGGGTTTCGATAGAAAATAATTAAACACCTATTTCATCATTTTTGGAAAATCAACCCTTAAGTTGGTAAAATAAGGGTTAAAGCTTATTTTAAAATTTGCCAATTTGAAAGCCAGCACTATGAAGGTTAGCCATTGCTCTACAGGTTAGATATAGTGAAACTTTAATTCTACCGTTTTTGGAAAATCAAGCCTTATATGGGTTAAATAAGGGTTGTTAGTTTGTATGAAAGTCCCCCAGTTTTGATGTAAACTGAATGAAAATCGGTATTTGGGGTTTCGATAGAAAATAATTAAACACCTATTTCATCATTTTTGGAAAATCAACCCTTAAGTTGGTAAAATAAGGGTTAAAGCTTATTTTAAAATTTGCCAATTTGAAAACCAGCACTATGAAAGTTAGCCATTGCTCTACTGGTTAGATATAATGGAACTCTAATTCTACCGTTTTTGGAAAATCAACCCTTATATGGGTTAAATAAGGGTTGTAAGTTTGTATGAAAGTCCCGCAGTTTTGATGTAAACTGTATAAAAATCGGTATTTGGGGTTTCGATAGAAAATAATTAAACACCTATTTCACCATTTTTGGAAAATCAACCCTTAAGTTGGTAAAATAAGGCTTGACAGCTTATTTTAAAATTTGCCAATTTGAAAGCCAGGACTATGAAAGTTAGCCATTGCTCTACTGGTTAGATATAGTGGAACTTTAATTCTGTCGTTTTTGGAGAATCATCCCTTATTTGGGTTACATAAGGGTCGTAAGTTTGTATGAGAGTCCCTCAGTTTTGATGTAAACTGTATAAAAATCGGTATTTGGGTTTTTGATAGAAAATAATTAAACACTTATTTCATAATTTTTGGAAAATCATCCCTTAATAATAATCCCAAAATAAAATTCCAACCCCCATTTAATGACCATTAAATGGGGGTTGGAATTTTATTTTAAACTCCGTTAATTCGGAAGCAAGGACTATAAAAAAAATCCATTTGGCTTTCCTGTTGGAAATAATAGAACTTTTGTCCCACCATTTATGGAAAATCTACCCTTAAGAGGGTTAAATAGGGGTTGAAAGTTTGTTGGGAAGTCCGCAGATTTTGAAACAAAGTCAAAACAAAATTGGTATTCCGCTTTCTGATTGAAAATAACAGAACACCTGTTTTACGGTTTTTGGAAAATCAACCCTTAAGTTCGGAATAGAACTTTATTTCAAAGTCCGTTAATTTGGAAACAAGAATTGTAAAAATAGCATTTAGCTTTCTGGTTCGAAATAATAGAGCGATTAATAGGGGATGGAACTTTATTTTAAAAACCGTTAATTTGGAAGCAAGCAAGTAAAAAATGGTAATTGGCTTTCTGGTTGTGAGTGATAGAACTTTTTAACACCATTTATGGAAAATCTACCCTTAAGACGGCATAATAGGGGTAGAAACTTCGTTTAAAAGGCCGCAGATTTTGAAGCAAAGTCTATGAAAATTGGTATTTTGCTTTCTGGTTGTAAATAATATATCACTTATTTATCCATTTTTTGAAAATCGACCCTTAAGGTCGTTAAATAGGGGTTGGAACTTTATTTTATAATCCGTTAATTTGGAAGCAACCACTATGAAAAATTATCATTGGACTCAATGAAGCATCTGAGTCACTGTTTTTTAGATCAACCATTAAGATGGCTATAAAAGGGTGTATGCATTATGCCTTTCTGTTTACACATCTGTTTCAACATTTTTTGTTTTAAAGAAAGTTTCTTTAAAAACCGTTAATGAAGTTTCTTCCTTTGGCGTGTCTGGAAAAAGAACAGAGTGCAGAGAAGTTTAGTTTACGGCGAAATTTCACGGGCCGTCGTAACATATATTTTTAACATGGGAATGTATTGCGCGTGCTGAAGTGCAGAACTGCGGTTTTTTAGGGTTCTGTACCTAAAGGATAAAAACGGAACCCTATTACTATTACTTCGCTGTCTGTTCGTCTGTCCGTGTGTCACAGGGCTCTATCTCTGGAACCGTAATAGATAGACATTTGAAATTCTTACAGATAATGCACAACGGTGGCCGCTATAACAACAAATACTAAAAATAAAAAAATAAAAATTGAAAACAAAAAGGGGTCCCCATACAACAAACTGCTATTCGATATTTTTCCAACTAACTTTTGAACCGTTAGAGGTAGACAGTTCAAATTTCACAATGTGGGTACTTTAATGGCTGCTGCAATATTAAATACTAGAAATTAAAAAAAATGAAAATTTTGGTTGTACGGAAGTCTCCAAATGCGGGTTTGACTTGCTCTTGACCAATTATTAGTAACGCGCAGACCCGCGGGCCACAAGGGAAAGTCGCGGGCCACACACCACCCGTGGATGTCGGGTTTTCGACCGCTGGTGTTGAATATTAGCTTTCAGAAATATGCTGATAAAGTATTTATTGATGCATATGTACATAGGAATGTTTTTGAAATTCTACTAAGGAGGTAAAATAAGTGTTATATGTACCTATGTATACGGGAATCTTTTATTTATTTATTTATTCTTTATGAACCTTACAGAAATGTAAAGGCACAAAGGCGGACTTAATGCTATATAGCATTCTCTGTCTTTTAGGTTCGAATTTAGAAACGTGAAATTTCAGATAACGTCTATTCAGACAAATAAACGACAACGTGGACGGGTGCAAATTTCATATATGATAATGCGTAAGTTTATTCAAATTGGCCTACATTTTGGTATACTGATTAGTGATGGTGATGTGGTAGACACATAAACCTTGGATTAAGATTGGGCTAGAACAGGGCTACAGTATCCCCTGCCTGTCGTAAGAGACTAAAGGGGCACTTCTGGAGTTGCGGGCGGCAAGAATGGGAGCTCTAACCGCCCAGCCAGAGATCCTGGAAAGAACCACTGTATGTAAGGCCCCATATAACATGGACAGTTCCTATGGAATATTGTAAATAATAATTATTGTATCCTACATGAAACTTATATTTTGAAGAAAGTTTCATTACAGTCCACTAATTAGAGTTTTAGTGTATATTTCTGAAGAAAGCTTGACCAATTTAGGTACACAGTGACGAAAAATAAAGCTTTTATTAATTAAATATTAATGCTACTTTATCGTTAAAATTGTTAAAGGTCCAATTTACGATTACAGTTATTTGTGTGTCATATCAGATTTCTTTACGCGGGCGAAGCCGCGGGTTCTGCTAGTTAATTTCATAATCATATTTTTTGTCCCTATTTAAAAACTCATTATTGCCTATGAGTCTTCGAAAAGAGGCCTACTTTCTTTGCACATGTACCAATTATCGGTGTTCGAACAGATTGATTGAAAAAGGCGGTTTCTACAATCACAGCCCTGATTCCAAAATTCATCAGCGAGATATTCGTCTGGTCGGGGATCGAACGGGTATGGTGACGCTCCGCCACGCGGGTGGTCAAGTTTAATCTGTTTTGTTTTTAAATATAATCATCATCGTCAATCCAACTATGTCTGTGGGAGGAACGACATAGAGAATCAAGAGGGCTTACGCTGTTTGTCCACTGCACCGTCACCGAGCCGATACCGTTAATAAATCACGACGCCGAAGTAGCCTACACATACATTTACTATGGGATGACGGTGATCGGGTGACGGACGTTCGGTGGACAAGCTGCTATAGTAAATGTATGTACGCTACTTCCGCGCCGTTTTAATTATCGGTATCGGCTCGGTGTCGGTGGTTAGTGGACAAACAGCGTTAGTGTACTACGCTGGTATTGTACAAGGTAAATGCTGCATCCACACTAGAGATGTGCCGAGTCAGGTCAACTCGAGTCAGTACTCGAGTACTTACATAAACTCGCATACTCGAGTACCAATAGTGATACTCGAGTACCAGTAACACTCGAATACTGACGATACTCGTACACTACAACTACTACTCGTACAAGTAAAAACTTGATTAATTTTGTGTAGTGAGTGGCGTTTTCTTTTTTTTTGCTCTTCCGTGCTATTGGACTATGTTGTGCAAAGTACTCGAGTACTTTGTGAATACTTTGGACTCGAGTACTGACTCGATTCTTTTTTTATATGAGTACTAAAGTACTCGAATACCATAAATGGCCGACTAGGCACATCATTAATCCACACCTTTGGCACTACTGAAAATTCCTAACCCATACAATCGCATAAACATCATAAGAGTTTGCGGCAAGTTCTGTTTGATTTGCGAAAAATTGACACTCCTGAATCGGCTACAAGCTCCTGCAAATCTACATACTTAAACTAAGATAAACGCATTGTCCGCGCTACCAAATGTTTATACTCGTATTTGTACCGATTTGAGGTTTTGCAAACATACGGACGCAACTATAGACTTTTTTATACTTTTTTTTTTTATAATATAAGAGTAGCAGACGAGCATGCAGTCCACCTGATGGTAAGTGGCTACTGCCAAATGTTTCCGCCATTGTAAGCATAATAAGAACGTACGAACGTAGAACCCACTGTGGTTCGACTCCGGCGGCACCACCGCTGCACCTATTTCTGCCTCATAATAACAGTGTTAAGCGCTGTGTGTTCTGGTTTGAAGGGTTTGGTAAGGGAGACATACTTTTCCGAAGCCATCCAGCTTAGTCCTCATGAGTAGCGACGTATCCATGGCCGACCTCAGGAATATCTAATCCTATCTGGGGTTGATTACAGATATCCATGGGCGACAGTAGCCACTTACCATCAGGTGGACTGCATGCCCGTCTGCTACTCCTATAATATAAATAACAATAATATTATAATACAGGTCTTACCTTCAAAGTCACACATACGAGTACATAAAGTACATCTGACTTTCAAATATACAATGATACTCGGTTTAGGTAATCACGTAGTCCTTGGTGTGTAAATTTTATACAAAATAATGCTCGTCATATGACAGTTACTTTTTAATTTCGATTTTATGTACATAATTGTAATTTAAATTACAAATAAGGTTGAACATAGGTCAGAACAATAATGCCAAAAATCCATATTAAGTAACAGTCATTTATATTGCAAGACATCCATAATAATATATTAAGTATATACCTAGCTTTTTCGTTATTTTTATAATATATATAAGAGTAGCAGACGAGCATGCAGTCCACCTGATGGTAAGTGGCTACTGCAGCCCATGTACACAAATGCGTCGCTAACCTGAATACTACTACGCTGGAATGCCTCTGATAAGTATGCCTACTTTACCACACCCTTCAAACTAGAAAACAGTTATTAGGTAGAAATCTCAAAGGTATGTGAAGTTTACCAAAACGCACTAGGCCAGCGCGGTGGACTGTGGCCTAATCCTTCTCATTATAAGAGGAAGCCGGCAGTGGAACAGTAATGGGTTGATGATGAGGGATGACGGAGGGGCTGTCAACGTCGTGCCATAGAGGGTTCTACCATCTTTAAAAAATTGTAAGTACATTTCAGAAGTTTGAAGCCTTTACCTGAGTTAATCGAAACGTTTCAGGAATCAGCATCTTCTCCCATTTTCGAGCAATATGTCACATAGATAAACATACACGTGTATAGGAGTAAGGGTTGTGCATACTCATACTCAATGGTTTGAAGTATATACCATCATATAAATGTTGGTACCGGATTTTTAGTAGTAATAGTAGTGCGAAGTAGTTATCCTTACTTGATTAACATGGATTGATTTTTGAAGGTGGTAAGCCCTTTGTGATTCGCTGGATCGGCTCCAGCTGCACCACAGCCACACTTATTTCTACCTCATAACAGCAGTGTTAAGCGCTGCTGTGTTCTGATTTGAAGAGTTGATTACGTGGCAGCAGCGAAATGTTTAAGGAAAAAAAAACATATTCGGGACTAAAAATTTTTAGTCAACCTATTTGCAATATACTTTTTGACATACAGTGTAAACTCTATATAACGGCACTGAAGGGACTGTGCATTGTATGGCGTTATAGAGAGTGGTCGTTAAATGGAGAGAAGAAAAATCAGAATTAGAAAAAGAAAAAGTTTATTTCAGTCTAGTATTAGTAGTTATGTACATAAAAAAGAATCTTATTTGAACGCTATTGCGTGTAGTCTGTTATTTTTGTCTGACGTCTTTTGCTGCACCAGTAATTTTGTTGTATTTTTTAAATTATTTTATTCATATCTTCTGATATTGAGGCATCTTAGTGACAAAAGAAGTAATTTTCCATTAATTTTGCGAATTTCTTAGAAAGTTTCGTGTGCATCTTGCCGACAGTCGAGTTTATTGCGGGCTAGGATAATAAAGCAACAAAAGAACGTACACAGGTGCGCAGTTTTTACTAATTTTAGCAACTTAAAAGGTACTTTTTTTACTCAATTGTGGTCGTTATTGAGAGTGGGTGTAATGCTATGTAGAGTGTATCATTGTATGGAATACAAGCTAAACCAACTAAGCCAATTGTTTTCGACGCTTTAGAGAGTTTGTCGTTAAATCGAGTGACGTTACATGGAGTTTACACTGTATTTAATTTGATATAAAAACTTTTCATCCATTACCAACTCGGTGAAGATAGTCTTATATCGGGATCTTCTACTTATAAAAAAGTCAAAAATGAAATAAATCAAAATTTGGGAAAAAATCCCTTATATTATAAGTTTTTTCTTGTCATTTTAAAGAATTTAAGTTATTATGTCAGTTAGTTCAAATATCAACATATTCTTAGATCAAATCTGAAACTGTTCATTTGTCATTTAGTGGATTACAACAATGACTGACAATGTTATATGACGATATTATTTACTTACTGATATCGACAATTTCTTTGTTAACAAAAACAGTTCAATTTCAATCAGTATGCGGTAATTAATATTGAAATGTCATTATAAAGGTTATTTTAAAATTTCAATAGTTCACGTTGAATGATTCGGAACTTTAACATAAACAAGTAATATATTGAATTTTAATAATTTCCTATTTATGTCAACGTTCTTGAGTTCATTTATTAGAATCCAAAGCTTGATTGTTGATGTCAATAATATAACTGACTAGATATTGCATATAGCCTAACTATGAGTTAAAGATTTTCCGTGGATAAATTCTCGTCATGCTTGTTCTCCAATCACAGTGTTATAGTGTTATGCCGGTACTACATTCTCGTTGGAAAGAGGAAACTTTGGGCAGAGCGTTATTAACAAATGCCAAGGCCCTTGGGCACACAAAAAATTGTTAGCAATTTAGGAATATTGCAACAAAAATTAAAACCCGATCATTGAATGACCAACATTTGAATTCCGAAATATTGAAAGTATTGGCAAAAAAAAAAATTGTATTTGACTTCGATTTTCAAGTAAATGTATGTGTATGATATTAAACAAAGTAAAATTAAAATGCTACCCTCATGAATTTCGGTGAGTTTGTGTTTTATACTCGTATATATAAATATCGTGTCACAATTTTAGTTACCGTACTCCTCCGAAACGGATTTACCGATTTTCACGAATTTTTATATGCATATTCAGATCTGAGAATCGGCTACTATCTATTTTTCATTTCCCTGAGTGTTAAGGGTTGTTCACCCTTAACATTTCTTTAATTTATATGGCAACACAACGTTTGCGGGGTAAGCTAGTTTAAATATAATATGTTAAAATAACGTGCATCAGGACAATCGAGTAAATTAATAAATAAATAAATTATTTCAATAACTGAATTTAAACCTAGGGGAAACTGGGGACACTTGATCCTTACGGGAGACTAGGTACACTGGATTTACAGAGCTTCTGTGAACACTATATGTGGTTAGTGTGGCAACATTGGTTGTTTATGATACGTTTTAACTTTCTAAAGTCGGTACTCTTATCCAATTTGATATTCAAGCAGATGGCGGATGATTGTATGTTTCATGTCGCAAGAAAATCTTTTTCGTAAGTGTTCATTTTGCTTAAATAATTGGTTAGTAAACTTATTTTGGGTAAGTATCACTTTTAAACTATTCATTATCTTTGTTTTTTAACGTCTGTTTCATAGAATAGTGTTAATAGTAGTAGATTTCTTTACAATATATTTTTATAACCACAGTATAGCTAGGGTACACATGGTACACTTTCTTATGGGAGATATGATCCCACCGGATCAAGCGTCTACTAATGTTTATTTTTTAATAATTTTAGGATTCAATATGCCTAGAGTATATAAAACAATAGAAGGTGCAAGAAAAAAAATATCTACCATAAGATTCTGTGATAAAAGGAACATTAAGTAATGTTAGCTGAAAACATAGATACTCGTACATATGATTTATCAAAACAGTGGATATGTTGTTGTTGTTGTTTCTACTTCACCTACTAAGCAAATAAATCAATGATAAATCAATTTAAACCATTTTTTTTTCATTTTGGTATCATATGAAAATATAGGTGACTTATTTCCCTTAGTATCAAGTGTTCCAGAGGGGGGATCAAGTCAGACATATATATGGGACACATGATATCATTCCCTATACGAAGTTTTCGTGGGCTGGTTACAAAATTTATAAACTGATATTATTAGCGTTTATACTTAGTATAGCCAATGAAATTCCACGTATTTCAGTACCAATATATCTAAAATCGGATCAATATTTACAAATAGTGGTCAAAAAACAAAAGAGGGGATCAAGTGTCCCCAGTTTCCCATATATATTATTTTTCGATAGAAAAGTAAAGAAGTCGATTTCATTAAAATTCGAACTTTTTCACTAAGTTTATCAACATTTATTTATGAATAAATTAATAATGTGTGTCAGAATGCCAGAATTATAAACAAATTGTTTAGTACAGTATATTAGCTATGGCTATCTCGCAGACGAAGTTGCGGGAATATACTTTTTATTACATAAGACATACACAATTAGCGTGTTTCACTACAGCGCACACGTTCCCATATTTATAAAACACCATTATAAAAAATCGGGCAAGTCGCGAGCAACTCGTGTGGACGGGGTTCCGTACAAAACTTAACTCTGAAAACGAAAAGTTCTCATAAAATAGATAATGTTTACCACCTACATTTATGTTTTAATATTTTGCATCTGCACGCATCCTTTGAGGGAGGGAGGTTGGTACATACTGCATTGTTTAAAATATATACCATCATACATATTTGTAGCGGATTGTTGCGAAGTAGTTTTATTCTTAACTTAATAGCATGGATTTCCGCAAAGTAACACCTGATACAATTAACTATCCTGTAAGGGTTCAATTTCTTTGTTTTTTCATATTGAACCCTAAGAATTTTAATATATTGTGACTTTTAACATATAATGTTAATAATCGTGTGGCAAAATATCTTAAATAATTAATTAATACACAAGTAATAATTATATGACTTCTTACATAATGCTAAGACTCTGGGAAATCATGATTTGGAAAAACAATTGTGTGTTAATGGAGTCACAAAATAAATTAATCATTTTTTGACATATATGGAGACATATAAGGAGGTTGTCCACACTTTTTCACTGAACGTGTATGTATATGAATAAATACATCAACTTCTTTATGAAAGAGAAAAAGATATATTATGGCTTCTTAGGTTTCGTAGGCAAATTATAAAAAAAAGTTGCTTTATACATTAACGTTTTTTCTTTCTTTCGTAGTGAGTGAAACTGTGTAATATTTTAAGTAAGTTAACAACATACATTTCAGTAAGAAGTATAAATCTTTAGATCCTTGCATGCCTGCATGTTTTATGAAAATATATTTACACAACCACTAATTATAATCTTAATGAATGCATAAAACGGGTTTGATATAATTAATATTTTACACTATGTAATTTATAGATCGGCGGGTCAAATACATAGATTTTTTTTAATATCATGAAATACTTGAAATAATGTTTTTGTAAGTATTTTTTTCTATAATTATAATAATATAAACATTGACATAAACTGAAATATTTTTATTATTTTACAATAATTCAGTAATCATAGCATAACATATCTAACGTTACCGATAAATGTAAAGACTCCCTCACAACTAATTAAATTAAGATAAAGGCTACTTCTTGACCACAGTTCCCAGCAACTCATTAAGTTGCTGAGAACTTTGTATAACAATTCCAAGAAATATACACGTGTCAATTTACAAATATCTTATTCAAAGAAAAAATAAAAATATATTTTTAAAACCAATTTAAGTAATATAAGTATAATTATTTTAAAAAATAAATTATGAAATTTTAAAAATAAGCAAGTTCAGTGTTTTTGGGACTCGTTTTTAATAAAAAAAGATAATCATAAAATAAAAATGAAAAGGATTTTTCTTACATTTTTAACCGTAATACAGCTAAGTTACGGTGTAATATACAGATTAAATGGTATGTCTTTTTTACGGTAATATGTTTTATTTAAATCGTATGGGGAATCTATAGATATGTTGTAACGAAATTTAAGCCAGATTTGGGTAAGCATGCGTTACATATAGCTATTGTACCAGTAACTTGTCAATCCGACCCTTATGTGAACTAGCAGTTGACCTAATTTCAGAAAAATAATTTACTCGAATAAGTTGGTATATTTTTTACCAGGACCTATAAAAACATTGATTTTTAAAAGTAAAGTGTCCAAATATATTCCAACGTTTCCAACACCAATTTTCAAGCTTAGATAAGTTTTATTGCCTTCTTAATTTCGTACTATAATACTACATCGTCATATATGTTTGCAATGTTATTATTAATTTATAGTTGTATAACAATTTCAGACAGTGAATACTTACGGATGCCTCCTCTATATTATGTAGAGGACTATGACTCGTGCATATATCAACAGAATGGGACCTACTGCTATGCGGGAATAGACCTCGTATCAGATACTCCCAGTGAACTGTTACAAATGATTCATGTAAGTATTTTTTCACTAGCAATACTTAAAAAAAACAACTGCTTAAAAATAGCCTATGTGACTCTCACAATATAGACGTATCCAACGATACCTCATATGTTAAAATCCGTCAAGCCGTTTGGGTTGTAGGTCGTAGAAAAGAATGAGTCATACGTACATGCGCTATAAAAACAATACCCTCTATCTTATATATAAAATTCTCGTGTCACAATGTTAGTTACCGTAGTCCTCCGAAACGACTTTACCGATTTTCACCAAAATGCATATTCAGTAGTTCTGAGAATTGGTTACTATCTATTTTTCATACCCCAAAGTGATAAGGGTTGTTCACTCTTAACATTTTTTTATTTATATGGCAACACAATGTTTACCGGGTCAGCTAGTAGTCGAATAAAAATATGTGTACACACATATAATAAAATATGCTATATTTTTAACACGCTTTTATTAGCTTGGGTTGTATGTATGTATGTAACTATGTAACGGAATCTTGTGTGGGGCGCTTTTCGAAAACTGATAAATGGAGCACCCCACGTTTTTTCACAATTATACTATTTACTGTTCCTTAATTGATTCATATATTGAAAATTATTTTCTACTTTTTAGTTGATTTTATCATAAAAGCGTGTTTTTTAGTTTTTTAAACTTCATTTATTTTATTATTTTTTTCATATTAAAAATACATAAATTTAACAATTTTCCGCCAAGATCATTTAAATGTTTCATTTTTATCACTACTATATAATCCGTATGGTAATACCTCTTTCATTGCAATTAGAGATTTTTTAAGGCCCAATATCTTTTTTAAGAGTTGATTGTGTCCTTTAATTTATTTGTAAAACACTAAAAGACAAGATTCATTTATCCATGTATTTTTAAATTTTAGGAATATTCGGAGCATACCACAACTCATTATAATCACACGCACATCAATCATGGTATTTGTTTAACAAAGACGTGCAAGCAATTTATTCAAGGAAATAAAACAGTGGACCGAAGGTTGGTCCTTGAGAGATGCCTTAATGAATCACTATGGAGAGACTATAAATTGAAATCCCGGGTCGATAGGAAAATTTTCTGTAGGACATTAGATGACCCTATAAACATAAATACAGGAGACATAGCCGCAGCAGTATTTTTTACGTTGATTATTTTGCTTAATGTTATCGGAAGCTTATACGATTTTTATTACGTGAAAGAAGGCGAAGGTATGGAATCTCAGTGTTTAATCACCAAATTTGTCTTTGATATAATATCTTGTTTTTTTATACATCTCTCTAAAATAACAATTAATAAGTAGTTTTTATTAAAATTATATTTGAAACATTTCAGGAAATAGGTTCTTACTCTGTTTTTCTTTGAAACGTAATTGGAAAAAGTTAATGTCGCAAGGAAATGGAGATCAGAATCGTGAAAGACTTAAAGGTTTTAATGGATTAAGGTACTGAATTTAAATATCAGTTTATTAGCCTCTTCATCAACGCATTACCCTTCCATCATCTTCAACCCATTATTGTCTCAAAAATGGGCATGAGTCTTCTTTCAACATGAGAAGGATTAGGCCATAGACCATCGCGCTGGCCAAGTGCGTGTTTGAAGACTTCACACACATACATCTACATTTACCAGTATTCTAACTAGTTTTACAAATATTTTTGTGGTCTTACACGCATTGCAGAGATTCAGTGGTCCTAGCGATCTGATTTTTCTTCGACTATTACATCGTTTACATAAACATTTGATTATCTTTTTTTCAGAGCCTTATCCATTATGATTGTCATACTTTCACACGCTCCAATGCTAATAGTATTGATCCCGGAAAATCCTCATGGATTGGAAAAGGTACACCGATTATGTTTTATCATTTTTCTTTGCTTTTAATATATTTATTTTCCCCATAATATTATGATTTTATTAAATTAAGTTATTGTAAGAAATTTTAGACGTTTCTAATACATTCCCGTGTATGGCTATTTATACATCACACACATTATTGTCTTAAACTACTCATTGTTAAATGTAAACCTGTAAAATAATTTTAAAAGTTACTATTGTCTAATTTAGATATACAACGACATTTAGAATATAGTTAATCTGGTACGGCTAGTGTTTTCGTCACTTTTTCTCTATACTAATCAAAAATAAAATGGATTTATAACTTTTTACAGACTTACTACGATATATCATTTCATATTTTCTATAACGGAACGCTAATAGTACAAACTTTCTTCATGATGACCGGATGTCTAATGGCGTACAATGTTAGAGCATATGCCGAGAAGAACGAGTTGACTTGGACCATGATACCCAAAGGAATAATGCTGAGATGGCTCAGGTAAATAATTCATTATTTTGTTTCTTTTATAAGCAGAAATTACTTCTGGGTCATCCCATTACTGCTTCACGGGTCTTCTCTGAGAGTGAGATGGGTTAGGCCATAGTCCACCGCACTGGCTAAGTACGAATTAGTAAACTTCAAAAACCATTCAATGTTTTTTTAAATATTTCTCAGGAATTTATGTTTTTGAAGATGTTTTCCTTTAAAGCAAGTGATAATTAAATTTACTTGATCATGAAGAAATTGTTTGTCCACGAGCATGATAAAAAGTGAAACTGTTGTGAAACTGTTTCAGATTAACTCCAGCTTATGCAGTGATGATGATTTTTTCGATGACGTGTATGAAGTTTGTGGGTTCAGGACCTTTTTGGCAGGTAGGTACTATAATAGTTAATACAGAAAAATGATTTGTAAGGTTTAAATAATTTTAAAAAAGACACATTAAAACAATTAAAAACAAACAATTTTTAATGTCTGCATAGACGAAGGTGCTTCTATTCAGGAGATTGAATAAAAAATTGAATATTGAATATAAATGAAGTACCAATAAAAGACATCCGATTTATATTATATGCATGCAACATTTTAAAATCGGATGTCAGATTAACGCTTTTGAAAGGTGACTCAATATTTTATATTACATCGCGCTTATTAATCACGATCTTGAACTACCTCGACCAATAGACGATTAAGTGTTTATTAAAGTTAATTACCACGCTTTTATTAGCTTGACCTGTATATATGTATGTAACTGAATCTTTGAACCCGATTTTTACTCACTTTGAACGGCCCGATTAATTTAAAACTTTTGAACAATTATCATGAACCGAAGACAATACATGATTTTAATAATTTTATCTCATTCTCCTCATCAGGATAGTCAGGAATCAGGATTAACAATTTTCCTTGTGAGATTTTAGCGTGGTTTTTAGTTTTTAAACTACACTTATTTCCAATGTTATTTCAGGATAATGTTGGCGTTCATATATACGACTGCTACCATTATGGCTGGTGGAACATGGTTTACCTTAATAACTATATTGACAATTCACAGTGTATGGTCGAGGCATGGTAAGTTCCTATCACTGAAATGCATAATATTATTAAAAGTTAATTTAGTAATTACAAAAACATTTGCGTTGCCAGCCCTGATGACCAATTTAAAACACTTCATATTAAAATACAGCCGAATAGCTTTAGAACCATGAATGCTTTGCAACCTTCAAAGTCTTCAGAGTCCGTTAATTTCGTCAGTAATTTAAAGTTTATAAATAATGTTAATATTATTTAGACAGTAATATTTAATTTTTATTCTTATAATTTATCAGGTACTTAGCATCAGATATGCAGCTGTATATTCTAGGCCTCTTCGTGTGCATATTGGCTAAGACAGCAAGAAGTAGGAAGACCGTACTCCCAACTCTCTATATACTTGGGTTCTTCTTGCCTGGAATCATTACGTACCTTATGGATCTAGACGATGTCCATGTTTTTCCTGAGTAAGTAACAACTGTCAGTGGATTCCAAATATTTGTACCCAAATACATTTGTGATTCTCGAAATTACCTAATATGATGCCATATTAACGGTTAAGACATTTATTATGTCAAAAGATTTTACAAAAATCGCTTACTGAGAAACTTAAAATTATTACATAATAAAAAATTCGTGAGCCAATTAACATATTATGATATTGTTAGTTATAGGGTGAGTGTAAATAAGTAAATTGTCAAGTGTGCAACTGATTCGTAGGTATGCGTAGCGTGAATGAATTGTTTATTAAGGCTAATACCATAGTGAATGGTAATTATGATTATTTGAGTATTTATATAAACCTATGCTTACATACATGTATTATGTATTATTGATATTATTATGTACCGTTATTTTAAAGTGTTTCTATTGTATTATTGCTTTGTGTGTGCGCGCTCAGGTGTTTGTGTATGTATTATTAAGTGTGTGTCTATGTATATTTATGCATATAAAGTGTTTTATTGTATGCTAAAACTCAAGTACGATGTGTAGGTTATAATAATATTAACGTTACACCAGATAACAATACTTAGGTTAGCGAAAAATTCTTTAAAATGTGGCTTTTTAGTAGTTTTTTTAAATGTAGGTAGTGTTTTATAATAGTAGGTATATTCAGCTGTTATCGGTTTATTTTTTTTACCAAATACTTTTCAGAAAATTTGAAAGATATCTGTACTGCATGAATAAATGGCATATCTCGAAACAGTAATTCATTCATACTACTTCAACAAATACTTTTTTTATAATATAGGAGTAGCAGACGAGCATACAGTCCACCTGATGGTAAGTGGCTACTGCCGCCCATGGACATCTGTAATCAACCCCAGATAGGATAAGATATTCCCACTGAGGTCGGCCACAGATGCGCCGCTACCCCTGAGGACTAAGCTGGAACGCCTCGGAAAAGTTTGTCTCCCTTACCACACCCTTCAAACCGGAACACAGCGGCGCCTAACACTGCTGTTATTAGGTAGAAATAGGTGTGACGGTGGTGCCGCCGGAGTCGAACCACAAAAGGTTCTACCACCTTCGAAACTGTCATTAACGATATTATTAGGATCTTTAAAAAAATCTGTTTAAATAATAGAGCAAATAATAAAAAGAAACCCATTGTTTGAATTCATCAGAAAGTTTGGCGTATACACAATCACTTTCAGCTCGAAATAACATTAACATGGTTATTTGTTGATTTTACAGAACATTTCGATACTATTTCATCGGAAATTCTACATTTAATCACTCCTTCAAGCCGGGCCACACAAATATTCCAAACTTTATCTTCGGACTAGCTGTAGGAAATTTGATCTACGAAGGATTGAAAGATGAAAAGAAAGTTAAAAAGTTCAAGGTATTTTTACAATCATTTATTTAATTTGTATGTGATGGTACATATCTTGCAACTGCATTTTAAACTAGTTAACATCAACTGATGGGAGGAAACAGGAACAGTTTGGTGGCTTCATTCTAAGTCCAATACAGTAGAATAATTGGTCTGCCATCTCCACGAGATTCAAGAAACAACCAACTAGGGTTTTCTGAGAAAACTAAAAAAAAAACTTTAAAATTATAAGAAATGTTGATTACCTTTAAACTATACATCATAATTTAATGTTCTTTACAGAAACTTGGATTCTTGTATCATCTAACATTTCCAACAGGTTTAGTTTTCTTGTTATGTGGCATAGTATTTTATGGGGATCGACCAAGACCATCGATTTATATCAGAGCTGTTGCAGCGTGTTTGATGAGACCGGTTTTTGGTTTGCTCTTGGCATTAATTTTTATTGGGATGGTCTTCAAATTTGAAAGTAAGTTGCCATAGAAAATTATTTTTCCGTAATCGTACATGCTTGATAGTATATTATAAGTTATATGACTAGATCGAATAAGCCCAAAGGAGATGTTTCATTTTCGGCCATCTCATGTACACTATATCTAAAAACCACGAATAATTTGTATAATTGAAGAAAAATACACATATATATTGATAACCTAAAGTATTCCTGTTTAAAAATATTTAAAATAAGCATTCCTAGTTAAAATATTAAATATGGCGGAATACTGTCTATGTCAAGTTTTCAAAACTGTCGATGTCGGTCAGGAAACCTATGTATACCCCACACATAGGTTACTATACTCTTTGGATGTCGGTAATTAAAAAAGAAGAAGTTGTCAATTTGATATGTGTAAAAGTGGATATATACATATTATATAACAGTGGATTCCAATGTAAAGTTGAATAAATATGTACTGATGAGAAGATTCCATTTCAATCCTGAATATGTTTCTGTGCTGCTTACGATTTTGAACTGATTCTACCTTACTTGTATACCCAGCTTGTTTTATGGACTCTTGTGATTTTCGTGCGATCGCTGTGGATTCTGTTGACAAGGAATCAATGTCATCAGGTAAAATATACATCAGTTAGTTGTATTAATGGTGAAATAATCGTTAATAATTTTAAACTAGAGAAGCTTATTTTTTTACATTTCTCTTTTTTTAGATAATTACAATAGCAAGACAAGAACATTCTTGGGATGACAAAATAATCAGTTATTATTGCAACTGCATCGCTGGATAACGAACCGTACTCGTAGGTAGCTGCGCTCACATTATGACCATTGTTTGATGTTTGGGCTGAGCTCGTCACAGGATATTACAGAACCTGCTACATGATTGGATGAAAATATTGATAAGGGAAGATATTGAAAATTAATAAATAATGTATCTAAGTGAAGAATAAATAAAATATTATCTAAATGAGTACTTAAAGTTGTTTTATTTACACACATAAATGTTTTAACTAAAATAAATTGGTGTAGAAGTATATATTTTGGTATGTTTGTTTTAAGTCAAGTTTTATGAAAGTAAATATAATTAATGTTTATCAAATATAGGTATTGTTTCGCAATACATACAATAAAATATTTATATATCTACGCCCATTCGTGTAAAACATATATGACAGATGACATTATTACGGTAATCACTACCGCCATGATGTTTTTCCACTGTTGTGTTGCAAGTTTAAGTGTAAATTATTGTTTTTAAACAATTAAATGAACATGATTTGAAGAAAATGAACCCCTACGAATTGTTCTTTGCATGTTTTCTTAGTTTTAAGTATAGTGTACAAAAGGTGGCCGGGAGCCCATACATTTTGAAACATCTCCTTTAGACAACGTTTTAGAGCTGTCGTCGTCATGTAATTCACTCGAGTTTGTTTAAATATGAAATAAGATTTTCTTCATATTGATCCTCCTAAATAAAATTTTCTTAACTTCACCAGTAAAATAAAATAATGAATAATTTATTTATTCTTTTTTTCCCTCATTTTCAGGTTTATACAGAAGAGTTCTTGAGTGGGATGGATGGCAAATACCAGCAAGATTGTCGTACAGCGCTTTCCTCATACACGTGTCCATTATACGCGCATTTTTGAGAATGAAGACTACATTATCACGAATGGGAATGGTTGAATGTGTAAATATGATTTTTAGATCTGTTCACAATGTTGAGGTTTGAAAGTTGTATAACCCTTTGTTCACCGCCACCAACAGTAACGTGAAGCGCTGCAGTGTTCTGGTTTGAAGGGTGTGGGTAAAGGAGACATATTTTTCAGAGGTGGTCTAATTACCTGAAGATTACAAACGCATTTGTGGCCCCCCGAATAATCTTAAAATAAAGCATAAAATTATATTTTAAAATATAAATTTCATACATTTCAGGCAAAAGAAGCTTCTGCAGTCATTTTCATAACATTTGTGATAGCATATCCATTCTGGCTATTCATCGAAGCGCCGCTTAATCAAGCAATTTTGAATATTTTTAACTTATCAAACAAGAACAAGAGAAATGATAAAGCCCCAAATGACAAAATAGACAAAATTAAAGAACAATCAGAAAAAATATCTGTAATAGAATTAGACGATGATGGGAATAAAAACAAACATGAACACATGAGATTATAAAGCACGAAGGTTTGGCCAAATAATGACGCAAGTAGAACGGAGAACAATAATAGATCTAGACTAGCTGAACCGGCAAACGTTGTGTTGCCATATAAATAAAAAAATGTTAAGGGTGAACAACCCTTATCACTTAGGGGTATGAAAAATAGATAGTAGAATTGGTGAAAATCGGTAAAGCTTCGGAGGAGTATGGTAATTAACATTGTGACACGAGAATTTTATATATAAGATAATATTGCAAATAAATAACTAAATATAAAGCTATATGTATGGGAAGGCTAGTTGTATGTATGTAGAATTATTTTATTTAGCGGTGTTAATGTCTAGTTTAATAACGATTTAACTAAATGTTGAGGTTGTTGTGTTGTTATTTTCTGTCTAGTGATTATTA
Source organism: Epargyreus clarus clarus (assembly GCA_014595695.2). NCBI lineage: Eukaryota > Metazoa > Arthropoda > Insecta > Lepidoptera > Hesperiidae > Epargyreus > Epargyreus clarus. The sequence goes on from JACTTY020000033.1 coordinate 3,087,902, forward strand.
ATATAAGATCTACGATGTTATTTTACGGTAACTTGTAAAGAAATTAGATAGTAGGTAGTACATTTGAATAATTTGTTATCGATAAGAAATTCAATTTTTTATTTTAAATATATTTGATCACAATATTGTACTAAGGATTTTCAGAGTGACCTTGATGTGTGGAAATTTTATGTATGAGTACATTTTTTGCATAAATAAAATATATATTACTTACATAATTATTGTTACTTATCTATTATCTGATGTGGTATGTTAAAGAGTAATGATATAGTTATCTAATTAAGACCAATTATGTAATTGTAAATGTATATTTATAATTATAATAATAATAAATTTTATTTCAGATAACAGAGATCCATTTTGTTAGTTACAATTAAACTTAAAACTATGTTAGTACAACTATATCTATACCTATAATTAATAAATCATGTACTGGTGGGGCACCCCGCGCAGACAACGACACCGCGCCATGGGTAGTTCCGTCTTGGTTTCAATCATCGTCCGCGCAAAATACCTCCAAACAGGTGCATGCCCATCCTCACAAACGGTTTTTAGCATGATTTTGTGACTATCCCTTATTCTCCTCATCAGCGATGCGACTTTTTTCCTTATGACGGCATGAAAGCTATCAGTTTGAGTCTGAGCAAACATCTCGGAGGCTCTACAAAAGCGAGGAAGTCCCAACATCATCCTAAAGACATTATTATACTGAATACGCAGAGCGCTTAGTGATTTTTTGGCATAAGCAATCCATAGTCCTCCCGTGTACAATCCCTGACAGTACGCCTTAAAAAGTGTAATTTGGACCTGTCGTGAACAGCGGGTAAACCTACGGGCCAGCATATTACCTCGAACCGCAAGCGCTCTGCGTTCCCTTTCGATATCTACATCATCCCTAAGGCTGTCTGTGAGGAGATGTCCTAGATATTTAAATACACACAAATAAAAGACTTTAAACAATTTATTTCAAATTCAAATTGTGGCATTGTAGCGGTAAACTTCTTTTTTTGCTTTTGAACTATTTCATATTATATTAGTTATAAAATTCATACTAATTTTACATATATCTTAATCGTTTAGTGATGTTTAATGAATGACTTGGTCGTCCACCAATTTTTCATGTTTTATATTTTCCCATTCTGTGAAATAACATTTTATTGCTTCTGATCAATTGGCAGGCGCATTGCTTATTATTACAATGAAAATAAATAAAAAATAAAAATTAATAAAAAAGCATACTTACTTAAATTCCCAATCACGTAATTTATGTAGGAGTACCATGTACCCAGCAATTTTTTTTTTATAATATAGGAGTAGCAGACGAGCATGCAGTCCACCTGATGGTAAGTGGCTACTGCCGCTCATGGACATCTGTAATCAACCCCAGATAGGATTATATATTCCTACCTGAGGTCAGCCACAGATGCGCCGCTACCCCTGAGGACTAAGCTGGAACGCCTCGAAAAAATATGTCTCCCTTACCACACCCTTCAAAACGGAACACAGCAGCGCCTAACACTGCTGTTATTAGGCAGAAATAGGTGTGGCGGTGGTGCCGCCGGGGTCGAACCACAAAGGGTTCTACCACCTTAAAATTAAATGAATAAAGGGCTTGCAGCCGTATCTCATACAAAATATTCATTTACATTTATAACTATAAAAAGGATGAGCCTAAAACTAACACATTCAGGCCACTTAGTTCTACGAGACCATCTTGGTCATCTCTGTCCACGAGCTGCAGTGGCCACTTACCGCATACCACTCAAATAGACTGCATAAATCGTTTACTACATATATCATATAAAAAGTTTTCAAACAAGAAAAGCATTTTCTACTAATCATATGGTCAATAAGATGATGCGAAAAGTCTAAATACAATATCAATGACCCTGCGAAAATTATCGATTATGTAGTAAAAACATGCGGATATTTTGTATAACAAGGTTAACAACATTTACAGTAAAAAACAAGTAAATAACAAAAGATATTTACTTTATTTTGAATTGAGAACACAATTACGTTATTATTTGTTTATTTTTTTCCACTTTTTGATTGACCTAAATTAAAACTTCCGGTCAAGTTACGCTTGTTATTGATAATCTCCTGGGCAATGTTTTACTTACCTTCTTTTGAGAATTAGTAATCCCACGTTTTGAAAAAATAACATGACATACATGTAACCCATAATTTTTACCTTCATTGGAATTATAGTCGCGCCATCTGTCGAAAATTGGTCTTGCCACAGTAAACTTCGTGGGCCCATGCACAACGACTTTGCCAAAGTTCACCACATGATCAAATGCATTTTTTACGATTCTTTAAAGGACATACAGACAAACATTTATTTTTATATATAAAGATTGTTCACTAGAAATTGTCAAATATCGATCTTTAGTATCTATGTAAAAATTGGATAGATTGAATATTTATAATGGCCTTTAATCGTACGTGATAAGCGTCTATAGCAAATTTATATATGCTAGTGTTCATTGAAATTAGGCCGAATGAATCTTCAGTACTCGTTATACGCTTTTTATATATAATATAGAAGAAGCATACGAGCATTTAGTCCACCTGATGACCTGTCTCGTCTGAGGTCAGCCACAGATAGATTATCTGTTACTGACCAACTGCTCTTGACCCTGTCTCAACAAAATATTATAAATTGCATAACATATTAATATCTCTTCTTTTGCATACTTTTCAAATCAGATGAACGTAATCTGGTTTATCGAATTACTAACTTGAATACTATCGAATGAGGGTTATCAAGCCTTAAGGATGTGGATTTGTATAAATGCCAAGTTGGACTAGCTTGCCTCTTGGCTTCCCTATTACCTATACTATTATAAGAACCATACATAACAGTTGGTACCACTGGAGGTTTACCTTACTGAAAGCTCACCTTACCTTCAGATCTACAATTCCCTTATTAACATATTGTTCAACATATTGTTTTTCTAATATTGTGAACATTCACACCCTACCTTGACCCTCCGTCAATTTTAATAATTCGCACTTTTAAAGTTGAAATAATAATTAATTCGTTTCAAGGGCCGGGGTATGTAGTGATTGATTCGCTTATGTTGGCGACAATTACGAAAGATAATGGAGCATTTGTCTCCTGATTACACCTTTAATATCTTAAGCGACTTCATAATAGCAATAATATTTGATTTTATTTTTTCAATTATCGCAAGTAATTTTAAATATATTTATGTGCTTACATTAAATTAAATATATATATCGGAATTATACATACACAATTACATACCTGCATACATAGAAAATTCTGCACCTTGTATAATAAAATTAGATTTATTCATTTAATGGCCAAGAAAAAAAAGGCTGCAAACATTAGCGTAAAAATTTATTCTTTACTAACTTTCTTTATACGAGTAAGTAAAGTTTATAAAAGTGTAAATAATTAATTATAAATATTTTTTTAAATGTGTTTATTAAGTTATTTTATAAGTCGTAAGTTTTACCGTAATCTGAATAAATGTAGAGACTCCCTCATAAGACAACATCAAATAAAACTACTTTGTTGACGGTTTTGTAGAGCTTATCAGCGAGTCGTAGTGAACCTTTAGTAAGAGTTAGACCTATATGTGGAGGACTAAATAACATATAATATTTTAATAACAAATTATGTTAAGTATAAATATATTCCAGATTCATTAATTAAATAAGTTCAGTGAAATTAGTGCACCAGTTTCGTAGATAGATAGGTGTTAATTAATAAAAATGAAAGGAATAATTTTCGCATTTTTAGTTAGTGTACATTTTAGCTACGGGGAAATCTACAGATTGAATGGTGAGTTATTTATTATTGTTTTCATTTTGCACTCTTATATTTTTTTTGGATTCATGCTTCTGCTTCTAAACTTCTCATAGTAATGATAACTCGTTTTATTGAGTAACAAAAATGTGAAGAAAATCAACATCTCTAATTTGTTTATTATTTTAATTTTTTTTGTATTCAACTAACCTGTATATAGTATTAGCATGGTGAATTGGCTATAACCATATCCATTAAATAATATGACAACTTCTTAACTGTATGACTTTTAGCTGTTTCCTCAGGTCATTGGTCTCGTTACGATCGTCCTTTCGTCCTTTTTTTTTAACCGACTTCAAAAAAGGAGGAGGTTTCTCAACTCGACCGTATATATATTTTTTAACCGACTTCGAAAAAGGAGGAGGTTACTCAATTCGACCGTATATATATATATATATATATATATTTTTTTAATGTTTGTTCGGCGATTTTTTCGCGATGCCGCGACCGATCGATATGATTCATACACCATTGTATGCGGTTAGTTTCACAAGGGGTCCCATTTCGAGGAAATTTGAAAATTTCCTCCAGTTTTCCCGGAAAATTGGAAAAACCAGATTTCATATAAACTTCAATAAGTTGAGTATTTCTTAACCAATTTCAATTTTCTTTTTTTCATATGAAAGGGTGTTTCGTTGCGGTACTTTCCTACCTTAACGTTAGTATACTCTGATGATTAGAATTTCAGTTATGGGGTGGAACTCATCATCACTACCCCTGCTTTTTACATATTTTATGACAACTTGCCTTCTGCCCACTCAATTCTCATGAAACTTAAAATGAACATTGAGTATCTAGGTTAACATGATATGATGGAAAATTTGACCTTCAACTCTTTAACCCTGGTAATGCAGAAGTGCCTCCTGCCTCAACCACATAAGTTAGGCATTTGGAACTTATGGATATTTAATAAAGTCGATAAGCTGAGATATATGATGGAAAATTTGACCTTCTACTCTTCAACTCTGATGATGCAGAGGTGCCTCCTGCCTCAACCATACAAGTTAGGCATTTGATGCTTATGAATATTCAATAAGGTTGATAGGTAGAGGTATATGATGGAAAATTTTCCCTTCAACTCTTCAACCCTGATAATGCAGAAGTGCCTCCTGTCTCAACCATACAAGTTAGGCATTTGGAGCTTACGAATATATGATAAGGTCTTTAAGTAGAGACATATGATGGAAGATATGACCTTCAATTCTTCAATCCTGATGATGCAGATGTGCCTCCTATCTAAAGTATATAGAATAGACATTTGTTGTAATGAAGTTGCTAGATAGAGATATATGATGAAAAATTTGACCTTCAACTCCTTAGATCTGATGATGCAGAGGTACCTCCAGCCTAAACCACATGAATAAGCCATTTAGTGCTTTCACACATATTTTACAGGTCCTAACCAGGTACATGTAATGAAATAAATGACCTCAATTCTTCAACTTGACAATTACTTCTTACAAATATAAAATATGATTAATGAATACGTTGTAGTTTTTCTTAACTATTAATTTAAGGTAAATTTGACCGACTCACTCACAGAGTTTTACCACCTAGTTTGATTTATTTACTTTTCTGTTCCAACCTAATCTAGCCAATAATATAGTAGTATATAGTATCTCATATAGCCTCGCCTATAGTGTTTCGTATTGATTTTTTTTTTTCCTATAACATTCTTTTTACTAAAATCTGGACTATTACATTTATTAACTGAAAAATATTTACAATTATAATTAAATTTACAGTAAATTAAAAATAATAAATTAAACTATAAATATAAAATAACTTATTTACAAAATTTACATATATATAAAAACGAAAAACAAAAATATAAAAACAAAAAAACTACCATAAAAAATTGTCGCCATCACTGTCTTTGGGCAAGGTTCCCAAGACGCTGGCAGCATTTCCTCTCTGAATTGCTATACCAATTCTTTGAGCAAAATGCATGCCAGCTCTCGGGTCCCCAGAGACGTCGACCAAACGAGTTGACAGCTGTTTAAACAACTGCTAAGCATCCGGACCCCATGGACCCAAAGTTTCAACACCAAACGCCACAAATATATAGTTATTGCATAAACTAATATATTTACGACGCTTGGCGTTTTCAGCAGCAGTAGCCGCCGCCCCCGCGCCAGAGGAAGACGCCTGTAGGTGAGAAGGAGCCAGTGTGTCGACACACGTAGCGTCCCACACTAGCATCCTCCCCCCCTTCCAGGGTATTAACGTCATACCGTCGGGCCGCTTGCCATCGTCACGTGCGAGACCATTCGGCTCTAAACAAGCCGGCACGTTGACGGTGACAAAAGCCCGACGAATGACGTCGTTGATGGTAGCGTGACGCGATAAGCGGCCAGCACTGCGCTGACAAGAAAGTCCATGGTATCCAAACACATCGACGTCAGCGCCGCAATGACAGCGATGGCGCTCAACCGTCCTTACCCCCAGGCGCAAACATGTACAGATTGATAACGTCAAGTTATCTAAAAGTGTGCCTAAATTAGCGGAAGGATATGCCTGCAGCCAAAAACCCGATTCTCGCTCTGCTACAGCAAGGAGACGAGACCTCTCTGCAATATCATGCGCAGAATCGAGAAGTTGATTTCGCACAAGTATGCAGAGAGGTTCGTCCCATAGTTTCTGTAAATTTAGATGTACCGGAAATTTTAAATTTGGTCCAGCCTGTAACCAAGCATCTTTAGCTTCATCCATAAATGTAATCATTGGTTCATCAAAAATTTTGGACAAAACGTTAGATGTTAAATTTTGTGTTTTATGGACTGAAGATAAAAAAGCTGGTAGTGCAACACTAGAAATTTTACGTATACCCAAGCCTCCATGCCTAATGGGCAATGAGGCCTGGGTCCAAGCGCGTTCATTCATATCACAATTTAGAACCGCCGAAAGAGTTTTCAAGATGATGTCATCTAATTTTAAACAAATTTCATTAAATTTCCAAAGGGGTGTACTTCTCAAAATATATGTAAATTTAGGGACAAATAAACAAAACCGAATAATGAAGAGAGCCATGTGTGAATTGATTTTAAGTAACCGATCTGAAGATTCATTATAATTTTGAATATGATTTTGGATAAATGAAGGTATTGACTCAGGAAATATTGGTGAGCCTAGGAGATGTAAAGAATGCTTATCTAAAATTTTGATATTAGGAGCCAAAGTTTTAAATCGTTCAATAATATATTTTTTTTCATTTAAAGATTTTGAATCTGAAACAAAAAGTTCACATTTAGAAAAATTTACGTCAAGACCAATATCACTGAATTTATCCAAAACTTCTCGAAAATCATTAAAAACGGTTTCTATATCACCTCCTAGACTACCATCGTCTAAATACCAAACGTTAAATTTTGAATTTAAATTTGATATAATGGGATGAATAGCCAAACTAAAGATTGCTGGACCAAGAGGATCACCTTGCTGACAACCAATAGATGACTCAAAAGCATGATGTTTGTACAATAATTTCGTGGGAGAACCATAACATTGCCAAAGAAAGGGGTAAATAGATGGGGTAATTTGTTTTACTTGATCCAGCAAAGTGATCCTGTCTACCGAATTAAACGCGTTTTTTATATCTAACTTCAAAAACACGTCTCCTCTGTCTTTCATCAAAAAAGTTCTAGCTGCGTGGACTGCAGCCTCACAACCACCCTGGCTTCCAAAACCTAACTGAACTGGCGATAACTTTTCAGCTATATGTGGTTTAATAAACCTGCAGCAAATTTTGGAAGCCAGGCGACGTAAGGTGCAACCCACAGCAATCGGTCGGATACCACCGTCCTTTTTTTTAAAGCACATAAATTTGCACCATAAAGTATATGAATCACACTGGGACTAACCTTACCAGCAAGCATTAAATTTATAAGCTGAGTAATACCATTTAACAGCAATTGTCCAGCATCTCCAACAGCACTTCCTACTAGATCTTTGAGATGCTGTGGCGTTAAACCGTCCAGTCCACCTGCGGAACCATTTTTAAAAGACATAATTGCTGCTAAAACCTGTTTCGGTGTAGCTTGCAGTGGATCAACTTCATTGTTAAGAAATACAGGGGAGACATGAGTTGAAGCTGGCGGGTGTTTCTCTAAAAGGGCCGAAAGAGTAGCAGGTGAATCGGGGGCGATAACATCATTAGAAAAAAGGATAGTCGCAGCTCCTTTTAAATCTCCGTCCGCTACTTTTTGTTCTACTTTTTTAAAAATATTGCTGTTATTGTGAAAGGTATTTGATTTAAGTATTATATCATTATATGTTTTTAAACTAATGCAGTTGGATTTGATTATTTGTGTGAGTGAACTGCGATTATCCTTTTTTGCATGTAAAATAACATATGGAAATGCCAGTAAATGTTCCCAGCTTTGCAAATCATTTTTATTTAATACGTCTTTTATAAGTGTATTTAAGGTATTTGCAACAGTAACTCGTGAACCCTTGGGAATACGCTTAATAACTGGGATTGAACCCTTAAGGCGTCCAAGGGTTTCAACAAAATCCATTGAAGCTTCAGCTTGTGGGTTTTCATAGGATTCAGGCTGACCGACATTTTTATGTGCTTTGCCACAATGAACCCTCAACCCCCGATTACCTTTAAAATAGCGTGGCTGAGAACACAACTCACATTTAACCAAGTTTTCACATAATGAGTTATCATATTGACTACAGGTGTTTGCGCCTGAAGACGAAATAGAAATGTTTGGCATTAAAAACAACTAAATTATAACTTATATAAAACAATATTTACAAAAAAAACAATATAACTACCTTTGAAAATATTTACATACTAAATAAAATCATATTTATAACTATTATCTTAAAAAAATATATCTTGACAAAACTTCAACAAAACAGTTGCTTAGTAACGTAGTCATATTTATTATAGCTGATTGGCTGGTGTAAGGAGAATCGTCGCTATTGGTTTTCAAAATGGTGCAGATTGGCTGGTTTACAGATAAGAAGATTATCTATTGGTTTCCAAAAAAATTCGTTGCCTGGTAACATGTGGCGTCTTGAGGCGTCTGTAACTATGGTTTGTCAAGGTTGCTATGCAATTATTCTTTTAAAATCTTGATTTAAACTGAAATTAAGCACGTCCTGATTCTACCCACAACTGTTTGGGTGACTCACTAGTTACTTAATAGTATGACGCCTAATATTTAAATCTTAAGCACAGAATAAACTCATAAAAGCATTTTAAACGATTCACTCTTGACAACACGGTCAGTCACGGTCACTCGATCGATATTATTGAATTGGTTAGGTTAGGTTGGAACATATAAGACAATGTAAAACTAAGCGAGAAGGGCGCGGTAGCGCCCTGCGAGCGGGTGGGTCCAATCCGTATGAATTCAGACCTTACCTTTATTCATGATCACCTTTATACAATTTTACATAATATTAATACAAACGTTAGCATATCATCACTACAAAGGGTGAAAAAAAAAATTTTACAAAAAAATAAAACCGACTTCTATGTCATCATCTTGGACATATTGGACACGCTGTTTACGCCGTTATCAAACGAAATATATTGAGCGCCAACTTCAGAAATATGTACTAAACCAACATTTATTTCAATTATTTTTTACTTTGTAGTGACATAGAAGTCGGTTTTATTTTTTTGTTAAAATTTTTTTACTTCTGTTTCTTCTGTTGTTCTATATATATGTTTGTTCGGCGATTTGTTCACGATGCCGCGACCGATCGACATGATTCATACACCATTGTATGCGGCTAGTTTCACAGGGGGTCCCATTTCAAGGAAATTTGAAAATTTTCTACAGTTTTCCCGGAAAATTGGAAAAATCCGATTTCATATAAACTTGAATAAGTCGAGTATTTCTTAACCAATTTTAATTTTCTTTTTTTCATATGAAAGGGTGATTCGTTGCGGTACTTTCCTACCTTAACATTAGTATGCTCTGATGATTAGAATTTAAGTTATGGGGTGGAACTCATCATCACTACCCCTGCTTTTTACATATTTTATGACAACTTACCTTCTTCCCGCTCAATTCTCATGAAACTTAAAATGAACATTGAGTGTCTAGGTTAACATGATATGATGGAAAATTTGACCTTCAACTCTTCAACCCTGGTAATGCAGAAGTGCCTCCTGCCTCAACCATACAAGTTAGGCATTTGGAACTTATGGATATTTAATAAGGTCGATAAGCTGAGATATATGATGGAAAATTCGACTTTCAACTCTTCAATTCTGATAATGCAGAGGTGCCTCTTGCCTCATCCATACAAGTTAGGCATTTGATGCTTATGAATATTCAATAAGGTTGATAGGTAGAGATATATGATGGAAAATTTGACCTTCTACTCTTCAACTCTGATAATGCAGAAGTGCCTCCTGCCTCAACCATACAAGTTAGGCATTTGGAGCTTACGATTATATGATAAGGTCTTTGAGTAGAGACATATGATGGAAGATATGACCTTCAATTCTTCAATCCTGATGATGCAGAGGTGCCTCCCATGTAAAGTATATAGATTAGACATTTGTTCTAATGAAGTAGCTAGACAGAGATATATGATGAAAAATTTGACCTTCAACTCTTTCACTCTGATAATGCTAGTGTGCTTCCAAGCTAAACCATAGGAGTTAGCCATTTTGTGCTTTCATATATGTATTAACGTCACTAAGCAGACACATAGGGGGGAAATTTTGACCTTCAAGGTCTTAACCCTGATAACTTGGGCCTTCAAGTCTTCAATTCTAGTGACTCATGGACACTACTGGCCTAAACCACAGTAACTTGACAATTACTTCTTACAAATATAAAATATGATTAATGAATACGTTGTAGTTTTTCTTAACTATTGAATTAAGGTAAATTGGACCGACTCACTCGCAGTTTTACCACCTGGTTGGATTTATTTACTTTTCTGTTCGTACCTAACCTAGCCAATAATATATGAGTTACTATCGTGTTTCGCCTAAAGTGTTTCGTATTGAATTGGTTAGGTTAGGTTGGAACATACAAGACAATGTAAAACTAAGCGAGAAGGGCGCGGTAGCGCCCTGCGAGCGGGTGGGTCCAATTCGTATGAATTCAGACCTTACCTTTATTCATGATCCCCTTTATACAATTTTACATAATATTAATACAAACGTTAGCATACCATCACTAAAAAGGGTGAAAAAAAATTAACAAATAATAAAACCGACTTCTATGTCACTACAAAGTAAAAAATAAGCGAAATAAATGTTGGTTTAGTACATATTTCTGAAGTCGGCGCTCATATTGGACACGCTGTTTACGCCGTTGTCAAACGAAATATATTGAGCGCCAACTTCAGAAATATGTACTAAACCAACATTTATTTCAATATTTTTTTACTTTGTAGTGACATAGAAGTCGGTTTTATTATTTGTTAAAAATTTTTTTTGACCTTTGCACCTCATTGGTTCTTTATCTACGATGTGGCTAGCCCTTTACCACCAGTTTGCTATTTCTGAGAACAATATTAATAACTAAAGTGATTGTGCATTTCGACAAGGAAAACATCGTGTGAAGACCTGCATGCCTGGGAGATATTTTTAAAAAGGTTCTCAAAGACATGTGAAGCCTACAAATATTCACTTCGCCAGCGCGGTGTACTACGGCCTAATCCCTCTCATTCTGAGAGGAGAACCCTGACTAACAGTATTGGGTTGACGGTATCGCGTAGATTTTTTTATTACTATTACTGCCGCCCAAGGACATGTGTAACATAAGTTTAGATATTCCCACCTGAGGTCGGCTACAGATGCGCTCTCTGAGGACTAAGCTGGAACGCCTTGGAAAAGTATGTCCCCCTTACAACACCCTTCAAACCAGAACACAGCAGCATTCCGCGCGGCAGTGGTGCCGCCGGAATCGAACCACAAAGGGTACTATCACCATCATATAATAATTAACAAAAAAGACGATGAAAATATTCCAAAAATCACTGTCTACAGTTCAAATAGGTCGTCGACCTTAGCAAAGACTTTACTTAAAAGTAAAATAACCGGTTTGTTAGAAATTATCATTTTAATCCAAATGATCATTAACATTAGATTTGTTGCATTTTTTGGGTTTCTTACTCAAAATTAAAGGGAACCCTAATGATTTCGGTCCGTCAATGTAAAAGACTGTAATTGTTTTATTTAATTTTTAGAAGTAGCCCTTGGTGGCAACTGCTGCCCAAAGACATCTGTAATCGACCCCAGATAAGACTAGCGTCTTACCTGAGATAGGCCGAAGATGCGTAGTTACCACGGGGTCTAAGTCGAAACGCATCTGGTAAGTATATATCCCTAAACACACCCCTAGAACAAGCATACCCTTAAAGCATACAGCATTCTAAAGAATAGCACCTTAGATTTGGGCAATTTTAAGATGTACGTTAGATATGTAGAGAAATACTAATAAGAAACCGCACTTGGCCAATTATTAGGTATACATAAAAGCAATACAATAATTTGACGTCATTTTTATTATGTTTCCCACGCAAGCATAAAAATTAAGTATTATCCAATTGTGAATTTCATACATTTAAAAGGGTATTTTATTGAAGAACAAATTAGAAAACTATTCATACATTTGAGTTTGTTTTTTATTTGTAATGACGCGTCCACACACCATACGTTTGTTTTGATCAAAAGCTAAGCATAGCTTGGAGCACCAAACACATGCGAACCTTAACAAACCTAGACAAATACTTTATCCACATGTTTGAATTAGTGATAGCTTGCCAAGCGTACGAACGCGGCATTAAGAGTAACCGTTTTCTCTACACAATTGCGATTAACCGCGAGGGCGGCTGACCGCGCGGCTCCTCATTTGTGGCAGTTAAGTGCGTACAATCTCAAGCGTTTTTTTATAATATAGGAGTAGCAGACGATCATGCTGTCCACCTGATGGTAAGCGGCTACTACCGCCCATGGATATCTGTAATCAACCCCAGATAGATTGATAATTCTCAGGTTGTCCGCAGATGCACCGCTATCCCTGAGGACTAAGCTGGAACGCCTCAGAATATTATGACTCCCTTACCACACCCTTCAAATCAGAACACAGCAGCGTTCAAAACTGCTGTTATGAGGCAGAAATAGGTGTAGTGGTGCCGCCGGAGTCGAGCCACAAAGGACTCTACCACCTGTAAAACGTATTAAACTAGTAAACGGTAAGCCGCGCGTTTAACCGCCCGGCGAAAACCGCTCGTGCGTAAAAGGGTTTAGGCCAAGTAAAATATTGTGATTGATATTTAAATTATATGTATATTTTTATAGCTTCATTAGCCGTTCTTTGAACTAAAGATTCTACTTCCTTCTATGCTGTTCGAGTAAATATGATTTTCTAAAAAAACTATACTGGTTCTACAGAACAACTTTACTTGAAACTTGTTTCTGGGTTCAATCCTCAGTACCTAACTGAGGTCACAATAAATCGATTATCACTGATTTTGGTATGGTTGTTCGATATTTTGAAAGTGCTTTGTAGGTGGTTGGCAATCTTTGAGGCCAGACTGACGTAAAGTACCCTTACCACCATGAGTTTTTATGTTGTAGTTTCTGAAATTTTGATGTCGAAAAAACAGATCGTCAATTAACGAATAATCATGAAAAATAGCGTTAAGAGAAAAAAATTGTACAAACGTGGATTAACTTAGCCTCAAGATATTTCTTGTATTATATTATATTATTAATTATACCGCGATCTCACCGAGCGATTACAAGCATTGCTTGTAATCATTGACCTACAACAACTCTATGACGGCAAATTATATAGCTTGTTGAAGTCCATTCAAATTGTTTAATATGCATATTAATTGGTACCATGTGAGGGTCTTGTACAATAATATCTCGACGCGAGATCGTGGTGTAGCGTTTTATAATTTTCCGTATAGACTAAGAGTTAGTAAATAGGCAAAATTTTAAAAATAAAATTTATTAGGTCATAAAGATGAACTAAATAATTAAAAAATATTCCCAAGAAAAGAAGTTGATTTATACTTGTAAATATAAAAAATAAGACGTAAACTTCTTAACCTTCAAACCATAATAAATTATAGTAATAAATTATAGCCCTTGTCTATATTAAAATCATTGTAGGTATCCATGAACAAGTTTACGGAATAGCCAACCTCGAACCTTCATGAACCAAATGATTATTTTTTGTACTTACTTATCATAACTTAAAGTTCTAAAATAAAAGCATCTTCCACTGTCTGTTTCTTCTGTTCTCTGTCATTCGACTCCTGCAGTACCACCGCCACACCTATTTCTGCCTATTAACAGCAATATTCAGCGCTGCTGTAGTCACTTACCATCGGCGGCATGGCGATAGGCAGGGCCTGATTAACGCTTAGGCTAATTAGGCTGCAGCCTAGGACGCGAGGACCGGGGGAGCGCGCCAAATTGTGTCTTCGGCACTATTAATCTAGCATCATTGCATATACCCTACAAATTTCAACTAGACCGAGACAAAACACTAAAGTTAAATGCGCTGTGGACTGAAACAGCTTGGGAGTCCCTAATTTAAAAAATAAATTTTGAAATTTAAACTAAGCCAATACAAGTCATGCGGCCAAGCATGACATGTATTTTGTTTTCTACTCGGTAGCCTGCAGGTACTTGTCGTGATTTTGATCGCACAATGCGTGGTGCTTTGCATTTATGTAAGGTCAGCAAAAAAAAGGCTTGCCAATCTAAGCTTGAATAACTTGCTGATGGACAAAGGACAACGTTAGTATCACTTTCACATCAATCTGAAAACTTTTATAGGTGAACGTATAAGTATGAAACACGTTAAAAGACAAAACGAATATATTACTTTTGTGGTCTATCGTAACGGTGGGGGTGCGTCTTCATAATTAGCCTAGGGCGGTCAAAACTCTTGATCAGTCGCTGACGGCAGGAATCATTTACCATCGGCGCCAAGGCGGCAGGAGCCACTTACCATCAAGTGGACAGTATGCTCGTCTGCTACACTTATATTAGAGAAAAATACATAATTACCTTATTGTTTTAATAAGTTTGATTGGAAATCAGTATAATGCTTTATTATTAAACTTAAAAAAGGTGTTGAAAAGGTGCAAAAACGTTCAAAGTCTGTGGTTATGATGCTCATCAGCATCAAGACCATAGACTTTGAACTTTTTCGCTAAGCAATTTAATATTTGACAACGGTTGACGAAGCACGGTTTTAGGTTTGAAAACTTTATTTTTTATTGCTTTAATTCCTTTCAAAGGGTTAGCTAAAATATTTCTAGATATGATAATCGTTCTTGCCTACTTCAATATTTTTGTATCTTGCTTGAATATACAACGTACTTAACATAGATATTTAATTACGTAAGTATTTTTTACATCATTATTATGTAACTATTCGTATATTTTATGTCTTATATCTTAGCTTCCTTTAACATCGATTCTCAGTGTAATATATGCACGTATTATATCACTTTAAATTGTCTTAAAAAATCAACAAAAAAAAAACGGACTTCTATGTCTAGTACTAAGTAAAATCATGAATTTAAACGATCTTTACTTTGTTGTGACATAGTCGATTGTATTTCTTTTCACGTTTTTTTGTCGTAATCATGTAATATCATGATAACAATTTCTTAGTAAAGGCAAATTCAAACGTTAACATTAACCTAACCTGGAAATTAAGTAAAAACTCAACAAAAGAATTAAAAATTATATTAAACCAATGTTAAATAGTAGTGTCGGGACCAATATAGGGCTACGGTGTCCGCTGACTGTCATAAGTGGCGGCTAACAAGGAGTTTCTGGGGTTTGCGGGATGCAACAGTGGTAGCTCGAATAACCCTGATATCGACTACGACTCCGGGAAGAACGACCGTATGTGTGGTGCTGTGTCGTCGTACACACCAGAGCGGTGTGGCGAGCTTTATGCTCAGCAGGGCGGCGCCCGACAGGGCAATACACTTAGAGAACAACGGTTGCATTCCTTTAGAAATCTCAGGGCCCGCTATGTTGCGTCAAGGACGGTCACCGGGGGAGTTTTGGTGCGGTGAACATCCTACATAACCCCGTGTCACTCCAATGTCACGGGGTACCTTTCGACGTTTTCTCCCTTGTAAACAAATAACGGCATTGTTTCATTATTATTATTTTATTTTCAGTTACGGAATATCTACGAATGCCACCTCTATATCATTTAGATGACTATGACTCGTGCGTGTATCAACCAAACGGAACATACTGCTATGTGGATATTGATCTCGTATCAGATAGTCCCAATGACCTTCTACTAATGATTCGTGTAAGTATTTTGACTGCATTCGCTTTGTAAAATTTCGGCAACTGCAAAAAAACATAGGATTTCTTTTTCAAACCTGGACTGATTTAAAATAGCGTAAGATATGAGTAATAATAGTAATTGCAAATGAAATAAAATAATTCCGTGTATCTTGACATGTTAAACGAAAAGTAAGTACCTAATTAGTGTTAATTAACATTATCACAATATAATATTTATAATTGACGTTTTTTATTATGTTTATAAAATACTTATGTTTTTAATTGACGGCTTAACATTAAAATAATCGTAGAATAATTAATTGTAATTTTGAACTAAAGCTTTTAACACTAATTAATATATTTTTCGGGAAAAATATGAAAATGTTTTGCAACAGTCACTGTGCTATCTATGTTTAATAGCAAAGTTTATGCCATCAAAAACACTGCTTAAAAAAAATCCAAGCCTCGCCATTTAAGGTAAAGTCACCTAATGCCGAGGGGTTCTGAAATTGGCACCATATTCCGTGGTATTTACAAAAACGGCTTTTATAAACTATTTACCAACTCATTTTTAATAAAAGGTATGTTATTCAATAGATAATTTATCACTCTATTGTCATATGGCTATCGTAATAGTATTATGTGTATGGTTTTTTAAATAATCGCATAGTTTTGCATTTAAGCCTCCATCAAACGTGTGCTTCATACATTTTGGGCCTTTTGCATGTGAATGTCACGATTTCTCAAATAGTGATTTTTTCAATAAATTTGCATGTGTGTGATAGTGTTTCGATGAAAACATTATATTGATTATATATGGAATCGATAACATTTAAATATTGTGCTTATTTCTTAACAGATAAGAGTAAAAATGAGTTTAAAAATACAGCGGCATTAGGTGCCAAATATTTCGGGCTGTCCCTTAAACCGAGGTATACCACGGAATAGCAATTTCATAGACTTGTTTTTAATTTCAATTTTTGTAGTTGTTTTCATGAATAAGCACGTCTTGCTTCGAATTTGACAAATTTAATACTCAATTAATATCGAAATCATTTTCCGTGGTACTGCATTATACTGCATTACCTAATTATATAATGTCAAAGATGACCTATCTATGTACTTTCCTACTTTCTTCTATGGGACAACTAAGGAGAGAAAATGAAGTTCATCCAGATATGAATGTAATATTGAACAAGTATTGTATATTATTAAGTACATATTTTAATAAAGCATCTTTCTGCCTATAAATTGTGTAAAAGTCTGTTATTATTTAATAATCGGAATTTGGAAACGTGATTTTTAGTTATGAAACGCTATTCCGATGTATATAAGTCGGAATTAGGTTATATGGGCACATTAATCCGCGGCATAACCATAAAATACTATACAGGGTGTTTAAAGTTTTCATCGGTTTTTAAGAACATTTCTATTGTTTGTATCAGTAATTCGTTTAATCCTAATTAATGAAGAATTAACATTGTTATACGATTTTAATGGATATTTAAATAAGAACTAAAACATTTTACGACGTATTCATTTGATTAAATTATTCAAAATGAAATAATTCTATAAACCTCATGACGGTATTCCATATTATTATTATTTATGGTGTACGATAATAAACCTTAGTAAAGTACACAAAGAAGAATGTCCAAAATTGTATTGCAGATACACGAACTGACTGCAGTTTAAAAAAAAATACATGATATACATTAGTAAAATTAACCAATCAAGAAAATATACTATAAAAAGTTTTATTTCGGCAGCTTCCCTTTAATCATAGCTAAGAACACTTTTGATAAAGCTACTCTTTAACTAATAAAAAAAACAATCGAAATTGAAACTAAATTCAATAAATAACATTTATTTTTATACACTATGTAGCAGTCGTTCTATCTCCTTCTCTCCCTTATTTTGTATACTCGGAATTAGGAACCAAATACATCGGAATAAGGATTTTTACATCGGAATTAGGGTTTTCTGACTTGGTTAATATTTATTTAAAATACACATTTAAATCAATATTTAATCGTAAAATGTCGAGTCTATTTCAAGAGTACAGATAATAAAGCTTCTGATAAAATTATCTAATTCATTATTAAGCCGTAGCAAATGCTTAATATCTGACGCTTTTTCTAGTTTTGGTGAAAATACCGCGGAAATAGGTGACTTTACCTTAGCTCTTCCACCGTAAAAAGTCGTGAGAGGCAAATTTTATGGAAAATACATTATTCTTTATACATTCTCATTCTATTTTTTTTTTCAAATCGTCAGTATAAAAAACCCCTCCACTAAATCGTCAGATCGGTTATGATAAGTAAAACATCAGCTGGAATTTCCTGTATAATAATCTTACGCCCTCGAGCGTGTCAAGATAACGTTTTTTTTTGCATTTTCGAAGAGTCACTGAGAGTCTTTCGAATCGAATCGTCAGTCTTTCGAATGGGGGACTCATCTGGGGTAACTTCATATCCCCTTTGAAAATCTAATGTGCTGGTTACTTTTTTTTCTATTTTTACCTCTCATATGGCTGTCCCCCTATGCAAACCAGCATATAAACATATTTCCGGCATCAGAGATATATACTCTATCACTAACCTGCCGCGCCTTGAGTATGTCTGACTCTGCTTTTTACATCTTTCGAATCATCTAGAAACTATTCCCACGGTGAATCGAAAAATATCACACAACCTTTTCTTCACTCTAACGTGTAATCTACACAATCGTATAGGTCCTATCGACGCTCGAGTTTCTACCCATTTAACATCATGGGCTTCCCTACTACTCGTACATTTCGCAGACAGAAACACAGATTCATTAACTGCAAATGTAACTTTGTAATCCTATATAACTTATATAGGATACAAAGTTATTTAATGTAACTACATTAAATAACTTTGTTATCTAGATACACCAACTGGTGTATCTAGATAACTGGACAGAAATCGAAAAATATTTTAGTTTTTCCATGAGTTATATACTAAACACTAATTGTATTCTCAATTTCAACCTTCTATGTCTGCTAGAAGTGCCTTAAAGTTTTGATGATCGGTCAGTCAGTCAGTGAGCGAGTGAACGAACTTTAACTACTTGTAATTCTTAAACTACTGGTTCAAATTGAATGAAATGAATTCAGGCTTCTAGATTCATATGCAACGAAGTTACAGGGGGTCAAAAATGGGCCGAATTGGCCGTGCCGCTTTTTTGGCTCGACTTGGCGGAGGCACTACCGTGCCTCCTGATAAACTTACACGAATAATTTAGTAGATTTTGCTAATTATGATTAACCAAAAATCATTACCTACGTGCATTGTGCAGTCATATGTATTAAACTACTTACAAGTGAACAAGTTTATAGTGGAATTTTAAAATTGCAGGAATATTCTGAGCACAATATAAAACATTTTAATCACACCCGCCTTCATCGTGGTGTTTGTTTAACGAAGACTTGCCAACAATATCTTCACGGAAACAACACAGGGGACCAAAGATTAACCGTTGAGAAGTGTCTAAACGATTCTTTTTGGAAAGACTACAAATTAAAAACAAGACTCAATAGAGAAGTGTCTTGTAAGAAGTTACATGAACCCATGAACATAAATGTAGGAGACATATTGGCAGCAGTATTTTTTACATTCCTTATTTTGATTAATTTCATCGGAAGTTTATACGATCTCTTTTTCGTAAAAGACGGCAAAGGTAAGATTTTAAAATTATTTCTTCCCGTAGATACATATAACTATGTTTTGGTGGTTACTGATATTAAGCAATAAATTCTTCTCTTAGTTTTAGTTATGATTAATTACAATTTCAGTAATAATATATTTCAATATTTCAGGAAATAAACTTCTTCTCAGTTTTTCTTTGAAACGTAATTGGAAAAAACTATTAGCTCAAGATCAAGATCCAAATAGAGAAAGTCTTCAAGGGTTCCATGGGATAAGGTAAAGGTTAAGGTCTATTAATCGTCGGTCTAATGGTGATGGATTAGTTGCAATAACAGTCTTTTAACAATCTTTCTTATGACTATAATTTAGAGTTTATGATAGTTGCTTAATATCAAGAGGGTTTTATACAACAGTGCATAAAATAGTTTCATTAATTTACTTATATTCTGAATTGAAAACAAAGTACTAACTAGTATAATTGTAGCTCGCTAAGGCACCACCTCCGTCCGTTCGGGTCGACAGTCACACACAGACTGATTCACAACCGGCACTGAACTCGCTTATGACAGTAGTGACGTATGCGCTCGAGGTGTATATCCACCTACCCGCGTGGCTACATAATATTTCATAAATCTTAGGTCTTTGTTCCACACCTATAAAACGTTTTTTTTTTCAGAACGCTTATGGTTATGGGCGTAATAGTAACCCATGCTCCAGTAATGTTAGTGATGAGCACAGAAAATCCATATGAACTTGAACAGGTACAACAATTAAGTAGTCATGTTATAAATTTTAATAGAAAAATATGTTTTTCGAAATAATTATGTTTTAAGGCTTTTAAAATACATCAGAAATTAAATTAAAATTATATCATAAGTACAATAAATGTAAAGGACTAATGACAAGTTAATAAAATGTGATCCAAAGCTTATAAAACAGTACTCTGAATGCTGGCAGCGTTTTCTCACTGACAACGTTTTCTACCTCTAGTATGAGTTTTTAATCGAGCACTCGATCAATTGGATCTGCTTGATAAGATGATCTCCGTAAAATTACAATGACGAACTTTAGTTCCTACACGATCCTTCAGGGGCGCTGCATGTACAATACATGCATGGACGAACTCGATATCGAGGATCGACTCGGCCAAACTTAAAAACTCATACTAAGAGTACTGTATTGGTGGCTATGTATTTCTTGCTACTGGAATAGATATATTTTTATGCTAAATAATAAAATTTTTATTCTAGACGTATTACGATATATGGTTTCATGTGATCTACAACGGTTGCATATTAGTGCAAACTTTCTTCGTAATGGCCGGATGTCTGATGGCATTTAATATCAAAGTTTATGCTGAGAAGCACCAACTGCACTGGACCTTGATACCGAAAGGAATATTATTCCGGTGGCTTAGGTGAGTATAATTTATTTAATTTTAATAAAATTAGTCAAACCTTTAATTAGTACAGTACGAAACATTTCATGAATATTATGATTATAATAATTGCTGCTATGAGCTATTAATTTGGTAATATTATAATTTTTTATCCTAGAGACGCGTTAAAGTGGTCGAAATTCGACCTTAATTAAAACGAAATTAAAAACCTTATATTAACCGAAGTTTAACATAATTTTAATCGTTTTAGGTTGAAATAAATTTTGATAAGACAATTTGAAAACAGTTTTTGTCTACTTACAGTAAATAAGAACTTCTTATAAGTATGATTCGAGTTATTATTGTAAAATATGGAAGATAGTTAAATCACATTTAAATGGATAACGTGAATTTAAAAGCAAGATTGCCTTTTTTACCCGACTGCTAAGGAAGAGTTATGTTTTTCGCGCGTTTCTTTTGACATAGGTGACATGAAATAATTACGAAGTAATATTAATTAGAATTATGTATTTAATTTACATAGTCGGTATTGCATTGTTTGCCGGTAATGTAAAAATGTATATTTTGTTGTTAATTTTAATATTTTTGTAAGATTGTACATAAAAAGTATTATGTTTTGAAAACATTATCTACTGTGAACTTTGACTTTTACCATATCATGCACGTTTCCGTCCACGCAAATCTTAAACAAGCACCTAAAGTTAAATATGTATAATTTGAATAACTAATAAACATTAAATACTTTTGAATCAAACATAATTATTTTAATAAGACTTATTCTAAAACCCTCCGGTGGCCACCCTCGGTGCTGCGTAGAGGGTTTCGGGACCTCTAAAGAAACGCAACCAGAGTCCTCTTAGCGCGTTGCCCCGTCGGGCTCCGCCCAGGTGAGATGGACGCTCGCCACACCATCTGGTGCGTACGACGGTATGCGACCACACATACCGCCGTACTTCTCGGGATGGCTGGCGGGGCGGTTCGAGCCCCCACTCTTGCCACCCGCGACCTCCAGAAACCACCTCTAACTTAACATTATTTAATTTACTTAAAATTATGTTAGAAATTTTTAAAACCCTTATATATATACTGCAACTGTTGGTGTCATTACAGATTAACTCCAGCAAATGCAGTGGTACTGATCTTTACGTTAACGTGGATAAGGTTCGTGGCTTCAGGACCTTTATGGGAGGTAACTAATTTATAATTATCATACTGATCCAATTTAAAAATATTATGTTGATTAAATTAAACAACTATGTATAAAATATAATTTCGTTTTTATGTACACGAATCAACATTAACCTTATTTGATATTCCTGTAAACTAATAGAAACGTCACGTATATTGCTGTATTAATACATTTACAATGTAGCATAGGCGTTCAGATCTAATGATAAGGTGTCACTGCACCGCATCTGTGAATAACTCCCTTTGGAATATCTACTTGGAGCCGATCATATATGCACCACTGCTGAGAACTATGGTAGCCTCTTTTGTAAATCAACCGGCATTCATACTGTTCCACCGAAACGCCAAATTGCTTCATGCTTGAAATGGCCGTGGCGACGGTAAATTAAGCATCTTAAGGTATCTTCCACGATAGGGGTTATTTCTGAATTCAAATGATGTGTGAAACATGATAAAACCATTTTTACATCCATCGACACCACAATCGACCCTTTTGAAAATATTGAACCGATATTTGTCTCTATAATAAAAATAGTTTATAAAACTTTATCTTTAAAACATTTACAAAAAAAATAAACTATTTTAGACGCTGGTTGGTGCTGAAGTGAATGACTGCCACCGTAACGGCTGGATGAACATGATCTACCTTAACAATTACGTCGACAATTCACAATGTATGGCTCAGACTTGGTATGTTATGTCCAAATTTATTATTACTTATATTTCTTAACTCCTGGTATAATATACGAGTAAGTATAGTATCATCATGTTTTGACTTCAGCCTGAAAATAAATTTAAATATAATAATTGGCCCAATGTTCTGGATTAGGGTATTTTTTAGCTACTAAAGATCGAATTTAGACCATTTTTAGCAAGAAAATATGGCCTTATGTCTATATATATTGATCTGATCATAAAAATATATACAGCATTATTTGTTTGTTCAGTTTCATCATTGTATAAATCTATTTCCATTTTTATTAGGTACTTGGCATCAGACATGCAGTTATACACTATGGGCCTATTCGCGTGCATTTTAGCAAAAACAGCAAGGAGTAGGAAGATCGTACTATCTATCCTTTTCGTCATCGGAGTCATCATTCCCGGGATATTCACGTACCTTAAAGATTTAGACGCCTTCATTTTTCTCACTCCCGAGTAAGTATTTTTGGTAGTTCCGTTAATGGAAGAGATTAATTGCTTATTCAAGAACTTGTAATGTACATTTTAATAAGCTTTAATGAAACAATCACTAGAAATCTCTTCTCACGGAGCATATAGAATACTGCATACAGCATACTGATACAAAAGCAACGGGCGAAGCCTGATGCCGAAAAGAAATTATAAATAGACTTAAGATTCGCAACGTTTGAGAATTTGACTGACAAGGCGCATGAAACACATAATAATAGCATCATATATGGATTTAATTTAATTTCAGGGCAGCCCGAAACTTCTTGGTAACCTACCCAACATTTAATGAATCAAAACGTGGTCATACAAATATACCAGCTTATGTCATCGGGTTAGCATTAGGAAATTTCATCTATAATGGATTGAAGGATGAAAGTAGGGTTAAGAATTTCAAGGTATGCATCTATTTCTTTTAAATCTATTCGTATTATTACAGGATTGTTATAAATATTTACTTTCATAACGTACCTTAATTTATTCAAAGTCTATTTGTCGAGCGTACGTATGTATGTCTCATTATTTCACACGTTTTGTAGCCCAAACGTCGGGATGGATTTAAATATATCAGACGTCTTTGGATTCCTCTAAATTATATTAGAAATACATTCAAATGATATAATTATAGTATACAGGGTTACTGATAATTCGATACATTCCCTTGGAGGGGTAAAAGTAGAGCTCATTTGCAATAGGTTTTGTCATTTAGTACCCTGGCCGATAGTGATTTGTTTTTGAGATATTCAAGTTTTTGTGTTTTTATTTCTAAGTACCGAGATCAGGCAAAAAATAAAATGCTCCTAAGTGAATGTCCTATTTTGAACCTATCTTTGTGCATAATCTTATACCTAACATCGCAACACTTCCTTAAAATGACAATACGCTGTAGTAGTACCCTTAAACTTTACGTTATGGAGGTCAATTTGCTAGAGTTCAATAAAAACACCCTTATTATTTCCACTTCAGAGTGAATTTGGATAAAAAAGATGTATGGAATGTATTGTACAAATGATTAAAATAATAGCCCTATTTCACTAGCTTCACTTAGGAGCATTTTATTTTTTGCCTGAAATCGGTACTTAGAAATAAAAACAATAAAACTTGAATATCTCAAAAACAAATCACTATCGGCTAGGGTACTTAATGACAAAACCTATTGCAAATGAGCTCTACTTTTACCCCTCCAAGGGAATGTAACGAATTATCAGTAACCCTGTATAGTATTACTTTAATTAATTATTTTGTGTTATTTTTATAATAATAAGATTATATAAATGCCAATTTATATAATCACTGGCTGGTAAGATTGGGTTAGTTAATAAATATAGTTTAAAAAACTAAAAAACACGCTTTTATGTTAAATCAACTAAAAAGCAAAAAATCTAGCTCCATTTATCAGGTTCGAAAAGCGCCCCACACTTTTTCCACAATTATACTATTTACTGTTCCTTAATTGATTCCTAAATTGAAGATTATTTTTTGCTTTTTAGTTGATAGCCTAGTGGTTAAGAAACCTGGCCTCTCGATCGAGGGGTCCGAGGTTCAAATCCCAGGCACGCACCTCTGATTTTTCGAAATTATGTGCGTATTAGAAATTAATTATCACTTGCTAAAACGGTGAAGGAAAACATCGAGAGGAAACCTGCATATCTGAGAGGTTTATAAAAAAAAAATCTCAAAGGTATGTGAAGTCTACCAATACGCAATTGGCCAGCGGGGTGGACTATGGCCTAATTCTTCTCATTCTGAGAGGAGACCCGTGCCCAGCAGTGGGACAATAATGGGTTGATGATGATGATGAGTTGATTTTAACATAAAAGCGTGTTTTTTAGTTTTTTAAACTATATTCATTTTATAAATTTTTAGTATTTCTTGTTATAGCGACCACCATCATGCATCGTTTGTGAAAAAATCAAGTGTCTATCTATTACGGTTTAAGAGGTAAAGCCCAGTGTCACATGTACAGACAGCGGAGGGTTTCGTTTTACCCTTTGAGTACAGAATCCTAAAAATCATTCTACAAGCGGGCGTTATAGATATGTTTCAGAACATTTGAGTTATAGGGAAATAACATTATTATTTTCTAAACTAAAAATCATGCTATAACAGTTATTGAAACTAAAAAGCAATTATTTGCAATGTAGTAACTTGCGATGAACTTTCTCACAGGCGCTTTAGCAATTTCGCCTCGAAAATCGTTAATCCTGAGGATGTTGATAAGGACAATGGTACAAAATTATTAAAATCGTGTATTGTCATCGGTTTTTGATAATTCTTCAAAATTTTGAATTAAACTGAACGTTCAAAGTGGATAGAAATCGGGTTCAAAGATTCCATTCTGTTACGTACATACATACATACAACCCAAGCTAATAAAAGCGTGTTAAAAAAGAAAAAGAACGCTCTTGCCGTTTGAGTTGTATTTTGCGCGGGAATAAAAAAGTTGTAAATTGGATCAAGAAATAGTTTTATTTCTTTAATTGTGATATTTTTATACTAAATGTTCTTTACAGAAACTTGGATACCTTTACTACCTCACAGTTCCAATGGTTCTTGCTTACATATTGTCTGGCTTCGTGTTCTATCAGGATCGACCAAAATTTTCTATTTACCTTCGAGCGATTGTCGCTTCTTTTGTCAGACCAGTCTTTAGTTTGTTGTTGGCGGTATTCTTCATTGGGATGGTATTTAAATATGAAAGTAAGTGTGAACAAAATATTTTTGTATTTCTAAAAACTATTTTTTTTTAATTTTTCGTCTTTATTTAAAATATTTATTAGTTGTGATGCATATGTGATATACAGGGTGAATATTTTTAAATAGGCCTTTACGACAAGCGACACTATCAGATAGTGGAATAATATAGAGGGTATATATTTTTTTAAAATGAACTCGTTCAATTCCCGGCCAAGGAAAAAGATATTTTAAAAAACTTATGATGCAGTTTTAGTTTTTATTATCAAGTCGTATCAATTCATTTTATCTATCTTTCATTATATTTATCAATTTATTATCAAATTCGTCCTCGTAACTTCTTTCAGTATTTTTCGCTTATCCTTATAGTTTCGGATTTAGCCCTGAAGGCCTATTTTAAAAAATCACCCCGTATACCCTAAAAAATAAGATTTATAACTCATATCTCACTCTCCTACGAACAGCTATGGAGTGAGAAGTAGAAGTATTATATGTAATGTTCATTAATACATAGTATTTAGTAACTGTAGAAAACGATGTGACATTATGAATGAATTATGACAATTTTTTTAGATCTGTATAGAAGAATTTTAGAATGGCGTGGATGGCGAGTTCCCGCTCGAGTGTCTTACAGTGCCTACATCATACACGTGCCTATTATACGAATATTTGGTGGAATGAACAGTCAACTGCTACGGATGGGGTTGCCTCAATGCGTAAGTTTCATATTTTTTTTAATTAAATGGAAGCTGAACAATTTAAAATTATTATGTTGTATTTTTTTGTAATATGGAAGTAGCAGACGAGCACACAGTCCACCTGATGGTAAGTGGCTATTGCCGCCCATGAACTTCTGTATTCAACCCCAGATAGAATTAGATATTTTAACCTGAGTTTGGCCACAGATGCGCTGCTACCCCGGAGGACTACGCTGAAACGCTTCGGAAAAGTGTATCTCTCTTACCACACCCCTCAAACCGGAACACAGCGGCGCCTAACACTACTGTTATTAGGTAGAAATAGGTGTGGCGGTGGTGCCGCCGGAGTCGAACCACAAAGGGTTCTACCACCTTTAAAACCATATAGAGTTTCACCACTATTTTAAATATTGTTAATAAATATAAGAATAAAATAAGGTTTAGAAAAACTGGTAATCTTATTGAAGTATTTTATTAATATTTTTTATCTTGATTTCAGATAAAAGAAGGCGTTGTGATGATTAGTTTGGCATTTTTGGCTGCATACCCATTCTGGCTTTTTGTTGAAGCTCCACTCAATCAAGCTGTTTTCCATATTATGGGTTTTATAAAAGAAGAAAAAAAACAAGATGAAGCTCAAAAGATGAACAGCGTAAACCAAACAGATGAAAAGACTGTAATTGAATTAGATAATAGGAATAAAGAAGAGAATATAAGGATATAAATTCAGGGCTATTATATCTAGACGGGCTGTAAAGGTTTATGGCTTAGTATTAATTTTTGGAAATGGTGTTTTGGATTGAATAAATTGCCAGCGTTGTACGGCCTTTTTGCGCAAGGAACAGGAGAGTAGTGATAGCCTAGTAGTAGAAGTTCGGACTCCAATACAAGTTGTTCAGGTTTAAAATTTAGGCATGCACTATTTTCTAAATCAAATCACTTGCATTAATGGTGAATATGATGTCTCGAAGAAACTTCTATACCTAAGACTTCTATTATGTTATAAAAAATAAGTGAAACGATTTTATGGGGATTGTCTGAGCAAGTCACTGTTAAGGATTACCACCAACACCACTGATATTTTTATTTAAATAAAATAAATATACAAACTTTCACTAATCCCCATTTTAGTCAGTAAGTTGTAGATTTTTCGATAACGGCGACACAAAGACAAGAACCTATGTGCAAAACTTCAAGCTACTAGGTTCAACGGTTTCGGCTGTTTGTGATCTCTGGCACAATTAGCACCTCTACGATTTTTTTTAATATATAGATAAGATACGATATTTTAGGTTATATTTATTGCAGGAAATAAAATCTTAATAATTGATGCTTTTATTAAATATGCATGTTACATGAAGGTGGTAGAACTCTTTTTTGTTCGGCACCACCGCCATACCTATTTCTGTCCCATAACGGCAGAGTTAAGCCTTACTGTGTTCTAGTTTGAAGGGTGTGGTAAGGGAGACATACTTTTCCAAGGCGTTCCAGCTTAGTCCTCAGGAGTAGCGGTGGAGTACGGATGTCCATGGGCGACAGTAGCTATTTACCATCAGGTGGACTACATGCTCGCCTGCAACTCCTATATTATAAAAAATACACTATGATTATTATGAAATACGATTAGATTTTTGACTTTATACCTACATTCATAAGACGCATTCCAACTTAGTCGTCGGTTATGGCAACGTATCTGCTGTCGACTTCAAGTAGGACTCTAATCCTATTTTAGGTTGACATAGCCATGGGCGGCAGATGCTACTCACCAACAATTAACCTGCATACAAGTTTGCTATATTTATTGTAATATATAAAGAGATTCTACAATGCAGTTTTACAAAACAACATATTCTCATACACATAAAATATATTATTATATCATTGTCTAAAGAAAGAGTTTCAAGACGAAAGACTCAAAAATAAATTCGAACATTATTTATTTACTTAAACGTAATTCAAGTCTTATATAAACAAATTTGTGATTTCTTGACACAAAATAATGATTTGTTAAACAATCCTTGCAAATTGTTGCGCCCAAAATGATGAAGAATATTACGAAATGTTGTTAGACGAAAACCAAGTGATGTAGAAAAACTAATTATAAAGCTTATATCTTCATCACAGTCTAAGCAAACATTTTGCACATCATAGATAAATGACCAAACGTTTTCTTGAACTCGAACTAAAAGAAAAATGCAAGTACCCAAAGACATACCAGAATTGTATATCCAATAACAACTAAATGATAACCTTTTATAAAAGTAGTTATCAAGAGTGCATATGGAATCAATACCAAATTAACACGGAATGCTTTGTGACCGCAAAGTTTCCTCTCAAATATGAATATTTGAGCGATTTTTAATAGATGATGAAATACTGTCGACGATTTCATGATAGTTGCAGCTGATTGGTGGGTTAAATACGTAATAATATGAAGTGTAATCATTTGCAAGAATTGTCAACAAAAGTATAACCGTATTCTATTATGACTCATTTCTTAGAGATTTCCTTCGCTAATAAAATAAGGTACTTTAATTATGGATTACATCTATAATATATAAACAGTCTTATAGTATTATGTTCAAGAGTTGTTAATTTTTAATCCACAAAAGATAAAGTTACTGTAGTAAAAAGGGAAAACTCTTTAACGCTTAAGAATCATCTGTTGAATAGGTATAATAAATTAAACTTTACTAAAACTCAGAAACTTCTACTCGGAAAGATAATGGTAAATTGCATGTTAATAGAGGATGCAGATATAGAAAGGTGCTTATTATTAAAATAAGTTTTTAATATTGTCCGAAAGAAAAGAATGGTTGAGCAATACCTCCTCAAAGTTATCAATTTCAGCGTTTTAAGTTGAAGATCACAGTTGAAATTGAAACAGGCTGCTTAAGTCATTGCTGCTATGTTTTAAAAATATTTTATATCACGGCGTGCGTAAATGGACGTTTTACGCACGCTTCGCGTGCGCAAAACCCCCATTTCCGACCCCGTAATATAAAATTTTATACAACACGCGGACGAAAAATGTTTTTCTGACTCGTGTGATTGCAGTCCTCGCCTGCGGCTCGGCCTGCAAACTCACACTTGTCAGAAAAAAATTTTTCGTCCTCGTATTGTAATGTACTATTTTGCTCTGAAATTTGAACGTACTATAACCCAAATGACTCAGAGATTACTTAGTGTTTTCAGACTTAAATCTACTAGTCTACTTCATGTTCCAACAGCATTAGAATAATAAAGCTGAAAACGGCAAGTAAGTAGCCGCTAATGCAACTCGAATATTTTATTTTTTTATAATTCAAGATGTATACTAAAAATTAACAACTATTTTACACACACATAAAACTATCTAGAGGTACACCATGAACAATTACATATACTAATTGTATATTTTAAAGAATAAGAATTATAATATTACGATTTTCAAAATTAAAGTCATCGCTTTGAGCAAATATTAAAATGGAACTTATAATGATTACATATCAATTCAGTGTTGTAAATTAATTAAATGTCATTTCTAATATATTCCAATGTAGTGCTTATTATTCCTACAGAGGATATCCCACAACTTTGAACACTATGACATTAATATACACTAACATTCATTATTAATACTCAATCTATCCAAATGCATACGAAAGACCAACATTTTGATAATTTCTAGTATAAAATATTTGTCAAATGTTGATCTTGGTGGGCTAAACATTGGATAGACTAATTATCAAAAACACACGTTTAATAATACTAATAACAGATGGATGTAACCAGTCCAACATATAAAAAATAAGAGTACGTATATGAACACCAATGAATTATGATATAAATGGGCGGAATTAACGGACCTCATTTAAACTAGCAAGCAACCAACGAACCATCTAAACTTAAACAAGTTAGAAATAATTATGTCTACAATTACATACATTAAATCACAAAAAAACTAGATAATAATATGACCATTGTTCGTTAGCACTCTTTCGCTTTTCCATTGACTGTGACTATGTTATTTGTGACCCCATTTGCCTTTCCATTAGCTGTGACGGTGGTGACAGTCTTCTTATGGTCGACTTGGACGTAGCTTCTGTAGTAAAAGTTTCCGAACATGTACAAGAAGAGGGCGGCGTTGAGGGCAAGCAGGAAGTTGATGAACTTGGGATAGTTGCAGTCGCAGAACATAACGACAAAGTTATGGTAGAAGACAATCACGAACTGGATCTGAAATGAAAATATATGATTTTTTAAAATAAGGGAAGAAATGTTATATTTTAGTATTTCCAAATACATTTTAATTGGTAGCGAGTGCATTTGGTTATTGTATTTATAACAATAAATTTAAAATATTGAACATTTCCAACTAAAAATACTTAGGCACACGAAGTATTTATTATGATGTTCAATCTTACTGTAATGTTCTTTAATTATTCTTTCACACTATGTGCCTACTTCTCCAAATATAGTCAATTACTGGTACTATAAATTACTATAGAAATGCTGGTTCCATCTCTTGAATTTAATCTAGTAATAGTTTATTTCTGTAAGATAGAGAATTATAATAGGTCAAACATATTATAATTAAATTTATTATATATAAAAGAAAATACGTACCAACTGAAGGCTGGTAAGGTGTTTCTTCCACCACAGGTACTTCTGGTACTGAGGTCCAAGACCAGAGATTAGGTAGTATGTGTACATAAGGACATGTATGAAGGAGTTGATGACACCAAGGAGAGTTCCATGACCACCTGAAAAACAACAAGAATTATATTTAGACAACTCTTAAGCATTTTGACGAGGAAATAAATATTCTGTAGTGATACTTTAAAAAGTGAGAATTTATGTAAATAAGAAACGTCAATGTAAACGTCAATAGAATAACAAACATCGTGATCACTAAATTGATGGTAAATAGAAAAAAATCACGCGCATTATTCAAGACACGCCTTAGATTATTTGAATAAACGCCTTAAACTCAACGAAGTTGATGATATTTGAGTAGTTTGAAGAGGTACGATCGCGCCCAATTTGAAAGCCAAGGATTTCAAATACGTAATCTAAAACGGAAATTATGGAGCAACTGATTATAAATAAGTCGTTCATATTGTTATGAACGTCTATAATAAATTTTAAGCAAAATTTTCTGCATTGCATTTTCTCCGAAAAACCGAAGAAGTATGATTTTAGACTAAAAATCGCGTAAACTGGGTCGATATATCGGCAATAAAAACGCATATCGTGAGTACCCGTTACATAATAAAACCGAAGAAGTATGCGTTTAGTTTGATTAAAATTAAAAACCGTCTAAGTTAACCGTCTTAGTTGTTATATTTCATTTGTTTATGGCCAAAACTGTGCCAAAAATGTAATTGATATAAAGATGGAATACGACCAAATATAGGTATATTTTTAAAAAATCTATTTCGGGAATACCTGGCAGGAATTTGACTCCAATCCAAGCGCAAATGGGCATCATGGTGTGGTGGTACAGATGCAAAAAGGAGATCTGCTTATTCTTCTTTCTCAGTACGAAGAATATTGTGTCCATAAGTTCGATGATCTTGGCAAAGAAGTACCACCAGACTGCGCCAGCCATCTGAAATACATAAAAACTTGTAAGACAAAGTTTTATTTAAACGGCAATAACTTCCAAAAGGTTATTGCTATTAATACTCCTAAAGTACAACAGAGGAAGGACTGCGATTTTTAGTTGGTTTTGGACTCTGATAATGACATCACTAAACGTCTGGTTCATCATCATCAACGCATTACTGTCCCACCCGTGCCCAGCAGCACGGGTCTTCTCTCCGAATGAGAAGGATATCACCGTTCAAGCTAGTGAGAATTAATTTCTAATACGCGCATAACTTTGAACAATTAGAGGTGCCTGGGATTTGAACCTCCGACCCCTCGATCAAGAGGTCGAGTTTCCTAACCACTAATATTTAAGTCTACGAATAATTTCAAGTTCGATCTTAACGTACTGAAACATAATCAATAACTTTTAAGTCAATATATTTTATAATGATGGATGTAGGAAGAACGTCGTACGTCAATACACGCAACACATAAAATAGAAGATTATGTAATGTAACAATGATTCTCTGATGATGATAATTGAAATCTCAAAGATTTTTTGCAAATTATATATGACGTAAATATCAGGAAATAAATATCAGGTTATACTAACACTTATCGTGAAATTTGCTGTAACAGGCGCGACTAATCTAATACGCATAACTTGGACTATAAAATATATTATAGATATAAATGTAAATACATACTCTAAATGCTTTAGGGGAATATGAGTAGTCCACGGGTTGGCACGAGAAGTTGTAGTCATTCCACCATCCGGCTATTAAGCCCTGAAAGATATAGAAAATCATATTACACACGGATATTATGGGCGTAGTTAAAGCTTTGATAATTGGGATCAAAAAGCAGTTGCGTAGATTTTTTTCTTACCATACATTAAGGGTAATATCACTTAACTTCTAGAATATGTGGGTATCTGAAATTTATTAGTAATAAACGAAATAGGTTCCCCTGTATGAAGAATTTGTCTTTTCTTGCCTATGTTAAAGAGGGACCTCATAAGTCCCTCCTTATATACCTCCATGACAGACTTCTACTAAAATCTCGAATTGTGGAGAATTGAGCTAACATTTAAAAAATAGTTATGTAGTAAGTATTCACCGCATTGGATTAATATGAAAACTGTGGCGATTTTACAACAACAAATTATACATGGAAGCTATTGTTTTCTTTCATATTAATCTTGTGTTTCATATTAATTTGTTCTTTACCCATTGGTGCGGCTGGTATGTGATCTTCGAATAATTGAATAGTGAATACCATGGTCTATTATGGTTGACGATACCAAAGTGATGTGGAAATGTTTGAGACATCATTAAATTTGCATAATTATATCGTGTATGTTCATATAAGAACGTATCAATGACACGTTTTAGATTGAATTATTTGTGTTAGGAATATAATGGTGTCTTGCTCAAGTTACTCGTATTATCATTTTGACGAAAATTTTAAGGTTGGTTGTTTCATTGCCTCTAAAGTTAAGTGCTTATCGAGTTTTTCGTACTTCAGTCGATGTAACATTAAACTATCTTATACCATTAATTATATTATGTCAAGAACTAACTATATAATTTAAAAGTGGTGAAACCCTTTGCGGTTCGACTCCGGCGGCACCACCGCCACACCTATTAAACCTAACCTAACCTAACCTAACAACAGCGGTGTTAAGCGCTGCTGTATTCTGATTTAAAGAGCATTCCAGCTTATTCCTCAGTGGTAAAAGGAATCCAATCTTATTTGCGGTTGATTACAGATGTCCATGGGTGACGGTCACCTACCATCAGGTGGACTGCATATTCGTCTGCTACTCCTATATTAATAAAAAAAACTCACCTCATAAACCAAGAACATGCTCATTAGAATCTGTGAAACATTGTACAGTATCATAGCATTCTTTAGGGAGTATGGCTTTCTGTCTCTCATGTATCGAGGGCCGACTGAGGTGCAAAAGTAGAGGTACGTGGCCAGGAGGGTCAGGAGAGGTCCAGGGCCCGACATGAGCCACCAGTTCTCCGTTCTGGGGTCTGAAATTAAGAAAAAAATAGTTTGGTGCTGCAGTATCTCATCATAAACTTCTTATCAAGATAAGCAAGCAAGATAAGCAATGCATGCTCAACACAAGTGTTGAGCATGCATTTTCTTTTGAAGATTAATGTTTAGGTTATAAACTACCACGCTGGGTACGGATTGGTAGATTTCATACGAACGATTTCCATCACTATAATAAATAGTGATAATTTCTAATACGCACACATAGATGCATGCCTGGGATTGTAACCCCGGACCTACGGAAGAATTAGATTTTAAATCATTGTCATTGATGCTACATGCTGGTGAAAATTCCAATAAGTAAATAGTAAATGGTGATATTTGCATAATTTTCAATCAATATTGTCGATACTGATAATTTTGGTAATGTTCTGGGTTTACCAAACAAATACTATTATTTAGTCTTAGTATATTTTATATTCAATAAATAGTGCTGAAAATAAAATGCTAATTAAGTTATAAGTTTTAATCGATTCCCTTAGTTTAAACATGACGTAAAATACTTAAACTCGGCACTAACTATTTCAGAATAATAACAACTTTACTTGGAAATATATAACTTCCTTGAATGAAAGAATGTGCAATTATTTAACTGGTTTAGTCATAACGTGTAATAAAACAAAGTTAACAAGTAAAGGTATAATTTTAGTACTTCAGAAAAAATAATGGTATAACATAATAATGCAGAGTTGAATTTAGTAATATACATTACATAATGTATCCGGTTAAATGCGCATTTGTAAAATTATATATTTGTTTAAATTTACTCTGAAAATAATTATCACCTACATAATCTTAAAATTGCTGCCCCTGTCAAAATTTTATACATTTTACATACTTTATTGTTTTATATTTATTTAAATTATCTTGAGTTTATGACATATCTCAGGTCTTCAACCTTATTTGGGGTTGACGAGTCCATGGGGTGCAGCGTATGTTTAAGTTAAATTAATATGGCAATACGGTGCTAAAGTTTGGTGGAAATTAAGAACTCTTCGTGGCTCGGAGCCTTATTATTTCTATGGAAAGCAGTATACTGTTACCTATTCCTTTCATGAGTGCACCAGGGAGACACATACACGATGTATTCAGAATAATTCTGATGTACTTCTCTTAGCAATACATTTGCGATCGATATAAGATACGTCTTCAATCATATCTAGGGTTGATTATAGACGTCAATATAAGCCAGTCACACGTCTTTGTTTATATGCTCGTTTGCTACTAAACAGAGGAACTAATCCGTTTCTTCTATTCCATAAAAGACTAAGCGTCAGTGGGTAACATGACTCATTCTACGTCAAGTTCAAATATTTTAGCTACGCAATGTCGCACGTGCGTGTAGGACCACAATAGGCAATATTAAGTAATACATAAACACGGAAGATTTTAATGCATTACGATAATAATCTGATTTGCTTGCACGCAGCGAACCCGCGGCGTGTAAACTGTAGTGTATCGCCGTTATTTATTAGTAAGGCTAATTCACACTATCGATTTGGATTTTTCAAGTTCGTATTTCGTTTGGCGCATTAAACATTTTCATATCATGATGGACATGAAGGTGCATGATGAGTAAAGCTTCTTAATCTTGTAAGTAATTAATTAATTAGACACTTTGCTATTTTTAAGGATTACCCTTGGAAATGTTTCAACGTGCGTATTAGGAATAAATTATCACTAGCTTGAATTGTAAAGGAAAAACATCGTGAGGAAACCTACACATGAGTGTTATTTAAAAATAAGTTTTCAAAGGTGTTTGAAGTCTATCAATTCGCACTTGACCAGCGGTGGACTGTGGTCTAACGCTTTTCACTCTCATAAAAGCCCTATCCTCAGCAGGGACAATAATGGGTTGACGATAATACCTATAGCCAGGACGGATTCCGCCACTTTTAACGATGTTTATTTATATGTTTTTGGACACGGAAAAGTAATTCACTGCATACATTATAGAAGTACAGTACAAAGTACTGCTTATTTCGAAAGGAAAACTCTTCCAGCAGCCCTGCGATTGGAATGAACATGCGAAAGCAAATTCAGCGTGGAAATACTAAACTAAACTATTAAGGTTATGGTTAAGATCTTATACGGTTTTTTTGACATGTGTATCTTTATATTGTAAGTTTCAAAAGACTAACAGCGCACTACACTATCGCAAGTGCAAAAGAACCTTTAGACCCACCACAATCACGACGTATCGCAGACACACGTCACGTATGGTGCAAATGGGTTTACGCACATGCATAGCATGCAAGAAGCCACAATACATTTTTTTATCGATGCCTACAAGTATTTTAGATATTTTTATCGCATTGAAGTCATCTTGTTTGTAAACAGTTTTTTTGCAAACATTTGACAGCGTAGATTTTTTATATACATAACCAATGCAAATCGCATATGAAGTAGCTATTATAATAGTAAACAAAATAGGCATGCAGGGCATGTAAAATAATCAAACTTACATAAATACAAATGGAAAACATTACCTTCTGGAGTTTTGAAAAAAATGTTAATCTGAACATAATTACACCCTTATAAGTGTTGATTTACTTTAATTATGTTTAAAATTGTAATTAATATTTGTTTAACTAATCCATAGGTACAATGCAATAAATATGTAACCATAAAAAGCTATACTTACTCATAATATAAAACAAAGTCTATGTTATTTTAATAAATTCACAGTAGTCAACAATGTATTCTCTACAAACATTGTAACTCACAACTTTAATTAGCAGGTGATAAACCGCATTTGTTATAACATTTGTGTGAATACAAAAAATATGTTAGTTTTAACGCCATAAAATTTGTGTGATTATTATGGTCACATAAATGAGAACATACAAGTAATAAGCCGTGCCGTACAACAAAATGAAAATGTAAATTATTTTCTGGGTTACCTACCTATTTTGCAAACAAGAACGCCTGGAATTATATCACAGGAATGAATAAATCTTGAAACACAATCTTTATACAATATCTATGTATGTATATTATAAACGAATGTCCCGACTATTCAAAAATAATTAACGAAAAAGGAAAGTAATGTAGTCACCCCCACAATTTAGAAGTCTCTAACAACATCTCATATGTCTTAATCCGTCCAGTTCTTTGGCATCCTGCAGCCCAAACGCTGCCGCTGCAGCACAATGGATGCCAAAGAATGAGACAAAGATACATTCAGACATCTTCAATCGGGAAAAATCCAAATTAAAGGATTTGTATAAACACAATCTGAAGACGTCCCAAACGGCGTAGCACTACTTAAAGGTTCACAGATAATATTATTAAAATTGCAATTTTTCTAAAATTTACAAATTGCCAGTTACCGTTCTACTATTTAATATATGCTGTGAGTACTTATAAGTGGGATTACATGTAAATAGCACTAGAAAATTAAGTATCCATATTGCTACCTCATAACATAATATGTACCGCCAGCTACAAAAGTATATGTGCAGATCAAAATTAATGAAGCTGACAGTACTTCTGTTAGTAGTACTATAAATAAATCAAGATTGGTTAATGCATGCCCGATTTTTACTTCCAAAGATAAAAGATAAGATAACATTCCATAACATCAAACCTAAATTAAAAGATTTATAGACTAAGGTCTAATGAATCACGAAATGCGAATGCCGCTGCCGAATTGCAAAATAGTACTCGCAATCATTTTAATCATCTTTTACGCAATTTGACGAATTTTAAACGTTTTCGCGTGTCTCATTATTGAAATTGTTGAACAGCCTACGAAGGCAAGGTTATGTTGTGATAGAATTAATTTTATTATCTCGATAATTAACTATTTTATTTATTTTGATCTGGTATTTTCTGTTTTTGTTTTGTGCAAAGCATTGCATGTTAAGCTTATAAAGAGCAGTAATTTTGGAAGAACTGATCTGAGGTACTGATCTTGAGGTAACTAAGTGGTTAAAATAAATGATCTTAAGTGTGGTATCTAGCGGTAAAAATGAAGCTCTTATAATGTGATTGAAAATTCTGCAAAATGCAAAGTACAATTATACGATTTCCGTAGAAATAAAAACCATTTTCCACAGTAGCTTCTAAGGAATCTACGTCTACTTAATTCGGATGTTAAGTATAGTACGCATTTGGTCGATAGTGTTTGTTATAAACAGTATGATTGTGTTATATAGGTACTTACCACTGTTTCTCTCCATAAATTTCCTATATGAGTCCACGAACGACATGTTGACGTCTGTGCTACCGCCTGGAAAGAGAAACAATACATAGGTTAATACATATATCCGTATATACTCGTAGTTGTATTTACAGTTTTACAATACACTGCGGGTCTTCTCAACCATTACCTATTTACATTTCTTAATTAATATAACCCTAATGTTTTCAATACACACTAACAATAGAATAGGGTCGGCCGTGGTCACTTGATTTTTTTAAAAAAATATCTTATACACGTAACTAAATAAAATAATACCTAAATGCGGTAGGCCTGCTTTTCTTTACTAATATTATAAAGAGGAAAACTTTG
The DNA here is from genome assembly GCA_014595695.2 of Epargyreus clarus clarus. Classification (NCBI taxonomy): domain Eukaryota; kingdom Metazoa; phylum Arthropoda; class Insecta; order Lepidoptera; family Hesperiidae; genus Epargyreus; species Epargyreus clarus. The sequence goes on from JACTTY020000033.1 coordinate 3,127,006, forward strand.
TTTGTTTTGTTTGATTGTAATGAATAGGCTCAAAAACTACTGGACGGATTTTAGAAATTCTTTCACCATTCGAAAACTACATTATCCACGAGTAACATGGCTATATTTTATATGAAATATATTTGATAAATCTTTTATATGAAATGATTTGAGGCGGTACTAAGTTTGCCGGGTCAGCTAGTCTTTCATAAACGAGAACCAATATTTACAAATAGGGCGACGCTTCTTCAATTTTAGAGACAATTAATCTTCAAGCTTCTGCTTCTTCAGCTTCTTCTTTCAAGCGAAATGCGACCGTCGTTATCTCATATAGCTCTTTTAGCAAAAGAGGTTACCGATCACTGCATTACAGGCTTATTTTGTAGGCACGAAAAGTACGAAAACGCCTAAAATGTAAAAGATTTCCTACTCCGGCAACTAGATAATGTTCGTTTCCGGAGAGCTTAACGAATAAACGATACTTCGCATAAGTCACTTCGCTGCTGAACTCTAACTTATATATCTAATAACTGCCCTTTTGTAAAAATAATTTTGGCATTTTTTTTATCGGATAGCTATTTTATGTCAAAAAATTTAGACTGTAAAACTTCAATGACTTAAACTTAGGTATCAACGCATTTGATCATACAGCATAATAAATTGGAAATATTCTACATTTAACTATCCTACTTCATGAAGTTGTTTTGGTTTTTGAACGTAACCTTCATTGCTGTGTAATACCTGTTTTTTACCGGTAAGTCCTTTTACTTCTTTCACTTAAAAACACGAACATGAATTAAACTCACTACACAACTATATATATTGTTCAACGTCACCTTAAAATATTAAATTTTAAAATAATAACAAGTTATTAGAGAAGTAAATTAAAAACCTCTGAAAAAATTATATTGATAAAAATATACGTTATGTTGTTCTTTTCCAAAATTAAGAAAAAACACTAGAGCACAGATGCTAGTCAAAAATATAAAGAGCTTTAAAGCACATTTAATCTTGAAAATCATATAACGCAATTAAACATCGAATTAAAACTTAGAAAACAAAATATTGTAAAATTGTAACACACAAAAAGAACAAAAAATAAACAAGCCAATTTTAGAACATTCAAACCGCAATAAAATTTTTCAAAACTTTAATAAAGTGAATTTGCTGCATTTAAGTGAATTAACGAATTTAAACAATCCCAAATTTATGTTAAAATATGTTCAAATAATGTTTAATTAAAAAGAAAAACAAACAAAATAAACTGCCACAATGACATAACTGCAAAATTGAATGAATCGAAGCTTACAAAACTTAAACTGACATTTAACTAACCTTGAACAATTCCAAAAAGTTGAGGAGTGTAAGGTCAGCCTCCTCCGTTGGACAACAATCGGAAACTGACACTAAGAGAATATTTTTAACATAAAAGTAAATTAGGGTGTTGCGAAAATCGTAATTAGCCTTCGGACGCCACTGACCGGCCGTACATTATTTATAATAATGTTTGCTTTCCCTTTTACCAATGTGAGATATTCCGCGAATTTGTCATTTGGTCTAATGTGACCTTGTCGGACCACATTTTTGAGTGACTCAAGGCGGTTACGACACATTCGATAATAGGGTATTTGACCTATCAAAATGTGGTTTGAATGAATTATTGTCGTTCTAATGATTTTTTTTGTAATATAATAGTAGCAGACGAGCATGCAATCTACCTGATGCTAAGTGACCATTGCCGCCAATGGGCATCTGTAATCAGCCCCAGATAGGATTAGATATTCCCTACCTGAGGTCGGCCACAGATGCGCCGCTACTCCTGAGGACTAAGCTGAAATGCCTCGAAAAATTATGTCTCCCTTGCCAAACCCTTCAAACCAGAACACAGCAGCGTTTAACATTGCTGTTATGAGGCAGAAGTAGGTGTGGCGTGGTGCCGCCGGAGTCGATCCACAAAGGGTTCTACCACCTTCAAAATGAATGAAATAAAGGTAGGCGAGAAATATTTTTGGAAATAAAAAGTTTCATTATTTTAGCATTTCTTGTTTAGGTATATTTAAGTCAAGTGGGTAATAGAAGTACCTAATCATTTATCGGGATTAGATCACTGGACATTAAATAATTACTGATGATTCATTTGTGTAATAAGGATTTTATGGAAGTCATCAACATACTAATATGGTTTTCCAATAACTGCCAGATACTCCATTTTACAATGTTATTATACCTTTTACTTTTATCCGTTTTAATTATCGGAACTATGAAACTGTTTTCTACTTCAGGTCAGAATCTAAATCTCATTAGGATTGATTATAAATATCTATTAGCAACAATAATTAGGTAGAACCCTCTGAGGTTCGACTCCGGCGGCACCATCGTCACACCTATTTCTGCCTAATAACAGCAGTGTTAAGCGTTGCTTCAATTCAAAGTTTATTTCATTTTAAAATTAAGGTCATAGATACAATTTTGTCTAGAGATTATATCTTGTTAACTTCTAGTTACTAATATTAATTAATAATTAATGTTAATTAATATTAATCTTTTTGCATTATCAACTCAATTGTGTAAATCAATACCAATGAATCTGATGGAGATAAAAATTACCATAATTTAACATTCTTTATACAGATCCACGTGTAACGCCCACAGTTTTTGTCGTAGAAATCCTAGATATTTTAGTTAATAAAAGCCCATATTGCTTCTTCTATATTGAATAGTATATTATTTAATAGCCCATGTTGAAAGTGGTAAAACCCTTTGTGGTTTGACTCCGGCGGCACCACCGTCACACCTATTTATGTCTCATAACAGCGGTGTTTGGCGCTGTTGTGTCTGGTTCTGGTAGGGGAGACATACTTTTCCGATGTGTTCCAGCTCAGTCCTTACGAGCAGTATTTGTGGCCGACCTCAGTTAGGAATATCTTATCCTATCTGGGGTTGATTACAGATGTCCATGGGCGGCAGTAGCCACTTACCATCAGGTGGACTGCATGCTCGTCTGCCACTCATATATTATAAAAAAATACTAATAAAGTATTTTACTAAGATTCAGTACTTTTTCAAGATTTGCAAACAGATAGATATTAAGACAGTTTTGAATCCTGAACACTAATGCTTAAACAATTGCAGTTATTTGGAACAAAGATAAAATAGTAGATATAATTTAATTGTTTCTAGAGATTTAATCGTAGCTGTTACGAAGTTGTTAAAAGATTTAACAAATTATTTTAAAATTAGCATTATTTTGAACACTACAAAGAAATATTATGATAAACCTAGACAGCTCATAAGATTAGAATCATGAATTACATAAGATAATAATATGTATCGTTTAAAATAAATTGGACGTTCTTGAAGTTTCTCTAGTTATACATTTTTTTAAGTATTTGATTTCGTTTAATTGTGTTTGTACCTGACGTCTTTTTGTATTCATGGCAGACCAATAAGTAAATAAATAGACGCATTTTTTGATGTTAATTTAACATCTGATGACTAAATCAACAGAAGAAAAGATTCAAACTTTCTATGTTTTGTGTTAAATGATCACTGATACTGAATACACTACTGAATTCTATATTCAATTTTAAATAAGATTACAGTTCGGTCACTAAGGTGGCTCACCTCATGGTAGTATTTTCACAACATTTAGCAAAGTAATCACAGCAGCGTTTACATTTTCGTTACAATAAATAAAATAATGGACCTATAGTGCTTTCACATGATCGCATGGAAATCTTCATAAAGATGCAAAAATTTCTGCCCATCAGTAACCCGTCTATCGTATATCACTAAATCTAAATCTACCAAAAAACCCACCAAAATCATAAAACCAGTGGCCAAGTACAGTGTTCAGATAAGTAAATTAATTAATTAAATTATACAACAAAACAAGTTTGGTAACATTAGAATAGGATCATTTCATTTACATTAAACAGAGATAAGAAGTAACTATCATCTATCGTTATATCCGAATATATTTTTTTCTACTTTGTTCAATTTAGTTTTTAGGTTTCCGTAGTCAAATGATAAGAAATTGAAGCCTTATAATTTCGTTCTCCCCGTCTGTCTGTTTGTCCTTTTGTCAGTCTGTATGCCACAGACATTTTTTAAAAGCATATTGACGCTTTATGATTGTAATAAATAAAAATTGTAAAAGGATGTGTTTTGTAAGTCGTTTAGGCTATACAGGAAGCCCAAAAATTGGATATAAAAAAGATTGAAAAAAAAGTATCCTTCTTTCATGGGCAAAAATGGGTGTGGCTCTGTATATACGGAATGGGGGAAAAAATGAGTGCATATGAACTCGATATGTTTCAGATAGATAATATATTGTCCAATCACCACAGAAGTTATTATATCTAAGTTCTTATTACAGAATGATATGATATTATGTATGACAAGATATAATACTTTTAAAGGAACCCCATAATCTTTAGCTATAAACCGATTATTATTATTAGTCCGCTCGCGATCAAATTTATTACAAATTTGATACAAAAACCAAATGCCATTACAAATTGACCAACGATCTCCAATCTGGAGATTGCTTTTGATAATATAACGATGATCTAAGTTATAATATATTATTTCTACAATGTGCAATAGATATGAAATTTATTGAGACTTACAAATGGTTGGATGAATATTGTTTTAGACTTCCAAAAGTTAAAAAATAACCCAATTAATAAGCATTCGCTATTCATCAGTTTAAAAAGCAGTGATAGCCTAGTGGTTAAGAAACTCGGCCCCTTGATCGAGGAGTCCAAGGTTCAAATTTCAGGCATGCACCTCTGATTTTTCAAAGTTATGTGCATATTAGAAATTAATTATCACTAGCTTAAACGGTGAAGGGAAACAGAGGAAATCTGCATACCCGAGAAATCTAAAAAACAACTTTTGAATGTCTTCAAAAGTTTTCTTCAAAGTCTTTCAGAAGTTTGTGAAGTATATCAATTATCACTTGGACAGCGCGATGGAAAAGCGTAATCCTTCTCATATCATAATAATGAAAATTCATCAGTCGAGGTACAAAGTTCATATTACACAAAGTTCGTATTCCAATGTAGGTATATAATTATATAGCTGCTATGAAAACAAACAGTAAAAATGAAACAGAAAAGGGGGGTGGTACTGAACCCTCCCTGTGCAAGTTCAATTCGGCGGCCCATATCTCCGCAGTTGTATTACGTATTAAATACGTAACACATTTTAAAAAAAGTATTATTCGATAGGCTATATTATTATTCGGTGTCAATAATAAACGAGACCTAAACCGGTAGGTTTAAGGAAGTACACTGAAATACATGCGGAAGCACGCTCATGTGTTGGTGTCGAAAAATGTGTCTGAAGCCGTGTTCATTTTACCGTATTACTATGCCCTTCGCATATCAAGGCTAAAGGAGATGAAAGCTTGTAGTAAATTATTACCATCACAAGATTATAGGCTAAGTTTTATTTCGCAAAGTGTAATCAGAGAGACAATAGCTCACACTATTTTGCAACGTAACATTTACTTGAGGTTGTAATTATCGTCTTTACGCTTTAATGGATCGTGGAGGCATCTGATTTGCTTGCAGAATGCGTTCGGATCACACAACACGATAACGACGCGAGAAATATTTTTAACTAATATTCAGATTGCCCTTAATTTGAAATATTTAATGTGGTTAAAATTATATTGTGGACTAACATACCGTTTAACATGAGATGTATAAAGTAAAATAATAAAATATAGCTTATAGAACTCGTGTATAACACCGAAGACATTCAACTAACATTGTTTTAACATATATTTATAATCGAGCGGATATGGAGAAGAAAAGTTTTACCCGCCAAGTCAATCAATTGATAATAGGTTCTAATGAAACTTTTATTGACCACCGTATCTATCTGAGATGCCGTACTAAGCAGGAAAGATACGATATCCGTTCCTAATGGTACTTATCGACAATAATTAAACAAAAGAGAATATTACGAGAAAATCCTATTTAATTGAAGAGTTGCCATGGCCAGCATCCGGTTCATCTTCAGCTTGGCCATGTCGTATTTTTGCACTATCATCGAGTTAAATGATCCGATATAAATTTAACTCATTTGTTGGGTTAGGTTAGGAAGTAGTTATTTTTTTTCGAAAAAACATGGAACAAGAAATACTAAAAAACCCATGTACATTTACGTAACAGCAAAACGAGATAATTAAGAGCTTGCAATAAAAATATTATGTAATCATTATGTTTCTTTAATTTTCTATTATCCAATATATCTTCATATTATAGTTTTAATTCCTATTTATTATGATGTTTTGATTATATCAGTAATAACTAAATTTAATATAACAGGTAACTGCTGGTATGTAAAATTCTATAAAATAATGAAGTGACAAATAGGCAGTGTGAAAAATACATGTCGTTTTCCTAAATTACAGAGATATAGCATTGTTTTTAAAGTCCACACAATAAATAAGATAGATATTAAAAATATAAAGCAAAACTCATATTAGGCGGTAGAAATTATATTTAAGACGAGCTGTGATCCGCGGTCTCCACGTGTTTAAAAGTAAATATTAGTCAGTAGTAAGTAAATATTTGGGAGATTGCTAAAATAATAATTACGCCTTATATCATCAGCTAATTACGGATAAAAGTCGCTTCAAAATCGGACCAGCCGTTTCGAAGATTAGCCGGAACAAACAGACAGACAGACAGACAGAGATAGACAAAAAATCATAATTGATTTTTCATATTTAGTTATCAAAATGCTATTTTCAGCTTACAAATGGATACTACAATTATATATTTTTATACATTTGGAGATCCATAGACGGCATTGAAAAACCATCAGGTGGATACGCTTACTCTCATAAACGCACGCTAGTCGCCCTTAAGCAATACGTATCGATCATTTCGCTGACCGGTTATAACTCAGACTTAGGGGTCAAGGCCTATACCACTTTGGTACACCAATCATCCTTGTACTCAAAACGTTACTGCCAATGTCGAATTTCTTCACTATCCACTTGATTTGATAACTTTGTCGTAAATATGTAATAAAAAACCGGTCCCCACGTCTCGATTTAACGTGATATGGACCAATGTTAGACAAAGTGTTTTAGAAATATACTTTGCGTATATATAATTATACTTATTTTAGATGAAGACTTCAACGTAAATTAATTATATATTTACTAGTGTGCCCCGCGGTTTCACCCGCGTTAAAAAGAAATCTAACTATGTATATAACATAAAATATAAGTAGTATAAGTTACTCCTTATTACATCAGCTACCTGCCTATAAAAGTCCCGTCAAAATCGGTTCAGCCATTTCAGAGATTAACCAGAACAAACAGACAGACAAAAATTGTAAAAAAAAATATTTTGGTGTATGTACCGTATGTATATTCATATGCTATAGTAAAATGCGGTTATTTCAATATTAAAAACAGACACTCCAATTTTATTTATATGTATCGATAGATGGTAGAGCTTTTCGTATTTCGTCTGCAGGTACCACCACTATACCACGGCAAAGTTTGTAAGACAGGCTCTTAAAAGAAGCTTTGTATGTCACAGATTTAATACACCAGTCTTATTAGAGTTGTTATATTTCAGGCATTCTTTGTTCTTCTATTTCCGTATCTTATCTATTCCGTCTGTCCGTCTGTCACCGGGCTCTTGAACTCTTATAAATATATATAAAAATATAGTGTTTATTTACATTTTATAAATTAAAAATGTGAATAATAAATTGAAGTCCTTAAACAAAAACTGATATTTTTTAACGTTTTCATCTATTAAGGCATAATCTCTTAACCGGTAGTAGAAAAACTCCTAATTTTTTTACAAGCGTTATAATATAAAATAAAAATAAAAAAAATATGGTACGGAACCCTCCATGTGTTTGACTGACGCATAATCAATTATTTTTAATTACGTCAATTGTTATCATTAACAATTGCTTTTTACTACTAAACTTTGCCCTTACCACAGGTTCTGGTAAAAACCTTTGTAATAGTCACCGTTTTCCTTAACTAAGGCAATCGGTATTTCCTTTCTAATTACCAAATGACGGCAAAATCAGAGGAATGCAAAAAAGGGAATCTTCAGTAAAGTCATTTTATTTAAATTCAGATCAGTGTAGAATCTATACTAAGTCTATTGTATTAGTGATAGTAATAAATTTAAATTAAGAAATTTAAATTGTCTTCGAAAAAAGATTTGCAATGAATATAAGTACTATAGGTACCTATCAGAAGCATTAACTGCAAACAAAAATAACAGAAAAATGCTACCAAAACTACTTAATACGTTTGCCAGCGCGTACACGATTTATCAATAAACATAATTATTGTGAAACTTGTTTTTACCTTTTCAGTAAATTATTTTTAAACAAACGTGTTTTATGTTTTTATAGTAACTTGTGTTATTCTTATATTCAGTTTAAGCTGATTATTTAAGATGTTTTTTTATTTTATTTTAAAATCCATAGGCCTCAATAACTATGAACTACATTAGACAGACAATAAAACATCTGAGATTTCTCACGAGCGCAACATTCTTGAAATTGAAAACGATTAAAACGACATAAGTGCGATAAACTACTTCACGGGAATTTGACAGTTAACTTAATTGCATAGTGGTGAATATGGCGTAAAGGTGACGCAAAGCCTAATTAGTTAATGACAAGTATGTAGAAAGACTGGAAAATTACTTACTTGTTTGTGTATATGCAATTATGTTAGTGCAATGAGCCTAAAGAAATAACAATCACTTTGAGCTATTGTTGGCCATTATTGGTAACGTCATTTGACAGTTCTTTGTAACGATCTAAGTATTATTGCAGTGACAGCCTAATGGCTGAAACGCGGCCTCTGGATCGCCTAGGTTTGAATCCGAAGCCTTTGTTCAAACACTTCAAACTGTTTTAACAGCGAAGGAAAACATCGTGAGAAAAATTACACACTTGGAAGATCGCTAAAGTTTAATATGGTTAAAAATTGGTGGTCTTAAAAAAAATAAAAAAAATATGTCTACCAATACCGACTTGGTCATCGCAAGGAATATTTAGTTTCTAAAGCTTAAAGTTGGGTAAGGTATCACCGGGTGCGCTACTCGCATTTACTAGTAGGTATTAATCATAATATGTATCATCATATCGTTACAAATTAATATCAACAATACCCAATACTGTCCAGTTGCTGGGCACAAACCTCCTCCCAAAATCCTTCTCGATTAGACCATAGTTTACCATGCTAAGAAATGCCAATCAGTACACTTTCTACACCTTTGAGAGTATTTTTTAATAACTTGTACACCTGTAGATTTCCTAACGAGGTTTTCCTTCAGCTTTAGGTAGAGCAGAGATAATTATTTTTTAAAAGATATCGCTTAATAAATAAGATCGAGATTCGATTCGCCGACCCCCGATTGAGAGACCGTGAATAAATCACTAGGCTATCTAAAAGGTCTTTTGACATCAACAACAGATCTTACGCCACATAGAATATTAACATACTTAACTATATTTTAAAATATTTTCTGAGAACGTCGATAAATGCATAAAGTACTATCCACATTACACATTATATTCCTAGACGTTCAATAAAATGATGAGACTTTACAACACGAATGTTAATAATAAAAAATATGTAAATTTCAACAGAACAATTTTTATAACCACACTAAGGTTACGGCAATCCGAGTGCCTAATTAATCCAGCTAATTAAATTAAATCGGAAAGTCAGTGATAAGCAACATAATTGTCTGACACTTGAAATAAACTGTGTCAAAGACATCGGCGCAATTAAATGTTCCAAAAACGTTACGATGGTTTTCATACCTAATTGATACGGCCTCATAGAGACCTCACCGGCCCAATTACACTGGTGCTTAATTACATTTTAGTGGGTATTTTTAGGAAATTTAACATTTAAAAACATTTAAAAACAAGCTTTAGTAGAGTAATTTTCGTATTCGTTTCAAAAACCCCTTTCATTTGATACTCATAATGTATATCATGAGGGTGTCAAGCGACTACTTAGAGTTGATCTATTTAGAGGTTTAGGTTAGGTTAAGTTGGTTATTATATTCAAATATAATCTTATAATATTTAATCTTTATGTTTTCCTGCCAAGTGTGTTTGTATGCAAGCAGATTTGGTCCGCATACTTAAATTAGATAAACTAATGATTGAAACTCGGCCTCTAAATTAAGGGCCCGAAATTAAACCCCCAAACACACACTTCTCGTATTTGAAATAGAATCAAAATTTCAGCAGTTAATTACTACTTGCTTAAACTAAACATCTTGAGGCATCTTACACGGGGTATTTGACTTAAATTTTGATCTGGCCTACGCTTCCCATTTCGAGAGATGATCAGGCCCAACAGTAATGAGTTAAAGACGAGATATATGTCCGGCTGGGGACCGAACCCCTTTGTCTGCTCTGCCACTTCGTTGAATGTTAATGTACTAATATCGATTAAAAAATTGACGTATTTGTTCACATTTTTATCCAAACCACTTTGAAAAGTAAACAAACCTGTCCCGTAGTGCAATTGTACGACGTCCACTCATAAAGATTAATCGTTACGTTATTGTCTGTTGCAACAATGACTGCTAGCGTAGTATTACCCGCTAAGTATAGGACCTAGAGTTACACAAGGTCTAACTATGTGTTATTTTAAACACTAGACATTAATAGATTTGTTAACAGCGCTTCAGGCTTGTGTGATGGTTGATTGAAGTTAAGCAACGCCGGACGTGGTCGGGATTTGGGTGGGTGACTGTCAGTGGCTGGTTTGTGCACGCTTTTGTGCTGCGAAGGTTACGAGACATTAGTACTGATTGTTATTATCGGAAAGTAATGGTTCGGTTTTCTCCAAGAACATCTTGCAGTCAGCCATGGTGTGGCGTGTTATGTGTTTCCACACGCGCCTGATTGGATGGAGTAGCATCAGCTCGATCTCCAATTGAGATAAGTCTGGATGAGAACAAATGCTGGCTGGACCGCAGAGGAGTTCTAGTAGCGTGGGTACCCGAGGTCCTGATATAGAGCGTGCAGAAGAACACCGTAGCGTTTTAGCCGGTAGGAGTCCCATATATACTTTCTGCTGCCCCCGCAAGAACCCACGCAATATTTCCTCACGTAAAAGGTCTTTTCCAAGTAGAACATCACAAAATAGTGGTGTCAAGTGTTGCTGTCCTATTTTATTAGGATGTGTGGATCAAATCTTGCAACTATTTTTTTTCCTATGCATTTGGTTTGAATGACTGCATGCTTAGCTTAATGATGTCATTCTAATTGCAATATGGAGGCCGCCGCAAGATAGTGGACCAATTATTTTTCATGGGGGTGCCCATGTTATCGAGTCTAGCAGTTGGTTTGTACTAATAGTGTAAATATTGTATTATCTTCCTGCTATTGTTTTCAGAAGTAAATTATCACTGGAGTTTCCGTTTTATGATTCAGACCAGTAATTGAGAGTTCATTGATCAATTAAACTACTCAGACTAAAAAATATAGACTTAGTTTCTTAAACTGATACTTCAAATGCAATTTTACGCTGTACCTATACGCGAGTTACGCAGATAATATACAATGCAATAAGTTCGTGTTATTGCGTTTGAGTACAAAATAATTGTTGTATATTAAGCGATTGAAATTAAAATAACAAACTGAAACAATTTGTGTTGCAAATACAATTCAACGTCATAAAAGTTTGGATTTGTAACATTCAACATATTCACAGAATCTAACTACTGACACACGAACTAGTGTGATTTGATGTAAGCCCGAAGCGTTTCCTCTTTTTGGTCTGAGTATAAATAATTATGTAGAGACTTGTGTGCTTGTAGAATACCAGATAATAACTGTTTTATCTTATTGCGTTGTGGTGTTTTATATATTTATCTATTCAATTCGCCTATACTTTGTTAGACACATAGATTAGTAAAGATTACTCACTCCTAACAACAAAATGTGAGCAGTTTTGACAATTGAAATTGTCACTGTCATCTATTTTCGTGTTTAGAAAATATTTAAAATGTAGTTTTTAGAGGATTTACGAATAGTGTATTCGATTTCGTGTTTTTGCACCACTTAACGTTTAACATCAGCCATTTTATATTAAATGACTGACACATTTTATATTAAATGGCTGACACATTTTATATTAAATAGCTGACACATTGTAATTGAAGGAAGCCATTAAATGGCTTCCACCAATTACAAGGCGGTGGGATATCTATACTTATCTATGGTTAGACATTATTATTAATGTAATTATTACATGAGAGTTCGGATTCACAACATTCACCACATGCGCAGAATTTAACATTGCGTTCAATTGTGATTTGGTATAATGTCCGAAGCCTTGTTTGTTCTTTTTGGTCTGAGTATAAATACATAATTATTTACAGTCAACCCCACTTATTTCGATCTCTCCCTAAACAAAACTAATAAAACGTTTAACTTTATCGAAGGCTAAATTTAGATTTTTAAACATGATAGCCCTTTAATCGTTTTAGGGTTGTAGGTTTTGGGATAAATGAGGTCACCTCCATTTTGGGACAACGACCTGCCCAAAACAAGTTCACTTTCAAAAAGAGTATAACTTTTATTTTTAAAACTGGGATAACTTGTATAGTGCTGATATTTTACGGTACCAACCTAATTTTTAAAAATGTTTGGGATAACCAATATCGTGTTGATATTTTATGGCAGGGTTATGTACCAATGTCATTTTTAAACTGTGTGGGATAGCTCCTATCATGTTGATATTTTATGGTTTTTTACTCGTAACAACCTGAGTCGATTTTATTTTTAAGGTTTTCGTAACAAATCTGTAATCAACGAAACAGATCATGTGGTTTTATGGCTGAAGATGGGTTCTTCAACCAATTTCCATATTTTTCATGATGTTATCAAATTTTAAAGATAGTCGGCATTCCAAAGATTATTTTATTTCTGTCTTGTAACACGGTTTTAAGCGTTGCTGTGTTCTGTTTTGAAGAGTAAGGAAGAGATACCTAAACAAGGCGTTCCAATCCTCCTCTCTGAGATAGTAATATATCTTTATTTTATAATATAGGAGTAGCAGACGAGCATGCAGTCCATTTGGTGGTAAGTGGCTACTGCCGCCCATGGACATCTGTAATCAACCGCAGATAGACTAGATGTTCCTACCTGAGGTCGGCCACAGATGCCGCTACCCCTGAGGACTAAGATGGAACGCCTCGGAAGAATAGGTCTCCCTTACCACACCCTTCAAACCGGGACACAGCAGCGCTTAACGCTGCTGCTATGAGGAAGAGGTAGGTGTCGCGGTGGTGCCGCCGGAGTCGAACCACAAAGGGTTCTACCACCTTAACAAAGTCCTCAGGTGTAGCAACGCATCTGTGGCAGCCACAGATAACAAATCTTATCTTGTCAGGGGTTGATTACAGATGTCTATTGGCTGCGGTAGCACTATCAGATGGTCTGCAAGCTCAATTTCATAAAAACAAACAGTGATACATACACTGTTTGCAGTAACTAATTTGCATAATATTTTAATGGAAGGTCATCAGGAATTTCGCAATCAAATTATTCAAATGATAATGTAATTGACTAACAGTTACTAAGCTAAGCGATTTCTCAATAATATTTATTATTAGGATGTTTGTAAAAATGATTGTAGTTTATAGTAACGTTTAAAGTGATTACGTAATGCATTTTAAATAAATGGAAGTAATCTACTTGCCGGAAGACTTACTTCCGGCAAGTTCCCGAAAAAATTAAGACAAACGCAGTCTCATAAATTATATATAAGAGTTTTAGGGTGCCGTACCCAAAGGGTAAAAATGGAACCATTCATTATTTAAACTGAAAATAAAAAAGAAACTGAAAGTTTAACGGTACGGAACCTTCTGTGTGCGATTTTGACTAGCACTTAGCCACTTATTTTTAATTTTTCTCGCTATATTTTTTGAAGCAGTGACAGCCCAGTGGTTAAGAAACTCGGCCTATCGATCGAGCGGTCCGAGGTTCAAATCGCAGGCAAGCACCTCCGTTTTTTCGAAATTATATTACAAATTAATTATCACTTGCTAAAATGGTGAAGGAAACAATCGTGAGGAAACCTCGTGAGGGAGATTTATTAAAAAAAAATAAAAGTAATCTCAAAGATATGTGAAGTCTACCAATACGCACTTGGCCAGCGCGGTGGACTATGGCCTAATCCTTCTCATTATGAGAGGAGACCTGTACCCAGCAGTGGGACAACAATGGGGTGATGATGACGCTATATTTTTTACAAAAAGTAAAGCTAGCAACAAAACAGAGAGGCCATTTAATAGGAAATGGTAACTCAACTTGGTAATAAGTTGTAAATGACAATTTGCGATACATGTCTGACCTATTACCATTACCACTATAATTATGGTTAAATGATCGAGAAGAACGGTGTTGGTTGCCAAATTCCTGGAGGAGTCACACGCAGTATTTGTATTTGTATTTAACATAGTAAATCCATTTTCGTCCAAAATGACAAATAAATTAATAGAAACAATTAAAGTCAAACTATTGAAATATAAATCACACTAATGTAGAAATTTAATTAGTGTACTTATAAGGAATCTTATTAACGCAGTAGAAAAAAACCTTTATTCCTTCTTTTTTTAAATATAAGTAATTGTTGCTAAAAAATCTTGCTTCCATTACACACTCCCATAAAGTCAAACTAGTTGCTTTAATTGTAGAGAATTTCCGCAACTTACCAATATTATAATTTATTATTATAATTGGCACGTTTGTTTGAGTGTAATTATTGACACTACAGTTTTATTTCCTTTTGTAGGTGAAAAATTTGAAGTAGAAACTATATTTACAAACGTAATTTAAATCGCTTAAACTATGGAAACAGACATAATAAATACTTTGCAAACAACTCTAGCCATAATAGTACATAAGTTATACGCAAAACGTCTTTAGCAGTCCATAAATTGTACTTATGGAAGTCCAAAGTTTGATTATCGGTATGCGCAAATATTTGATCGGGCGGACACGCTAATCTTGTACATAACATGCTAATCATTTACACTTGCCTCTTTACATATAAGGACACTACTTAAAATACTTTTAATACCCTTCAATTCACTTTTATGACATTTAGACTAACACTTTGGGAACACCGTAATATTAAATGCACCGTAGAAAATGGTAATAAAAGTGTTTCAAAAAGTTTTTTTATGTAAATGTAAGTTGTCCTCGGACATCTTGATGTGAAATGTGTAAAACTGCCGCTCATAAATGTCTAATATCAATAACCAATAAATTTATAAAAGATATTTTAGTAAAGCCGACTGATGCATTACCATACCTGATGATTTAGACCGTCGTCTCATATAAATGAGGCGATATCTACATTATTCCACCGAAATGCTTCAAGCTAGAAATGAGTATGACGGTAATATTTTTTCGGTCTAACCATACCGGTTATATCTCGCAATAAATGCGCATGGTGCATTAATCTCCGTTATTATTCTAAGATTAACAATATCACCTTACAAAAACAGAGTCAAACTGACAAGAAATATTTTTAAGTTTATATAAATGTATACAAAGTGTAATTGGAATCACACACATTAATTAATACTCTTAATTTAATATAAAATTCAGTAAAAATATAATAATTTGTGTACTTAAAAATAAAAACCATTCAGAAGGTTATGCTACGTGTGAAAAAGGAAGAAAAATACATTTACTTTAAGAATAACTTATAACAGAACAAAACAAATAAATCAAGAAAACATAGTAATAATGCAAACAGCGAAGTAACATTAAATTTAATATAAATAACGAAAAAGAATAACGGAACAACATAACGGAGACAGGAAAACAATCAATTTGGCACGATATAAATGCAACATTAAAACAAAAAAACAGCAAGTATACAAATAATAAAATTATATATTTATGAATATTAATTAAGAAATATTTTATTTTTTTTAGTTATTCAAAGAACAGTACTAACTGTTTATATAAGTGATATTTAAGAAATGAAGCTTATAATTTAAAATCATAATGATTGACTGTAATTAACACATTTTAGGATACCGAAGCGTATAAAAAGAGAAAAGCGGTAAAAATAAAATATATTACTGTGATATTACTAAGCCTCCGCTGTGCGTCTATCCATCTATGATTTATCAATTTAACCATAAAACATAGACACTTCAAGTTTATACAATGTATATTACCGCTGTATATAGCCGCTATAACAACAAACAAAATATAAAAGGGGGTCCCCATACACTGGATTTGTATTTACTGGCATTTTTGATTCATCTATTGACGTGTAATGTTAAGCGTTAGGTTTAGATGTAATAGCTTTAAAATTGAGTTCTGTAAGGGTATTCTAGCATTACAATACTTTTTTAATTGTTTTATGTGAATAAGTAGAGTATATTTAATTGCTAGTGACTAGCAATCTAGCGGGAAACTATATATAAATAAAGAATGAAATTATATTGTTTAGAGTATAAGATGTCAGATGGAAGCAAGATGGAATGGGTTGTCAGAGAACATAAAGAAGAGTTATTGAATCTTTTATTATATAATAGTCTTGTTAACAGTTCAATAAAATATGTGGTTATTGTGGTGTTAATTATTTCTTGAGAATACAGAACCCATCCTGTGCTCCACATTGGCCGATTATTTTGGTATTTAAAGATTGATTTCGTAGATCCTATTTTCTGATCACACGTGATATATTAGAGATGATGCCAAAATGTTGTCTCTGCCTCATAAAATGTAGTAACCTGTTTCGATGACGCAAATTAAATAAAAGAAGAATCGTAGTATTTGCTTTATGAATACGTTATTTCAAACCGGATTATTTACAATTCAAAAGAGCGAAAAAAAAATATTTGACTACCTTATGGTGAGGTATAATTTAGATTTTCAGCTATATTGCGCAAATATTAAATTATGTTACGTTTAAGAACAAAAAATACTTTTTAAATATAAAAGAACCCTTACACGCATTATAATTCAATCAATGTAAATTTCGCATACCAGATATTGAAATTTAACAGTTTGAAGCGGAAATTATCAAGTTTCGACTCTTAGTAGGACAAACATTGGATAGATTGAAGTTTGCAGGTTCTAGCCAAATGAACGACGACGCGAAACGAATAACGACGCAACCCTGTGTTAAGATATTCATTATGTTCTAACATGATATTATCTACATTATTAATATTATAAAGAGGAAAACTTTGTTTGTTTGTTTGGTTGTAATGAATAGGCTCAAAAACTATTGGACCGATTTTAAAAATTCTTTCACCACTCGAAAGCTACATTATCCACGAGTAACATAGGCTATATTTTATATGAAATATATTTAATAAATAGATTTTGAGGCGGTACAAACTTTGCCGGGTCAGCTAGTATTATATATAATGAATGTTATTAATTAACAAATACTAAAAAGTTAAAAATAAATTTAATCTAAAAAAAAAACAATTTAAAAGCAAGCTTTATTTGTACTAAAATGTAAATAATTTTTAAAAGTTTTTAGCATAAATCAAATCTGGGAAGAGGAAGTTTGCACTAAATTGGTTAACTTGAGCGCTGACGTTGTACGGAAACGAAACAAAATATAATAGGGCTACCGATGGTCACCCATTCACTCTGGTTTACTTCTTCCGTGAAATAAATAGTTTTTATTTATTTTGAACATATCTACCTATTGAATTCTTCCGTTTTATAAAAAAATGTTTCTAGAATGACCGAATGACCGCACATATTAACTCCTTTCAAAAAATTAAAATGTTACTAGACTGACCTTGTCTTTTTACTTCGCAAAAATCGCTTGTTTCTTATGTTGGAAAATTGGCTTATTACTGATTGAGCCGGTTTTCCCTATACATCTTAACCTCCTCTGTTTATCTATGTATTTGGCTTGTCCCGACTGTACGAACTGCGCGCAGAACTATAAATCACATGCGCAAAATTATTAACTTTATTTACTACGCAATACGCAATGTGTGTTTGCGGGGCCGGATTTAAGGGAGGGCAACCGGGGCGGCAGCCCCGGGGCCCCCACAAAAGAGGGGCCCCCACAATAGAGACGTTGGATTTTTTTTAATTCCGACTAGTAAACACTAGTAAAAAAAAATGTTTTCCTTTGATATTTTTTTACCTTTACCTACAGTAAAATAATTTGGGGCCAGGGGGCCTCCACTCCTTTGTTGCCCCAAGGCCTCCTTTGTTCCCTTGTTTGTTGTTTGTTCCTTGTTTTGGCCTTGTTGTTGTTTGTTTGGTCTCCTTTGTTGACCTTTAAATCCGGCCCTGTGTCTTTGTGTGTATATTCTTGTAAAAATGTTTTATAATAAGTAGGTATTACGCCTAACGTTGTACGAAAACGAACCGAAATATAATAGGGCTACCGATACTCAGCTTTCGTTTACTTGTTATGTGAAAAAAATCCTTTTTATTTATTTCGACCGTACTTAGATATTTAATTCTTACACCTAACACCGCCTTTCAAAAATTTAGCGTGGTCGATCTTATTTTTATTTCACTAAAATCGTTTTTCTCTTATTTTAGAAAAACGATTTAACACTGATTGAGACGGATTTACCATCGCAGACACTACTACTGAAGATAGAAAGATAGAAGCGTTCCTTTTATGACTTACTAGCTGACCCGGCAAACTTTGTACCGCCTTAAAATCTATTTATCAAATATATATCATATATAATATATAGCTTATGTTACTCGTGGATAATGTAGCTTTCGAATGGTGAAATAATTTTTAAAATCGGTGCAGTAGTTTTTGAGCCTATTCATTACAATCAAACAAACAAACAAAATTTTCCTCTTTATAATATTAGTATAGAAGAACGCGCTAAGATTATTATTGGATATTCCACTTCTAAGGAGGATAATACTACGGTTGTTTCTTTTTTCTGGATAAAAATAATGAAAGATTTAATTTAATATTTTTTATAAAACAGGGCTTATTTTCTATTGTATTATGACTTACTCGACGCAACAGTATAAAATACTAAAAAAAAATACTAAAAGTATGGAAATCATAGTCAAATTTATAAAGAATATCTTAAAAAATCTTGGTGAAGAATAATTTTCGTAACTTCTGAGAAACGACAACTATTCGGCTGATAATCAACCAAATCCAAATAAAGCTGTAATATACATTAACTTCACACGTGTCATTTATACTTAACCAGTGCCCATAAATATTCATTAAAAGAGCAGTGGTCCTATCCATCAAGCGATGTCGCAAATAGTCGCAATGTGGTCGCCTTAAAAAGTATGACCTTTTCTAAATACCTTGAGCTTTTTACAGTACAATGACTATAAGAATTCCCTGGCTTTTTAAAAGCTTACAACGTCATCATATTTAAAAAATTTAGATGTTCAGTTAGGCTTACATAACTATTGAAATTTTGGAAAACTTGTCCATATCGCTTATTTCAAAATTTAGTACAACAAGTAGACACAAACAGACACGACCACCTAGATCAAAGAGTCGAGTTAATTACTAATTACTCAAGTTAATTACTAATTTCCTAATGACCGATATAATAACCTTTGTCATTAAGTTAATAATTTCATAACTTCTCTAATTATAATAATCATGTATTCAAGTGTAAAAATAGCCTTTATAGAACTAACATCGACCATAATCTTTCCTGTGCTCTCGTGAATACATTTTGAAATTTTAATAAAACAGTGTCCGCAATTTTATGTTAAGTCACATTATTTATTGAAATTAACATAACTATCAATTTTCTAAAATTCCATTAATAATATTGAACCAAAATATGGACTTAAATATCTCCATCAATATTAGTTTTACGCATAAACGTATCTACGGATATATCTGTGGTTTAACATCAGTAATACTTGTACTCATTGATCAACATCTATTTCGGTCTGTAGCTTGCTTATATGTCATATCACTTCATAGAATTTTATTGAATCACGAATAAACGTCATATTTGTTCCAATTTCAATTGAAGCGTAAATCCTTTCAAATGTCTTTCTTTTATAGATTCCATTGTCGGATTATCTGCATCTCAGATTCCATAATCAAATATCAGCGTAAACTGTCTATCATTTCGTAAAGCAACTCATGCTTCTTTCATTAGATTAGTTGGTATTTAAATATATTTGCTTTAATAAGTCCTAAGGCTCTAAGATACTTAAGACTGATTTATCAAAGTAGGCACAGAAAAAAGGAGTGTTGGCCGTAAGGAATATCCGAAACTAATTAAGAGGAACAGAAACAATAGTATTTAGATTGTGAAATATTGTTGTGTTAACCGCTGACCTACATAGCTGACCATCTCACGATTAAAGCACCATTGAAGACCCGTCGAAATCGAAAGTGACTGTTATCGCGTCCTTGAATATTTTTTCTTATGCCTTTTTCGTTTCATTGCATCCCAAAACAATGCTGCGAACATAACGGTCCAGTTGAGAAGAGCTGATTGTAATCAATTGCACAATCAAGGCATTGACCTTAGTTTAATGCGCTATTGTCTTAAAACGTAGTGTAAAGGTGGCTTTTGAGATCGTACACGATACAATGAGATGTCCGGTGAGAATGTAGTTAATTGTGTTAAATATAATGGAAGTATTTTTAGTAGTTTGATTGTAGTACTATTTACGACGCGCGTATTTTTGTATTGCAGCCACAGTTGTTCAATTTCTGTGTTCTAATCTGAAGGGCATGGTAAAACGCTTGTGCTTATAAGCTCTCCAACTCCGTCTTTTAGAGTGGCAAGCTTAGCTAAGACTATTTTATTTATTGACAAGTGGTAACTTACTGCTTTACATCATGTTTTTGTCATCATTTAAAAATAACATTTTTGAAGTTGGAATTTATATATTTGCAGTGAGAAACAAGAAACCACGACACACGACTTGCACGGTACGGAAACGAACGCTCCAAACTTGCGTCCCCATGTCACGTATATCAAAAAATCCTTCCGTTTTTAAATTGTTAAGTATGTATAGTAAATTACAAAATAAAAACTATCTTTCGACAATTATGGAGAATGAACACTCGGTGTTTATTTTTATATATATAACTAAATGTGATATGGTACATAGACATAAGGAAAGCCAAGAATAAAAATGCAGCCACAAAACAACAATCTTTTTTAAAGTTCAAAGTTCAAAATGGACCTCTGTTATGATTACTGCGCCAACGTGCCTAACTAATTTCATTTAACCATAGATGTATAACCTATAACATATTTTGTGAAGTGAACTACAGATCTAATCATTACTCTCTTTCAATTTAATTTATTACTTTCTAGTTTAGTACTTTTAAAACCAGATTCTTATCAAAGATAATTGATGTATAATTAGCAACAATCAATTACAAACTAGTATGTATACATATACGTACATAATCGTATATAGGTAGGTACAAAGATAGAGATGGTCTCCTTGTTTTATTTGAACCTGACGATAAAGCAGACTACCTGAATGTAGTTAACGTCGCCGTCCGTGGCAAGAACGTCCGTGCAATCCGAACCATGGAGGACCGCCTCGAGTCCAGTTGGTGTGGATCAAACTTCATCCTTCGACGAGTGGTGCGATGGAGGAACGGTGACATAGGCACCAGGTCAAATAGTTCTTCGGAACATTCATCATTGTAAAGCCGATAGCCTGTTATGTAAATTAGATGGCATCCACAACCTTCCATCGAAGTGCAAAAACTGCTCCACGCTAGAAATAGGCGAGCCATAAATTTCTATCTCGTTTTATTTTTGTGATAATTAATGTCTAATACGGATATAACATTGAAGATCAGAGATGCGTGGGATCTGACCTAGTGAGAGGCCAAAATTCATGCCATCAAGGTATTGCTGCTTAAAATGATATAATAACATGATTTTTGGCTCTTTTACCTTAGCTCTTGTGGAGAATGTGTAATAACTTACCAGTTATTACACATTCTCCACAATTGGATTCAGCAGAAGTATCAAAATGTTGCTATTACTTTTTATGCTCTGCGATGTGCAAATTCACAGACGCAATTACATTGACTATTGGAAAAATTTTAGTCGTCGCGACCGTATCAATCCGCGATTTTGTGATCCACTAATCAACCTGTTCTTAAATAAACAAACCTTGTAAATATTCGTAAAATTATTCGCACGCATCAAATACATTTAATACTAAACCACAAGTGCTTGTTTATAAGCCTTTTACATCGACCTTACCGCAATATTTATATGACTAACAAAATTTCGTTTGAAAAGGTGAAAGGTATCTTTAACACGTTCACTGCGGATCACCCACAATCGGCCCGACGCGGTGCCAAACCAATATACGCACAGGAAAAATAGGTCCTTCTCGCTAGTGCGAAACCTGTTTCTTGAGTATTTTTACGAATATGACAAAGACAAATATAGTTTTCGATTTGTGACCAACAATGTAGAAATATAGCAATCAAATAATGCGGCAGGCCTTTTTCGACCTCCGCCACATAGAACGTAAAAAAAGTTATCTCAGTGCGGGGGCAGGCCTGTTTTATTATATTTTTCTACAGCTTATGTTACAATATTTAATAATTATGCATACAAATAAAATTACATTTAAATTAAACAAGATTATTTAATGCACTTTATGAAGTAATAAGGTTCTTAAGTAAAAAAATTAAATTCGGCGCGGAATATATTTTTAACCGACTTCAAAAAAGGAGGAGGTTTCTCAATTCGACCGTATATATTTTTTTTATTTATAAAAGTATATAAATATATAATACTGTCAATTATACTTCTCAAAATATATTACAATACCTTGAAATAAATTTAGATTTAAAGGAGATGTTTCATTTTCGGCCATCTCATGTACACTATATCTAAAAAACACGTGTAATTTGTATAATTGAAGAAAAATACACATATATGTTGATAACCTAAAGTATTCCTGTTTAAAAATATTTAAAGTAAGCATTCCTCATTGAAATATTAAATATGGCGGAATACTGTCAATGTCAACTTTTTAAAATTGTATGTCGGTCAGGGAACCTATGTGTACCCCACACATAGGTTACTATACTCTTTGGATGTCGGTAATTCTGTATTTCGCTGTTTTTGTCGTAAAGTTATTGTTACTTTAGTACTTTATAACCTGGCTTTTGTTTTGGGTATCCCGTCATTATTTCTGAATTTAAATAATTATTTATAATAATTATATCAAAACCACCTTTTAAATAGTATCTGGTTTTATAGATGTAAGTGACATGTCAAATTAATAAAGAAGAAGTTGTCAATTTGATATGTGTAAAAGTGGATATATACATATTATATAATAGTGAACTCCAATGTAAACGTTAAATAAATATGTACTGATGAGAAGATCCCATTTCAATCCTGAATATGGTTCTGCTCTGTGCTGCTTACGATTTTGGACTGATTCTACCTTACTTGTTTACCCAGTTTATGTGTTATGGACTCTTGTGATTTTCGTGCGATCGCTATGGATTGTGTTGACAAGGATTCAATATCATCAGGTAAAATATACATCAGTTAGTTGTATTAATCGTGAAATCATCGTTAATAATTTTAAACTAGAGAAGCTTATCTTTTTACATTTGTCTTTTTTTAGATAATTATAATAGCAAGACAAGGACATTCTGGGGATGACAAAATAATCAGTTATTATTGCAACTGCATCGCTGGGCAACGAACCGTACTCGTAGGTAGCTGCGCTCACATTATGACCATTGTTTGAAGTTTGGGCTGAGCTGAACAGGATATTACAGAAGCTGCTACATGATTGGATGAAAATATTGATAAGGGAAGATATTGAAAATGAATAAATAATGTATCTAAGTGAACAATAAATAAAATATTATCTAAATGTGTACTTAAAGTTGTTTTATTTACACACTTAAATGTTTTAACTAAAATAAATTGGTATAGAAGTACATATTTTGGTACGTTTGTGTTACGTCAAGATTTATGAAAGTAAATATAATTAATGTTTATCAAATATAGGCATTTTTTCTCAATACATACAATACAATATTTATATATCTACGCCCATTCGCGTAAAAAATATGTTAAAAAAAAATTAAAAAAATGTATAAAAAGTATATAAAAGTATACAATGTATATAGTAAGTTAAAAGAGAATGACAGATGACATTATTACGGTAATCACTACCGCCATGATGTTTTTCCACTGTTGTGTTGCAAGTTTAAGTGTAAATTATTGTTTTTAAACAATTAAACGAACATGATTTGAAGAAAATGAAACCCTACGAATTGTTTTTTGCATGTTTTCTTAGTTTTTAGTATAATGTACAAAAGGTGGCCGGGAGCCCATACATTTTGAAACATCTCCTTTGATTAGTTTTACAATTTTATACTGTGTAATTTTCATAGATGTAAAATTCCTAGTAGTATTTATTTTATATATTTTAATATAACGTTAATGTAATGTGTAACTATAATTACAATTTCGCATACAATATGTATTTTCCATTGTCAATGTTTACGGTTTCTGTTGGTCCAACAAGCCAAGTGGTTACATAAGGATGGCAATGTCATTACCGCTTGACGTAACACCGTAGTGGTATGAACCTGACCGAGGCTGGTGGTCACGTAACACCTAACGTCGAAAGTAAACCAGTGGTTTGAAAGAAAAGGTTGAGAGGTTGAGTGGTTCACGGTTCGAGTCTAACACAACAATTTTCATAATTACATGCATATTACGAATTGGAAAATTTGTTTTAATGTAAAATCAAAATTACATATTTTAAAGTTCTGTAAAAAAGACACTAAAGGTACGAAGTCTGCCCCACATTTGACCAGAATGGTGGATTACAGTCAAAACTGTCTCGCTTATTGAGAAGACTAAGCTTAGCAGTGGGACACAATTTGGTTGGAGCTGATAAGGTAATATAAGACTAGTGTCTAGAGATAACAAATATCCTAGTAGAAAATTTTAAGGTCAACTAAGCTTGAAGGTATATTTTAAGTTCCGAAGATGTGATAAGGCCTACCCGTTTTTAATGGACCTTCCTCCTCAAGAGACGCAAGGCATTCTGCCAAAATTAGAGTACAATTATGTCGACCGTACATAGTAAACCAATCCTATTAGCCATTGATTAAGGAGTTAAAAAAAGACAAAATATGCTATACGTACTTAAAGTACTATTATTTTGTAATCCAGGATTTCATCGCACATTTGTATTTTATTTCGTACCTTATGTGTTAATTTTTAAATAAATATACAATAGAAAATTGCTTCATCGGTGTATTCATACATATTTATGGCTAATTAATCTTGTTTTGTAAGCTCGTTTGCCAGTCAGGGTCACTGGCCAATACGCATTGGATATCAAGTCACTTCTATAAATTAATACTGTGTTTTCTCTGTCACGTATATAAAAGTACGGACTACGGAGTAATTTAAAAAAATACTACTGACTTGGCAAACGTTGTGTTGTCATATAAATAAAAAAATATTAAGGGTGAACAAGGGTGAACTTAGGATATGAAAAATAGATAGTAGCCGATTCTCAGACCTACTGAATATGCATATAAAATTTGGTGAAAATCGGTAAAGCCATTTCAGAGGAGTACGGTAACTAACATTGTGAACTGAGAATTTTATATATAAGATATACGCTCTCAAACATTAATCTCCTTACGCTCGGGTAAAAAAAAAACCCTTTCAGTAAGCATAATTCAATAAGCATCGTTAGATTAAATATATGCGCCCTAGCCGACATCTGTATTATATAATATTTCCCTGCTAGGATTAAAGTTATCCCTGAGGGCTTAATTAGAATGGCTCATGTATATAGTATTCGTACATAATCGCACCTTTTAATACCTAAACACAAGTGCTCCTCTACCGTACTACTCGTATAAGGAATACAAGATATGGCAGTCAACTTGTAAAAAAAAAATAGTATTAAATTAATAAATAACAAAACCTTACGCATAAATAAAAAATATCTTTATAAAACGGCTAACATCATAATATGTCGTTCGTATGTGATGATACGCGCGCGCATTAATTAAAGTGTCATTATCACATGATTTTCCTGTAAAGTCTCATAACCGCTTTGAAAAGTTGTAGAACCAGTCTAGCTCGACAAGGGAGGCACCACTGCCACACCTATTTTTAGCGTCAAACAAGGATGCTTGCTGACACACATTTTTTTAATAATATAGGAATAGCAGACGAGCATGCAGTCCACCTGATGGTAAGTGGTTACTGCCGCCCATAGATATCTGTATTCAACCCCAGATAGGATTAGATATTCCTACTTGAGGTCGGCCACAGATGTGCCGCTACCCCTGATGACTAAGCTGGAACGCCTCGGAAAAGTATGGCTCCCTTAAAACCCTTCAAACCAGAACACAGCAGAACTTAACACAGCTTTTATAAGGCAGACATAGGTACATACTATGTAGTCGTCTGAACGACTACCTTACTTCACAAGAGTGACAACGCGTCTATGATCAGCTTCAGGTAGAAACTATATAGAGTTGTAGCCATATTCATTTGCGGCAATTACTTTTTACCATCAAGCATGCTTGTTTGTTACTTTTATCTTTAAAACATATGAATAAATAATAAATATACACAGTACAAAAATTGCTTAAGGTTTATTTATTATCTTTTACTTTATTAGAAAAATAAACAAATTCTTTAAGCGTATACAAGTGGGTATCTGCAATATCTCCATTTATATGTTATATTAAACTGTTTTTGTGAGCAAAGAAGAACAGAGGAAAATCTTGTTCTTACTAAATAATAAAATAACTACTACTGAACAACAATTTAATCTTAGAATTGTATGCAAATACATTATATCTATCATAACCAGTATGTAATATGTTGTGTGTCTTGTATAGAGTTTTATTGGCGCGTTTAAGTAACCCTTATGCACTTAAAATAAGCATACATATAAACAAAGTCATATACTATAACTGGTATAAAAATTTCGTTAATATTTTGAATTCTCGACAAATTATATTGCATTGCAGCATTTTAATTACCACCAAATTGCAAACTTTACATGAAAATCACCAATAAAAATATTTCAAGATGCAATTTAAGCATTCAATCCATTCCCCCGTTTTGGATGAAATGGTAAAATGTTCCGTGTGGATTGTTTGATTTTTAAGCGCATTCATGTCTATTTAAGGGAAATACCGTGAGTCGTAAATACCGCAGTCAACATTAACTGTACTGTTAAAAATATTGCCATACGTAAGTTGGTATTGAAACGAAGTGTTATGGTCGTTTCAGAAATTCCCTCTGTATCTTTGGAGTATGAAAGAAGTTCCCTTCATTCACTAAGTATTTAAGAGAGTGGCATTAATATGTGTCTATAAATTTCGTCCATAGGATAATTTTAAGTTGTATGTATAAATTATAAGAAAATATAATTGAATGTAACAAAATGTACAGTACTTTCATATAAACTAATTATTTATCATTACGTATAAACAGTACGTATTAGTCATTCACAAATTAGGCCGATGTAATACCGGTCCGACTCGTAAAGTTCAGTTCGTGTAATGATCAGTTTCCATTTCGATTCTGAGAGATACATGTCTGAGTCCTTGGCACGAAACGAAAAATCCTAATTATTCGTAATTTACTAACTAAACTTGTCAGCGCTGCTTTATTTAAAAAAAATCTTATTATCTTTAAAAGACTTTTTCCATTATACAGCCCCATACTCGGATTCACACATAGACAAGTGCACAAACACCCAGATCCAGAAACTGAAATAAAAAGCATCTTTTAAATTTCTGTCTGGCCGGGGATCGACCCGGGCTCCTCTGCGCGTCAGACCGGTGAGCGCTCCACAACGCAGGTCGTTATAATTTCTAACTTAGCCTGATATGTATTTTCCGTAGAAACTTTGAGATATTTATAAAAAAGAACATTCATACATAGAAATGCAAGTTTACAAAAAAGTAAATTCAATTCATATTAATATATTCATACTCTTGCGGATACAAGTACTTATAAGATTATGCATATAGATAACTTTATAACTTTGCATACCTTACAGCTTCCATGTAAGTAGTGACCTCAAGAGTCCGGAAACAATTTCCTAGAGACAACGCAATATTAAATCATGCAAATCGCAACGCAAGTACTCCACAAACAATCATAACAATGGATGGTATTCAACTTTTTGTTGCATTTAAACCTAGATACTGAAGTAATAAGAACTTGTTATGGTAATTTTATTTCGTATTTTCGATTTTTCTATATCACCAAATGACTGATTTACTTCTGGGAATTTGTTTTCTCTCGTGGAGGAAAGGGTGTATGCCACACTGGTCAAGTGAGAATATGTAGACTTTATTCGTCGACAAACCATTAGTTATTGCTAGATTTTATTAAACGCCTTTGTTAAAACTATAAATACTTAGTCAAAACTGAATTTACTATTGGTATATTACTCAAGGAATAGTTTAGGGAACTTCGAAGTTTGGTTAGATTAGGTTGGAACATATAATAAAATATAACAAGTAATTAATTTAAAATATCAAAAACCCGACTGCACCAAAAAGGTTGAAGTAGTATTTCCAAAAGCAGTGAAATAGGCATTTCATTATTTTTATCCAGAAAGCCAAATACAAAATTTCATAGTAGGTTTCTGCTTCAAAAACAAAAGATGTTCAAACAATATTATCCTATTTTAACCTCGTAGTGCTCATTTACGCTATATAAAGAACCTATGTGTAAAATTCCAGCACGCTCAAGTTCAGCGGTTTCCCTTTGCGTTGATCTCTGGCACAGCAACTCACTTATTTAGTCAGACAGTCATCTCGATGTGTATATACGAGCATATATGTACTAGCTGACCCGGCAAACGTTGTGTTGCCATAAAAATTAAAAAATGTTAAGGGTGAACAACCCTTATCACTTAGGAGTAAAAATAGATAGTGGCCGATTCTCAGATCTACTGAATATGTATATAAAATTAGGTAAAAATCGGTGAAGTCGTTTCGGAGGAGTACGGTAACTAACACGAGAATTTTATATATAAGATATATTATATAATGTATGTGTAATCTCCCCTTAATTTCCTTTATTTTGACACCCTACTCGATAGGTTTGGTTAACTTTTTTTAAAACGTGTTACTATTTCGTGAAAAAATCCACCATTTACGGTCTATAAAATATATAACTTCATTAAATCAAAGTTTCGGTCATTATTTTACCTCGTTAGAGGTAGAATTTTATTATTTTTATCTAACAAGCCTGATACAAAATTTCAGTGTTTGCTTCAAAATTGACGATTGTTCAAATGAACTTTTAACCCTTATTTTACTCACTACAGGGTTGATTTTTCGGAGAGGGATAAATTAGTGCGTCCTTGTTCCTATCCAGAAAGCCAAATATAAAATTTTATAGTAGTTGCTTCAAAATTAAAGAATTTCAAAAAAACTGTTTTGCCCTATTTTGCCCTCTTAAGGGTAGAATTTCCAAAAGGCCTTTCTTATTACTTATTCACGCTATATAGAGAACCTATGTGCAAAATTTCAGAACTGTAAGATCCTTGGTTTAGGCTGTACGTTGATTTCTGAAAAATGAAAAAGTCATTTAGTTAGTCAGTCAGTCAGTCACCTTGCTGTTTTATATATATACAAATATGTTTTTATAATCTCCGTTTAATTTCCTTTCATTTGATACCCTACTCGATAGGTTCGGTTAACTTTTTTTTTTAAATGTGTTACTATTTCGCGCCAAAAATTCGCCGTTTTGATTTTTTTTTTTACTAACACCTATCTAAGGACACTCGGGTCATTGAAACAAATATAATAACACCTTAACTGTTGAAATTCATCCACCCGTTTGTTAGATCGGATCAAATAAAGAAAGACAAACATACAAGATACGCGCGAAAAACATAACCCTTCCTTGGCAGTCGGGTAAAAAGGGTCCTATCCGTATAAATTCAGCACATACCTTTATTCCTGAACACTTTAATACAATTCATAAGATAAGTGACTCGCTTAGGAAAAACGCGTTCTAACTACAAAAGCATTTTAACTGTAACATATACAAAAATTGCTCATTTAAATGTATAAGATAGTCTTCATAGTATAAGAAAAAAAAAACATTTTCGTCATATATGCGTGTATGTCGTGCATAACTTACGGGGATTGATGAAAAGTCATTGAAACTGTCGTATTCGTGTGACAAATCACCTACTTGTTTATTTTTTCCTGAACGTCACTAAAGAAGAATAATTTGAACGTTTTGTATTTTTTTTTACTAATCGGTACCATTAATTCATCGGTATATTTCAAGGAATATCTTATCTAACGAGTTTAGATCAGAACGGTATATTATATACCGTTTATTAAATTTATCACCCGAAAATGCGATAACAGTAACTTACTCCAAGATTAATATATTAATAGGTTTTGCTCAGTTTGCTCAGGAGTTCAGTGACACTGGATTGAAAATAAAAAACCACGCAGTTACTTTTCTAGGACCTAACCCAACAGGTTTCGCAATTAAGGTGTACGCACTCTGTATTTATAGAATATTTTTTTTCATTTTATTTCGCATTAAGGTCATTGTATCAGTAAGTTCAGTCAAGGTTTTATCTTCTGCGCAGATGACGAAAGTGCGAGGAATTATACATCAAGTTATTTAACGTTAGTAATAGATAAAAAAATTAAACCTTGAAAATTTCAGGAATGATTTTGACGCTACATTTAAAAACCAGTACGCATCGGTCAACTATTTTAATCGATGATTACTCCCTACTGCACTGTTAGAAATGGGTCTTCTTTCAGTCTGAGAAGGGTTAGGACATAATCCACTTTGTTTGCGAATTGTGTATTAGTAAGTTTCATATATTTTGTACAGAACTCTCAGGAACATTCCTGGTTTCCTTATATAATTTCTAGTTACCATTGCAAGCAAGTGATTATAATTTTTAATACGGAAATATTATCCAAATACCAGTAAAACCTAAAAGATTGAAAGGCAAACCACTATCACCAAATTATATTGGACTTTACGGCAAGTGAATATTATGCTTTATTCTCATTAAACCTATCGATAAGACTTCCTTAGCCCATGGCCGCACAACCCATTGAAAGTAGTTACAGTAGCTTATGCACTTTTGCATACAATACATAACCAGCTTTGAATAAGAGTATTTATGGGCTTTTCTTCAAGAACTCCATATCATAGTGCTCCGGGAGCATCATGGGAGGTAAATATCTCCACCCGAGCAACAAAACAAATGTCCACAGTGCTCCGGGAGCATCATGGGAGGAAAATATCTCCACCCGAGCAACAAAACAAATGTCCACAGTGCTCCGGGAGCATCATGGGAGGTAAATATCTCCACCCGAGCAACAAAACAAATGTCCACAGTGCTCCGGGAGCATCATGGGAGGAAAATATCTCCACCCGAGCAACAAAACAAATGTCCACAGTGCTCCGGGAGCATCATGGGAGGTAAATATCTCCACCCGAGCAACAAAACAAATGTCCACAGTGCTCCGGGAGCATCATGGGAGGAAAATATCTCCACCCGAGCAACAAAACAAATGTCCACAGTGCTCCGGGAGCATCATGGGAGGTAAATATCTCCACCCGAGCAACAAAACAAATGTCCCCAGTGCTCCAGGAGCATCATGGGAGGAAAATATCTCCACCCGAGCAACAAAAAGGAAGAGGAGCAAGTACTTGGCGAAGAGTTCATGTGAATGGTAAATATTTAGTTAAAAATCCACATCCACTCAAATTATAAATATAATTTTAATCGGTTTTTGACTTTAACCTTTTGTAAGTCATTAAAGTCGTGTAAGATATGAAATAAATGTAAACTACCTGAAGCATTTACGAAAAATGTAAAACACTATAAAAATTAAGTAAATTAACTGATACGTATTAAGTGCAACAATCTCATTTGAAATACTTTAATGTACAATATAATATAATTGATCCTTATCTTACGAGTTCAAATAAAATAATTAAAAGTATTTGGGGAAGTGACTCCAACAAAAAAGCTTTAATATGCTGGTAATGTACATACAACAGGGTTTTAATTTATTGCGGTCAAACAAAATAAACAAAATGTTTATTGTAAATTATTTTTGTAAATTACAAGGTCTTGAATTTAAAAATAATTCACTTTAACACATACAGAAAAATTGAAGACATGTTTTATTTATAAGTATGATATACATATTTATAGTATAAATGGTTATTTACAAAGTTATCAAAACATTTATGGCTATTACTTTGATAGGTATTAAGTATTATAAATAAATTAAGCTGTGGATTTAGTAAATAAATAATCAAATAAAACATTTAACATTCGTATGTAATAAATCGATAATAATATATTTCCGTATTATAAAACTTAATATTTTATTTACACTGTAATTAGCAATTTTGATAAATTAACAATTCAACTAATATTCATTTATTCAATAAGGTTTATTCCTATTTTAAATTGGAGGTTATATTAAGTTGGAGAACACTTATACACGACGGTATGTAGTAACTGAATATTTACTAAAAATAAAGATGGTGTACCCTCCAGAGTTATCACAGGAAAGTCCCGTGCTCAGCTGTAGCGTATTAGAAGGGGGCAAGAGGTTAACATTTAATTTGTAATATTCATTTTAAAAACAGTCCGAGCTTCGCCGAAGTCTCCTGAGATAGTTATAAAATGGTTTTAACCACGAAGAAAACCATGGCCAAATTGTGTTTAAATTTGAATATTTTTATTGGCTTGTCACTTTGTATTTTATTATAAATTTGTGTGTTTGACGTTTAAAGAATTAATTAGAGGGTATTATTCATTGCTATTAATATTTCCTTGTATAGTAAAAGCAATGACACATAATGTAAGGTTATTTAATACACTATAACTACGAAACTTAAGTTACAATAGTACGAAGGGGAAAATATAATGTATTAGCAAATTATTGTTTCTTAAATACAGAACCCGCGAAAAAACTACAAACCGGAGTTCTAACTCGCGGGAGATTATGCGAATATTTGTTCTGGTCTCATCGCTCCATACATTAGTAATCTTGTGTGATATATCTACGTCATAGCATAAATAAACTTACTAGCAATTCTTAGTGACCATATAGACAGCAAACTTAGTAGCTTACGGTTATATTTTTTGCTATAATTTCACCAAAATTAAGGATGGACAGATTTCTCCGTGCAAAATAGTTCCCTGGTCACGGACTTAAACTATTTTTTTTTTATAATATAGAAGTAGCTGACGAGTAAGTGGCTACTACCACCAATGCAAAATTTTAATCAACCCAGATAAGATTAGCGTCCTACTTGTTTAAGGTCAGTTTCACTGAAACTTCTGTAAAACAGCGTCAAACAGAGGTTGTTTACAGAAATATTATACACTTAATTTAATTACTTTACTTAAATACCTTGCCGTGGTAACCTAATGGTTTGAAAGCTGTGGTAAGAGAGATACTTATCCGACGCGTTCCAGCTTAGTTTTCAGGGGTAGCGGCGCATCTGTGGTCGAGCTCAGGTAGGCATATGTAATCCTATCTGGGGGTGATTACAAATGTCTATAGGCGGCAGTAGCCACTTACCATAAGGTCGACTGCATGCTCGTCTGCTACTCCTATAATATAAATATATATAAATAAATAAATAAAATACAGTTAAACGTTTCGTGAAATAGGTTACTTATTCCAAAAAAAGGTAAACAGGAATCTGCGCCTCATCAAACTCGAATATGAAACAATTGACTATATTTTGTTAAAAAACGGTATGTTGAGAATATTTAATCTATCTTGTCGACAAAAAATATAAAGTCAAAATGTGACGTCACCGGAATCAAATATTAACTAATTAACCAGACGTTGCTTAAAAATGTTACTTCGAGAAGGTAAAACTAGTCGTAAAAATCAAAGCAGGCATCTGTTGATGGCTCGCATACAATCATTTCCTACACAACAGTTTATTTTTGACTTGTTTTTAAGCTTTAACGGGTTAATTTTCCGATATGTGTTTAAATGTCACGAAACCAGTTTATGTTGCTTAATTAATATCTTTATGCCTTCTTATTGTTATTGTTTCATTCTTCCTGTATTTCAAATCAGATTGCATAGCGTAGAACCACGGGCTATGAATACAAGTAATTGATTGAAGTCATACTTTGTTAAGGGTTAGAAGAAAAGGGAACTTATGTCATATTAAAACGACACAATTCACCAAGAGGTTAGTAATTCTTGCATGATGGAGGAAAACTGATTAGTAGTTTTTCTGAGAGCAAATCTTTGGCATGCTTTTATTAAAAAAAAAAACTAATTATATATCTATATTTATATTTACTTTAGTATCTCTTTCTTGACACACTTTTATAATCTAACAACTTTTCCTTTTACCTATTTCTACCTAATAACAGACTTTGACAGTTATGCTATTCCTGTAAAATTTATGTATTTTGAGATTTTTTAGGCTCGGTTTTGTTTTAACGGAACGAAAAAGGAGATATTACGTTTTGCTGTATGTATTTTTTATAATTTAGATCCACCAGAAATATTAGACGCAAAGTGAACAATATTGAGTATTGGATGATCTCTCATTATACGAGTAATATTTGCACATCACTAATAAATACAAATACAAATGAGAATGTAAATTAGTTAAACTTCAATCTTCAAATTGGAATCGGTAAATCACATGGGAAATCATGTTGACTTATAGATAATAATGTTAGATTGATTCGACGTATTAGAATATTCATGTAAAATTTATGCGTGAATGTCAAAATCCTCTTAATTATCGTCATGAAGTGCAGACGACTCTTGAGACAACTATATTATTTCATTTTCTAATATAAACTTAAATTATAATTAACTATAGATTAATCTGTATCTAAAATTCAATAAATGGGTGTTCACGTCCAAAGACATAACTTGTGTTAACGTAACTAATTGATTAAATTTCCTGTTTTACTTAAAATCCTGGAGTAAAACATAAACCCCTAAATTACCCTACTTCACACGGATGTGCCACCAATACCGTTTTAGATCATATTTAAGACGAATTCAAAAAATATGAAACCAAAATACAAAAACAATATTAAAATCCGTTATAACATCTACGTAATAAGGTCAAAACATTGAAGTCATTTTGAAGTCACAGACAGACACTATAATTTCTTTTATACATATAATCTGTACTTGATACTATAATTACTAAATCAAACATTTACTTTACCACCACAATGACACAATTCGCAAACAAAAAATCGGGATCCGTGAAATCATTTATCGTACCAAATACGTCAATAATAAATGAAGGTTGGTAGGCAACATTTTCTGAACTATCATAAACTTGCGTCATTTGTATATCAATATTAGTTCAAAAGGATACGCAAGTTTCAGAGTTTCTGCGTTTGCTTTTGATGAGTAAATATAGCTAACACTTCTGACCTAATATTAATCCAGTGCTAGTAAAAAATTAAACCAAGCTGTAAATTTAATCGTCAAATTATAAAAAATAATAAAAGTATCGAATTTAAATTTTAAATTTTCCAACATAAAATTAGCTTGAAAAATGTTGAAAGTTTACCCAGATCGGAATTGGTCTGGGTAAACTTGGCATGATTTGCAACGAGGTGATAATTTGCATAATTCTCTGGTCATTCCACATACAGACATCATAAATACTAATAAATTGGATCCTTATAGTGTATTCACAGCACACTGTTATATTTGGATATATATTTGAATATATGTTATATTTGGATATATTTGGATACGTGTTTGATTCGTTTATACAGGGTAAATCAGAAACTAGATAAGTTTTTGACTTATCTAGTTTCTGATTTACCCTGTTTATTACCATTTGTTTGACTTACGTGCATGAAATTATATGTGTACTATGTTTTACACATATAATTTCATGCACGGATTTATTACGAATAATGCCATAAAACATTTGATTACTTTTAAGCTACATATATAAGTAAAACAATAACTATACGATAATTATACGAAAGATAATTAGGACATAATTATACAAAAGGAAAAACTAAAGTACTTTTTATTTAATTATATCATTAAATTATTTTTGGGTTTGTTAGCAGAGTTAGCACCTATGATTTTTTTCATTACAAAAAATGAATAATGTAAACGAGTTCTACCTAAAGTCATTACACATACATACATTTATGTTGCCACTCCCAACGACTATCGCCCGTTATTCAAAATCAATCTTCCCAATGTTGTGCCGTCCACAGATCAACATTTGATAATTTCTTTATACTAGATATTGTCAAATTTTGCTCTAGGATATGTACAATTTGAAAGATCGATTATTTATTTATAATGAATACTAGTTTTTGCCCGCGGCTTCGCCCGTTTAAAAGACAATAATATGACGTACTTACATACATAAACCTGAAAATTCGTACCTTCATTGGAATGAAAGTGGCGCCATTTGGCGAAAATTGGTCGTACCAACTGTGAAACCTTCGTAGGCTCATGGACAACAACTTTGCTAAAGATAATCACTTGATCAAATGCATAGTTTACGATTCAAATCGATTCAAATAATCGGCTTATTTGTCCAAAAGATCGATTCTCCGATTAATCGATCTTAGATCGCCATCCCTAGTTCCCGTGGGATTTCCGGGATAAAAACTATCCTTTATCCTTTCTCGGGTCTCAGACTATCTTAGTACAACATTTCATTAAAATCGGTTCAGTTCTTTAGGCGTGAAGAAGAGACAGATAGACAGACAGAGTTACTTTCGGTTTTATAATATTAAGTAAGGAAGTAAGGATAAGATGGTCATCCCAATTCTGTTTCTATTTTGGAAATTAAGTTTGAATGCAACAAGTTTTTTATTGAGACAAAAAAATTCAACCTATCTGCATTGATCCGCCACTGCAGTCGAACTACAAAAACTTGTATTTTAATTAAATGATTATGGTATATAATTACTACTTTACGTTGATTAATGTGTTTCTACTAAGAATTAGTGTGAGAATAATTTTAAACTATGATTTTTGAGAACTTTTTAACAAGCGTAAATTGGAGTCAACTTAGATTTATTTTTATTATTTACTTATTAATTTGAAATATATCCAACTATTCAAGTTATTAATAACTTGTGTTCTCAACTTATCGCCACAAACAATATCGCTGAACGTTTACCGCCCTCCGCTGAAAAGAGAACTGCGATGTCAGCCCAACAAATTTTGGAATTATGTACCCTCTAGATAGTACTATTACTCGTACCTACAGACGGAAAGCAGTGACAGCCTAGTGGTTAAGAATTTGGGCCTCTTGATCGAGAGGTCTGAGGTTCAAATCCCAGGCACACACCTCTGATTTTTCGAAGTTATGTGTGTCATCATCATCATCATCATCAACCCATTACTGTCCCACTGCTGGGCACGGGTCTCCTCTCAGAATGAGAAGGATTAGGCCATAGTCCACCGCGCTGGCCAAGTGCGTATTGGTAGACTTCACATACCTTTAAGATTTTTTATAAATCTCTCAGGTATGCAGGTTTCCTCACGATGTTTTCCTTCACCGTTTAAGCAAGTGATAATTAATTTCTAATACGCACATAAATTTGAAAATCAGAGGTCCGTGCCTGGGATTTGAACCTCGGACCCCTCGATCGAGAGGCCGCGTTTCTTAACCACTAGGCTATCACTGCTTAGGACATCGTTATGTGTGTATTACAAATTAATTATCACTTGCTTAAACGGCGAAAGAAAACTTTGTGATGAAACCTGCATACCTGAGAAATCTTAAAAAAAAATATTTTTAAAGGTATGTGAAGTCTACCAATTTGCACTTTGCCAGCGCGGTGGACTATGTACTAATCCTTCTCATCCTTAGAAAAGACCCGTGCTCAGCAGTGGGGCAGTAATAGGTTGATGACGATAATAAGAAAACATAAAACAGTAATGTACGATGCCGTCGCAATCGAACTTCGAAAAGTTGTTTCAAATCGTAATTAGTCCCAAAATTACGATGTAATACGCATTAAAACGCACTCGAAGGTCGATACGAAGAATTTACGTTGGCAACACAACCTTGCGGACGTTGCCACACATGTTATGGTCCGTTTTGATTATAACGTGATAATTAATGATTTGTCGTTGACAGTTGTGTAACCCTTATCTTGTAAAACGTTTGAATATTTTTAAAGTAACACGTAAGTATAGGTTATACCTTACAACCTCATGTGGTTCAACTCCGAGGCATACCGCCACATCTATTCATGATTAATATCAGCACTGCTAAGCGCTGCTGTGTTCCACTTTGAAGGGTAAGGTCATAGACTTAGATTTTTTTTCTGAATGGAGACATATGTACTTTAAAATCAAAATGAACAAACACATTATCGAGGAGTTCTAACTTAATCCTTACTACTCTTAAGGATTAAGTTAGAACTCCTATCCCAACAACGTATCCTATGCTAAATTCAGGTAGCAATCTTATGTGGGTTTAATCACAAATTCCCACGGGCGGCGGCAGCCACTTACCATTAGGTGGACTGCATGCTTGTGTGTTACTTCTGTATTATTAATACCTGTTATTAGAACTATGTGGGCAGTATTCAGCTGTATACTTTATTATATATATTATATTAACTAACTTTATTACACTTTTCTCTTATTTATGAAGTAATAATTTTTTATTGTTACCGGTTGATAAAATTCGATGATAAGTTATCTTTATTTCAATTTATTTTCATTTTACGCACGTGTAATTTTACGTTTTATATCACATGAAATATAAATAAAATAAATTTATTTCACAAAAAAAAACTACGTAGATGTATCTGCGTACTTTTCCACACGTGCTGATTTTATTTTGTGATTGCTATTGTTTTATTTAAGGAACAAGTTTCATCCTCAAATTTTAAGCAGCGTTCACAAGGAATTTCAACGCATTTTTTAACGAATGTAATGCCAATCGCCAATTTTATCCATCTGAACGCCGTATCGATATTTGAAAAAGATTTTCGTTAGATTAAATGTAGGATTTAAATGATTTCGTTATGGCTATTGTATTATAATAATTCCGTTGTAATTTTCCGTTGCCCCATTCTCCTCGGTGCGTTTAAAATTAGTCCTTGAAATGGACTTCAAAGATTATATTTTTACTTGTTTAATGTTTTATCTAATAAAGCTTTAGGGCAATTAGCAGACAGTAGTAAGATTCTGTAATATATCAATAGAAATCGAATTTCGATTCAAAGTAATCTGATTAATCTGAGATAATTGAAATTAAGATGTCGTTATTGTCGGCAAGTTATTTGGCGGATTGTTTGCGATAATCTAAAGCCCGGCATTAATATTCTATATATACAATGTATATTGCCAAATATCTACATTGGATATTTTCTGACTACTTAAAATAATCGTAGTTTGTTCTTTGGTAGGAAAAAAAATATAAAATATATAACGGGTGTAAATGAGGTATAACTTGTCACTATAGATTCATCGCTAACAGAACACCTAAGCCTATATACATTTTTTTCTGATATTTACTACACATTAAGGGAGGAAACACAACAATATCTCTTGTCGAAGGACGACAGAAGAGATATAAAAAGTTTAAGAAAATTTAAAAAGTAACTTATGTAATGTGCTTTGTTTGTGTCTCCTTCTTTTATTCATTCATTCATATTTTATAATTTGTCACATTAATTTGACGTATCATCACTGAGATATTTCTTATTGCCTGTATTTGTTTACAAGTACTTAGACAACATAGTATACAGTGCGTGCAAGTATCTCTTATGCCTCATTACAATATAAAATGAATAAAGCTTTGTCTCGTCACAGTTTGTTTACAATTGTTATAAAATCGTATTTTATGTGTATGTAATAAATTTATTTTATGTTTCTACAACTCTTTGTAATTGATGCTCACATGTGTATCTACTTCCGAGAGGATATCACTGATCGGATATGATTTAATTTTGATGTAAATATTTCATAAAGTGTTACCGGCAATTTATTTATCAGAATTTATTAGGAGATTTTCTGATTTTAAAGACTGTAAGGTTTATTTTGTAATTGTCTAGTAACAGAAGTGTAGTACTGTGTTCTGCTTTGAAGAGCGTGGTAAGGGAGACATACTTATCCGAGACGTTCCAACTTAAACCCTTTGTGGTAGTAACGCGTCCGAATCTTATCCGGTGTTGATTACAGATGTTCGTGGCAATAGCCATTAAGCATGAGTTGGACAATATTATTACTATAAAAAAGAAACTTAAGAGACAAACTACAGATGGAACTCAAATCCTATTTAAGGTTGATTTTATGTCTATTCGCGGCAGTAACCAGTAGATGAACTGCAAAGCAAATTCATCATCATCAACTCATTACTGTACCACTGCTGGACACGGGTCTCCTCTCAGAATCAGAAGATTAGGCCATAATCCACCGCGCGGGCAAAGTGCGAATGGAATATCGTAGACTTCACATATCTTTGATATTAGAAGCCAAGTTAACTGCCAACTTATGTATAGTATTGATGACACATAAAAATGGCGAACCCATAGCTACCAGTCACCAGTCTTTATGACTTCAGAATCTACGTCTTTATTTGCTAGATATATAT
The DNA here is from genome assembly GCA_014595695.2 of Epargyreus clarus clarus. Lineage (NCBI taxonomy): Eukaryota > Metazoa > Arthropoda > Insecta > Lepidoptera > Hesperiidae > Epargyreus > Epargyreus clarus. Next base: position 3,167,625 of record JACTTY020000033.1, read on the forward strand.
TTAGAAGGCAAACAACAAAATACATATTATATGTTACGTCAATATTGTATGTCCGGTTATTTGTTGATCATAAAATAACACGTGTAATGTGTTATATTTACGTGGAAAAGTGAAAATATATATTTATACTTAGCGATAAAAAGCAATGAAAAGTAGTCACCATTATTTCGACATTTGGACCTGAGAAAGTCGTAAGCATCGTCGGCTGTAAAGAAGCTTTTTGCATTATTAAGAATAGAAATCCAATATTTCGAAGTAAAGCCCGAAAGGAAAATTTGTTATTTAACAGATTGGTTATTTATCCTTTTCGCTTGTTAATGTCTAGAATTATGGGTGCTATTGATACACTAACACAATGAAACACACGAAACATAATTACATGCTGGTAATCGGGTTAATTTACATCTACAGACAGAGCTTGTCAGACGCGTGTTGTGGCGGTCAAAACAGGATTTTCATATACAATGTGTATTAACGTATTGTTACAACGCTGAGAAGGGATTCCAAAAATAAAATATGTTCTTCTATCATCATCAACTTTTACAACAATATATCTTGGTCCGCTAATTTATCACACTTCCTTTATAAAATACATTGCAAAAATCAGATAACATTTTATAACTCAAAGCAAGGCAATATTCCAGAAATATAAAGAAAGATATTGATTTAAAAATGACGTAAATTATCAAATTTTGTGATCATTACATGAGTTAGTGCGATGTGACTAAAATAGTATGTCCCGTAACGCGACTGTACGGACACGGGCAGTGTCTGTCAAAATAACATATAGAATAAATAAGATTTTTTCTGCTACGGTTTTAACAAATTCAATATCAGTAGATAGGAGTATAAACAAGGTCTTATGGATAGGATGGACGCATGAGAAATACTAGAACTAAGATCAAAATAAATATAAATAATTTCGACAAAAATCATACTCACTACTTAGTAAATCTAGCAAAGTCCAGAATGTAAACCATATAAACAGATCATTTAGCAAAGAATCGAAGTTACCTTCGAGGTCTAGAAGCATCCCAGATAATTATAGATGATAACTAATTACATAATCCATCAACTGCCTTAGAAATGGACACAGGCGTCGTAATCGGAAGCAATTAATTGAATTATGACGCATGTGGAAAATATTGTAAGGTGATCCTATGAGATAAGTTTTTAAGTGAAGTTATTTTAATAAAAAACTGATTTTTATAAAAGATTCATCCAATCCAAAATCTGTTTCTACTCCCACTGCCGGGCAAAGGTTTTAGACCCTTCCACAACCACAAAACTACGAATGTTTCAATATACATAAAACATTTAGCAATGAATCTATATATAAATATAATGAATTTAGTACACGTAATAATCCTTATTTGAAATTAAAATTTTGAATTATAAGAAAATATAAAAATTCTGTCTCAAAATTCTCTGTCTGACGTTAGTGTTCGAAAACATTAAATCAAATTCGATTAAACCTTATAAAGGAACTGACGTATTTACAAACATTTAAGCTAGTAATTTGGTACTCGTCTGTAATTATGCTTATTTGAAATTCAAATTTTGAATAAGAAAATATAAAAATTATGTCTCAAAATTCTGTGTCTGACGTTAGTGCTCGAAAATAATAAATCAAATTCGGGTTAACCTTATAAAGGAACTGACGTATTTACAAACATTTAAGCGAGGGTAATGTTTTTTAACTTTATAATTCTTCGAGATAAAACCATTTTACATGAGACATTACGTAATAAATGAATTAATTTAATATAGTAGATTCCATACTCCTTTTCATAAAGACATTTACATACTATTTAACCCTATAATGCTGGGAGGTCTAAAGATATCGTGTTGTGGTACATTATCTAGTGTTGCATGATACAATTAAGCTATTATAACACGACGTAGAAAAAACGTGTTTGTTTTTATTATGTTAGTAGTATTCTTATTGTACTAGAAAATGTTATCATTCATGCGAAGTAATTTACGTAGTGTTAATTTCATCATCATCATCATCACCATTACTGTCCCACTGCTGGGCACGGGTCTCCTCTCAGAATGAGAAACCATAGTCCATAGGCCATAGTCCACCGCGCTAGGCAAGTGCGTATTGATATACTTAATATACCTTTGAAAACTTTTAAGATTTCTCAGCTATGCATATTTACTACCGATGTTTTCCGTAACCTCTTAAGCAAGTGATTTATTAATTTTTAATACGCACGTAACTTTTGAAAAATCAGAGATCGTGTCCCGCACTTCACACAAAACACAGCACTTGACACTACTGTTTTAAACCGCCGTAACACCACGCATGATTTAGCAGTTTTGTACATTATTACTAGAAGCATTTAAGATTGAACTAAAACCGCATACCACTTACCATATTTAAATGGAACTAGAAAATAATAGTTTAAAAAAAACTAAAAAGACACGCTTTTATTGCTAATCGAATTGTAAACTAGGAAATAAATCAATCAATTATAATGAATCGTCTCAAAATAAATTTATAATAACATTTAAGTTATTAAAATAATAATTTAACTCTGAGTAAAAATCGTGGGGTGCTTGATATTTTAAATGTTACAACCATTCTATGTGCAATTATCTATGAGAGAATAGTTATGAACCACAGTAAAATGCACCAAATTGGTATCAATTTCGGGTAATATGCGTATATGTATACCTTTTTTTTATCTTTTTTTCTTAACGAGGGGGAACCTTCAAAAGGTACCCGACGATGTGGGAACGACGCCGGGTTATGTTGGATTTTTACCGCACGAAAACCCCCCCTGTGGCCCTTCTCAACGCTTGTTGGAGAACTCCGGGACCTCCGACGGAACACAACCGGAGTCCTCCAAGCACGATGCCCCGATCGAGCTCTGCCCTGGGGGAGCAGTTTTCGCTCCTCCCGCACCATCTGTGTATATGTATGTTTTTTTTATAATATAGGAGTAGCAGACGAGCATGCAGTCCACCTGATGGTAAGTGGCTACTGCCGGCCATGGACATCTGTAATCAACCCCAGATAGGATTAGATATTCCTACCTGAGGTCGGCCACGGAAGCGCCGCTACCCCTGAGAACTAAGCTGGAACGCCTCGAAAAAGTCTTCTCCCTTAACATACCCTTTAAAACGGGACACAGCAGCGCCTAACACTGCTGTTATTAGGTAGAAATAGGTGTGGCGGTGGTGCCGCCGGAGTCGAACTACAAAGGGTTCTACCACCTTGTTGTATACGTAATACACACATACCTAATACTCATCTTACTTATTGCGTTAAATATGAAGAAAATCTTGAATGAGTTACATTGTTGTTCGATATTCAAAACTTTGCATGTTTTAAATGCCATCGTGTGTCAAGTTGTGCAAATATAATTCGACATGATGTAAAGTTCAGATTTGCAACATTAACGAAATCTGCCATAGTGCTTATTCATCACACAAATGCCGGTTTTGTTTGCAATGTTATAGGTTGCGTTGGCTTTTCTCCAATATTAAATCTCTAAGATCATGCCCACTTCACACTCCAATCTTAAATCTCAGTGGTCAAGTTACGGGGTCCAAGCCGGTGTTTTGGATTCGAATCCATGAGTGATGGATAAGATCCTCAATCAGAGAGGGTGCCTATTAAAACATGATATTTTTCTCATAAGAAACTCATCAAAAACTCATGAAAATAATCACACTTCTAGTCACGTCTTTTTAGTGAATGTTTTTTATAAAGTAGTAAATCGGACCTAACATTTCGAAATAAATAATTGCATTCTGACTTATAGATCCAGACTATAATAATCTGTTGGCTTGTAATTACATAAATACCCAACGAATTTTACTCTAAAAACCATAATATCTAAATAATTTATTCGAGTTCATACTCATACTCTGGATCAAAACTGCGATATTATTAATAAAATAAGATAATTGTAATCTTAACAGCTAATCGTAACCCAACGTATCAAGTTCTACCGTTTCTAATTGTATTATGATCGTAATTAATGCATAGTTAATTAGTGCGTATATGATAAGTATAATAAACAAGAATAACATTTTTTTAAAACGGTGGGCGTTTATATACCCCCGCTCTTTTACTAAATATACTTAGTGAGTTTAATAAAATATTTTAGAAGTAATGGTAATGTTGCATAAAAATGAAGGTAATTTTATCACTTGTAGGGTAATATTATCCTGTTTGTGAATTAATTCATTGAAAATTAATTATTTTATAGTTAATATATGTTGTCGTTAAATTACATAAAAATGTAAGTATTGTTAAAAAATCTTCATAATAAAGAAATGTTGCGATTTTCTAGGGTACCTTGCTGATGAAAATAATATCATTTCGATAAAATTGGTGTTAAAATCTAAAATTGATATTATTTGTTAAACCATTCCTATATTCATAGAACGAAAAAAAAATCCAAATAAAAAACAACCCTAACAAACCTAAACCAATAACGCCTCCTAATCACCAAATAATAGTCACATTGACCGCGTAATTAAAAGAACTTACCGTTCATCTTGTTCACTAATCACAAAACAACACTATTTTCAAAATGTCCACTGTCAAATGTCACTCGCACTGAGAGGAGCGCGCGCGGGTAGTGAGCGATACAGAATGCGAGGGCTGCGCCGGCGCAACCGTATAAACAATCAATGGCTACCGATAATGCCTCAGCTGTAGATTCTCACGTACGATACGTCATGTTGTAACTAATCAGCATTACTGATATGATACGGACTGCTAATGTCTTAATTACCGTTATTTGAGACCTAAGATTTAGAAGGAACTCTGCTTCTAAATCGGTTGGAACTCTTCTTCTAAATCGGTTGGGTCCGAGATTCCCCAGGTCTCCTCTGAAGTCCCTGTAGTTCTGAGACTAAAATATTCCTTCAATAATTCTTGTCCGTTGTAAGAGACGAGTAAAATACACCTTTCGAGGATGCGGCCGGCACGCGTAGGAGGTCGTACCGTCCGGCCAGCGATCCCGGGAAAAACGGCGGCGTTTGTGGCTACATACCGTCTTACACTTTAGATGGAGTGGCAAGCTTCATGCTCATCTGTATCTCGCTAAAAGAACTCCGCTGTCAAAGAACTCCGACTGCGTTCCTTTGGAGATCCCAGAGTCCTTTAGGTAGCGTCGAGCTACGACTACCGGGGGATTCTAGTGTGATAAAGATCTCACATAACCCGGCGTTGCTCCAACAGCATCGGGTACCTTTTGTGCACTTGTGGGCAGGTATAACCTGTACTAAAACTTCACTAAAGGAATTCCAAATTAAATGGACGCTTAGAGTTTTTTTTAAATACCTAAATCTGGTCTTCTTTTACAAATATGTATCCTATTTCCTCATGATTATCATGTTAAAACAAGGAAAATTACAATACGTAACGTATTATTGTAAATATTAATATATATTATGTACATTCAAATAGTTATTAACTAGGTATAGGTATTATAATATTTAACGGTTTCAAGAGTTAACAAAGTATTTTAATAACTAGTCATAACGTCATTATAATATCATAGGTCTGTGAAAGGTTTTTATAAATGGCATCCGGAAGTAAGTTGTTGAAATTTTAATATATTTTATACTACATGAAGTTGTAAATAATTAGCCTTTCAGGCCTTGGCAGTGCACATAATTTTAATTATAATACTTATTGAATGCTTCTACTATTGACTACCTTATTCCACGAAGAATTTTCATTGCCTCAATTCTCTTTTCGAGTGTTGAAGGTAAGGAAGCTGAGCAGGCTTTATAAAGAAGAGGTTGATATGGCATCTGGTGAGATCACCGTCGCCTATGAACTTGCAACAAAAGGCGTCACCAATGCATCACTGACTTTCAAGCCTATTTTTAGAAGAACTTATATCAAACAATTCATTTCATGCAAAAATATTTAGTACCCTTACGTCATTATTGTTTTATTAATAAGCAACTTGAATTTGGCAAATACACTTCTCCTACATTAAGGTATTTTGACCTTAACATCAATGTCAACCTCATCTCACCAGGTGCTAATGGACACCAAACAAATCGATAACCATGGGTTACGAAATGCAATAGAATTTGAGAGTTTCTCATAAATCTGTCGGAGTAATATGTTTAGTCATTTCAAAAATCATTACGAGATCTATGTAGGGTTTAAATCCGGCCTATTACGCTTGAAATGTCTAAGGATGACATGAAATTAATCTATCCTTAACCCATATTCTGACATGAATTTCGTTATTTTTCACAGCTCTTTGAGCAATATATTTGAATACGCCATTTCTAGACGTAATCTTTATTATGTTTTGAAGTGAAAGTCTTTTAGTTAGACTGCGACGACACCTATTTCTCCCTCAAAATATTATTGCACGACTTTGAACTGTTGTTGACAAACACTCGTGGCCATAGCAAAAACAAAAACATTAGTGTTAAATATGTGACCTTTAAGAGAGCTATTGATATGCCTTTGTGAAGAAACATCATCATTATTTAGCAATACCACTTCCACCTTTTGCATTGATAATCATGCCACTAACAGGCATATTCTAACCTGTGAAGATCATAACAAAGTTAAGCAACATGGAGGATGGAAATTTAATAGCTAATACTTTTTGGTGACTTCCTTCAGAAGGCTTCCGATGCCGTGGGAGTGTCACCGGATAGTGTGGCATTTTATCCTCAGAAGAGGATTCTGGAATCTCCATAAAAACGCAACGCTGTGAGCGCGGTGCTTCTGTTAGGCGCTTTATGCTTATCTTACACCTTCTTGCAGGTAATAATGATGGTATGCGACCACAGGCTGGGCGGTTCGAGCCCCTATCGTTGCCGCCTGCAACCGAAAAAAAACTTCCTTGTAATCGCTTTTAACGACAAGCAGGATACCATAGACTCTATTCTTGGACTCTATACGTTAGTTATAGAATTGGTTATAGAACCAATAATGAGACAATAAAACCTTTTAAGTTGTAAACCTTTTAAGTAGGAACAAAAGTAAAATAAAACCTTTTAAAAAAACCATTCTACAATATTACAGTGAAGCGAAATTGGTATGAAAGCTTTCTATAAGTCTAAATAACGCAACCAGTGGTATTAAGCACTAAACGAGTGCGTAATTTGTGTAGATAAATCGGCAGAATTTGTTGTCCTTCAAAATTTGATTCGAGAGGTTCAGTATTTTTAATCTGAGTCCTAACCTACTTTCAATATTCGTGTCAATGTAGCAGTACAAAGTCCAGTGAGGGCACTTGACATTGAGGAGTTTCAAAATCCACTAATTACGTATTGTTAGTGAAGTGATTGTCCGTTCGTGGACACCTACTACCTACTTATTAACATAGCAATCAGATTCATTTGATGATGAAACAACTGTATGAGATGCAAGTAATGTAGGGACTTAAATTTATTCTACTGTATTAGTTATAAAATCGTGTAATGTAATAAAATATTAATTCTAAGAAAACATTATGAGTAAGAAAACATAACAATATGGTGTAATTTGTTAAAGTCAACATTATTATATATTATGGTATAATAACTGTATACAGCGCAGCGGGTGGTAAATAGTAACTGCTGCCATTTGACATTTTCAAACTCCAATAGAAATAAAGTTCTATCAGAGGTAACTTTTGCGGACCTGAGTAAATCCTCAGATAGATTTACATTTTACCAACAAACTTCTCAAACGACGACGAAACAGCGCGTGACACTGCATTGCTTCTACTGGCAGCTTTACCTCCGAAAATCAATCAATGAAAATTGAAGAACGCTAAAGAAATTAAACTCAAGTGGTTTGGTCACTAATGTGGGAACATGTGATTCAGGATTCATCATGATTCTCAAAATTCGTAGCATCTCGGGGATTCATTCAAAATAACCTTTTCCATAGATTATATGATATCTTCGTATCTTTCATATCTTATCGTATCTTCGGATCCCATCTTCTAAGTTCATAAGGCCATCAACTTATGTATCGGCCATTAAAACATTAATAAAAATATATACTTGTACATGTATTATTTTTTCTAAGTTGTTCTGCTAAGTACGTATGAAATGCAGTGTTCTTGATCGTGAACTCGCTAAAATAAAAACAAACAAAAAATATTATAATATTCTTTCAAATGAATGTCAAGACTAGACTGAATTTTTGATCATGAACCTGAGCTAATAATTATAACAAAAATTATATAATAATTGCATCGTTTCAGCGCCTTTATCTGTCAATCTAGTGTTTAATATTATGATCTTAATAAAATAACATTTAGCGACGGTTATAAAACTCTCACTGGCCAAGGCTTACTGACTTGTCGTACTACACAATAATATTTAATAAGCGATTGTCGCTCGTTATTAATAATCAATCTATCCGATTTTACCTATCCAAGAGTTGACAGTGTTTAGTACGGTGGTTGTTAAATAACGGTCTTCGGTAGGCAAAACATAGGATTGAATATTATTATGCATTTGACGATAACATTCTTATTGGTGAATCCTAAGTACAAACAGATTAAATTCCTAGTGGATTTCAGAATAAAATGAAGGTGTATTATCATGTTGTGTTGCAATTATAGTGTTCATTTGCTTGTTAAGCTTGTAGTCCACTGCGTCTCTACTCTTACATCTTGAATTTAATAAAGTTTTATCCAAAATATTTTTATATTAACAGGAGACAGATATGACTTTTATTTGTGAAATAATACATTTTGACTTATCAGGGATATCATCAAAGTATTGGTGATATTTGCTATTTCCGTACTTTTTACCACGCATTTATTAGTTTTACCTATATGTATGTATACCTGGGTGTGTAACGGAATCTTTGAACTCGATTTTTACCCACTTTGAACGGTCAGATTATTTTATTAAATCATTGACATTGACTTCATTTCATTATTATAACAAATTATCTATTCTTCATCCTGAGACTACTTGAGTTATTTTTAACCGACTTTCAACAAAGGAAGAGGTATCACGATTCGACCGTATATATATACATATCTTTTCATTTGTTCGCGGATAACTTCGTCATTTATGAACCGATTTCAATGTTTTTTTTGTTGGAAAAAATCTTTTCTTACGGATATACATATTATGTAACGTTTTTTATTAAATAGGAAGTAAATAAAATCTGCTAATAAGGGTTCCGGAAATTACTTAGGATGAGATGCAATATCGCAATCACCAGCACAATAGAACAAGTGCCTTACCGTGCATACGACGTACATTTTGAAACAAAACTCACGACCTTTCAAAATAAATTAGCAAACATCGGTACGTGTATAATCTTAATATATTTTATACTGATCGTTAGTGCTTGTGAAATTTGCAGTGTTTGGCAACCGTGTCAAGTTAAGACTTGATATCATGGTGAACGGGTTGAAATGGCGAATTTCGACGACTGTACAACAATTTTACGGAGGCATAATGAGAAGTGCTTTTTAAGTGACGAAGAATTCTGTTTGACTGTGGCGGCGCCACTGTCGCACCTGCTTCTGTGTAAATCATTCTTCAGAAAGGATGTAAGACTTATTTTCATTAAGGGTGGGTTGCACCATGTAACTTTAACGTCTAAAAAAGCCTAATCAACCGTCAAATCTATGGTTAAAAAATTCATTAGTTGCACCATTTTAGTTGACGTTGAAACGACGTCATAACTAAGACTTAAAATGAACCGATCGATTTCGATCGGTTAAAGGTACAGTATTTGTCAAGTTCCCTATCTATCAACACCAACTAAAACTGTGTTGACTGCGACACAAATGACGATATTGACAAATAAATTGGTACAGAATTTTTACAGTCAAAGTTAATGTTATATTTAACTTTAACGCTAACTTTAAACGGGCTTTCGATGTAAGCCACCCTAAATGAACCAAACTGCAGACTACAGATATTTATGTGCCACATAATTTAGTTATAATAATAAATAATGGCTGTATTATCGATCCGTGAAACGCCTACAAGTGTTCGCACTTTCAATACAAAATCAACGCTTACCCTTATCATTAAACTTGCATCCTTAAGATTCGTTTTGCCGTTTTCCAACTAGATGGCAATACAACATTTTCTGAATCACGTTAACGATGTTACCGCGAAGCTCGTATAAGTAGCGAAAAAGCTCATATATACTAGATTTTTAAAGTGGTAGAACCTTTCGTCGGTCGAATCCATAACCATCATAATTATCTGCCTCACAGCAGTGTTAAGCGTATTTTAAAGAGTGTTGTAATTGAATAAACTTATATAAGTTCTTCAAACTTAATCTTCAAGGATTGTAATAAATATGGCTATTTAGGGACCCTGTCTTATGTGACGTTAATTATAATTCACTACGGGCGTCAGTAGCCACTTACCACCTTACCACCATCAAATATATGAGTAGCAAACGACTAATAACCATAACTAGGTAGATACGCCTCACTTCATAGTTATAGCAAGTGTAGTAGAGCCAAGTTATACCTTTGAAATATTTACCAGAAAAATCTATACGAAATGAGATTACAATTTATTAAAGATCTAAAAAAGGTACTTTTCATCTCTTTTTCAAAGGTCACTGAACTCTGTTTTACTGGTTTTTGGAGATTTGTTCACCTGGCTAATTCAGAATATTAACATAATTTAAATATATTAATCGTAAATTATTCAAGACTTTTAATATGAATGATTATTTTTATGAACCCATTCTATGAATGATATTTGTCATTAAAATAACGAGCCCACCTTGTTTTAAGAATAAGGCTCATTTTTATTATATTTGATGCCAGTATCTTATATTTCTATAACAAATATCTAAATAAAGTTACTCGTTATTATCTTTTATAACTTTATTTAGATAAAGATATCTAAATAAAGTTACTCGTGCTTTTCGCTACTTGATCACAGGTATCCTTAAAAATCTTTGATCAATCTACGTAACCTATTTTTTTCTAACCTAACCTAAAATTTTATTTCAATGTATGTAATATATTTCTAGTTGTATTTATTATGTGATAGAAGTGACAAAGGAATTTTTACTTTACCACATCCTCCAAACTATAACTTAGTAGCGACAGAAAAATTTGGTAGTGATGCCTCCAGAGTCATCAAATCACAATCTACCTTCAAATTAGTAAGTATTTTCAAATAAGTAAATTTTTCCACTTCATATGGTCACTTAATTAATTATTTCGAGAGAGATAACATAATGTCAGCTATATTGTTTCGGATTCCGATTTTTTGACGTCAATGAATATTGTTATCCAATTAACAGATAGTAAAATGTGATTCTAATTAAAGTATTTAAGGTTTAATTTGGTTCTGTGGACGACCCATAAATGGAAAATATTTCGTTTAATGTCTGACGGAATACTTGAAATATTAACTATTGAAATAAAATATGATTGGAATTGTATAACATATAACTCTTATATGTATTAGTAGGGATTACCTCATTAAAAGCTTGAATATTAATGGTAGTATTAATCGAAAAAGACGCTTTTAACTAAAATTGTCAGAATCGAATTCCGCATACGCAGATTTCTATGGGTATGCCTACAACGTAGACACACCCATGAAATATTTATGTATGACGTAGGTTTTTTTTTTATTTTATGCTAATAAATTGTCCAAACTACAAATAATGGGACAGATTCCAAAAGACATTGTTTCGTTTTAACGTAATTATATCGTTTGAAAACTTGTTTTGGAATATAGCAGCGAAACATCTTGTAATATTTTCTGTGAGACATATTAAATTTTATCCTTAACAGCCATCGATCCATACATTTAAATAAATAAATTTTGAGCGTGGGTGCGATTTTGAAATACCTGTTACTTTGTCACGTATCTATTTTTTTAATTATTCTGATGCTGACTCTATAGGGCTCATAGGACCATTCATATCAATATTGTTTATTATTTCTTATTTCACACCAATAATATTGTTAGACTTCATATAATCGATAGAGTCAAAGTTATTGGTGGGATCCGTACAATCGATAGAAACCATCCAATTGGTAACACTCGTAAAATCGATGTAGTCGATACTGTTAGTACATTTCCTTTAGGATCGATATTTGGCACAATCCGTACAATAGTAGGATACGTAAAATCGGCAGTATCGATTTTTAACCGACTTCGAAAAAGGAGGACACGCTGTTATCAAACGAAATATATTGAGCGCCGACTTCAGAAATATGTACTAAACCAACATTTATTTCAATTATTTTTTACTTTGTAGTGACATAGAAGTCGGTTTTATTTTTTTTGTTAAAATTTTTTTTCTAGCAGGATCCGTACAATCGACAAAATCATTACAATGTGTAGAATCTTCACAATAATTAGTATCATAATTACGGGAGGCTATTTTAATGGTAGAATCTATATTGTCGATGGTATCGATACTTCTAGCAGGATCCATACGATCAGCAGTGTCGATTATATGTTTTGGACCACTTTCGTTATCAGCGTCACGTAGTTTTCATACAACACCAATGTGAGATGCCATTGATTTAAGCATTAGTTTTTTGTATGCAAATACATGTTATAAGCCTAGTAACTGGTATGTCGAGCGAGGCCGTGAGTAACAACTAGTTTTGTAATATTTTGGTCAGTCACTCATAGCAAAGGTCAAAGCACTTCCTGTACCTACGCAAATGCCTTACTACGCAAACCTTTCTAATATTTTCATATCAAAATAAGCTACTGTGATTCCATCTGCACGCACGCCCAATCGCCCATGCATTTTATTTTTACCTCCGACCTCACCCGACCTTAGGTAGGAAGTGTATCTTATTTGATACTGTTTCCAGATGTCCATGGGCGGCAGTAGTCCCTTACCATCAGGTGAATGAGAAGTCTGAAGTCAATCACAGAGCGTTGCCGCTCCTGAACACCACCATCACCACCTAATATCATTCTTTCATAAATCAGCCGGCGTCCACATGCTACCACCGAAACTCAAAAGTTGTTCCACGCTAGAAATAAATATAGCGGTGCTAGTTCCTCGGTCAAACTTCACTGGCTCGACCACCTTAATAAGTAGATTCATTAAATATACCTGCTACCCGTTCCTATAGAAAATGGCTAGATATAGAAAACGAACAGCCAGGGCAAAATTATCAAGGTTTTGTTTCCAAAAAATAAAATGGTTATAGCGTGAACGTAAAACAGGTTCCACTCATGTGCGTAAGAATATTAAGTTGAGACACCGAATCAGTCAGATTAACCTTGAATTGACTTAAATATATTATGCATAATATATAAATATCCATATTTTATTTCTAGCTTGTTTCGTAGTTATCCCCACGTGTTCATTATGTTAAGGATACGACAAAATCAAATCGTCATTCATCATTCATTCTTTATAATCAGGTTCAAAGGTGGAAGAAGCGCTACGACCACACCTGTTTCTATTATCTATTAGTGTTAATCCTGGCAAGTAGGCTCCAAGACTCTCTTACAGGTGCCGTTCCAAATTATTACTCAGGTAACTCTGTAACTGACATCGCATGGACGTAAAGGGGTGTCGGCGTGATCAGGATTCCCTTATTGAAGCCTCATGGAAGCCCCCTTAGCATAAACAAAAATTAATACAGGTACACATTTTTTTCGCCTAAAAATGCAGAATCCTTAGCATAGGGTGAGAAAAAATTTCAGAGATTAGACGACTATCTTTTAACGACTACGCCACTAGGTAATACCAAAAACCAAAGAAATTTTATTATGCCCTCTCGGTCACCGAAAATTCAGACTTCTAGGTTTATCCATAAGGAAGTTACAAGAATCATGATTATCCTGAATGGTAAGACTGTCTTATTTATTTATTTATTATTTATGCACACACACAATATAGATCCAAGAGGAAAAAAACATATAAAGAAATCGTATGTACAAAGGCACTGCTTATTTCTGTAAGAAATTTCTTCCAGCAGACCTGTGAGTGGATAGGGGGTGTAGACTGTAGAATGGTAGAATCTGTGTGTACTTATATAAAGATGTTAAAATAACATTACATATTATACTATACATACATATATAAATAAATACTTATGTATACATATATATATATATATACTATATATAAATTATATATATGAACTACTTACACAAGGAACTATAATACTCTTTAACTCGCTTTTTGAATACGGAAATAGTGTCAGATTCACGAATCTTTGGTGGAAGCGCATTCCACAATCGAACAGCATGCACGGAGAAGGAATAGGAATAGGAAGAAGTTTTATGGGAAGGAAATTTGAGTAGGGTCTTAATATGTCTGTCTTCTTTATTTGCAACATTTTTAATTTTTATTTTAAATGGGTTTAATACATAAACTTATAAATAAACTTATAGACACCAACTGACACCTAACGTTATCTATGTCAAGACTAACTGACCACTGTCATTCATTGCATGTTGTGGTTTGTTTATGGTCGATTTTAATAGCTCATCTTAACCATTCGTGAGTGAGCGGTACAAAGCCTTGGAATGTCAACACATGTTTTGTGCAATTTATTTGTTTCAATAACGATGAAACCCATATGCTTAGGGCAGAACCTGGGATTCATTTACCTTTTTCTATTTTTTTCGAGAGAGAACCCTTCAAAAGGTACCCGGTGCCGTGGGAGCGACACGGGGTTATGTGGGACTTTTACCGCACTAAAACCCCCCCCGGTGGCCGTCCTCGGCACTGATATAAAGGACTTCGGAATCTCCAAAGCCCCTTTTAGTCGCCTCTTACGACAGGCAGGGGATACCATAGTCCTATTCTGGTCCCGGAACTACAGGGACAGGCTTCATTTACCTGTATGCAAGCTAGGTCTCCCGATAAATTTGGGGAATACCTGGAGGATACCCCATAACGCCTATTGTATGTGGCAATGAGCAATACAGTAATTGAGTAGCATTGATAGATTAGTGATTTGAAATGGGGTCTTTCGTGGGTGTCCAAAGTTCGTATCCCAGTCACGATCTCGCCTATACTTTTGCGAAATTATGTGCACATTAGAATTTATCTATCATTTGCCTTTACAGTAAAAGAAAAATCATGAGTAAAAACCTACACGCCTAAGAGTTCGTTTCAAGTACAAGTTTAAAATCCTTTTTGAGCGATAAAAATAAGTAATCCAATTTGTTATCAAGTCATATTGAATCTCATAATTGTTAGAATTAAAATTATAATAATAGTTTTTAGATGACATGTATATTTGTAAGCCACTTAGTGGCAGAATAAGCGACTATGTAACAAAAATGTGTAACAACTAACAATTACCTTATTCACAAATAAACTGATTTGATTTGATTTGATTTGAGTACTTGATCAGCGTGATGAACTGTAACAACCCTAGTGTCAGTGCCGTGCTTATCAATGCTGTTACCAGCAAAAATAAATGTAGTCTGTAGTAATTGATGTCTCCGGAGTGGAACCAGGGTTCTACCACTTTTATACTTGTAATTTTTATTCAGGTCACTTATAGACAGCATGCAGTTCTAACGAATGAAGATTGTAATAAACTTTTAATTCATTTGTGAAAGTTATCAGTACATAATGTCGAAATGTATCCCAAGAGTTTCATTGAAACTCGATATGAGGGTGGCGTTAGTGTAGCACTAAGATACATATTTTTTTTTTTTTTTTTTTTTTTTTTTTTTTTATATTTGAACCTGACGATAAAGCAGACGTGCTACCTGATGGAAAGTAGTCAACGTCGCCTATGGACATTTGCAACACCAGAGGAGTCGCCAATGCATCGCCGGCTTTGAAGGAGAGCTCTTTTTGCACCTTTTTTGAAGAGCCCATGTCATAACGCTCCGGGAATACCTCAGAAGGAAGTTCATTCCACATTTTGCACGTCCGTGGCAAGAACGTCCGCGCAAATCGAACCGTGGAGGACCGCCACGAGTCCAGTTGGTGTGGATGGAACTTCATCCTTCGGCGAGTGGTGCGATGGAGGAACGGTGATGTAGGCACCAGGTCAAATAGTTCCTGGGAACACTCACCATTGTAAAGCCGGTAGAACACGCAGAGGGAACCTATGTCCCTCCGTAAACTTAAAGGTTCTAGCCGATCGGAAATCTTCGGATCGTTGACGATTCGTACTGCGCGTTTCTGTACGGAGTCAAGTGGGTTAAGTTGGTATTGGGGTGCTCCTGCCCAGAGATGCGAGCAGTACTCCATGTGGGGTCTCACTTGCGCCTTATAAAGCAGAAGGAGTTGCCCCGCAGTGAAGTACCGCTTCGCTCTGTTCAGAACGCCCAGCTTCCTTGATGCCAACTTCGCCTTAACGTCCAAATGACCCCGGTATTGCACATCACACGATATGTCAACTCCTAGGATCCCTATACTTTTATCAATGGTGAGTGGAATTCCCTGGAACCGTGGCGCTATGACGAATGGGGTTTTTTTAGCGGTGAACGCGCGAATTAAAAAGCGCCAGTAATATTTAAGAAAATTATACTTATGGAATTATTTTAGACTTCGTAAATACTTAAATACTTGAGGTTCTATATATTGTTGTTCGTTTAACTGCTCGTTACCTATATTTTTTTTTTTTCAACTAGCACACTTCACTCCAGGTCTAGTACTTCATTTCATACTTTATTGTTAAACTAACGCCATTATGGAGAGTTTTCGAACGGTTTTTCAACTGATTCCCTATTCCGCCCTCCATAGTTTTATCAGATACTAGCTGACCCAGCAAACGTTGTATTGCCATATAAATAAAAAAAAATAGGGTTGTACTACCCCTAACATTTACGGGGATGAAAAATAGATGTTAGCCGATTCTCATAGATACCGGATAAGCACAAAAAATTTCATCAAAATCGGTCAAGCCGTTTCGGAGGAGTATGTCAACGAAAACTGTGACACGAGAATTTTATATATTAGATATCCCATATTATAAATAAACATAGCGCCACCTAGCGTAGTTATGTTGATACTTTTATAATAGTAGCGAGTTAATCTGAGGACCTTTTGCGATGGGCGCTATTATGCTTACACAACGCCATCTGTTAAAGATACTTGAAACTATTTAAAGTATGCGACGTCTCAGATACAATGTAATTTTTAAATTAAATAACAGATGGCTCTTAATGTATGTTTTTTCACGAAATAATATTTAGGTATTTGGGATGAGGCATGAAATGTAAATCGTTGAACGATAACTACAGAAATATATGGGTGATTCTTACATAAGTGTGATTTTTATGACTTGACATTTTTGACAATTAAAAATGTTCCAAAACTTGTGTCTACATCACACCAAACAGTCCAAAACGATATGAAATATGTGTGCGTGTATCAGACATTCATTAATGCGTGTGATCCGTCTTAATTATTATAATAACACGAGTTTTACTCGGCTTGTTATCAACAAACTTCCTCCGCCATTATCTGGGGATACTCTGATTTAATTTGAGGGGCTGGTAATGATATTATCTTGAAAATGATCTGAGGCCGTCGGTTAAAATTAACCTATCATTCATCGTGTAAAATCTATGTTACTATGGAGGAATTGGTTATACTCGTATAGATCAAAGGGCATAATTATTATGCTATAAATACTATAATGTTAATGTTATTATATGTTAATGGGTATAGAGGTGGTAGAACTCTTCCTAGCGACATTGGTATTGGTACAGTGGTGGTTTTATAACGGCAGAATCAAGTGTATTTTCAAGGTTAAAACAATATTAAAGTCCATGGAAGAACCACAAATCGAAAACTTTTGCTGTGATATGACGATTTCAATTCCCAACTTACGTCATCAATATGCTTCATCGAGGATCTCAGAAATTGATACGGCTCATACGAGATTTGGAGAAATCAAACATTTTAACATATCTAATATTATGCATATCTTTCACATGCAGTAGATAATTGCAGTGTAGATTGAAATACTGTCTTGTTTCCTCGTATTTGGAATCCTCATAAAAACTTTTATTCATTCAAAATTTCATTAATTATCGTTAATCGATTTTTATCCCGCTATTCAATACAAAGCTATAGTTACACGGATTTATAATCTTCGCCAGACCTGCAACCTCTCGCCTTATTTACCATGGCTGCGGGCCTCATTTACAAAACCTCCATTATTCACACATTTATATAACAGAGTTAATGATTTTACAACAAATTGATAAATTAAATAAATAAATGAATTAGAAATAGAAATTTTGGCGATGATACGATCCAATAATACCGATCCATAAATACTGATGAGGTGTTAAGAAATGTTGAAAATTTTTAAGACAGTTATGCCTATCCTTCGCATTCGGTAAATGTTATTATCTACTTCTGTCTTATTTATAATAATAATTATGTTTTCGTATATAGTAATATGCTTAAAAATCTTCATCCATTCAACACTCATCGATTTTTCACCCCACTATTCAATACAAAGCTCTAGTTACACGGATTAATAATCTTCGCGGGACCTGCGACCTCTCGCCTCGTTTACCATGGCTGCCGGCCTCATTTACAAAACCTCCATTATTCACCAGCTAATTTCTAGAGACGATAGCTAAGCCAGTGACGTCATTGAAAATTAATAGTTTTGAATACTAAGCGATTTCTTTACAAGTGTCGTTTTAAGGTTTGTTAAAAGTTATAAAGTTCTTATATTGATACATTAATTGGACGTTCCATGCTAATAGTCACTAAATTTTCAAAGTAATTAGGTTATCATAAACGTGAGAAACTTACGTAGGTACCTACTTAAAAATTCTCGTCAATTTCCAAAAACCCATTTTTAATTTTTATTCTTGACTTATTTTATTAGAATCTTAGATCGAGCAATTCGGTTGACAACAGACCGGACTCTCTTTTTTTCTGGAGTTGGCTAAAGTTATCTTTAAAATGGAACAACTTTAAGAAGTATAATAGTATGAAAGATATACAAATTCGAATGAAAACACAGTTAGTGTGTTGTGTATGTCCATCGTACTTAAGCGAAAAGACCTATAGTAATTTAGTATAACGAAAATTGGATTGGTAACCAATATTCATCACTATCGCTTCTTATTTAATTAATTTAATGAGGTAACTGCCCCATATAAATAAACCGAATAATAAGTTTTAGTAATGTACGCTTAAAATTGGTTATCACTGGTTAGAAATTGTTTCTTCGAATGCGTAGATAAGAGATTTACAAGTGCAACCGTTTCAGTCATTGACACTTGCAGATCGTCTGCTATCAAAACTTTGCCTACCCGAAATTTAATCAAGCTGCAGTATGCGACAGTGACACTGCGGGCAGTTAATAATGTCGCAAGTTTCGCAGTCGAGCTGTGTCGAACGTGTCGCCAGAACTTGCAAGTTTGTTTAACTTCATGCTTCTCGCTTGCAAGATTGAATCGCTTTGTTATATGGGCTCTTATTAGGATTTATTTGTATTACGCAGAAGTTGGAAGAGTGTTTTTGTATGTTAGTTTACTTAACAGAAACTTTGTAGCACTAAAATACAAAATTTCACCAAACAACCCGAATTCCAATGACAATATAGGTAGTCGATAAAATCCTAAGTTTCGCAGTCGAACAATGTTGAATATGTCGCCAGAACATGCAAATTTGTTTAACTTCACGTGACTTATTTGAAGGATTAAATGGCTATATTATGTGGAATCTTAATTTTAAGTTTTTTGAGGATAAAAATTTTCTATCAGTATGGACTATGGACATAATTTTATTTCATGGTGATCTGAAATATAATTGAGAATTACAATGTAGTATCCTTCTTCCCACTCGTCGGCATCGCGATTGTTTAGCCTTTAAAAACAAAAAAAAGTTTAAAGACCACTGACACTGCGTATGACAGTGACAGCTCCGGATTCCTCACTTCTTTTTCGCGCTTCCAAGGCATCGTGATACTATTTTTTCAAAGTTTTGTTAAACGTGTATAGTGAAGCAAAGCTAGTGAAAAAATGAAGAAAATGGAAACTAGGAATGAAGAATCACGTCTGCGTAGTTGTAGTCGCAGTAGCAGGAATTTACGAAGCAATTCTTCGGATTGGATCACCGGTTCAGAGGTTATGTACAAATTACTTACCAGGTATGTAAGAAAATAATGCATTATTCACCTTTTACAGTATGTGTACACGACTATAAAAATGCCTAAATAACTAACATATTCTCAGAAAGAAACTATATTGTTCGAAAAACTTTCTCGTATCTACAACTTCAAAACTATTCATGCACGCCAATCTCGCTGTTGCACATTACAGACACCAAACGGTGCTCATATTCGCCATTAACCGTAAGATGCTTGCATTTTTATGCATGTAATTTAGCAATTAATGGTCCAAATATAAAATGCACCCGAGCCATTGAGTACGAGATACTCGTTGCGTCGCTTTGTCGACACTAAATGTTTCCCATGTTCACCATTAAGCACGAGATGCTGGCCCTAACATTTATATGTGGCAAATGTTCAAATATTCAAAGAGTCACAACCGTCGAGTACGAGATACTCCTAGTGTTACTTTGTTGACACTAAACGGTTCACTCATTCGCCATTGAGTACGAGATACTCGCGCTAACATTTCTATGTGGCAAGTGGTCGAATATACAAAGCATCAGAACCGTCGAGTACGAGATACTCCAAGTGTTACTTTGTTGACACTAAACATTTCACTCATTCGCCATTGAGTACGAGATACCTGCGCTAATACTTATATGTGGCAAATGGCTTGAATGCTTCCATCACTAGCTATTGCACTAACAATACACAGTATAAAGCATGAATGATTTATAAGCACCAAGCTAGAGCTGCTACAACACAAGGTTATGCCAACCCTGTTATACCAACTCTGACAAAATAATTTTCAGAACCAGCTATAATTTCAGGAATCGTTCATGGAGTTATTGCAAATAGCAAAACATATTTGTAACTTTATGACAAAACAGTGTCCTAACAGAAATGGAAAATATTATGTCAACATACTGGGACAACGAGTGAATACAATAATATCATCAGAGTTCTCTAAAATTGGGAGGTATGTGTGAAGCAACTGGATGAATAACATATTCCAATGAGAACTGAGGAAATCAACCTGGTACATTTTGATGCTCTTCTCAGAATAACACTTTAACTAGTGCTACCTATAAAGGTCATAATAGGTAATTTATGCTCCACCACAATACACACGATAAAAATATGTGCAATACATGGTGGAGAACAGAAAATAGGAATCATCACATTGCTGGTGCGCTAACCCATAACAAATATAACCCCGTGCATATAAGAATCTTATCAGGATTCACCGCACAGCATGATGCTCATGAGCTCATGTAACGGAATCATACTGAAGACATTGAAACTCACTTAGCTGCATTACAAATGATAGAAGACTAACTATCTTATCAGAAAACAATGTCTAAAATAGACATTTGTGACATAAATGTTTTATGCAGCACCCCGTTGCCAATTTGAAATTGGTTGAGATTGGTCGTTCCACACAAATCAATTGTGTTATATGATATTAAAATTTAATATATGGCGTCAAGATAAAAATCTTACAACATTGATGACAAAATTATCTTTGTATACTAGTTAATCCAATGCTCGATCGCAAATGGTAATAGATGTGCTCCTCACATTATCACATACACACTGGTGTATATACATGACAACTGTTTCATGTTAACCTGAAATAGAACAGAAGGCATGCTCTCTCAAAAGAACCACCTCAGGAGGACAATGATTAAGCAAACAAGACTCCGGCTTATTGATACTGACACATATCTGTCCAATATATTTTTAGTCACATGAAGAAAGAATACTATAAGTATCTCATATATTGGAACCAGCGTCTGAAGTCCTAGCTTTGATAGTAGCATTCTGTGTTAATACCTCAACACAATTGAGCAGAGTTCATTGATTTGTTATGGATACTCTATAGTTCCTACTCAATTTCAGCTGTTTATAAGCAAATAACAGGTACCTATACATGGCTCAAAGTAAACAATATTACATGGGTTATATTGAAGTACCTCTTACTCACATATATACAAATTATGTAT
Source organism: Epargyreus clarus clarus (assembly GCA_014595695.2). Classification (NCBI taxonomy): domain Eukaryota; kingdom Metazoa; phylum Arthropoda; class Insecta; order Lepidoptera; family Hesperiidae; genus Epargyreus; species Epargyreus clarus. The sequence goes on from JACTTY020000033.1 coordinate 3,189,613, forward strand.
AATAAAATTTAATCAGTTACCAGCTATATAAAGCTGTTTGATTTGATATCTTGTGGGCTAGGTATATGAATATCCTAACATCCAGATTAGGTGTATTTCAAGATATTGCGGATTTCAGGAAATACTCGTATTATTAAGGTATAACTCTAAGGAGATTTGTATCAAGGAGTACAATCAGAACTATAATGCACCACTTAACTACTGGTACAGAGTACCTACTTAAAGTCATTGAGCTTACATAACATATATAACTCTATTATATATAGATGTAACTTGAATTGAAGTTTTTAAATTATCTATTTAATACACTGGTTTACAGTGATAATCAATCCAGAAGTCTGGAGTTGTCTTTGGACACAAATACCTTTATGATTTATTCTAAGGCCAGGTACTATAACAATACCTGCAATACTATAACAATACAAATGTGCTAAATAATAAATGTCCATACTTGTAAATAATTCAAAAACCTTGTTTAGTATTACTTATTTATATGGCATATGTGACATAAATGCAAATATGTGAATGTCAAGAGTGAACTTTATGTACAAATGTGAGAATTTATACAAAATTAACATTTTGGATTTCGTTACACTTATGTTTCAGTGACTCAATAGGAATAAATACAGTAATAATTAAAGGTTTGGAAGTTCAGTCTACAAACATATGGGTAATTATTAAATATCTGCACATATTTTTCACTTTTACATGTACAGTAAAACTGCTTAAAATATGAGGCTGATCATCATGAAAAAATTGACTAAAGATTATTGGTGCCTATGTAATGCTCTACAACAGAAGCCTGGTACTCCCAACATTACAAAAAGCAATCAAATATTAATATACTACTTATATTGTTTCTTAAACATTTCCTTTAGCAACACCAGGTTTATATAGAAACATGCATCATACATTTATACACCAGTCATCAGGTCAAAAAATAACACAGCAGTCCATTAATCCTGGAATAAAGACAAGCATAATATGAGAATTGCTATTGCACTTAAGTCTTCATAATGTCTATGTTAGTTACACTAAAACTGAAATTGTTCTCATTTCATAATGAAGCTTAGGCTAAGGGTAAATAATGTCCACCATGGTAATATGTGACACATTAATGATATAAAAGTAATAACAATATTATTATATCATGTGAATGGCCAGCCATTAATATGATATCTTCTTTGGGTCTTTTATGCCTAGTGTGTATACCTAGATGCTCTTATAAAACATAAAACAAAGAAAGTAAGCTGCATGTCCAATCAATTTTCAAATGTAAATCTAGCATCCCTAGAATTAATAGGAATTCCTTATTCCTTATAGGAGTATCTGTCTATTGAAATGTATTATTTACGTTGTTAATAAGTGTAATTGGTGCATAACCGTTCTTCTTAACATTAAACAATAAATAAATAAATAAATTAGGGGTATGTGTGATGAACGTTACTATATAGGACACACATGGCAGACATCTGGCCTGGAACAAAGAAAACTATATTATATATACAAATTATTATTATAATTATTATATATAGAAGATTTATCTACTTTCCTTTTCTTAAAGAATTAAGATGGAGAAAAATGTGGGTAATAACTTTATAATTTATCACTGTCAGAGCTGTAACTAGAACCAGTTGTGTTAGTAATCATTACAGGCTAAGTAAGCCAGAACCCCATGGAAGTTATAAAATATTTGACTTATTAAAACTAAATTAATCCTGGGAATGCTCAGCATAAATACTTTTGAGTCAAGATAAGCTTTTCTGGTCTAGTCATGAATGGGGTTTGAAATAATCATATACATAAATACTGCTATGAAAACTGATATCAACTTTTACATACACATAACTGATAGTTACACACATTTTTACGAAAAGATGTTAGATGGAAAGTCAGATTGGATTTCAAAAGGAAACACATCATAAGCTTTCCAACCAACCATATAGATATGTAACTTTACAGAGGGCATGCATAAGCATGGTACAGCAAAAAGTATAAGTAACTTTTGCAAATCTGATATATACCTACAAAAACAGGAAGTCATATAAAACTTAAATGTTTCATTGATCTAAGAATGATCATGTCGTCCCTCCTGAACATGCACACTAATATAAAGAAACAAAGTAGGTATAACACCCAATATTATACCGGGTATACCTACAACATAAAATATAAATTTATCTCACATGGTTCATATATCATCCCAAGATCAAATCAAATACCCAATCATAATTTGTCAATAAATAATGGTATTAATTCCTTAATATTCAACATGGGATGGCTTCCTATTTTAATAATATTGGAATACATACAATGTACCTACTGGTACATTTAAGTATAGTATTATATAAAAGTACATTATTATATAATGTACATCACATATGAAACATATTTATACATATATTGCTATATAGCAAAGGAAATAGTATTATTTGTGTCAATAAAATTGACCAAGTAATTCATTCTACACATAATTATGACATACTATGGAGGGTAGAAAACATATTTTCGACCTTGTATGTATTTATTTTTTGTAAGGTGCAAAAGCTTGAATTGGATAATTATTAATACTGACTAAATTACAATATTACTATTATTATTATTATTATTGGCCAATTTTAGTAATAATATATTTAGAGAAAAATATTGCATTATTATTGCACTGAATATTATTTCATCTAATTCAGAGGTAATCTCACTTAGTACTATGTGTTTCAGAACATTTCATCCATATTATACAGTAAGAGTGAATATTCAGTTAGCAATCCTAATAATTATGTATATTTTATAATTATACCTAATTAAGAGAAAAAATTCTTATTAATATGATATTTTCATATTGTATTTTTATATATATATATATATATTATTATTGAGAATAAATCTCACTAAGCACTATGGATTTCACAACATCTCATCCATATGATGCAGAACAAATAAATATTCAGCAATGTAATTAAATCCATATAATAATATATATGTATGGTAATAATTCTTTAATTTAATTACATGTCCCATTGTTGCAGTTGTCTCTAAACATCTACATTGTAATTCTCAATTATATTTCAGATCACCATGAAATAAAATTGAAAATTAGACGAGCTTACCTGTAAGCGAAGTCTGATTATAATTTTATGAATGGTGATCTGAAATATAATTACCCACCCTCCCAAAATCAAAACCCATACTGCAACAATAAGAACAAAAGAGTCTCCTAGATATAGACAGCATGCATATTATCAAGGAGACTAAGTTGGAAATGATAGACTCTAAATTAAGTGAGGAATCCGGAGCTGTCACTGTCATACGCAGTGTCAGTGGTCTTTAAACTTTTTTTTGTTTTTAAAGGCTAAACAATCGCGATGCCGACGAGTGGGAAGAAGGATACTACATTGTAATTCTCAATTATATTTCAGATCACCATTCATAAAATTATAATCAGACTTCGCTTACAGGTAAGCTCGTCTAATTTTCAATTATGCAACTAACCCCGAATATGATTGGATTCATACCTGCTGCAGACAATAGATGCATTGTTATTCTTAAAGACTAAATTATCGACATGTTGTACTAAAACATCTAAACTAAATTTAATCATGCTTCTCGAATACGAGTGACACTGCGGGCAGTTAATAATGTCGCAAGTTTCGCAGTCGAGCTGTGTTGAACGTGTCGCCAGAACTTGCAAGTTTGTTTAACTTCATGCCTCTCGCTTGCAAGATTGAATCGCTATATTATATGTTCTCATTAAGATTTATTTGTATGACGCAGAACTTGGAAAAGAGTGTTTTTGTATAAAGTGGAAGTAAAAACCAAGCTAGTTAGTTGACCTGATGGAAAATAATAACTAGAGTCTGTTTATCTATAAATAGTTAATATCCCAAGTAACACTGGAATCACACTTGTGGGTGGTGACTTAATGCCCAGTTATATTGAAGGACTCACTTAAAACTCTTCATTTTATTATTATTCAATGTCAGTATTCTTCTTCCCCATCACCATTCTTCAAATCCAAACGCAACAGTACCACAATGAGGCTATACTACAAAGTAGCATATTGGCGGTATGTTACACTTAGAGTGAAGATTTCTCCCACTTTGTAGGACTAAAACGTCTAAACTAATCAAGATTCCCGGATACGAGCGACACTGCGGGCAGTTAATAATGTCACAAGTTTCGCAGTCGGGCTGTGTTGAACGCGTTGCCAGAACTTGCAAGTTTGTTTAACTTCATACCTCTCGCTTGAAACTTAATTACTATTATTACGCGTATCTTTTAAAATGTGGTGTTGATGTCTCGTACAAGACTGAAGATTAGATTTTAAGATTTTTTTAAGTTGTCGATATAATTAGTAAGTAAGATGTCGTTTTTACTTAAAATTCTTGACGCAGGGTTACCAAAATTGTAGTATAAAAGGTTCTACATTTGATCCTACACATTTGATCCCCAGTTAGACATTTAATTTTCTGATTATGGTGACAAAACTCTACTGATTACCTATTATTTTTAAAAGTTTAATTTTTGTAACCGATATATGACACGTTATACTTTTCCCGCAACGACCAAAATTAGAGCATTCCTTACCATCTTGTCTGAGGGCCCTACACATAAAACAAAATTACTTTTACACGACAAAAAGTTGAAACGGAATAAACGGAATAACGGTTTGTTTCTTAAACGGTTTCAAATTCGTTTAAAATCGAATCAAGGCGAGATGTAAAAACCGCGAGAGCTAAGAGAAAGTTACAGCATCTTCCCATACAATATGCCCGCGCCCTTATTATAGTCTAGGAACTGAATGCATTATAGCAACTTTCATTTTATTTTTCATTATTTTTAATTTCAAATTATAAGAAAAATCTCATAAAGAAGATTTGTCGATCAAAATATAGTTCAAATAACGGCTAATAATAATAATGAGTTGTAACTTACAAGAAAATTACTAAAAAACGATTTTAAATTATTGTTGAAATATTATAATGTCAACAAAATTAGTTTACTTTAGTAAGTACGAGAAATTGTTTACAGTAAAATAATGGATTTTTAATTATTATATTTAAAATAATTATTAATAATACAATTATTTTTTTTTAAGAAAAGATTGAAATATTTTTTGACCTAAACCAGGCGACCGTCCCTCGTACTACACTGAACCGTATGAGATAGAAAAGTAATAAAGGCTCAATCTCGCTCCGAAATTGAGTTACGTGAATATGTTGCGTTTCCTCCTCCATATAATGTCTTTTTAACGGCAAAGGTGAGGATGACGGGGAAATTTCGACCTGAAATTTATTGAAATTGATTTTAATTTGCATAGTATATGCCTCTTTATTGCAAGCAAGATATATGTGCTAATTTAGGAGCGAAACACGTGTTGGTGGTGTTATGTATGGTGGTGTATATTTTTAATTGCATCTGCACGCATCTTTTGTGGGAGGGAGGGTGGTACATACGGCATGGTTTAAAAAATATATACCATCATAGGTACATATTGGTAGCGGATTGTTGCGAAGTAGTTTTAATCTTAACTTAATAGCATGGATTTTCGCAAAGCAACGCCTGATACAATTAACTATCCTAATTTTGTCTTTAAATTTGGTAGTATTTTATGAGTTTAATAATAATAAGAGGTTTTTTTTATTGTTACACAATTTTTAATCAAATAATCTTTATTTTTAGCAATTTTACATAATATATAGTCATTATCTGTATAAAAAGCGTTCATAAATAAGTCCCAATTACTAACAGAATAGACATTCAGTACCTACAGAAAATAACTAAGATTTTAAAGCTTAACGACTAATAGCGCCTGTAAAAATTCTCATAGCAATGGCTGCTTAGAGAAAATAGCATATTTGACGAACACTTTGCTATTAATTTTACCAAGGCGCTGGCAAATATTTGCTCTATTATTTCATCATTTACGTAATAGAGGTCTTTATTGAAAATGAGAAAATTTTACCACTTATTTTTCGTTAGAATCTTATTTTCTACATTTTTTGCTCTAATTTGTTTCTATGAAGATTACATTCAATAACTAATACTAACTTATTCGATATTTCAACCTACTTAACAAGTTTGTTATACGTACTACAACACATATTTTTTTTTTATATTTAAGGAGCAGACGAGCATGTGGCCCACCACATGACGAGTGGCCACTGCTGTTCATGCACATCTGTAACCAACACCATAATGATATAGAACAGTGTTTCTTACATAACCATCTATCGAAATGGTGAATGTCTCACCGCTAAGAATAGGTGTGAAAATATAAGGTTACGCAGTTAATTAAACACTTTCTTTGGAAGAGACGGTTAAAAAGATACCGTAATGAAATCACGGAATTTCCTTTAAGAATGCAAATACAGGAAACAGGTTGCTTAATAAAGAAGGAAATTAAACTTTTGGGTGGGCAAACAAAAAGTGCAATTAGCGCTTTGATTAACAACTGTTTGTTAGTTGCCCCGAAATATTGCGTAAGGGTTAGAGGGTGGCTCAAGGATATTTTAGACTTAGTAACAAAAAAAAAAATAACGTTTACGACATCGCCAGTTTTACACAGCACTTTTTTACAATTTAAATTCAGGTAAATATTTTAAATCATACCCATTTCTAGCCTGTAGGATTTTAGTGCCAAGAGGGTAGATGCCGGCTAGTTTACATATAAGGGCCGCTTTAGTTTTAAGGAGTAATAACGAATCTGTGATCAGCTGACATCGAATTCCGGTTCTAATTGAAACTCATTAGAGATTTTCATGGAAAGCAGAGATCACTAACTTCAGATAGAATTCCTGTTCTCGTATATGGAGTTCATTAGAGATTTTCATGGAAGGCAGTGATCGCTTCAGGTGGACTGCAAGCTCGGTCATCCATTACTGTCCTTTGTAAGTTCACCGCTGGGAATAGGCTGCTAATCTGCTAAATGTACTTTTATGTACGTACCTTTTTTTTTGGTTTCGAGGGGGAAACCTTCAAAAGGTATGCGACCACACATACCGCCGTCCTTCCTGCGGTTGCTTGCCGGACGGTTCGAGCTACCAATCTTGCCGCCGGCGACCCCGAAAGCTCTCTTTTAGTGGCCTCTTACGACAGGCAGGGGATACCCTAGCCCTATTCTAGTTCCAGAACTACAGGAACAAACGTATCTACCTACTACTTATGAATACATTCAAGGAGTTTGGAATCTCGTACAAATGTAACATTATAAATTTCGCCACCAAGCGCAACGGCGAGCATTCGCGACTTTATTCGCACTAAATCGCAAATTCGATTAAGACGCGCCATTTGCCCTATTAATTCCACTAGCTCGCATTTAATTGTACTTTCGAGACAGTGATGTAGTTGTTGTATTTACTTTGGTAGTTTTATTACGTAGTAACTTAAAATTACTCCGATTTCATATGTATATTTTTTTAATACGAACATTTATATTTTTACCCGTCTGCGTATGGGGTCCTTTGACACGCTGGATTTTAATATAATTATTATGAGTTTTTTTTTCTATAATATAGTAGTAGCAGACGAGCATGCAGTCCACCTGATGGTAAGTGGCTACTTCCGCCCATGGACATCTGTAATCAACCCCAGATGGGATTAGATATTCCTACCAGAGGTCGGCCATAGATGCGCCGCTACCCCTGAGGCCAAAGCTGGAACGCCTCGGAAAAGTATGTCTCTCTTACCGTACCCTTCAAAACGGAACACAGCATAGGCGCTCCTGTTATTAGGTAAAATAGGTGTGGCGGTAATGCCGTCGGAGTCGAACCACAAAAGGGTTCTACCACCTTGTGGTGACTTCTGTAGAGGTGTCGTTGAGTTTGTCTTAATTGTAGGAGTGACATAGGCCATATGTTTATTTCTATTATAATTCGTTATATGCGTTGTATATTTCTGAGGTAACTGTCGTCTTTCCTTTTATATAAAACTCTGAATGACCAGCTTGTTGGAGCAATTACCATACTAGCCTGATAAGCAGAGGGTTCCGGATTCGATACCTGGAACACAACATAGTGATTTTAGATTTCGGTGCTGCTCTTATCTTAACTGGTTAAATGTAGGAGGCTTTTATTTCCGTATATATTACAACAAAATCTTGTTATTAGTAAACTACATTTTTTACCAATATCATCATCAAAAACTACACCCATCCCAGCACAAAACGAAAGCATTTGATCGGGTTTCGGCAATTACAGATTTGCTTTGCAGATCCCTCCGCATGAATAATACATACGCGTATGTAAATATCTATTGATTATTATCAGAAGACTGACGTTGATTACATATATCCTGGGACTTATGTTCGGGCGTTTCAAGTGGAATGCGTAATAAAATTTCTTATTGGTTTTATTATCAGAAATTTTATGAGAATTGTTGAAGACGAAGAATGTTAGTTGGGTGTAAGTTACTTAGTTTTTGGTAAGCAGAGGATTATGTAGATAGTATTAGTCTAGTTTGGCTTCTTATGATAGGAGTCCGGAATTCGAATACTGCCAATTCTCAGTTGGTAGAGTTACGAACCCTTTTACAATCCGAGAGATGGGCCTTTTTCAGCAGTAGTTTCATCAGTGGTTTCTCTTCGTAGTCAGCCCATTGCTGTCCCATTGAGCCGTGGTCATGGCTCTTCTCTCAGAGCGTGACCGACTTAGGCCAACTCGATTAATAGATTTCATATAACATTGAGATTTTTTTGGGTCGATTCAGGCGTGTAAGTATATTGCAATATTGAACAATTTACGCATTGAATAATTAATTTTTAATGCGCTCATAAGTTCAAAAATTAGACATTTTAACCTAAGACCCTCTTAGGGTCGAGTTTCTAACCATTAGAATGTGCAATGCCATGCTGACAGTTCTTCTTCTTCTTCTTTCTCAACCATTCGTCACTCACTGATGAGTGTAGGTCTCTTCCAATGCACGCCACTTTTTTTTGGTTTTGGGCTTTAGTTGTTCAAGATAATCGAATTGTAGCGGATAAACTACAAGAATTACCCGTTACAGTTTTCTTATCACGTACCTACGAGTATAATTGCAAACAGAATAGTGACCGCGTCTACGCATAATTTCAATTCAATTCTTGAGCACCGCATAAGCGCTTGTAATTGAGGTGGCACTAAATTAGACTCAAACTTAGTTCAAGCACGCTCCAGATAACTTACTACCGGCGTTTCGAGCTCGACGATATGAAGCCGCAAGTGTCATCCACAGGAACGCGATGTAAACTTGATTAAATTTTGTCTCAATCTGGACCAACTAAATAGCGTGGCAATATATTTTTAATAAAATCGGGTAAGTGCGAGTTGATTTTGCACGCGCAGGGTTCTGCCAAGGAACAAGAAAATCTAGGTTCCGCCCTAAAATATTTATGACGAAATATTTTTATAGGTACCTGTTTTTTAATTGTTCATTAAACAAATCGAAACATCTCCTCCGAAATACCGATTCTTGTGTGAAAGCGGTAATCGGTTTATTATTATTTATTTTTTTGTAATTTTGAGTATTACACATTATAATATTTGGTCGCTATACCAAGGTAATAAACGTCTTTAAAATTTCAAATGTCTATCTATTACAGTTCAAATTATAGCAGGGAAGCTTAGTAATAAGTTGCCGTTTATGCTCATTGAGTACGGAACCCAAGTAGAAAAGCATTTTGGCCAGCGAGTACGGGAAACAAATGGAACGATATTTTATTTAATTAAATCGCTTTTCGTTAAAACCACAAATCCTTATGTTTTTCTCTTCTAAAGGATATGAGCCTTATAAGAGCACTTAAATAAAATACGATAGTGACTGTAACAATATAGTTAATGATTAGGCGTTATAACTTAGTCCTAGGGCTTACTTTATAATAAAAAAACAATGGTACAATTACAACTGCGAAGTATAAATGTTGCTCAAAAGAACTGAAACGTGCAGCAATACAACAAACTTAAAGCAGCATATTGAAAGTTGTGAAAAAATGTTTTTTTTTAAATCGATTATTTTTAGTTAAAAAAATCGATTTTTGGAAAATCGATTATTATTTGGTAAAAAAAAAATCGATTAATATAAAAATCGATTTTTATATTATCTCTCCAGCCAAGTCACATCCCTACTTAGTCCTACAGAACCTCTGTTTTATATGGAGTTGGTTACAGAGGTCCATGAGTGGCAATGACCATTTGTAATCAGTTTTTTTTTAAATAGAAGTAGCAGACGAGCATGCAATCCACCTCATGGTATGTTGCTACTGCCGCCCATGGACATCTGTAATGAACCACCAAATTAGTTTCCTACCTTAGGCACAGTAGAAATATGGAACAGTATGGAAACTCCCTACAAAGCGTTCGAAACGGCACATACACACAAACATGCGCATCGACGAGGCCCCTACCTTCTAAAGCTGAGATGCTTCGGAAAAGTATGTCTCCCTTACCACACCAGAATGAGTGAACAATGAACTGCATGCTCGATTGGTAGTTCAATATAATATTTTTTTAAGGTAGTGGTTGTGCCTTATATGGGATTAGATATTTTCATTACCAACATCGTTTACTGTTCTAATTCAGATTGGATTCGGATTACCATGTCGATAAATCACGTATAACCACCTACATATACATTTATATAGGTCTGTGAGAATTTATAGGCTATTACTAGAAATGCCAATTACGCAAACAGTTTGATTGAAGCAAATAATTGCATATGAATAAGGCTTCAATCAATGATTAATTTGTTCATAAATCCTAACCTTTACTCTTACTTACATCACTATTTTATTTGTGAATAAGAAATATAATCTAATAATAATAACATCAAAATACCGTTATTTTATTAAGTTACAAGAGTAAGCGAGTTAGCTCTGCAAAAAGCAGTGATTAAGAGACTCGGTTCTTGATCGAGAGGTTCTAGGTTCAAATCCCAGGCACGCTTGCACATAAGCTCTGATTTTTCAAAGCTATTTGCGTACTAAAAATTAAATATCACTTGCTTAAAACGGTGAAGGAAAACATTGTGAGGTAACTAGCATGCCTGAGAAATCTTAAAAAAACAAGTTTTCAAAGGTATTTGGAGTCTACCAATTCACACTTGGCCAGCGCGGTGGACTATGGTTTAAACCTTCTCATTCTGAGAGGAGACCCGGCCCCAGCAGTCCAACAGTAATAAGTTGATGATGAAGAGGAAGCGAACATGCAATCCACCTAACGTTAAGTGCCTATTACTGTCTATAAACATCTGCAATCAACCAGTGATAAGAGAAGATTCTTATCTGTAGCACAGTATAAGGATATATTTCTACTGTGCCTGTAGTTGGTCACAAAAGCGCTATCTAATAACAATGTTGTTATGATAAGTCTGTCTTCTTTACAACATCCTTCAAAGCAGAACACAGCACTGCTTAACACTGTTGTTATTAGGCAGAAATAGACGTAGCGGTGTTGCCATCCGAGTCGACCACAAGGGTTCTAAAACCATGTAGCCTTTGGTGTTTAACAAAAAAATCCTACCACCATTAAAATACTTTTTTATTTATTTTAACAAAGTAGCTTCCTTTTCATTAAAATAGGGTGTGAGCTTTCCAAAATCACATCCATAATTCAAACCGTTCCTTATTGTAAAATGGGTCCCATAAAAACGGCTATAGAGCTCGATAACTCAAAACGTCGATTAATTTTCAATTCGCCGCCTCCGTCGGCCAAACACGATCGTATCGACTCGAGGAATTAGCTGGTGAATAATGGAGGATTTATAAATGAGGCTCCGTATCCGCGGTACAGAGAGGTCGCTATCGTAGGGATTATTAATACGTGGAGTAAGAGCTACGTATGTACGTAAGTGAATTAATTAGAACTATAGAGTTGAGCTTGCTGTTTTCAGTTAAGTAACAATAGATAAACGGTTTGTTATTACTGATTTCTGCAATATAATCTTTGTTTTTGTTGACAAAACCTTCAAAAAGTACCCGGTGGTCATTATAGCGCTACATAGATAACTCTGGAATCTTCAAAGAAACGCAACCCGAGTATCTTGAACGCGGCGTCCTGGTGGGCCTGCGCCCTGATGAACTTTTACGCTCCAGCAGCTTCAGGAACAACATACCTTCATCCTTCCCGGGCTTGTCGGCTGGATGGTTTGAGCTCTTACTATTCCTGACGGGTTTGTCCCCAGATGCCCCCTATAGTCACCTTTACGACAAATATATATTTATATTGATACGGTAATTCTATTCTAGTTCTGGGACTACAGAAACGGCTATATATGTACCTAATGTTACGCCTAACTTATAGTTTGACTGTTGTGGTAGGACAGATAGATTATATGAAAAGTTCCGACTTATTTCTAAGGGGAAATATGCATCTGTGGCTTCTAAATAATCCAATCCTATTTTGGAGTTGATTCTATTGACCACTTACCATTACAAGAACTGCATGCTCATTTGCTACTTCCATTTGTTCAAAGATTTTAATGATATGGCTTGGCTGCAACTTACTATACATACATAGGTAAATAGTAGTTACTATAATGCAGAAAACAATCTAATATCTGAAATAGCGTGGTTAAAACGACTTACTATTTCCCCTTACACTCAAGTAACATCTCATCTGCAACGAGTGGTTTAAACTGCTGAGTTATGTTCCAATAAAAATCTAAATCATTTTAACAACTTCACCAGCCATATAAACTTTGCAAATAAAACTAAAGTGCTGAGTTTCGGAACAGCTAAGTGTAGTGGACCAAGGTATGGACGAGATTTAGGGTCAATACTATTTCTCGTGTTAAACTTGTAACTGTAAACAGTGGTGGATTAGCTTGTTTTGCCAACGCTTTGTCTTTGATTAATAAGTATATATTTACAGAATATATACGAAAAGCAGAGTAAATAAACAAAGACTAAAGATCCCAGATCCTAGAAACTAGAATAATTAATCTGAAATAATCGTTTCGGTAAAAATTTCATCGGCAGTTCATTCTGCAAACCTTTGTATTTCTTTGTTCTTTGTTTTCTTCCATATAATAACTGCATCGTCGCGTAGATTTCATCAGTCTTTTTCTGATCAGATTGATCAAATCGTCATTTCATACACACTTCATACAAGATAGATCCTCTAATCTGATGAAAGGCCATAATAGTACGAATCCCAAGATAGATTGCAACTGGCTTCATTAATTTGAAGATCACGCCAATTTTAAGCGACGGTATTGCAAGTCGTCAGCACCATAAAGTTACTTGGAATAGGGGATAAAAACTAAAACTTCTTTAGGAAACTAACTTCTTCCAGTCATTTGTTATAAATTTCTGTGACATACGAGTAAAGATCTAAGATCTAGAAGACTCCACGACCGCAAGTGTAAGAAAAGCATTAAACTCAACCGCCCGAGATGAAAATGAAAGATTCAATTTGGAACTTTCCAAATCGAAACTAAGTTTGAGTGCTCAGTAATTTGTTGGTGGATTTCAAAATCGAATGCGGCCGTTTGTTCAGGTTTAAAAGTGGAATTATTTATTGAGTTCTGGAAGTTTTTGAATTTGATTTACTTTGATGAGGTGCGAGTGACGGGCACGGAAGGAGCCTTTCGTGACGTTTTTGAATTGAACGTCTTTGAAACTTAATTATTTGAATATTTCAAGTGGTAAACCTTTTTCCCCTTAACATAGGTACCACTTCAATTTTAATTACAATTCTGTTTATGGTTAAAAAAGGTAACTGAAACTTGTTAGGTTGTGTTAACGCAGAATATGCCCAAATGGAACCTTCCAACTTTCTCTAATACTCAATTTACCACATCTGTAATCTGCAATATCTCATCATCAGAGATTTTCGATTTTAGAGATCATACGGTACAAAAAACACTCATAGATACTCCAAAATGTAAATTAGCTTAAAATACTTCACTCTCAAGGAATTAATTGTACCTAAAAATACCTACTCTTTTAGAAACTATCTTTTAGATTCTATTACATTTACTTCACTGATTTTGTTTACGCAGTTTACTTCATGAAGCTTGCAGACACAGCAATGTTTTCAAGTTTTCTTTGTGTTTCACCTAAATATGTTGGGGGAACGAGTAAAACCGGCATTGTGTACATGAGCGATGATGCCGTTTGTCCTACTTAGCGTGGCCACCGGACAGATGTAGCGATAGCATACTACAGTAGGGCTGCTTGTGACCTGCTATATATTATGAGATATTGTACTTTTAAAAAAAAAACGTCTTTTATTCGAGGTAACGTATCGTGGTTTGGTATTGTCGTTATAAGAATCTGCCTTATCTGGTATAAACAGAGTTTTTGAACACCTCAACTAAGTATAACTTACATACGAGTACATACTTACATGACGTGTTCCAATTCATCCTACAAAACTAAATTATCAATAGTTAGTTTATTTCGCTCAAATAAACTTATAAGTATACCAAATTAGTATAATTACACGCTTTTATTTATAATAATGAATAATTCAATACTAAATAGGTATTCGTGTTGGTTTTTCGGCTTTTGCGTGAAAAGTAGCCTATATAGTTTTTATAAATCAATCGATCGATCATAATAATTTCGTAGTTGCATTATTTCTATATCCACTCATAATTCTGTCTTAGAATCAAAAGTAAAGATTGTACTATCATTTTTTGGTTTCAAAAGTGTTTAATGCAGCTGTGAATTGCATAGTATTTCTATTTTATAAAACCTTGATATTTAACAACCCTACGTAATGTTCCCTTTTTTCTCCGACAGTCCGAGAAGAATAGCACCGTTGTCATCGCTACGAGGCGCATCATAAGAGATCAACGCAGCATAAGTCGGGATTATTGGTGCTTTTGCTTGTTTCAGCCGTGGTGTGAAGTGCTATGCTGTATAAAGCTGGTTTGAAGGCTGTTTTTGTACTATATAAATAGCATATAAACGAATATACATTTCACCTGATGTTAAGTACCCACTGCTGCCCATGAAATGTTATCATACCAGAAAAGATTGTACGGTTGTCACCTTAAGGTTGACACCATACGATTGTCACCATACGGTCGTCACACTTAAAGACCTGAAGTCGGTTATTGAGGAGTAAGTTAGAATGCCTCGGATAAGAAGGTCTCCCGTTCTAAACACCGTTTTAAACTAAACATTGCTGTTTTTAGGCAGAAACAGATGAAGTTGTAGTGAATGTAGATGGAAATGTTTATGTACATGTACACATGATAATGGGTGGTGGTGATCGCTTAACATTAGGTAATGTGCCTGCTTATTCGCTGTTAATTATAGAAACACTGAAGCATGGTGTTCTTGTTTACATAAGCTTTTTAAGTTATGTTTCAGGTAAAACACCTGTATTAACTTTAAGCAGAAAGCAGAGATAGGTGTGGCGGTGGCGCCCCCAGCCATTTAACTACGAAAAATTTACGCCAAAAGTGTCTATCTGCTTCTGAAGGAATTAAAAGTCAAAAAAGACATCAAAGTTCATTTAGATACTTTATTTTGATCTTTATTTCTCTAAGCCCAACCGTTGATAACGGTTCTCGTGGAAACACTATAGGGGAAGCTTCAATGAAATATTTTCAAAACCCACCCCCATACAGATGTATAAAGGATATTAGATAAAATAAATGACAATAGATTGAACAAGTGAATCGCTATTGTCAATATATTATTGATGCCACGTGACTCGACACTTTGTATAGATAGTGCGCTCAAATGCATTGATACTTGAATCTTTTTTCGTATATTTTTTAGTCGTAGTACGTTTCTGTCATGCACATTTTATTACGCATGCTAGGTCTTTAGACTGTACGTATGTGAAGTCTTTAAATATTTTGATTTTTTACTTTTAAGTAACAAACGAATATTATGACATTTCTGTGTATTCGCTTTACAGCAAGTTCTTGGAGTTATGAGGTGAGCAGGAACGATTTTTAAAATGCTTACGATTAAATTACCAAACGAGCAGTCCTTTCGATGGTAAGTTATCACTGCTACCATGGACGTTTGTAACATAGAACAGGGGTTATACGTCAACTGAGTGACTGATGAAGACTCAGAAGTTCACCCATACCATGGACACATAGTGATTTTAACGGTTCTACCTTTCGAATATGATTTCAAACTGAAATGTTGTATCCATAGATGTGATCATACCTATTACGTCTAAGTTGTAATGTATCGTTGCATTATCACATAACAAGTCAAAAGGAGCAGCGCTCCAATATTATTATTATTAAGAAATATGACTTCACAGCCAAACGTTGAGTCATTTACGAGTAGGTATTCATTATTAGTTTGGTGGAACTCAATTGCAATTTTCAATATATAGATGGCTACTGCATGTGAATATGCGAAAAGCATGTTATTGAAAATATTCACGTGAATATTCCTATAACCCTCAAGACGTGGACGTCGTAGCAAATCCTCCACCGTGTTGTCGCAGCGCTCGATACAGCGTTTATATTAAAACTCGATGCGGCCAGGAAATTGCCGTCATACTTGATCACAAACTGTCACTGATTGCGAGCGTTAGTGATGGGCGGAAGCGGATTGTATCTTTATAATATCGGTAATTGGAAATATTTTTTCTTTCTGTAAGTACAATATATAATTCTAGAAAGGCAACAATTCTTTGTTTCTATGAGTCTTCAAAAATTCTTAACTTCATATGTGTATGTTATAATTCTAGATCGCAAGTTTAATTCTGACGCAACCTAACAGTGTTCGACGTTTATTTCAATATTTTATCTTTTAATTTCTAAAAATGTATATACCTTAATTACAACATTTCACACAAACCGTTGTTTATATTTTCAGAATATAATTGAAAAACAATTATAAGTATTTTAATAATGAGCAAAATATGACATACTCAAATTTCTTCTTATAAAATATTGTACTATGAGGGCAGCGTACCGCGCGACTAACTGCTTTTCTAGTTCAATATGCAACCGCTTGTCATCGTATGTAGTTGTCAGCTACAAAATGAAAAAGAGATGCTAACCGCGCGGTTAGCCGGATCCGCAGTTATCGCTTGTTTGCAATAGAAGTTAGTATCATGTTAGCTTTCCGCTCCGCTCATCAACCAATCCACCCGATTATTCTTTTCTTCGTCTAACTATTGTTGCATCTCGAACCTGTATTCCCGAGCTCTAAGGTCCAGATTCCCGACTTAATGCAACTGGTAATGAAACAGAAATGAGCGGTGAGCGTTCTTTGAGGATAAATGAAACGCTTTGTTTTTCATTGGTTTGTTTATTTAGTTGCTTAACAAAAGTTTGAAAGATTCCTAGTGAGTGTTATATACGAAGTGCAGGCCATCAATCTTGTTGTTTTGATAATGTGTGAGATGAACGTTAAAACTGCTTGTGGATATAAAACTTTTCGAAGCTGTGATGTATTTTGTTGGGAATTTCAGATGAAGTTATGAAATATTTTGCAATATGTTTCACCTTTATTTTTGTTTGGCAACTGGCTCTTGTTTGTCTAATACTGCAAGCGCAACGTTATCTGCGCTATATAACTGGTTTTAGTGTCGTTATTTTTTATTACGTATTTTTGACAGAAAACTACTCTTTTGGAATGACGGCACTTATAGCTAATATGTCATTATATTGCCATTAAAAAGCAAACGTGTATATGCAAATTTTCAGCTCAATTGGTTGGAGTTAACTGGTTTTAAATTCAGTTTCAAGATTCTCACGTACTGCCGTATACTACCAGACCTTCGTTTATTATTTCTATAGGGCTGGTAGTTTGAATTACAGTCACCGCTTTTTACTTGGATTGGATGATCCGCAACAATCATAAAAACGCAATGTCTTTTTAATATCTCCAACCGCTTACCACTTAAACAACAAAAGTTAGTTTTATTGTGTTTCTAAAGACAATATTCTTATTGCTGTACACAATAGAACATATCAGAAGCTAAGCCCAAGTCTCGAGATATATTTGGAATTCCCGCTTTGTCTCGGTATTCGTATGCCGACGTGTAACGCGAGTCCACCTTTAGTAAAAATTCCTGGGATGGTAGCAGTAGCGTAACGTGCTTGCAATTTATATTTAGGCTGCTTACACGATGTTAAACTTTGGTAAATAAAAATTTATTACTTATTGTAGTTCAAAAATTTTTTGGCAAGGGTGTGGGAAACCTATCAATCATACTTGGGCAGCGCGGTGGACTGTCAGTCTTAGAGGAACATCCGTACTAGTGGGACAGTAGTGGGTTTAAGACAATTGTAATACACTTGGCTATTTTGAAAGAGAAGGTATTATTTTGTGGAATATTTTATAATATAGAAGTAGCGAAGAGCAGTCTATCTGACGGTGAGTGCAACCAGCAAACCAGCAATGCAATCAATCCCAGATACCATTAGAGTCACATCTTAGGTTGGCGACAGATGTGTCCCTGTAGTTCCGGGACCAGAATAGGGTTACGGTATCCCCTGCCTATCGTAAGAGGCGACTAAAAGGGGTCTTCCGGGGTTGCGGGCGGCAAGAGTAGGAGCTCGAACCGCCCGGCCAGCGGCCCCAGGAAGGACGACGGTATGTGTGGTCGCATACCGTCGTACACACCAGATGGTGTGGCGAGCGCCAAGCTCACCTGGGCGGAGCCCGACGGGGCAACGCGCTAAGAGGACTCCGGTTGTGTTCCTTTGGAGATCCCGGAGCCCTCTACGCAGCGCAGAGGACGGTCACCGGGAGGGTTTTAGTGCGGTAAAAATCCCACATAACCCAGCGTCGCTCCCACGTCGTCGGGTACCTTTTGAAGGTTTCCCCCTCGATAACAAAAAAAAAAAAGGTTGACGACAGATGTGTTGCTACCCTTGACGACTAAATATAAATAACTATAGCTACTATTCGGCACTAGTAGGTGTGGCGATAGTACCTCTGGAGTGAAACCACATTGGATGCCACCACTATCAACCTGTGTTCTACTGTGACTGTAATTAATTAACGTAAGATCCTATTAGGGATTAAAGATTTATATGGGTCACCATGAAGATATATTGAAGGTCTGTATTATTTTTGATCAAAGATCGTTTTGAGTAACTATACCGTAATAACATGAACTAATAATTAAATGGAATGACAAATCGACTTAGCTAACCTCTTAGATACTATTTACTCCAGCAAAATTTATCACGAGTTAAGTGGATAAACCGTTTGCTTATCGTTCATCTAGAGTATCTATCTGATTTGACATAGTTTATTTTCCCCAGTATCCTTTTCTGGGGCAACATCAAGTTAGTTGCCATAGTGACAAGGTCTTATACCTTGGTAGAAAATTTGAAGGACATATCCTTTTAAATTTGTAGATTTTTACCCTAGCTATAAAGGTATTTACAGCCTGACCAATATCTGTCAGGTGGATAGGGATCAAATGGGACAGACAGGTGTTTTCTGCACGAGTAGCATAGTTTTGGCTCCTGTATATCAAATTCTTAAAAATAGATATACAAATACATACAAATATATACAAATTTATATATATATATGTGTATGTAGGGAACTGCATAGGTTCCTCTCAGTCGATACGCCAGTTATAGCCCTTTACACCCGAAGATTTTTTTTCGCAATTTCCGATTCAAAACGTTTATTACGGCTTTTTATATAGCTTAAGGGATCCACAAAAAATACGAAAAAAAATCCAGAGTTTATACGTAATCCAGAAATCGACCCGCACGATCGTGAGTCTCCGGTGGGAACTGTCACACTCACGATCGTGAAAATTGCAAAAAAAAATAGTTTTTTATCAAAAAATATTAGAAAATTAAAACAATTTGGAGATATTTAACATCACTGTCTTTATTTTCATTAGTCTTTATAAAAAATCTGTCTTGCCAATGAAACCTAAACTACGTAATTCTATGAAAATCAACATTCTTCTTTCTTTCGTCATTGCCTCCGTCTTAAATCCAGGTCTCCAAGGCGTAGGTATTCTTGGCTAGGGAATACATCCAATGATAATGCAGATGGAGAAAACTTTAGCCATATCTATTGCAATTAAATTAAGTTTTCGACCGGTTCTTCTTAGATAATATAAATTTGTGCATCTGGTTACATATCAAGAGCCTCATAATCAAAATATTAAGAAAAATATTTCTTTGGAAACTTTACTGGAGATGTTGGTAGGGATGTGTAGACCTTTTCAAGACAGAAAACGTATTCTTTTCCAAGCTATTTTTCGATGTGTTGGACGTGAAGATGCTCGGCGGCGAGAAATTTCTAGGGATGATTTTAAAGTAGATGGTTGAGGTTCAGGCTCAAGTTCCAGATCCAATTCTAGGTCAGTTTCTATTTGAGGGTCTGCATGTGCTTCTGGATCTGTTTCAGGGCACAATTCTTCAAATTGAAACTCCTCTAATCTATTTGGTTGAATCTCTTCACTTTCATGAAGATCTTCAATGTCCGATACATTTCTCCTCACCCCGCACTGGCAAAATCTGATCGTCATTTAAATGTACCCCTAAAATTGAAACAAGCAAAATTGATATGGTCGAAACTTACACATAACTGGTAATAGCAATAAAAGCATTTTCATCAAACGCTATTCTGCACCAACAACCGTAGGCACACGATCGTAACAGTTGAAATTTGCAACCTAATTGTATCTAAATTGCAAGTTAATCGAATAAACTACTAAATTCCACGTATTTAGTGTTCTTTTAGCTTTCAAATTAGCTATAATTAATAATAGATACTAAACATTTAATACCAAAAATAATTATATACCTGTGACAGTGCGCGGGTCGAAAAATTCTGCCATCTTTGGACGAGTCCCTAGCACAACTGACCGCCTGCACCCCGCTCACTTAGCCGGTAGCACGTGCGATACTCTCCTCACGATCGATCGGCATCGGTTGCGTTTCGAAAAATAAGAAGCTATCACGTGGGAATTTTTTTAAAGTGAAACTCACGCTCATATCATCTCGGGTGTAAAGGGATAGAGGATGAAGATGGACGTAGCATTTCCAACAATCAATGCGAATTACAAGAACTTGGTCCAACATACTTCAGATATCCTCTTGTGAAGAGAGACTACCCGCAGAGGAATAAAAAGTGTTGCAGCCATTTTGTAGTATTATGCCGGTTTATCACAAGGAAGCTTGTACAATAAGACAATTCAGTCTAGTGGATTTGCAAGGCGTTTTATATAAATCACATTTTATTGGCATCGGGAGAGCCGTATCATTTCGCGAGATATCTATTCAAGAGCATTGCCAGGCATACGTGGTCTGCATACGGGCTGAGAGAAAACAAACTTATATCTGACACCTATTTTAAAACTATCTGATATTTCCAACCTTACATCTTTGGGATGGAGTTGCGGTTTGCAGAATATAGTGTTTGGAGGGTAGTAAAAGATGGTTTTGTCTCAGAATGTACCGCGCACTATCTGTCAAAGCGTTATAATAAAGTAAGAATAAGTGGAGACATTTTTACGATAGTTCTAAAAGGTGCATCTTCTAATAAGGATGTAGGGCATTTACTTGTCGCCGAAGTTTTTACAGAGTAGATAAATATTTCGTACTACTTTTAGTTATTTTTAAAAGTAAGGTTAGGTTTTAGATAACTTCGCTTACTTTATGTTTAAAAATTACTTGAAATACGTCTCCGTGGTTTTATTGTGCAGTAAAGCTGCTATTTTTGTTAGAAATAAAACTAAGATTCCTAGTCTGGTAAATGAACACATTCTGCTTGCTTGTACTTATTCCACTACCTGGGATATATTCTAAACTGATCCTCATAATAAACGAATTTAAATAAAAATCATGTTGTATTCTGTTATTACAGATCAATTACAAATGGTCATGGGCGTCAGTAAATACTAAACGGTAAGCCGAATTCTTGTTTACTAATTGTGAATTTTATTTTTATGCATTATATTTTTGTACAAGATATTATTTACCATTCCGCTACGAGGATTGCTATGATATGTGTCAGCATTTCGAGTACAATTTCTTAATGATAACGATATCCAAAATTAGTTTCATTTTCCATTTTTAAATTTATTTGTCGCGTCCAAAACATATAACCGTTGCATGCAAAATAACCAAAAACTAGATATTTGACGTCACGATGGGAGTCAGTTATTAGACCGTAAACATTAATACCGTATAAGCAATAACCATTAAAATGTAACAACATCTCTGTTTGTTACAAATTTTGCCGTTTTCATTTGTTTTGGTGCCAAAAACAACGATCGCTTCAACGTCCTGTGTAGGGTTGTCAATCTTTACTTATTAAAAATTTAACTTAAATGTTTGTGTCCGCAAAACTGGAAAAGTAATGAATCGGCTTATTTACTATTATTACACTACGTTGTACCTTTCTATAACAGTGTGTTTATATATTTTTATTCCGTATATCAGACTGAGCAATAGTGAAACGGGTTAAGCTTAAGATATTAATTTGTATTTAACTTTTGAATTATTTATTTTTTTAATATACACGCCTCTATATAGGTAATATTTTTTTGGAGATAAAAAAAATACATTTTAAATGAGTGCAAAATGTAATTGTCACGAAAAATTAATCATAACAATTTGTTTTTTGTTGTCGAGATATGTAAAATACTAAATTTTCGAGTGTATTTTTTAACTATATTTTTATATGTTATTCTGAAAAATGCCACACCACTTTCAAAAAGTTGGTAACCCTAGTCCTATGATTTCTCATTCTCATCGGCAAATTTAACTTTGCTATTGCGTTCAACTCCTTATAATTTTATAAACCTTTGCTAAATATACATAAGGTTCAATTTACCCAGTTGATGTATTTTCCATCTGATTTCGATCTTGGTAATTTATGCCCATGCGATAAATACATTTTGTGGTACAAGATCATTATACCAAATGGTCCATTTAAAAACGTATACGTATTTCTCAGGTTTATCGAGCGTGTGATTTTTGCCTTAATTTTACTGGAGCTTGTGGATGCAAGTGCATTATGGGACTTATGGTTATTCTTAAGAATCAGTAGGGAGGATAAAATATAACTATGATAACTTTGCATGTAGTTTTAATCGTAACATAGGAAACAAACTGTACAACTACTAGGAGGTTCCCCTGAAGCGGTATAAATTCACCTATTCAACCTGTTACCTACGTGTACTAACTACATCTACTATTACCTCCCTTAGCAGCAGTAGCAGTAATATAGCGCTACAGTGTCTTCTGTTATATTTCAAATGCGGTACACATGATGTCCTCGCTTCGACTTCTCAGTAAATCAGATTTTTGTTTTTCAGCAGTTACATGCGCATATGAAAAAAACAATAATATATATTAAAAGTAATAATAAAATCCAGTATTTCCTGTTTTACCAAGTTACAACATTTTCATTTGCTTCTAACATTTTTACTTAATTTTAATTGAATGTATAATATATAAGTATTTGTAATAATATACATATATATCTATACAATATCATAATAGTAATAAAATATTTCAATTGTTATTAAAAATACGCCTTATAAAAAGCAATTAGGGTCCCACATGATTACTCTTAGACAAACCAAATAAAGCATAGTCCCAAAAGATTAAGTGTTAAGATCGACAAACTTAAACCAACAGACAAATGTCGCGGAGGCCGCCACTGTTTACATTAAAAACATAATAATTTCCAGTCTATTTCAAACAAGTTACCATGTGGTACGATGTTTGTTTTAATATCACGAAGCGGTTGAAAAAGCGCCGTAAAAAGCCATTAACGTTGAAAAAAGTGTGAAGATTCTGTTACATTTGGGGTGGTTTATGATCGTAATACTGAATGATTATGATGATTTATACACTCAGAGAATCATAATTATAACAATCATAATCATAAATATAATAGGATTATCTGTGTGTGAGTGCTTCGACCTACACAGTATAGCATATGAATACCAATATAAAGACTAAGTTCATTATTTAAACGTTAGTGTTATTTAAAGTCGATTACATAATCGACGGTATACATCCGTATGTATAATAATCCCTTAGCACTATGTATTATTATATGCCTTTGGGTTTGCGTTACCACACTCCTCAAAGCAATACATAGTTGTGGTTTACCCTGCTAATAAGAGGCCAAAAATATGTTCATGTACGTATATTATATTCCTTATTCCGTTTTCTAAACCAAAATAATATAGTGATTGATACCTTCTTTTATTTAAGATTTAGTAGTCGTGCCGACGCTGTTAAACCATAAATGGTTCTGCCAATGCTCTTGGTTTTATCTTTCTTCCTACCTGAGTTTATTATTCACTTACGCTCGTTACCCAATAAACCTATCCAATGATTTGCCTACGGAAGATCGGAACTTATAAATGTGTGCGTACTAAAAACTGTCTTTAGATCTTTGAAAGGCAAAAGTTAGATTGATTATAATAACAGGCGTTGCAGCTTTCAGAAAACCAAAATTACAAACCAATCAATCGACGCCATGTTTTCTTCATCAATCAATCGTTGACGGTCTAATCTTCAGATCTCACTAGCCCTCCCAAGGCTTACAGATGATTAACAAATGATCCTAATTCATGCTTGTATCTAACGCGTTTAGTTTTTGTGGCGCTTTTTTCATCACTTTTTGCGCTACAGTGCACATGTCAAACGCTTAATTGGGACTGGATTTATCGCTGTCGGGTTTTTGAGCTAAACGACGGAATTGTCAGCTGTTCTCTATTCATATTCTGTGGTGAAATTTAAATTTGAATGTACTTTTACACGATTAGGTCACGTTAATGGAATAGAATTCGTTAAATCCTGTGGTTTTATAGTTGGGTTTAGAAAATACCTCTTGATTCGACCTAAGTTACCTCTTTCCACTACAGCAACAGCATAGGGGCAGGTGTATCATCATCATTATCAACCTATTACTGTTCCACGGCTGGGCACGGGTCTACTCTCAGAATGAGAAGGATTAGGCAATAGACCACCGTGCTGGCCAAGTGCGAATTGATAGACTCCACATACCTACATACGTTTGAAAACATTTTTTTAAGCTTTCTGAGATAAGAAAGTTTCCTCACGATGTTTTCCTATACCGTTTTAAGCAAGTGGTAATTATTTTTTAATACGCACATAACTTTGAAAAATATGGCGTACCTGAGATTTGAACCTGCGAAACCGGCTGTCGCTGCCACTATACAGTGTATGTTCCAGATCATCTCGAGTTCTGAAGTCTGTCCAAGTTGGGACAAACAAAGAGTTGCAGCGTCCTAATCCTTTTTACTAATTGGGGCTTAATGTACCAAGCCCTCAATTGAAGACGCGCACCTCCCATGAGAAAGCAATGGGTACTTTCGATAAAATCCCTTGGGAATATCATGAATCGAAAAAAATGTTTCAGTCTCACGATCTCAAAATACTATTTCCTTTTTCCGGTGTGTCCACAGACGCACATTATAAAATCCATATTATATCGCGTTTAAGACATTTCAACCAAGCTTGCAGGTGTAGCAACGAATTTATGTTTGACCACAGCAAAAACCATCGTAGGGTTCATTACAGATGTCCACACACTAAACTGATATTTACTATTGAATGGAGTGTAATTTTAAGTAAAAATTTGCATGTGTTTTCTATAGAAAACTAAACTTAAAAGAGACACTATAGACTTTTCTAAAAATCTCAAATTAAAATTACACTTAATTACATTTTATTCGCAACGGAAACTCTTGCATGACCTGTATCCCAAAAGTAATAAGACTGAAATTACATCCACAATCTGAAATCAGATGAACCAACCTCCCTTATTATTCTAGATATAAAATCAGATTTAATAATCAGAAGTGAGAACCGAATCATGCATTCAGTACTTCATGAATAGAGTGGGTTTTATTAAATTCTTTCAGTAGAGTTCACCTTTGACACAAAGATATGAAAATCAGGTTTATAAAACTGCATATTATTATAGAGAATTCATTTCGTTCTGTAATGATTTCGATTCCGGTTTGACCTCATCAAATATTCTTTGTAATAATCTAGATGTTTGTTATCAACCAAAAATGTTTGAAAAGACATTTGTGACTACTCTTTTTAACTTTTATGTAGGTACTTTGTACGTCTTAAGTTCTGTTGAAGTAGCAATGTAGTATGGTAAGTAGCCACTGTTCCAACTTCAAAGTTAGCCACATCCTGAGAAATCCTTGAAGTTAGTTGGAATGTCTTGAGTACGTTGTTGAATGTAGCCGTATTTGACACTGCAAGTATAATACATAAGTAGGCTTATTTAACGATAGCTATTCTAATAAGCATCATTTCTACGATATACGATTATGGCATCAATGAACAGAAATGGAACGCTACCTAAGCCAATATCACACGTATTGTCTTCTTATTTACCATTATTTTAACTCCAAACATTAATAACTAAATAAGCAGTAACTAATTTATCTGTAATACTCAAGGATGATGATGACTTTTAACCGAATTTTTATCACCGCATTTTCATAATTGTCTTTTTGATGAATCTATCTGCGAACTTTATCATAGAAACTACGCCAATTTAGAAAGCAATCTCAGTTCTAAACTTAAAACCTTACTCACGAATAGAAGTAGGTACACCTTATCTCACTTATACCAGGCTCCCTGGAGATCTCTCTGAATCGTCCCACTTAAGCAGTTCTCGCGTTATGTTGGAATTCTGCAACGTTGCTTGCGAATTCGTGGACAAAATTGTAGTTCATTCATAATACTTTCTAAAACTCTATGTTAGTCTTGTAAGGGACACATATGCAGTTTTTAAATTGGATGTCTGATTTAAAGAAAGAATCTGTGTGCTAATTTAATGTAAGTCACTGTAATTTTTTTATGTCCGTTACTAATTAATAATTAAACTATTCTATGTGTACGTTTTCCCTATGAAAAATCGAAATTTGACCATTTCTGCCTGCTACAAAATGTCTATATGTTTTTCAACTACGTATTCATATTCATGTACGACTAACCTTAGACAATCTTGATTTGGAGTATCTACCGATATGTCCGATATTCGATATGTTCATTTTGCATTAGTTTGTAAGATATGAAAATTTGAATGCAAAAGTGAGATGCGCCGCCAGATATCGCGAATACCTGCAAGTCGTAACAAACTTCACGTCCGCTGCAAACTTCGGTGTAGAAACTTGGCTTACACTGCCCCTGCTGGCTGTGAGGCCACGAAACGTGATGTTTTAGATGCTGTTTCCAGTTCTCTTTGAATTATTACAAATAAGAACCATGGATTCGCCTTCGAATTCTTGTTATATTTTTTGCTTGCATACTCAATGATATGACAATTTTCAAAATGTTGCGTACTAGTCTTAAACACTGCTACATACAACTTTTAGTATGAGAACAATAATATTCTTTTTGTATTTTCTGAAGCTGATGATCTATTAAAAGTATTATTATTTCAAATGACTTGTTTCATTCGTTTCCATCTACTTGATAGAACTTAATCAGTTTAATGTACCTTCCATTATTAATTGTGTTCTTAGGGTTGGTAAATTTTCGATCTCCGCTTACTTTGTGGCCATACTTTCAAAAATGGATATTATTCGTACTTTAAGAAGTAATCCCTCCGTAGTTGAAACTTTATTTGTGTAAATTGAAACATGGAGAAGTTCTGCCGTACTTTTCAAGTGATGATGGAAGAAGTAGACGACAGTAACTTTTTGCTTGCGAGTTAGCTTGCGTAAAAATGGTGTTCTAACTTAGTCTAGTTATCTAGGATCAACGTTGGACCAAGTCTCTATGGTATTGATGAAAGTTGTCCATGGGCGGCAGTTAGCTTTTACCATCAGATAGACAACATGCACGTTTACTAGTTCAATTTAATCAATTATTTATGTAAATCCATTCTACACTTTCTATTATCATTTCTATCATCAAATCACTGGATTACACACCTTTTGGATATGCACTTATGTATATATACGTTTTGTTTAAAACTCACTACGTGGATAAAATATCTTAATAACATTTTTCATTTTTTATAATATAGGAGTAGCAGACGAGTATACAGTCCATCTGATGGTAAGTGGCTAACGCTGCCCATGGACATTTGTAATCAACCCCAGATAGGATTAGATATTCCTACCTGAGGTCGGCAACAGATGCGCCGGTACCCATGAAAACTAGGCTGGAACGCCTCGGAAAAGTATATCTCCCTTACCGCACCCTTCAAATCAGCACATAGCAGCGCTTAACACTCCTGTTATTAGGCAGAAATATATGTGACGGTGATGCCGCCGGAGTCGACCACAAAGTGTTCCACCTTCAAATCACATTTTGCAATACATGTCCAAACATTATAATTAACAAATATTTTAACTTATTCAAAGAAATCTACATTATATTTTTATATTTACTTAGTCCATATAAGACATCTTACTCCTTTGATATCATAATTGAAACCTTTGAAGAGCTTCTTCACGAAGCAATAAATTCATTCCTTGATAATCCCTTGACCCACAGACCCTCAGGTCATGGAAAAGGGTTATGGTATAACGCTTTAGGGTCATCGTATTCTGTTACGTTGAGCAAGAGATTGATAATACGATTTGCCCTTATATATTAGTACAGTTTGTGAACGGGCATAACGGAGAAGTGAGAAGACTAGATGTGTCTTTTAATTTCTTAGAAAAATGTCTTAAAACTGATGATGATTTAGAAAAGACCAATCTGACCAATTAGCAGGCGAATAGTACGAGTATATACAAGAATATTGACGAATAAGACGCAATTCGATATATTTATCCATAAAGGTAGCAAACTGGATGTCTACTTCCATTAAATTAAAAGTGCATACCCCAGTCTATGATAGATTTAAACTAGATACTTCAACAATAGATAATCGACACAAATATGACAAAATTCATTAAAATCGGCGCTAAATTGGTTGTCGTATCATAGGGAACTTAGCCCTCAGGGGTAGTAACGCATTTACGGCCGACTTCAGGTCGGACTACAATCTCTAAACTTTAATACTTTCTAGTATAGATTGCTGATGTCTTCAAGAGTGCATGCTTGTTTGCTTTTTTATATATTATAAAAAAACTACTTATCGTATTTATTCTCATTCATCGCACATTGATAATTTACCACATCTAGCGCACACTATATTAACAAAAAAACTCCTCTATATTTGTATGCATTAGCTCGTGTATCCCATTTGTAGCCCGTAGATCGGCTCGTAACTTATGTTGACATGCGATTGATCAAATAATCTCGCTGATATACACACAATGTTTGACCGTTGGCTGCGTAACGATCTTATATTCCTATTTTATTTGTTTGCTGAGCGGAAAATGTTATGGGTCACAGCATTTGAAAGGGAACTCTTCATACTTCGACTTTAGCGGCACCACTTTGACATCTATTTCTGTCTTTCTTTGTATATTAGATACCGATTACACAAGTAATTGGTACCTAAAGTTAATCTTGCGGTAGACGTTTTAGTGTTCTGTACCCTTATTATGAGTTTTTACGTTTTTACAAAAATGACCGCTTTTGTATTTTTTTAGTATTTGCTCATATATTTTCAATCAGCGCCCCTAGCGGACTGTATCAGAACTGATTGGAAAAAGGAGTGCAAACGCATCTGACAAAACTTCAGACAAAAGTCTTGTTCTATAATAAGTATGTTAGTATAGATGTCCATGACACGAAATGAGGACTTATCATCGTTTATCCAACTGCTGCTAACTCCCGATGTACTATCATCGGGAGTTAGCAGCAGTTGGATGACCAACCGCTAGTGGCAACATACTCTTATTGTTATCATTTTATAATAGTCATACAACATTTTAAATCATTAACATCTTTAAATATTGCTGTCATACTTTCACAATCAATATTTCGAAAGATATTCAAATTAAAGAAGGGACGAAAGAAATTCAAAAGTATAGATACTATGTATATAAAACTATCAAGCAATCAGCTCTCCTAAATATCGTTAGTGGAAAATCGATTCTTTATTGAATAAAAGAATATTTTCCCATCAGATGTCAAATCAAATGTAATAAGAGGGGAGATTATTATGGAAATGTTACGGCGAAGGGAGCGGATGAGATAATTGCATTCGATAGATATTGAGTTGTGGAAGCAATGTTTCATGTAGCTAGTGAAGATTGGTACGGACTTTTTTATAACAATTATTCTGCGCTTTCATCTTTTTATTTCAAAGACTTATTTCACTACAATCTTATTCAAGATGTGGTCTGGAGTATAGACCACTTCTAGAAGACGCCTATTTAGGTTCTAGTTTCATCGATATTTTAGGTCGTGGAATTTAGACAGAGACCCAACTAGGATTTACCTAATTATCGCGGTTAGTTATGCGCGTTGGTGACATTAGTATAAGAATAAATTCGCAGTCGCTGCCTAGTTTCTGGATTAAATCCTTTAGTCGCGTACAGTCATTCATTCATTCATTAGGAAACGCACACACAGTCATTAGGAAAAAGAGATCAGTGCCTATACTAGTTACCTTCTGCGTTCTTTTCTCCTATTACCATTTGTATCATATTAACAATATTTGCCATATTTTGTTTTGAGTAAATGACTTATCAACCTTCTGGTAGAATATGTTAATACGCCGACGACGTCGTACGACGTGTAATCTTAATTATCTAAACACACACCTTTAGTTCTCCTATCTCATTTCGATTTTATTAAGTACGCATTACCTTTATCATCATCAACCCATTGCTGTCCCACTGCTGGGCACGGGTCTCCTCTCATAATGATAAGGATTAGGCCATAGTCTACCGCGCTGGCCAAGTGCGTATTGGTAGACTTCACATACTTTGAGTTTTTTTTATATAAATCTCTCAGGTATGCAGGTTTCCTGAAGATGTTTTCCTTCACCATTTAGCAAGTGATAACTAATTACTAATACGCACGTAACTTTGAAAAATCAGTGGTGCGTCCCTGAGATTTGAACCTCGGACTCCTCGATCGAGAGACCGAGTTTCTTAGCCACTAGGCTATCACTGCCTTTATTATTACTAGATCCATTTAATACATTCACAAAAAAATACTCTTTTAGACCTAAAATATTATATTAACGCCACACACATACATATTTCCGCCGTTGAACACAACTACTAGTTCTGTTTTCAATTAAACTATTTCATAACAAAGTGACTGAAAGTAAATCCGAATTAGGTAGTTTCAATTCCGATAAATATTCCGTACTTTTGGAGTTGTCAGCGTCGGTTTAATTCAGTCGGAAAGTTGTTCACTACTCTCCGCGGCTATTAGCTGTGTACAATGAAGCCTTTCCAGAACACCAGTAGTATTCTGTAACACAATTTTGAAATCTCGAACGCTAAATCCGTAGTGAAATATTTAATTAATATCAATTTAAAATATTTAATGAGTGTCCCTCTGTTCGACTCCGGTGACATCACCGCCACACATCTGCCTTATAGCGGCAGTTTTAAGCGCTGTTGAGTTCTTGTTTAAAGGCCACACCCTTTAAAAGACATACTTTTGAGGCACTCCAGCTTAATCCTTTGGGATAGGGGTGCATCTATGGCCAACCCAAGTGGCAATCTGGTCTTGTCTGGAAGTGGTCAATTGTAAGAATCATGGGCGGCAGTAGCTAGTTAATGTCAGATGGATCATGCTAGTCTGCTACTTCTGTGTTATATAAAAAAAAATTGTTGTTATTGAAATTGTCGTTAGATCACATTACAAATTGTATATGCGAAAAGGACTGTTGTGTGTAAATCTAATATAGTCTTTCGTTCTACAAAGATTAGTGTTAACCCCCTAGTTTTATTGTTTTCGAACGAATTCACTTGTTTCAATTTCAGTCGTCTCAGAGCAGTCGAGATCGAGATCGAGATTCGAATTGGTGTTGGTATTTCACAGAATAGCACTACAGTACCGGATAAAGTTGGTTCGAGTTGCAGCCGGCAAATATTGAATTAATTTGTCGTTGTCGTCAGCTGTATATTTGTTTTTAGCTACTGACTGTGTTTACAAAAAAACTGTCCATTAATAAAAAATCCTGTTGAAAATTTTGTAGATAGGGTAAAGTATAAAATATGGCAGAACACACTGTGGAATCAAAATCATCCTTATTCCTTAACTTCTAGCGATGTAAAGCTACTCCTAGTTTTGGGGGTGCCTTAATGTACAACAAAGGGGGTTTCCAGCTGGTGTAATGATGCTTTTGTAATTGATCCTAACCATTTGTAATTTGGCGTAAGACATGTCTACAAGCGACAGTTACTACTTGAGATCAGTTAACTGTTTCCATTAGGTGATAATGTTCTACAATTATTCCTAGTTTGAATACATCAGCACTAATAATTATTTTTACACCTTATGGGACTTCCTCCAGTATTTCCTCCATTGTAGTAATCTTGTCGCTGAGTTCTGGTTCCAAGAATAATGGTAAAATGAATACACAAGAACTTATACTCCTTATCAGATGCGAACTTTCTGTCTGCCAGAATAAAAATGCGTTATTTTTTTATAACAAAGGAATAGCAGATGAGCGTGCAGTCCACGTGTTAAGTGGCTACTGCCGTTCATGGACATCTGTAATCAACTTCAGATAAGATTATATTCCTACATGAAGTCGGCTACAGATGCGCCGGTTCACCTGAGGAATAAGCTGGAATACCTCGGAAACGTTTCCCTTATCACACCCTTCAAAACAGAACACAGGAGCTCTTACCGCTGGTATAATTCAAAAATAGGTATTTGAGAAATATAAATTTTATTTGTGTCAAGCGAGCTCTAGTTTCCACAAATACAGCGATAGTTCAGTTGCGTCTAACAGAAACAATAGATGTATTGATATACAAATTCCGCCCCAGTCTGCTGCGGTCGGCCGAAGCATGACAAATGGCCGATCTGTCGTTGCGAGACCGCCTACTATTCGATGCTGGTATTTGGGTCAGATTTTATTAATGGACTCTACAAGGACTTAATCTCATTCGGGATGGCCTATAAGTAATTTGACTATCTTCAGTTTAGTATTAAATGAAGTGCCTGAGATCAATTTCTTTGTGTTGTACTTCAATAAATATATCTGGATTTTCGTTCGTTAATTAAAACGAAATCAAGTAATTACTTATCTCCCGATACAGATTTAAATGTTCTATTTTTGTCCTTTTAATATCCAAGGTAAGGCTGGGTAAGTAGTAGATATTTCTCAATAGTTAGGGAAGCCGTGGACATGTCTTAAAAACAAAAACGTTGATAAGGTTTAATGATTTGCAAACAGTAATGGTCGAATCTTGGAACTAAATTTGAACTATATGAAGTTTTATGTACACGTTTGATTATAATGCATGATTTGATGAGTGACGTCATTCTCAATCAAATGAAAGAGTTTTCTGAGAAGAATACAAAAACAAACTTACGCGTTAATAAAAAGCCTGACTTTTCAAACTTTTCAATATGATAAATTCTTGTTCGTGAATTTAAAATATTCATCTATGACTTTATAGATTAAACTATAGTCTACTTAGGCTACAGCTGATAAGCGCTCAGTGGAGACAGCGGCTGAATTCATAACCAAAATATACAAATTAAAATCGCCTTTTACATTAATTTAAGCAAGTTTACCGGAACATTTATTCGTAACAGGATCCACTTTGCATTGCTAGGTAGATGTCATGAATGTTAGTTACATTTAATTTGTCGCCTAACCCTGTTAGAGGGTACCCGCAAAAACTTTCATACCGTCGGACACTAACATAGTGTCGGAAAAGGTCTATTGGGTAGGGTGACCATGACTTGTCTGAAAAAAAGGCTTGTTTGGATTATACGCTTCAAGTAAATACCTATTATATCAGATTGGTATGAACTGGGTAATAAAATTCGTTAAAACATAGTAAATAGAACCCCTTGTGGTTCGACATCGATAATACTACTGTTGTAACTAATTCTGCCTTAATCAAAGTTAGCAGCTGCTGTTTTCTTGTTTTTATATGTGTAAGACAAATATAGATCAGGGATTCAGCCACGCTGTGAGGAATCACAACATATTGCCCCTTTTTAGTTAGAATTCCAGTACAAAAAATAAAAAAGTGAATTTGAAAATTATAGTATTTTTTACCAACCCATAACCATCCTACTACTATATAGCAGTTGGGCGTGGGCTTCCTCCCAAAACGAAACATTTTTGGGTAACAGAGACAAAAGTGAATGAAAAAAAATAATAGGGTAATATTTATCAAAAGTGAAATATTAATTAAGAAGTTGTAATATACCAAAGTAACGTTTGTTGAGGGCCGATTTCACCAACGTCGCATAAATCTTATACCCAGAATAAGTCGTTAGTTACTCGCGAGTAAGCCTATTTTACGTTTCACCAACATTTATCCTAGAGACAAAATCTCTATACTGGAGTAAAGTCGTATACCGCCAATTTCGGCTGCTATTCTTTGATTAGTAGTGTCATTTTTCTGTCACTGTATTCTATGTTGTACAACTTGTAGGTACTTATTACTTATATCATTGATTTAAACCTTAATAATGGCACGTCGTCTAAAGACGGAAAATCGGTTTTGTTTGACGTTGATAGTGATGACGATGATGATGATTTATTTGCTCGCCCACGGTGGTTTAAAACAAGGGCTAATTATTTTGGAGACTTATGACGAGCACGAGACTTATGACGAGCTCTTGTTAAGATTTCGTTTATAAAAGAAAATAAATATAATAAACGAATTATATAAAACAATAATAAAGATTTGTTTACGCCAAATTAAAAAAATCTTAATACAACAAAACTAAACCAAAAACCTCGGGATCACTGTCAACTAAACTGTCAAGATAACGTATTATCCGAACAAATGTAAGAATATGCAGCGCTATTGTGCAAGTATACGTCAAACTGTCTATTTTACTTGGATGCATTACGTATTTGTTCAATTCATTCGTTCAACGTCACTGAGTAACTATGCGAGAATAAGATATCCTTAGACTAACGTGGTGAAACTAAATTGAAGTTAACCATGGAATAAATTGACAGACTAAGGTTATACCGGGATAGCTACTCTAGTATAAATTAAGTGTTGGTGAAATCGGCTCTCAAACGTTAATGTATATACTCATAGTATAATTATTGTTATTAATTTCAGAAATCCTAAGCAAACAGACTATCCGGTGAAATCCACATCGATGGTGACATTAGTGGTCCCTGTTACAAAATTCATATCATTATGCCATCACCCTAATTACATTTGTTTTGGGTTTGGACCGCGTTAATTATTCACCTTCGTTTTTGGTCCATTTTATCCCCAGGATAAGGGACGTCGTGACGTCATGATGTACAGGAACGTATTTATTTTTATTTGCGATACGTCTGTATTTTAAATTTAACGAGTTCATATGCACCCCTATAGTTGGTGGGGCTCAGTAGTAACGTGGTGATAATGATGGAATCCTTGGAATTTGATTATGTCCGTTTCTTAGTCTATTTTTCCGTACATTACACCATTCAAAGGTGGTAGAACACATTGTGGTTCGATTCCGGCGGCATCACCGCCACACGTATTTTTACCTTATAACAGCTGGTGATTAAACGCTGGTGTGTTTTGGTTTTAAGAATGTGATAAGGGAGACATACATTTTCGAGGCATTCCAGCTTAGTCCTCATGGGTAGCAGCGCATCTGTGGCTGACGTCAGGTTGGAATCTAATCCTATCTGGGGTTGATTACAGATGTCCATGGGCGGCAGTAGCCACTTACCATCAGGTTACATGGATGCTCGCCTGCTAATACTATATTATAAAAAAAACTGTCCAACAATTCGTTCATATCCGTCCATATGTCCGTCCCTTTGTGTGTACTCGTATGTTACAATCATTGCACTTACTGATTTTATTATAAGGCCTATAATTATAAGGATATAGAATAGGCAGTTATGTGTGTTCTATAAACTAATGTGTAAAGCTGCTGTGAAATCTGAAAATAAAAATGCAGATAGAAAATAATGTAGCAGATATTATTATCTAGTAGATCTTTATGTGTAACTTTAGACAATACAGCATCATCTTATATATAAAATTCTCGTGTCACAATGTTAGTTACCGTACTCCTCCGAAACGGCTTTACCGTTTTCACCAAAATTTATATGCATATTCAGTAGGTATGAGAATCGATAAGGGTTGTTCTCCTTAACATTTTTTTATTAATATGGCAACACAACGTTTGCCGGGTCAGCTAGTTTAATAATAAAATGTATATCTTGTTATACTTTGTTCGTATAATTTTCTTGCAAATTCATGCTGGAAGGGACTATACTGCAGCCAACGTTTAATCTAACAGCGAGATGTATCGATCTCCAGTCATTTGTCGCTTACCATCAATCACGAGCTCTTATCAGCGCTTCAGAGATTGGATAGAACATAAACACAAGTCCTTTTTATCTAGCTCCGCGAAAGATTAGTGATTGTACATGATTTTATTTACAACAAAATCTGTTTAAGAATAATGGAAATGATATGGATTTTTATTTATAAGTCATAAGTTTCCATTATTATTTTCATTTTATTTTGTTCTGCAACTTGTGAACGAGCTACATGTCCACCTGAAGTTATGTAGCTCTTCCCGCCCATGAACATCTGCAACTGACCAAAAAAAAAATGTACCAGAGGTCGCATTGCATATTCCTTCCTGCACTTAAAGATTAAGTTGGAACATGTTATATCAATATCTTCCTTAAAGCACCATTCAAGTCTAAACCCTCTAATTAAAAGTATAATCACTCTGAGAGGAGACTCGTTCAGAGATGACATTCGTACCCAAATTTGGTACAAAAACACCCAGACTTTAAATCCCCATGTACTAGTCGAACATCGAACTCAGAACTCTTTTAGATGCTACGCCATGCGTATCAACATATTTCAGATACACAGACAAAGGGCGGATACGACACAATCTATCCATCTATTACGACTGCTAACAACAGCCATCGATCAATCTACTGCTCTAATCTACGCGCTCCAGTCAGCTAAATCACGGCGTGTTACACTTGGTTGTGATCCATCCCTTTATGCTATCTGAAGTATCTATAGTACCTACTTTCATTTTTATAATCATCATCAACCCATTATTGTCATTGCTGGACACGGGTCTCCTCTCAGAGCGAGGATTGGGCCATAGTCTACCGCCCTGGCCAAGTGCGTATTGGTAGAATTCATGCGTGCGTTAGTACCTTTGAGATCTTTATTTATAAATCTCTCAGGCGTGTAGGTTTAACGATGTTTTCCTTCGCCGTTTTAAGCAAGTGATAATTAATTTCTAATATACGTAACTTTAAAAAAATCAGAGGTACATGTCTGGGATTTGAGTCTTGGACCCCTCGCTCGAGGCCGCGTTCCTTAACTACTAGGTTATCACTGCATTTTTATAAGATCGTCGATAATCGATCTATAGGTTCTACCACCCTTCAAAGTTAACATCTAATTTGCAATTTAATTGTGATTGTGAGCTGATGAGTTAATCCGTTTGGTTTATGTGATTGTACCTTTATTTGCTGCTTTCATCAGTGTGATCTATACAGAGAGCTTTAAGGCATGTGAGTTTCCTTACAATATTGTCTTTTGGGTACATATTTCAACGGATTTAACTCATATATCTAAAAGTGAATTTACATTATGCACAAAACTTTTATAAATCTGTGTTTATTTCTAAATATGTCTGTAAGTTTACTACAGGACATACATTTAAATAATTATAGTAGATTAATCGTTATAACCAAAATAAAATAGTAAAGCAATGGTAATGAATGGAGAATAAGTAAATAAGGAAAAAAGAAGTATTTGGAAATGGGTCAAGAAGCGATTTATGAAACAATATTGGATTTTTAAAGGATCTTAACATATCTGGTGACGTTGTGTATTCGTCTAAATTATTGGAGTGACATAGGCATTACTTTTGTTTTGAGTAAATTATTTGACGACCCGCGTGGCGGAGCGATCGCCATACCGGTCTGACGCGCAGAGGGTCCCGGGTTCGATTCCCGGCCAGACAGATAAATGATGAATTTAGCTTTCTGTTTCTGGGTCTGGGTGTTTGTGTATTTGTCTATGTGTGTGTCCATGGCACCCACGGTACAAGGAATCCTAGTGTGGGGCGTTGAGTGTAGAAAGCGTTTATTGATTTATTTATCCATTCAGGTTTTTTAAAGAAAGTAATAGTTAATTATTAAAATCCAAAATGTATATCAAACGATTTCTACACTCACAGCCCCACACTAGGATTCCCTGTATCGTAGGTGCCATGGTCACACAAAGAGATCAAGAAGCAGAATATATATAACACCTCTCAGAATCTTCCATCATCCCCAAGTTAATAATCCCAATAAGCCTCCCGTGAATGCTGACGGTATACGACCGATTTCAAGTTACAAATATTTATCTATTATATTATAGCTTAAATTGTTTCTCAATAAATGATCTATTATACTCAAATCAAATTTCATATCCAACGTATTAAATTGCATATCGTAACAAAATTATCAAATACAAATAAAAGTTCGAGTCGTACTCCCATTATAATTAACAATTATTATGGGGGAAATAAACTCAATACACATGTATAAAAAATCATTTCGTCTACTATGGTATACGTTAAACATGTTCCTATATAAACCCTCACAATACAATTCGATACAGTCAAGATATGATCTATAATTTCGACACTTTGCACAAGAGCAGAGTGGCGCAGTGGAAGCGTGCTGGGCCCATAACCCAGAGGTCCGTGGATCGAAACCACGCTCTGCTATCTACTGTGCGGTGTATTATTTTTTCTTTATTTATTGTTTAAAAAAAACAGAAAAATGACCACAATTTTATTTGCCGTCAAAAAATTATTTACCATCGTTAGAAGATGATGGAAATTATTTTTTTCATTAGAGTTTAGATTTCATTTTTAAATAAATGTTTTCCGTCAGCAAACGTAATTTTTATTACTTTTCAGATTTTTTTAAATGTAAATGTTTATATCCGATTAATTTTAACTGTGAAACTAGTTTTCGTAATGGATCCTTGATACTTTAAACGCCTTTATAGTAAACCATTATATTAAAACATTATATTAAATGCCATTATATTTTAGCTTAGAGGGTGTGATGCCGACGCTAAACAACAAAAAGTTCAATCAAAAACTTCAGTTCGTCGAATACGCCAATACCAACAAATACTGTTGCAAAATTTCGTCACTTAGCATAAGAGCAGAGTGGCGCAGTGGAAGCGTGCTGGGCCCATAACCCAGAGGTCCGTGGATCGAAACCACGCTCTGCTATCTGCTTTTCGGTGTATTATCTTTTATTTATTTATTGTTAAAAAAAAAACAGAAAAGTGATCATTATTTTGTGAGCTGTCGAAAAACACTATTTGCCATTGTTAAAAAATGATGAAAATTATTTTGTTAAGATCATTATCAAATAACTGTTCTCCGCCAGAAAACGCAATTTTGATTATTTTTCAGATTTTTTTAAACATAAATATTTATATCAGGTATAGAAACTAGTTTTCGTAATCGAGCCAAATCACTAGTGAGTCAAATGTCGAGTATACGTTGTTTTAATAATATAACAAAAAATATATTTTAATTGTTTAGTCGTAAATAATTTCACAAATTACAGTAAAGACAAGACCAAGCTGGAACTTATATTATCGATTATAGTTTGGCCTCTCAGATAATGCATTTCGGTGCCCTTATATTATGTATGATAGGGTTACGTTTTTTTTTTTTTTTTTTTTTTTTTTTATATGTAACCT
The DNA here is from genome assembly GCA_014595695.2 of Epargyreus clarus clarus. Lineage (NCBI taxonomy): Eukaryota > Metazoa > Arthropoda > Insecta > Lepidoptera > Hesperiidae > Epargyreus > Epargyreus clarus. Next base: position 3,229,296 of record JACTTY020000033.1, read on the forward strand.
AACGATAAGGCAGACGGGCTGCCTGATGGAAAGCAGTCACCGACGCCTATGGACATTTGCAACACCAGAGGAGTCGCCAATGCATCGCCGGCTTTGAAGGAGAGCTCTTTTTACACCCCTCTTGAAGAGCCCCATGTCATAGTCCTGAGGGAATACCTCAGGAGGAAGTTCATTCCACATTTTGCACGTACGCGGCAAAAATGATCTATTAAACCGAACCGTGGAGGACCGCCACGGGTCCAGTTGATGTGGATGGAACTTCATCCTTCGGCGAGTGGTGCGATGAAGGAAAGGCGACGTAGGCACCAGATCAAACAGTTCCTCAGAACACTCACCATTGTAAAGTCGGTAGAACACGCAGAGGGAACCTATGTCCCTCCGAAGGCTTAAGGGTTCTAACCGATCAGAGATCACTGGGTCATCGACGATTCGCACCGCGCGTTTCTGTACGGAGTCAAGTGGGTTAAGTTGGTATTGTGGTGCCCCTGCCCAGAGATGCGAGCAGTACTCCATGTGGGGCCTCACCTGCGCTTTATAAAGCAGCAGGAGTTGCCCCCCAGTGAAGTACTGCTTGGCTCTGTTTAGGACGCCCAGTTTCTTTGAAGCCAACTTGGCTTTAACTTCCAAATGACTCCGATACTGCACGTCGCACGAGATGTCGACTCCCAGGATCCCTACACTTTTACCAATGGTGAGCGGGGTACTTTGGAACTTAGGCGCTATGACGAATGGGGTTTTTTTAGCGGTAAACGCGCAGACTTGTGTCTTCGAGGGGTTGAACTCAACAAGGTTAAGACGACCCCATTCCGAGACCCGCTCCAGAGAGTTCTCGATTTCAGACACAAGTCGGATTCTGCTTTCTTCCACGAATGTCCGAGAGGTGTTCGCACGGCCTGTGTACACAGCATCTCCCGTGCTATCATCTGCATAGCAATGAATGCCACCGATTTTTAGCAGCATATCATTGATATGCAGAATAAAAAGCGTGGGAGATAATACAGACCCTTGGGGCACGCCAGCGTTGATGAGCTTCGTGTCTGAGCAGCACCCGTCAATTACGACCTTAATATGCCGCTCAGACAGAAAGCTGGCAGTCCATGTGCACAACCTCTCGGGAAGACCGTAAGATGGTAACTTCGCGAGAAGGGCCCTATGCCAGACCCGGTCAAAGGCCTTAGCGATGTCCAGGCTTACGGCCAATGCCTCCCCGTTGCTCTCAACAGCCTGCGCCCAACGGTGAGTGAGGTACGCAAGAAGATCACCAGCTGATCGGCCCTTGCGAAAACCATATTGGTGATCGCTGATCAGCCGGTGCTCTTCCAGGTACCTAAGGAGCTGCGTGTTTACAACACGCTCCATAGCTTTTGAGAGCAGGGAGGTTATCGCTATAGGCCTATAGTTGGCCGGGTCGCTGCGGTCACCCTTTTTGGGAATAGGGTGTACAAGGGCAACCTTCCACGAAGACGGTACTTGTCCTGTGGTGTAGGAAAGCGAGAATAGGCGCGTTATGACGGGAGCCAACTCGGGAGCGCACGTCCTGAGCACCACTGCGGGGATTTCGTCTGGCCCGCTCGACTTCTTGATATCGAGGGACAATAGAGCTCGCCTGACAGCCTTCTGCGTAAAGCGAATATCCGGCATAGAGCTCTCACACCGCGGGATGGTAGGCGGTGTGGCCCCTGTGTCATCAAGAGTCGAGTTTGAGGCAAAGAGGGTACCAAGAAGATCGGCTTTCCCCTTTGCCGTGTGGGCCAGAGAATCATCTGGTTTCCGCAGGGGCGGTAGTGAAGACCGGCAGAAATTACCCTCGACAGCTTTGGCCAGCGACCAGAAGGCTCGACTCCCGGAGGGGTAACCAAGTAGCCGCTCGCCAATTCTGCCGATGTGCTTAGACTTCGCCTTGGCCATATGCTTCTTCGCTGAACGGGAGGCAGCATTAAACGCGGTTCGGAGCTCGGGGGTTTTTGGGTCCTTGCTAGCGTGTGCTGATGCCCAGGTTTGGAAGGCCTCCTGCTTAAGGCTTAGCGCTTTAGCACAAGACCCACCAAACCAGGGCTGACTCCGCCCGCCGACGGACACGACAGAGTTTGGAATGAAACACTCCATACCCTGCCGTATCACGTCGGTTACAGACTCAGCACACGAGCTAGGGTCACCCGAGACGAAACATAGCTGCCTCCACGGGTACAAAGCCAGGAACTCCCGGAATCCGTCCCAGTCTGCTGACTTGTAATGCCAAACTTGTCGTCTCCCGGGGGGACGTGTCTCCACGGGGTACGACAAGGGCACAGTCGAACTTACCAAGCAATGGTCAGAGGATCCAAGGGGAGCCTTGACCACTACTTGGTAGTCCACCGGATGGGTAGTCAGCAGTAGGTCCAGCAAAGAGGCAGTATGGGTCTCTACATCAGGCACCCTAGTGAAACCAGGTACGACCTGAGAGAGCCCATATGCCAAGGAGAAGTCATATGCAGATCTCCCGGCAAAGTCGGTGGTCCGGGATCCCAGCCAATCAACATGATGAGCGTTGAAATCACCGAGAACCACCAACTCTGCCGAAGGACACTGCTGCAGCATTCTGTCGGTTGCCCACTGGACGTGCTCGAATAATCGAGTTGTCTCCACGTCTCCGCTATAGGACCTATACAGGCACGCGTAGACACGGGTAAGACCTCCGACGTCCGCGCGCAGCCACAACAATGATAGGTCCTTGTCTTCGAGAAAGCTGAGACGGCGATAGCAGACGTCCCCCCGAACATACACACATACCCCGGCACGACGCCTGAAGGCATGTTCTAAATTGTAACCGGGGTATTCCAAATACGATGTATCGTCCGGGGTAGATATCTGCGTCTCCGTCAAAAAGAGAAAAGCCGGCTTTACCGTCTCAAGGTGGTGGTGGACGGCATTCAGATTGGAATGGACTCCTCTGATATTGCACATATCCACAGTAAATGTGGAAGAGGTCGCCGCTGTGCAACTTTTCTTCTTTTTATTTGGCTTTCTCATAGTTGGTGGTTGTTCCAAAAAGGGCGGGAATTTGAAAGGATTTGCAATGCTCCGCCGACGCCTCACGGGACAAAGTATGAGTCTCGTGACACCGAGCCTACGGAGGTGATGTGGGATGCTGGCGCGGGGGACGGAAGGGCCCCCGGTCCCCCCCGTGCACGACTACCCGGCTCCACTCCGGTCTCTTACTCCGGCAAGGTAGCCGCGCAACGGGATTTTTCGCCGGTTGGCGGGACAGCCTCCCGGGCCAGAGGTTAACAGTGTTGCCCGGGTTCGGGTCCCCAACTAACCGGCGGGCGGCCAGCGGACAACCGTTTCACCGGGTCTCCCTGGCCCCCGCGCCAACACACCACGCCCCCGGGGGCAACGATGCTTAAAGAGACTCAACGGACCCGTAAAGTACGCCGTCGGAAGCACCACAGGGGGATGGGAAGGGAGGGATAAGGGGATGAACTGGCTCCCTAATAATACGTACTTAATAAGGGCAGTGTTAAGCCCTGCTGTGTTCTGATTATAAGGGAGACATAGGTAGGAAAAAGTTTCGAGGTATTCCAGCGTATTTCTAAGGGATAGCGGCGCATTTGTGGCCGACCTCAGGTAGGACTCTAATCTCTGGGGTTGTTCATAGATGGCGTTGGGCGGCACTAGCCACTTACGATCACGTGGACCGCTTGGTTGTGTACTACGCTTATGATATAAAAAAACGCAACGCGGTCTGTTGCCATGCTTTAGGACGTAAGATCCTACTACTTGACTTCTTTTCTAAGAGGTTTCTCCAATTAAAGATTTAAATACAGCTTATTACTTAAATCCTATTACAAGACTTTCATACATCATATTCATCATCCGCCTTTTTAATATGAAATTAGTTAATATCTACCTTCATATAAGTCTTTCACAAACTCCACATCTGCGAAGCGACCATCTCAGTCCTCAAGACATATAATCAGGTTCAGGTAGAACCCTACTTCTATGTGGAGTTAAGTACAGTGTCTATGGGCGGCAGTGAACACCATCAGGTGTACTCCGTGTTCATTGGCTACTTAATAGTTATAAAAACATCCTAAACCTTTGTCATTCTAAGATGGAATCTCTAGCAGTAATATAACAATAAACTTGCAAGGTATATTGTATACTTAAACTATGATTTTAGATTTATATTAACGGGGAATTGAGACATTTTAATGAAAGGAATACTTATGGTACAGTTTAATTTATATAGTGCCGATTTTTCACCATCTATGCAATATATTATTACAAAGTGCAAACTAAGCTATGCTTTTAAGCTACAAAGAACTCCAAGTTACCCAACTCCAAAATTCTATCAAGAAACATAACCTTGTAATTTATCCCAAGATCTAAAATTTGACAAAAAGAAAAAATAGGGTAAATTACACACATGCGGACCCCTTGTACAATATCTGTGTAATCAATCTGCGAATTGGTCACATTCGACGTGTCTATCCGTTACGCGGGGTGATCACCCTAATTACATTGCATTAGGGTATCGACCGTAAGATGTATATATATTTGTTGTAAAGTATTTTTGTATTTTAGTTACATATTGGGGGGCTTTATCCAACTGATAAAACAGGTTTCCTATCCTTATGTTACTTACAAGAATGCAATCTCGAAAATAAGTCGAAAGTCGGAAAAATAAAAGGGCCTTAATTTTTTTGAAAAGTTGCGCCCTAGATTTTTGTAGTTTGATGGGGTAGGAGGAGACTTGAACCCTTAGCCATGGTCATAGTCCACTAAACTAGTTAACTTAAAGTTAAAACTAGACAACTTTTAGGACTTGATAGGAAGATATGTCTAGGAAGTAGCTAAAATCAATTTGACGGTTACATACGAGTAAATACACATATTTTGACACCTTATTTATCACTGCAAAGTGCATTAAGAATGCTCGAAAATAAATTCAGCCAGCACATAAATAAACTCGGTGGATAATTACCAATATGGATGTTTATAATAGCCACAATTTATGTGTCGTGCAGCAGCAAAGTGCAATAAACAAAACTGTGCCGTCATTATTAACCGCTAATTGAAATTCACGATTTTGTATCCAATATTAAATTTGCAATGTGCTATTAAAATGTAATGCTTTACTACGAATAATTGTACTTTTTTGTATGAAATTTCTTAATTTTTTCTTGTTTGCGCGTACCGTGGGGCGTATTTCAAATGAATTTTAGTTAGTTTATTGCTCACCTACACTATTATCGAATAAGACACCTTTTATGATAGATTAATTACAAGACAGGGAAAAAAATGGCGTCGATTTTGCAATATACTTTAAAATTATTTTCTTACAAATAGTATGACCGATTTTTAAGTGACTGGAACGCAAAAATAGACGACATTACCAAGACACAGCACATCGAAAACTAGTAGATAATTTTCTTTAAAAAAAAAAGAATACAAATTTGTTCTAAATAAATAATTTTATCCACTCTATTTTCAACAAAAGCTTGAACGAAACAAAAACAACATTTGTAAGCTTTCAAAACTATTTTAGAGGTCGAAAGACAAAGCCTAATGGCTACATTTCATTCAACTCATACATAAAATAACACAAATTGAGAAATCGCAGGGTAAATGGTAAATGTATGAATAAATGATTGATCATGTCTATATTTAGGCTGTTGATTGTCAGTTTTTTAAGTAAAATGCAAATTTTGTGTTGATTTTTGTTATGTGCTTATGATTAAGTTAGGTTAGGCTATGATTTATCTCGTGACAATAATATATAGTGAAAATTAGTCCCTGAAAACCACTTTTTCTGTAAAATTAGTAGAAAAAAATATATATATAAGAAATTGTTCCCAAAATTTTGATCTATTTACGTTACTGTAGTGAAACACACGCAAGTTGGTTTGACACTGTTTATTAATAAGGTACCCTCCAGGTTTAACAAATATACTACATCTTTCCCTTCCAAAAAAAAATATTATTCTGGTAGATTACTTTTCTAATTATGTTGAGGTCGAAGAGTTGGCCGGCATGAGTAGTAGAAAGGTTATTAATTTTTTGAAAGCACAGGTTTAACAAATATACTACAGTTACAAACTTTGTTATTTTTGGTTTTAGGACAAAATGTTATAGAGCTAAAGTTGTACATTATTATATTTGAGACCATCATTGTTCTTACAAATTTTCTGTGCGAATAATAGTTTGACTGATAGAGCATGAAAACTATAAGCAACGCAAGCATCGTCTCGAACCCCTTGCACCCCGCAAGGGGTTCGAGACGATAGCCGAGCGACCCCGCAAATTAGGATTTGGCTTTACCCCTCTTGGACATTAAAATAATAAAATTTCGTTCTCTAAGTCTCTCTTTCTTCTAGTCGTTTTTTCACTGCTGAGCCGCGACCGTCATCATTAAGCACAGTTCTTCGTATGATATTGCGCCACTTATTGTGGTTCTCGGTTATTGCAATAGCATTATGAAATGTGGTGTTGAGTGATGTTCCAACTTGACCAACGTATCGCGTTTCGTCCCCGAGGTCTTTTTCCTTCGATCTTACCGGTAACCATTCCACAAGTTCTACACAACTACAGTTCTTTAAGTATTGCAATCCAAATGGATTATAATTAATATCAATCTGAGACACAAACAAGCGTGGCCGGGTTTCGTTAGTAGTTTATAATATAAATTGTCCCAACTAAATTCTGTATTTTATGCCGAAGTGTATAAGGTACGTAACGTTTCATCTTAAGGATGAATTGATGGAGAATATGCATTGGAATTTTGCAGCATCATGCGTTGCGTGATTTGCGTCGGATGTCGTCACGGTTGGTCGCTCTTGATCAATATTGGGCGCGTAATGTAATGGTAACTACTTGAACTTTGAACTAAGGCGCCTTGAAGTTAACTTCGCTGCTTTGTCATCGGCACCGCATTACTGTATGTGTATTCATGTTTAATGCAAGGGATAATTAAGAAAGAGACAAGTGACAATTTTTAAGCAATTGATAATAAATAACATGCATATTACGCTGAAAAATTGAAGATGCGTGCCTGCACTGCACGCGTGAGATTTAAACCTAGGACCCTTCGATTGAGAGCCCGAGTTTCTAACGTCTATATTATATACATATATTTAATTTTGGTATACATATTTCACTTCCGATCACTTCCAACGTCCGTTATTAAAAATCAATCTACCCAATTTTTACCTACCAAGGATCGAAATTTGGCAATGTCTTGTATGTGTTATAGGCAAACTCCGAAGCTCCGGCGCTCCTAGGTTGGACTGGTCAATCCTCAGGTCAGACTGAATGACTTAGTCAAAGCCCAAACAAATGTAAATTTTCGGCCTTTGACTAAACAATTTTCGTCAAACCTGGGAGAGACTAATTTGGTCAGGCAAACGTCAAAACACAATTTTATTAAATCGGGGTTTGACGAGTAAAACTCCGATATAGGTATGAAGTGTCTTATCTTCGTATATTTGGAAGCATTTTATCATTTAAGCAGCTTTCAAGTCTTAAGAACCGCTTAACTCTGCCAGTTCTGACACCTGATTGGTCAGCTTACGTGATTTTCACTTTTATATTTGAGATGCTCACCTCACTCATCTTCAATTTTAAACAATTACACGCCCGCACGCTCAATGAACGAACATGAAATGACAAAACAATCGGTCGGAACACCGCGAGAGACATTATGAACCTGTTTAAACATGTTCAGATCAACGTTTGACCGAGTTTTGCAGTCGCTTCTAGGATTGACTAGGCCAAAACCGAAACAGAATAATTTACTTTCGACGTTTGACTGAAAAGTTAGGAGCTCCTGGGTTTGACTAAAAATACTTCAGGCAAAGGGCGAAATTGAAATGTATTTCGGGGATTGCCTGATGGCTTTGGCCAAACCTAGGATAAACCAGTCCTTCCGCGAAGAGACTGTGTATCGGACTTTGACTATAACATATGCACAAACTGCCAAATGTCAATTATGGTAGGCAAACCATTCAATACCGAGCGTAAATAAAGTTCACCTTGATTCACACGTTAAGTTCTCAAGTCCGTAGTTCCAGTAGCCGCCCGCCCTCGGTTTTGGCAGGCAGTATTCCACCCACAGAACAGATCCTGTCGCGGTATCTGCGTCTCTTCCGTTTTGCTTGTTCTCGTTAACATACAGTTTATTACACGTGTTTACACCATTGATTTTTGGCAACTGCTCCTACGTTTATTTATAAGTTATATTATGTTTACACGTCTTACTTTGGTTTATATATCTTACTTTGGTTTACATGGTTTAGATTTTCTTATAATTGTTTCTTGAAACATAATTTTAACTATAATCGAATACTATAGATTTTAATTAATATTAAATTTACTGCAATCTACATTTTGTAAAAATTACAGATCTATAAAAGTGTTAGGCTTTTAAGGTCCACAGCTAAACCTCTTTCCGCCTTATTTACCAATATTAAGATTTGGTGATACGAGTGATTCAAGAACATTTCCAGTATTTTTCGGAATTACAACTATACGTATATTACCTACAGGTGGGCTGCTTGCTAATTCATTTCATAAAATTATGTGAATATTACTTGTACAAAATGTCTTTTAAGTATTTACGTCTGCACATATGTATATTAATGTTATCTGTTTCTGCAATGTTTATCGTGCATATTATAACATCAAAACATCCAAGTTTACTGGAATATTATTGTTTATCTATAAGTAATTTGTCTGCGACTCCGCGCCTGGCCTATTTCTACTAAATAATCAGTAGAGCGTTTAAAAGGCTATGTATAATTATATATAACTACTAGCTGACCCGGAAAACGTTGTGTTGTCATATAAATAAAAAAAATTAAGAATGAACAACCCTTATCACTTAGGGGTATGAAAAATTGATAGTAGCCGATTCTCAGACCTACTGAATATGTATATAAAATTTGCTGAAAATCGGTAAAACCGTTTCGGAGGAGTACGTTAACTAACATTGTGACACGAGAATTTTATATATAAGATGTTTTTTTATGACAATGTAGTAATACTAACTTGAGACTCGAAGGGAAGCACGTCTATGATCAATTTAGGATTTGTCTTTTTTTTGAGTTGACAATATATAAAGAAGTTATTATCTATGATATTACGTAGACAAGATAATAGGCCTTTGTCGAGTCATCGTAGTATGAGATTGAAATCTGCCTTTGTAATCAAAACCCGAAAAACTAAATTTAATTAAAAAGCAATATTATGAATATTTAACCTAAATTGCGACTCTCAACGTATATAATTATATGTGGGCACATGTCCTAATTAGTACTGAAAAAGAAAATTACTCTTTGTAAACAATAGGAGGTAAATTATGTTTCAACAAACAAGCAAAAGGCAATATTATGAATATTGCTTTGAAACTAACACAAAAATGTAAACCAAGAAATAACACACAAATGTTTAGTAGTAAACGTATATTAAATTTGAAAACCAAAATCTCATACATCTTCAAAACAAAAATATCTACAAATGTATTGTACTTAATGTTACTAAAGATAAGTAAATACAAACAGTGCTTGCAAATATATTTGCAAGATTCATAGAACGTTCACAAACTCTGCTGTTCTCACGTGAAAGTTTGCACAATGATGACGAATTTAATTATTCTTGGTGGAAACTCGACTAAACATCTCACTCGAGCAGCATAACAAATGGAACCATGGACGACGGTATACTTGACTTGGAGTCTGTCTGAGATAATCTAAAATTTATTCAGTTTCTACAGTTGTTAATAAAATCTAGAACCGTATGCATTTTAATTGTGTTAGAATTAATTAGCGTATAATTCTGCTGAAAAGGTATTCTTCCAAGCTGGCACTATACTTATTTGGAATTTAAGTCCTAAATTGTCTCTGTTTGTCCTAACTGCTTGTAAATGATGGTGAAATAGTTGTCCTGAAAAGACGAGGCTCAAACACCAGTAATAAGTGTGTGGACTGCACATACTTTTAAAACAAAACTTTTGTTTCATTCACATTGTGATCACGAGATGATTTTCATCATTATCCTAACAACGATGAAATTAGAACGCTTTTGACATTTGCTCCACGAGTATAAGAAGACACATTTTCTTGTTTAATAATAAAATGTATAAAATAACCTCTTTAACCTACCTACACTTAAAGTGAAGTCAAGTGATCAAATTGCTCACATTTTCAGCGTGCACCCGGCCCGGTCAAAGCCTTCCTGAAATTCCGGTGAAACTGTAGAATTTGTATATTACATATCGATGGTTTAAATGGTTAGAAGCTGTAAACGGTAAACCGCTATTGTTTAAGTTATATCAGTCTGCAAATCTATGACATAAATTATTTTGCACTCAAATAAATAATTGCCATAAAAAAACCCTTTTGCTGTCGACGAAATAAAATGTTGCCTTTTGCAAGTTTAATTATTACACGATCAACTACGATTACTATTACATTAAACTATTCATCTATTACGATGAATAGTTTAATGTCATTAAACTTTATAATACTAAAATGATGTAGTAAAATATAATATCGCATTTACGAGTGCATATGAAATATCTACCCATTTTATTGAGTAATTCCGAGTGCCGCACACATACCGAAATTAATGGTAATGCTTTATTACGAGAAAACCCGAAATTTCTAGGAAACGTGTAGCAAACATTCGGTCTGGAATCTAAATTTCCAGAACATGTTCCAAATTGGGAATGTTAATTCATTTTGGAATAGTTTAATTTGGAAGTGGAACAATTGTGGAGACCCAGACATCATTATCAAATAAACTTTGGAAGGTCGAAATTTTCAAACACGAAAACTCTTGAATGTGTCTTTGAATTATGTCCCGAGGGGTTTGTCTCCAAACTCTTTGGATCCGGTTTTCAACTGAAACCTTCGAGGACTTGTTTGATCAACGCTAAATTACTAGCAACAAATTGCTCTTTACGAACAACACTCTAAAATTATATTAAATCCTCTAAAATTATATTTTTTTTTGAGGGTAGGCGTCAAAAAGTAAACACAATTTGTTTTATGCTCTAACGTTTTTCATTCAAATTAAATAATTTTACTTACAATTAAAAGTTCTTGATGTGTCTGTGACAGCCATCCTACCAACCAGCACTGATTCCATAGGAAATTCACTTCTTTAAACTAATTCTAAAGTCACTTTATCACATTAACACTGCAGTATGGACTCCCTGCAAGGTTCACTATCTGCCATGTCCGAATTGTTCACTAATAAGATGGAGGAGTTTCAAAAACAACTGCAGCAGAACCCAGCGACGCCATCCACATCAGCACTAGCAGCAGACTTTGCTGCCTTCCGCCAGTTTGTGCTGTCCGCATTAGACACCGTCCAGAAGCAGTTGGAATTTGTTGCTCGCCAAATGGAACGCTTAGATATGAGGAGCAGGCGCAAGATGGTCCTCTTCCATGGTATTCCAGAAGACAAAGGGGAAGCCGCAACTGCCACCATCACGAACCTTGTATCTAGCAAGTTAAAGGTAGCTGATTTTTCAACTAACTGCATCAGCCGGTGTCATCGCCTAGGTCGTCCCACAGATAACAGGCCCAGACCCCTGCTTGTCAAGTTCAGGGAGGTCTCTATGAAGGACAAAGTGTGGTTCGCAAAAACTAAATTAAAAGGTTCAGGCATAACGCAGTCAGAGTTCCTGACAAAGAGCCGCCACCATATCTTTATGCGGGCTAGGCAACTCTTCGGTGTCACCAAGTGCTGGACTCGTGATGGTGTCATACACGTGCTCGCTTCCGATGGCACACACCACCAGGTAGAATGCTTGGCGGAGCTCGAGGCCATCCCAAGTGCGACAGCATCCTCCTCTTCTGTGCAACCTGTGCCTAGTGCCAAACCCCAGGACGGCAGGGAAGTAACTCGCACTAAGCGACTTCATAGAAAATAAGTGAACTTGGCAACTGTAAGTTATTTTGTTTAGTGTTACTTGTATTTTGTTACGTATTAGCGGTAGTTTGGTATTTGTTATTCAATATTCACCCTGTTACCGACTTATTTTTTATTTACGTCTTTAATCGTCATATGTCAATAACGTCAAACTATAAAACCCGACAAGTGACAATTAAGTAATGACACATGACAACTATATCACTGCCAAACACCAAACTGTCTACCATAGACACTTTTGTCGCATCAGACTAATTTGGAGTAATCATCAAACTAAGTTGATGGTGTGCTGTGACAGTCGAATATTGAAATCAAATGTTGCCCGATGCTATACAATACTATTATATTGCACGTTTATTTTTTAAATTGGTATGTTTGTTATTTTTAAAATATTGGTATGTTTTCTTTGATCTTGTAATTTAAATTTGTGGCTTATAATTTTCCTGTTCGCTTTTGTTTTGTTTTGTTTTAGTTGTACGCATTAAGTTTATGATACCGTAATACTTGATTTCTTCCAAGTTGCAGGCGGGTAGGAGTCAAAGTAATTTATTTATATAATTTAATTGCAAAATTATTTATTTATTTAGAGATATTAACATTTGATTTTATTTATTATTTTTATTTATTTTTAATTGCTTATTTTAATGTCATTTGATAATAGCAACGAACACTCTCTCTCCTTCTCTTCTGCCTCAGACGGATTAAGTAGTAACGACAGCTTCGAAAGTATTCCTCCTCTAAATGTTACGCTAGATTCTTATTTCTCAGATGTACTGAAAAATTTTAATGTTGTCCATATAAATGCACAGAGCATTCCGGCACATTACCCCGACTTGTTGTCAACTTTTGATAGCACACATATACATGCTATTCTCGTTTCAGAATCGTGGCTAAAGCCATGTCTACCATCTACGGCTTATTCTCTTCCAGGGTTTCATTTAATCCGCAACGATCGCACTGTACGGGGCGGTGGGGGAGTTGCAATCTATCTTCGCTCCCATATTCCATTTTCAGTCATAAGTATGTCAGGGCAGGGCGTTTCTGGGAACGAAGCTGAACATCTTTTTCTGGAAGTCCATCTTTCAAATGCCAAACTACTTCTTGGTGCTTTTTACAGCCCTTCACTCAGCGTCGACTACTTCACCTGCTTAGACAAACTGCTTGAAGATCATTGTCCTCTTTTCGACCATACAATTATTATGGGTGATTTCAACACTTGTTTACTCAAGCAGGATGTCAGATCTCAAAAACTGCAGTCCTTAGTCGACGCTGCTAATTTACATATATTGCCTCTCAGCGCTACACACTTTTTTCCAAACTGCGACCCATCTCTGCTAGATTTAATGATGGTTTCATCATTGGATCACGTTGCAAAGCATGGCCAGTGCGCTGCTGAGGGTTTCTCGTACCATGATCTCCTTTTCTTGTCTTATAAAATCCGACCTCCTAAAGCTAAGTCAAAAATTCTCCTTCAGCGAAATTTTAGTGGGATGGACATTGATAAACTCCGGCATGACGCTGCCGAAATTAATTGGAGTGTCATAGAGAGTGCGAGCACTGTAGACGAGCAGGTGGCACTTTTTAATTCCCTGTTAGTACAATTGTACGACCTGCACGCCCCTGTTCGTCCGGTCCGAATCCGGCACCCACCAGCTCCATGGCTTACTGACGATGTGAAAAAATTAATTAACCTGAAAAATTCAGCCAAGTCGAGGTATAAGTCAGATGCCAGCGATGGTAATCTCGAACGGTATAAATCTGCAAGAAATCGCTGTAATATGATGTGTAGAGATCTACAACGACGCCATATCCATAAGTCTGTTCAGAATGAAGACCCTAGTAGTGTCTGGAAATTTCTTAAAACATTAGGCATTGGGAAATCAAGGCAAAAATCTCTTCCACACAATCTCGACTTAAACAATTTAAATTGTCATTTTTCCACCTCTTCTTGCATAGATGGCAAAACTAAACAAAATACTCTTAATCACCTTTCTCACATTCCCAATCCTAACTACTCACGATTTTCTTTTAGTCAATTTTCGGATCGTGATGTAGAGAGGGCGTTACTCTCGATAACTTCTAACGCGGTCGGTAGCGACTGCATTAGCCGTAAAATGATCATCCTTCTCCTTGACATACTTCTACCTACTTTAACGTTTATGTTAAATAGCTCCATCCGAAATAATACCTTCCCTTCCTCCTGGAAAGATGCCCACGTGATTCCTTTGCCTAAAAAATCCAATCCATCCAATTTTTCTGATTATAGACCCATATCCATACTTCCTTTTCTTTCCAAAGCTCTCGAACGCCTCATCCATCAGCAGCTTAGCTCCTTTCTTTCTACTCACGCACTGCTTAATCCTTTGCAATCCGGTTTCCGTCCTGGTCATAGTACGGCTACTGCGTTGCTAAAAATTACAGACGACATACGCATGGGGATGGACAATCAGCAGCTGACGGTGTTGACGCTGCTGGATTTCAGTAACGCGTTTAACGTCGTTGACTTTGAAGTCCTCCTCGGGGTGCTGCGTTCTCTCTACATATCTCCGACGGCGATTGATTGGTTTCATAGTTACTTGCATGGGCGCCGGCAGCGTATTCAAGTGGACGACAAATTCTCCACCTGGTCCAGTACTACTGCCGGCGTTCCACAAGGTGGCGTGTTGTCTCCACTTCTCTTTACTATCTTCATAAATTCTGTTAATCTGCATCTCACTTCTCTCTACCATCTGTATGCAGACGATTTGCAAATTTACAACCATGCCAGCCTGAACAACTTGGCCAACGCCATAAGGATCACCAACGTGGATCTGGCTTCTATCTCGATTTGGAGCAAAAATTTTGGCCTCAAATTAAATCCTGCCAAATCCCAGGCGATTGTAATAGGAAGCTCGCGTCTGGTATCCAAGATTGATTGGCAACAGTTACCTCCAATTTTACTAGACAATGTGATTATTCCATACAGTAATAAAGTGAAAAATGTCGGTATCTACATAGACCAATGTCTATCGTGGATACCGCAAATTACAGAAGTCAGCAAGAAGCTGTTTGCTGCAGTGGGCTTCCTTCGAAGGTTGAAAAATGTTTTACCTATTCCCACTAAAATAACGCTTGCGCAGTCTCTTCTTCTACCTATACTTGACTATGCTGATGTGTGTTATCCTGACATTACCGAGGAGCAATTGAACAAGCTTGAGCGTCTCCAAAATTTGTGTATACGTTTCATATTTGGATTACGAAAATATGACCATGTTTCTGAATATCGCGCCAAACTCAAGTGGCTCCCAATTCGCCTTCGCCGGAATGCTCACATCCTATCTCTTCTCTATGGCGTTTTATTTAATCCGATTACCCCTCCTTATCTTAAACATCGCTTCCAATTTCTCCACATGTCACATGATCGATCCCTTCGCTCTACTAAAAACCTTGCTCTCACTACACCTTCTCACTCAACTTCCTTTTACAAAAAGTCATTTACTGTAGTAGCTATCCGTCTCTGGAACTCCCTTCCTGTTTCCATCCGTAACGCAAAAACATTACACTCATTCAATAATCTTGTGAAATCGCATTACTTGCAGCTTTAACCTTGTCTTCATCCCTATCCTATTCTTTCACGCCATCTCTAATCTTTCCTTTTTCCTAAAACTGTTATTACTTCTTTTTTCACTTTTACCTTCCTTCTCCTTTTATTATATGTTCTATGCTATCATCAATTTACTCCTTAACTACACTACTTTACTGTTGTTTGCACCCTACCTATTTTTACTCATCCTTACTTTTACTCCTCACCTTAAGGTTGCCTGGAAGAGATCGCTGATTAGCGATAAGGCCGCCTATTGTATTGTTTAATATTTGTATGTTTTCTTTATTATCTCATATTATGGGTACAATAAAGTATATTATTATTATATTATTATTATAAATCCACGATGATGTCGATCTGCCAATTGGACTTTCTATCGATTAAGACAAAATTATTAATTTATTATAAGTTTCTAAGGCGAAAAATAAATTAATATATCATTGAACTATCACAATCTCTTATTTCCTTGATGTCTATATGGATCCTGCGGGTATACGTAACGCGGTTTGCAGAGAAATAATTTTCTTCTAATTTTCATAATTAACCATTTACATCAGTTGTATCTATAATATTTGAACTTTTAATGTTTTTGAAATGTTCAAACCATCTTTGATATTTACGTACTTTGCCATACAAATTTGAAATTTATTTGTAATTTTAATCGCATATCGTTTTACTCTTATGATGAACCAAGTACTTAAACTGAAGTCGTTATCGTAGTTAGGGTGAAAATGTTCTAATTCGAAACAAACGTTGTTCAAATTTTAATGATGGAAATTTGAGAGAATAGCCAAAAATTGGCCCAAGATTTGAATTATGCAAAGTACCTTAAACACTCTTTGAAATGTTGATTAAGGTTTTAGAAAAGTCCACTAATCGTGGATTTAAGTTTATATTTTATGTAATTATAGCGGCTTATTGCAAAAGTCAAATAAACTGGTAATTCAGGGATTAAGTACGTATAATAAGTAATATTATAATATTATTATATGTTTCTATATTTTAAACCTGAATCTATAATTGTTATCTATAATTTATAGTTTTATTTTTCTTACAAATTACACAGAAGTAGGTACAGAAACTTCATTATGCGTTTAACCTAATTGCTCTTTTCAATCAAAATGACGAGGGTTTTCGCCCAAGACTACCAAAATGCAGTTAATTAATTTATTTTATTACAGTAACTTCTGTACCTTGTAAAAGGAAAGCTGTTAAAAATACAGTAGTAAGGTACCAGTATTCAAGATATGCCATTACAAATTCTAGTGCTTTCTAGGAATCTCGGAAGCGCTTTGCCGCGCCGAGTCCCACAGGGTTTACCGGCATTTGAGGCATTTAGATGTGGTCCATTTGAATCACTTGACATCGCTTTGAGTGCTTAAGAAAGGACTGCGACTGTGTATGTTGCACAGGAAGCACAAGAATATGCAATCAACTTAATGCCACTCCTAACTTTACTAATGAATTACTTCAAAAATACTTTTTATACACACGCTATGCCCAATTAAATGTGAGTTACCAATTTCCGATGGACTTAAAAAGTATAAAGTAAATTTTATATCCTTTATTACAGAAGAATAATTTAAGGCAATATTCTGAAATAAGGGTACCTAATTATTGTTACCTATTGTTACCTAATTATGGTTTTATTATTTAGTTTAGCAATTCAACGTAGAATTTAATCAACGTAGAATTGAAAGTTTGATTACTTATGTGCTTGCTTATGTGAGTGTTTATAACTTATACGCAACCTATTCACAACCGTGAAAATAATTGCTAACATTGTGGTTGTACGATTACTATTAAATTCATACGAATTTAATAGTAATGATGTATACACATCCGATACGAAACACCAATATCCGTCAATAGCTCTCAAACAAAACTTGATGCGTATCGCAACCCGATTCCCATTGAAGGGATAATGGGCGGTTTCGGTAGCCCTTTTCATTGGCAGGTGTGGATCGGATCTATTCTGCCGGATCAAAGAGGCTTTTAGACCCCTGCCGCTACTAAATGCGAAATTAACCGCCCTAATGTCCTTAGGCAGGACACGGTAAATACCGAAATTATATTCCAAAGTAATTATGTTAATTTAAATTAGCTTAAAATTGAAATTATATTCCAAATTGACGTGCCCGGCTAATTATGTAAAATGATTTATTTAGCTTGAAAATTAACTTTCCGATGGAATAAATGGGAAATAAATGACGTTTACCTGACTATAAATAAATGACTGATAACCTTGTGCGTATAAAAATATATTTGAAAATAGAAATCTCCTAGTGGCTGTAATTTGGTTTAACAGTGATGAAGTTGTGTGCTAGAGTAGAAAGAATTCAAACTAACAGCAAAGCATCTGTCCGAAATAAGATTGGATTTTATTCTACTACACTTCATCGCTAATTATCACTTTAGTAGTCGGCATTGTCGTTATCATCACAATAGTATCCCCACTGCTGGGCAGGGTCTTCTATTAGTGTGAGAGGGGTTTAGATCACAAACCACCAAGCTGGCTTTTGAATGTGCTCGTTTGCTGAATGTGTTCGTGTTATTTTTTTTAATATGTTAAGCAAACGACCATGCAATTAATCTGATAGTAAGTGGCAACTGCCGGTCATGGACGTCTGTTATTAATCCCCAAGTAAGATTATATTTCTACCTAAAATTGGCCATAAATGCTTTAGTACACCTGAGGACTAAGTTGGAACGACTTGGAGAGTCTCCTACACCTTTCAAATCGCAACATATCGCGCTTAACACTGCTGTAATCAGGCAGACATACGTGTGGCGTTGGTGATTACGGAGACAAACTTCAAAAATAAATTTCACAAACATATATAAATATCAATATGTGTGTGCAAAAGTATAGGTATAAATATAATTTAGGTAAAGGTTAGTTAAGGTGAGGGTTCCAAAGCAGTGGGCTAGCGTTGATATGTGTAGCCCGAGGCTGAAGTTAAATTTACAGCTACTTATACGAATGGGTCGGTGAAACTAGTTGTTGTTTAGTTTCTAAAATCTATCGACGGAACAAAAGGGTCATTTGATTTGAATTTATTTCCCACCTATGTTAATGGAAAAAATAGTCCCTGAAATTTATCAGTGAATAAAGCAACTTTTTTTTAAAATCTTGAAGTAGCAAAGTATCGTGTAGTCCATCAGATGGAGAGTGTCTACTGCTGCCTATGGACAACTGTAATCTATGACAGTTAAGATAAGAGTTCTACCTCGGGCCGGCCACAGGTGTGCTACTTTTTGAGGACTAAGTTGGAACGCTTCGAATAAATTTTGTTTTTATATAATATGGAGTAGCAGAAAGCATGCAGCCCACCTGATGAAAAGTGGCTACTGCCGCCCATGGACATCTGTAATCGACTCTAGTTAGGATTAAATATTCGCACCGGAGGTCGGCCACAGATGCGCCGCTACCCCTGAGGACTAAGCTGGAACGCCTCGGAAAAGTACGTCTCCCTTACCACTCCCTTCAAACCAGAACACACCAATAGAAGTAGGTGGTGCCGCCGGAGTCGAACCAGAAAGGGTTCTACCACCTTCAAATAAGTATGTCTCCCAGAAAGTAAAGTTCAACCCTTTCTTTTTTGTTGTTGACGAGGGTGAAACCTTCAAAAGGTACCCGACGCCATGGGAGTGACGCCGGGTTATGTGGGATTTTTAGCGCACTAAAATCCCCCCGGTGGCCGTCCTCAGCGTTTGGTGAAGAACTCCGGGATCTCCAACGGAACACAACCGGAGTCCTCCTAACGCGATGCCCTTCTATCGGGCTCTGCCCTGGGGGAGCAATTTACGCTCCTCTCACATCCCCTGGTGATTACAGCCATATGCGACCACACAAACCGCTGTCCTTCCCGGGGTCGCTTGCTGGACGGTTTGAGCTCCCACTCTTGCCGCCCGTAACCCCGAAAGCCCCTTTTAGTCGCCTCTTACGACAGGCAGGGGATACCGTAGCCCTATTCTGGTCCCGGTACTACAGGGACAACCTAAGATCAACCTATTCAAAGAATTTGTTAACCGCGCATAATACGCCCATGACTAACCATTAACATAAAATTCATATTTGCAATAGCAATAACGTCCACATAAACTAGATTAAAGCTGTCTTGTACTTCAAGTTCAGTTCGTTATTCACAAACGACAGACGAAACAAAATGAGCGTTATAAATGTTATCCGGCGGCTAATGGAAACTGGCAATTAGGGAAATAATTGAGTGTTAATCCAACTTTGTTTTAGCAACAGTTGCACATAATCAATTTGATGGCTTGTACAAAGGTTCATTCAGTACTCTTAGTATGACGACCCGCGTGGCGGAGCGGTCACCATGCTGGTCTGCCGCGCAGAGGGTCCCGGGTTCGATCGCCGGCCGGACAGATTTCTAATGATGAATTTAGATTTCTGTTTCTGGGTCTGGGTGTTTGTGTATTTGTCTCTGTGTGTGTCCATAGCAATTTCTGTCCTATTCAGTTAATTGATTTTATTTAAATTAATGCGACAATTATTTATATACCTACTTAGGTTTGGGTGTTACAGTATCGCCGGATAGGGCAGTAGTAGGTATTTTGATGTTCAATTACATAAGTAATCGAGTATCGTCCACCTTCTCAATAGCCTGAAATTTGTGTAAATGAATACTTACATATTGCTTAAACAAATATTTTATAAGTCCAGTGTGTGTAGTGCATTCCTTGTTTAAAATCGAACGAAACGTAAAAGTCTACGGCTAATGGAAAATGGCAATTAAGACAGAAATGACATCAAATTAGCATTGAACCAATTAATTCAATGTTTATCAATTAAAATCCGTTTCAGGAATAAAGCAAAGTGAGTAAATTCATATTTCTTAAACCATTTTTTTTATTTCTTAAGAACAAGTCACTAAAACAGCTGAGCACCTGTGTTTTCTCAAGATCATAAAATTTAAGGTCCGCTAAAAAGACCATTAAAAATTCGATTAGAGACTTTTTATTATTTATATTATTAAAAATGTGTACTTATTTTAATAATGAAACTGCAAAATAATGAAATTTGCATAATAAAATTCCAATAACTTCCAATACTTTTAATTGTGCTGTAGAAATTACATACATTATTTAAACTTAAGAAATAACATAATTTAAACTTTGAACATTCCTATTTGAATAAAACAATTTATTACACTTTAATAAAATTACAATATATTATTCGAGTATACACGTATAAGATGTAGGTAGATCGCAACAATATGTTAATTAATAGCACAGTTTTCAGTAAATAACTCCCTTAATACGAGTATAGTTCGCGGGAGATGTTTTAATTTCCGTATTAATTTCAGTCCTTCGCAGAAATGTTATTGAGAGAAAACTGGACACGAGTTATTTGCGTTGGTTTGTTTGTTTATTGATATTTCATACTTAATTTATAACAGGAATTTGTCATTGTCATTGGGACAGCAGCCCAAAGCTGGGCAAAGGTTTCCGCTATGTCAAAATTAGAGAGGTTAAAGCTATGTTCCGGTAGGCCTCCAGTAGACGAAAGTTCTGATCTAGCTATCACCTCAGATTAATAAATAGTTATTCTATCACTGCTAAAGAGTAATTATAGTGCATTCATTCTATTCCACCATGATCATCACATTCAACATTAAAATTAATGTATCGCTAGTATATTTGAATCTCTACTTGGCTAATGTAAATGTTACATATGAGGTGACATTTGTTATTAGTACCCTTACCATGAGTTTTTAGGTTTTGACAAATATGACTGTTTTGGTATTTGTTTACGTATTTGCCCGTACAATTTCCAATCAGTATAATAGCGTCAGTAACGTAACATAAAATGTCTAAATTGACAAAATGGCTCTTTATGTTTTGCTTCTCTTTTTTGCGAACATGTGAGGTAGACAAAAAGACTTGAGCACTTACTTATTGTTACGTTTACACTAAGCAAAACAGAATAATGGATTGAGTAAACGTAAAATGGTGGGATGTTTTGAAAACTCATGGTAAGGGTACAAAAGTAGCAACGCAACTCATCGACTTCAGGTAGATATCTGTGCTACACAGGGTTCCCCGAAGATGTTCACGAGAAATATGACTAAGTAAAAGCCCGTGGACTACATGCTAACAAGATTGTAAATAAAAATTGTTTAAACTATACTGCAGCGAATTGAAAATCTCTCAGAAGAACATGTTACGGTGTATCTGGAATACTTTAAAACAATCCCGAAGATTCCTCAAAGTCGTATATACATATGCTCGTATCGAGGCGCTCCGTTTCGTCCACAACTTGTAATGCTGACAAATCGACGTGGGTTTGCTCCGTGCGATGATTCATGGCTGTTGGCGGATTGCCAACACCAATGTTGGCTGCAACGCCAACATTTGGACCAACCTTCCCTTATATTCTAAAGTTTGGACCAACATACGTTTCGACTGTGTCTTTATTTATCGTTTTATGTGCAACTGCTTCAGCTGCGCTCGATTTTTGTGTTTCGTTTCGTCTTTTAAACATATGTTAATCTGATGTAACGGATTAAGCGTTCAGATTTTATAGAGCCTCAGTAAGCCAGACTTCAAAATGTATTTTGCCTGAGCTGTATTTTTATTATATATGTACGTAAAGGTCAGTTATAAAATGTACCTTATGTACTAATGTAGGTACCTAATGAATATATAGTGGGCCAAAATCCTTTGTATTTCAACTGAGAAAAAGTTACTTAACTCCAAGCCATAGCCATTTCAACTCTTCAACGCCTTTCTCCCCACAAAATACAAACTCAAGACAGAATGAATTATAAAAGAAAAATATTAAGACAGCAAAATTTTAACGGAACGGCTGTTAGTAATAAAGTTGGTTAATTATCTAATTTCCCACACTTGAACTTGCGGAAACTTGGGAAAAGTGGAATTTACGGAGCGGTCTGACAAACAAGAAGTAAGCTACTGAAATACAATTAACTCTCTCATCAAAAATTTAAAACAAATAAATTAAATAACAATACACGAAAAAATATACATAAAATTACAATAAACGGTAAATATACAAAAAACGAAATCAATCAATAGTTTTTAAAACTTATGTTAAAACATTTTATTCGTAACTGACAAAATAATATAGTTCTAGCATCATGAGTACAAAATAGGTTGTTAAATTGGATTAATGACTTTAATCCATTAACAATAACAGATAAGTGTAATCAAAAAGTTAACAAATGTTACTGGAATGAAAATGAATAGTGCGTTAATTCTTATGCCTGTTATAAATTATCAATCTATCAATTTTTCTGCTCTCATCCAGTATTTTTCAAGATTCCTAGTAGGCTGATTGCCAAGTTTTGATTTTGTTAAGCAAAATATTAGACAAATTTATAAATAAAATTGTTTATGGAAAATCTGCAGCAAAACAACTGCGACACTAAATTCTTAAGTTAACAGTATAACAAGTGCCTAAACTCGAGATAAGCGGAATTTAACAAGCCGAGTCAGTGCACTAAGTTAGCTTAATAAGTTTTTCTTCAAAGGCGTTTGTTTGGGCTGTTTAAGACTCAAAGTTCGCGCTAGACAATTTCTAGAGTTCACAATAATCATTAATTTTCAAACAAGCTCTAGTTACATTGGATAAATGGATAGATAAATTCTAAAGAATTACCTCATTGTAAAGGATTACTGTCACCTTTTAATAAATGTGTAACCCAAAAGACGGAAGAAGTGAGGAGGAGACAGGAAAAACCTGAATACTGCTCTTCTTAACTTTAACTTTAATACAACCCCTAAAATCCAAAACCACCTAACAGAGAAATAGGCAGTTTAATCACAGAGAGTTCATTTTGACTACAACCCTCTTGATTTCCCAAGTTTGGTGACAGAAACCTCCTTAGTTTAACTCCGGCGGCACCACCGCTACACCTCCTTCTTCCTTATAACAATAGTGTTGCGCCGCTGTGTTCTGGTTTAAGAGACACACTTTTCTGAGGTATTCCAGCTAAGTCCTCAGGGGTACGGTACATCTGTGGTCTGCCTCGTGTAGAAATCTTATATTTTCTGGGTTTGATTACAGATGTCTATGGGCGGCAGTACCACTTACCATCAGGACATATACATCTGCTACTTCTATGTAACAAAAGAAATGGTAAACAAATACAATGTAAAGCTGATACGAAGGTCTTTATTTCGATAAGCACCTAACTAAATTGTTTAGGTTTATAAATTATCTTCGCATACATCACTATAATCGCATACATAGAATGTGAAGTTTTAAAAAGAAACATAGAAAAAACGACTATTTATTTTACATGACTGGCCTATAAAATTTTCATTACCGATCAACGAACTTTACCCATACTTTATAGACGACTTACCGATCTAGCGGCGTTCCGCCTGAAATAGCGTAAACTCCATGACCTGCGAGGGAAACATCAAAGGATTAACCCAGCGATAGTCGTTCATTACACTAATAAGACCCACCTCAGATTTACAACTATCCTGTTTATGCTTCAATAACTTCGCTGCTTGGATGAACCGGCGCCGAATCTTTGCCTGCATGCAACTCCGAATTAAATAGTACCGTGTCGACTGTCGTAGGGGGTGGTCGCGCGCTCGCCCCAGAACTGTTTACGAAAATAGGTTTGTTAGTGCATTTTGTCGTGTCGGCTTGTATTTTCAGTGCAGTGACATTGGAATCTTGCGAGTTATTGTGGTGTGTGTTAAATATAACGTCTTTGGAAGGATTTTGACCGTTCAAGTAAGTTTTACCTTTTAGCGATTCTAATTAATCCTTTTTTTAATATAAAGATGATTCATTGCTCGTGGGTAGAAATTGCGCTGCCAAACTGTTTTCAATGTGTGAATCTTTTCGCCGCTGAAAATTTCGATCGTAAATATGACGTACTTTCAGAGCGTTTTCTACAACAATGAGATAATGTTTCGATTCAAATTCAAAATTTTTGTGCCGTTTTATTTCGGCATATTTATTAAAATACAAGACTGTCCTGTGTTCAAAATTGGGTGGTTTCAAATTGCTGCAATAACGAAGACTTTAATTACCTACTTTTATTACGAACTAAAATTGTTATGTTGTTGTATTTTTATTTTGTAATAAATTAATGGACCTTTAATTACTAAAATACCTTAATTATATTTTATGTTGCCTATTTTTAATTTCACAAAGAATAGCCCTTAGTACTTATATTTTGAAATGAAAATAGGTTTGTGGTAGGCCGTTTCAATTACTTTGTTCGTTAAATTGCTTTAATATCTTTTTATACAGTACGTTTCTTTAAGAGTCTTAAGTATCTTAATAAATAATTTTAATCTGATTAGATGAAATATCTTTTTTCAAAATTATTTGATATAAGTAATTTTATCAGCATAACTATGGCAAAAATATTGATATTCCCCAAGCATAAGCTCGAATTTACATACGTCTATTTTCAGCCGTTTCAGGAGGGCCGTTTTTCATTTTCTCAATATAAATATTATATTGCTATTAACGAAACAAAAATATTAGAAAAGTATCTACATGAAGTGGATTACATTTTAATAACACGTCATAATATGTACTTAATATTGAAAGAAAGTATTTAAACATTAACGCAAAAAACACATTAAGATTTTTTTGCGTGAGAATTAAAATTACTGAACCATATGTTACATTGATTCGTAGTTGATAACGAATGCGGGGTGGCTTTTATTGTAATGAATACAAATTAATATAAATAATATTATTCAATTTTTCGTGATTACTATAACGAAACACTAGTAGTATATTTAAACTATACAAATATATAACAAGGATGCAGTCTACCTAATGTTAAGTAGCTACTGCCGCCCTTAGACATCTGACATCATCTCCAGATAGGATAGTCCCATCTGAGATTGTCACAAATGCGTTGCAATTTGCTATCCCTGAGTATTAGGTTGAAATCCTCGTATAAGTATTGCTTCGTTACTCTGAACACAGCAGCGTTTAATACTTATGTTATAAAGCAGAAACAGGTATGTGGTGGAGCCTTCAAACATTCGCATAGAAAAGGGTTTTTACAAGAAATCGATGACAAATTTTAGTGGCTCAGATTCAAACTAATTTCAAACTAAATTTCGTATTCACCAGTTTCTAGTTTACGTACGAGTACATTTGCTTTGGATAAAACAATTATCTCAATGAATAAGTTGTAAATTTAACTATTTCTATATGTAACTACTATTAAGTATTTATCTGTTTAGTAGTCTATGGGTAATTTTAAATAAACAATTATTGCTGTGCACGGGACTCCTCTCAGAGTGAGAGTTTAGGCTATAATCTACCGCGATAATCAAGTGCGAATCGATAGACTTGGTAAGTTCACATACCCTTCGGTTTTTTTGATAAGAACTCTTAGGTCTATCACGATCATTTATTTATACGATTCTTATTACGGATACGATGTAATATCAACTCATTCTCACTTCCAACATTAAGATTGAGTGTTCAACTAATATATTAAAAACTAAACTTTATATTGATTAATTATTATTAGATTGGATGGGTTAAGTCTGTTTTATCTGCATTGTTTAAAGTCTATAACAGTTCAGAAGTTTTAACTTAATTAGTAGAAGAAAGACCGCGCCAGTCACGCGATGTCAATTACTAATGCGTAACGTAACATAATATTAAATGTCACGTAGGTAGTGTGTCAATGAAAAGGGGTGATTTTTTTTAAATAATCGTCATCAACCCATTACTGTCCCGCTGCTACGCACGGGTCTACTCTAGAAGTGAGACAGGTTTAGACCATAGTCCACCGCGCTGGCCAAGTGCGGGTTGGTAGACTTCACACACTTTTTTTAAAGTACGGTTTTTTCACCGTTTCAGGGAGTTATAATTAATTTCTTATACACACATAACTTTGAGAAACTACAATAGTGTGCCTGGGTTTTGAAACTCAAACCCCCGATTGAGAGGTCGAGTTCCACCATTAGGTTATCATTGGTGACTACAACTAAAAATTACTAACTGCAAGTGGATGGATTACATCAATTCTTAGGTTTGTTTTTTAATTTCCCGTGTAAAAACGAAAAATCCCAGTTACATATAAATATCTATGATTGAATCACTCGTATTCCTTTGATTAAATCGCGCCATTTCCACACGATCGTCCTGAATGGAGCTTGTTTCAACTTCGCGATACAAGACTTGGTAAGTTAGCGTCAATACTGAGGTCTTCCACTATTGATTTAGGGTTATTTATTTATTTCCATGCCAACAGCAACACACACAATACATTATATAGTACTTAGTAGTACACTAAAGAAGTATTCATAATAATAAAGTTCGTATGAGTGCCAATTATAGGCATGAACAACGTTTATATATTAGTTTATATGTTTAGTTTGTATGGAACAAATCGAACCATACGCAACCATTATAATGTTGACTGAGATGTATGGAAATAATTGATAATCTTAAGTTTTAAGCTTGTTATTCATGATGAGTATAGTTGATAGATTCTGAAAACCCAAAATTTGGTAAATGTATTAAGTAATGTCATTTCAAATATCTGATAATTAAGTTAAAGCTACCTAAATAGTTTTCCAATTTCATTTGTGGAAGATGATGATGCATTTATTTCTGATGATGAATTTATCTTTGTTTTTTATAATATAAGTGATGCAAACGAGCATGCAGTCCACCTGATGGTAAGTGGCTACTGCCGCCCATGGACATCTGTAATCAACCCCAGATAGGATTAGATATTCTCTGAGGACAAAGTCTTCCTTACCACACCCTTCAAACCGGAACACAGCAGCTCCACATTTTTATCTTATACAGATATCCATTACATATAACACCAAGAATTTTAACCTTGAACGGATGAAGTAACTTCAAAAGCAAAATGTTAAGGCCTAAAATTATGACGTTACAATGCTTTCACAGTGAATTTATACCTTCGTCATTAAACGCAAAAAACATCAAGAAATCAACGTCACTTGAGTCGTGTTTCAGTAGAATTGCGGTTGAAAAATTATGCAAAAATATTTAATACACTTCTCAAGGTTTCATAATAAATTTTGATATAAAGATATAACGTTTTAACGATTTCTTTACACGATATAAGAAAAGTTTTTGGTGTAAATTCAGCTACAGCGACCAACTATAATTCATCTTGTTAAGAGCGAGGATATTCATGAAAAATTCGGAGTAATATTACCAGAGGTTTTACTAAGAGGTCGGGTACCTTTCAAAATAAATTTATAAAAGACGGTTCATTTTAGAAGGTGTAGAAATAGCAAGTGGATTTTAGAGGATGTCTAACGTGATGACTAGATCCCGTTTCAAATAGGACTGGATATTTCTTTAGTTATTAATGTTATGATTACAAATGTCCATAGGCGGCAGTGACCGCTCACTATTTGCTTTCTCTATGTAACATATGTTCATATGCCATTGGAATTCCATAAACAATTTAAGTGCTCATGTTCTCATTTTCATCGGTATAATAATAGATTATTTTATTAAATGCAAAATTTTAGATTCTTCCAAAGCTGCTTATGGTATTGTCTCTGTTCATTTCCCTTTTGTAGATATGATCGTACTTAGCGGATTATGTTCAAATCGTGACGAAATTTAATCTCGGGATGAGATGTAAATTATAAATTGTTGAGGGATTTGAAGACGCAGTTTAATTTTATTCTTATTTCGTTATTAGAAATTAAGTTAATCTTTAATATAGAAGAAAAACGTAGATTTTCCGTGTTTCAGTCAGAGGTTTCTCTAAAACTAGCAATTAGTATGAAAACCAATGTCCGATTGCTTAAATTCTTACGTTATTCTGACAATTTATACGAATATACCTTATATGCCAATATAGTAAAATCCATCATGCCGTTTGGGCGACAGGGCATGCTAAAGAATGAGACATACAGTCATACATATTATAGATACATACACACATACATATATGTACATTTTACACCTCCCTAGCCGAGTAAAAAGTTGGAAAACAATTATTTTTTAAAAACATGTCAATGAATGTAGTTCATTAGTAACGCTACTATATTATGCATCACAGTTGATATAAAATCATAGCAGTCTTAATATTCATTTTTTATAAATTTAAAATTAAAGTCAAATTATAAAGTTTAAATTTTATTGCATTTTGCTTTGCAAGAAATTGCATAAGTAGGAATTATTGGTCATATGACATATATTTAAGTAGTTCAAATCCTTGACTGAGGACCACAATTGCACTAATTGGTAGGTCAATGATTAATTAATCAGTTTTGTACAACAAATTCTTCGTACATGTATTATTAAATTAGTTTGGATCAACAATTTCTGGAATCGGGAAGTTATAAGTTTTAATTGAATCCTGTGTTACCAGGTTAGGCCGAATTCCACTCCTGATTGGTTCAGTTATGAATAAAGTTGCGTAAAGCAAAACTGTTTTGCTATATATATCAATAATTCGTCCGTTTGTAAGGTTACAATATTTTATGAAATATCGAAATTGTCAAATTTATACAATTTAACGTTCGTTTAGCTATCTTTAACATGTTTTTGGAATTTTATCAAGTAAAAAAAGTATGGTGTTTTACGTAGGCTTCTTGTACCCGAAGTTCAAAATAAAATAACAATATCAATCTTCTAGTTGATATTGCAAATATCAAAAAAATGCAAAAATTGCTCTTTTCAACTGTACAAGTCACGCGGCTTTACTTATAATATTCGTTGCTTGACGGTGTCTAACTTTACTTCTTTCATAAAAATATAAGCACACACTTTTTAAGTATTTTTAGTATTCAAATAATAACGAGGAGACGAGAAACGAGTCTAGATGTTTTACGAACATTTTTCATAAAACAGCAAAATAAAATCTTATATATAAAATTCTCGTGTCACAATGTTAGTTACCGTTCTCCTCCGAAACGGCTTTCCCGTTTTTACCAAATTTTATATGCATATTCAGTAGGTCTGAAAATCGGCTACTATCTATTTTTCATACCCCTAAGTGATAAGGGTTTTTCACCCTTAACATTTTTTTATTTATATGTCAACACAACGTTTGCCGGGTCAGCTAGTATTACATATAATAAAGTTCGCCTACACAGCTTTATTTATTTAAATCCTATTTCTGTTTCAGAAATAAGTCGACGAGACTAATTGTATAAACAAAGTGCCCATAAATCATCTTCATTCATCTAGCAATAAGATTTTTTGTCTATAAATCCCAATTTTGTTCGTCTATACTTTGATGAAGGTCAAAGTTAGAATTGTGATATTAATATTGCGATATACAGAAGTGACTCCCTGATAAGCCTAATGTTTTACTACTAACAGTTCAATGAAAGATATAAACGTATAAGTATTAAATATTTAATTGTCTATGGCTGTAAGTCGTTGCAAGATTTATTTCTTAATTTGATTACTGAATTGTGTACAGTTAAAAAAACAAATCGGAAAATCATCAATCAATCAATCGGGTCCCACTTATCACTGCAGACGGTATGAAATAAACTCCGGTAATTTAAAAAAAAAATGAACACCACATTTTTAACAATTGAGCATATTTTTCGTACAAGAAAAAGTCTCCATATCTGTTGTAGCTTTCTCAAAGAGCGCCAGTTTTTGCGACGTAATTAGAATATTTATATCTATAGAATTCGAATTTTTTCGTCATCGAAAAAGTAAATCGTTTATTATCATCGCTTCTACATTGACAGTGAGACCATTGGTAACAAAGCCGACGAAGCGAGAATAATTTGTTCATAAAATATCGTTGGAAGCAAAAAATTGTATCTAGGGTTCAGTGAGAAATACCAGCGGTGTAATTGGAAATTTGGAATTTTGTTTCCATGAATTTATGATTTTGGGTTGTTTTAATTATTTCGCAGCGATTAATATTTCATTATCCATTTTT
Source organism: Epargyreus clarus clarus (assembly GCA_014595695.2). Taxonomy (NCBI): domain Eukaryota; kingdom Metazoa; phylum Arthropoda; class Insecta; order Lepidoptera; family Hesperiidae; genus Epargyreus; species Epargyreus clarus. The sequence goes on from JACTTY020000033.1 coordinate 3,259,686, forward strand.
TAAAAAATACATTTACAATACATTGTTCTGTGCTGAATATTCGCAATTGATTCAAAATGGATCCCATTTATATTTTTTGATAGCTAAAAACAAATAAAGGATAATGTATAATAATATCTGCGATAGGAGTTCTACCCACCTTTAAAAGAACCGGGCGAGGAATTATATTCCCCATACGATTTAATAATAATAATAAACGCTTTCTACACTCACAGTCCCACACTAGGATTCCCTCTATTGTGGGCGCCATGGACAGAGTTAAAGACGAATGCACCCCGACCCACAATAGATATCTAAATTCATCATTCAAATATCTGTCTGGCCGGGGATTGAACCCGGAACCTTTTGTGCGTCAGACCGGTATGGTGACCGCTCTGCCACACGGGTCGTCGGTTCGTTTTGGTAGATTTCATGTCTTCTTTACGAGGTGTATAATATTATTCTTGTTCTTTACTATATCCTTTGTCACCACTACAGTCCATACAGCACACTTCAATATTCGTATCAGTGGCAAATTTGAAAAGATCTTCAATCTATAGGCATGTTAGATTGACGCAAATTTTTTGAATGCCTACCGCATGTCTGGCTCCAGCATAAGATGACAATACCCGCGTATGTTTGTATGTATATCGATCGACTTATCCATGGCTACTGCATTACTTACGTAAGTCACTTGTACTCATGCACTTTTAAACATAAGAAGCTTGTTATCCCTATAAGGCTTCACTTATCCACAAATACATAGGTGTTATATTACTATTACATAGACGTTTATAATGTGAACAGTGCATAGCTCTGTAGTTTGTGTAGATTGGAACTAATCTAGAAAGTTAAGCAACGGTGGGTGGTGTTGGAAGCTGCATAGTGCTGCATGCTGCTGGTGCTGGACTGCTGATGACTAAATTAAATGCACTTGGGGAAATGGCAGGGTTAATTAAGTCGTCAGCCTAGGTTATTACTATTGGATAGAACGCGTTAAACTATCACTAAACCTTAGCTACCTTCCTAGATCAATTCAATGTAGATTGCCAATCTACACCCGGTTCGGTTTGCACGGACGTTCTTGCCAAGAACGTGCAAGATGTGGAATGAACTTCCTCCTGAGGTATTCCCGGAGCGCCATGACATGGGGCTCTTCAAAAAAGGTGTAAAAAGAGCTCTCCTACAAAGCCGGCGATGCATTGGTGACTCCTCTGGTGTTGCAAATGTCCATAGGCGACGGCGACTGCTTTCCATCAGGTAGCCCATCTGCCTCATCGTTTAGGTATAAATAAAAAAAAATGGTGGTGGGTGGTGGACTATGCTCCAAGACACTTCTGGTTACGGAGGGAGAATGTCCAATTGTGAAACATAAAACGATAATATTTTACTACGTATATGATATTGTTTTACGTTTTTATTATTTCTAACATTTTTCCATTATAAAACCTCGAAATATTTGCCTAAGTATTAGGTTCCAGCAATTTTTCATGCCGTCCCTAAAAGAAACCCCCACTAATCATCCCCGGGCGATTCATATTCATCTAACATTTCAAAACATTACATTTCGCTATCCCTCGTATTAAACCTGATGAAATTAACAGCGTCACGTAGAATATATGAGCATAAATTCTCTTTTAAATTACCCCGTGTACAGAACCCTTTGTGAAATGAGGCGACGCGATCGAGTTTTTTGTCTGCTAAGCAAAATTTATGGCATATGATTTTATTTGTACGGGTGACACGGCTCGTTTATATGAACGCGGAGCTGCGTGAGTAATATCGTGCTGATATCGGTAACGTGACAGTGAAGAACACAGGTGAAAACTTCATGAGACTATTATAATTTTCTCAGAGATGTGTTAGGTCTATTAACATGCACGTGACCTATCAGCTCCAAGCAATAACTTAATGATTGACAAGTTAAGCTTCAATCAAAAATTCTAATTAATGTAAGTGTAAAGTCCACTGACTGTGTGGTGGAGTACATGTCCTGAACTTGTCATTCACGTGATTGAAGAGCCTATTATTGTAAAGGTAAGTTCAATAATTCGACGTGTATAGTAATTTGATGTTAGCTAATATTACATTAAATCGTCCGTTTATTAAAAAACAATATAATGTTAAAGTAATACTAACTATAATCTTCAAATTGCTGAACGCCCGCAGCATCCCAAAAGTAATTGAAATTTCAGAACAACTTACAAGCCTAATAACATGATTATTACTGTCCAAATGTCTGAACTGTCTAGAATATAGCCTAATAAATTTTCATTTTAAATAAAATGCCACAAGAAGTATTGTGACATTAAGAAATAGTTTTCTGAATTAAACTGACGTTTTCAATCAATTATTCCAGCACTCTTTTTTATTTTAATTATTCTGAGATCGAGTAAAATATTTTTTTAATATAGGAGTAGCAGACGAGCATGCAGTCCACCTGATGGTAAGTGGATACTGCCGCCAATGGACGTCTGTAATCAATCCCAGATAGGATTAGATATTCCTACCTGAGTTCGGCCACAGATGCCCCTCTACTCCAGAGAACTAAGCTGGAACGCCTCGGAAAAGTATGTCTCCCGTGGTCAGCTTTGCCAGATGCACTGTTATTACATTAGATTTACTAAAACTTTACTTTATTTTACTGTATTTACTGAATAATGTATTACAATTTTACAGTGTATGTGACTTTATGATTCACTGTACTTTCTTCCCGATCTACTGTATTTTTTTCCTCAGTGCACTGTAATATTACAAATCTGGCCTGACAACACTGCCCATACCACACACACCCTTCAAAGTAGAACACAGCAGTGATAACTAATTAATAAATAAATTATTGAATTTGTCGATAACAGCATCTATATAGACACACCCTCGCCCCCGGCTGCCGGCGCGAGTGTTTCACCCGCATTTACCGTAATCTCCCTTTCCTCCACGTTCCATCATATGATTTTACAGGTTTTTTAGTAGCTGCCGTAAAACATAGTTTCTGTGTACATCGTAAAATGTTTGGGATCATTTGCCGCGGAGGGGAAAGTAGAAGTTTCACTGAAAGGGTACGCTACAAAGGTAAAGTCATTGACATAAAAGATCAATGGGTTTTGTCAAACGTTTATATTTTTTCAAGATGTCGTGCACGGTATACAGGCTAGTAAAAATATATACAAATAAATATGATTGAAGTTAACGGTAACTTCTCAAGTCTATATTTGTTTATAGTATGGCTGACATTTCAGTTTTTGATCTGAAGCGAAAAACATGTATTATGATTAATATTTTTTTATTTTGCCAGGGGATATATTAGCTTAGCTTTATTATGGTAAAAGTTTTACAAAATGTCAATAACAAATTCAGTTAACGCATATATTCACAGTAATTTTTAAATGAAAACGTTGTAAAAATCAATCTCAAATTCAGCCACATCGTCGACATATTTAACACTTACCATTTCTTTTCTCATTCTGATAAAAGACCAGCATCCTGCAGAGAAAAATATCAATAAGTGCTTCCAGGTAAAAAGCCGGACAAAACATCCTGCAGCATTAAAGTCAAAATGTTTTTTGCAACTATATTTCAATTTACCTCTACATTTAAAATGCCGGCCGTTAGGACCAAATGCAAGTTTCCACTTCAAAGAGAGAGCTTTACTTCACAATAACGTTTGAGTTCTTTCAACTTCACATTCAGCTCCAGATTTCGAGATCTCGATACGTTTGAACGTGATTCCTTTTGGCTGAAACGTTGAACACTTTTTAAGATACGAGCAAATGTGCGCCGGAATTTTTAATGGTAGAGTGGCTTAAAGGTAAGTAATGTACGTGGAACTTGCCTTCGTGTCTGGATGTTGGGAAATGGTTTTGCGTTGGTTCTTCATTTTATCATTCATGAGGAGTATACAAATGTTTGAATCAGTGAAAAATAGCCTAGTTTTCTGTAGTTATCAAAAGTAATAAACATGAAAGTAGATTTACTGACCGTTACTTAATAGTAATTGCTGTGATGCATGTAAATTGTATTAGGGTATTATTAGCGAACATGATGTGCGTTAGAATCCTGCCTTAAGATATATTGGGCGTTACTGTAAAAACAGTTAAATTACTTGTTATCTCTAAACGAGTTCATATACACAAAATTTGCACAGAAATATTTTTTTCTTTCCATCAATAACGTTTCATATAGAATTTATATATCTATTTCTGTCTATTCTATATATGTATGTATGTACTTCTTAATATCGTCTGCATCTGAAGTCTAGCTTACATTACGTTCTTCATATTCGATAAGAGACATTTAAATTCGCAGTACGTATTTTATTTCATCATTCCCTTATATAGGACTTTTATTATCATACAATATTTAATATATTTTATGATAATAAAATCGTTTAACCCTTAATAAGCCATAGGACTATTATTTCTCACCTCAAAGTTGCCAACAAACTTATTTATCTTTTTTTATTTCTACAGATGTAATAAAATAAATCGAACGTACATTAAGATCGGTACTTTTTTACTAAGTTTTTTTTCTAGCAACACTTCTTTCTAAACGTCAATGGTCATTCAAAGTGAAAAGTTCATTTTAACGGTCATTTTCTCCCAAAATTTGAATTAGTTTTTGAAACTACGCCCACTAAAATTCCTCTAAGTATGCAATTGTTTTTATTTCGTAAAGTAGAACATGTATTTTATCTATTACTATAAAGATAACGTACGAAATAAGTTACGTTGGTATATTTTTTCTCATTCGAAAATAGTGGGAAATTATTAACCTATAGCCGTGTATGAAATCTTCAAGTGGGAAATTGTTTCCCTATACCTAACCCTTAAGGATTACGAAATGTTTTGATTATTTTTAGAATCATAAGTAAATAATACAAAAGAGTTGATTAATTATATTTGTTTAATCTTATAATAAATAATCCATTTAATGTTGCATTGTCAATTTTTTTCCCTATATAAAAATCGACGAGTAAAGACGCTGACAAAAGTTAGTCAAGTGGTAAATTATTATGTTCATGGCTAGAGGGAAGTAATTTCCCACAAAATATAACTTTTATAGGTTATGGGGAAATAATTTCCCACTGCAAAAAAAAACTACTTGCTACCTACTATTTGTTTTTTTGGATTCAAGTCTTTAATCTCAATATAACCTCGTACTGGTTTATTAAAATCAACTTGTTTGAAGCCATGGCCGATTAAGGGTTAACGAAAAAAGGCAAAATACCTTCTGGTTGAAAATGAATATACTTGTCATCAAGAATTTAACAAATACTCCTCTTACCAGGCCTCTCGCCGCAAATCCCTGAAAGTTCCCGAAAAAACGTTCCCTGAAAATTAGCTCCAAAATATATTTTGTAAAAGGTTTTTACATGTAGAACAACGCTGAGAACATTGCTAATACCTCAGCGACGGTGTCGACAACCTTCGTCAGGCTAAGTGATGAAATCCAGACGTGCGGCTGAATATGAAATTAATTAAAACTAGCAGAGAATAATTTAAATTACTAAAAGGTTTTAAATCTGTTTTGTAAGATATTTGTGATGAACTTTAATGTTATGTAAAAGATACACTCGTACTATAAATACGCTCAAAGTTCGTCAAAGAGTAAGAAAAAAATCCTTTCATAATAAGATGTGTTGTATTGTGGCATGTGTCACGTTCGATATAGACGAGTAAGTTAGGAGATAGAGATAGGAGAACTTGCCAATTTATCTGTGTGCCTGAGTTCGATGTTAGAAAAATTCATTCAATTCATTATGTGCTCATTTCAAACACTTAATGAGCTTATGGACGATATTATTTTCACTAACCAGTTTTCGAGTGTCTCTGATTAATGATTTGAATCATTCCGTCTTCTAATTCTTTGAATTATATAAATTTCTTCAATTTATGTTTATTTTTAGACAAAATTATGGATTGGAGATTTTTTCCCTTTAAAGTTATTGCGATGCTTTGAAGCATCATTAAATACCATGAAGGTGACACCACTGACATCGAAATGCTAGTATATATTCTTTTTACGTGTAAACAACAGGGTTGTACATTATTTAATACCTCACGGACGGTAAATGTCGTTGTCAACCCTCGTCAGGGTAAGTGATGAGCTTCAGACGTGTGGTTGAATATGGAATCAATTATCATCTTTCTTGTGTTTCTTCTAAAGTTTGCGGTCGCATGGAACTTTGATGTATTGGTTTAGGATCGGCTTTTGGGTAAGGTTTCGATAGACTTAACTCCCTCTGGTACTCTTAAATTAAAATCCTTGAGTATTTTTTGTTAATGTTTTTTTTATATTACTAGACTCAAATATAAAATTCTGTATATTATCAATGTTATTGGAAGTTTGATCGTGGCGAAAAGAATAAAAAATTTTGAAAGGAGTTTCTTTATGTTAATTATGCAAATTTTCGTTGTTTGAATTTGACAGAAATGTGGGAAATGAATTACGATTTTCAGTTTTACCTATTCTATAGATTCTGCGTCAAATATTTGAAAATACGTGATCTGTATAACAGTTATAAAAAAATGGAAATTGTAAAATTTTACTTCATTATGCTATCAGTCCTTTTTGAAATGGTGAAAGCCTTCATTCCTTACTATTCCTGCCATTCAGAAGTAATGTAGGTTGTTTATTTTGAAAGAGTTAAGTATCTCATTAGTCACCATTCATTTCCTTGGAACAGGTGTCGATGTAACGAAGCACTGGCTTGTTTTATAAGGATCCCATGGACCCCGTCTCATTATAACTTAATCAACCATCTTCTTCAAAAGTTCTACTTGGCTTACTCACTTGAATTTATTTAAAACTTTCCATGTAAGGTTCGTCGGGCGAATTATTTAGCACACGTAGCTATAATATTTATTTGTATTAGATTTTTAAGTAGAATTACATTATTCGTATACTACTGTGTAAATGATTCTAGATAAATATTTGTGAATATTTAATTGCAATAAAGTTCAGAATATCCGATTATAGATTACTGATGACCATCGGCAGTGACCTCTTACTACTAGATACGCTCGTTTCTTACTTCAATATTATAAAAAAACACTCTTTAATAAGGTCATCTAAGTCAGGAAATTTTAGAGGAATGTTGAGTTTGATATTACTTCGTAATATTAATATTAATAACTTTTCCTGGAACTTAAACCAATTTTCAATCCTCAAGAACTTCCTAAAACAGAACAACGTCGCATGTTAACTACATCGGACGCCTAACAATTGGAATGTCTCCAGTCCTAACGGTCCCAAATTTCCCTTTTAAAACGAAATTTTGTCCAGGACTAGGATAAATGGGACGTAATTGTTCCCAGTTTGAATTCTCCAGTTTCACGGAAGGTCAAAGAACTTTTAAGGTAACTAATGGAATGGTAAAAGGTCAGGAAGCCATAGGGACAATCTATTTTAGAACAGGTACCTATTGTTGTAGGAGTAGGAATCATTATGACGGCATTAGTGATTTTCAAAAGTTGTGTACGGACTTTAAATAATTTATTATTATGCTGAGGCAAGTGCGACGACGAAAAAACAGCACGAAAAAGTTAAAGAAGAAAAATGTGTCCTTATATTTTTTTTATCAAATAACGTAATATGGCAGCAATGGTGTCTTCTCCGTTGTCGATTTCTCATCTCTTAGGGTCATGACAATTAAGAACAGCTCTGTTGTAATAGACTTTCACGCTTCTGTGCCATTTTTATGATATTATTAGCTAAATGTGCTGCTTGATTCTTTTACAACAGCTGAACATCTGGATGGTGTCTTCGGTACGTTTTACAGCCGCTTTTCCTACGACAATCGAGTTATAAGTTGTCTTATCTTCAAAAGTCTTTTTCTTATCTCAAAACCTACAAGAACACACCCATCCTTTTTAAAAGTGGAACATTTTTACATAACAATTTCCTATTAACAATGCTGCTCTATCTACTTCCTCAGAAACAGCAGTACAATTGGACTTTATTCTAATTAGTCCTGAATTAATTCGACATACCAAGCGATAGCGGAGCGCAATTCGCTTGCGCCTAACAAAATAGCTAATTAATTAAAATTCTGAAGATTTAACGCTCAAAGTACGAGGTATAATTAAATACACGCGAGCGAGATGTTGCAACGTGCGTCGTTTCCAACAAAATTAATGTTTTGTTTCTTAAAAGGGTTCAACATTTAAAACGGAGGCCGTATTTTTCGCCATTTCATGATGATATCTAACAGCAAGTGCTATTACAGAGAATATTAATCGTAATCCCTTTTTATATTTCCTAGTATTAGCGAGCACAACTCTTTTCGTAAGTTTTTTCCATTTAAGATTAACGAGCGAACATGCACCCGATGATGGATAGTATCAGCTGCCCGTGGACATCTGTAGCCCGTTCATCTTGACCATGGGTTAAACCTGAAACCAAACACAAATATGTTGCCATTCTTAAATACTGATAAGATGCTCGCCTCATATGTATGTCATCCGGCGTCTGCATTCCACACCTACGTCATTACCACCTACGGTATATGTGTTACTGTAATAGTGCAACTACGTACTATAGTAGCAGCATTCTATAATTAAGACTTTATTTTGAATTTTGATTTAAAAAAAAAACAATTTTTTAGTGCAGAAATGTAAGTGAACTTTGCTTGTTATTTTTTTGCTTTCTCTCAAAGGGAAATTTGAATTTCTTTGGGGAAATAAATTCGTTAAGCTGAAAAGTAATTCGTACTGTACAAGTGGCATGTCCTTACTCATTACTTTTAATGCTAATAATTTGTTCTTTATTTGTTTATTCTTTTTTCTTTTTCATATTATTGTTTTTTCTATTATTATTTTTTTCTTCTAAATAACAAATGTTAGAACTATTTGTGGTTCGACCCTGGAAGGACCATCGCTAAATCTATTTCTAAGTCCACAAGAGAAGCAATGCATTTGTGGTCGATCTCAGGTAAGACTTTATTCATATTTGGGGCTGATTACAGATATCTTTGGGTAGCCAATTACCTTTGAGTGAACTGCATGACCTTTTGCTTCAAAAGAACTAAGTACATCTAATAATACCTAATTATAGTATGTCCGTTAGCACTCCGTATGTAATAGTGTTCGTTGTCGAGTAGGCGTTAAATTAGTGACGTTACAACGGATAATTGGTTTACAAACCATTTTCATGTAAGTGGATAAAACAGATCACTATAGTGGGAGTAATCGTAGGTGTAACTAGCAAAACTAATTTGGACTGCAAGCTATTTCCAGTATCTTTTAATTTTTATCAGTATTAACATTAAATTACTAATAACCTATTTGAAGTGCCTCATCTGTGACGTCACTTGTCTGCTGTGACTAGCGTTTGATGCTCATCTTGTTTTGTTTTTATATTTTGCTACAAAAAAGTACATTGATTCGACATTGATTTATAGAACTTAACCCTATACTTGACATTGTGCACTTAAATGCACATTCAAATCAGATATTTTTTTTTCGAAAATGCAACATAGAATCTTATTAATAATAACTCAAAGCGACTTAGCAAACGTTTCTTTATGTCAGAAAATGAAATGTATATCTGTCTCGTTCACACATTGTCAGTGGTAAACAAAATAGCGAGCCGTCGGTCAGCGCCTGCACAACGCTCTCTAAGTATCTTATGTTATCTGAATGAAATTAAGTTATATGTACGAAATTTATATAATCTTACTTTCTGCAGGCTTTATTCAATGTTTTAGTGATATTTTTTTGGGATATAATGTTTTGAATATATAGTAATTCATGACTTTTGTTATGTGTGCATTAAAATGCACACTGCCAACGACATAAAATATTACTGTTTGTCAATATTGTGTCTTTAAATGCACACTGCCAACTTTGCTACTATATACTAAGGTTCTGCACACAAGGTAGGGGTAGCGTGAACAAAGTTCAAACAGTGTTTTTTTTTTATAATTCATGACTGAAATTAATATTTCCCCGTTTCCACTAAATTCCCAGTCCTTAGCTTGCAATATTTTTTTCGGATGACTGGAGGACGAAAAATTCTAGCTTTGGTATCTAAATTGCGTAATTAAATCTGATGTAGAATCCAGCAAATCTTAGAAAGATGAATTCCAGATGTCTAGGGCTCATCAAGACGCCCCTAAACTCAAGTCCTGTCCAATCAATAGCGTCTTCTGTCAAAAATGTAAACATCTCCAATAATGACGATTCCAGAAAATCTGCAATATCAATCCCAGATAAGACCAAATTCCCACTTGAGGTCGGGCATAGATGCGCCACTAGCCCTGAAGACTAAGCTGAAATGCCTCGGAAAAGTAAATCTTCTTACCACATCCTTCAAACAAGTGTAATAAAGTCCAATCACATGCTTAAATTAAATACAACATTCTAACGGAAACATATATAAAGGTCTAAACAGACAAGTCGCTTTATAGCGTACAAATATGATAGGCCATCGTTAGTATTGTCTTCACAGATCTTGGACATCTTCGTTTGCAATTCCTGGTTGCTGTTTCGTCATGGGAACAGCGGTAAACAAAAATTATTGCCACTCATAAAGTTTTGAGTCGCTTTATGTGAGAACAGCCTTTTTTTGGGAGGAGGTCTTCTAATCTCTCAACTCAACTAAAATATCTCAAAACTTGTTGACATGTCATAACTTCCGAGACTTTTATCTTTAGTATTTTCAAAATGTATGATATTTTTTACATTTTTTAATTATTTCTTAGTTTAGTGAGTACTTGGCGGTGTGCATTTAAAGACACATATTTTTTTCTTGTGAACCTGGCAGTGTGCATTTAAAGACACATACTATATTCTGAAAACTGAAATTCAGAGATTTTTTATTTTATTTTTCCTAATATCCTTGTAACCCAAGTAACGTAGGGAAGTAGCAAAAGTATAATTTTTTTAGGATAAAATTCTCTGCCAAGTATAGGGTTAAGGTACCTTAAGTACACAAGTGAGTTAAGTACATACGTGATGTAAAAATCGTAAAGTTGAAGTCTAAGAAGTGAGTCTTAAAAGTCTCAGATATATTATCTGTCAGTTTTAGGACACAGTGCGCGTTCCACGAAAATTTACATCTTAGTATTTTTCTACAATGCCTTAAGAAATTGAGGGTAAAAGAAAATAATTCGCGACACAGAATTAAAAATGTTTCATTATTTATTTTTAAATCAAAAAAAGTTGGTATTCTTTCTACTAATTGTATATTAATATGAAGTATAGTAAATTATATATACTTAAAACTACTTAAAAGTGCTTGTAGAAGTTTAAATAGTTGCAATACAAGTCATCTCGCTTGTCCGTAGCCTTGCGTAAGCTGTCTCTGATGCCACAGAATATTGCATTTCGTCGACATTTTTATTAAAATGCTTCCTGCTTCAGCACAATAGCTCACAACAGGAAAGCTGGGATGTAAAATGTTTTGAGATTACTTAAATCGATGAATGCAACTTTCTATACTCAAAGGTATTCTTTCTAGGTATTATTATTCTATGGCTCCTTTGGGTAAATATAGCAATTCGTATTGGAATAACCAGATTTGGAACAGAATTTTCGATTCATGCTGTACTTCTGAATGTAAATCAAGTTTATCTACACATTGATAAGTTCTTCTCATTCTTAAAGGTATGTGTAAGATATGTGCCCAGCAATGAGATGGTAATGGATTGATGATAATGGCGATCATAATGATGCAAGTCACTTTACCGAGTATCGAAATTGAAAACCGTTGTGTTTTTTATCGAATTTAGAGCATTTATGATCGGTAAAACCGCTATGTGACGTATGTCATAAAGTCGAAACTGGTGTTCCAGTCAAATTGTAACCCAAACCTTCGGTCGAAACATTTTTAAGGCCAAAACTGAAACTTAAGCTCTAGCATTCTGATTCTACGTTTTTGCACGTTATAAGAACAGGAACATAAACACACCCAGACCAAAACAGAACTGAAATCTAAATTCTTGACTAAATTCAACGACCTACAAACACAGTTCGTATGAAATATTAGAACTACTTGTTGGACTATGGCCAAATTCTTCTGATTCCGAGAGAAAACCTTGGAAAATGGTAGAATTCTTTGTGGGACGACTACGGTGATAGCACCTTCACACTTACTTCTGCATTGTAAAAGGAATATAAAGTAACTATTTTTTGGGTGAAAGAGTGAAACAAAGATGTTAGCAGTTATCAGGGGCAACGACTTTTGAACAACTTACAAGACTCCGTTGCTATTTGAGGTTTATAGATAAAGATAAGGACAGTATGTGTAGCAGCTTAAGATCTAGTTAGCTGCATGGTTGTTTTTGCTGCCCCTGAAAGAATTCGTTAATAGCAGAAAGATAATATAATAAATTGATTATTTTGATGATTAGGTTTTCATTATACTTATGATAAAATGGTATCGTCGATATTATAAGCAATTACTTCGATTTTATGTACATGAGAAATTTCATTACTAATCCTCTGGCAATCCAAAGATATTTTGGGATTACTTGGTAATAAAAGAAAATATAAATACAAATGTATATTCTAACGATATTATTGGTTACATATAAAATAGGGTTGCCTTTGATGTGTGGCAGTAAAAAGGATAACTTCACGATATTTTGTTACAAAAAATAAAAAACTCCACGCCAGAATATTCTAATAGTATTTTAGGTTAAAATAACAGACCTTTATTTTTAATACACTGATTATAAAGCCTACTTTGACATTGTATAGAATGACCGTAACCCTTCACGGGAGACAGGAACAATAGAATATAACAGAAAGTCAAGTTTTTATATAATATTTTTACCGAAATACCTCTTGACTTTATTGCACACAACACACATATAATTTTTGTTTTTCTAAATTGAAGGCAATAATATCAATGTTTATACGCAAATACTACTCTTTTCTTAAGATGACTCAAACAGTACCCCTATATCATGAAGTTAGGAATTCTAGGTTCAAATATTTTGGAATTCAGCTCAGACCCATTTTACCGATATTTCATGCAATGCAATAAATAACCACACTCCCGCAAATTGGCAAAACGTGACACATGTAAATAAGTGGCGTAAAAACGCTTGAAATCATTTTCATCAGCCGACGGGAACTGCGTATCAATTCAGCCTAGCCTGTAGTTTAGGATGGAAGAGAAATGGTTTCAACGGTAACATTTTCCTAACTCGTTCGCTATTGTTATTCACATTTTTTTAATTGAACAAAATAGAAGGTGGTAGAACCCTTTGTGATGCGACTCCAGAGGCCCAACGTCACGCCTATTTCTGAGGGGTATGTCCGAGGCGTTCCAACATAGTTCTCAGCGGTGAAAACGCATCTATGGCTGACCTCAGAAAAGAATATGTCATCGTCAACAGTTCCCATTTTATTATATTATAGCATTAAAATAATAAGTCTTTAATTTGATCTGGAATAAGAGAGGGTACGTGAAGTGGGAATGACATCATGGCGGTGCTCGAGTGAACAGGAAGGAGCATTCTGGTCGTGGAATTCATCGAATGCTGACAATTAACGTAGCTATAATTGTTATTCTTTAAACTCATAGTCTGTTCCTAAAATACTTATGACTATTATATTGTTATATTGTGAATTGTGATTCCATAATTATAATAGTCTTCTTATAAATATAATTTCATCTAAAGATGATTAGAGATGACCAGGTGAGTCAGTAGCCACTTGCCTCAGGTGGACTGCGTACTCATTTGCTTCTTCAATTATATAAAAATAACTAAAAAGCCCCACTCGAAGTTCAATTCTTACTGCCACTACTCGTATTATCTACAATTAGAAATATTCTTAAATTTATATAAGTAAGTTATATATTCGCTACTCTGGAGGGCTAATTTATACTGTAGTTTTCTTGTACGAGTAAACGTGACGATAAAAACTCAGCAGTGGGATCATAATCAGAAGATCTGTACATCAATTAACGAAGCACATTTACTATTCAGAAACTCTAGATGTCCTCGGAACAGAGTATTATCCTAGAATCCAACTTCAAGGTAATTTGATAGCCTTTTCGATTCCCTTCCATTAATCTTTCATTCAAATCGTTGTTGGCAGACATTTACCAAAGTCGAAAGTTAAAATCCCTGAAAACATAATACTTGCGAATTACTTCGAATATTAAATGCTAACAGTATAAAGTTTACAAGTACTGCCTATGAAACATTTTGTTGACATAAAACTTCTCAAACTTCTGATGATTAATGATGTGCAAATTTGAGTACCGCACTAATTGATCGTATTGTTTGAATTTTACGAACTGTCGCAATATCCGATAGGAACAACTTGAACTGAATGTATTCGTGCAAAACCAGAGACTGGTTCCATTCAATATGCAGATCGTGTAATATGAAAATTAAATGCATTAATACACTTGTTTAAGTCTTTTTATTATAATAGATTTTCTGACGAGCAGGACCGTAGTTTTCTCTATTAAGTTATTCCTAAAAATAAAGTTTATTTAATTGCAAAGTATCAGCGAGGTCAAGTCGATAGATGAGTAAAAATCCATGTTTTAACTACGTATCTCTTTTTCAAAGTAATTATTTCCATTATGAATACTATAGACAATGTATATTTGCTTTTATTTATATTCTATACGGTAGTATCCATTGTGATATTTACTTCATCCTATTAGTAGATTCTTCGTAATAATACTAACGATAGTCGATTAATACCGTTCATAGTAGATAGGTTTGGGGCATCTCGATTATGTCAATAGCCTATCCATTTTGTCCAATACTAGCCAAGTCCCTTTCAGTTAAGAGTAGAGCACGTGCACGTTGGTAACAGTGCCAATTTTTTGCAAACATCCATTTTTTCGTGAAAATTAGTAAGCGACGAATTGATTGTCTGGTATCTCACCACGTAAAAGATTCTGTTATGATACTTATAAAGTGTGGGTTAGGACATTAAAAATTGTTGTATGAGCATATTCTCTATTCATATGTTATATTTTAACTTTTGAAGAAAACAATATTATAATCTGTTTCCTTTAAACTATTTTGGTACTAATTAGGTACATTCTGCTCCATCCACAAGCCTATTATTAATTAAATTTTCAAATACTTTACATGTTCAAAGAGAAAACCTTTTTGAGAATTAAGATTAATTACTAACGGTGTATATTTTCGTAATACCTACTTGTAATTAAGTACAAAATATCGTATTTCAGTCGTTTTTTGTTGACTCTTATCTTTTCTAATAATAAATAAGTATATATTTATGAAATTAAATATCAGAATACGATGTAAATTTGTTAGGTTATAAGAGATGATTGATAGATATAATTGATCCATTTGTAAAATCGAAATATATTTTAACAGTATACGATGTCGTCCAATTCATATATTTAGCAAGGGAATCTACAAGAAATAAAAAATTAAATGCCAATTTATAAAGGAAGAGAAAGCAGAAAATCTTCAAAAGTATATTTCTAGGAAGGGAACAATGCTATGTGAAGTAAAGGAGGAATGTTCTCCATTAGATTCGTATAAGAAATGTGTAGGTTGACCGTTATAATAAATGAAATTTTATGGGATTTTTGCGTGCTTGATAGCCAATAAAGAACCTTGCAGTCTACTTTCTTCCGAAAATAGCTAGGGTTCACATCTAAAAATAGAAAACAACATTCAGGCAGAAACGTGCAGGATGTGTGAAGGAAGCAGATGTACTCTTATTTTTTGAGGATATTCGCGTCCTTAACCCTATACTTGACATTGTGCACTTAAATGCACATTCAAATCAGATTTTTTTTTTCGAAAATGCAACATAGAATCTTATTAATAATAACTCAAAGCGACTTAGCAAACGTTTCTTTACGTCAGAAAATGAAATCTATATCTGTCTTGTTCACACATTGTCAGTGGTAAACAAAATAGCGATCCGTCGGTCAACGCCTGCACAACGCTCTCTAAGTATCTTATGTTATCTGAATGAAATTAAGTTATATGTACGAAATTTATATAATCTTACTTTCTGCAAGCTTTATGCAATGTTTTAGTTATATATTTTGGGATATAATGTTTTGAATATATAGTAATTCATGACTTTTGTTATGTGTACATTAAAATGCACACTGCCAACGACATACAATATTACTGTTTGTCAATATTGTGTCTTTAAATGCACACTGCCAACTTTGCTACTATATACTAAGATTCTGCACACAAGGTAGGGGTAGCGTGAACAGAGTTCAAACAGAGTTTTTTTTTTTATAATTCATGACTGAAATTAATATTTCCCCGTTTCCACTAAATTCCCAGTCCTTAGCTTGCAATATTTTTTTCGGATGACTGGAGGCCGAAAAATTCTAGCTTTGGTATCTAAATTGCGTAATTAAATCTGATGTAGAATCCAGCAAATCTTAGAAAGATGAATTCCAGATGTCTAGGGCTCATCAAGACGTCCCTGAAATCAAGTTCTGTCCAATCAATAGCGTCTTCTGTCAAAAATGTAAACATCTCCAATAATGATAATTCCAGAACATCTACAATATCAATCCCAGATAAAACCAAATTCCCACTTGAACTCGGGCATAGATGCGCCACTAGCCCTGAAGACTAAGCTGGAATGCCTCAGAAAAGTATATCTTCTTACCACATCCTTCAAACAAGTGTAATAAAGTCCAATCACATGCTCAAGTTTAATACAACATTCTAACGGAAACATAGATGAAGGTCTAAACAGACAAGTCGCTTTATAGCGTACAAATATGATAGGCCATCGTTAGTATTGTCTTCACAGATCTTGGACATCTTCGTTTACAATTCCTGGTTACTGTTTCGTCATGGGAACTGCGGTAAACAAAAATTATTGCCACTCAAAAAGTTTTGAGTCGCTTTATGTGAGAACAGCCTTTTTTTGGGAGGAGGTCTTCTAATCTCTCAACTCAACTAAAATATCTCAAAACTTGTTGACATGTCATAACTTCCGAGACTTTTATCTTTAGTATTTTCAATATGTATGATATTTTTTATATTTTTTAATTATTTCTTAGTTTAGTGAGTACTTGGCGGTGTGCATTTAAAGACACATATTTTTTTCTTGTGAACCTGGCAGTGTGCACTTAAAGACACATACTATATTCTGAAAACCGAAATTCAGAGATTTTTTATTTTATTTTTCCTAATATCCTTGTAACCCAATTAACGCAGGGAAGTAGCAAAAGTATAATTTTTTTAGGATAAAATTCTCTGCCAAGTATAGGGTTAAGAGCGTGTTCTGATTTGGTAATAGTATATTAAAGATACGTACATATCTAACATGAGGATTTATGTTATATGCTTTATGTTTGTCGCGCGTGAAACTAATAAAATATTTAGGTACTGGGTACTGAGTTCGTGGAATAAATCTTATTGGGACAGTTCAGAACAGAAGACAAAGGTGTGAAACGTGTCTAGGTTTCTGTGACTTATTTATTCGCCGTCTTTTTCTTACAATTGTATTTGCATTGATTTTGGACGATATTGCTTATCAGTATGATTTTCAACCTACTAAGAGCTCCAAGTAATAGTTGTTGTTCTGATATTTGGAATTTAGGGGGTACTCAAATGTGTGTAGGAGTTGTGTGGTCGACCGCTCACAATATTGGATACAGGAAGATATTTACAAGCGAATTTAGATTTCTGTTATAAGTCTAGTGTGTGTTATCCTCCTAATGTGTCTATGGCATTAATGAAATACACAGTTCTAGTGTGAGCCTATGAATTAATAAAGTGTTATTTCCGTTTAATGCTGAAGAAAAACCTTATGTAACTGTACTTGAAAATTCTTCGTAATGTTCTCTGGTGTGTGACATCTGCAAGCTCACACTCGGCCAGCTAAGTGTAGATGTAGTCCCACGGGCCACCCGCGCCATTCAAGGCCAACAGTATCTAAAATCTCCTCTTCATTTTGAAAACATTTCGCGTATAGCATCAAGACTACGTAAATAATTTTGTTTTATTTCCCCTATGAATTACAACCTAAAAATATACTCCACTTTATTTGACTTAGAGCGCATTGATCATTCATTCATTCATTCAAGAACAAAAACACTGCTTTTTGGCACATTGATTGGTATGGCGAAGATACCGCCGTTGGAACCACGAAATCTTCTATAACCTTTACTAAAATAGAAAAAAAGTTGGTCATTCTTCTCTCGCCCGAAATGTGTCTGGCAGAAATGGATTCGTTTCATCCTGATTTTTGAATGGATTTTTATATGAATCCTCGTCATAAAAGACACTCACTGCATCCAAATCGATAATGCAATCCCTGACCCGAACATTTCTGCTCCTAACCGTTTATTTGCCGCGCAACTTTTGTGCTACCTCCGCCTGCGATTCAATAACTCGACTCGCTTGATTTAGTCCGTTCCAATTTAATTTCCGAATACGATGCCGTTGAAACAATCTTAAAGAAATGCTTTGTATTTTCAACGATCTAACTAAACTCGATTTTTCATTTTTTATACGGAAATTTTAAATATTTTCCAGTAAAAAAACAAGTTACACTTCTTACTGTGAATTCCCTATCTTTTGATTATTTAACACCCGGAAAAGTGAGTCAGTTTTTTTTTTCCAACATTACCTGGAATCGATTTACTATAAAGTGTGCCTTTTTTGTTTTTGAGTTTTATTCCCATTAAATTATAATATATTCATGTACCTTTAAGTGTGTTTCGACTTTGTTAAAACCATTAATTGATTGATTAGATTTTGTGTCAAAACGAAAATTTTGAATATGCTGAAGCATCAATTTAGAAAGTAGTAGTTTAAAGGTACATTTTCGATAAAATTATATTACAATCAACCTTGTCAGTATTGGATTGTTTTACCCTTCGATCAAATTATCGACTGTAATAGTTCGGTTTGAGTCGTGGGTGAATGGCCCGCCTTATTGATGGGTCGTTGGAAGACCTAACGGTGCTTGACTAAGTAGTATCTAATGTAAGTACAAGGACATAGATCAAGATAGGCTTTAGTGCTCTACATTGTATGTTCACTTAATGTATACAAAGAATTTATATTAATTTCATGTGTGCTCCCTATATATGCTTTTCATATCACATTCCGGTCTCAGAGCTGCTGAAAGAAATTAAATTTTGAAGTAAGTAGTATTTTCCACTATTTTATTAAGTAACTGTGTGTTTTTTTTTATAATAGAAGAGTAGCAGACGAACATGCAGTCCACCTGATGGTCAGTGGCTACTGCCGCCCATGGACATCTGTAATCAACGCCAGATAGGATTAGGTATTCCTACCTGAGGTCGGCCACAAATGCGCCGCTACCCCTGAGGACTAGGCTGGAACGCTTCGGAAAAGTCTGTCTCCTTAACCACACCCTTCAAACCGGAACACAGCAGCGCCTAACACTGCTGTTATTAGGTAGAAATAGGTGTGGCGGTGGTGCCGCCGGAGTCGAACCACAAAGGGTTCTACCACCTTCAGACATCTGTGTACATATAATATAAAATAAATAAATAATTTTAAAGCTTCTGTCACCACCCATCACTTGAAAATAATAATGATGAAATTGCGTATTGTAACCTTAATTGTAGAGATAGTGGGGAAAATTGACTTGATAAAATTTAAGAGATTTCTAATTTCTGGGCGACAGTCATCATTTACCGCCAGAGAAACCGGCCTGCTAATATTACATAACGTAGCAAAGCCGTATTAAGGGTACAAATGTATGTATAATCCTCGGACAAACTGAGGATTAATTAGAACCAGCTCAGGCAGTCCGTTATCTGGCCCTAAATCCGCTTTGATTCAGGATTTTAAGCTCGAACTTGCAAGTGTTCTAGGAGTTATCGTCCAAGGAGATTTACTGTTCGGAATCATAGACACAAAAACTTAGGATAAAACTATTTTCTTAAGCACACTTAAATGAGATTTTCTGTATGTCACTAGTTTTTGTTTTCTTAAATACGAAATATTTTTTTGTTTCTAAAGATCTCAGAATAACTGTCTAATCACATTTTATTAACCAGTCCATAACATCTAGTGGAAACTAAGACATTTAAGTTTTTCGAGTTTAAAATATTTTCTACATTATTTTAACATATAAAAATTATAAGATGTTATCATACTTTTTTTCCATCTTTGTATGAAGGTGATATCGAAGGAAGGCGTATTTAAGATTCCCCTAGACAAATGCCCTTGCCTTGCCTTAAGCTTCCAAAATGACAGTTTTGAAGTCACAAAGCCACCATTGATGATATATTCCACAAATTCGTTATGTAGATCGGAATTGTCCCCAAAACGAGCAGACATTTTTAGCTATAACTCAGAGGAGAGATAAAACACGATAATGTACACATTGCGTCCTGATGACGTACGTGTAATGCTTTCAAATACGAGCCTTTTTCGAGGGAAGCCACTACTGACCTTGTCGTGCGCTCCCGTGGGAAACTACATGTTGCCGCAAAAATACAGATGTAAGAAAAATGTAGCAACGGAATGAACCATAGAAACGTGGACGTGTCGCACCTTCGCGTTAGCCTACATGTTTCGCAAGATTTATTTGAACCAAGTACATATTTAATGTTGTATTACAAGTATTAAATAATGGGTTATAAATCTTTCACTTCTAAATAAATGATGAAGAATAATGGAGGCATGGCGCGTGAATTGTGAAGAATTTATATTTGAATTTGTTATTAACCCAATATTGTTCAACTGCTGGGTAACCTATCATCAAGTTTAGCAGCGTCAGCTGCCAACTTCATATGGGATGAGGATTAAGATGGTCACCTCGGGTATTAGAGTACCAACCCCAAATATTGTAGATAATATACTCTTTAAAGATTGTAACACTCATTGATATTAGCATTTGTTGGCTACTTCAGCAACATAGAATAACCTTCATACAATTTAACCCACACGTTACATTTTCATCAGACGCTTACATACTTTGCGGAACATTTTGGCAGCTCTTTGTATCCTCGTCTCTTCCTACCCTAATTATTTTTAAACTCATTATTTTCGTTTCTATGAACCATCTGCCAAAATACAAATTGAAGGACGTCGATAAGCGGAGAACAATTTTTATCCCTTTGTAGTGAACAATGTTTTCTTGACAAACCGTAAAACCGTACTGGATGTTAGATAAATTTTGTCTAGATTTATAAATCATTATTACATTACAAGAATTAATATTTCTAGCACTACTTAATATATGGTATTTGTAATAAAGTTTTGTTTCTTTTCAAATTTAAAGAACTGCACATAACCAAAGGTGTAATTAATGTTGAAAAAAAATCAAATATCTATCAACTGCTTTGAAAAGTGACATAATAAATAGTTTCCTACCTTCACTCCGATATGTTCAGTCATACAAAAAAATCCTTTGTCAACCTGCATCATACATACTTAATATTTCTTGGTTGACCAAGACATATTTACTTGCCTTGAATTCTTGACTTCCAAAAATGTTGTCCTAATAATGAATATTTTCCATACAAGGCATTCAAGCGACAAACATTGGTATTTCTACTTCCTCTTCTTTTTTTAAACCTATCTCAATACATGATAAAGCCTCATTCCATTTCCTTATCTAATCATACCACTCAGGGATATTTTCAAAATTATTGACCATAATCGATGACAATATTAAATTGACTCCCATCAGTACGTTCACATGTTGTTGGTATCGATTATTGGTATACAACAAATTCAATGAAATATTCAGTTTGCATTTTATGCTTATATTATGAGCAATGAGCACATTTCATACGAATCTAATATAACTCATCATAGTTCGCTGAAAGTCCGCATTCGAGTTCATATTTTGTCACCATCAATTTCATGTCGTATTTGATGTCATCATTTGCCTTATCTGAGTTCTCAAAGGCATTTCTATGTCAGACCCCATTTGGTATGTTACAGACGTCACAATAAAAATTGGCATATTTAATGATATGAACACTTTGATTTCGTGCCTTTTGACACGTTCTTATAAGGGACTACTTTATAGTTATAATATATAACTTCAATTGTCTAAGAAATAAAAATAATATGTATATACGGATGCTTATTGAAATGAAATGTGGCTGCAGATACGTTGCTACCCCTGAGGTCTAAAAACTCGGATAAGTATGTTTCCTTTACCACATCCTACAAAGCGGAATACATCAGCGCTGGACATTATTGTTATTATGGAATAATAGGCGGGGGTTTTGTATAAAACTGAGATGTCTAAATTTTTCAGGGAACGTTTTATTTGTATGAGCGTATTTAACAGCTAGACCAATTTTAAGTTGATAGCAAAAAGAGAACTTTACAAAATCTAATTTCATGATATAAAATTCGAAACTCACATCACATCTTTCGAACCATGTCAGGAAGTTCGTTGGATTATACTATTTATATTTCTATACAAACTTTCTTCTTTACTTGTGACGAGAGGGTTACCCTAACTTCGATATTGAACGGAATGAGATAAGAGTTGCCAAAAATCCCAAATCCGGAGATTAACATCGTTGGACAGTTTGACGTTGTTCGTAAACATACAATACATACAAAACTTTCATAACAAACTATTCGATCTGTTGGCACTCTTGAATCCTTTCCGTCTCCAGAAAGTTTCTTTTGAAAGTAAGATAGTGTTAACGGATTTTCGATGTTTACAATAGTTCAAGTTTATCTGGGAAAGAAGGAACAAGTATATTGAGATTTCAACGCTATAATCATCATGATTAACACATTTCCATCCATTATTTACCAGGGGTACTTTATCAAATACAGATTAATGTAGACTTAAGTCTAGTCTTCGTAAACAATTAACAAAAAAATCCTTTGTAGCATTTTTAGTGACATGCTAAAACATCAACATTTCTTCCTTCCATAAAAGTCGGTAAACATATGTTTCTTCCATAAATAAGTACTCGTATCCCTCCCTTATATTCGGGAACGGACCGCAATGTTTCAAGACTCGCAATGGCAGCCATTTCCACAAGTGTCGACTCAGACGTTACCGCACCTAAGTAAACGCTGTAAGTGTTATAGCTTTTGAGATCGAGAGCTTGATGCCCCGAGCCGTTGCAGCGGGCTTTTACGTACTTGTTTCGTTTTAACGCACCTTTGCCATTCGGTATTTGGTCTTCAAATCGTAAAACTATATTTTATTTTTGCTTTACACCATTGCTTGAAGATGCACTGAGTACTAATAAGTAAGAATGTAGATTTGTGAATATGTTGGTAAATAGTTTTTGGATCTCTCCAAAGTCAGTGTTTACCATGCTAAGTAATTTCGGCTTATATTTTTTTATTGACTGTTGATGAAAATGTAGATAACGTATTATTGTACATTAAATAATAAAGAAACTATATAGAAGGAAGGAAAGACAATATCTATGTTATAAAAAAGATGATGTTAAGTTGAAGATACAAAATAATGATAATTAAAAAGTTACTGTTTTCAATTAGCTTCAAGCGCTCCAAGATTTATCGGTTAAAACTGTCATGTATTCAGTTTGAAACTATCAAGTAAAACATCTGAGAGCTGTTTATGCAAAGTTAACACGGAGATGCTCGCAGAAAGTTGCGAAAGAGCTCGAAAGAGCGCACTTTGCAACTCGCTGCTTAACTCCGCTCTGTTTTGACACCGCTCAAAAACAGTTCGCAACGTATTTTAAGTGAACGATCATTAAAATTCATGTCGAATGATTTTCAAAATTGTACATTGAATTAATTTTAAAATCATATTATGTACCAAGTTATTTAATTTTTCCGTGCAAAATATCAGTGTCATAAAGATGGAACGTCTATCTAAGACGGAACGAAATTCCCAAAAAGGGTTACCTTTTTCGTAATTAACTAATACTTGTTTTTTGTAGTAAGTAACATAACATTTTTAGAAAAAAATGGCATTAGAATTGGAAATCATAGTTTTACTGTGCTTTACAAATCCTGGCAATATACACTACTACGCTATTACTTAATGATCTTCACGCGTCTCCTTTTCTTCATCCATGTCCATATTTTCTTTAATTTAACTTTCCGTTGAGGCTTCCTTACAATCTTCGCTATAACTTTCCTTGTTTCTGTTTTAACGTAAACTTATGAATATTAACGTTATGGCGTGTTGTAAAAATTAGGGTGGATTTTTATTCTGTCTTAGCATTTCATAAGCAAAATTATTAGCAAGGAATTTTCGGATATCTGTTAAATATATTACAAATTTAGTGAAACGTGCCGTCTCTATTATAATTATTGCTATTAGGAAATTAATTAATTAACAATTATCTGTCAGTACAAACACTGAAAAACGTATAATGTAAGTTATATATGTTTGCAAGGCCAGCTCGAACCAATTCGATTCGACCTGGATGGTACCACCGCCACTCCTATCTCAAGCGTGCAGGCCTTATTTCTACCTTTAGTTGGAAGGATATGGATGTCGGTTGTCTTACTCGTACATATCATGATCAGCTTTACGTACAACCACTGGTTAACACCAGTGTGACAGTGACCACTTATTGATATTTCCATCTTATAGAAAAACTCATCATCAGTTCTACCCTTTTACATAGAAACATGAATGCTTTTATATACAACAATCTTCACATCTTGACCAACGTAATCAACATTTAGTAGCTCCCTTACCGTTTTACGTGTTGAAAATAAAAATGTATTGTTTTAACAGCACAGCAATTCAACCGCTAACTTAGTTCCAGTCATTTTGTCTCGCTCGAGATTAAGGTCGTTGTCTACTACTCGTATTTCTAATCCGCAAGTCTCCACGCGGTGCTATATTTTTATATTTCTCATCTCTATAATCCGTTATTATTGCTATGTTCAAGTGGAACTTTACTGCGCGATTCATTCTTTTGGTCTTACTTTATTTCATTCGAATAGAAACGTTGCTAAAGCGTGTTATGTGTCTTTGTAGTAGTGCTTTCCGTCTTTTTATGTAAAAGCATTACCGTTTAAAAGTAAAGTAATTGGATTTCAGTTGTCGTTATAGAAAACTCAATACTTTCTTGGAAATACGTAATTATGTCCTTTCAGAAATTAATTAAGTAAAATGGCGTATTATTGAAAAATAAATACTTTCAAAGAAAATCACATGTGAAACCTACTTGAATTTAAAAACGTTATAATTTTGCACGCTTTTTGCTCATCTAATAAGTAAGTAATAGCGTGAAAAAATGGTGACAAAATTACGTAACTATATCATTTTGAATACGGTAAACCATTTTTTTTTTGTTTTTATAGTTCAAAGCAATCCACATCACTAACGTAGTTAGTCATTCTGTTTCGCTGTAACATTAAAGATGCGCGTTGTCTACAATTTCTAATTCTTGAAGTATCTACGCTGGCGTTATAATTTTCATCACTATAATCCGTTATATTGCTATTCTCAAGTGTAACATTATTACTCAGTTCATTCTTCTCCTGTATACTCTCTTTCATTTGAACATAAATGTTATTAGGTTTCGCCATTTACGTCTTACTTTTAAGGTACCCTTAGACTAAAACCTTTTAATATATTTGCTTGTTACACGTTTTCAAAGTGTTTTATTATTATTATTTTATAATATAGGAGTGGCAGACGAGCATGCAATCCATCTGACGGCAAGTGGCTACTGCCGCCCATGAATATCTTTAATCAACCCCAGACAGAACTAGATATTCCTACCTGAGGTCGGCCACAGATGCGCCGTTACCCTTGAGGACAAAGCTGGAACGCCCCGGAAAAGTATGTCTCCCTTACCACACCTTACAAAACGGAACACAGCAGTGCCTGACACTGGTGTTATTATGTAGAAATTGGTGTGGCGCTGGTGCCGCCGGAGTCGAACCACAAAAGGTTCTACCACCTTTACATTACTTAAAGTATTAATCTAATGTGCATTATTACAGAATATTGTCTTAATGATATGGCGTAGCTAAGCGTCGATGACGATCCTAGGATGTTTCGAATCAAAGTCATTATTCGAAAATCAGAGATATTTATATAAATTGAATTGTGTATCGGGCCACATATAATATCTGCGAAGGCAGCAGTGGAACCATTCTCTTTTCTTTTCTTCCAAGCAAAGTTGACTATAAATACGTTAACTTAAATTCTAAGCACCAATCCGATAAAAGGTACCTGAAACTCCAGGTATGCAAATGGATATAATCAGCTTGTATAATATTCTAATTAGCCTTTAGGAAGCTTTTACAGTTGCAGATAGGATTTTACGAACAAGGTAGGTTATCGGACTCAGTATTACTATATATATTTTGGGAACAGATGGCATTCTAGTGTTTTTGATCAAACTGGACAAAAGGAGTCATTATCTGGATATAAAAAGCTACTCCGTACGATCTTCTTCCTGAATTAATATTTAAATTAAAATAAGTTTTCTTAATTGTAAAATAAATGCTGATAACTATTTCTTGAATTCCAACTGAACTTTGAAAAACTGATAATGTATTAAGAGCAAATATATTTTATGTATTTGAACAAAAACGACGTTACTTAATTAATACGACGTTAATTTGACTTAGTTTAAAGAAAATGGCCGCATATACTTTTTTATTAGATCGGTGGACGTACTGCTAAGTATGATAATTAGACTTAAAAGAACAATGTCCTCAACGAAAAGCACTTACAATTTTTATCGTTTCTTTAAGATAATGGGCTCAAGATAATTTTAAAGCTAAATTCCAAATTGCAGTTCCCATTACAAAATTCTCATACAATAGCCTATTATGCGTTATTGGTTTTGAATAAGCTAATGATGTCCATTCAAAATTTGTTCAGCTGTTAACCAGTGTTACGGATCATTAGTACAGCCCAAACATGATAGAACCACATTGCAATATACCTAATTTATATACCTTATATATCTAATTTAATTTTGTTTTTAATTTAGTTTTAATTTTGATGTTTACTGGCATTCTAGCTTTACTTATTTGATCTTGCTCGTGCTCATAATATGATACTCGTAAATAATAATAATATATTATCCTATTGTATTCAAACAGTTTAAGATTGAATTAATTCATACCTCAACGGTAGTTACGTTTAGAGGAATTTGTTTCGTTTGACACATCACAAAAAAAGCATCTTTAATTACGCATTGGGTTTATTGCACTAAATACTCAATGTTCATATTCCTTTGTGGATGATAATTTAGAACAATATTTAACTACTTCATTTTTATTTATGTGAACAACAACAGAAATTTCTCGTACACGCACTAGCACAAGACTACTTTCAAAGTTGCTACCTCAGGACTCTCGACAGGGCGAGGAAGTACTCGTACGAACAAATAACAACGGTTCCCGCATTGTCGTTTTAATGGCCAGAGGAATGGTCCTCGCTGGAGCAACTATACCAAATCACGTGTGTACTTGGATGTCCCTTAAGCGAGTTAAGTTATATTCTTGTGAACTTTAATATGTAGCTCGTATTACTGTACTAGGATGTTTATCATGAATGTTGAAATAATTTCGTCTTCAAGTGTGTCAGACTAAGTAGCGTTATTAATATTTTGTCGAGTTCCGTTGTAAGCCTTGGTAAGTATTTTACGAAACATAATTCAGATGCCTGTTACGGGTTTGGGTTTTTGTCTACGTGTCCATGGTATCCACGATACGCCTTTAAATTTAAAAGCGTAAAAAGTGTTACGATGCGCGTTATGTGTATATCATTATCAACCCATCCAACTGATTCATTACTTGACACGGGTATCTTCCCGTAATAAGAAGTATATTGACCATAGTCCATCACGCTAGCCAAGTGCGGATTTTTATTTTTCGCACATCTTTTCAAACACGATGCATTTCGTCTTCGGAAAGTATAGATTTCATTGATATGTATTGTTTGATGACCCACGTGGTGGAGCGGGTGCCATACCGGTCTGATGGTAGAGGGATCTGGGTTTGATTCCCGGATATCTGAATGATATATTTAGATATCTGTTCCAGGTCTAGGTGTTTGTGTTCGTCTTTGTGTCCATAGCCATAGTATCCACGAAACAAAAATCCTAGTGTGGGACTGTGAGTGTAGAAAGCGTCTTTTTTGTATATGCCTAACTGCCTATATTAACTAAATCTAAAACAATATTAGACCATTGTTGAAGTAAGTAAGGAAGAGAACAAATAAGACTACCCGCATTGTCGTCTTAATGGCTAGGAGAATTGTCCTCGGTAGAGCAACTTAGCTGAGATTATGAACCTTTTCCGTACGTAACTATTTTATGACTTTACTACTGTTGACTTGGTTACCCAAGGTGATTGTTGACTATGGTTTGTAATTTTTCGTAGTGAATTGAAGCGGCGTGAAAGCAATTAAGTTTATGGTTTGCATCTGTTTGTGTGAGGTTTTGAGAAATTTGGATACTAACATCATCAAAGCACTACAACTAACTGTATGAGAAAATTTCTGGATATTTTTGGGGTCTTTTCTTTATTTTCATTACAGACAGATTAAACAACACCAACTTTTCATAAACAACTTTATTTGACGATTAATTGTTGGACAATTAACTTCACTTTGTTGATTTACAGTAGTCACTTGTTCCAGAATGATATACTCGTGACTGGACATAAAAAAAATTCGCTTAAGAAATGCAACTTAGCGTTTTCATATTTTATATTTTTGAAATACAAGTTCAGGCAATAAGAATGAATTCTCCTCTGCTATGAGTTTCGGGACACGTTGCCGCTTTCCGTCATCGTGTTGCAGTGGCGTGATATTTTTGGGTCACTGTAATACTGGCATCACATTTGTGTACGAAGATGTATTATACCAAATTTCGTGCAGGTTTGCTTGGTAATTATGAATAAAATGTATAAGAAAATAAATATAATCACTTATTATCACATTGCTTAGTTACACTTCTTCAACCTAAAGCAGAGAAGATTATGCCTTTTTAGGGTTCCGTACCCAAAGGGTAAAAACGGAACACTATTACTAAGACTTCGCTGTCTGTTCGTCTGTCACAGGGCTCTACCGCTTAAACCGTAATAGCTAGACACATGTAATTTTGACAGAGGAGGCATAACGGTAACAGCTATAACAACAATTACTAAAAATAAAATTAAGTTGAATATTAAAGGGGGTCTCCATACAACAAACCGGATTTTTTCGGCATTTTTCGATCTAACTGTTAAACTGTACTAGGAAGACGGTTGAAATTTTTATAATACGTTTACTACTATAACTGGTACTATAATAAATACAAATAAGAACCATAAAACATATTTTAATATACTTATCATAATTTTATTATACTTTGATAACGTATAATCGTCGTCCCATTGTCACCGCAACGCCATCTATTTGTGTGTTATATAACTAAGTATTGTTGAAAATTTACGTATCATTTATCATCACCCCAACGCCATCTATTGTTATTTCATATGACTAAGTATTGTTGAAAATCACAAAATGAATTAAAATAATGAACATTTGGTAGTACGGAAGCCTCCATGTGCGAGTTCGACTCGTACTTGGCGAATTATTATTTCGATTTTTCCCCGTAACTTAGAGCGCTTTCTATTCGATTTTACATTATAATTTGTATTTAGAGTCCATCTATTTTCCTTCAAGAAAAGAAAGAATATCATTACATTACAATTAATGAAACAAATCTATTAGAATAGAATGATGACGTATGATTGGTGAATTTTCTGTTTAGCCAATCGAAATGACCATGTAATTACTATAAAAATGCGATCAAGTAACACTTATGAAAAACGTGACCGTTAAGTAAACGCGCTTACTATAAAGAGCATATGATTATATGTATACAGTGACACATGTAAATCTTCATAATGCGATGACTGACATTTATGTTTACTATTTCCATGGGTTTCGCGCTTTCGCTAGTTTGAAGAATCATAGATTCCAGATAATGGATTAAAGAGACTTTATGAGTTATCATATTATGGCCATATATATTAAAAACTCTGACGTAAATGCAAAACATATTAATAAAAGATACATTACAAATGGACGTACTCAAAATGCTTTTGCAAACGAAGTTTATTATGGCGTCCGTTTATTTATAGCTTGAAAAATCGACTCCATCAGCGTGTCTGCAGCGAATTACCATTTGTTAGCCGAGCGGCAGAATGGCGTTCATTGACGAAAATTGTTTTAAGTTAAGCTTGTATTACTGTATTGTAGACATTTTTACGACTGATGGCCTAGTAGAATCTAGGTCTTTCCCGTTGGGTATTACGGAATTCGAATTCCTTCACTGCTCTCTCTTAAAAGTTATATGCATGTTAGAAATGGATTACTAAATTTGCAGTGGAAAAGGTTCCATGACGAATGCACATGGAAATTCTCTTTGTTATATAATATTTGTATATTTTTTTAAATCATAGCTAGCATGTCGATCAACGATTATGTTGCTCCTTAGCTGCCGTTATCTACCACAAATAGATATGAAGTCCTGCTGAAGATATTTTCCATATAAGTTGCATTTAAAAGCTAAGTTAGACTATCTTCTGTTATGCTACCATACCGCATGTTTAAAAGCAGAACATAGCAGCACTTGAAACCTTTTTATAAGGCAGATGTATATGGATATGTATGGATACGTATATGGCGATGTTACTGCCGCAGTCGAACTCAAAATTCTGCGGGTATTGCTACATTCCTAGTTAATGGACTTTTGACCATTTAATATCAGGTACGTGCCATTTGTACTCTTATTATTTGTATAGATGGAGAATTACTGTGGCGTATAAAGAATGAAAAACGAGCGCTTAGGCTACAGAAAAGACTTGGCGGTCCCTCAACTTTGCTGGTCGCGGGAAATGAAAGAAACTTGCACAATGCGACGCTGATACGAAAGCTTATACTGTTTTGTTGGTCTTAATGCCAATTTCCTGCCGTAAATGAAATGGTTCAATTTCTACCTATGTTATGTTTCTTAATGAAAAGAGATGGTATGGAATGTTTTATTATGCGAAATAGGGGATCCATGTCTAATTAATGTTATACAATTAAATATGTATATTGTGTGTGTACCATGTACTTTGAAAATGTTGTAATATTTGATTTGATTCATCGTTCGATTTTAACTTTTTTCACGAATATTAAGAATCATGTATTTAAGACTAAAAATTACTTCTAAATGCACTAGCTTTTTGTTACAATATTATAAGAGTAGCAGACGAGCATACAGTCCACCTGATAGTAAGTGGCTACTGCCGCCCATGGAAATCTGTAATCAACCCCAGATAGTATTAGATTCCTGAGGTCGGGCACAGATGCGCAGCTACTCCCTTAGCACACCCTTCAAAACGGAACACAGCAGCGCCTTACACTGCTGTTATTAGGTAGAAATGGGTGTGGCGGTGGTGCCCCGGAGTCGAACCACAAAGGGTTCTACCGCCTTCAATCTGCTTAAACTGCAACTAATCATCTATTTGATTCTCCTGCCCTTAAAAGTAAACCTTGATATTCGTACATTAAAGACTACCTTTGAGGATGAAATGATTTGATTTTTATAACCTATTCATTTTAGTTGCCGGTAGCTAGGAGATAGACCTCAAAAAGACAATATCATATAGTTAACGCTACGAAGTAACAGGACCCATGAAATCAATGAAAAAATGGTACAAAGCATCCAATTTCAAGTAGAAAAGCGTACACTTTAACCATTTCAACTGTTACGCGATACTCTCATCGTCAAATGTTTTAAAGCCAGTACGAATTCAAATTTCGACCATCACCGGATTTATGCAGTCATTCCATCTCGCGCGCGTCTTCAAGAAATTTTACTGCTTTAATTTCACAAATGGGAGAAGACAGTCACGTTTGGTGGATTAAAAAAGTCCTGTTATCTCCTTAATAGTGCACGTAGGGCGTTCGTTAAGTTTGGGGACATGCTAGTGTTAAAAATGTTTGTCTTCTCAATGAGAAACACAATTTTACTCTGTGTCTTAAATTGAATAGGACCTCTCGGATGGGAGCAAAACTATAGCATCTAAATAAACCAAGTCTCTGATGCAGCAGATTAACTAAGTAAAGAGACCACGTATCGCAGTGTTGCCAATGTAAGTTGCAGTTCGTTTAACTTTCGCTGTTTGTTCACGGTTTTCTATCTAGTTTTCTGTTGGTTTGACAACGTTTTTGAGATCCGTACCAGTTTCCTTCTTGGAAGTTTAGTTGAGTTCATCGTGTTCTAGATATTTGTGTTTGCGATGTTGGTTAGCACGTGTCACACTTGTGTCACGTATTTAGGTGTACTTAAAATCTCCTATTGGTACTGATTTTAATATTAACGTCACAGCGATATCCTGATGTAGTGCATAACATAATGGAATAAGAAAAGGAGTAGCAAATGGTATGATATTCTTAAATGCATATATAGGGAATACAATTTATCCGAAATATTCATATTATAAGGGGGTCTTCGTAAAACTGATCATACCAAAACTAAAACTCCAATAAAGGTACATTGCACGACTTTCTACAAGGTTCTTTAGTTTGGATTTCAATTATTTTATTCCATTACCTACTTCTATTCATGAGTATAGTAAGCGCTGTTCTGAAGTTTACCTATTGTTTATGAGATAGATGAAAAGATCTACTTATCTTATTCCATGTATAATGCTCCGACGACGTTTTATGACTGTCCTTCTATGATAAACCGGGACCAACGGATTAACGTGCTCTCCGAAGTAAGGAACGCATGAAAATTTCACACTAGCTGTCACCTATGCAACAACCGACCGCATTCATAACTTTGAAGATTTGTTGAGATCCTCACAAGCCGCGGGGTTATGCACTCATCAATTGGTTATTGCTGGTTTATTTTAATTATACAGTTGCTGAATGTGCATTGTGGTTTAAAGATTTACCAGTCTTACTATACTATAAGGACCATTAGATAATTCTCACGTAATACATGTATTCATATCTCATATATAATTTGCATTACCTTATTCCACTGATTTGAATATGTAATGGTAGCCAAACGTTAAACTTTACTCCAGAATTTTGAGCCATATTTTTTAACTTTATTTGCGATGCTCTTATTGAATGATGGTCTTAATGTTTTCAAAATTTGATGGATCTTCACTTACGTAACTTGAAACGTTTGTACTTTTTCATACTATTGACTTGGAAGCATTTTGGAGAAATATATTGAGTCATAATGTTTCTACTTTGTAAGTTAACTTTAACTGAGATTTTAGACTACGCCATATTTAACTCCAACTTTACTCCTAACTTCTCCACACTTACATTGAATTATTGCCATATTTCTGCGCAGTAAATTATTGTTTTTATCGGTGATATAAATTGTTGGATTTTAACTTCGTAGCTTGGCGTTTCAGCAAATTAAGAAAGCCATTTTAGAGAAACTGCTGCTTTAGTATATTTCAGTAAAAGCATTAGTATACCTACTTTTGCACACTATATACGTTGATGTTTGTAAAACTTACTCCTTATAAATCTCATTGTGGTCACAGGTTTTCCTTTCCTCGTACCCTAGTACAGACAGTTCAGTCCCTTTCCTTTTCCTCTCAGTTCCGTCACCCTCTCTCCCTCGATATATCTTTCAATCATTTTACTTGACTGTAGTATTTTAAAAAATACTTTTAATACACATTCATGAGCCAGTTTCTGGCAATTCCTTGAAAGTTAAAAGTTTTACTTTTGACTTCTGTCTGCAACTTCACCCGAAGAACTCACAGAACACTTAAATTCTCCGTAAATTAATGCCTCATCTCATATTCTTTCGCAATAAAACTACTATCCGAAATTTTCAACTTGAATGCTTTTATTACTTTAACAAAACCTTTGGAGATGTGGGACTTGATTTAATGTTTGTACAATTTTTGTAAGTTATATAAAGATTAAAGGGCAGAGTTTTAACATAATCGAGGTTAGGCATTGGTATGAGTAGCATCTTTAGGGAGTATATTCTGTACTAATAGACGAAACCTTCTAGAGAAAATATAAAATTTATCAAGTAACCTACCAACGGAAGTCATGTTTATATTGTATTAAAAAAACAAAACCACAAACTGTTACCCAAATACAATATAGGCTTTATATAAAAAATAACAAGAAATTATGTTAAAATTAACTTCATCCGCAAAATCCGTCCATATGTAAAGTTATCTCATCCATACCATAACGAACCTAGTTAAACAAATTCGAATAACTTTAATAAAATAAACTCTATTCGAGTTGAAATTTGTAGCTACCCCAGACGTTTATTCAAATAATAAATGAGTAGACATGTAAATTGGATCGCGAAGAGGTCAATCTCTTGGGAGGTCTCCGCGAAATTATACGAAATAGATTATAAGGCACTTTCAACCTTTGGCCGGTTTTATGATTTATTCATGCGCTCATATTCTTTGATATGATAGATGGGAATAGCTCTTATGTTGAAACGGTTAGAATAGGAGTTTTGAAATCGCCAAAGGCAAAGGCAGTATTTGAATTCCGTTGCTGTAAATATGTTCAATTCGATCTTGTTCTATACTGTAATTTCTAACCGACTTCTAAAACGGAAGGTTATCCGTTCGTTATGTATTTTTAAGTTGTTTCTTATTTCAACTTTCATGAAGTTGGTAATTCTTTAGCTTTAAATTTCATACAAGTTTCCATTACAATAAAATAACTTATTATCTTTGTATAAAATCATTTTACCCATTCCTAACCGAACATTTTTGAAAGCTTTCTCTTTTAAATAATTCGTCTTCGATTTGGCAAGTAAGCCAAACGTTAAACTTTATACTCCCACAAGTTTCAACTTCGGCAACTTCAACTTCAGACCAACAACTTCACTCGCGAAACTTTCCCAACACTTGCATTCTCCGTGAATTATTGCCTCATATTCGTTCGCAATAAAACTACTATCCGAATTGTTCAGCACGAATGCATTTATTGCCACTGTAAAGTGTTTGAAACTATCCATAGCTCTAGAAATTTGGCAATCTCTGCATTTGCAGTAGGTACGATGGTTGGAAATAACAAAGAAATGATTAGGATTTTAGTGTATTTAATCTCAAACTTATAAAAACTTCTGGGTGCCATATAACATTTTACGAAATACATTTTAGTTTTTTTTTGTTCAATACGCCTGCCCTACAATACTAATTAATAGTTTAGCTTTAGATTCAAGACACGCTAATGACACCAAAGGCGCATATCTAATTGTTTTAAAGGTTCGCCCTCCAAGTTGTAATAATCTACATATATTTAACAGAATACTCCATAAAGTTGTTTTAGGTACAAGCTCTATCTGTCCCTGTAGTTCCGGGACCAGAATAGGGCTACGGTATCCTCTGCCTGTCGTAAGAGGCGACTAAAAGGGGCTTCCGGGGTTGCGGGCGGCAAGAGTGGGAGCTCAAACCGCCCGGCCATCAACCCCGGGAAGGACGGTGGTATGTGTGGTCGCATACCGTCGTGTACAACAGACGGTGTGGCGAGCGGCATGCTCACCTGGACGGAGCCCGACGGGGCGACGCGCTAAGAGGACTCCGGTTGCGTTCCTCTGAAGATCCCGGAGTCCTTTACGCAGCGCCGAGGACGGCAACCGTTGGTTTAAAAAAAATGTACAAGCTCTATCTTTCCATACTGAAATATTTTCCATACTGAAAAGGAATTCGTTACCGTTATAAAAGTACTCGTATAATAATCATAAACTCAATGAAATTATTAAATTTATCGCTGTCCACAATCAAACTAAGTTATAATTAGCAAAATACATGTGTAATTAATATAATCGACGATATTTAATTCATCAATCACGGTAATGGACATCTCACTGATAATATTAATGAGTTAAATAATTAATCAAATATTTAGTAATTAGTTGATTCAATGTTGGTGGTACCATATTATAATTATTTGAAATTGATCTGATATTATTTTTTATTTATGAGAAATGTCTATCCAGATCCTAAAGAATAATAGTATGACATATTTTCTACTTTTAGTCATAATATCGTTTTCAAAGCGTATAAGTTGTCTAATATATATTTTTTCAAAATATCACACTCTATATTGGTGATATCTTACTCCCTATTACGCTTTACGATCACATTTCACTTTAGCCCGTCTTATATTAGCATACTAAACGTTCATAGCTTCATAAAAATAACGTATTGCAACAATAAAGATACATTTACCATAAATCCGAGAACTATCGGCAATTGATTCAAGAACATTAAAATAACGACTCTTAAATATAATAAAAGTTTATTTGCCGTTCCAATGGCAATAAATAATAAAAGCACATAAACAACGCCATAGCTCCACACTGTGATATTGACAATAAAAATTCCTTTCTAACCTCAGAAGGAATTCAGGACGCGGGACATAAGAATTTCCAAGGCGTGGTATAGAATTGAGTAACAGTAGGTGTGTTGAAAATATTTAATGTATGGGGGTTTATTAAAGGGAAATCAAAAATATATTTCAAGTGTGATAAAATCGTTGTACAATTTAATCATGAATTTGATGAGGAACCCTCTGAGGCCTCATATAATAATATCACATATGTACAAAATAGTAAATCACACCATTAAGAAAGGAATGACACTTTTCAGAAGCAGGTTTTGGGCGTCTATGTAACTAAACGCTAGGAAAAATTATTAAGCCGAGATTAAGTAACATAAAGTACTTAAAAATAATAATTTGCTTGACATACATTCACATAGGCCAGTTATTACTAAACCACTTAGTTAAACCAACTGAACTAAACTGATTATATCATTTCCTTATTCTCTTAGATTGAGTGCTTATTAGTGTCAGTCATCGTTCATCAATCAAATGAAGCTTGTATTGTTTATGTTAATATCTGCCTAACTGATATTTCACCAATCTTCAAACAAATCATTTTGAAACAACGACTAACTAATTGCTTAAAGGGAATATTTACAACACCGACACTAAAACTACTCATATTTATAAAAAGAAGAAAAAAGGTCCTTAAATTATTCGCAACACTATCCAACTTATCACTATAACGCTCTCAAAAAGAAAATAGTGCGGCACTTAATCTACTCTATTTGGGGGATCGGAGAGAAATGCCACCGGATGTACCAAATGAGATGGTGTGGAAACAATTTGTTATATCATGGTCAAGCATCAAATAAAAAACAAAAGGAGGGAGATAAAACGCAAGATATAGCGGGAGTGTCTGAAAAAGTCTTGAAGAATGCAGAGGTCACAGTGACTAGACGATTTCGGAGCCAAAAAAATGGTTCCCCTAATAGCGTGGGACTTTCGTAGATTACACTATTTGTAATGTTCGCGAGAGAACGTAGATGCTTTAAGTAGATGTTCCATAGCTTAAGAGAAACGAGTAGAAAGTTAACCCACATAATATTTTGCAAACATAAGCACATCAACTTTATTAGCGTAATTGCGGTAACAAAAGTATTTATCTAGCGAGTACCAAAGCGAGACAGAAAGAGATTTGTTTGCGGTAAAACTAGTATAAGATTTAGCACATCCATAACCTTATCAGCTTTGTCAGAACATATTTTAGGTAAATATTAATGTAATGCGAGATGGATATTGCGAAGTTGATAAATGAGCTGTCGATCGTTTGTGGTAAATTGAATTTCTTATAACAAATAACGAAAACCTCGTCTTACGTTTTATCTAAAAAAATGTAGATATTTTTCATGGTTGAATACATGTATAAAAAGAGAAACCCTTCCGTTATATTTCTAATGTTTTATATTAGAATAATTTGATACTCAGTTAAAAAGACGTAATAATTCGAATTAATCGGAATCCGATTTCCATGATTCATTCGAATGTTCGATGTTTTCACTATATTTATTTAAGAAAGAGCAATTTCCTTAACCACTATTATGACAAATATTTTTTTTTTATTACGATGTATGCTCCAACCATCTAAGAGAAAGATAAACAATCCAAACGGAAGAAGTCGTATTGTGTCGCAATATAAATACATTTATCATATTTATTGAAAAAATGGTCCACCATTGAATGCTTCCATGGCTCCGCTACATCCCCTAACTGTTTGCCATAAATAAAATAAACCGTGGTGATAAAATAAAACTTGGTGTTTCCCTTGTGGGGCTATGATTGTTGACAACTTAAGGGATGTCTCACTTTGGTTTTTATGTCTATGTTACTTACGTTTAGCTATTATGGATTTTTTTACTTGAATGCATGCGGATAGAAGGATGTCTCCGGGTGATGCGGGTATAGGCTGTTGGAATTTTATAAAGTTTTTCTTAGTTGCTTTTTGTAGTAAGTATGTATGTACATACATATTGTGTGACAAACAATTGCGAAATATTTTCTTTATTAACGATAAAAGTCATAAGTTTAGGTTTGGGTAAGACATTAGATTAGAAATCTTTCTAAGTTTTGAGTTCATTTTAAGTTCAAGGTTTCCAAAAGATTTGTATACACACAAATTTAGCAATATTTTCAAAATGAAAATGGTTTGACGAAATTACCATTAGGCATGTATAATTTATGTATTAATATATTATTTTTTATTTTTGTTTCAGTTACCTGAGCAGTTTAAAGTAAGTTTTAAGGTCTAATACTATTAATACGTCTTATGATTATATATTAAAAGTTTATATTCATTGTAAATAGAAAATAGAGATTTATAACACTATTGCCACTTAACATTTTTGCAAATTCAAATCATGAAATACTAAAATAATTAAACTTAATATCGTTAAAGTAAATTATAATGATTATCAATTTCCATTTAACTGTTGTCACTTTATAATATTAGAAACTATAATTTCTGAATTCAAAACTGTTCATTAAGAAGACAAAAGAGCACGCGCGTTAGATGAAAATCAATTAGGTCATCAGGTCAGGCGTGACCACTCTATATAATTAAAGCATTGTGCTCCACTGGCTGCAGCGAAGCTTAACCTAAAGATAATGACATAAAAGTACCCTTTAATATGTTTAAAGTATATTTTACTTTATAATATCATTATCATCATCAACCCATTACTTTCTCACTGCTGGGCACGGGTATCATCTCAGAATGAGAAGGATGAGACCATAATCTATCGCGCTGAAAAAGTGCGAATTGGTAGACTTCACATACCTTTGAAAATTTTTTTTAAGATTTTCTCACGATGTTTTCCTTCACCGTTTTGATGTTTTCCTTCACCTCTCGAGCGAGAGGCCGAGTTCCTTAAACACTAGGCTATCACTGCTTATTGCTTATTTTATAATTTGCCAATCATCAAAGATCCGACGATTTCAAGCAAGCAAGAAAATAGACTACATCGACTAGAAGTTATGCACTTACTGCCAACTGTGGGTTTTTGTAATCAATACCAGTTAAGACTAGACTCTTAGATTAAGTTAAAAATCATCAAGTAAGTGTTATAAAACATCTTACTCGTATATCAAACTTACAGCAGTGCTTACATTTCTTTTATAAGGCGGAAAGAAGTAAGTGTAGTGGTTGCGGTGTATTAAATATCGGATGGACTGCAAACGAGCACTTTGCTATTTCTACTGCTTAAAAATCATCTAAGAGGTTTATAAGATTATGCAAGTTACTGTAAATATTATGCTATAGTATTATATTATTAACAATATGTTCTATACATAGAATGCAGTAAAAGATGAAACGTGAAATGAGATGAAAATTTTCATAGAGCAAGTGTTTCATTTTGTGTAATGAAGCCTTTTATTGTGTATCGGCTTGTGTTTTGAGCTTGTTTCTTTTCAAACATATGCATTTTGATTACATTTTATTCTGAAATTGAGGTCAAATAGAGATTCTGTTTAAAATTTGCTTCTTGTTGTGAACTTTACATGAAGATTTTATTATCAGCAGCCATGAGATTTTGTAGGATCTTTAAATTGGTCAAGGTTTAAGTGGCAAATTATGTGAACGGTACGTTAC
Organism: Epargyreus clarus clarus; assembly: GCA_014595695.2. Taxonomy (NCBI): domain Eukaryota; kingdom Metazoa; phylum Arthropoda; class Insecta; order Lepidoptera; family Hesperiidae; genus Epargyreus; species Epargyreus clarus. The sequence continues at coordinate 3,299,496 of JACTTY020000033.1, forward strand.
TTTTTCATCGATGTGGTAAAGGAGACATAATTTTCCGAGGCGTTCCAGATTAGTCCTCTGGGGTAGAGCGGCACCTGTGATCGACATCGGGTAGGAATATCTAATCCTATCTGGGGTTGATTACAGATGTCCATGTGCGGCGGTAGTCTACTACCATCAGGTGGACTGCATGCTTGCCTTCTATTTAAATATTATTTAAAAATGTATAATATAATTTGAGCCCAAAATAGCTTTCATCAGGGGTGACAACCATAAGCAAATCTTGTACACATTTTATGTTGTTGTTAAGGGTTGTCAATCGTGGGGCGAACGACTTAATTTAGCGGGAAGTGATAAAAAAATAGACGCGGTCCATGTTGAGGGTGTGTTTTAAGGGTCGGATTAAAGTGAATTCAGTTAGGGTGAAGAGTGATATTTGATTTGTACATAAAAAAGTTTTATAGCCAAAAATATTTGCTTATTTTTATTGCGAATTCAATATTATTATTCTTTGTAAACAAAAAAACTTTAAGTGTCTATCTGTGGAATTTTAGAAAGTCGTATTTTGGATTTCAAGAATTGGGTTTCAAAAATACAAACCCGAAAGTACTTTACTACGGTAATTTTTCCGAGGAACTGTGGATGATCACCATTCCTCCATCGCTCCCCTCGCCGAAGGATGAAGTTCGAACTGCATCAACTCGATTCGTGGCTGTCCTTCACGATTCTTGGTACGAACGTGCATGATAACGTTGACTACTTTTCATCAGGTTTACACATCTGCCCTATCGTTAGGTTTAACTATAAACAGCCTGTTTCATTGGAGGAACTTGTAGAAGAAAAATATATTTTTTCAATGTTTCATATAATGTAATGTAATCTGCCACTCTATGACATATCACGGTTAATTACTTTTATTTATAATTACGTAACAAAATAATTACACTTTACGCTACGAGATTGCGCCCTCGCTTGTTATTAATGGGTATTAATTATATTAATTGTGTCGCATCCCACCCAATTACTGTACTTCCGAACGCAATAACAGGGTCTATAATCGCTCGAGAGGAGATGTCAATCTGTGACAGAAATGGTAAACAGGCGACGTAGTTCACACCACATATCTGTTTACTTTCACGCGAATTTCACCCCTGATAATGTGTGATATGGGTGGGAATGGTGTGCATGTAATTGTTTTTGGCGGTTACCCGTGTTGCCGATATTCGTCAAGCATCACTGATACAAATGATTGGATCGGTTGCTCTACGTATTTTGGTAAGGCCATACGTTAATACTTACATGTAACGTTATATCCGTTTGGCGATGTATCGAAATTTTACTATCACCTTATTTACGTGATTGTATGTATATATGATTCTTTGGCAAATGCTGGGTTTACGCGGCTTAATAGACTTTACTGAGGTGTTCTTATATTTATATTATTAACGCCAACCCAGTATCAAAATGGGTATGTTGATACGAGTAATTCGATAAATGAAAATTACTTTTTTTTTTAATTGTTTTCAGTTTATCCCTTGACCTCCCTGTTACTTTAAGTGTTCTAAAAAATGACGTCACTGTATGCAGTACAGTGTGAAACTTGCACTTGTGTGAGTGACTGAAACCCTTGGTAGACTAATACAGGACAATATTCTCATCTCCCTTTTAAAAATCGTATGCAGAATTCACTACAGTTAAAGAAAACTAACAAACACTAATATTTCAATAACAATGTCATCTCCCAGCTACCAAATTCTCAAAATTTGCTTTGAAAATCCGGTTGCTTTGCGATCTGTCTATTCGGTTGGTCGCACGCACCATCCGCCTGTCAAGAAGTATTATAGAACGAAATACGTTACAAAAATCAGATAATATTTTATAGCTCAAAGCAAGACTGAATATTCCAAAAATATAAAATGTATTTAGAAGTGTCGTAAGCTCTTATCAATAACCAGCAGTTATGTTATAGTACATGAATCAATGTGATGTGACTCTTCAGACAAAGAAAACTAACAAACGCTAATATGCTCACAATTTGCTTTGAATTCCGGTTGCTCTGCGATCTGTCTATTCGGTTGGTCGCACGCACCACCCGCCTGTCACAAGCAGTATTATAGTTGTCCCCGGGTTTTCCGCTAGGAACGCCATGACACGTATCATGAATGTTCCGGGCGAGTAGTTTCCTTAAAGTTAGAACGGAATGTTCCAGAACGAGGTTACATAGGAAGGAATGTTTGACATTTGAAATTACGTGCATGTTGCGAAGAATTGATTCATATATAATTATTATTTTTACTTGATTTTGTGTTCATCTTCATTTCTCCTTGTAGCAAAGAATGCACTTGATTTTGAGGTTGTTTTTAGAATAAAATTCAGGCCAGAATTTCATATACGAGTATATCTATTTATATCGAACGAGCCAACGGTTTTAAAATTTTCAATTCATTTGCTAGTTAGAATTAAATTGTCATGGCGAAGAAAAACTGTTATGATATTTTCTGCCTCTTTCTTTTCTCCACATGACGAATCTAATAATATGATGGCTTACGGCTTAACATCTTCTTTAGGACCGGGATAATAATGGGTTGATTAAAAGCTCACATGTGACATTTTTGTTCTATTATGGAGTAATGTTACATTTGATAAATGAAATCTAAATGTATTATCACTGTGATATGTCCGAATTGTTGGCCAAGCCGTCCACTTGTCATTCTTGTCGCCAAGTTTCCTAAAGCGTTCCACCGTCTACTATACTGTTTCATAAATGTTTACTGAAGTCTGCAGTTTCCACTATGAATACACAAGTCTGATGTCACTCTGTAACATTCAAGTTATGTCTAAGTTCTCGCGCTATGATGCACTCATAGTTAAGATTTCTGGAAATAGTTTTCAAGATATATTGATCCGGTATATTACTATGTTCGTTATTAGTTACATAAGGATCTTCGTATCAGAGTTAGTTTATACTAACTTCGTCCTATATACCGATGTACAGAAGAGGTGGTTTAAGGTTCGATTCGAAGTCATGCTAATGTCTTAATTATAAAGATGGATTGTGGATGTTTTAGGTCTGATTTTTTTAGTTATACAGGAAATGACAACTGTTTTTTACGTAACAAATTCATAAATTAAAAGTATTTTATGAAATTCATAATATTAAAAAAAAAATAGTCTCGACCATAGCTATATTTTACAAGTATATTTATAACCAACCACTATATTACAGAATTAAGTAATGTTTCAATCAACACCTATAAAGCGATGACGCTGCAAGCTCTCTAAACTGTATTAATGATCCTTATATCGACGAAATGCAACGTATCCACCGCTGTCAGTTCACTTGTTTCTTTCACTTTGTCACATTAAAGTTTGTTACATTAAAGAGTTGATCTAACAGCCGCTCTGTCGGAAGATTGTTATAAATTGACAACGTAACTATGTCTTCAGACTGAACTGGACAAGATGGACAATCAAGATTAAGCGTGTGACAGTAAATGACATTGTCAACGCTAACGCTTGATATAAAGAAACACTCTTGGTTTTTTTACTGTACTTTATGGATCATCATCAACCCATTACTATCCTTCTACTGGGCTCAGTTCTTCTCTCAAAATAAGAAAGATTAGGCCATAGTCCATCGCGCTGGCCAAGTGCGAACTGGTAGACTTCTCATACCTTTAAAAACTTCATGCATACAGGTCTCCTAACGATGTCTTTCTTCGCCGTTATTACAACTGATAATTAATTTCTAATACCCTCATTACTTGAAAAAACAGAAGTGCGTGGCTGGGATTTGAACCCTGGGCCCCTCGATGAAGAGGTGTGATAACAACTCCTTACCACGTTAAACCAAGACACACAGATGTACATTAAATCGAGATTTTATAGTCTTTATTCTGTTCGTAAATTTAAATTCTCATCTTCCCAAAATCTTACGTAGGAGTACATTGTTTAAATAAACGTATAATCCATCCTCCCGTCTTATCTTGTTGCTATATTATTTAATAAGTAAAATGCTCTGTATACGAATATATCGAGAGTCTGCAATTGTGTCCTCAGGGAACACTACAATCTAGACTTTAAACAGATGTAATTGTTCTTACTAGTGCGTGGTAGTATTCCGTTTGTTAGCTCACTGCTTTCTTGCTACATAGATCAAGAGAATGTAAATCGTATTCAATAGTATCTTTGGATGTCCTTTTTAATGATACAGACAAATTGACGTCATAATAACAAATATCTTTTTTTTTTTTTTTTTTTTTTTTTTATATGTAACCTAACGATAAGGCAGACGGGCTACCTGATGGAAAGCAGTCACCGTCGCCTATGGACATTTGCAACACCAGAGGAGTCGCCAATGCATCGCCGGCTTTGAAGGAGAGCTCTTTTTACACCCCTCTTGAAGAGCCCCATGTCATAGTCCTGAGGGAATACCTCGGGAGGAAGTTCATTCCACATTTTGCACGTACGCGGCAAAAATGAACGATTAAACCGAACCGTGGAGGACCGCCACGGGTCCAGTTGATGTGGATGGAACTTCATCCTTCGGCGAGTGGTGCGATGAAGGAAAGGCGACGTAGGCACCAGATCAAACAGTTCCTCAGAACACTCACCATTGTAAAGTCGGTAGAACACGCAGAGGGAACCTATGTCCCTCCGCAGGCTTAAGGGTTCTAACCGATCAGTGATCGCTGGGTCATCGACGATTCGCACCGCACGTTTCTGTACGGAGTCAAGTGGGTTAAGCTGGTATTGTGGTGCCCCTGCCCAGAGATGCGAGCAGTACTCCATGTGGGGCCTCACTTGCGCTTTATAAAGCAGAAGGAGTTGCCCCCCAGTGAAGTACTCCTTGGCTCTGTTCAGGACGCCCAGTTTCTTTGAAGCCAACTTGGCTTTAACTTCCAAATGACTCCGATACTGCACGTCACACGAGATGTCAACTCCCAGGATCCCTACACTTTTACCAATGGTGAGCGGTGTACTTTGGAACTCAGGCGCTATGACGAATGGGGTTTTTTTAGCGGTAAACGCGCAGACTTGTGTCTTCGTGGGGTTGAACTCAACAAGGTTAAGACGACCCCATTCCGAGACCCGCTCCAGAGAGTTCTCGATTTCAGACACAAGTCGGATTCTGCTTTCTTCCACGAATGTCCGAGAGGTGTTCGCACGGCCTGTGTACACAGCATCTCCCGTGCTATCATCTGCATAGCAATGAATGCCACCGGTTTGTAGCAGCATATCATTGATATGCAGAATAAAAAGCGTGGGAGATAATACAGACCCTTGGGGCACGCCAGCGTTGATGAGCTTCGTGTCTGAGCAGCACCCGTCAACTACGACCTTAATATGCCGCTCAGACAGAAAGCTGGCTGTCCATGTGCACAACCTCTCGGGAAGACCGTAAGATGGTAGCTTCGCGAGAAGGGCCCTATGCCAGACCCGGTCAAAGGCCTTAGCGATATCTAGGCTTACGGCTAATGCCTCCCCATTGCTCTCAACAGCTTGTGCCCAACGATGAGTGAGGTACACAAGAAGATCACCAGCTGATCGGCCCTTGCGAAAACCATATTGGTGATCGCTGATCAGCTGGTGCTCCTCCAGGTACCTAAGGAGCTGCGTGTTTACAACACGCTCCATGGCTTTTGAGAGCAGTGAGGTTATCGCTATAGGCCTATAGTTGGCCGGGTCACTGCGGTCACCCTTTTTGGGAATAGGGTGTACAAGGGCAACCTTCCACGAAGACGGTACTTGTCCTGTCGTGTAGGAAAGCGAGAATAGGCGCGTTAAGACGGGAGCCAACTCGGGAGCGCACGTCCTGAGTACCACTGCGGGGATTTCGTCTGGCCCGCTCGACTTCTTGATATCGAGGGACAAAAGAGCTCGCCTGACAGCCTTCTGCGTGAAGCGAATATCTGGCATAGAGCTCTCACACCGCGGGATGGTAGGCGGTGTGGCCCCTGTGTCATCAAGAGTCGAGTTTGAGGCAAAGAGGGTACCAAGAAGATCGGCTTTCCCCTTTGCCGTATGGGCCAGAGAATCATCTGGTTTCCGCAGGGGCGGTAGTGAAGACCGACAGAAATTACCCTCGACAGCTTTGGCCAGCGACCAGAAGGCTCGACTCCCGGAGGGGTAACCAAGTAGCCGCTCGCCAATTCTGCCGATGTGCTTAGACTTCGCCTTGGCCATATGCTTCTTCGCTGAACGGGAGGCAGCATTAAACGCGGTTCGGAGCTCGGGGGTTTTTGGGTCCTTGCTAGCGTGTGCTGATGCCCAGGTTTGGAAGGCCTCCTGCTTAAGGCTTAGCGCTTTAGCACAAGACCCCCCAAACCAGGGCTGACTCCGTCCGCCGACGGACACGACAGAGTTTGGAATGAAACACTCCATACCCTGCCGTATCACGTCGGTTACAGACTCAGCACACGAGCTAGGGTCACCCGAGACGAAACATAGCTGCCTCCACGGGTACGAAGCCAGGAACTCCCGGAATCCGTCCCAGTCTGCTGACTTGTAATGCCAAACTTGTCGTCTCCCGGGGGGACGTGTCTCCACGGGGTACGACAAGGGCACAGTCGAACTTACCAAGCAATGGTCAGAGGATCCAAGGGGAGCCTTGACCATTACTTGGTAGTCCACCGGATGGGTAGTCAGCAGTAGGTCCAGCAAAGAGGCAGTATGGGTCTCTACATCAGGCACCCTAGTGAAACCGGGTACGACCTGAGAGAGCCCATATGCCAAGGAGAAGTCATATGCAGATCTCCCAGCAAAGTCGGTGGTCCGGGATCCCAGCCAATCAACATGATGAGCATTGAAATCACCAAGAACCACCAACTCTGCCGAAGGAAACTGCTGCAGCATTCTGTCGGTTGCCCACTGGACGTGCTCGAATAATCGAGTTGTCTCCACATCTCCGCTATAGGACCTATATAGGCACGCGTAGACACGGGTAAGACCTCCGACGTCCGCGCGCAGCCACAACAATGATAGGTCCTTGTCTTCGAGAAAGCTGAGACGGCGATAGCAGACATCTCCCCGAACATACACACATACCCCGGCTCGACGCCTGAAGGCATGTTCTAAATTGTAGCCGGGGTAGTCCAAATACGATGTATCGTCCGGGGTAGATATCTGCGTCTCCGTCAAAAAGAGAAAAGCCGGCTTTACCGTCTCAAGGTGGTGGTGGACGGCATTCAGATTGGAATGGACTCCTCTGATATTGCACATATCCACAATAAATGTGGAAGAGGTCGCCGCTGTGCAACTTTTCTTCTTTTTAGGCTTTCTCATAGTGGTTGGTCGAAAAAAGGGCGGGAATTTGAAAGGATTTGCGATGCTCCGTCAACGCCTCACGGGACAAAGTATGAGTCTCGTGACACCGAGCCTACGGAGGTGATGTGGGATGCTGGCGCGGGGGACGGAAGGGCCCCCGGTCCCCCCCGTGCACGACTACCTGGCTCCACTCCGGTCTCTTACTCCGGCAAGGTAGCCGCGCAACGGGATTTTTCGCCGGTTGGCGGGACAGCCTCCCGGGCCAGAGGTTAACAGTGTTGCCCGGGTTCGGGTCCCCAACTAACCGGCGGGCGGCCAGCGGACAACCGTTTCACCGGGTCTCCCTGGCCCCCGCGCCAACACACCACGCCCCCAGGGGCAACGACGCTTAAAGAGACCCAACGGACCCGTAAAGTGCGCCGTCGGAAGCACCACAAGAGGATGGGAAGGGAGGGATAAGGGGATGAACTGGCTCCCAGGCGCACTACCGAAACACGACGAGTCGTTATTAACGGTAGACTCCGACCTGAGGGTGGTAGCTAGCCAGGCAGATCCCACGAAGAGACCTTACCACCAAGCGGGACACCTTCGGGAATTACGCCAGGCGGTGTCAGATCCAGCAACCAGTGGAACCGTCGCAGTAAGATGTTAAATGCCCGAGTAGACGCTGCTGCCCATCTACCCGGTAGATGCCCTTAGTCGGCTTCTACGACACCCACGGGCAGGTATGGGGTGGTCTATTCGCCGCCGGAGCCACACGGCCAAAAATCTGATTGCAATTGTCTCACTACTCAAGTATTTTCAACATAGTAGCTTCATATTGGTTAGGTTAGGTTAGTTGTCGATTAGATGCTGTGATTAATAAAATCAATCTTAACCATTTATTGTCTACGAAAGTTAAAAATGAAAATGTAAATTTTGAATTGTGATGGAAAAAAATCATAAAGGTTGAATATTATAAACGAGTATGAAGTTGAATAAAAATATTCTCGATAAGAAGAAAATCTGAAATGATTCTGTAGATAAGACGCTTTTGACATAACTAAAGATTTAATTACCACGACGGGTATAGTAGGGAAGTGTGCAAAGTTTCGACTTGAGAGTAGCGAACTGGCATTGACATTTAAAATTTAAAACAACTCTAAAATATGGGAGAACTGAAGCGTTCCGATAAGAAAATTCAGCTTTGAGATCGTTGGAAAGAGCAAGGATCTTTTACAAAGGGAAATATCTCATGTTCCATAATGGAGTCAGATTTAAATTTTATCGCTGTATTGTTGTATCTTCGAATATTTTATGGTACATAAAATGAATTACTGACATGTATCTCCCGTTTTATGGGGATGGGTCCGGCATTATCGTCCCCTAACTTTCTTGGTTGGAAGAATTTTAGCGTGACGTTTATGACGTTTGAAAGATAACGGAGAACTATGGAGGAATAATTGGATATAAAATTCTATTTAAGGCCAAGATGACAAAATTTATGCATGTTGCAGAAGTTTGGGAATCTTCAATTTAGGTCGGTTTATGTTAATGTTCAGACCATTTATTTAGTTTCTTCCATTCGCTTGAGAATGTTTTTTCAAAAGGATTGTAGTAATATACGTTACGAGATATTATAAAATATTTATTATCGCTTTTAAAGGTGGAAGAACCCTTTGTTAAAGGTGGAAGAACCCTTTGTGGTTCGACTCCGGCGGCACCACCGCCACACCTATTTCTGCCTAATAACAGCAGTGTTATGTGCTGCTGTGTTCCGTTTTGAAGGGTGTGGTAAGGGAGACAGACTTTTCCGAGGTGTTCCAGCTTAGTCCTCAGGGGTAGCGGCGCATCTGTGGCCGACCTCAGGTAGGAATATTTAATCCTATCTGGGGTTGATTACAGATGTCCATGGGCGGCAGTAGCCACATACCATCAGGTGAACTGCATGCTTGTCTGCTATTCCTATATTATAAAAAAAAAGAAAAAAATATTATCGCTAATATCTTCATAGTACTATCTTTATCTCGCTGCTGGGCACAGCTGTCCTTTTACAAAAGAAAAAAATTGAGGTTCATCAGAAAATAGTCCAAGCGAAATGTGAATTGACAGACTTATCTCCGTATTTCAGGACTTTGGAAACTTGTTTTGAAGATGGGTAATAAAAGTTTCGTCGCGATGTTTTCTTTAATATTCTAATCATGGATATAATATTGGGTGTCAAATTGGGTGGGTGGGGGTGGGGTTTGTGTATAATAATCATGGATTATAATATTGGGTGTCAAAATGTATCGCACTAAGCTATCACTGGTCATTATATTATTTACAGCAAAATATATTTTATTATTGTAAGTATATGAGATTTCTCATTACTTACAATAATATGGTTGTTTATTTTCTATGTACTTACGCAATAACTTGAAAGAAAGTTAATATACTTAAGCTATTTATATTAACTGCCTGAATAACGAAGACATTAAAAATATATTGCACATCCAAGATAATTAAATATTAGATAGATCTTTGTAATACATTTTTCAACATTATCCCCATCAATATAGTTACAACACGTACATAATAAACACATAGTAATAAAGACGAAACAACCGTACGTAAAACGAGTACAGTAATTGCTGGAACAATTACTCCTAATCGTTTTAGCGGTCACATCTGTAGTTTATATTACAGTTAATGTTCATAAAAGTTGAAATCATTCAAAATTTAGGTTACACGAAACATTGCTTCAAATTAATTCCATAAATTCAGTAAAAATCATTACTTTTAAAATAATTAGGATGTAATTATGACTAGGGTTACGATTTATTGATTTTTCGGTGACCATTGAAACAGGCGAAATTTAAACAGTGTCGATGATGTTGAATAATTTGCTATTATACTCATCCGGTTGTTTATACTTTATGTAATTTTGAACGAATAAATTTTGAAAAAAGAAAACAAATTTACACTCATTATAAAAATTGCCAGTACCATCATGTATTAGCCCTTATTGTTAATTTGATACATATTAATTACATTAGCGACAACCGGAGGACTTAAAAAAACCAAAGACTATTTAAACTAACTTTAATTAATTATAAAATTACAATATAACTTAAACCTAATTATAGTCTGACCGATGCTGTGTGTCAAAAAATAATGTCTTTTTATTAACTAATCTAGATTGAATCTAATAAATTAAAGAGATGATGAAATGCTGACACGAACGATGAATCAATCTGCATCTGGGTTACACGTGAATCGATGAACACGGCAACGTCAGCGATCCTCGTTGTCGCTAGGCATCTAACATATTAGATAACTTTTAATTATTGTCATCAAGTTTTTGCTACAAATCCTTGCTCCGTCGCCATAAATTGTAGCGGTGTTAAGCTCTCCGCCCGCCCAATAGTTTGACCGGAACAAATGTATATCGGTGGGAATTCTCGAGTTTGAATGTGGCATTAAAATAATGTTCTACAGTTGTATTTTATAATGAAATATACTAAATATTTTTCACTTTATCGTGCAAAAATGTACTGATTGATGTTTAATGTTTATAGTGAAAATTATTTTAGTTGCTTGAGGTAGAGCCTTTTGTAAATTAATTTTAGAAGTAGTCACTATCATATTATACAAGGTTTTATTTTTTTTATTTATATAGACAGTGCTGCTGTGATTTGGTTTGAACGTTTTTGAAAGATAGAGACACTTTCACGAGATATTTCAAGTCAACCATCAGAATTTATAATCGACTTCAGGTAGGACTGTCCGTTTTGGAGTTTATTCCAAATGTCTATGCTAGACTTTAATCACTTAACATTATTTAATAACAAAAAGCTTAGTTTAAAAATATTATTTTGAGGCAGCAATGTTTTATTAACAGTCCTCTTGACTTCTAGCCTTTTTGGGATCCTCTGCTCTTATTAACTTCACTGCTACTAATATCCATTTTATCGCCGCGCTGTCCGCGATACAAAAAACATTATAATAGAGTTTTTGCTACAAATCCTGGCGCAGTAGTTGTGACGCCATAAATTGTAGCGGTGTAATGGCTCCACGCTCGCCGAATAGTTTGACCGGAACACATGTTTAACGGCCGGGAAGAGTGGGTTTAGTTGTGATTTCAGGACCGCAAAGTAAACATACCTTTTTAGGTATGTGCTGTTGATTTTGAGACTTAGAATATATAATAATAATTTAGTGTAATCTAATTAGTGTGTAACGGAATTTAGTATAACTGTAAAGCGTTCCGAGATTAGAAGAGTGTCTTTCCGTGAGTTGTTATTCCTCACTATATGTTTTATATGGAATATTAAGATGAACGTATAGTTAAACTTTATATGTTTTTGTCTTAACATAAATTAATTTATGTATTTCATAAATAAAGTAAATTCTAGTCTTAACCTACGGTAGCCTTACCCTTATGGGTGTCGTTAAGTATGCTCACTACAATTACGAAGGCAATCATCACCCAACACAGATTTCAAAAATTAAAGATCTTCGCATGGCAAGCTAAGGTCATTGCACCACGAAATGTCATAAATAAATTAAATTAATTCTGCATAAGTCGTCCACAAAACTGAAACTCTATGGTCTATCCGATTTGTGTTAAACATCCCTATAAATCGTAACGGACTAATGGGTTGTTACGGAATAGTTCCGGAACAAACCGGTCAATGGTACGATTAGAATTTCTAATATTAGGATGATGGTTACATAAAACAATTATGTGGGTATGGGATAAGGATGGGTTTGTTTTTGCCTGTTTTGGTGTTAATGTTTTGTGTATAATAATGGTGTAAATCCAATTTCAATTTATGATCCATTGATTAATTTTGGTTGTATTAACTTTTGAGATCCCTCTCTCTGCGAGGAGTCCCGTGCCCAGTGGGTTGAATACGAGCCTTTGTTTTTTTAAATGATGAAAGGTTCAATTTTCAAATTGCAATTTTCTTCTGGTCCTTCAGTTAAGTTCGATATTTGTTGCAGTATATATTTGTACCACATATTTAAATATATGTTTGTTAAGTCAAAACAGAATACTTAAGTTAAAAAAAGATATTTTAATTATGTAATTCTAATAGCCGGATTAGAATTAACATTTTTGAATACATATTACTTAAAAAAATCAAAATTATTTGTATATACGTAGTAGATAGTTATAAAATTACCCTATTTCTGTTTTTAGTTCAAGAACAATTTCAGTCATCTTCAGTCCATGTCAAGCTTAAGATCTCACAGCTACTAAGCTTTGAAATGAACATGACAGAAAGATGCCTAAAGTTATACCGAAATTAGAAATAGTACAATGGCCTTGGTCCTGGATACTTGATTATATTTTAGCAAGCTTTTAACGCTATTTGGACTCGTTATGAGATCATTTTTCAAACTACTAGGCTCTCATTGCATATTCTCTTATTATAATGTATACACCCCACTAGGCTTTCACTGTCTATTTCGTTATTACTATTAAAATTATTCTAGTATTCAATCGTAATTACAATTCGCTTGAATACTAGATAATTATTACTAAAACTTAGGTATATAGCCTTTGTCACTCCCACAGTACTTTATAATGAGAAAAAAAATCATGAAAGTATTTATTTATACTCATATTATTTATCAAATTATTATGCTATTTAAGGTGGTAGAACCCTTTGTGGTTCGACTCCGGCGGCACCATCGCCACACCTATTTCTGCCTAATAACAGCAGTGTTAGACGCTACTGTGTTTTGTTTTGAAGGGTGTGGTAAGGGAAACATTCTTTTCCAAGGCATTCCAGCTTAGTCCTCAGGGGTAACAGCGCATCTGTGGCCGACCTCAGGTAGGAATACCTAAACCTATCTGGGGTTGTTTACAGATGTTCATAGGCGGCAGTAGCCACTTACCATCAGGTGGACTGCATGCTCGTCTGCTACTCCTATATTATAAAAGAAATGCTGCAGGGCGTGTCAAGGCATGAGACACACATTCTTACTTACGAGTAGGTACATAACTTCGTAAACATTATCCTCCACACAAAAAGAACATGATTACTCTTAGCACGCGTGAACAAATAACGATGTGTTGTGCTGTTTAAATTTTAATTACTAAACCAGTTTATATACACTGTATTGAGTCGGTAATGTGTATCTGAAATCTACTTTAGATCTTACTACTCCCCATCTACGGTTTCAATTTCAATGCTTCCAACATTTCCAACAATTTATTTTTCCTTAGGGTCGGTTCCATCTTGTTCCCGTTTATAGATTTCGTTAAAGTTAACTATAACAATAACATTAACAATAACGATGGAATGTAAAAATTCTTTGTTGGAAGTTATTTGTCGTTGACTTCATTTGTCTCATTGTAACAATTTTTGAGTAGACGTTGACAAATACAAAAATAATAACATAACCGACCGAAATCTACCGGTTAACTTTAAGTGTTAGTCATGACGTCATGTTAACCTTAACTAGAATAATGCAACCCATGAATTTTTCAACCGTGGATTTGTTGACTGGCAAGGTTTTTTCTAACGTTAAAGTGCCATGGTGCAACTCACTCTAGAGTTCGTGCTATTGATCTATTTGTAGCAAACAGTAGTAATTAAACGGGCGTTGTCCGAAGTTTCGGTTAAAGTTACGTTACGGATTGTTTACTTTGTATTTTTTACTTGTCTACTGAAATTTAGCTCTGTGATGGATGGTGTTTTAATGTTTTGATCTTCCTTCTGTTTATCCTCGTTATTTGTTTCTTCTCTCATTTCATTGAATGGGTTTTTGTAACTCCGTTTTATAACGTTTATTGGAACAGAAATTCACAGTATATGAATTCTGCTTATATTATTGAGTTTTACTTGTCGGGAGTCATTTAGGAAAATTCTTCTGTTTTTTTATATAGGGTATCATCATTTAGCAAAGTTATCTAACTCATCTGGTAATTCAACTTGCTATCATCATCTATACCGTAGTTTTATAATGCTCGTTTTTAATAAATGATCTATCTAATGTTTTCCTAATCAAAGATTTTTAATTTATTCATGCTAGATATTGTCAAAAAATATTAAGCGAAACATTAGACTGTCTATTATAACGGGCGTAAATTGTACCTCACGCAAAAATAATAACGTATAATAGTATTTTCCTTACAATCCATGTAGTACCAACTCCGGTTGCAGAACAGGAAGCTTACATGTAGAAAGATTTAATCTCAACACATTATTGACAATTATGCGTATCTTTGCTCAAGCCAAAGAGAGTACACGATCCATCAACGGACGATTAATTATGAATGAAATACGTTACTAGCATTAACTATCTCGTACTTTGCTTTACTATTTTCTTTTTGTAACATATTAGTCCTTTGTTATTAGGTTACAGTAATTTATACTAATAAAACATGTTATTTTATTATAAGAGAATTGCCTTATAGTTATTATACTTCTGTTTATTTTGTATCCACTTTATTAATATTCTCTAGGAAATTTTAATATGAAATGTTTTAATAGCCTTACAAATTACCTGCTAGGTATAACAGGTTATTCTTATAGTATTTTCGAATCAGAATAAACAAATTGATAAATCCTTATAATAATGTGTAGTCATTACTTCCGTTAATAATATAAATTATCCAATAACGCCATATATATACAAATTCAAAATATTATACAAAATTGGTTTTTCATTACGGATGATCCTTCAGGGTGAGTTCACTTTTCCGGAGGAAGGAACAGGAGAGGGTAAAAATAAACATACAACTTCGCATAACATTAGTGAGCATATTACCGTTTACTGTAAATTTCCAAACTTTTGTATTATCTTTTACCGTACATAGACATATTTTTGTAAGTTCTTTATGATATCTTGCGATGGGTGGTCAATGTCTTATATTATTTAGGGTTCGCTTTGAAGTCTTCTCCAAATGCTATGAAGTTGAGGACTATGATTGAATGCCTCGTAGCTGTTATTAGGCTTAAGTGTATTATACGTGCCTCGTGACTACCATGGTACCATTTAGAAATGTGGCCACTTCTAAACGTTCATATATGTAAACCTACAATTAGACTTATATATTCTTGGAATCACACAAACTAAGCCCGTGCACCCGTTTAGGCTATTCCACTAAAACTTAGCTGTACTCACAAAGGATTTAGTATACATGTAAGCACTGTTTCAATCATATACAGTGATATTGTGATAGTATTCGAGTTGAAAGTAGAACCCTCTGTGGTTCAAGTCCGGCGCTACCACCGTCACACCTATTTCTGCCTAACAACAGCAGTATTAAGTGCTGTGTTCTGGTTTGCAGATTTTGGTAAGGAAAACATACTTTTCCGAGGCATTCTAGGTTAGTCCTCATTGGTGGCGGCGCCACAGCAGTGTAGCAGTGATAGCCCAGGGGTTAAGAAACTCGGCCTCTCGATCGAGGGGTCCGAGGTTCAAATCCCAGGCACGCACCTCTGATTTTCGAAATTATGTGCGCATTAGAAATTAATGATCACTTGCTCAAACGGCGAAGAAAAACATCGTGAGGAAATCTGCATACCTAAGAGATTTATAAAAAAAAAACTATGTATGTGAAATCTACCAATACGCACTTGGCCAGCGCGGTGGACTATGGCCTAATCCTTCTCATTCTGAGAGGAGACCCAGTGCCCAGCAGTGGGACGAAAATGGGTCGATGATGGTGGCGGCGCATCCGTATTCGATCTCAGGTGGAAATCTCAGGTGGAAATCTGTCTTGTCTGGGGTGGATTACAGATGTTTACGAGCAGCAATAGCTACTAGTACTTGACACGAGGTGAACTGCATTCTCGTCTGCTACTTCTGTACTGTATTTAAAATTCGAGTTTAAATGGCTTATGAAATACTTAACAAATGCGATCTAGTTACGGTAGCGTGACTGCAATGGTTGAACGGCTTCAAACCACTACACACGCATCCTTCGGGAGCTGTTCGCGTATGGCATCCGATGCGTCAATATGCGATGAACTGTTGGTATTTTTTGCTATTACATTTGTTTCAGTTTACACGTAAGCTACAAATATTCTTATATTTTTTAAAGGTGACATATTTTGCTTTATTATAAGCAAATATTATCACACTTACAGTCTATTTCGAGTTTTACCGGGAATATTTTAAAACATATTCCTGGTAAAACTCGAGTGGTACACATCGAAGTCGCTTTTCGTGATATTTTTTGATATATGAAACTATTTAAAGCATTTTGGTCATATACCGCTGTTGATATATTACGTCGAGCGGCGTCGTAAAGTGCGCATCAATTTGGATTACGTACTGCACTTTTTAGGCTTCTGTAGTGTAGTGTACTGTAGTTTCCACAAACCGGTGTAAGATGTATGAAATTATGCAAAAATTAAGGAACGGTATTTAATACATTTCAAGAAGATTTGTAAATTATATGGATTTATTGTCTTCTAACACGCACTTAATCGCTTTTAATTATTTCTTATCTGTCTATAGAGAAACAGCTGAATCAGTTTTAATAAGACTTTCATATAAGAGTACCAAATAAAGTCTGCTTAATAATCTTAAAAGTTTTCCTATTTATTTTATATCATAATTATGTAATGTTAATTTTTATTATTCTTAAATGAAAGATTTAATGATTTGAAAAATACGTAAATTTATAACGATACCAAAATTAATTTTCGTAAAATGCTATGCAATGGGGTGCATACAGGCATACCGTAGATTTCTGTATTAAATAAAACTTTACGGTGAGGCTTTATGTTCATTTTCCGCTGACGATATATTACGTCGGGCGTCGTCGGTAAAGTCTGCGCATCAATTCGGATCGCGCTGTGCACTTTTAATTTTATCCGTCGATATATTCCCGTTAAAATTACTATTGAAATATCTGATAACTTGCACGTTTGGCGTTTATAAATGTTTTTTTTTTATATTGCAAAAACATTTTGACGCATTTTTACGTATACATGTTATTTTTGGATAAAATATAATATGTTGCGGTGACATGTTGTGTTTCATTATTTTTTGTATAACATAAGTGTTTCAGTAAAAAAATTTAAAAATGTACGTCGTTTATATTGTCTATTTATAATAATATATTGTAAGGTGTCCCCTCTGTGTATATTAATCTTTGCGTATGTTATTCTTTGACACTTATGTTACCTTTATATTGGATAGCAAACTATAATAAAGTCAGTGTCATCCCAGCATTCAAGTCTATTATTTCAACACCTCACCGCCTACCTTACATGGCGACCCTGCCAGGGAGGTCTGTCATCCGAGCGCCGCGTATATGACACCAACGGCCGCCCGGTTGGCGCCTTTCCGTATAAGGAACCAAGGAATTTAGCAACGGCCTGGACAATGGAAGAACAATACTATACGACGCGGGACAGAACGGCAGCAAAATGGGCAAGCAGCAATCAAAAGAAGAGACAGTAATAGTGCAAAATGCAGCAGGAGGAGTGAACCAAACGAGCCTCGACGAATTCAAGTTCCATTTGACTACTACAAATCTTCTCCTGGGTATCATCGTGGTAACAATAATATTGGGCATATTGTACGTCGTATATCGTATCTACCATAGATGTCACGTAAGATGGATTCATCGTGAAATAAATGATCAAGTTTTGAGAAGATCGTTCTTTAGAAGACCCGACCCAAGTGCCCCATTCTCCGCCCCGATGCCGCAGTCAGCACCATAATAAGTAGTAGGTACGCGTAATAAGTGGACTATTAAAGTGTCAGTGATGTGCAAAGTGATAGTTGTGGTAAAATTATGAACTGGTGGTGGTGATCAGAAATAATTATAGACTCATATTTTTAGAATAACTATGATTTTTTAGTTTTACTAGTTTTACATTTTTTAATTCACTTAAAGTTTTTATTATTCAATATTTGATAATTCAGTAAAGTAAATGTCTTTGTGTTAGCACGTACGTAACTGCTAATAATGGTTCAACTGCATTATAAATGTATTGGTAAGTTATGCTTATTAAATTAGAGTCGTTATATAGTGAATTAAAAGAAATAAGGGTTTATTTAATTAAAATTGGTCTCGCAAGAAGACATGGCCCAATATTAATAAGCAAGGCGATTGAGGCTAATAAAATATATGAAAAATATAAGAGTTGGTTATGTGATTTTCAAAGTCAAGTTAAGAAAGAAGATATTAGTACAGAAAATATTTTAAAAATAGATAATAAGTGTAAAGATTTTGAAAAACTTTATAACGAAACATTGCAATTGTGTGAAAGTGAAAAAATTGAATTAAAGTTAACAATGGATACCTTTGATTTAAAGACTGCTATGAGTTTATTAGATCGTATGACGGACGAGGAAGCAAATACAAAGCAATTAATAGATAATATAGAATATTATTCATCAATATTGAAGAGTGACACTTGCAAAGCTAAATTAATTCAATTTGTTCTTAAAAGTAGATTATCTCAGGCCGCTAAACTAAGATTAGATTCAAATTATTCAACTGTGTCTGGTCTAATCAAGGATATGCGTATTCATCTTTTAACACAAAAATCAGCCCCAGCTATTCAAAGTAAATTACAGATGAGTAAGCAAAACGATTTAACTATTCATGATTATGGGAAAGAAATAACTGAAATGTTCACAGAGCTCACGATTTCACAATCCAATGGTAACACGGACAGTTATAAAATTTTAAAACCTATTAATGAAAAATTTGCAATTAAAAAATTTGCGGATGGATTGCGAAATCGTAGGCTTGGCACTATTATTACATCCAGGAATTACACATCATTGAAAGACGCAATACAGGCCGCTAAGGACGAGGAAATTGGGACAGCTTCCACGTCAAGTGACTTCATGGGTATGTACCATCAAAATTCTAAGCGTAATTATTTTTCTTCCACACGGGGAAGACAAAATCCTCGTCATGTCACACGATATAATGCTTCTTATACTAGGAGTTCTTCAAACCCAGTTAGTCGCAACGCCAATTATCGCGGACAATACCGTGCCTCAACCGAAACCCGTCAGCCAGCATGGAAGGACAATGATCGTGGTTCGCACGAAGCTTGGAGGTCTCGGCCAATGTTTGGTGGGAGGCCTTGGCAACAAAGAGGTAGGTACAATTATAGAGGTAGAAATCAGTGGATACGTAACGGTCGTATGCGTTTGTTAAATGAAACTGAAAACTGTAATGACAAACCTTCAGAAATTAAAAACGAGTTTTTTCGTGAATAACTCCATTTTTGCAGCCAATAGTAATTGTTGCATTATATTAAATTTAAACAATATTCCCTACACTTGGTTACTTGACACGGGTGCTACTATTTCCGCTTTAAAGTATAAATATGCACTTGAACAAAATTTGCCGATTTATTATGAAAAGATAATTATAAATGGGATAGGTGGTAAAGTTCAACCAATTGGATATACATACTTACAATTACGTAATGATAATACTATTTTTAGCCATAAGTTTTATATATTTTATACGTTGCCCTGTCGATCTAGTGGTATCATCGGTCAGGATTTTTTAGATAAATATAAAGCATTGATAGATTTTAGAAATAACAATTTAACTTTGTGGACGGATAGAAATATAGAATGTAGGTTGAAACTGGTTCGGGCACTTAGGACTTGGGAAATAGCACCACGATGCGAATCCTTACATTATATTCAAACCGATTTTGAAGAAGAATGCGTAATATGTTCTAAAGAGTTAGACGAAGGGATTTATATGGCTAGTTCTATAGCGACGCCTTTAAATGGTTTGATTCCTATAAAAATATTAAATACCACTGAAAAAATGGTAACTTTGACAAATATAAAACCTACTATTCATAAATTAAGTGATTATACGATATGTTCATTTAAAAAAACAACAAAAAACGCTGATAGGGTAAAGCAATTATTCTCATTATTAAATTTAAAACATTTAAATAAGGAAGAGCAAATATCTATAGAAAATTTATGTGGTAAATATCCTGATATTTTTTATTTAAAAGGAGACAAAATGTCTACTACAGATATTTATGAACATCAAATTACCTTAAAGTCAAACGTAACTCCTGTGTTTACAAAACCTTATAGGTTACCGAAAGTTGTAGAGGCGCATATCAAACCTCAGGATCACACAGAACTGGCATTTATTTCTAAAGATCAATTAAATAAATTAAGGAAGAAAATCAATATTGATTATGAAAGTAAAACGTTTTGCTATAGTAAAGAGAATAAAGTATTGTATATAAAATGCATAGGATCTCCATCACAAATTACGCCAGTCGAATTTGTGAGAGAACTAGATGACGTATGTAAAAGAATAAATATTAAAGAGTTGTATTTTGTTATGGATAAAACAAGTAATATTTTTGTTGAAAAATTATGTAAAGAAATGAAATCAAGCGTAAGTAATACTATTCCTCGATTATGTGTTTTAAAGGATGTTGTAAGAATAAATGATAAAGATGACCAAAAAGTAATACTCAACGACTTCCATCTTCTGCCAACAAGTGGCCACGCTGGCATTAGAAGGATGTTGAGCAATATTAAAAAATATTACTTTTGGCCATGTTTAGAAAAAGATGTAATTCAATTCGTAAAACGTTGTGATAAATGTCAGAAATTTAAACATTCAGTACATGTAAAGGAACCAATGGTCATTACAACTACGGCACATACTGCCTTTGAAAAAATATATCTGGATATTGTAGGACCTCTTGATAGGGACGTAAATAGCTATTCTTATATCTTAACATTACAATGCGATTTATCAAAATACGTCGAAGCATATCCATTGATTTCTAAAACTTCGACTGAAGTAGCTCGATCTTTTGTTAATAATTTTATTTTACGTTACGGAGTACCGAAGGATATTGTAACTGACAGAGGGAGTGAATTTATGTCTTCAACTATGAGCGAGGTTTGTAAACTTTTAAATATAAACAAATTGAATTCCACAGCTTATCACCACCAATCCATAGGTTCATTAGAAAATTCTCATAAGCATCTCGGTTCATATCTTAGAATACAGTGTAACAACCATTATGAGGCATGGAGCCAGTGGCTTCCATTTTGGTGTTTCTCTTACAATACATCTGTTCACAGAGAAACAAAGTTCACGCCGTTCGAGTTAGTCTTTGGGAAAAAATGCTGCCTTCCTAGTAATTTATTAAATAATGTAGTAGATCCGCTTTATACTTTTGATAATTATCCACTTGAATTAAAGTACCGTTTACAATTATCCCAAAAAGAGGCCAGAGACAATCTACTAAACAGTAAACTAAAAAGAAAATGTAACTATGATTTAAATATGAAACCTGTAGTGTATAAACCTAATGATCTGATTTTAATTAAGAATGAAGTAGGAGGAAAATTGGATAGTATATATTTAGGACCATATGTAGTAATCAGAGATTTATCGCCAAATGTTGAAATTATGAAAGATAATAAAATTGATGTAGTACATAAAAATCGTACCAAAATTTATATTCCTGCTTAAATAATGTAAATTGTATTGTATTCTTGGTTAAAAAAATAATAATAATACTAACTGTATTTTATTTTTTTCTTTTAAGGGGGGAGGTGTAAGGTGTCCCCTCTGTGTATATTAATCTTTGCGTATGTTATTCTTTGACACTTATGTTACCTTTATATTGGATAGCAAACTATAATAAAGTCAGTGTCATCCCAGCATTCCAGTCTATTATTTCAACACCTCACCGCCTACCTTACAATATAAAGATGTATAAGAAACTTAAAGTAGTTTTCGATAGGATCTAACACAAAAGCGTTGGCTCTATCACTACTGGACGTAAGTTTTTATAAGAATGAGAGAAGACTAAATTAACATGGGCAATTTGTATACAAGAATTTTGTACAGTTTTTATGTATGAATCACACTATTACTTTCCTCCAGCAAGATATTTTTATAATGGTTCCATCTAAGGAAATCTATTAAATATCATCATCATCTATCTATTCATAATATGAATTTTTCATCATTCATTTGTATGCGCAGTTCATTATCATATTGTCAATTCATCCGAAAGCTCTCTCTCAATCGTAATATGACGTTCAAGCATCCGACATTATCCGAACGAATTAAATTGCAATTAATCATATCGGGATTCGAATGACATATTCCTAATACTCTTGTATCCTTGTCTTGCTAACCAATTCAATCGTTTATCCTTTTCTAATGAGAGAAATCGTTAAATTCGTTGCTTTTTTGAACGTTATCTTATAGGTTACCAGACAGAGTTGAAATTCAATTGAAAATGTTACCAAATTACTTTAATTCTGCTGTAGCCCCTTAATCCCCAGAGGCTGGCGTTTCTCCGAACGGCTCCAATGTGATTTTCAACTTTTATCCCAGTTTTATTTCTAGTTCCTCCATATTGGATAGAGAGTTTATTGCTCTGTATGTTTGGGAAGAGTTGAGCGTAATCAATGATTTACCTCCAACTGGAACATATGGGCTGTTTAAAAGTTTGTGTCGTTACTTTGTTAGGTTTTGGGTTATTGCGTGAGTTTTGGATTTTGTATCTTCAATAGGTATTCAACTGCTTCTTTGATTCGTCTATCTTTTGTGTGTTAGAGCCTATCAAATGTGACCAAAAATATTGAAATTTGACATAATAATCTAATTGAATGTATATTTTTCATCACTTTATATTACAAATTAATAGACTAGTTAATAGATTAATAGAATTAATAGAATTAATAGACGTAGGCAATAGGTATGTACCTACTGTCCCTGTAGTTCCGGGACCAGAATAGGGCTACGGTATCCCCTGCCTGTCGTAAAAGGCGATTAAAAGGGGGCTTCCGGGGTTGCGGACGGCAAGAGTGAGAGCTCGAACCGCCCGGCCAGCAACCCCGGGATGGATGGCGGTATGTGTGGTCGCATACCGTCGTGAACACCAGATCGTGTGGTGAGTATCAAGCTCACCTGGGCGGAGTCCGACGGGGCAACGCGCCAAGTGGACTCCGGTTGCGTTCCGTTGGAGATCCCGGAGTCCTCTACGCAGCGCCGAGGACGGCCACCTTTGGGGGGGCTAGTGCGGTAAGAATCCCACATAACCCTGTGCCGTGGGAGCGGTACCTTTTGAAGGTTTTCCCCTCGTCAACCAAAAAAAAAAAGGTATGTACCTACTATATTATGCCCGATTCATGATGATAAATAGCTTAAAGTTAACGTCTTCATCTTTAGTTTCACCCAACGACCAGACTATAAAAACTCAGCCCCAAAAAAAAGAACAAAAAAAATATAACTTGTTCTAAGTGTGCACCCACGCGGAAACGATCCTGAATTGCTTATTGTCAGATCAGTAGTAACCAGTGCCACGTAACCATGAAAATCATTACACAAAAAGTAATACAAACAAGAATATTAAGAAGATTTCTCCCAAAGATATTGAACCTGAAAGCTTATCTCAGAAACATCTGCGACCCAACCAATCGCTCATTTTGACTCTAGTAATTAGTCTTACTTCATAATGTTCGTTCGTGCAAAGATTTTTTGCCTCCAAAACACAGGTAAGATTACCAACCCATTAGTACACGGGGAGTTCGTAAAATCTTAGTGTCATATGGGTCCGTTTATAGCTAAACTGAGTATCGGTTCTTATACGAAGTTTGCACTACCAGTGCTGATGATGTACCAGTACCAGTCCTGATCACGTATACGATACAATACAAATTAATGTCTTTTGTATACCGAAATAACAAAAAGTAAGGCTAACAAAGCTGTCAATAGATGGTGTTGTCTAACTTTTAGCAACACTAATCTATTTTTTTACACAGGCCATTTAACAATAATACTAATTCGACGAGACTATTAACGGCACTATGACGAAAAAAAACGTAGGACCACCAAGTCCACTTTACTCCAGAAAGTTCGTCTCTGTTAGGGTTTCTGATTTCCCGGCATTTTTTTCTTATCGGCACACGGGAATTCCCGACCACATTTTCCCGGGAATTCCCGGGAACTCGAGAAATTGTCAAAAAGTTATGTATTCTATGTCTCCAACCATTTTAAGTCTTGTTTCTGGGTATGGCCCACTTCCTGCAACTGGGGGAGGCCAGGACCGTATTATACTACGCTATTCTGCTATACGAATTTGTGGAAAGAGGTACGGATTAGTGGCCAAGCCATGTCGAATGTTTAATCCATAATCTATAAGACCTCTAAGACTGCTAAACAAATGCTACAATAACTGAGATCGTTGAATTAACGTGCGCTATAAGTGCACGAAGCGGTAATCTATATAGTTATCTAATCCTGACGTTACTAGGCTTTTCATTGATGCCAGATCAACTATAGGTATATCGAGATTTTAAACTGCATATAAAGAGCCGCCCTTGTGTTAGTCCGAGTAACACAACCAAAGCTAGAATCCAATCCATCGGCAGCAGTCACACATGAAACAGAAGGTAGTGTCATATTGCCCAATTTCTTCACAGCAGCATTGAAATATATATTCAAGCTGATGAAGTGGTAAAATCTTCACCTTCATACAATACAATACAAAACTCTTTTTTGTATACAAAAATAAAAGAAAGAAATATAAAATTAAAAACATAATCGAAGGTACGCTTGACGGCCTTATCACTATAGTAGCGATAGTTAACACTAATGGAAAATACATAACGTCCATTTGTCGATATTATAGTGATCTAAACAAATTCGTTGCAGGGCCTCAGCATTGTCTTATTTTATAATATAAGACGAGCTTGTACTTGATAGTAAGTGGCTACTGTCGTCCATGGACAACTATAATCAACCCCAGATAAAATTAAAATCACTACCTGATGAAACGCTACTCCTGAGGACTAAGATAAAAGGCCTCGAAGAAGTTTGTCTCCCTTACCACACCCTTCAAATCGGAATACAGCAGCGTTTAACACTGGCGTTATTAGGTAGAAATAGGTGCGGCGGTGGTGCCGCTGGAGTCAAACCACAAGGGGTTCTACCACCTTCAAAACTAACATGACGTCCACAACATCTCACAACAGACGGGACTTAAAATCGACAGGAACAAAGCAAAAATCATGTCTACGACTCTGTCACACCCGTATAGATTGTTGTTGTGTGAATGAAATGAAGCACTTGATAAATCCAACTCAGCTAGTTTACATTCGGAAAATTACAGAGTGATTTCTTAACCCACATTCCTCATTGCTTGAATTTGAAAGTATTCGAGCCAATAATGATTTATGGCGCCAAGATATGATCCTTTACTCTAGACTTATTCTTAATTTCTTAAACATATTTCATTTCCCTCAGCTTGTAACCACTGCCATAATATAACTATATGTGTAGTTGAAATTTCGGTATTAATTTGTGCTTACATGACATATTCTTACGTGATAAGGTCTACTTGAACATTGTAAATATGTTAAGTTAAGTAATTTACGATTTTTTAAATATTTTTTGGACCTTGGAAATTTCCCGAGTTCCCGGGATCCCGGCCCATTTTTCCCGTCCCGACTCATCGTTAATTTCCCGGGAATTCCCGACCAGAAACCCTAGTCTCTGTAAGCCTCTATGGAAATCTGTCCTCTTTTTAATTTGTTTGAACTAGGGAAAGTTAGATCCCCTGTTTAGTAAAGTGAAGCTCAATAGCTCTACATATAAGTTTAAATTAGAGAAAAAGCCCTTTATAAGCTCAGTGCTGTTTTTAACAAGTTTAATACTAGTGTTAAGCGTTGAAGGTGGAAGTGGCGTAGTGGTTTGAAGGGTAAGAGAGGCATACTTTTCCCAGGCGTTCCAGCTTAGTCCTCAGGGGTAACGGCGCATCTGTCGCAGACCTCGGGTAGGAATATATAATTCTATCTGAGGTTGATGACATATGACCATGGGCAGCAGTAGCCACTTACCATCAGGTGGACTGCATGCTTGTCTGCTACTTCTATATTACAAAAAAACAACACATCGGCACCTCTATAAACTGACCTCCAGACTTTTCTCTGACAATAATACTAACAAATACAGAAGAAGGAAACTGTAAGCATAATGTTTATTATCATGGTCTGTCTTATCAGACGCCGGATCGAATTAATGTCGGCTTTAGTGATTCTGTGGCCAAGACTTGAATGAAATAAGGAAAAGCTGGGACGCAAACTTACGAAGAAAATGTGAAGGAAACGCTTGTTACCAGCAAACAAGCGTTTAAGTCACTTTCTAAAATGTTTCTCCTAAATTTTAACTTGGAACTGAAAAGAAATAACGTTCTTTAATTAGATGCTGCTTAACTTTTTTTTTATTTTCACTTAAATAAAATGCTAATATTATCATCATCATTATAACACTACTGATTCATTAATGCATTCTTATTACTCAATATGAAGGAAGCAGTAATAGCTTAATGGTGGAAACTTGGCATCTAGATCGAGAGGTCCGTCGTATCCCAGACACGCATCTCTGATTTATTACACATCAATTATCACTTGCTTCTACGGTGACAGAAAACATCGTGAGGAATCCTGCATACCTGAGACATTTGTAAAAAAAACTCACAATTATGTGAAGTACCAATATACGCACTGGGCCAGCGCGGTGGACTATGGCCTAAACCTTCACATTATGAGCAGACCCGCGCCCAGCAGTGGAACAGCAATGAGGTGAAGACGAAGATTGCGATTATTATTGCTCTCCTCCAAAAAAAAATAAACAATTATTTGTTTATTTTTTTTGAAGCCAGACCAAAAAAAAAAGGATTACGGTACATTCCCGTACTATGCAAGCTTTAGGGGCGATCAATTCGTGCCGTATACTTACTTCAAATAATACAAATAGATTATTTGTATAACTTTAGCTAGAATTTTACCTCTGGGAATAGGTTGCGTACGTATCGGTAACATAAGTTGTAGAGTTGTAACAAATAAATGGGTAGTTTTTACAACTTTTAATCAATAAAACATAGTAAAAAATTAACTCCACAGTTATTTGTGCTACTTACAGTCGTTATAATACCCACTGCTGGTTACGTGCACATAGATGGGGTTGGGCCGCAGTCCACCGCGCTGCGGTTTAGTAACCTGTATTTATTATAAGTTTATAGTTTATAAAAAATTAATTATCACTTGCTTAAACGGTGAAGGAAAACATCGTGAGGAAACCTGCATACCTGTGAGATTTATATTAAAAAAAAAATCTTAAAGGTATGTGAAGTCTACCAATACGCACTTGGCCAGCGCGGTGGACTATGGCCTAATCCTTCTCATTCTGAGAGGAGACCCGAGCCCAGCAGTGGGACAGTAATGGGTTGATGATGATGATTTAGTATAAGTGAAAGCAGCCTCGCGATATATTCTTTCACCGTTGAAGTAAGTGATACTTCTACCTGATGTCGGCCACAGATGCGCCGCCACCCCTGAGGACAAAGCTGGAACGCCTCGGAAAAGTATGTCTACCTTACCACACAACAGACAACAGTGCTTAAAACTGCTGTTATTAGGCGGAAATAGGTATGGCAGTGCCGCCGGAGTCAAACCACATAGGGTTCTTCCACTTTCAAATGAATTGATTACATGGATTAGTAACAGAGATAGGGACATATCTATATTTACTTATAGCGGTAGCATTGGGAAATAACTTACATTTACTACTCGATTTCCCACTACTGGCAGATGAAAAGATACTATTTTTGCCTGGAATATGATTTTGCAACAGATACCAGATTCGATTTCCGATATCACAAACACTCGAGATAAAGATTAAGAGAAATTTATTTCGACCATACTTTTGCAGTCAATTTAAAACCTTAAGATATTTTATTTATTACGAAAGGAGTTACAATCCATCTATCCATTCATTCAGCCACCAGCGATGGCACTACAGTTTCCTATTTGCATTATTTAGTATAAGCGCCTGATTTGATTACAGATGTCCATGGGCAGTTGTAACCAATTACCTATATAATCGAGAGCGAAATTGATATAGCCAAATAACAATTTCATAAGACATTATTATATCCGAAATATATCAGGTAATTCGCGCTGCCGTATTCGGGTTTGAAGAAAGTGAAAATCTTCTGAGGCAGTAACACAATTATTGGCTTCAACTAAAACTCTGGATTGTAGTTCAAGTAATATATATTAAGAAGTAATGTTTGAAGAGTCACTCACTTTTATACCAAATCACTTTTAGATCAAAAAAGGAAAATGCTTGATCATTTTTATTTTCATCTAGCCTCTTGTTCCAAACTTTATTGTTTAATAGAATTATTCTAAGTGCTAACCCCGCGTTGGTTTTCTATAACGCTCCAAATCTAATTTGATAAATTGTTCGCTTCACAAGAAATATTGCTTGATCTAAGAAATGAAATACAAAGGAATAAGCAACATAAATAAAGTGTGGATGAGACGTCTGGTGAGATGTACTTAGCTGAGTAACTGGGGATCGCTTCAAAAATGCTGATTCTGATGGAATTTGATGAAAAATTTTGCTTACTTGTGGTATATAGTATACAACTTTTACGCCCGCTTCGCCTATTTCAAATTTTAGAAGTAGTAGATGAGTATGTAGTTTACCTGATGGTAACTGGTCACTCCCGCTCATATAACTAAGTCCAGATTTGCTTGAAGTTTTGCCTCAGCAAACTCCAGATACGTTGTCACCCTCGAAGTCTAAGTTGAAACGCTTTGTATTCATCTAATTCAACTATGTGAAAATAGTGTGTGTAAATAATTATCTTCCAACGCCATTTAAAGTACCATATCTTCGCAAGATGTTTTGTTCAAGAGGGATTTCTTGATTTTATGGTATAAGCTAAATTGTCGTATAAAATTTCGTCAAAATCTATCTACCTTAAAAATGCTACAAATAGACGATGGTACTTTCGTATACCTATTATTATTATAACCCAAACTAGAAATAGTTCTGCAGCATGTTGCATAGTTTGCATGCATGTTGCGCTACTGAGCTGTGAAAACTTTGAGAGCTTATAAGAAGCATAGCTATTATGAGTACTAGTAGAGTTATGCTGACTATAAGAGCTATGAGAAGTATTTTAAGGGTTATAAGATCTAAGGAGGCAACAGTATAATTTTTACTAAGCTCAATGATGCGTGCAATAAAACAAACTCCTAGCACACCTGAAAAATAAACATCACTTTCTAATTACATTTTTAAACTGCATTCAGACGAGTTTGGTACAAAATATAGCTGCAATATATTTGACGGATTATTTATCAACACAAAATGGTAGTTGGTAATTGGTTACCTGGTCATTTTCATGGTCATTTCGATTCTATTGGTAGAACAGTGAACAGTTATTTCAGATAGGTTTTTTTTTTTAATTTCTATAATATACGTGTAAGTGGCTACTGCCGCCCATGGACTGCTGTAATCGACTCCAGATAGGATTAGATATTCGTGCCGGAGGTCGGCTACAGATGCACCGCTACCCCTGAGGACTAAGCTGGAGCGCTTTGGAAAAGTATGTCTCCCTTACCACACCCTTCAAACCAGGACACAGCAGCGCTTAACACTGCTGTTATAAGGCAGAAATAGGTGTGGTGGTGGTGCCGCTGGAGTCGAACCACAAAGGGTTCTACCACCATCAAAAAGCCACTACCCCTAAGGTCTTAGACGGAATGCTGTGGTATATCTCCATTCAAACCAGAACACAGCAGCGCTTAACACTGCTGTTATAGTACTTTTCATAGTCACCATACCTATATTTTCAATATGCGCCTCGTTAAATCTTATTTCTACTAACATAAGCATGAATTGGGTATAATTAGTGTACCCAGAATTCAATTTTCCAACCCTAACGCAAGTGAGGGTCAAATATCAACTGTATTTGTATTAATATAACCAGTTGACCCCACTCTATCTCGACGGTTTTTCCTGGGAAGAAAGCCACAGCAAAGCATTAGCGAGTTAATGAGCACAAGAATTATTCGCTACCTTCGTTATTAATATCCAATCTACCCAAATTTCTACTATATATAAATTATCAGATGTAGAATAAAACATTAGCATTAGTAGATAAAACATTGCATCGAAAGATTATAAAAAATGGTCACTACTCACTTTATTTGAAAGGCACGGAAGGGTAACTTTGTTTAGTTTTGAATAGCTCGGAATAAATTTCAATAATGTAGATTATTTTCATTCATATTAAAAAATACAAACAGAATAAACATCGAAACTATTCGTGGCGATGTCTAAATTATGCAACATTAAAATCAATGCTTACGTTGCAAAACAAGGTAAGTAATTAATAATCCTCTAACAGTCCCGCTTCAGTTTATCAATCGCGCTTATTCAAGTGAATCCTTACCTCCGAGCCTCGGCTTAGTTTAAGCGGAGATGAGGCCGACCTCTGATTTGAATTAGAAAATTGAGCCACTAGATCTGTACAAAGCTCATTTATTTGCAAATAGTGCGCTGGTGAATTAATTACAAAGCCCAACTGACACACCAGCAATTGTTCATTTGGTTCATCTTTTGAATAATAAATATAGTGTACACTTAAATGAAAATTTAATTTTAAATAATAATATATATTTATTTGGAGGTAATTAATGACGTAGGCGAGTGGCTCATCAGCTATTTACAAAGTTGAGGAGCATGGCGTTTAGCCCAGAGTTGAATGGATCACTAGCCTGGTAGCTACAAACAGAAAAAGCATATACAAAAAACATAAACATACGAGTTATCGTTCTCCAAGAGCCGAATAAAGCTTCGTTCCAAGTGCTAGCAACAGAATAAAACCATGTCGGGGACTTCATCAGTAGTTTAGAGTTAGCCGTGCATACTTCCACCAATCTGCATTGGACCTAGTTGGTGAAGTACCTTCTTTATCTTCGCTAAGAGATACCCTTGCCCAGTAAAGACTCAAATGGGGTTGCAACCATAGTCGTCTAAAATTTTGGTTTATTTAAACATAGAACCATAACAACACCTCATCTTTATAGAGGAATTCACATCTATACCCTGGATTGAAGCGGGTAAGCCACCTAGACTTACTGAGATATTCCACCCTTAATCCCTACGAATAGCAATGCCGTCAGCAAACTTTTTATCATTTTATCATCGTCTTGATCGATAGTGCGTTTCAATATAACATGAGGAGAGAAATCTAAACAAGTAAATCGTATGATGTTTTATTCATACAATCTTCCCTATCTCGGACACCAGGGCGCGTCCTATACATAGTCATTGATACTGCAAAACCTTTAGCTGATATTGAATTTATATGATCTTTTTACAATTTGTTTGATTTTGTATGCCCTTTCAATGAAACCTATCGGTTGTTGATACGAGAAGATTTTTACGTTGCGAGATAAGACTCATATTTCCTATGAATAATGAATAAAATAGACGTCTAATGCAATATCCACCTTTATGGCGCAGCGAATTAACCAGCTCAGATTCGTGGGAGACATCTGAGTGATGAATTTATATGACTGTTTTAGGTCTATTATCTACTTAAGATAAAAAAAAGTACCTACTGTCTACTACTAAACTTTGTACAAATCCCACTTTAAACGATAACAACATCGTAACTAAATTAAGTTAGATGGTTCGTATTTCACTAAATTACCTGTTTACAAACCTGTTTTTTAAATCGTATAGCAGCACTTTTTCAAAATTGTGCCTTGGCAACAGTTACATTGCTAAAATAATTTCGAACAAACTTAATATTTATAAACCAAGCCCTCACTTCTTATTTCCACCAAAACGACATCTCAAAGATGTTCATAACATTTAGAGAAAACTAAAAGAAAATTAATGCTGACGATCTCAAAGGCAGTTGTTTGTTAAAAGACCCTTTGTACTGGGTCTGTGTAGATAGTCACTGAGTTAAATAAGAGTCCCCGGGAAGGAGAGCTGTGCATAAATTGCTTGATTCCGGCTTAAAGCAAAAGAAAAGGAGCCTTAAGCGACGCAAGCGTTTAAATCCGAAGAAATTTTCCGTTTGGATTATGAAATTTGATATTTTACTTGCTGCGATATTGAAATACTATTTTGTAATTTCATGGCTATTTCATCGTTTAATTTAATCCTCCTATCTAAATGTGATTTAAATATAATTCGTGGTTTGACTACGACGGGACCATCCCCACCACATATTACATCGCTACTTGGCCAGCGTGGTGAACTATGTCCTAATCCTCTCACACTCAGAGAGAAGAACCGAGGAGAACCATAATATGAAGTGATCCATCTTAATTTTCAGGTGAAATGATTTAATAGTTCTTTTTCTATTTACAATAAAACGTTTCGAATAAAATCAGATTTTATTTTTGGAAGAATCGTTTTGTTTACTTCTACTCAGCCATGGGTTTGTTTTTTCGTGAAACTAAGTACAAATGAACAGTATTAGTCCCTCACATCGCACACAATCCCGCATAAACCTGCGATTACGTGCGACAGCTAATGTCCTATCGCCGGCGTTTATAGCCCAATCGCTCATTTGCTTGATACTGTAGTATCAATCTAATGTGTTACTAGCTTGCACTATCGATACGCTGGTATGGTATTTAACAAGATTATCATAAGGGGTTGATAATAGGTGATGATATATTATAAATAGATTATTACTATTGTTCTTCTTTAAATAATTTAACAGATATTTATTAAAAGGCATGTCTGCATGTTTGAGAGCTCTCTTAATTATCTTAAAGGATTAAATTAAATTAGAACGGTTAAATTGTTTCAACATTTAGAAAAATTTGAAAGGCAACAAATAATCACAAATTATGCAAAACAAAATAAATCAAAAAATTCAGCATATTCACCATTTTATATTTACAATGGTAAGTAAGAAAAATATTAACATAAAAACTCATATTTTCAAGAAAATGATGCCCGAGACTCCAATGGAGATACATTACAGCTGAACACAGTGGTCGGACAATTTGTAAAGATTACGAATTTACGGCGTATCGAACCCGGCCGGACGGCACAAAAAATATGTAAAGCCAAATTGGGTTTCAAGTCTGCTATTTATTTGCGGCCTATATGGAAAGATGGCCGTATTCATCCTGTGTACTGCACGGAAGTAAACTCGCCTATTTATGCTGTGGTCAGATGACCCTTCTCAGGATTCCGAATTTCAATATTAGCATTATTTTTTCTTAGTACTGTTGGATGCTAATGTCCTAGGGCTTTGTTTAACAGAGATTATAAGTTCTCTGCAATTTTGTAAAAGTTTTACTAGAACATGATTATTAAGTATGATCCTTATTTACGCTGGATGCATGATACACACAGTACAGAACAAGATATGAAAAAGAACAAAATGTAAATATTTATTAACACTGATCATCTAAAATTAGTGTAAAAAGGAAACTAAAATTAAAACTTCCAATAATAATAAGAACTTTAACATAGAATACTGAATAACACAGATGGACTGAAATAAGCAAGCAAAAGTACCGTGTAATAAAAGTATACCTAGTAAGTGAGGTATAACAAAATTTTGTAATCTAAGCACCCTATCACGATTTATAGTTAAATATAGGATCTATGTATATATTCCGATTTAGGCGTTTGTGTTTTATATCCTTCGTATATAATACTATACGAGTATATACTTCGTATATAGTACGAGTATGTATGTATGTATGTATGTATTGTGCAAATCGTCCACTAACAATTCTACGTAAATAACAGAGTTGTATATTTGCATCTGTTCATTGATATTATTTTTGGCGTCCAGTCGGTTCACCGATAAATCCGATACAAATCGAGCGACCACTGTACTCTGGATTACAGACGGACGGATCAACGAAGGATTTCACGCTTCATTTGCTTGATTGATAATCTCGTCTTTGGAATTTTCATTTCTGTCAATCTTTAAATCGGAATGTTTGTCTATCTTGTTTAAGAAATTGTATATGGCACTTTCAATTTTGTTAGCAGTTTCTAATTTATACAAATGATTTCTTTGTTTGTCGTTTTAGGTACTACTGGGTAAATAAAATGATAAATAAGAATTCTAAGCTATTCGTGAATTTACTGCGTTGACACACCAGCGACGCTTCCATACATATTTCTTGTAGTAGCAGTGTTTACACTATGTTCATTTCAATACATTATTTTATTTTTAAATAGACAGAAATTCAAGTCGTAGATTTAGTTCTCATTCTGTTAATGAAGTCTTTGTATCTTATTTATATTTTCTTTAGATTCCCAGTATAAGAGAGAAAGTCCTATGAGCGTGAAGTGCTTATTTGTGTTCGGTCCTTTACTTCTCGTCTTATTTATTTATTATTCGACAGTTGCGATCCTTTGACATAAAGAACAGACAAAGATGTACGTTTTCTTAGTGTTATCGAATATTTGTGACCTTTGAAACAATCGGTCAAATTTGGTCAAAGTTTCAAAAGAAACTAAATTTTTTAATGGAATTTTTGCTACAACTCATCGCGATAACTCTATTTCATCACTTGCTATCTTTCATTAAACATTTCTTAGTGTTTATAAACCTCAGTCATAAAGATACTGAGAAGGAGTATGTTTTATTAAGATTATATTGTGTCTATTGGTATTTTTGCGGCGTCCGGTCGGGTTCGGTTAGCAATAAATCCGTAATCCTCACAAATCGAGCGACCGCTGTACTCCGGACGGAACAACGTAGGTTACACACTTCATTTGCTTGACGAATAATCAATGCTTTGGATTATTTATCTTCGCTGAATGTTTTAATTAATATATTTCTCCTTTTTTATTTAAAGAGTCATGAGGAATTTGGTTGGTTAAAAATGTTTGATTTGGGTTGTATTTCCATTTGTATTGTGGATGCTGAACATGATTTCATAGTAATAGTGATACTACTATTTATTTGTTCGACAACAATAAAGGTACTAGTAAAAATAGTGCTGCGTTTACGACAGGTTTTTGAAAGCATTTTTGTCAATGCTAGTTTCTGGACTTTTTAACATGAGACGATTGAGCGAACTAGCTTAGCCTGAAAAATAGTGTAGCATCTGTGATTCATGGTAAAACTTCTGATTGGCGTTGATTAAAGTAACCCAGTGGCAGTGGTCATCAAAAACGATGGATCTTGTTTGATACGTCTATCTCAAAAGATAACAAAATATTTTGCAAGTAAAAGTAATTAGATACAAAAGAGCAAGCGTCGCCACAACGATCTGAAAGAAAAATAACAAGTTCACAAGTTGAACTTGATAAAGACGAAGTTTATTAGGCTATCGGTCCTGAACGGAAATTCCGCCCACAGTAATTTTCGCATTGTTCTTCTAAGGGCTATATATATATAATTTACCCGCTTACAAAGGTCGGACTTGAATAGGATGGAAATGTACATTTTGATAACGATAAATATTGAATTTTATCGTCAGATCTAAATTTATAGAGCTAAAGCGTCATCTGTAATGTAATGCCAAATATAACAAAAAAACTAGAAATTGGATTACGTGAATGAGTTATTTTGTTTTTTACGTTTGATATTGAAAACACAACAATGTAGATACAAGGTACCCTAACATTTGTATGAACTTGAATTAGAAGAATCAAAGGTAAGGTTTTAGGTGTTAAAAAACCTTTGAAGCGTTTCGTCGAGAAAATCCACGGGTAAAGGGTAGTAAAGTGACAATAACTAAGCATATAGTAGTTGTTGGACAAGACGAGAAGCAAACAGTACGAGTAGGTATATAAGTAAATGGTCATACGAAGTTGGTCAAAGAAAGTCTTTCTTGCAAACTTTCTTGTTTTAGAGAACAAAGGATGGCTTTCGCTTTGTCTTTCTCAGTCTGAACCAAAGAGTAAACTACCGTGGTGAAGATACCACAGATGTTTCTCGTGTTGTCGTCTCATAGTTTTTGAAAAGCCTGGATTGTTTTATTTATGTTGTTAACCTCTGATATGAGAAGAGTAGTGTTATAAATTTGACATGTGGATTCAACAGTTGGACCGATTGAAATGGTCATTTATACTTAATTAATAAATATAGAGCTGTTTAACATTAGCTCTTCTTGAAGTAATGTAGATCTGTTGGGCTGTTTAAAAATGTTAAGCTCATCTCCAAGTAATGTTGATTTCATTTATTCAATGGATATATGGCGTTCTTATGACCATTATTGAGGTGTAGTTATTTTTAACCAACTTCCCAAAACTGCAGACAAATACTGCAACTCCTTTCAAAGAAATCTATCTTGCTACAT
Organism: Epargyreus clarus clarus; assembly: GCA_014595695.2. Taxonomy (NCBI): domain Eukaryota; kingdom Metazoa; phylum Arthropoda; class Insecta; order Lepidoptera; family Hesperiidae; genus Epargyreus; species Epargyreus clarus. The sequence continues at coordinate 3,335,826 of JACTTY020000033.1, forward strand.
TTCTTTAAGTAAAGATTTCTATTCATATTCCCTGTCGTGGGTGTTATGATATGGCAAACCTTTAATCAACAAAACAAAACTGACAAAGAATAGATTTACAATGCAAGACTGCAATAAGGAGAAGTGCTCGAGAACGATTTTTGATCTATCGACGCTCAATCCCGGCACAAAGCGATCGCGGAAAATTCCTTTTCTGAACTCCCATTAGAAATCGATAGCCTAATAAACATTGGCGTTATTAACTTTGAGTATTCTTCTCGTTCCGGTTTCCCTAGTTTTATTTTTGTTACAAATGGAACACTAATTGACAACTTTTTGTGTGATTCATGCCTTTTAGCCTGTTCTGTTATTCAACTAAATGTTTTATTTAGTTTCTTATAAATCTGTCGATTTATTTTGTTACTCATTAATATGAGTACTTACGTAACAAATGAGAACTTATGTAACAAATATGTAAAGCATATAGGTAAGTTTAAATTATATGTAATCCAAAAAAACTGTATCAGCGTAGTAATTCAATTTCGTTATTGTTTATTGTTTTCTCTGGTTTCAGCATATTATTACCCAAAAACTTTCCTCCGCCAACAATAAACATTTTTGCGAAATTGTACATCTGATACTGTTATATTAATATTATTTTACTTGATTTTATAATATTTGGCTTGATAGTTTTCCACAATATTGTATTCTTGTATGGTATTATGACAATTTATAATTAGACATCCAAAATTATAGTAAGTTATTAATAGTAACTTAGTTTCAAATTGAAGCATTTTTCAAGTTGCTTCGTGCATACCATTTAAATTATTTACGAAGCTTCTACGTACCACTTTTATCCATGATTTAAAGTGGATCTTCTTGATTAACAATTTAACTAGTCCTCCGGTTACTAACTTACTGACTGTGGTCTTTAATAATGTTATTTGAAACCAACTGATTTTACCTTCCGTTTATACTTGTTTTTTCTTTTCTTTCTTCTATTAGTTAGTTGTTCTATGTTTATTTAAGTAATTTTAACTTAATGCTTTCAAGTATTTCAGGATTCCCAAATTTACATACCTATAACAAAATGAATATTTATTTTGGTTCAAAGATAGCCACATCCTATATGATATGTGGTAAGGGAGACATACTTTTTTTCGAAGCGTTCCAGCTTAGTCCTCAGGTGTAGCGGCGCATCTGTAGCCGACCTTAGGTAGGAATATCTAATCCTATCTGGGGTTGATAACAGATGTCTATGGGCGGCAATAGCAACTTACCATCAGGTGGACTGCATGCTCGTCTGCTATTCCTATATTATAAAAAAATATATATGATAATATACAATATATGTAAATAGAGGAAAGTTTGCACGATCAAGATTTATAATTTTAACATATATGTAGCATTATTCGCACCATTCTAAATTGTATTTGAGAAAATACCCTGACATAAAACTGTTACTGTAAAAGAGTCATATTTTCCCTGCACGTAATTGAAAGCTTCACTACGTTTAAAATTTCGCTTATTCCTATTATAAGAAACTTTAATGAAAAATAATACACTTTTATCTTTATTTTTAAAACTGTTCAGTCGTCTTTAATAAATAGAGGAGACGAAGCAGCTGTAGATTAAAAGGTAGTTAATAAAGACGTTACAGCACAAAATACGAGTATTTCTTTCAATTTTCTTTGAGTAATGAGAGATTAAAAGTAGTATAAACTCAGCTACAAAATGGGAACATTAAAATAAGATTAGATTTAGGAAGTAATTTACGCAAATCCTATGGAGGCATATTAATTCGAAATAAATTATGAGAATTTACTCTGATTAAGTGTTTAAATGCCACATCTAATTGACCAGTGGTATTTTTATGCAATGAATACAGGTTTGTTTTTAAATATTAATATAGCAGACGAGCACACAATCCTTGGTGGTATGTGCTACTGGACCATGGACATATTTAAATCAACCCCAGAAAGATTAGATTCGTACTTGAGAGTAGCCACCCCTGATGACTAAGTTGAAATGCTTCTGCTAAATTATATATGCCTTGCCACAGCCTTCAGAGTGGAACATTACTTTCCTTTGATTTGTGCCAACTTACTACCTTACGAAAACGAACTATTCACGGCGAACTATTTGAAATAATCCTTTGGAATCGTTATTCGTTAATAACGTCGTTAAGTTTTTGAAGGTATTTTTCATGTTTTAATTTGAACATCCATTAGTTTATTATTAAAGAATATATACTTTAACGAAATGATGATGTTACTTAAATCATATGATATTGGCGCTTTTTAATTTCTAGACTTTCTAAAATAAAATATAGAATGTACAGTGACGCCTTGTTACTTTGAACTGAAATGAATTCGTGTTTTACGTGGCTTTTCCAAGTGCTCAATCATAGCTTGTCGTTGGCATGTCAATGTGTTGGAAGGTAATGGATGGGTTATTACTCAGGTTTTATTTTCAATCCAAATGGATATTTGCGTGTCGATGTTAATATTAAAGTCGTAATATAATATGATGATTTTTGCAATATTTGCCAACGTCTGAAATGTTAATGGATTTTGTATTATCTCTATGTATTAAGACGAAGATTAACGAAGCTTTGGCAAAATGCACACGGATTACTAAAATTTAATAGCTCGAACTATTAGCGGTAAAGCGGTCGAAAGTAATCCACAGTATCCCTGACTTCGTTAAGAAAATTGCTAGCATTTGCTCGATTCGGTTTGTAATTAAATTTACGGAGTTTCTCGGGTCTGTTTCGAAGTTTTAATGATAAATTGCGATTAGGTCATGAATTCCTTTATTTGTTGATGGAAACAGTACTTCACTTGCTTCAATTTTCTCTTTGATAGCTTTATGTAATTAAGACCGTATTTCTTATCTGTTATTATGATTTATTAACTATTCATCTTAATAAGACGCCGAGAATCATAAATTAGGTAGGTTAATTAGGTAAGTACTCGGACTTTACATAAAATTATAATAAATTCTAATTTTGTGATGACAACAAAGTCTTATATTAGTGTTTGAGATTCGCAGAATTTCTTAATAGGCGGTAAAAGTAAAAAGTAACAAAAAAGTTAAAAGATTCTCATCAAAGGTTACCTAATCTTCTTCTTAATCTTTGTAATCTTCTTAGACATTAATATTATTAGATACTTGGATACAAAAACTTCTACTTCCAGCATCTTAAAAAATTAAACTTATTGCGTCTATATCGAAGTAAAATTTCGTTCTTTGTTTTAAATGTTTCTAGTATTACATAAACATAATCGTCTCCAATGACTAGTGGGCAGCAATACCTTTATGAATCCAGTCACAATATGGACAATATCCATATCAATCTAAAATTAGAAGCGGCAGATGGGTTTTGTCACTCATCCGGACGGACGGCAAACATCCGCACATTAAAGAAAGTGTATCTAACGAATCATCCCACAAATGGCTTTTACTTTTCTTTATATACAACACTTCTGCTTGCATTCCCTTTGACTACAGTTCTGAACCCTTAGGGTCAATGTCTTGTGCGAATTTAGGTAAAGTATAAGAATATTCTTTTATAAATGTTTAGAATTACTACCTAACTACATTGAAAGTAACGAAGCCAGAAGTAGGAATTACATTTTAAAAATTGTAAACTTACAATTGTACGATAAATGATAAGGAACTTCATTCTTAATTGGGGTTCATTTAATAATCCATTCGTTTTTGTCGTTATAATTAAAATAATTAATTTCTTTTACGCTAATGATTAAAAGCACCTCGTGTTTCTTATAGGTACATTTTGGATTTCAAAGATCCCTAGGGTGAAGGCCAAAATTCATTCAACACGATAACTCACACGAAAGGCTATTAAAGCGTATTATCACGTGCATTAATAACCAAAATTACCGGCTCGGATCCGCAAGCGGCCGATGAATTAAATATGGCGGATTTACGTAAGACGCTAATCAAATATGCGCTGCCCGCAAATGGGCTTACGGGCATTATGTATGCCAAATACCATAAATTTTGACATTATTCAATCGTGTAAATCATACGAGTACTAATAATGTGGATGTTGATAAGACGCTTTTAAAACTCAGACTAATTACCAGATACAAAATATAAATTAAAATCTCCGTTTGGTCAGGAAGCTAACAAAACAACAGCAACAGCCCAGTACAGTCAGTGTAACCTCTACAACCAACGGAATGAAAATAAGATATTTTTGTCTAATTTTCAGACTTTTGAAAACTTACAAATAGAATCTCCAATTACATCCACCATTTATTTTTGAGAAAAATAGAAAATAAACATCACAGTGACTTAACCACATAGCAAATGACTTCATAATAACCAATTCTGTCAATACAAGTGACACTCTTAACAAATTTCTGCTATCCCTTATATTAAGTACAAACGCCCCGAAAACAGCAAAATTTCAATATAAAAACGAAGTGTAAAAAATAATCCACGAAAAAACAAAACTTGCTTTCGACGAAATACTGTCACCTAAACAGGGATGCACTGTGTCCTTCCCAAGGGTGTGAGAGAGACAAGCGGTCTCTAATGACTTCTCGTCCCGTTTGAAACACGTGGCGCGAACGCGACATCTTGAATCTTTATTTTTACAACTTCTTTGAACTGCCGTTGATTGTCCCAGGGCGCAATAATTATACTTCTGGGAATTATTTTGTGGGTGATGATTGGACGAATTGAAATAAAATTGTTTTATAAAATGAAACTGAGCCTCAGATTTGTTATGAGCCTAATATTCTTTTAGATGGCTGTAATGGGACAGATTAAATAATAATGTTTTTGTAGTATTATGGGTTATAGACATCAAAGTTACGGGATAAGAAAAACGTCCACAAAACTAAGAAAAACATTGATTGTGATTAGTGATTTAATTGGTTTATATGTCATGTATGTAACATGAGAATAGTTCAGTTTCACAAAAACATACGACAGAATTAAATAATGTCTAAAATATTTGTTCACATTATGGCCTAAGAATATTCTGTAATAAATACACGTTACATTAAACTTAAATGGATAGTTTGAAAAAACGATTAACGATAAAACAGTGTTATCTCGCACGTACGTCCCCTTCATTGTTGTAACATTTGGTACTGAGCTGTAAATTTAATATTTACCATTTTAGGCACTCCATTAGATTTTATATTTATTGCTGATGGCGTATAAAAAAGGAACGAAATTTAAAATTTTATGTAACGGGCTGTTATCCGTCCATTTTGTAACAATCGTTATGAAAAACCGTAAAAAGAGAAAAAAGCTTGCGTGCACCTGGCGTAGCTGCTAGTAGGCTAAATTGTGTTGACATGAAGTGATTTTAACTTTAAATTTAACGGTTATGCCACGTAAGATAATGTAAAAGACTAGTGTTTCTGACTCCTGGATGTAGCTGCTCATTTTATTTGTGCTTATTTGCTTGGCAACATCGAACAGTTTGACAAGATGAAGCTTCACACATCTACCTTATCATATTGCATAATTATTATGTTCAAGCTACGAATGATATTGACTACCAAAATATTATTTGACAACTATGGTGTAGAATAATAGCTGATTTGAAATAAAAATTTAAAGATAAAAACTTTAGATATATTAATGTTAAAACAGACCTATGTAATTGTATTACACTAACTTTGACCATGGTCATAAAAATCCGTTTAAAAAGAATCATAAACAAATATATTAAACCTAAAATGATTATTTCCTTACCCGACCATTACAACGTTATAAAATGAAAAAACTTATAACCCCTTAATTAAGTTATAACTCACCGAATTACTGTAATGGATGTATTCAATAAATACTATTCATAGGAAAACGTATAGTGGTATAATGTAATGTAAACCTTATTACACTTAAAATAAAATTCTTAATTCCTTTTAATAGTGACTTCGCGGTCTGTGTTGTCAGAAATTCAATCAAAAAAATAAAAGCCGTAAGCTAAAATACATTGACGCAATAATGGGATTTAAGGAATCCAAAATAAGGGTGATATCAGGATGCGGTTTCAATCAAGATTCAGAGCGTAGGTATCGAACAATTGACCCCCATTGTGTCAATTGAAGGCATTTGAGATGTGGCTGATCTCTTTGATGGTCCATTACTTTAGTTAATACGAATTAGTCCTGCCGCCGTTCGTTTTGAAGGACCAGATAGTAATAATCGTCAAATTGAAAACAAGGAAGATATTACAATCGGGTGATCTTAATCTTGATTTGTAGATTGTTTGTGCAAGAAACTGTAATGTTTTAGACAATATTGACCACGGATTTTTTGGTTTATGATCATGTTTTAGTAATAATATAACAGATAGTTATTATTAATGAATCTTTGTCATATAAGTCATTTATAGAAATATGGGTAAAAGAAACTTAACATCGATTTTTTTCCCATGTAGATATGTTATATTTAGTCAAACGAAAATCTACTTTCGACTGTATCATAATCCATAAAATCATTACGCCCAACATGATAAACTATTATCATCATATTAACAAATATTAATGATCCCACGAAATACCACAAAAGGAGCCAATTCCTTTCAATCCAATCCACTCTACTCACCGAACGTTCATGGATACATTTCGGATAAATAATTTTGCTTTGATTAGATTTGACCTCGGATCGCATTAAACCTCGCCTCGTTTCTCTGCCCTTGACCATTGTGTTCCTCGGATCAATGCGCTACTCCAGGCTTCTCCTTCAGGATTACAATAATCCCTCGGATACATGTGACTTGTTTCACTATTTCTGACTCACAACGAGATTTTCGGAACAATTTAAGGAATATTGCATATGTCGGATTTATCTAAAGCTTAAGTTCTGAATATTAAAAACAAGAATTTGAAAGGATAAAAATATTTTCGATTGTTATAAAAATTTATAAAATGCAATTATAACAGTAGACTTTGAATATAAATTTCCCTGTCTAAAGTAAGTGAAAATTATATTAATTTTAATTGAAAGGTTTTTTGAATGCGATAAGAAAAGAAAGTTACTGCAATCTATTTTTTTTTTCACTTGCCAGATAAGCTCTTTATACTTTCACTGAATACATAGTTGTTGGGTCTAATCTAATTTCTAGGCGGAAATTACGATCAGATATTATCTCGCGTCAAGGGACCCCCATCCATTATCTATTATTAAGGGAACAACGGCCGATTGCATTGATTATGAGGCAAATAGATTAGCATCGCTAGTATTATTAAACTTAAAGCTTTGTGTAGCCAAATTAGAATCTTAAAGTATTTGTGGTCTTGATTTAGGATCACTTAGGGATCAAATACCAATATACTTAGTATATACTCCAACATAAGTAAGTTTATATGAACTTTAGTAGTCTATTAACTTCTATACATTATTTATATTTTGATTTATATTAGTATCTTGAAAATAATTACTTCAATTTAAATTCATATGAACTCCATATGGAGTTAGCAGGTTAGCGAATTTAGATAACGAAATTTGAATAATTATTAAGCAACTTTACATCTATTTTCGTCAAAATTTACGAGTATTATTGTAACAACATGTACAACATTTTTCACAGCGGTAACTGATTGTATACATACATTTTCATCTACATTGCAATTTTCGTGGTTAAATTACTTGATGCTATAATTACTTGCACCAAAAGCATGAATGAGTGCAAGTATAAAGCTGAAAACCTCGTTGCTGTCATGCATATGCACATATGCATAGGTAATTTTTAGAAAGGCGTTGAGCGGTTTTTCCTTTCATCTATATTCAAGCCAGCACTTGGCTGGTCGGATTTTTGCTTAACGGTTACGGTTATCGTTATTGCAGTGAGGGCGATGCAATGAGCGTAGCCCCAAAACTATTTAAGGTCTTACGATACCTCTTGTTTTTAAACCTCCGAGATAGAGGGATGAATAAATTGCTAGGTTTTATAGTGGTCAAGAACCTTTAAAACTCAATGTCATGATAATTAAAGTTCAGAGTCTGTATGAATGAATTTGAAATTAGATGTTTTGACGATAATTATGACTGAAAAGAAATGTTATCTAAGTAAGTTATTGCGTTCTTGGTTTTTTTTTCAACTCCCTGTAACATATGTATATACTAACAGATATGAGTATCATACAGACGCTATTTTTACACTAGTAGCTTCACAATTAAATCCCTGTATCGCGGGTACCATAGATACACAAAAGTACTAAAATTATTATTTTAATCATAACTTAGATATTTGTCTAATTGGAAATCAAACACTTGAATTTCAGACTGCTACATCACTTGGGTATCATCAGTATTTCCGCCTATACGCATTGTGAGGGTCATTTCATATTTTGTCCTACATTTTTTTTTTACTTTTATATAATAGATAATGCTATAACATATCTTTCAAGAATCAATTAGCCATAATTCACAAGGTGAACATTACTAGGTGTTAACTGTGCTATTTATTTTATGCTATTATCAAGATGCAAAGGCTTATTAATTGTACGCTTCCTCCGCGTGAAGATTTTCTCCAGAATTCGCGAATGTTTTGGGAATGCAAAACTATTTAAGATAGGGATGTGAATAAACCCCTCATTGAAATGTAAAAGAAATCTAGGTAGAAAATAATTGTACATTACATGTATTAATTATTTTTATTCACGCAATTTCTGGTATAGTGATTATAATCAATTAACATCATTCATAAGTTTAATACTTATTAAAAGTTACACATATTTCTACATTAGGTACTAAAGCAACACTGCCGTTTTCAAGGATGGTAATATGCCAGTTTAAAGGATTTGGTAAAACTGCTTCTTTTTTTAACTGTATCTGTGATAGACTTTCCAAAGTCCAAATCGAAATAAAATTGACAACAAATAGCACAGCTAGGACCACTCAACACTTAATGTATGCTCATTTTTTTATTTCGTAGAATTAAAAAACGATTTCAATAATATTTCGTTTGAATTGCATTCCACCCCATCTCTACAGTTGTGCAATATCAGTGCCAAGTTGGAAACGAGCAAACCTGCCTTAATCTTTTTAAGAGTAATTAACAAAATGAGTATTTTCCGTAATTTTCAAAGAACGAGCTCTACTTTACAGTTTTCGCAATTTAATTTATTATAAATCATTAGTGAGCTAAATAAAATGCGAAGTTTATGAATGCTACAGTTTAATGAAAGGAAAATGTGCAAACAGTATAATGAAGTCGAAAGCTTTCATCTTTGTAGTATGAAATAATAAGACTATCTAGTATGAAACATCAAATAATTCTACATGTGTATGAAAAAAAGAGGAAACTTACTGAATGTGAAATCAATGCATTAATTAAATAGTTAAACACTTTTATTCAAAAAATAATTTCAATTCTCACTTAATATCAAATTCAAATCATTGGCCACTAAAGTGACTAAGAGACTTTAAGAGCCTAACAATGGAACCAAAACGGGCCTATGATGACGATTAAACCCACAATTTTGACCTCATAGGGACCATAAATTAACTAAACACTTAGTCTTTTGATGCAAAGCAACTATATTTTTCACAGCTTAAAACTTTATCTGATAGATTCGACCGGAACCATACAAAACGGGATTCACGGGAACTAAGTTATTTACGTGCTTTTGATGCACAAAAAGGCCATAACGAAAGACCACAAATGGCGGTGTTAGAGGCTAAGCCTGAAATAACGTTAAACGGCGTTGAGGTATGAACGGTTTATCGACACTATAAATATGACCGAAATAAGCGAGGTGGGAGGGCTGGCAACATTGACGATGTAATTAAATAACGCAGTGACGTGACTGAAAATAGAGCTGCCGATGGACACGGGTGTGAAAGTCGGTGATGTAATGAGAAAATTTACTCGTCATTTGGGAGTCTGTTATCATTAGAACATGGACGCGCAAAGAATCGGATTCGTGTAATAATCGCGTTGATATTACAGTAGTACGGTATGCACAAGCACTCGGGTGCAACCTTTTTTATGTTCAAATGCTGGGGTCGAATTGTTCAGAATGAGAGGAGTTTTACCTTAGGAATTGCTACACTATGTTATTTACCTATTTTGTGGACTTTAATCTAATTTTACATTTAATTTTATTTCGCTGATGTAATTTTGTGCGTAATTTTATTAGTTGCATGAAATTACGAAACTACTGAAATTACACTTATTGATTGAGTAGTTGAAATAAATTAAAGAAACTAATAAAATTTCTAATGATTTAAATTCAAAAGTAGAAGAATCTTTGCCTAGGTGACAGCAACGTGTACTGGTGAATTGCTTAGTCCTGAGACATATTGTTGCAGCTGCCATAGGGGGTTTTGTCATAGTCACTGCGCTTGGCTGTGCGTGTTGGTGACCGCAATATGGTGGTCAATTCACAGAGACATGCTGCTAACCATCTCCTGGTTTTTGTCCCTTAGTCGGCTCTTACGACATCCACGGGAAGAGAGGGAGTGATTCTATTCGCAGCAGGCACCACAAGTCATATTTAATAAATAATTGATTCATTCACAAGTAATTCAAATCAATTCAATTTCATACAAAGGTCATGTCCCAGGCAACAGTCGTCGTAGTATAAAGACTCCATGCTAGTTTGCTACTTCTTTTACATAAACGTAATATTTCGCTGTTTTAATTACGTACTTCAGTTCTACTGTGGACGTTTGTCGTCATACATTATGACGTCATTGTAGGAAGGAAGTCTATTTAATTTCATAATTTCCGTTTAGACAAACATCTGTTAGTTCTGAGTCACGATAGAAACTAATTAGGTGCAGTCTTTAACTATGTAGTCCCTTTTTAAAAGTGTAATTAATGAAAATGAAATGAAAGTAAGCAGATATACGAATATTTCGCATCACTTTGTGCCTGAGGATCGAGGTTCTAAACCCAGGCCCACAAGAAGTATCTTTTATTATTTAAAGGCATGCATATAAGAAACCCCTAGGACCCGTAGGATTCTTATATAATCTAGTATTGATTGCATATATTCGTACCTGTGGACAGTAGCCACTCTCTGTCATGAATTGCATGCTCTTTGCCTACTTCTACTCGTGTATAAGTCAACTCGAGTTTTAAGTATATAAGGTTTAATATCGGGCCCTTAAATTTAAAGTTTCTATTTCCTTTCAACTCATTGTTTGTAATAAGTTTTTCCTATTTTTGCCATAATGTTTTTGGGCGGATAAATAATTCAACAAATCATCTTGTGAAAGTTATAAAGGTTCTTCAATAACCTGAATTACAAGATTGAATGAAAAACGTGAAAACGCGGATGTTTTATGGGCACTAAAATGATTTATTGATACAGATTGAGAACCTGTGGCGACCCTTATGGATAGTAATAAAATTTTGATTATTCCAAATTATTGCTTCACAAATCTGTTACTTTTGAGAAGTATCGACTCGGAATATTATTTTTTAGTGATTGTAGCGGCATATGTTGCCAATTCTGAGGACTTAAATGGTCGCCTCATACTACATCCGTCAAGTCAGCTGGTTTCCACAGCCTTGCACTGAACGCAAAAACTATATGATTTTAGACTAAAATTATCGCGGAATTGAGACATTTTATTATGTAACGGGTACTCACGATATGCTCTTTTTATTGCCGATACTGGGCATGGGTCGTGGTCACGGCGAAACTGTTTTGCTGTGACCACGATCCATGCAACTAATAAAATGACGCAGGAACTGCTTCACGCTGAAGATAATATTCGTTGTTTACTAAACATCTTTACTTTCCTGTGAAATTCGCAATAGTTTATCCAAATCTAATGACGATCTTAGGTTTTCAGTTTAGTCCAACTTTTCTTATATCAATCTGCTGGTCATGGGTCTCTCTTTAACTGGAAGTAGCCTAGATCGTATTAAGAAGAGGATGAACACGGTTAGTGGCATATTCTCTAACCAAGACCTACACCAAACGTCACATGCAAGGAACCTTCAGGACTGACAACGTATCGTTACGATAGCAATGTATTTGAATACAATTAGTAAATCACGCTCAAAGGAAATGTAAGGTTCACTACAAGATGCACAGATCTCGTAATTGACGTCTACTGTTCGGCAACGCTTTCTACACATACATTGTACCCTTTGTTGTGGGTGCTATGGATACTCAGACGAGAGTCGGGTATACGAACATGTACCCAGATATCTGAATTTATTTATTATTACATGTCTGAGAAACCGGGCTTCGAATCAAATTTAATAGACCTCATAGAAAAAAGTTCACACATGTCGTTAAACAAATGCTATGTAAAAAAGCGTACTATAAACTAAGTGATTATTTGACTGACAAAACGGTGTGGTCTGAAGTAGTTCCAGCTTCACATGTACCAATAGGTTAAGTTTAGGATTGTAAAAACATTTTTTTAAAAGATGTGTGTTATGGTGTTTCTTTCGCCGCTTCTTCTCCATGACGAAACACCTTGTAAAGTGGTGGTAGTTGTATTGAAATTCAAAAAGTGCTCTGAATACGGGAGATCACTACTGCTGACGATACTCGGCGACTGTGTGTCGGTAACACAACCCTTAGTCATAGTATAGAGTAGAGCAAATAGCAATTGCGACACTGTAATTGACGCTGTCAAAGGAGCAGAAATGTGGTTCATACAGAAATTGTCAACGTCAATTGATTTCGTCGAACGCGTTGTCGGGTTATTGATGAATGCTTCTGATGAGTGATAGCTTTTCAGTCAGGTGAAATTTAGTTTGCTTATTTGTCTGTTACTGTCCGGGTCTATAGTCTTTTACTATTCTTTCAATTGCGACTATGCTGTTACTTTTGATTTTTTGTTAAGAATTCCTGAACAATTGAAATATATAAAGTTTTTCACGTTTGTAGTCTTAGTATTACTTTTCCACTGTTGCGACCCAAAGTGTCTCGCTGGGGATAGAACCAGGAACCCACTGATGTGTAAAAGGATTACTGCTCTACCACAGTGATAGTTACACAGCCGATAATCGTATCTAAAAGTTAGTTATCAAATAATACTTTATTTAAATTAACTATATTTAAATATATTTAAAATCACAAAACCCCCAACTATGGAAGGATGGAAGGTGGTAGAACCCTTTGTGTTTCGACTCCGGTGGTACCACCGCCACACCTATTTCTGCCTCATAACAGAAGTGTTGAGCGCTGTTGTGTTCTGGTTTGAAGCGCGTGGTAAGGGTGACATACTTTCCGAAGCGTTCCAGCTTAGTCATCAGGGGTAGCGGCGCACCTGTGACCGACTCCAGGTAGGAATGTATAATCCTATCTGGGGTTGATTACAGATGTCCATGGGCTTCAGTAGCCACTTACCATCTGGTGGACTGCATGCTCGTCTGCTACACCCGTATTGTAAAAGAAACTGTTCGTTTTTATTTTGCAAGTAAATTTTCGTTTTTATTTAAATTCTGTAAAACTGCATGTTATAGTTAGATGTTACCAGGTTGCTATTCCAGAATCAAATTACCAATTCGTATTCCCAAAGGAATCGTAAAGCTACGTAGATGGCCGCTATCTAAGTCAAGTAGTCGCTACAGCTTTCATAGCAATGAATCCTAACGATCGACCCCCACTTCAGTGGTCAAAGTCCTTTCATCTTTTACTTGCTGTGAACGAATGAATGAATGAACAAGAACCTATAAAGTAACCATTAAAACATGGAAAAGTAATTCAAATAAGCAATATTATAACAATTTTCTATTTAGACTAAAAGGAGGTTCTACCGTTGGTTAACTCCAGTGGTAACCACCGCTACTTATTTTAGCATTTTAACAATGTTAAGCTTCTTTGTTTTCAGGTTTTTTCAGCCATTTACACCACTTGATGTTAAAATGAGACGCACTCGTAACGGACGAGTAAGTAGTCAATATTCGTTGATTTCGTATAAACTACCCTTATTTGCAACATTAATGAAATCTATCACCACGCTTAAGCAAGCAAGCAAGCACGCTTGAGCATGCTTGTTTTGCATCAATGTAATGCCCCCATTAGGTACAACACAGGTCTGTGGTAATGCTTTATGAATAAGGCCTATTATTACAAGTATATTTCTTTCGGTCTAATTTTGTTTCGCACTTACAAAATGAGGAGCTTTCTACATGACAGACATTATTTGAATTTTGCAGTAAAGCTTCATGTAAGGAAGACTAAACGATGATTTATACATATTGAAATCTATTATTCGTAAAGTGAGTTAAATCAAGTACAGCACAGTACATCAAGAATACCCTTCAAACTTCAAAGTCTATATTGCTAACATTTAGGCCATACAGTTGTAAGCCTAAGTGCTCTTTAGTGGACGTTGACGTGAATAAGTTAAGGTATGTCTAGGCCATTACACGAACCGAATGATAGTCTACGGGGAATAGAGAACATTGTCAATTACAATTGAGTTACACATTTTTACTATAATTGAAATTTCTTGGTTAATTTAGCATTAATGAATTCTAACATAGATATAGTCCGCGCTAAACTTCAGGTCCGTTTTGAAGTTAATGCGCGCAGGTGTCAATCAGTGAGCCAATGCGGTCGAACACAACAAGAAGCATATACTCCGTAGCAACGTAAGGGTACACCGCAGCGTGCTGGTGCTGGGAGGGTCCCGCACTGTCTTGGTCCCGCTAGTATCTACAATTATCTATATTGTATATTCGGAGCGGACTAGCAGTTTGGCGCGGACTCTACTATTTTTTTATTGTATAGAAGTAAGAAACGAGCATGCAGTCAACCTGATTATAAGTGGCTCAGGCGGCTTTTGGACATCAACTTTAATAAAACCTAGATTAGAGTGCTATCTGAGATAGACTACAGATGCGTTGCTAGTTGTAGCAAATGAAATACGTCTGTTTTATGTGTATTATTAACTATATAAATGATCTACATAATATAGATGATATCGTGTAAAAATAAATGTCTTATCTATATATGTAAACAATGAAGCTATCGCTACTAATCTAATTAAGCGACTTCAGGGTTCTTCAAAATAAAAGAAGGCTTTGCTTTAGATCCAAGTTAAGCAGACTATGTTCATGAAGTATTTGCGAAGTTACGGGTATATTTGAAACTAACCGCTAGGCAATGAGCGCTTCTTTATAGCAACGACAACGGCACGGCACGAGAACGGCATGACATACACTATATCTAAATGGGCGACGCAAGTGTACTTTGCATACCAAAAGGCATTTCGCGTATTTAAAGGGAGACTACAACCCCTTTAATAATATATTTTACAATTCCTTATTGCGTTATTTTAATATCACTATCGAGACAATAAAAGTTTTATATTTATGTATCCTATATTTTTGACACAAAAAACGAGTTTCGTTTATTTATCACACATATACCTCCTTTGTGAGTTGGTAAAAAACTGGGAAGCTTAGTTTTTTTTATTCTTTTTTAGTCGATTTATTCAGATTCATTCTGTAGCCGGCTCTGATAGAACTGAAAGAATATCTGATGTTCAGTGCCATGTCGTGCCGTTGTCGTCCCTATGAAGAAGCGGTAGGCTTAACTACAAATTACCAATGCACATTCAAAGAGCAGACCATACATTTGAGTAGGTGTTGCCAGTCAAGTGGATTTCCGCTTCCCACTGCGTTCTCAATTCAAATAGAAACGGTTCGAATGTAGATGTACTGGTACAGTATGGATTAGCACTAGTATAGAAAGTGTGATAGAGACCGCACTTGCATATTTTTTTAGTATTTGTATGTAGTTTGAAGGTTTGTAAGTAACTCAGGTAAGGAGTAATCTGAAGGTAGGATTATGGTTCGATTCGGGAGACATCATCCCCACATGTTTTTCTGCTAAACTAACTGCTAACAGCAGTATTCCGCTGCTGTTTAAACAGTATGGTAAGGAAGACATAATTACTTATCCGGGGCATTCCAACTTTGTTTTCAGGGGTAACAAAGCATCTGTAGCCGACCTCAAGTACAACTCTTATCTTATCTGGGGTTGATTATAGATGTCCATTGAGGGCAGAAGCTACTTATCGTTAGGTGGCGTACCCATCTATCTATGTGCAGATATACCAACTGATGCTGAGTAATAATTAATTATTAATCACTCAACTATTAACTCTATGGGCGACTCATATCAATTAAACTCAACCGGACGTTATTCGCGCATTAATTCCAGAAGGAAATTGAAACTCCAATTATACTAATCTCTGTGACAAGTACTAGAAATGAGTAATTCGCACACTCAAGGGAATAGTGGCGGTTAAAGCACTGTTCAAATTTACGAGAGTGCTGCGTAGGAAGCGGTTATAAATCGCTTATTAGTTTCCTTTTCTGAATAATATAATGAATTATAACTTAAGTAGAAGATGGGTCGTAATGTCTATTATTAGATAGGAGGACTTACAAAAGAAACCAACTTGCCTACGATTCGGTGCTTTGAATTATAATAAAATATTGAAGCATAAGTAATTATGTCAAATTCGATAATTAGTAAAATATGAATAAAGTTAAATCAAAATATAAATTATGCCGGTTACATTCAAATAAAAAGTGAAATTCGTGAAAAACATCCAATTCGTCTTTTACCATTAAATAAGTTATAAAAACGGATGGGTGTTACATAAATCATATTTACAACATTCACGAACTTTACCGCAGCGCTCGGCACACAAGTGCAACTTGCGCGTTAATGCAATAGTCTGCGACTTTGTCGTTTTGTAAAGAGTTTTTCATAAAAAAGTTATTTTCGCTGCAATCGCTTCAGTTTGACCACAGCCCGATAATGCAGATGGGTGGTCAACTGAATTTGCATCCGACTTGCACCGAATACGCTGGCTTCCGGACTGAATTTGAGTTATTGAACTTTAAATTTTTGTTTCGAAACAGACTTTAAAATTCTGTAGCATTTTTAAGACCAATCCACAAAACAATTCTACTTGTAAAGATGTTTAGTAGTTATTTTGTGAGCAATATGCAAGTTTTCGCAACGAAATATTTTTATCAATTCAATGTTTCATGAAAGACATGTTATCTCTTAACACTAAATGTATTAAGTATACGATTATAAATGATTTAGTATCTTACTCTTTATTAGTGTTTTATATACAATAAGAAATCGTTTAGTACTTCCTTGGCCACAAATAGAATCTGTCACTTTTGAATACTGACGAGATATGACATGGACAAAACAAGTATATTATAAGGTATCAATATTTAATTATCTTACAAAACACATACAAGATTTAATAAATTGGTTTGGATAATGTGATCATTTATTTTTGAATAAAATATAATAAGAATATATAAAATACTAAACGCAATTTTAAGATTTCCGCACGGATTATAAAAAATATTTATTACTGCTATCTGTATTCAAGTTGACGAATTAATTTACTATTTATTTTCGTTAGAGAATTTCTTGATTTGGTCGCCGCGCTCAAAGCCAGCGATAAAAGCTATGCAATAGCTTAAAAAACTAAAAAATATAATTGTTACTAAACGTAATAAAGGTACTTCTAGAAAATTGTTATATTATGATACTATATCGTTGTAACTGATGCACAGAATCTTCAATGCGATTGCAGGCGAGATTAAGTTACAGTCACAGCGCAGTGATTCATCTCACTGGCGATCCGCCAAAGAACAGCGTAATGAAATACACTGGATGGGTACAAATTACTTGATATGCTAAAGCCATTATCATTTCATGTTTTACGTCCCTTTGAAGTGCATTGTCAACACGATGTTGAACTGTGTTGACCTATCATCCAATTAGGTATAAAGGATTATTTAAGTTTAGAAATAAAAAATACACCTAGTTTGGAATTTTCAAAATAATATTATCTATATACTACGATTATTTTGTTTTGAATAACTAACTCAACGTAACCAAATATACTATAGATATACTAGAAGGAAACACGCAGATCTCGAATGCATAACAAAATGAATTACTTACGAGTAGGTACTTGGATATCTCTTGAGCGAAAATTGAATCCAGACTTCCGTTGTGGTAGTTACTATGCGAAGAAAACCTACTTTCTATTATTAAAATTTTGATAACTGGGTATGTAGTGTGCCCAGTGTTAAATTTATAAAATGTAACATTGCATCATTAAATCTTTCATCGTCATCAATTAATTACAATTCCATGCTGGGCACAGATATCATCTCGGAGTGAAAAAGGGTGAGGCTATAGTCTACATCAAGTGCATACTGACAGCCTTCACACAAACTTGAAGATCTTAAGCAATTTTTATCACATTATCATCAACAAAACCTACATACATCACAATTATTATACAGTATAAGCATAGCAAACTAAAGCTTTGTAAAGTTGACTTAGCCTTCTCAGTATTGCTATGCAAATGACGGTACACAGGACCGTTTAGTAAGAGCATGTCTCTAATGTCCATGTTCCGTTGAGTTGTTCGTATCAAAGCATAATAGTTACTAGGAAGAGTCTGATTCTATTCCTCTTCGCTTCTCGCACTGCTACTCGTACAGAGTTCATACAAAGGCTACATAATGTACATCAATAATTAAGTTAACTTCTCAGCTCCACACCTTCGTCGGGTTTAATAGATGTTTCGCTTTCGCATAGAAGCGCAAAGAGAAAATTTCAAGATCTAAATTACCCCAGGCTATGTCTGAAGTAGGCGGGACCCCGAGCAAGAAACTAGTCAAAACAAAGAAGTTTAGGCTACGATGATTTTTTGCGACTTAGACGTAAAGAAAACACGATTGCATTTCACTGATTCTGGAGCCTAATATATATTTAATACTTATTTTATTCGGCGAAATATCAATAAAACTTTAGGTAAATTTAGATTTCCTTGATATCGAAATGGAGTTCTGTCGTTCAAAAGGCTGAAAGAAACAATTACCTCACCACAAAAGTGGGAAGACTTGTTTGCACTCGATTCAAATACAAAGTTAAATACTTACTGCAGCTAAAGACAATGAAGCCGCTTCAGATTTCCTCCTTCCCACCAGACAATAGCACTGTCAAGTTTACCAAGAAAGGCCATCAAGAGTAGCTGTAATTCCTACGAAATTTAAATAAAACTCCTATCAACTAACTTGGTTCGTGAGTCGGACTGGCGTCGCTCCAAAACGGGGAATGGCTAACGAAGATTTGTTACAATTAACGCATTTACGCTTTACCGCTTAAGACTAAGCGTGCGTCATTGCGTTATGGAATGGACTGTGCTACTGTGCTTCTGCGTTGTATCAACGATGTCTGCTTACTGTCAAGGATCTGTCACTATCAAAGGATTAGATCATATTACAAATCCGTTATATAAAAAATCCTAGCACTTCGGTCTGTTCGGGAATATGATCCGAATTAACTCATGTTTTCTTTTCCCGTTGAGCAAGTGATACTAAGTAGCTATACGCACATCGCAACAAAAAAATAAATATGATCGATATGATCCTTGGACCTTTAGTATTAAAGGCTCATTTTCAGCAAGTATACTGCTGAAAATTCGAATTTAGTTGAAATTACACCTTGTTGCAGTGAGTTTTAGCCATCTTTACAAGAACACAAAGTCTTTGTAAACTTACCTGAGCCTCTTATCTTGTCGACACTTTGCAGATTTCAGTGCGATCAGTTGAACTTACTTCAATAGCGATTCAGCAGAAGCAACACGAACATGCCGAAAGTCGAACTGTCTAGGAGGTTCTTATTCAAGTATCTATTTGTACTGAGTTGATATATTTAAGACATTTAGGATTTGCCTTTGCCCTTTGACTGTTTAGAATCATGTACCCCGTAATTATCTCATCTAAGTTTGATTATATAAGAATTACTACTTAAAGAAGTTGAAGGTGGTAGAACCCTTTGTGGTTCGACTCCGGCGGCACCACCGCCACACCTATTTCTACCTAATAACGGCAGTGTTAAGCGCTGCTGTGTTCCGGTTTGAAGGGTGTGGTAAGGGAGACAGACTTTTCCGAGGCGTTCCAGCTTAGTCCTCAGGGGTAGCGGCGCATCTGTGGCTGACCTCAGGTAGGAATATCTAATCCTATCTGGGGTTGATTACAGATGTCCATGGGCGGCAGTAGCCACTTACCATCAGGTGGACTGCATGCTCGTCTGCTACTCTTATATTATAAAAAAAAAAAAAAACTTACGGTTCTTCATATTTTTCCTTCCATTAAAACTAGGTATGACATTGGTGTCTAAAAGCATTTGAAACCAATCGTAGGTCGTTAATTTTAGTACCCTTGTTTTCACGGATTGTTATTGGAAACTCTTTCTTGGGCTTTGATCATGTCTCCACTTAGCAGATTTTGCCGAAGTGAAGCTTGGAACTTAAACGGCTATTCAGCAGAACAACACGAAGATAATTTGACACTCAAACTTTGTGGAAGTTCAAATAGCGACCGCAGTGTGAGTGAAGTTCGTGTGCTGAGTCAACAGTTTCCTGGTAGTTTTATGGAAAACCATTTTTAATAAACTTTATACAAATAATTTCCTGTGTGTTTATGTGCTTCCGTGTGTAATCAAATCTAATCCAATCATTTAAATTGTGAATTGACATCCATCGAAGCATGAGAGTGCGCTTGAATAATTATCGGTAATTACCAATATCAGTGGTCATAGTAATTAACGATTTGCTTAACTTTGTAGTTCAATCACGATCACAAGATGCAGAGTTATCCTCACTATTATAATTAGTGACGTCAACGTTATCCAATTGAAACTTCTATACGTGGTCTTCCAAAATAGTTTGATGACGTAACCACATACGCAGTGAACCTTTTGTGCAGAAAGAGAACACATCAGAATGAACGTCTTAGTACTATTTCTACACTTTACTGCAATTCATTGTTTATGTTGCTCTTAGCCGTTCGAATGGTTTCAGCATTTGCTAGAGTTGTGTGTTATCTTACCGGTTACTAAACTGCTAAGTTTACTCTATTTATAGTTGTCTGTGTTTTAGAAATATGGGTGGTCGAAAGGCATGTCATTAAAATATTACTATCAGTGTTACGATGATAAATACAAAACCTTGTCGAAACTGAACCTTGGCAAGACAATCTATAACATACACTTTGTACGTTTATTAAAATTTATTTTATTATTGGTACTCACAGTAAGGGTGCTTTGCCATGTGGTCATTAAAAATTAGTAAGAAAAAAAAGGTAAATAAGTAACACAATCACACAAACCAACCCACAATAACATACAAAATCACACAAACTGTCCTTGGGAAAGCCACTGCATACAATTCTCATAATTATGTTATTTTGTCTGGCGATATACCGGCAATTTCACTTAAAACATTGGGCTCGCTTAATAATATCCATTACCTAATTCTAGTTCCAGTTTATTCTCTAACCCGGCCCGGGCAGCCTGAAACACCCGGCATGGTATAATTCCCAACAAATTCCAACTTAATTCAGGCGAGAGTATACTTTTACCTCATTTAAATAAAGCCGTTAATCCCGAAACAAATGGGGTCCTGGAAAGCCCTATAATTTTAGATGACGTAGTATTAATTTCATTATTCGGCCCTCGACTAACTTGAGTCTGTGAATCTTGCGTCTGTGATAATAATATATTTAGTTTAGATATTGTTCATTTCATAGGGCTTATTAAAATAGATTTTTAAATATTACGTAAATTAAAACTTAAGTTGATTGCTGATCTACCGCTGAATATTTATGAATATAATTAAACAATGGGGATATTTTATAATATTATCCCATCAAAGAGCCTGGATATAAAGAGGTATAATTATAGTCACATATTTCTTAGATCGATTCTTTATCATAAAATTCAGGACAGAATAAAGGACAGAATTCAGATAAAAATAACGAAATTACGTAGCACGTCTTTTCTATAAAAATATATATTTTAAAGTAAAGGTGAAACGTTAAGAACATTTCATATATATAAAAGTATCCATGAATATACTCGTACGAAAATGTAAAGTACTCGTATTTCGAAATAGGCAGAAAACTTTGGTTAAATTTTAATACAGATATTTTACATAAGACCCAAGATCAGCGCGCTCGAAGGCTTTTAAAATAATATGATTTTATGCGTAGAATAATACACGCTTATTTAAGAAGGCCATTTATAATAATGAAGAACGATGGGCAAAAATGTTTGGAACAAAAGCAGAGACAGTTGTTTCGTGAAATGGAAGAGCAAACAAAAGGTTACGCTCAGTTGCCTATATTTTTGGATTTGGGACAATCTTGCATTGAGACACAATTCTTGTATTTTGGTAGCTTAAGTCTCTTAAATCCACCAGATGAGTAATATCTAAAATTTGTCGTACCTAACGTCCGTTATCAATAATCAATGATCGACATTTTATAGTTTAGATCTGTAGAAAATTGACTTTATAAGCAACTTCATTTTATTTTATACATTTATCCATGCTAGCGAAGAGCTAGAACGAAGAGATTTAATTTCGTTGATGGCTGCAAATGACAATGAACTATCGAGTTGAATTTTTGCGTCCAAATATTATGAGTATGCCTTTCAATACTCAGTCGGAAATAGAAATAAAATAAAAGCTTTGGAAAAATTCCTATCTACCGTTTTAATTCTGCTTGCGTCATTCATGCGAAGAGTGAAAATGAAAAATGTGATTGTAAAAAAAGACAATATACGCATTCAATGAAATGTTGTTATGTTTTTGTTTAGTCAGGAATGAGCTCGGTGCAGTTTTTTATAAATGAACCTGCCGATAAGGCAGACAAGTCGCCTGTGGGAAATATACTGTTATGCAGATGCATACCACTAATGCATATTTGACAGACTTACTACTTTCTAAAGCAGCGTTGGAGGTTCCTTGACACTTTAAAAGTCTTAGGGATACTTAACAACTTGGTATTGGCCGGGTGTTTGGTCCTTTATGTGTAACTTATATAAGTCTACTGCGGATGGAATACTTAAATGAATCTTAGGCAATATCAAATGGGCATGCAATCCATCTGATGCTTTAATACGGATTTGTTCCGTTCTTTCCGTTGAAAACTAAATTAATATTTTTCTGTACTCTTTAGACTAAAACACAATGACTCAATGATCGCTGATAAATAAAAGTAGATAATAGGAGTCATACATTCATAATGTATCTGCAGACCTAATTGTACCACAATCCGTTTATAACCATTATTATTTCCTATTTTATTTATATCACGAGGAAATTCAGTAAACCTATTGTCCCTGTTCCCTTACTGTTATTTCGATCATTGAGATATGTTCTGTCAATTCACGTAATAATAAACGTCATCCCAAGTTCAGTGCCACTGCTCGCCCCTACCGATGATTAACATCAAATTAAATTTTCAACGCCCTCCGTCAAGGGGCTTATCTCTCTCCTGTAATGATAAATTTATGGAGCACTGAGGTATTGCGAGTTAATTTAATTTTACTTTTAAATTTTCCTTTTCTGCGACTGTCTTTTTTTTATATTTCGTTTAGGGTTTTTATTACATTATTCTATGGCAAGCTTTCTATCTGATTTTGTTCCATTATAGGAGGAATTTTGATAAGAAATAATTTTGAGGCTTCTAATATTCTAAACTAATTAGTTCTACGTTTTCTTTAATCAGTCAGTATAAGAGTTTACAAAAAAGTGTCACTTAAGTATCTATTACAGATCTGATACGAGTATATAAAACTATATATCTTTGATACAGATAAAGATTATTCCAGTGTCGTTATAAACTACTTCTTTATCATATAATTGAAATAAATTCGCAGGCCGTTATGTGAAAGAAAAATTGTAGGAAATTAATGTATTATCGCCACCACCTGCTTTAATGGATCAAGTTAGCAGATGTTCTGCGAAATTCGGCGGAAACTTTTCGAATTTGTCACCGCAAGCAATTATAAGTTTCGTTTTTACCTCAGAGTTGATAATTACGGGGCCGGTTTATATGGAACGGCGGATTACGAAACCATTTTGTAAGAGAACTGGCAATTTGGTACTATTCGCAAGTTGAGGAACTTACTGTCACGGTTATTTACGATTATGGTAAATAAGGTGCCGTTCTCTGATTTATTGGTGTTCCTAAAAAGTATATTAAAAAATATTATATTGTCTCCAAATCATTTACTTACAAAAATATGTAATATAATTATGTTACTACTGAACTACACTACTGAACACTGCTCAAAAGCATCTAAATACAAAGATTTTTCAACCTAGCTCATTAGGCTGGTGTGAAGTGCCATAACTATAGTGGCACGTAATGTAGACTTCCAGCAACAATAAAGAGATTTCTTATATGTATGTCATCATCTAAAAGCATTTTCATGACATACTGGGATGGGCAGGGATCTCGGATATTCGGATCTCGAAGTAAGGTTACTTGCTCAGTCATAGTATGGATTATTAATATTATCAATTAAAATTGCGGATTACGAATTACAGTTAAATATACTTACTTCGGCTTTGATAAATTAGGGATTTCTTGGAATTGAATTCAACTCTGTGAACGTAACGCTAACTTTATTCTGCTTGTTAACAAAATACAGAACCTAAATATCTTTCTTCTGCTATATCGTGACTTATTTAGAATTCTCCTACTATTCTTGAACAATGAAACCAGTTAGATCAACTTAAATGCGAGTTCAACTCTTACGGTTAATAAACTTTGAAACGAAGTATTTAAACCTGAATTTCTTACTGTAAGCGGCACACACATTAAAACTAATGGGGTTTTAGTTAATGAAGCAGCTGTTTTTAATGCCTTAAAAGAAACGGCAAATGGGAAGGAAATTACAGGCCAGAACTATCGTGTTAATACCTCCCGTAACGCTCTCTGCAACAAAATAAATGCGGGAATGAATTTCGCAGTAATTTTTGCCAGTTTTTTCATACTAATGTAGTGCACTAATGCTTTCGGAGTGTAATTCTGTATGCAAACTGAAATATAATATGGATAAAAGTAACTAATTTGTACGTGGAAATTGTAATGGAGGATAAGTGAGATTTTAATTTTAGATTGTTGCTTTTTCCATCTCTTCACTTTTAATGATAATTTCATTAAAAGAGAGAAATCTGTTTTATTTTTTATTTCATAGATAAAAACAAAACTAACATTTACATATACAACGACGGGTCCAGACTTAAATATCTAAATTAACTTTTTCAATTTAAACTTAAATTTAAATTACTAGGGTTGTAATTAAATAAATATGAAAATTCATTACGAATATAGTCTCTATTTCAAAACATACAAGGAGAATGCCCATTCTTGGTACTGATTTTTCTCATGCGTCAAAATGAAAGTAAAATTAAAATTATTTTTGGATTTTTTTTACATAATTTGTCAATCAGAATAGTTTCTTTGAACAGGGGATTCCATTTAAGATAAAATAAGACGAAATGTTGATTGTTGTTGTTAAAAATTAAAATGGCGGTATTTACTCGGAATTCATTATTTTAGGTGTTTAGGATTATTTTAGGTTTTTTTACCTACTACCTTTAAAAGTAAATGGGATATGTTAATCGAACTATATTATAGGTACCTACTATCAGTTAAAACCGACCATCAATCTATCGTCGGATATTTTCGATTTTGAGGTTATGTAAAATTTCGGTAAATAACTTCCCGACCCGGATGCTGATCTAAAAAATAATTATTGGTGGTAGTATGTGGTTAATTGTACATCGTCCACAACAAGTTTCAATTTGATGCAACTCTGGACGGCGGTCCATACTTTCATGGGCATTCCTTACAAATTCATGAATATAAATTGAAAATTCACAGTGTTTAAAATTACCTTAAACATAAAAGAACTACAAATTTTAATTTGGAGTTCTAGCCCGTCATACACCTGTTATACTTTGCGAAAATACATATTTTTCACTCACACGTTTAATTATATTATACAACGCTCTAAAACACTTAGCATTCCAGTTTCGTAACACACTACAAAAGGTGGAGGATTGTTAAGTTGCTTAGTCAGGGGTCGACCACAGAACCTTTCTGTAACATGATACGTCATTTAACTTAACGCTACTATCCAGTGAACAGGTGAAATATACTACAATTTATTAACAACCTAATTTCAAAAACACAGCATGTGTAAAACTTTACAAAATTGGAGTTGCTAATGCTAAAGCTTGCAGTCCTTCTACACCCAAAAACACCATAATTTTATATGGTTTAAAATTTTAGGTTTTAACGACAGCAATATAATTTTTTCTGCGGTTTAAGACTAAAATAAAACGCTTCAGTTATCTCTGTTACCTCATTACGCCCCTAAACCAGGACGCCCTGCACTAAATATTCTGTTATCTAGTAGAAATAGATTAAAAAGATCACGTAAAGTTCCGTTACATAGCTTCGAGGTAAAAATTACCTCTATGATATTTATAAGAAACTATATCTATTTATAAAAGTACCTATCGAATCATAATTACCAGTATTAGCCTGATCATCAGGTAGACATGCCTAAAACTCTAAAAATAATATTTTATGTTTGTGTAACACACAATTACGCGCAGATAAAAAAGTGTGTTTTGAAGTTACAGGCAGACATTTAATATTTTTTTATAGATTACACTTTATCTTTTACATATTTATTTAGGCTTGTCACTTGTGTACGAATACAGATTAACGCGATCAGGACGCGAGCGAGCGCAAAGCCACGATAAAATCTTTGTTGAAACAGTTTATTTTATAACAATTTATTCCGGACCACGTTGATCCGTTTTAACGTCAGTTAATTAAAAAGCTTTGCGCTACAAAATACTACTAGATCATAGTTACTTACCACGTTATAACAAGCGAGCTGTATAAAATTTGTGATTATGGGTTCTTTGCGGATAATGAAAAACTCATGGAGATATCGAACTACGAAGGTTTCAACTAACTTTTACACCTATAAAATTTTCAGCTGAATCCTTTGTCTCCGTGTTTCTAGTTTAGTGAACTGATGACATTTTTAGTCTTATTTTTATTAGAATGTGGTAGAAATTTTGTGGTTCAATTCCCGACGCACCTCCGCCACACTTTTTCCCGACTTATGACACCAGTGTTCAGGGCAGCTTCGTTCCGGTTTGAAGGGTGTGGTGAAGGAGACACGAGTATTCGACTAGGTATAGTTCACGTAAAACTGCAAGTCCACCCTAAATATAGAAATGAGTTGCATCGCCATAGCAAATTGTATGACTACACCTGCTCGCAACAACTTTAGAACGGACTAGCAGTTTTGCGCGGACTATACTCCGTCCGTCCTCCGTACTTTGTGCGCTTTGCTAGTGCTAATGCTTAGTGGACTATGACTTACCTTTTAATTCTAATAAACAAACCTAAAATAGCAGTGGAACATTAATGTGTTCTTAATGATACTAGCTTTCATTCAATTCAATAACATTGTTTACAAAGTTTATACCGTCCCCTCTAACTCCATAGTTTTTGTTTATTCTATCGTTTGAAATTGTGTTACTTCCTGAGCAAAGGGTAGTGTTGTATGGACTGTAATTCGCACCTTCTATCGAACGCGCTTACGTCGAGGGCGTCACACATGGGTGGATTAAATTATATAGGTTGAGACGATTTCTCCACTCTAATAGTTTCGAACTGAACTGAATTTGAATTTAGGTAGGGAATCATTTATTAGGCTCGTTGTATACTTTTGAATTTTCTAGTCCATAACATGACCGTTCTAGGTTTTAATGTTGAGGTCTGGAAAACCCTATCTATTAATTTGATAAAATTCATACCATTCTCCAAACAAATATAATTTTCTTCAGATCCAGATCAAAACAGGGCTACGAACAATGAAGCCACATTTATCCAAAACATATTCTGCCATTTCATTATAATACGCCTCTAATAGTTATATTCTGAGAAAATAAATTTGAAGTTCGAAGGTTTTTACGTATTCAAAAGTTTCGTATAATAATAATCTATATATATAAAGGAATGTCGTGTTAGTTACTCCACTTATAACTCAAGAACGGCTGAACCGATTTGGCTGAAAATTGGTGGAGAGGTAGCTTAGAACCAGGAGACGGACATAGGATACTTTTTTATCCCGTTCGACCGCGTTTCCGTGAAGTAATTTTATAACTCAAGAACGGCTGAACCGATTTGGCTGAAAATTGATGGAGAGGTAACTTAGAAGCAGGAAAAGGACATAGGACACTTTTTATCCCGTTCGACCGCGTTTTCGTGAAGTCATTTTATAACTCAAGAACGGCTGAACCAATTTGACTGAAAATTGGTGGAGAGGTAGCTTAGAACCAGGAGACGGACATAGGATACTTTTTATCCCGTTAGACCGCGTTTACGTGAAGTCATTTTATAAATCAAGAACGGCTGAACCAATTTAGCTGAAAATTGATAGAGAGGTAGCTTAGAACCAGGAAACGGACATAGGATACTTTTTATCCTGTTTGACCGCGTTTCCGTGAATAAATAAGGGTTGAAAGTTTGTATTAAAACCCCGAGTTTTGATGCAAAACTATATGAAAATTGATATTTGGGATTTCGATAGAAAGTAATTAAATATCTATTTTACGATATTTGGAAAATCAGCCCTTAAGTTGGTTAAATAGGGGTTGGAATTTTATTTTAAAATCCGTTAATTTGGAGCACTTAGAAAATTATCATAAGACATAATGAAGCATCTGAGACGCTGTTTGTTTTTTAAGATCAACCCTTAAGACTGTAATAAACGGCCTTTCTATTTACACACCTGTTTCAGAATTTTTAGCTATTCAACAATCAACCCCATTAGAGTACTATAAGTAAAGAAAGTTTCTTTAAAAAAACCGTTATTGAAGTTATAGGTACTTCTTTTGGGAGGGTTTGGGAGTTGGTAAGACCAATTTTCGACAGATGGCACCACTGTCATTCCAATGCAAGTACAAATTTTCCGTTTTATGTATGTTTTATTATTTCTTTATAATGCGGGCGAAGCCGCGGGCACCACTAGTAAAATATAAAAGAAGAGCAAGAATGATATATTATTTTTAAGTTATTAGAGTAGAGTAGGTTTTATCTTAGAGATATTTAAATAAAACTTACTTAAGATAATTATTAATACATGAAATGGAAAGAAAAATATATTTAAAATAACTACATTTTCAGAAGACAGATTTAAAAGTTAATCTACCAATATCATATAATTAACTGCTGTTATCACAAAAGACGTTAAACAATTAATTAGACATTATCCATTGTCCAAACTAAGACAAACTGTCGAAACAGCTACAACACATTACAATACTACAACAGCCAGCTGAGCTGAGAAGTAAACAGTGAATAAGTTGACAAACAATGATTTATTTATACAAACTATTTCAATGTAAATGTTATTAATTGTCATTATGTGTCTTAGAATTACTTCAAGCTTTCAATACAAAAAATAAATTTCTTTCGAAAAAATATTTCCTAATTACAATGGAAATTTCTCTCTCTACTCTCTCTTTAAACTCTAAATGTTATAATGGCGTCGAGGACAAAATAAGAAATTGCACGGTACCTAAATTTAGTATTTTCCTTTCAATTGTATTTATCATAAAAATATCACTATGCTTAAAACAATTTTCGTCATCCATACTAAGATTGTCGAAAATCTTACAGCAGTCACGGCGCCGCTCAGTAGCGCAAATCCGTTAAGCTTCGCGCTGAGTCACCAAAAGCATTAAATAAATGGGTAAACAAAACGAGTTATGCTCTGAATACAGCTACCGAGATATTAATAGACGGAGAATAAACTTTAAATGACAAACCGAGGAACAGAGGAGTAATGCAGAAGTTTTAGAAGTTCCGCTAGCTTCAAAGATAAATATGGAAGCGTCTTGAGCGTTATGACAATGGTCGACTGCGGTTTCATGTATTGTTTGTTGTTTGTCATGAATTTGAACACATATAAAATGAGCGGTACAATAACACTTTATTTTTTTTTATAATATAGGAGTAGCAGACGAGCATGCAGTCCACCTGATGGTAAGTGGCTACTGCCGCCCATGGACATATGTAATCAACCCCAGGTAGGATTAGATATTCCTACCTGAGGTCGCCACAGATGCGCCGTTACCCTTGAGGACTAAGGACGGACGGATTGAGGACGAAAAGTATGTCTCCCTTACCACACCCTTCAAAACGGAACACAGTAGCGCCGGACACTGTTATTAGGCAGAAATAGGTGTGGCGTTGGTGCCACCGGAGTCGAACCACAAAGGGTTCTACCACCTTCAAATTAATTATTAATTAATTTTGAAGAATTAATTAATTTCAATTTAATTAATATTTATTAATTAAATTGAAATTAATTAATTCTTATTTATATTTATTAATTAAATTGAAGCAAACGAATATACAGTATCTTTTGTGTGCAAATTTTAACATATTCTATCATATACTAAACACGAGACTGCTATACTCGTATCATAAATAGTTAAGTTAAGCGTAACTTAATAAGTTATAGTTGAATAAAAATATAAATTATATACTTCGAGGGCCTCGTATTTTGAAATGTAAATTTCTGAATAAATAATATTTCAACGATTCATTGCTTAAACCTTGCTAAAGCGTAGACTTTGCCTGAGTCAACTCAACTTATTACCACCAAGTGAAATTAAACTTACTCACATTGTCTCCATAATACTAACGGACAATAAGGCAAGAGGATGTCTAAGTTTATGCGCTCAACTATAAATAGTAGGTAATAATTTGAACTTCTAGAATGTTTTGAGTCACGGACAAAGGGCCTATTTGGTGAGCGTGCAGTGATGCGAGGGAACGATAAATTACTAGCCCAAAATAGAGCAGTACCTACTGTTCAAACATTCAAATGTAAAATGTTTGTCCGCTATGAAAGCCTTTGTTAAAGTTTGATCTCTATTTCACTACTTATAAATTTAAGGTCGATTGAGCGAAATTTTAAAATAACGTTACTTTTTTATTGTGCATCCGACAAGTAAAAATCAACATGCTTATGTTATTTTATTCACTCATAATGATACAAGTGTTGGATTTTGCACCATTTGTCGTGAAACTTATTTTTATTGTATTTGGTAATAAGTTTTCATCAATCGTGAAGACTGAGGTCATACTAACATCATAATATTGCTGACCCCAATATTGGGAAAACTGTATAAATAACTACAGCCGAAAACATAAAAGCAAATTAAGTATATTATTCAAATATATTTTTCCAATCTCAGATTGATATAGCATCAGTCACGGATCACTAGCTGCCATAAACGAGGCCGATACGCTTCTCTGCAAACAATGGCATACGTCCACCATTAGATACCATTACGGCAATGATCTTGGCATCATAAAATAAATATTGTTATATGAAATTACGATCCTTAAATGCAATAAATCAGACGAGGTTAATTTAGTGACCAAGCAAGTTGTGAATAACATAAATTGGATTAACGAGCCTAACGATAAATTGTTACATTTGGTGATTGCGACAAAGTTGTTACCATTTTGCTTTTCAATATTGACTAAGGAACTGTTAACTTATAACGTAAGGAATAATATATGAGGAAATTTTCTGAAGTGATTAATAATTACATTTTATATTAAGGCGCGAAAAACATTTACTTACTTATTTTTGAAAAATATAATTGAGACAAAAATCGAACCTGATTTCAAATCATTTTGTTCAGAATTCAGATCAAGTGTATTCCCATAAAAGGTTCTTTGAGATCCTCTTAGTGCCTCGTGTAAAGATGTACGTTACGACAGTTTTCAAACCAGTAATGATGCAGAATTAGATATGATATTTTACCTAGCCGAAAGTTCAGCCACATTCAATCAAATTAAAATCATTTTTTTTTTGTTACAGATGGCCATCTAAAAAACAATCAGTGTCAGTGTAGTGTAGTGGTGCAATAGTGACGTGTTCCCAAATATGAGGTCATCATGAAGCTTTGGAAAAGCCTCAAGATATCGATAGGCAGCCGGACTGATCCTAAGGTCTATTCTCAGGACCTGCCGCAGTGGGGTGGACAGGGGTATGAACTGGACGGTAAGTTTTATGTGCTTATCAAATGAAAAAAAACACTGACGGGAAATAAGAATGTATTAGAATTTTTATATCAAACAACTCAAAACTATAATTTAAATTACTATTACAATTAAGAGATAAAATATATTACTACTACGTACTAAACTTTAATGTCTTTGCCACTACACAAGTTCACCAGACTATAGAGTAATTAGGTTATTTTTAAGTGCATTTATCCTTGAGTTGTTTGTACTCTGACATTGTAAGACAACTTTATACAGAAACTGAAACGGCAAAAGCATGTTAAGCCGTACTTCATCAGAGATTGTACTACGAGACAAAGTTAATTGTAATGGAGGCCTCAAAGGTCCTGAGAGTTCATAACGAGTGCTGCAAAATTGCATGCAGCCAAGTTTTATTTTTTTCGCAACTGAAATTGAGATAGATGAACGTCAGACGAACGGCAACAGACGCTTTTGCCAATATTTGAGCTCCAAGTTACTAAAATGCCGGAAAACTAAAATTGTCTGCAGAGAAAAGAATTTGCCGTAACATTTTAATAATAGGACTGTTTTAAGCAAGGTAAAAGTTGAAAAGTGGAAGGTAAACCTGAAGTTAGTTCTGACTTTATAAGTAAAGTCTTACGCATACTTATTATTTTCAAGTTACGAGCTAAGTCTACAGGAGATACAACTCTTTGACATTTAATAGCTGAAGTGCTTTTGCTGTTTTGCTCTGGTTGCACAAATTTTGTTAATATAGATTTACTTATGTTTTATATATTAACTATATTACTTTTTCATTTAATTACTAACACATACATAACAAATAACTTAACAAGTAATTAATTTAAAAAATCAAAAACCCGACTGCACCAAAAAGGCTGAAGTAGAATTTCCAAAAGCAGTGAAATAGGCATTTCATTATTTTTATCCAGAAAGCCAAATACAAAGTTTCATAGTAGGTGTCTCCTTCAAAAACAAAAGATGTTCAAACAATATTATCCTATTAGTGTTCATTTACGCTATATAAAGAACCTATGTGTAAAATTCCAGCACGCTTAAGTTCAGCGGTTTCCCTTTGCGTTGATCTCTGGCACAGCAACTCACTCATTTAGTCAGACAGTCATCTCGATGTGTATATACGAGTATAAAGTTGCCATATAAATAAAAAAATGTTAAGGATCAACAACCCTTAGGTGTAAAAAAATAGATAGTGGCCGATTCTCAGACCTACTGAATATGTATATAAAATTTGGTGAAAATCGGTGAAGCCGTTTCGGAGGAGTACGGTAACTAACACGAGAATTTTATATATAAGATATATTATATAATGTATGTGTAATCTCCTCTTAATTTCCTTTATTTTGACACCCTACTCGATAGATTTGGTTAACTTTTTTAAAACGTGTTACTATTTCGCGAAAAAATTCACCATTTACGGTCTATAAAATATATAACTTCAGTAAATCAAAGTTTCAGTCATTATTTTACCTCGTTAGAGGTAACATTACATTATTTTTATCCAACAAGCCTGATACAACTTGTCATAGTGTTTGCTTCAAAATTGACGATTGTTCAAATTAACTTTTAACCCTCATTTTACCCTCTACGGGGTTGATTTTCGGGAGGGGGATAAACAAGTGCGTCCTTGTTCCTATCCAGAAAGCCAAATACAAAATTTTATAGTAGTAGCTTCAAAATTAAAGGATTTCAAAAAAACTGTTTTCCCCTATTTTACCCTCTTAAGGGTAGAATTTCCAAAAGGCCTTTCTTAGTACTTATTCAAGCTATATAGAGAACCTGTGTGCAAAATTTCAGAACTGTAAGGTCCTTGGTTTAGGCTGTACGTTGATTTCTGAAAAATGAAAAGGTCATTTAGTTAGTCAGTCAGTCAGTCACCTTACTGTTTTATATATATACAAATATGTTTTTATAATCTCCGTTTAATTTCCTTCCATTTGATACCCTACTCGATAGGTTCGGTTAACTTTTTTTTTAAATGTGTTACTATTTCGCGCCAAAAATCCGCCATTTTGATTTTTTTTTTTACTAACACCTATCTAAGGACACTCGGGTCATTGAGACAAATATAATGACACTTTAACTGTTGAAATTAATCCAGCCGTTTGTTAGATCGGATCAAATAAAGAAAGACAAACATACAAGATACGCGCGAAAAACATAACCCTTCCTTGGCAGTCGGGTAATAAAAGGTAGCTTCAAGTTGACATTTATCTGGACATTTATCGTGCTTGATATTTGTGGGCTACAAAAAATAGGGAAGGATAATAAAATAGCCAGCCAATAGCCATTGTTTATTCAAATATCCCACGAAATCCAATATTGTTCTCAGCAACACAGCTACGTCTGAGAACGCAATGATTTGGCAATTTCGTTCAGGGCTTGCCTTTGAATATTCCTCTTTATATTCTGGAGTCAGACGAGCGTCTCTAAATTTCAATTTAAAATAACTGCGGAAATACTCTTTTGATTTCTGCGTATGACTGCGGCCTTTCTGTGTTCGTGATATTGTTGTTGCGAAAATATTCTGTCTGATGTTAAATAATCAAGAGGCTATGTCAGTTCATTATAATCAGCTAATATATATTTACTAATTTTGATTTTAGTATTATAAATACTAATGTTTGTAGAAGCTGTTTAACTAAGCAAGGTTATCGTAATAGCTCTCAGAATAAACACGCTGAAATGTCCGGCATTATTCAACAGACTTATAATTTATGCGACAATACATAGTGGAACATAAGAGATGATTGGATTTACTTAAATTATTAACTCCCTTTTACTAGAATTTCACTTTCACTTCTCAGCAAGGCGTCCTACAAATACTTGAGGTCTAAAATTAAACATCAGTTAATTGTAAGTAAGGATATTCTCACGAAATTTATTTTTTTCTTTATTATGGGAACCCCAGGTGACAACGCACGAGCCGTTTGAAGCGCAACTCGGACAAAACACTCTAATTATGATACTTTCAAGCAAAATAGAGTCCCACAAAGGGCACAAAATGATTTGTTTCCCGGCGATATTTTTTCTTCTTTATCCTCGGCAAAGGAAGCACCGTTTGAAATGTCCGTCGTGTTGAGTTGAGTGAATTTAATTGTCCGTTGAATTTATTTGATCCTTCTCCCGGACCAAGGTCAAAGGTTTGGAGAGGTTATACGCGTTTTATTGCGGGATTCTTTGACAGATTTTGAAGAAAAAGAGTTAAAATGCGATGAGTTTTAAGGGAGTTTCGTTTTAATCGCAGCAACTTCTGAATTATTTTTGGAAATACTCCCAAAGTATGAAGTTAAGAGCACTTGCTTGAAATGTTCTTAACAGTTAATAGGCCTGTTGATATGGGTCAATAATAAAGGCGAATAATACTAAAAATGTTTTAATAGAATACGAAGTTACTTTAGAATTTTTGCAATTACCTTTATTACACTTTAATACAAGCTAAACAAAGCATAGCAAAATTTTGTAGGTTCAGAAGTATAAAAAAATTATTCAGGACTCCACATGTAATACAAACAGACATTAAGACATGATTTTTGAAAAGATACCTTTAACAAGGGTAAACAGGGAATGAGAACCAATGAATGAACGAATTAAATTAATCGCCTGGAACAATTTAAACATTTTAATTTCCTTATTTAAAGTGAATTGTTTAAAGTAACTGTTTCCGATGGATAAAATGAAATTAAGAGGATACTGAGCGGACTGGACCCATTCCAACCTGAAACAAGATTAGCCATTGAGTCCGATGTAATTACTTTTAATGAGTGTTTTAAGTAAACTTAAATGGTTTGCCGTTAAAATAAAAATGTACATATGCATACTATTAATTATATTATCGGGAATTTTCAGCTGTTTAGAGAATAATAATAACAACAACATGCAACATGACATGCTGACTGAAAGCTAATCACTTCTGTATGCTTGGAGTTTTGTGAGATGTCAGTATGTTAAATCTGTCTAGTTAGTGTAAGTGGCCACGGCCGTTCTAATTAGATCAATAAAATAAATAAATATATAAATGCATGTTTAATGGAAACAATAAAAAGCCTCGTTATACATTTGTTATAACAGTTTGGTTTACTTGTATGTTAATAGTGTGACTATATGTATACGCAGGCCGTAGGTAAAATTTATTCTATCATCATACATACTGTCCTACGGCTGGAATCATCAGAATGGAGATTATTAGAGAGGATTATATTAAAAGTCCACCTCGTTAGATCCTGCGCGAGTTGGCCGTTTACATTTTGAGAACATAAAATTTAAACCTCCCATTTGTGAAGAATTCCTTATGATTTTTTATTACTATTCAGCATCTTTTTCTGATGACTAATATTTCTGATATACATTTAGAACACATTTAATTTGCCATTAAAATGTGATGAGTAATAACATTTTGTATCAAGGAAATAGCTAATGAAAAACTCAAAACCTCTTAGAGGGTGATAATAGATCATACATCACCCGACCTTTAATACAAATTATGCAAAGGAGCATTAAGTTAATAGAATCTTAAGGCTTTGTCTCCGTGTTTGTTGCCATTATTGCTATAACGGTAATGGCAATTACACATTAATTGGGGTTGAAAGGATGTGGGGGATACAACGGCCGGCAACTAAAAGGTTTTTAACGAGAGCAGGAAATCTTAGTAGAAAAATAGGGTTAATGTTTTAGACGTTTTAAGCATTTGTTTAGGAAACTTTTCGTGTTCTAACTCGCTAAGGAGACAAAATATAGAAATGACGATTTTCTTTTAAATAGTGCGTCTTTTTAAAACTTTATTAAACGCGATGAAAATGGTAGAACGCTTTTGACGTGACAACGTCTTAAATTAGGTTGCGGCTGGGAGTCACTTATGAAAAAGTGTAGCGCCCGGTAACGTTACGATGAGTCACCGAACGAGAGAGAGGCCCGCCGAATGCCTTGCGTCTCTCTCCCACTCAACTATGATCGGTCTGCCGCACGCGCAGCACTAGAGAATTAGGCGCATTGAATCGGCGCATGCTTGTGTCTCTGTCTTTGTCTTTCTCGAACGTTCTTGGCGTTGGAAAAACAAGAAAGCGTCACAATACAAGTTCACACGTGTGGTTAAAGTATCGTCAGCTGTGTCTGTAGTGAAAATATGGAGTGCTTAGATTCGTCATTTATCATTTACAACAACTACAACAATAAAGGTAAATAATTGTACACTGATATTTCATTATCGTAAACTATGATTGATTGATTAATTGTTAGATTGACACAAAAGTTGAGAAACTGAGTTTATAGGTTATGTCATACTATTGATAAATGTTGATAGTGTTAAGTAAATTATTAGTTTAAAATTAATTAATTAATTAATTATTATTTTACAAATTTCTTTTGAAAAATGCAACCATTCCATCAGTATTTTCATATGACGTTGTCACGTTCAACTATCGTCAGTAAACCGACTTTACAGACAACCGATTTTTTTAGTTCAACTCCGAAAGTATCATAACTACAAATTTTACTGCCTAATAAAGGAAATATACTTATCCTAAGCGTTCCAACTTAGTTATCAGGGCGAGGAAAGCACCTGTGACCTACAGCTACGTGCGGTCTTACCTGGAGATAATAACACCTATGGTATTAACCATCACCATTGCTACTTCTTTATTATAATAATCAGTTATAGCTGCAATGAATACCACCAGTTAACTTCATCAGTAAACGTTAACATGCTAACAGATTTCTTTAAGATGTCCTTAGTACTTTAAAATTCGTACAACGGTACTAAAAGCAAGTAGGAAGCAACTTTTTCATTCTGACTGAATAACAGAATTAATGGCGCAAAGGTAATGTGATATACTGCAGTCGCAAATGGAGTAAGAAAGTTGCATAATGCTAAGGATAAAGCTGAATTTAAGACGATTCATTTTCTTTTTGTCGTCGACCTTTTACAGTCCAACTGCAGGGTACGGATTTCCTCTCAGAGGGGCTTAGGTAATCGCCAACCACGTTGATCAGTGGTATTTGTAGATATCACACACCTCTGAAGAATTTTTTCCCCAACCGCGGAGGGTAATGTTTTTCGAGGATATATAATATACGTAACCCATAGCGCAAACAAATTCACAGAATTTGACACATGATGTGTCGTTGGATTCCTCTAAATTTGGAGTGAGACCATATGCCGATTTTGTTTTCATAATAATTGGTAGGTACTTAATCTATTCTGAGACATGTAAGTTTCTTCACGATGTTTTTCTACAGCATTAAAGCAAATGATAACTAAGTTCAGGGTTTCAAACCTCGCTCTCCAAAGAATATGTAAGTCACCTCATAAATAAGTCAGCCGGTATCCCCACCCTTCCACCTAAAAGCAAATGTATTAGGAAAAGATGTTGCGGTATAAGTAATAAAATTGTTAAGTATTTCGCAACTACATACAACTACAAATTGCAGATTTAAAATAAAATCTAAAAAAAAGTTATTTAAACTATTACCTTTATTCTCGCGATCAGGGAAGTTTTAACCGCGCGCTAAGCCAGTAAATTTAAATGCAGGCATTTCGCCAAAAACACTTTGGGTTCCGTTCGTCCGTTTGTATGAAAATCTTTACACAATAGAAGTAGAAATAGGTTTAGTCTGCGAAATTACTATGACCTTGTACCGTAATTCTTTATAATGATGTCAGTTATAATATAATAAGTTTTATGGTATTGTGACGTAGGAGGCGACTATTTTCGAACATCATTGTTAGTATGAAAAATAATAAATAATCATTTCTACACTCGTATCTTCTTTGAGTCATAGGTACTTCAACTTATTAACAACACCAAGATGCACAATATAAATCTAATTAATACTGTGGTTATATTAGGGCTTGAACCCGAACCATAAAGTGATTACTCCATCAGGTGGGCTGACAAAGACATACTTATCGATTATACGAGTAAATAAGGGATACAAAGTGATTTATCAACGTACAAGATCGTAACAGTAAATAAAATGAAATATAATTAATAACAGTCAAGTATTATCTCTGATGGATATAATGATCTGTTTTGATCATAACTTTAACTTGCAAAACCCTTTCTTTTTACTCCACTTCGCAATCGCCGTGTATTTTTTTCCGCAGCAACACAGATTTTCCGAAGAAAAAATCTTTGCGGTAAAGGAAACTCCCGGTAAAGTGGGGCATTAAAACTTCTCAGTGGTTTAGGGGGAAATTATCCCGAGATTGGGCGTAGAGTGAAGCCTCTGAGAGAAAAGTTTCCCCTCAAGTTTTTCGAAAATATTAGCCGACTAAATTAAAATCGGCTGCATCGAGCCCAAAGTTTAGAATTTACTATGTGCTTTTGAACTTGGAGTTTGTGGAGCTTTTCAATTTGCTACGATTATGCCCAAGTTTGGCTAACTGGATACAATATGGGATGTTTGGGGAGAAGCATTGTGGTGTTGGTATTAATTTTGGAACTAGTTTAGTGTTGTCTGCTTCAGTGAATTAAATTTTGTGTTTACTTTTTCATGAAGTTTGAAATTGTATACTAGCAGATGTTAGGAAATTATCTTATGTGCGCTGAATAATTTAGTTCCTTACGGTAGCATAGGATCAGTATCCACTAGTAAATAAGTTTTAAGATTCCTATTATAATAAGGTGATGGAAGTCCGTTAAGATCATTTAGATTCAACATTAAGTGGACTGGCGGTGACGTGAGAATTCTTCCCGCCATAATATTCAATTAAATCCGAAATTTGAAAAATATTTCTT
This sequence comes from Epargyreus clarus clarus, assembly GCA_014595695.2. Lineage (NCBI taxonomy): Eukaryota > Metazoa > Arthropoda > Insecta > Lepidoptera > Hesperiidae > Epargyreus > Epargyreus clarus. The sequence goes on from JACTTY020000033.1 coordinate 3,375,489, forward strand.
GTAAAAGATTTAAGTTGTTTTAATGCTCTGGTTCTATGTATTCCCATTTTAAAGCAAAAATCTTCCAGGAATTTAAACTGCCTCGTTTTACTGTGCAGTTAAAATACGAATCACTGTTTCGAGCTCTTTATATTTTTCTCGTTGCCGTGAAACTAAGTTTGCAATTTGTTTAAGGTATTTTTATATTAAATTCCTTTCCATGCATTCTGTTTCGCTGATTCGAATCTGCGGAATAATATGGTATGTGTAATACGTGTACGTTATAAGCCTGCATCCACACCCTTGGCACTTGCCGCAAATCCCAAAGGCCTACAAGCGCACAAACTTGTGGATGCATCACAAACGCTTCGACTCTGACAGCGCCATCGCCACACCTACACACACCTATTTCTGTCTAATAACAGCAGTGTTAAACGCTGCTGTGTGCTGGATTAAGGGAAGACGTTAAAACTTATCCGAGGCATTCCATATTAGACCTCAGTGGTAGCGGCGCATTTGTGGACGACCTCAGGTATGAATCTAATCTTATCTGAAATTGATAACAGATGTCCATGGGAGGCATAGCCGCTTAACATCGGTCGCACTGCATAAAAATTAGATGTCCAGTCGAACATTTAAACGGGGATCTCTGTTTCAGGCAGCAATAGTAACTGGTGTCCCATGCAGGTCTTCAAATAGACTGGTAGATCCTATTCTATAGCATCAGCGTATTTTATTGTATTTTATATGAAATGAAAATTGAAATTGTCTAAGATTTATGTCGACCATAAACGTAACACCCCTTCGAAGTAATTAGCTCCAACACCGTAACATATGTTTCAAGAATATAAAATGCTGTGAGTATTTAATTAAGCACGTTTCGTCCTGGCTCAGTTGCCGTGCTTTATACAGTTTCACGAAGGACCTAAATCCTTAGAAAAAATCTTGCTGAAACTAAATATGATAATAAAAAAATAACTACAACCATATGTTTTCGTCAATCTATTTGCTGATAATATCCCAAGCAATTTGATAGTAAAGTTATTAATAATTAATTAAAATTATTTCGACTAATACTTTTGCGGGCATTAACGTTTCTGTATTTAGGTAGAAATTCAATGTTTTTTGTGGTCAGAGAGTCTACTTCGAATATCATAAAAACTAACTGTCTTTTGAACTTAATATGCCTTTACCCTTACAACTATTAGATTAAACCATTAAACCCTTACTAAGTATTAAAAACTCATCACTTTTGGTAAGATTTCGGAATCGAACAATTCGAAATGGGATTGCCGAAAATCTTAATGCATTGGTAATTTTATGAACTTGCATAGGTACTTCTTTTTTCCATAATCAGTGACTACTGAACATCAGATGCTGCTTCACATAGAACAAATTTTTAGACAGACAAAGGTTACATAAAAGTTATGCTATATTAAGATACTATCGAATTATATATTCATGGAACCTAGATAGAATGCTGTGACTCGGAAAATTCGTTGTCAGTGTATAATGCGATGTGCATAAATGATACGTAATTCCATCAGACGTATGTAGTCCGTTGGCATTTTTGATGAGAATGAGCGATTTTTGTGTGTAGGTTTTTCATGAAATGGTAAATGCTCACTACCAATGGATATTTGTAATGAAGGACTAGAGTCTTACCTGGTCGGTTACGGACGTGTTGCTATTCTTGAGGAATAAGTTAGAACGTCTCATGTTTTCAATCGCATAAAAGATTGGACTTTTCTCTGAAGTCTGTCAGAGATGCGATCCTGCGGGGCTAAATATACCTTATTGCTTTTGCTCTACTAGTATCTTCAACCCACAACGTTATAACAAGCCAATATATTAATCGGTGTGATGGTGGAACCTCAGTGGAACCCTTACTATAAAATCTAAATTTTACTAATTTCGTGTTAAAATATATTAGGCAAAGCTATGTTACTATTCTAGTGTTTGATAAATTCCTTAGACTTATTTTACTACGAAGGGTATAACGAGCATAATTCCCTGTAATGTAAATATATTGCACAAATCTAGACTGACAGCGAGATTTGCTGCGAATTGTAGAACGCTCGTTCAATCGTTCAACATCACATGTCATGTCGCATTCCTTTTTCATTCAGTGTATGCTTCTGTAGAAACTTTACTGCAAATACATCTGATTTATTCTACGGAAATAAAATATTTAACTAACATTTTAAGATAATAAAACATGTCCGAATTACGAAGTATTCTACCACATTAAAATTAACTATTTTGTTCTATCTTAGAGTACACGTTTTAAGCCAATCTTAAGGTTATTGTTTCTATGTATGACGTCATTAATCATCCTTTATTCCTCCAAGCAGTGTATTACAACCATAATCCGCTTGAAATGTGAATATATTGCACAAACCTGAAGTGATAACGGGATTTGCTACCGGGTTGTAGAACGCTCGTTCTACTCGTATCACAGTGTTCTATCGTTCAACAACACATGTCATGTTGCGTACCTTACGTTAAGCACATTATAAAGGTACGCATTTAGTTGTATTGTTTATTTATGAGTGTTGATTTTGCGTTAATTACGCAATCAACTTTTTAATGAATAGTAACAAATTTTCCATATTAAATTTATATCGTAGATGTCATCGAATTTTTAAGCTATTGCATAGCTTTTATCGCGGGCTTTGAGCGCGGCGACCGAATCGAGAAATTCCGTAACGAAAATAAGTAACACCTTTCAACAACTCGGTTGCCTGGAGACTTGATATCCAACTATCAAGTCTCCAGGCAACCGAGTTGTTGGCTGTCAATAGAAAAATATGGATATAATTGAATAAAGTATTATTTTACATTCCTTATTTTTTTATTTGATATTGGCGACGAGATGTCGAATGAACTAAAAAACAATAAGGAAATACGAGCCACATTACGGGTTAATGAAACGAACCGAAAATTACATTTCGGGAATAGAAAAAATTGACATTGAAGAAATAAATATACGACTGAATTCTTTACAAGAAAATTTGAACAAATTCTACGCGATTCAAGAAAAAATTGAATGGCTTACAGAAGAAGAAAATTTAGAAGAGGAAATAAAATACAGGTACGAATTTGAAGAAATATATACAAAGCTAAAATTTAAATTTTTGAATGTACAAAAAGAAAATAATCGGCTAATACCTGAATGTTCTTTTATATCAGCAAGAGCGGAAGTTTATTTGATAAACTTGTTAACTGTCAAGGCACGCTTGAGACGTACACCTAATACAAAAGAGTTATCACCTTATCAGTTAATGTTCGGCAGAGAGGTAAGAACCTATATGCATGCCTTATTTAAGAAATCCGCCCCACTATCCAGATTACATTACGATGCACCGCCAACGCAGGAGTTCGGACAAGGTGATAAGGTACAAGTCCGCAGTTACACCAACCCAAGAGTTAAATGGGAGTTCGGAGGCGTCATCCGAAGATTAGGTAGACTCCATTATGAAGTCAGAACTGAAAATGGCATACTGGTGCGCCGTCACCTTGACCAAATGCTGCCGGCGCCCCTGGTGGTGTAAGTGAAAATAGCGGTGGAGGACTGTTGGATATCAAGTCTCCAGGCAACCGAGTTGTTGACTGTCAATAGAAAAATATGGATATAATTGAATAAAGTATTATTTTACATTCCTTATTATTTTATTTGATAACCTTAATTCGTCAACTTGAACACAGATGGCAGTAATACACATTTTTTTATAATCCGTGCAGAAATCTTAAAATTGCGTGAAGTATATTTTATATTCCCATTATAAAATTCAAAATTATATTACCATATTATCAAAATAATATGTTTTATCAACATAAGCTATGTTGAATTCTGGATTGATAAAATAACGTAAAAGAGTGTTTGTTATTTTTAAACGTACAATTACAACTGACAGACTTGACAGCACAAAATCAAAACGCCATTATGATTTATGGTACAAATAATTTGTGTACAAAGTGTTTTAAATATGAATAAACAAAGTGCATTTATTCATGAAAAATGCGATGTACCTGTAACATTCGGCCAAATGTCACAGGCACATCGCATTGATCCATTTATATTGCTGGTTGTTAATACTTTACGTCACTTATTAAACTATTACAAATTACTACTCAATTACTTTTCTATTTTATATTTTAGAATGTTCAGTCTTGCTTGGAGTTATGAAATGTCAGCTGATATTTGCAATGTCTTATATAATGGAGATATGATAAAATAGTGGATAAAGATGTATTAATGTAAATGTTGATGATTATGGAAGAATATATTGTATTTCTGGAATTCCTTCTGAGCGTTTTCATAGCATAAAAAATGCTATGCAATAGCTTTACCGCGGCAGTCTCCGAGTGCCACACGTATTTTTTTTTTGTTTTTTTTTTTGTTTGCGAGGGGGAAACCTTCAAAAGGATTATGGATAATGTATGGTAGGAATGAATAAGCTAGGTAGCTTGTATGCGAAGTTAGACTTCTGCTTCTTAATTCATATAATTCTGCTATCACTGTTTTAATTAACACTTAAACACAAGAACATGACATTTCAGACAGACAGACATAAAGTTCAATTTCTCAAATATCGCACACCGTGCAAAAGAAAAAGGAAGCAGACGACACGAGCCAGCCCTTTGCGACTAAATTTAGTCTCCATCATGAATCATACTCACATCCGTTGGAACTTGAAATAGTGACATTCACAGGTATAATATACTACTAAAGGTTTATAGCTATGCAATAAATTACTAAAAATGTCAAATTATTTTAGTGTTACCTTTGAAGTTCTGTCGTATTAGGTAGAGTAAATAAATGTTTTTTATCTGCTCATCCTCGTGGACCCATTGCTTTAACGATGCTTAGCATAGATTTCCAAGCAGAATGAGAAGCATTAAGCCATAGTCAACCACACTGATTTATTGCGAATTAATGATTAAATTCACATACCTACAAAACCTGTGCAAAACCATTATATTTTTACGTCAGTTAGCCATTTTAAAATAAACGCGTTTTTTGTTTTCGTTTCGTCGTTTTTTATGCTATATTAAAAGATAATTTTATTTCCTCCAATCTGCATTGAAGCGGCGTAGTGAAGTTTGCCCAAGGGCCAACACTAGGTATAGGAATGGGATGTGTTTAATTAAAGAGATCTAAAAAGCAGCCTTGAAAATCCAATCTTTTTAATAACATAGTTAATTTGGTTCTGGGGTTGAGTACTCTACTTATGCAAATGTATACTTCGGATATGAAACTCCATATCAGTATAACTATCTACTTACCTTTCATGAAAATTACTTTATAAGACTACCTAACCCTCATAATGTCATCTCATCATTACACATTATATTTAAAGTAAAAGTAAAATCTTCATCCCAAAGCCTTTTCCGAACAAGAGTACGTACTTCAAAAGAACTTTTTATTTGTTAAGAACTGAAGAGTAATGCTTACAGGGAAAGAACATATAGGGGTTGGCATGTAAGATGTTTTAGCATTTCTAAGCCGGTGTTTAGATTGGGGTGCGTTTTTGTTGCGTTGTTTTCTCCTATGACAGAAGTGAAACTTCCTTCGCATAGTAATTGGAATAATAGGCTTACCTATAACTTGTGTCAATGTTTTCAAATTTTAAATATAAAATATATTAATAGCTAATGTTGAAAAAAATAATTATTAATTTGTATAGGTAACTAAAAGGTTTGCGCATTTTCTTCAAAATGCAAGTTGGAAGAATTTAATATCTAAATAAAATATGGGCTATTTCTGCAAGTGATATATTGCAAACAATTTATTTTTTACGCGGTTCCTTAGCTTAATCCAGAAATATGAGGTTCAATATACATTCCTACTGATTACTTCATATCTTCTCACGTCTTCAATTTGGTAAATGTTCATCTAAAACGACCTCTTTGACCCCTTTATTCTCAATCATCAGACATATCTCTTCCATTTATTCCAGCGTCCAGGTCTTTATCACGAACACTTTAGTAAGTCTTTCTACATTTTTTTCTAGATGTAGATTGTTTCTTACACAAATTTAATTAATTATGTTTATTATATTCTCTAAATTAAATTATTCTGTCAGCGTCAATTCTACTGGAAATAGTTTTTTTTTATTTCATGTAAAAGCGCAAGAAAAAGGATTCACACGAACTAAGCCTTTAGAAGCAAACCCTTAATCTTGATCCAGTTACCCGTGAAAAGATGAAAGGGGCGCGGCTAATTTGAAATTTTACGCGATGTGTATCTCGTCTTGGAGTTTGCAGCTATTGTGCAGATCACGCACATTAAAGAGACAGTTGAGCGTGAACGGTGACTGTTTTAGAATCTAAGGGTAGTAACATACGAGCGACAGGAAGGTCTTGCATGAGCAACAGTCCGCGCTGACGACAGTTGATGACAATCAACGACGATCTCGACGGCGGCGGCAGTCGGACTTTAATTGTTGACCATCGTCGATTGTCGTTGAAGCGACCGCGAGTGACTGAATCTATTGTCGTCGTCTGTCGTTAGTCTTAACGTTGTCACATCGGTCGTCGGCTGTCGTTAGTATATGAGACCCCTTTAGAACTCCATGGACGTCTTTAACCAACTCCATATAATATTATAACTGAGACACTACTTAAAGCTTATTACAGATGCGTTTCATGTGTTACTTCTTAGGACTAACATGACTGCTCATGTATGTTAGCCAAAATCTACATCCCTACATCCAACGTAGCACTGGTTCACGCAAGAAATAGGTGAAGTGGTAGTACCTCCTCCATCTAACCATAGTAAACCTTCCTCTTTTTCTCGATTTTCTTACTTATATCATGTATCTTGTACGTAACAAAGTAAGATATTTTTGTGTCAGGTAAACGCATTTTATCTTACATACTTACCCCAATGTAGTGACATATAAACACGGCATCGTAGGAGAACAAATCCTTTACCGTAAACTAAGAGCAACATTGGCAGATTGTGACAAAACGTTTTATTGCCACATGAAGCTTTCGCCCAACGGTGCGAATAAGGCGTTGGTTGCATCGCCGACAAGGATCAGACGACAACAGAACTGTATAAGCCGTTATAAATAAGTTATAAGAATATTTTCGCTATTTTTTAAAATAAAATCATGAATGAGAAAAGAATGAATATTAAATTAAAGGTGTTACTACCAACACTGGACTCATTGTTTTTTTATAGTGATCAAGGACGATAGTGTTATCTGATTCTTTTTATAGCCGTTTAATCTTAAGCACCCCAAGGATATTTGTGTATATTTTATGTTTATTAAACTAGTAATGTGTCCCTGTAGTTCCGGGACCAGAAAAGGGCTACGGTATCCTCTGCTTATCGTAAGAGGCGACAACAAGAGGACTTCCGAGATTGCGGGCGGAAAGAGTAGGAGCTCGAACAACCCAGCCAGCGGCCCCGGGACGGACGGTGGTATACTGTCGTACGCACCACTCGGTCTGGCGAGCGTCAAGCTCCCATGAGCGGAGCCCCTTGGGGCAACGCCCTAAGAGGACTGTGGTTGCGTTCCTTTGGAGATCCCGGAGCCCTCTACGCAGCGCCGACGACGGCCACCGGTTTTAGTGCGGTAAGAATCCCACATAACTTTGTGTCGTTCCCACGGCACCGGATACCTGTTGAAGGTTCCCCCTCGATAACAAAAAAAAAAGGTTATATTCTAATTTGGCATAATATTATATTGGAATTATTTAATCGTTTTCTCCTAGAAAATTCAAATACAAAGAAATAAAAGTGAAAGAACAAAAAGTACGTAACATATTGATTTTAAATTCTTAAATATTTACGAAGACCAAGCAATAAACGATTTATCCTTTCATCGGTAGTAATAGAACAACCGTCTAACAAGTATCGAATACGCTTTATCGCTCGACACTGTTCGCACCTCCGGATTTAATTAAAGTGGAAAAAAGTATCCGTCTGTCACGTAGAGCATAAAGAGGTAATGTCGAGGTACGGGCTTTATGAGGCCGTGTACTGATTGAATAATGTATGTCGAGTTGAGGCAGTTTGGGCCTTTATTACATCCAGCTGAGTCGGGATGGATGAGTACTGATCATTGATTTTTTGCCTTTTTACCGTTTTACCTTATTGTGCCGGATCAGAGAAGTGTAAATTGTATAATATGTTGTTTTGTGTGTGTATGTATGTAAGCGTGTCGACGTGTTTGAGTGAGATCGTGTGCATCTAAATACCGACGTCTATGAGGCCGTGTACTGATTGACTAATGTATATCGAGTTGAGGCAGTTTGGGGCTTTATTACATCTAACTGAGTAGGGATGGATGAGTACTGATATTGATTTTTTGTCTTTTTGCCGTTTTATCTTATTGTGCCGGATCAGAGGAATGTACATTTTTTAGTATATTATCTTATATGTCTATGTATGTGTGTATCTGTGTATGTGTGCGTGCCTGTTTGTCGACGCGTTTAAGGTTACTGAGGTCTATGAGACCGTATACTTATTGAATAATGTGTGTCGAGTTGTGGCAGTTTGGGCCTTTATTACATCCAGCTGAGTCGGGATGGGTTAGTACTGATCATTGATTTTGCCTCTTTGTCGTTTTACCTTATTGTACCGGGATCATAGACATGCGTGCGGTTGTGAATATCTAGGTACGGTATTATGACGAAATGTACTAATCGAATAATATAAAATGTCAAGTTGAAGTACTTTGAGTATTTAAAATTTCCAGCGTGTGAGTGTGCCTGCGTGCGTTTATGAATGTCATACGTGCACTCGTGCGTGGGGTAGAGTTTTGGTTCTTAAAATAATTTAATTTCTCAAGGATTTCATTTATGTGGTTGAATCCTCTTAAATATATACAGGGTGAATTTTTCAAACGGGCCTTCAGGGCCAAATCCGAAACTATAAGGATTAGCGAAAAATGCTGAAAGGAGTTACGAGGCCGATTTTGATAAAAACTAAAACTGCATCATTACTTTTTTAAAATAACTTTTTCCCTAGCCGAGAATCGAACGAGTTCATTTTGAAAAAAAAATGCACCCTCTATATTATTCCACTATCTGATAGTGTTGCTTATAAGGATCAAAATCTGGGAAGTAACGATAAATGACAAAGTAAAGGAAAAGCCTAAATTTTAAGAAAATACATATTTTTTCATATTAATTTGGCAGTTAAGTTCCCGCCATTCATCAATGTAAACATTTCGCGTATTAACAATTTTTTTGGCTCAATGTTTCAAATCATTCGAAACGGACGTTTTGTTCTCCAATAATTTATATTTTTATGTCTGACTTAGTTAAGGTTATTTTTAGGACCATTATAATAGATTTAACTTGCTATGGGAGGAGTTCGTTTAATACAGATGTAAAGTTGACAATTTGCGAGAATGACTTTTTCGAGTCAAATCAGAGTGATTAGAGAGATAACAAAGAGTTATACAAAATCATATTTAACGTTGAAACGAAATTGTTTTACTATTAACCAGTTATCTATTTTTATTAAAAAATAAATCCTAAAAACGGCGGTAACTTATTTGCCAAACTATTACTTTGCTCATACTAAGCCGTATATCATGGTCATAACATCGAATAATTAGTTGATTAACCAACAAATTCTTTAATGGTATGACTTATGTATGTTTCTAAAAAAATATACATAAATCATTTGTTATGTATAATCCTTAAGAATTAGTATGCCAATGTATGGAAAAATATGTACTTCAAAATTTTTCTTTTCCTTTAGTTTGACACATAACATTACTTCCTAGAATTTGATCCTTGTAAGCGGCACTATCAGATAGTGGAATAATATAGAGGGTGTATTTTTTTTTCAAAATGAACTCGTTTGATTCCCGGCTAAGGAAAAATATATTTTAAAAAACTAATGATGCAGTTTTAGTTTTTATCAAAATCGGCCTCGTAACTCCTTTCAGCATTTTTCACTAATCCTCATAGTTTCGGATTTGGCCCTGAAGGCCCGTTTTAAGAATTCACCCTGTATATATATATATAAAAATTGATATTACACACTCTTCGGTTATTAGAAAGCGAATGCCCAATTTTGTTGTAGACAGCAATACATAATTCTTAATATAACAAATATATAATACAGTGCGTACAATGTCAAAGGGGTTATATTAATAAAATAATATTACATGTTGATAAATAGATGATACATTTTGTATCTGTTTATTTTTAACGGATCAAATAAATTTCGTGACAAGGCATACGCAAAAGGAAAATATCAAAAGTATTTCTGTGAACTGTATTTTAGAATTTTTATCCTATTTATTTTGTTTTATTTATTTTTATTCTGTATACTGTTTTTATTATGTTTTACGAACCTTGGATATACCTTCTGTGTAGAAAGTAGCTTTTATCCATAGATTAGTAAAGATTACTCGCTTCTAACAAGAAAATGTAACCAGTTTTGACAACTGAAATTGTCACTGTCATCTATTTTCGTGTTTGAAAAGTAATAAAAAAATGTAGTTTTTAGATCATCATTCCGAATGAAACGATTATTCTCCCCACTTTTTCTTCGATTTCATCGTTTTTGCACCACTTAACTGCACATGTCGGCATTGTTCCGCCTAAATTACCCCATGACTGCCATGGCTTATTAAATGGCTGACACATTGTCAACCGTTTAAGCCATTGGCTTCCTTCAATTACAAGGCATTTCAAGGTATTTCAGGTTTCCAAAATAAGGGTCTTTGAAAGCTAAACACTTATGAAATTTGAGTAGCATGCACATCATCTGATAGTAAGGGATCACTGCCCCCAGATAGGATAAGATTATTACCTGAGGTCGGTCACAAATACGCCGCTTCCTCTGAGGACTAAGCTGGAACGCCTTGAAAAAATATGTCTCCCTTACCACACCCTTCAAACCAGAACACAGCAACGCCTAACACTGCTGTTATTAGGTAGGAATAGGTGTGATGGTGGTTATGCCGGAGTCGAAATGCGTATGGCAGCGGCGTCATCAGAGTCCAACCCTAGGGATTTATTACTATTAAATTCCTTTTACTATCGTCCGCATATATTAACCTATATTAGGAGTGTCCTCTTTCAATGTGCTCATGACATATGCCCCTTAATATTGAACGGAAAATAAAATACGATATTGGATAATAATACGGCAGAGCTTACATCTAATAACATTGACCCTTATAAGGAAGGGCTTAGGACTATCGACCTCACGACCACAAATCATATTACCGCAAGGACACAGCGATAATTGTATTAGAGGTCTATTCATCTTAAGAATTTTGGGTAACTTTGTGTGGGAGTATATTTAGTATATTGACTTCCAGTATATAATTATGTAATGAAAAGCCATTGCTGATTTAATATTAACGAGTTGTTTTTAGGGTTCCGTACCCAAAGGGTAAAAACGGAACCCTATTACTAAGACTTCGCTGTCTGTCCGTCTGTCCGTCGGTCACAGGTCTCTATCTCTGGAACCGTAATAGATAGACACATGATTTTTTACAGAGGATGCATAACGGTGGCCACTATAACAAAAAATACGAAAAATAAAATAAAGTTGTATATTAAAGGGGGTCTCCATAAAACAAACCGGTATTTTTCGGCATTTTTCGATCTAACTGCTAAACCGTACTAGGAAGACGGGTGAAATTTTTACAATCCATTTACTATAACTGGTATTATAATAAATAGAAATAACAACCATGAAATATATTTTAATATAGTTATTTTAATTTTATTAATAATATTATACGTTGTTTAATTATCATTCACCAACACCCCAACGCCATCTATTGTTGTGTCATATAACCAAGTATTGTTGAAACTAATAAAATGAATAAAAATAATGAACATTTCGTGGTACGGAAGCCTCCATGTGCGAATTCGACTCGTACTTGGCAAATTATCATATTAATATATGATATATATTAATATATCATAGCAACAGTATGTCATATTGTTGTGAAGGAGAGACTACCTTGCTGAAATATTTTTATTCTACTCCTATATTTCTAAATTAATAAAGAGGCTAAATACCAATAAAGTTCTTAATATCCTCTAATAATATTCTAATAATAAAATTCTAATAATAACGGACCAAAAAAGAATAAAACTCGAATAAAAGATGTACAAGAGTTCTGTCGAAAACTTGGAAGTTGAATGAAAAAAGGATTTTCTTTTTAATAATCATTACATATAATGGCAAAGGGTACTTTTATCACATTAATAATTAGAGCAAGAGAAGATATTTAATTTATCATTACATAATATCAATATCTAAATTTAATTTGTAATTGTTTGTGTATCATCGTAGTAAATACTATCATACATGATACCATCATAGAAATCTCTTAAACGAAGATCTCAACGTCCGATCGGTATAACGCCTAAAAATCTAATAGTTTCATAGTACAAATTAGTATAATCCGCGTAAAACTGGTAGTTCGCTCTGAATATAGAAATGAGGCGCGTTACCATAGCAAATTGTATGACTACACCTGTACCCTTACAATGAGTTTTACGTTTTGACAAATATGACTGTTTCGGTATTTGTTTACGTATTTGCCCATACAAATTCCAATCAGCGCCCCAAGCGGATTGTATCAGAACGATAGTATCAGTAACGTAACATTAAATGTCTAAATTGACAAAATGGCGCTTTATGTTTTGTCTCTCTTTTTTGCGTTACGTTTACTCCGTCTACTAAAGCAAACGGAACAGAACAATGGATTGAGTAAACGTAACGTACAATTGTGGGATGTTTTGAAAACTCATGGTAAGGGTACTGCTCGCAACAACTTCAGAGCGGACTGGCAGTTTGGCGCGGACTATGCCTACATAACAGGAGTGGTACTTATGTACTACAGTTCTACACTCAGCGTCCATTCCTAAAGTTAAACTATCGCGTTTATAGGCTTGTAATAATGGCCCTAAGGGTAAATCGACGTCCCTAACTCAGTTTATTTTAGATTACACTGGACCGACAGGTAGGGCACGGCAGTAACTAAGTTAAGTAATTCCAGCGAGTTTAGCTACCTAACTTAGTAACTAAGCTAGACTTAGTTTAATCGTGCTGAAACTTGTAGGAACGTAACACTTTGCTAAATTAAAGCTTGATTTCTATTGTGCAAATGGTCTGAAGGAGTGAATGGTTTATTGGTATACATTTTAGCTGTCGTGCTTAACGATCGAGGTTCATATCTTTGATTTTCAAAGCGAAGTGACTTGCAACTGTGATTTTGACTAAACGGCGAATGATTTAAACTTATAAAATATTTTATACTAAGTATATACATATGACTGCAGAGGGTAATGTTTTGAGCATATATAGATACATATGTACTAGTACAAACATTTTGACGAATTGTAACATAAGAGGTGGAGTCGTTGGATTATGTTTTTTATACAATTATTCTCTAGTTAATTTTAAACTGGGCGTTTGTTCTTTCTGCGTAATCTCCAAAAGACTTATCTACCATGCTGGGCTAATGTATAGTACACTTAACACAATTTTATTTTTTCTCCACAAACTCAGAAATTAAATCCCTTATGATGATTTTAAAAAATCCATTATAAATCATAAACCATAATCCGCGAATACATGGATTCGAACCCCAGGCTCCAAGCGTGAGAGGTACGGTAAAACATGAAATAAGCCATCAGAATTCAGCGACCATGCTCATTAGCCCCCAGTCCATAACGTCCAGAGCACGTAACCCATTACCATAGCACGAACACTTTTAAAGGAACGGCGCTTTCCTAATTTTATTTACCTCTTGCTCCTTGTAAGGCTGTGTTGTAAGCGTTTAACATTTTTAGGATTTCGTATTCAAAGCTCTATGAATTACTAAGCCATTGCCGTCCATTGTGCTCAGGTCTATATCTCTTGAAAGGTAATAGATAGACACTTAAAGGTTAATTTGATTTTTATAAATAGTTTAATATTGAAATTACGTTTTTTATTTTTTTTATATTCTTATAGTGGTTAATTTTTCATCATGCTACAAAACCTTTCGTGTGCGAGTTTAACTCAATTTCTCAACTATAATTTTCTTCTCTCAAAATCCTGTTTTTGTTAATAGTACTTTAAATAAAACTTTACAAGTACTTTATTAGTTACTAGCTGACCCGGAAAACTTGGTACCGCCTCAAAATCTATTTATCAAATATATCTATATAAATAAAAATGAAATTCCGTTCGTTAGTCTCGCTAAAACTCGAGAACGGCTGAACCGATTTGACAAATTTTAGTCTTGAAATATTCGTGGAAGTCCTGGTAAGGTATAAACGATGAGAAAATATATCAAAATTGCATGGAAAATACTAAAAACGACAATTTGATTTTCCCATACAAACTGTTCTTACCTGTCAAACAGTTCAGTTGACGATCAATTTTATATAAATACTAGCCGTTACCCGCCCGCTTCGCGTGGCATAAAATACATGCCAAGTAAAAGAAATATTAAATTGTGTTATCTAGCTGCCTAATTATTTATCATGAACGGATTTTACGAAATCAACACACCGTTAACTACTTAGGGTCTTATCGATTTATATGAATTAAAATAATAAATAATACAGCTTTCCACATCACCATGGAGGTACTGTGTCGTACGATGCGTTCCCATTATTTTACATGGCGGGATCCCCAGTAGGCCTACACCATGAATCGACGTGAGTGTCAATGCCATCAAGTTTAGAATTTGTTACACATATAAAATCTATATAAATATAGATCGGATATAAACCTAGGCATTAATACTTTGTCGTGCTAAATAAAAAGACAGTAATTTAACTTATATCTTTTTTATTAACTAATTCTAAATAAACATTGGTTATAAATTTAAAGCTATGAACTTTTTAGCATATTGCTAGCATTTTCTATTTTAGCATTATTCTTATTTTTATACTGTTATTATTTTCATAGTTTTAAAATTTTTTTGATCACTAATTTTGTATATTAGAAACGTAAATTAAAATCCAAAAAACACATTGTTCATAGTTTTAGCTTTACAATAAACCTGAAATTTATTAAAATATATTATTTATTATATCTATTCTTTTTCAATTTATAAATGTATCCAATCAATCGAATAGCAGTTTGTTGTATGGGGACCCCTTTTTGTTTTCAACTTTTTTATTTTTAGTATTTGTTGTTATAGCGGCCACCGTTATGCATCCTCTGTAAGAATTTCAAATGTCTATCTATTACGGTTCCAGAGATAGAGCCCTGTGACACACGGACAGACGGACAGACAGTGAAGTCTTAGTAATAGAGTTCCGTTTTTATCCTTTATGTACGGAACCCTAAAAAACCGTCGATGTGCACTTCAACACGCGTAATACATTCCCATGTTAAAAATATATGTTACGATGGCCCGTGGAATTTCACCCTACACTAAACCTCTCTGCACTCTGTTCTTTTTCCAGACACGCCATAGGAAGTA
Organism: Epargyreus clarus clarus; assembly: GCA_014595695.2. NCBI lineage: Eukaryota > Metazoa > Arthropoda > Insecta > Lepidoptera > Hesperiidae > Epargyreus > Epargyreus clarus. The sequence goes on from JACTTY020000033.1 coordinate 3,390,893, forward strand.
ACTTCAACAACGGTTTTTAAAGAATCTTCCTTTACTTATAGGTTTCTAAAGGTGGTAGAACCCTTTGTGGTTCGACTCCGGCGGCACCACCGCCACACCTATTTCTACCTAATAACAGCAGTGTTAGGCGCTGCTGTGTTCCGTTTTTAAGGGTGTGGTAAGGGAGACAGACTTTTCCGAGGCGTTCCAACTTAGTCCTCAGGGGTAGCGGCGCATCTGTGGCTGACCTCAGGTAGGAATATCTAATCCTATCTGGGGTTGATTACAGATGTCCATAGCCACTTACCATCAGGTGGACTGCATGCTCGTCGTCTACTTTTATAGTATAAAAAAAATAGTACCCTAATGGTGGTTGATTGTTGAGTTGCTAAAATGCTGAAACAGATGTGTAAACAGAAAGGCATAATGCATACACCCTTCTATAGCAGTCTTAAGGGTTAATCTAAAAATCTAAAAAAAACCGTGACTCAGATGCTTCATTGATTGTAATGATAATTTTTCATAGTGGTCGCTCCCGAATTAACGGAGTTTGAAATGAAATTCCAACCCCCATTTAACGACCTTAAGGGATGATTTTCCAAAAATAATGGTATAGGTGTTTAATTATTTTCTATCGAAAACCCAAATACCGATTTTTATACAGTTTACATTAAAACTGGAGGACTTTCATACAAACTTACAACCCCTATTTTACCCTCTTGAGCGTAGATTTTCCATAAATGGTGTTAAAAAGTTCTATTATTTCTAACAGGAAAGCCAAATGCAAGTTTTTATAGTCCTTGCTTCCGAATTAACGGAGTTTGAAATAAAATTCCAACCCCCATTTAACGAACTTAAGGGATGATTTTCCAAAAACAATGAAATAGATGATTAATTATTTTCTATCGAAACCCAGATACCGATTTTTATACAGTTTACATCAAAACTGGGGGACTCTCATACAAACTTACAACCCTTATTTAACCCAAATAAGGGTTCATTTTCTAAACGGTAGAATTATAGTTCCACTGTAGCTAACCAGTGAGCCAATGGCTAACTTACATAGTGCTGGCTTTCAAATTGGCAAATTTTAAAATAAGCTGTTAACCCTTATTTTACCAACTTAAGGGTTGATTTTCCAAAAATGGTGAAATAGGTATTTAATTATTTTTAATCGAAAACCTAAATACCGATTTTGATAGCGTTTACATCAAAACTGGGGGAATTCTATACAAACTTACAACCCTTATTTAACCCACATAGGGGTTGATTTTCCAAAAACGGTAGAACTAAAGTTATTTTATATCTAACCAGCAAAGCAATGGCTAACTTTCATAGTGCTGGCTTCCAAAATGGCAAAATTTAAAATAACCTGTCAACCCCTATTTAACCACCTTTAGGGTTGATTTTGGAAAAACCCTTAGATTAGATTTTTATTACTTTAAATCAGAAAGCTAAATACCAATTTTCATCTAGTTTGCTTTAAAACTGACGGACTTTCATATTAACTTCCAACCCCCATTTAACCCCCTTAACGGTGGAATTTCGTAAAATCCGTTCTTAGCTGACCTCTACTCGGTGAAAAGAATATTCCTTCCAAATTTCAAGTCTTTAGCTCTAATGGTTCCAGAGATATCGTGATGAGTGACTATATACGTGGAAATCTCTTTTATATATATAGATAAATGATCGTGTACGGATGATATTGAAGATTGCGAAAGGATTCAAGAAAAGTTCGAATGAGTATATATATTATTATGAGTTTTTATATTGCATCGTGTAGGGTTTGTATTACGCAATATTTTTCAATCTGTGGTTCGTATTGACTGAACGTGAAAAATAAGGGTTGTAAGTTTGTACGAAAGTCCCCCAGTTTAGATGTTATCTCTATGAAAATCGATATTTGGCTTTTGAGTAGAAAATAGTTAAACATCTATTTCATTGTTTTTGGAAAATCATCCCTTAAGGTCGTTAAATGGGGATTGGAATTTTATTTCAAACTCCGTTAATATGGAAGCAATGGCTGTAAAAACTTGCATTTAGATTTCTGGTTCGAAATAATAGAACTTTTTTATCACCATTTATGGAAAATCTACCCTTAAGAAGGTAAAGTAGGGGTTGAAAGTTTGTTTGGAAGTTCGCCGATTTTGAAGCAGTCTATGAAAAATAGTATTTAGCTTTTTGATTGAAAATAATATAACACATGTTACACCGTTTTTTGAAAATCAACCCTTAAGGTCGTTTAATAGGGGATGGAACTTTATTTTAAAATCCGTTAATTTAATCCTTTATTTTAAAATTCATTTCGGAGCAAGGACTGTAAAAATTTGCATTTAGCTTTCTGGTTCGAAATAGTAGAGCTACTTTTACACCATTTATGGAAAATCTATCTCTATGTGGTTAATATAGGGGTTGAAAGTTTGTTTAGAAGGAAGCCGATTATGAAGCAAAGTCTATGAAAATTAATGTTTGACTTTCTGGTTGTAAACAATATCATACTTATTTCCCCGTTTTTGCAACATTAACCCTTAAGGTCGTTAAATAAGGGTAGGAACTTTGTTTATAATCCGTTAATTTGGAAGGAAGCACTATGAACATTTTAATTAGATATAATGAAGCATCTGAGTCACTGTTTTTTTTAGATCAACCCTTCAGACGGCTATAAAAGGTATGCAGTATGCCTTTCTGTTTGGACACCTGTTTCAGCATTTTTAGCTTTTTTTTGTTAACGAGGGGGAACCTTCAAAAGGTACCCGGTACCGTCAAAGAGACACAGGGTTATGTGGGACCCCATTAGGATACTATAAAGAAAGTTTTCTTAAAAATCGTTATAGAAGTTATACTTCTTTTGGCGTGTTTGGTACAAGAGCAGAGTGCAGAAAGGATTATTGTAGGGCGATATTCCACGGGCCGTCGTAACATGTTTTTTAACATGGGAATGTAATGCGCGTGCTGAAGTGCAGAACAGCGGTTTTTTAGTAACGCGCAGATCCGCGGGCCACACGCCACCCATGGATCATGGGTTGCCGACCGCTGGCATTGAACATTAGCGTTTAGAAAATTTCTGATGAAATATTTATCGATACATATGTACAAAGAAATGTTTTTGAAATTCCACTGAAAAGGTAAATTAAGTGTTGTAAGTATTGTACGGGAATCTTTTAGGTTCGAAGTTAGAAATGTCAAATTTCAGATAGCGGCTATTCACACGTAAGCACAACTACATTACAACGTCGACGGGTGCAAGTTTCATATACGATATACGATAATGCGTAATTTTATTCACATGGACCACATTCACTACATCGCAACCACCTTGGATGCACTGCTTGCCGACATTTTGTCCTTGCCGTGGGGTACAGCTGTGTTTTTTTTTTATAATATTGGAGTAGCAGACGAGCATGCAGTCCACCTGATGGTAAGTGGCTACTGCCGCTCATGGACATCTGTAATCAACCCCAGATAGAATTAGATATTCCTACCTGAGCTCGGCTACATATGCGTCGCTACCCCAGAGGACTAAGCTGAAACACCTCGCAAAAGTTTGTCTCCCTTACCACACCCTTCAAACCGGCACACAGCAACGCCTAACACTGCTGTTATTAGGTAGAAATAGGTGTGGCGGTGGTGCCACCGGAGGCGAACCACAAAGGGTTCTACCACCTTCAAATGGTTATACGTGGATGGTCATGTGCTAGACACATATCCCTTGGATAAAAATTTTGGGCTAGATCAGGGCTACAGTATCCCCTGCCTGACGTAAGAGCCTAAAGGGGGACTTCTGGGGTTGCGAGCGGGAAGAATGGGAGCTCTAACCGCCCAGTTAGCGATCCTGGAAAGAACCACTGTATGTGAGGCCGCATACCTTAAGCTAAACACCAAAAGTTGTGAGAGGGGGTTTTAGTGCGTTAATAATTTGGTTCACATATACGTTTGTATTTTATGTTTCACATACCATGGGACCGTTATGATTTTTGCATAGTGATTAGGTATTTTATAGGTAAGAGGATAACATGGACGGTTCCTATGGAATAGTGTAAATAATAAATAATCATTGTATTTTACATGAAACTTATATTTTAAAGAAGTTTCATTACAGTCCACTAATTAGAGTTTAGTGTATGTTTCTGAAGAAAGCTTGACCAAATTTTCGTTGAAAGTGTTAAAGGTACAAATTTACAATTACAGTTATTTGTATCTCATATCATATTTTTACGCGGGCGAAGTCGCGGGTTCTGAAAATCGGCTACTATGTATTTTTCATACCCCTACGTGATAAGGGTTGTTCACTCTTAACATTTTTTCATTTATATGGCAACACAACGTTTGCCGGGTCAGCTAGTTTCATATAAAATATAGTCTATGTTACTCGTAGATAATGTAGCTTTCGAATGGGGAAAGAATTTTTAAAATCGGTCCAGTAGTTTTTGAGTCTATTCATTACAACCAAACAAACAAACAAAGTTTTCCTCTTTATAATATTAGTGTAGACAAGTAATTGTTCGTTTCGCACGAAAAACGATATGTGTTGACAATATTGAACCAATATCATAACCATTTGCGAAACAAAGTAATCGCTAAATCTCATCACTTGCACCACACACCCACCAACCGCAACTTAACTTACGATGTTTTGTTTGTCACGTGAAACTTTGCGAACCTACGTGACTTGGAATACGTACATTTTTTATTGAGCAAACGATACGAGATGTTCATTTATGAAACTTTGTAAATGATAAATGTTTTAACCGATACCACGAGGGGGAGTCCTCCCATTCCAACGGTTGTAACCGCTTTTCGATGTTCATGTAAAGTAATATATAGGTATTTTGTTTGTCTTTCATACTTAAATACGAAATATAATAGCATTTTCTATGTTTATAAGCGTTTTTTGTGTTATTGGAATCGTATATTGTACCAAGTGTAGTTCATTGGACATTTTACACAATGCCCGGGCATTATAAAGAGTGCCAAACTCTAACTATAGCTAAGTGATTAAACACTATCAAAACTTCATTTTGGTCACAGTTTCTGGTTCCAAATATTGCTTATGATATAGACACAATCGATAAGGTACACGGAGGAAAACAATTGTTGATTAATTATATTGTATGCATAGTCCAAAAAGTATTTACCTACACTACTACTTGTACTACCTACTAGAGTTGATTACAGACAGTCTAGTCTGGTTAATCTTAATTTGAAGTACCGAATTTTGAAAAGTGAAAAATAATATTTTACCCTTCAAATCTACAGCGATTACGTAAGAATTTAACAGTCGTGCATAGGGATGTACCTACAAATTCACGTGGGAAACCTAGACATTGAACGGAATTATTCTAGCGAAATTTGTATTCGTTCTAGAAGTCGTGATAGCAATTATTGAGATATCGAAACTCGCTTTAGAATTACTGCCACAGACGATAGAGAATATTAATGACTGGTAGACTAGTTCTAATACAAGGGTCTTGGAGAAATAGCTCTTCATCTATTACTGGATAGAAATAGCTGGCAACTTATTTATTTTACGCGGTAAACATTTAAGCGTGATATGTCTACGAGGTACAAATAATATACGTACGATATAATCATTTCAGTGTTTTTTCAGTAACGGAAATGTAGTGCGGCAATTACGGGAATTGTGTACTAGATGATACACCCAGATCAGATTATCGCATAGATTCACGTAATGTTTTGAAGTAGGTAAACAAAAATAACAAATGTTTAACCTATTGGACCAAAAATAAATTGCCGTAAACTTAAATTAAGACTTACGTAAAAGTAATAAATATATTGCATAAAGGGCTAAATAAATTGCCCTATATGGATAGATTCTTTATAGATAATTATTTACAACGTGAAGAAGGAAACGCCACTTCTCATCGCATGGTGTTTCTTATGGCGAAGATGTGAAAGAAACTTCAGAACACACAACTTTTCAAAAAGTTTCATATACAACGCATATAATGGAGCATGAGGGGAGCATAAAATAATCTCTTGTTACGCCATTTATACGGGTTTAATTATCTGTTTAAACTTCCTGCAAGATTCATTGATTTATGACCACATATGGGGATAAGTTCTAAGTGGCTTACACAATACTCACACAAACTTATTTCTTACCTGACTGCAAACTGTTTTTCGAGCGTATGTCTGTATAATATTTCGTATCATTTTTGGCATGCCATACGGCTTGATAGATTTAAATATGACGTGGCATTGGATTGATGTAAACTATGGTAATAATGTAGGTTTCATAACGTCCCTTTTCGAGTAAGCAGTTGGGTTTCTTGTTTTTATAATAATCTCTGTCATTCGTTACTAAGTTTCCTTATCAACCCATTACTGTCCTGCTAGGCAGGGGTCTCTCCTCAGAATGAGAAGAATTAGTCCAACGCGCTGGCCAAGTGCGTATTGGTATACTTCACACAATACATTTGAGAACATTTTTTTTTGAAGATATCCTAGGTATGCGGGTTTCCTCACGATATTTTACTTCATCGTTGAAGCAAGAGACAATTAATTTCTACTAATAAGTTAATCAGTGTTGGATTTTCAGATTAAACTACAATTACCTCTTTAGACTGATCGGCATTCCTGACTTTATAGGTCCTTACGGAGATACAAGAGTATATTTTAAGGTAAAATGTTTGTTTTAATTTAACGAGCTGCGAATACCGGAGCGTCGAATAGCGTCCTCGAATTGTCCTCTTTTTGCTTGTGTGGCCTCAGTGTCAGCGATTTTATTGGTTTTAGTGTCGAAGAAAGTAATTATTGTATATTACAAAAAATCTACATATTATATCTAGAGTACCAACAAAAACTCTGCTTAAAAACGTTTGCCACTTCCACGGTTTAGATGAACCCAAAGACATATGTTAAATCAGTCAAGCCAGTGGAGTCGTAGAACTTGCCAAAGAATAAGAATAAAGAATAAGTCATACATTCACACGCTCGAAAAACATTACTCTCCGCAGTCGGGAAAAAAGTACTATTATCCCAAATAGGTTTACAATCCTCATTTATTTACTGTATACTTTATATTTGTGAAAACACATACGCATTACCGCTCCGCCTATAAAATCGCTAATACTCAGTCATACAGAAATTGCAGATTTAACGAGAGCTCGCTATTTAGTCATGTTTACTTCTTATTTCCCCCTTGATAAATGATTCGTCGTGGAATGCCGGCTAATTTCTGACTTCGAGGTCGGATTCGGGTGTTTTGTTCCCCGCCTGTTTTATTTTATGCTCTCACTGTAATTAATGTATTGCTTTGAAATTAACCTTTGCGTCTATTCGGATTTTTATATTCCTAGAAAATATGGCAATTATGGGTAATTATGAAGATTAAGATATCTTGCCAAGGATAGTTTGGTGCACTGGTATCAACATTATTTGTTGGTTTGTCGATAAGTCTATTATATTTGTGATTTGTAAATATATTAGTATTTGCAGGACGTATTGACAAAAGGAAATGTAGCGAAGTCTTTAGGGCTAGTCGTATCTGTAACAAGTTTTGGCTCTTATCCCATATAAACATGGGGAAGAAGTAGCCTTCAAATATATTAGCTACTAAACATCGTGTTAGGTATTCTAGTTACAAAGATAGTAAAACATAAGTTCTTCATGTTCAAAGTCTTACATAATTCACCTTCCCTAAAAAAACACCAATATAACTACTTTTGTAATAGTTTTTGGTCCCATTTAATATTAATTTGACTTTTCCATCCTCACTGAAAGGAAAAAGGTGTTACATAAAATATGTATGGTGGAGGAAAACTTAACGTTGATAGTATTATGGCAGTATACGGATTTTAGAAATGGGAAATAAATAGGCTTAGGATTATGCTCCTTCCGTATCAAATAATTCTCTCTTGGTTGCAACTTTTTTAAGTCGGCTTGCCAGGCATCACTCTCTCGCTATAACTCGATAAAACTACTATTCAATGCTTCTTTGAAGAAAAAAGTACGAGTAGGTACAAGTGACCAACACATTTAAGTTGTTTTTAGACCAACAAGGCTTCCAATTTTTACCGACGCCTTCGTCACCTATCCAACTTTTAAAGAAACAATTTGGTCATCACCCAAATTTGATAAAATCTACAAATTTGCGGGGCTTTATACCTTTTCACTTATCGGCCCCATATCACAAGAAATGAGAGTCAAAATATCATTCGCATAGCGTCACATTTGTTCATGCTGCACGATAATCTTGCCGATTCAAAATCATTAGTGGTCACTGTCGCCACGACTTCTTTAATATTCTTCAATACGATTTAAGTCTTATGTGAGTTAAGCCATGCGATTTTTGAAAACTAAGTTAGAACGCCTCGTATAATATTCGTATTTTCGTCGGCAACTCGCGAAAAAACACCTACTTATGTGCATTAGACGTCTGCATGCGTAACGGATGGAATTAAAACTTTCACGAAAATATAACCGACGAATTTTAATTTTATCCTAAAGTAACAGACGAAATTTTAAAATTTTGGACGAATTGTGAAAAATTCTGAATTTGCATGAAGTAACGTTTGCTCTTTCAATTATTTGCTTAAAATTTGAAATGTCGTATATCATTGTGTGGAATTTAAAAAACCACGAGCATTTTCACAACATGTTTACATGTGCATAGTTTAATTAGCATTTTAAAATTTGTGTTTACAACTTTTAAGGTAAAATTGTTAAGTAAAATTTACCAAATGTTAATAGTCTACAATATTCACTACAGCTTCATTATATTATTAAGTTTTCTTGAATTGAAACTCTTTCTCCTTTTAAAAAATATGGCTTGTGATATAAATGTACCCTATAATATTCGTTCTTTTATTTTCTACATTCTGTAAAGTAGTTTTTATGTTATATCGAAAGAAAATTAAATTTGGATGTTGCTTTTGTTGATGTCTACATGTTGATGTTGATGTTGATGTGACATTTGGTTATGCTTAGTGTATACAATAGTAATAAGGAATATGTCTAGATGCGGCTGCTCATAAGAATAAAGCAAACATGTAAAGCAACTGATTAATAGTGCCTGCCAAAACTTTTGATACACACAATACAACAAAGCGTTTGAGGAAATGTCACTTGCAATTCGCATAAAAATTAATCATCCAAATTCGCGAAAGCGCAAATAAAAGAGTTTTGCGGCGAAAAAATCCGCTGTTCAGTCAACCTAGGAGATACAAAGCAATCTTTCTTTTTAATGAAACGTCAACTTTTACTAACGACCCGCGACCTAAAGCGAAATTTTTAAAACAAAAATAAAACTGTACAAGCAAAGGCGTTTATTTTACACTCGCGGCGACTCTACACTCCCGTCTGAATGTTCTCCTCATGTTTAACCGTAACGGAGTGAATCGTAACTATTGGGATAGTTACGATTCACTCCGTTACGGTTCACGTGTTAACTTACTAAAAGTTGCCAACAAAGAAATTTATGCATTAGAAATTGTTATAACTATAACGTGCACTAATTAAAAAAAAACTATTATGTGTATTGACAAACATATCAAATCAAATCAAATCAAATGATTTTTTTTTATTTAAAATAGGTTCTTTACAGAGCACTTTTTGAATGTCAATACAACTACCACCACCTCACAAGGTGTTTCGTTATGGAAAAGAAGCGGCGAAAGAAACTCCATAACACACATCTTTAAAAAAAAATGTTTTAGACAATGTCAACTTAACGTAATGGTATGGTACATGTGGAGCTGGAGCTAATTCAGACCACACCGTTTTGTCAGTCTAATAATCATTTACTTTATAGTGCGCTTTTTTACATAGCGTTAGTTTAAAGACATGTCTTTAACTTTTTTTCGTGAGATTTAAAATGTGGTCGGGTATTTTATTGTAGTAGCGAATAAAAGCCCATGAAAGATCTAGCCACCTTACATAATCTATGTTTAGGAATTGCTAATTTATTTCTATTTCTGGTATTAAAGTTATGGTGGTTACTATTTTTTTCAAACATATCAGTGTTTTTCTTACATACATAATATTTTCATAAATGTATTGACTATGCACTGTCAATATATTAATTGTGGGAAACAGTTCTCTTAGGGACTCACCACGCCGCAGACTATATATTGACCTTATTGCTCTTTTTTGAATAGTAAATATAGAGTCTATGTCAGCAGCACTACCCCACAGTAGAATGCCATAAGATATAATGCTGTGAAAGTAACTGAAATAGACAAGTCTGGCAGTGGGGATGTCTGTTAACTGTCTACTTCTTCTGTCTGCAAAAGCTGCAGTACTAAGTCTGCTGGACAAAGCAGAGATGTGGGGACCCCACTGGATCCATACGTGATTAAAAAAATACATTTGTGAAATATGATAAAAATAAAAATTTACTGATTAAAAGTGTAGCTTATGCTATTCTCAGTTAACATACAAAAGAATGTGTTAAAGTGAATATCAAGTACATCGATGCATTCTACTGTCCATACGAGAATAGTCTACACCCTTTGACGCAAAGTGAACTAAGAGCAGGCGAGGATGACCGCGACATATCGTCAAGCGAGTATCAGTAAATACACTCTTACACTCGACATATCTCAGCGGGAGTGTACAGCTGCCATAAGAGTCGCTGTTTGATTTATATCAGCGTAAACCCGTTCAAAGACATAGAAGATTTATATTGCGCGTGGAAAGACGCACACTTCTAACAGCTTTGATCTTCGTTTACCTATTGCGGTTTTTAAAATAACAGATTAGTATTTTTCATGCGTATCTATGAACGTCTATAATCTGACCAAAATAGAATAGGAGTGGATTAAGGCGATAAGTGTGGCTGTGGTGCCGACCCAATCGAACCATTAAGTAAAAAGAAATTTACTTCGTGGCTTGTCTATTTATGCTTTATATTCATTTCTATGGCTACGAGTACTTAAGTCCTATATTATTTTGTCAAGGATGAAAAGATATACTTATATGAAGTGGATTTGGACTATTTTGACTAGTCTCACACCAACTAGATTCTGATCAGAAAGGTGTGATATAGGAAAGATTCTCATGTGGAAAGTTCTTAGTCTTCCACTTACCTGTGATCAGTTTCAAGTAGAACTCCTTCCTTTTTTGGAGTCGATTACAGATGTCAGTGATAACTCAATAACATTTGATGTTCTAGAAGCCTTTGGAGTTGGTCTCCGGGAGCACCGCCGTCACATCTGTGCCTGCCTAATTACAGCAGTGTTACACAGTAACACTTCAGCTTCAGCTTCAGCTTGGAAGGGATAAGAGACATGCTTATGTGAGGCGATCCAACTTAGTCTTCCGGATGTCCATGGGCGGCAGTAGCCACTCACCATCAGGTGGACTACATGCTCATCTCCTACTTCAATATTTAAAAAAAACTTGCACTACCTCCATGAAATATTTTTGCACCCGTTTAAAAACGTGTTTACATAATATTGATTGTAAACTTTATCTTAATATTAACGCACTACAAATACGTTATTACCCGTTATTCGTTATTACGGCCGTAACGACACTTGGCACGCACCACTGGCATGCGGCACATAAAGTTAAATTGGCATTCGCGCTCAATATTTGTATAGATTGGCACGTTATGAAATTTGAATAAGATTCCAAATTATGAGTATTTTTCTCTTTATAAATTAAAAGTAGGAAATTAATGCAGCTCCTCCGTTGTTAGGTGGGCATTATCGCCCAGCTGGACAGGTGTAACCAACTCCATAATATATAACAGGGGTAATCCGTGAATCTTTTACAGGTATGTTACTCTCTCCACTACACTCCTACACGTTAAGATCCCGACATCCACACCTTTTCGCCGAAACGAAAGGATTGCTTAACTCTAGAAATAGTATGACGACGATAGTATTTACGTTAAATAATGGTGTTTCTACCACATTTCTAGCTACATACAATTTTGAAATAAATTTAATATAGAAAAAAAGCCGTAGAACCTATTCTTGAACTAAACGGCGACTTCTGTTTATCGAGGCGAAAACCGGGGCAATGAAATACCAATTAGCAATCTGGTTTGAAGTGTGGTGGGATAGACATAGATCTGACTTAGTGTACTCGTATTATACTATTACCTATTCTATCCTCATTCTACGTTAGTTTATTTAACTTTCTTGAAACACCTTAAACTAGTGTTTAAAGTGTAAACTTAATGGTATTTTCTGCCAGTCAACCCTGGGCGATGGCGATATAATGTGGTAGGCTTCTGAATCAAAACAGTAAACTGCATAATGCCTATATCTGGGAAACTTCTTCGATGATGACAAAAACGCGCAGAAAACAGAATTGTTTTCTAAGAAGTAGGAATCTACAGACGTATCTAATGACTTTCAGCGAAGATGCTAAGTTATTTGAAATACGTCAGTAGGTACCTTCAATCTTATATCAGTGTTTATATAAAATATTCAGCAATTTATCTTCATTTCCTTTGTTCCAGTGTTCAAATCCCAGACCTCCTTATCAACGGACTCGGGGCTGTGCACGGAGCGCGGTCTTCGGCGGACTCATATCGAGCTTATCAAACCCCCGGGGAAACGCATCGGACTTAAACTGGCAGGTATGTACCTATTTGGAGTATCGTTTACGTTACGAACTCGTATTTGATCCATTTCTCATTGTACTAGAAGTATATGGAGTACTCGCGTAACTCTACGGTTTATTTCGCAGTCGTGAATAGTTGATGATAAATAATGATTAGTTTTGTTCTAGGTGTAGGTGTTTATTTAGTTGTATTTTTGTGTATTTGAGACTATTGTTCAGGATGCAATCTCAATGTCGATATTGATGTAGAAAACGGCATTAAGTACTAAAATAAATCTGAGTGATAATGATTATGAAATGTTGTTATGGGTGTTCATAAACTTGTCAGTGTGTAGCATCCACGATCAGCGAGTCCTCGAGTCGGATTACTATTGTAAAAACCGTTATAATAATCCCGAAATAAAAACAACCTTTCCTCCTTTTGGATTTGATTGGACGAATTAGAGGCTAGTGTCCCCAGAGATAGGAAAATTTTAGATACTTCTGACAAAGAAAGAAAACCAAAAACAAAGAGAATTTCCTCATTACATCCAATTTTATTGTACTAACGACACAAATTCAGAAAATTAGGTAAATTAGAGAAATTACCGGCATTTTCGTAATTATCCACGAAATGATAAACGCTAAACAATCGTATTACGTTTGGTTAAATCGAATAAGGAATTGTAAGATGGAAAACAGAAATGAAAAGTAATTAGAGATTGTCGGGAGGACGGGAATATTTGTGTCTCTGGTTACAAGTGCTGGTTAATTAAGAGTTTGCGGTGGTAATTGGAGCAAGACTGCAGAAGATAAAAGCTAATCGCTTGATTTCTTTTCTTCAACTTTGTTGTGAAGATAGGATCATATACATACTATACATATTCTCAAATTATATAATAATTTTCGTTGTCAAGTGATTTAATTTACATTGGATACCTTTTGGATTTGTGTACGTGCCAAAACTCTTCGTCATTGGAGTCTCGTTGCACCACCTCAACTGAGTCTGTCCAAATTAGTCCTCGGGGGTACAAGCACATCTGTGGCCGACCACAGCTAGGACTCTAAACTCATCTAGCATTGATTACAGATAACCATGCGCAGCAATATCCCCTGATAGACTGTATGCTCGTTTACTTCTTCTTTATTATAAAGATAAAATATCCTCCCAAATATACAATTTAATTTTTAATCTTCAAATTTTCAGGCACATAAAAACAAAAACTTGAATACTTAATAAATATCTATCTCTCTAATACCTTTAACCGAGCAATTCTTGTATATATTTTTATATCAACGATCTCGGAAAGAGCTCCAACGATTTTCTTGAAATTTTGTAATTGGTTTCGGGGGTGAAAAATCGATCTAGCTAGGTTTTATTTTCAGAAAATGTCATTAAAAAAATATATACGGCCGAATTAAGAAAACCTCCGCCTTTTATGAAGTCGGTTAAAAAGCACCGAGCAAAGCTCGGTCATCCAGGTACTAACTAATAAGTAAAGAAGTAATCTATCTCTTACAGATTCCATTTATTAAACAAAATGATGGTTGTCCATGAACTGAATATATTAATTGCTTCCTACAAATATATTAATTTATTCACAGACGCTCTTAACCCTAATACTAAATTCCATATTAATCCGTGGCTTTGCTGAGGCATGCTTGATGGACAAGTAAAATATTTTCTCATTTATTACGGTACTATTACTTCTCACGCTGCCACTCAATGCAAACAACTTTCGGCCTTATTCCGTCGTAATATGATTTATACCTCGCGTCTTCGTGACACGAAATAATAACTGGTTAGAATAATATGTTGTCTGCTAAAATGCATCATGTTTCGCTGCCAACAGCAACGTTGAAAAATGAACTCTAGTTCAAAATAATAGTTACCAATCTCGCTTATGGGATCCATCTGTCATGTCATAACGCCATATTCTGCTCTCGGCTTAATGTACTGCCGATGTGACGGTGTGGTTGAGCGAGCTATATGTTTAGTCGTTATGTTATTTTCTGAGTCCAAATTGCATTTTCTATGTGTTGGTTATGTTTTTATTTTTTTGTTTTTTTACGCAACTGCGCCAGAAGGAGGGTAAAAAATAAATTGCCAGGTTCACATACACGCCAAGTACAGATTAGAGGGTGCAAGTATCGTCAACCCACGACTGTTCTGCTGCTGGACATGTGTCTCCTCACAGAATGTGAAGGATCAGGTCATAGTCCAACGCACTGGTTGCCTCATGATGTTATCCTCCACCGTTAAAGCGAGTTCTATTTAATTTCTAATACGCACATAACTGTAAAAAAGTACAGGTTTCGAATTTTGGACTTCCCATAAGCAGGCGAGTTTCAACCACTAGCCCATCAGTGCCTTTTAGACTATCACTGTCATTGACAGTATATTAATCAAAGTCATTATCAATCAAATTAATGTATCGAATACGGAGACTACTTCACAAAGCCAACTTGTATCTATCAGTTTTTTTCCTTTTAGTTTAGAAATATAGCCGAAACCAACAAAATAGATACAACATGTATATCCTATAAATCGCTGAGGTCACATAAATTACGGACCGCACCTAACCCACTATTTTCAAAACATAACGCCATTGTTATTGCTTGCACAGATAACGGTTTGTGTCAACCGGTAAGTTATTAATCGCTATAAAGGTGTTTTGTTCTATCCAATGTTTTGTATGGCATAAAGTTCATATACTATTTAGGTCCCTTAAGAGCTAACGATTAAATTCTTTCTTATTTTTAGACCTACAGGCTAAAAATTGTGCGTTATCTATCTTATATTTTTAATAATTAAAAATTTATACGACTCTGATGATTGAAGTTCAAAACTTATTTCTAGGTTTCTTCGTGTAAATAAAACGCTTTAAAAATTGTGATATTGGGTACAGGTCTCCTCTCAGAATCAGAAGAGCTTAGGCCATTACATACTATTATAAAAAGACGTTTAATAAACCTCTAAGAACTTCTTAGGTTACCTAATCTCAGACATAATTCTTCAGGATATTTTTCTGAACCCTTTATGTGTGTAATAATTAATGAATGATCACACGCTTTAGCGCTGCATTACTCTAAATGTCTTATACATAAATCACTCCAATAAATCGGTTCCTGAGATGTGAACCTTAGTCCCCCAGTCTAAGCAAAATCCCACAATTATCAAACTTAAATGTGTACTCTACAAATGAACATTGCAACGCCACAAAGCTACATATAAATCGCTTGAGCTACATTAATTTGGTTCCGCAACATTCCTCTGTTCTGTGCGATTTTGAAAACCGTATCGGACGTATGAACTCTGCACCTGGTATTTAAATTAGTTTAATTTCGCGTAGACGTGTCCCGGGGTAGAGGAACCTGGAGTTTTAAACCACCTTTTGATATATGGCAGAGATATTGTGGTTTTTGTTATTTTGAACTGGAATGAAAATTGTAACAAATAAATTATTATACGAAAAACTGAAGAGAATAAGGAAGTATTACATTAACGAAACTACATAGTAAGTATATTAAAATAGAAATAAACAGGTTTGTTACATTATTATGATTGTTGTTTGTCCCCGTGTGTTGTTGGTTTTAGTTTAATTAAAAAAAATATAAAAATATACCCAAGAAAATAACTTAATGACGATATGGGTTGGAGTCCTGGACCACACATTTAATCTTTTAATCACTTTTTTACGAAATGTTTATTAATTCTTTCCATTTTTGTCCTACGGGGCACGTGCCCAATCTGAATGAATTTCTGTCTTGTTCTGCAGACAAAAAAACACACAACCCAACTATTATTTAAATTGCAATCTAGATCCACAATCGATCTGAATTTAATTATGAAAAAAAGACGAACCACCCCCTCTTTCCATCGAGTTTACACGAGCCACGAATTTCTTCCCCTGCAGGGTTAATCCGGGCCAAATTTACATATTTATTGGACGAGGACAGATGCGGTGTCTAATCGATAACTGCCAACTTTTGGGACGATTATGCATACCCGCCGATTTTCTTTTAGTGTTGATTTAAATAGTTTCTATTAATATATTATACTATGTATTTGTATCAGTTGTTATAGTTAAGTAAGTTGCGATAGAATTTATACTGCTATAAGGTGATTAAAATTTTAATTTATTATACTTAGTGCCGCCTGACGGCCAGGGTAGTAACTTATAAGATAGACTTAATAAACCTAAGATAACGTTATAGTCCCACTTGAGGTCGGCCACAGACCCCTTAGGACTCAGTTAACCCCCGGCGATAGGCCTTACCACACTAACAAACAACAACAATGTGCTTCATCAACTAAAATTAAATTTCACTGTATTTTTCTCGACCACATAATAAACACATGTAAATTCACATGCGCATGTACGACCAAGTTTATCCACGGCGATGGAACTACGAACTATGGCGGAAATTTAAACAGACTGTTCGCACATGTTCTTAATTAACTACATTTTGGGCCAACTTCGTCTAAATTGTTACCTGCACTGCCCTTAGTAACTAGTTCGTTGTTGATTTAAGACCAGACGTTTAAGTAAGGCTTTAATTAAGTTGCACGGGCAAAGTACGTGATGTTGCGAGTATATTTGTCCGTTTGTTACTTGTTTACGGCGAAACTGCTTAACATCTTGGAAGAATTTGGATGACTGAAAAAGGGTTAAGTTAGTATAATTTCAGCCAAATAGTTTTATTTTTTACCAAATATACTTATAGTCAACAGGGTGATGAGTAATCACTATCGCGAAAGAAGATCTGTAATTACAAGAACTCCAAATGGAATTATACCCAAATCATGTCAAAATATAGGAAGATCAAATATTGCTGTGATGAAATTTAAGTAGAAAACTTAAATAATCAATTTTATGGTAAGTTGTCGCTGACAGCCAAGGTCCCAGTCTCGAACAGTTCTAGTGATAGGCTAAGTTGGAAAATCTCGTATAAGACTCAGTCTACCACTCCCTTCATACCAAAACGGCAGCGCAAAAAACTGATGTTATTAGATACAGACAAGTGTGGCGCTATTGCTTCCGAAGTCGATTGGAGTGTAAAATCTCTAAGTTTTTAATTCAAATGGAGACTACTAGTCAAGTACCAAAGTATATAAATTGAACACCTCATAATAATCAATCTGGGTATTAAAACTGCTAACTCCATAACATATAGGTACTCTATAATCATAAATTCATTCCCCAAACACTTTGTACGAAAAGCTTTAACCTGCCATCCAGTACACTCGCGCGCTTAACTCATAACATTTTCGAATAAAATTATTAACGAAGCTCAGTTACGGAGGCGTGGATGGATTTAAAGCGTCAATTAGTAAGCCACCGCTAGGGGGAGCTAAATTTGTACGCCGGAGGTGGTAAAAATAGTTGCATGTGTGCACTGATGTAGACGGATGTCGCTGGAAACGGCAAGTTTTTTTGTTACTTAATTTTAAAACTGACATGTTGCAATGATTTGCACTGCCGTTCGGTATTTATGGAGTGTCGTCAAGTTTTGGTTGGTGTTGTTTTTTAGGTTTATATTTGGTGCCTGTTAGTCAAAAAGTATTAATTAAAAGCTTTAGCAAATATTTTCAAAGCCGAAATTTATCGTCGCTTAGAATTTCAGTCTAAATAATTTCAGATTTATTCAAGGGTAGTCCGTACATACAGAGAGATTGCTTATATACGTTATTGGGATCTTTTGTTTCTACGAGATTGGTGAAAGAGTGTATTATTTCACAATCGCGTTAACCATGCTATATACGGGTATAATATTTTTAATCCTTGCAATTTTCGTACTTAAATTATATAAATAAACGTAAGCGTAAACGCGTATCGTGTTCATATTACAGTATTTGTTTTTCTAAGTATCTTTTAATCCAGAGCGACTAGAAGAGAATAACTAAGAATTCGTCTTTATGCCTTATTTATGATAATCTAGAAATTTATAAATATTTAAGTGAGCACTAAAAGGTTTGGCTGTATATCAGATTTTTTAAATAAATGAATTGGCATACGTTTTTTTATACTGAGTATATTAAAAATGTGTCTATTATACCGAACTTCCATGACATTCTATTTTAGAAGTATGTTACACATTGATAAGTGTGATAGGGATTTATTTTCGTCACTAAAACATAACTTTATAAATATCATACATTGAGAACCTATTGTTTTGCAGACTGCGGAATGTATTAAATTACGCGTCAAATTTAATAAACATACCCTAACTTAAAACGTATGTCACATCCAGTCACACTTCATCCGTACCCACTAACACGACACAGCTGTCGAGATGTTTCTAGTTGGGCTCGGAACTGAGGTTCGCGAGAAAAATACACTCGCACTCGCGTGCCGAAGTGCCCGCAATGTTATTGCAAGCAGACCGTTTAACGATGTTTAGCGTAGCACTTTCGCGCGTAGCTGTACTTTCGTGGTGTGATTTTTCAGCATTTTATATTCAAACTAGTTCTGTTTGGTTTTAAAGGGCTTCCTGAAGGAGAAAGGTTTTGAGCTATCGTGTATGTTTTTATGTTTGGCGATTATCGCAATTGAAATACTGTCGTTTACGTAAACTCACGTATGCTTAAGACTGAAAATATTTTAAGCCTTGAAAGTCTTCAAATCCGAAAATGCATTTGACACTATATAATTTAATTCAGTTTAAAACTGTCAAACTTCAAAAATAATCTAAGCACACGAGGTATTCGATATTTATATTAATATACAGCGTAGTGAAACTTACAAAAGTGTTTAGAAATCTATTCTGGAGAAATAACGTTTTAATATATTATTTAATAATATTTTCAATTTTACAGAGTATGGAATAATTATATAATATTATATTAAATATGTGTCGTACATGACAGCGTGAGAATATAAAATAATTAAAACCTTCGTTTAAGAGTTAACTTTAAATTATAAAAGTTGTTTTAGGTATTGTTACAATTTACTTGCTAACAATGTAAAATTATTTTCTGTGCTGCAAAACTGTTGAGTAGTTAAAAACTGGTACACAGTCGAGACGTGTTTTAAAAAGGTTCCCGAGGTAAAATAAACTGGTTCCCGGATAGTGGCTGGTTAGTGTAAGGCAATTTCAGCAACCCCGTTGTAATAATTATTAGGGCGAGCGAAGCGAGTCCTCTATAATTCGAAAATCTTGCAAGCTTTTCATCCCTTTTTTGAAAAAACTACAGGGCTTATAAATTTGAAACTTAACATAGTTACTTAAGGTCATGTCTAGATTGGCCCAACACGATTGAAATAAGGTTTTGTACACAAAAAAAAAACACTTTTTTATCAAATTTAAATTTAGTGTAACATTGATGGCTGTATGACTTGGATTATTTTTGTTTAAATAATGGCAGAATAAAAAAAACGTCATGATGAATGCAGACATTTGTGACATAATGATGTCAATCAAAAATATGAAAATGCTAACGTTTCACCGAGGTTTCACCGGTGTATTTTAAAAGCGTTTTGTTTCAAGTTTTTCTTTGTTTTATAATATAGGAGTAGCCGACGAGCATACAGTCCATATGATGGTAAGTGGCTACTGCCGCCCATGGACATCTGTAATTAACAGAGGTCGGCCACAGAAGCGCCGCTCCCCTGAGGACTAAACTGGAACGTCTCAGATAAGTTTTTTTTAATAATATATGAGTAGCAGACGAGCATGTAGTCCACCTGTAGTAAGTGGCTACAGCCGTCCATGGACATCTGCAATCAAACCCAGATAGGATTACATATTCCTACCTGAGGTTGGCCACAGACGCGCCGTTACCCCTAGACTAAACTGAACTAAGCTGGAACGCCTCGAAAAACCATGTTTCCCTTACCACACTTTTCGAACCAGAACACAGCGCTGCTGTTATGACTAGTGTGGCGGTGGTGCCGCCGGAGTCGAACCACATAGGGTTCTACCACCTTAATTTAAACTATCCGTCCGATTTATTTAGTGTCAAAGAAAAAGTTAATCTATTTACAATATGCGTACCGAAAATGTATCTAATTAATTACTATTAATCCATTCATATAAAATTTACGTATTATCGTATGGTAGGTACATCAATATAGCTCTGACAACTAAGTATAGTATAGCCATATCTTTATGAATTGTATTCTCCAGGTTATACTGGTGTACTTATAGACTGTAGTACTGTAAAGTTTCATTCAAATCCGATTAATATAAGGCACAAACATCCATCCATACTTACAAACTTTCGCCTTTATAATATTCGTTGGATATTATAAATGTTTTGACACAGTGCAGTTTCAAAAACTCCACATATCCGATTAATCTAAGTTTTTGTTTACAGTGGGAAATTATAAAACAATCAAATAAAAAAAAACTTAGCGACTGATAATGACATACTGTTTTAATAACTTGCGCGACTACATTACTAAGTGAGCGACTGGAAATATAGAGAGGCAACTTTAGTATTAAGATAGATTAGGTTTTTGTAATTGAATTGGTTAGGTTAGGTTGGAACATATAAGACAATATAAAACGAAGCGAGCAGGGCGCGACAGCGCCCAGCGAGCGGGTGGGCCCGATCTGTATGAATTTAGACCTTACCTTTATTCATGATCAATGACATGAGCACACAATATTCTACTTATTATAGTATTTTTCAAAGTGATTTTTGTATTCGAAACACTTCATTTAAAATAAAATGCTGCTCAGTATAAAAAAAAAAACATTTGCTAAATATTAAATAAAACGCAGGACGTAATGTTTACACTTAGAAAAATATTAGGACGCTCAAATTAATGTTTGTAAGTTGCTGTTCTGTTGATTTCTCGTCACTCGCAGCCAGTTGCTCCGTTAGTAATACTATAACCAAAATTCATTATTTTTGTCATGTCAAAACTTTTATTTGCAGTCACTCGTTTAAATACTACCCGTTTAGAATCCATCCGCAAATTTCATTTCCATCGTCAAAAAATACTTTGTTTGTGACAAAAAGCCCAGTGACAAATTTACAATTTAGCGACTATCACATTGTGTTTTACGGAAATTCGTTCCTGTATTCTATAGAATTGGTTATGTTAGGTAGAAACATAAAAGAAAATACAAAACTAATTGAGCAGGCCACACACATAATTCATTAATTTAATTCATAATTTAATAGTTAATTTAACAATTGATAAAAATGTTATTTAATAGAATTAATTAGTAGCTCATTCGCAGCTTTACGGAATGTATCCCTCGGAGCTTTAGTAAATTAAAGAAGTCGTGGTGAATTCAACATTCACTGATAAATGACCCAAATCGACATGAAGAGAATAATAAAGGTCATTCACCATCTTGTTGATTGGTAACAGACCCCAGATTAGCTTATAATGTACTGCGTTTCAGACATCCACAATAGCTTATACCCATATATACTTAAAAAATATATTTTTGCAAATCAGACGCAATAATTTTATAAGTATGGTGGAGTTTAAATTCAAGAGTAAAAAGATACCAAGGATAAATCGCAAACAAATTACAATCCCAAAAATTGGATCTAAGTTATCCACCACAAGCATTTAAAGTGGTTCTGGTTCTGGATCAAAGGTAGCTTTGCTCTTCATAGGTCTTCTGACGAAAGGTAGATTTAATAATTTATTGTTAATTAATAAGTGACCACATCATCTTTGATATAGGATCTTAAACTGAATATACCATTCACGATTCACGCGAGCCCTTATAAAGCTGCGCTTTTTGCTAGTAAATATAGTATGTGAGTATATAAATGCACTGTAAAGCGGTTAATTTTTTTTATGCCTATACATAAAAAAATTAACCGCTTTACAGTGCATCCGCGCCAAACTATTAATTCACTCCGAATATGGAAAGGAATCGCGTCGCAATAGCAAATTGTGGATATCAGCGGGACGAAGACAGCGCGGGAACCCCCCGGCACCCCTTTTTTATAATATAAGAGTAGCAGACGAGCATGCAGTCCACCTGATGGTAAGTGGCTACTGCCGCCCATGGACATCTGTAATCAACCCCAGATAGGATTAGATATTCCTACCTGAGGTCGGCCACAGATGCGCCGCTACCCCTGAGGACTAAGCTGGAACGCTTCGGAAAAGTCTGTCTCCCTTACCACACCCTTCAAACCGAAACACAGCAGCGCTTAACACTGCTGTTATTAGGTAGAAATAGGTGTGGCGGTGGTGCCGCCGGAGTCGAACCACAAAGGGTTCTACCACCTTTAACCCCTTTACCCCTGTCCGCTGCCCGCTCTTGCCCACGGGCACATAGCTGTGTTAGTGCGCACTTATGTTGCTACGGAGTATAGTGTTTGACCGCATTGGCTCTCTGACTGACACCTGCGCGCATTAACTTCAGAGCGGACTTGAAGTATGGCGCGGACTATACTATAGTGTGTTACCCGTATCACACTTCTCAAACCACATTTGGGAAGTGTTATACTGGTGCGGCCGCTGCAAGGCAGTCACAAGTTACGCACACCAAGACATATTTAAACACGTGGCCCTTAGGCCGGAAGTCGACCTTTGCATGACCTTAAAATTATGTAAAATCATTTGAATCTTGGGGTTGCACCTGATTTTTTTTATACACATCGATGCTTTATCTGTCATACATTTTAATAACAGGAACGTAAAAATTGTATTACAGAATTAAAATTGGTGATTTACAACACAATACAATAAAATTCGCGGAACAATGTTCTGTTTGTTACCCATCAGCTTTTAGATAGTTCTAGAATGTTTTTTGCAAAACGTTTCCAACTTAATCGAGAGTCGGTTTTCTGGACCGCTGAGTTTTGATGGAAAGGATTGTTTGTGTTCGATCTCTATTGTATTTTATTTTTCGAACCTTTGTATTGTCCTTTTATTGGTAGATTTTCCATAACTGCATAGAGGGTGCATTGTGCGCGAATTATAAGGTAGAGACTAACTTTTTGGCTGTGTCATATTTAATTTTTCTAACAACCAGTTAGCAGTACTAAATTTTTATACGCCTTCATGATAATGAGCAAGAGGACATTAGAGCAATTTAGTACATTTTTTTTATTTTTCAGTAATTTACAAATATAATCCTTTATATATAAGTTCTCTTGAAAAAGATCTCAACAGTGTGTTAAATCTATCAATTTACTCTTGGCTGAAGCAGTTGAATATGAACAGAAACCCCTTACTATGAAGGAAGACATTTGCCCATCAGTGGGGCAGTAATGAGTTGATGATAAAATTAAAACTTTAAATTTGAAATTTAGCACTTAGAATTTATGGATTTAAAAAAGATGAGCACTCAAGATACGAATAAAATTCTGAAAATTTGGATAAATTTTCAGAAATATTTTCTTAGCGCTTCGCGGCGCTAGGGAATCCTAGCAAAGTTAAATAGGTTATAAAAGTTTGTTTACTAATTTCAAGAGATTAAAAGCTGAATTCAAGGAAACTTCCAATTACGAATCTTGTGGAAAGTTATTTTTTCTAAGTTTGAAGTCTTAGGACTTGTCGAGTTAAATATATACTTAGCAAAGATGTAATTGAATGAAACTTTTGTCTTTGACTCTTAAGGCCAACAAGGAATTAAATTAACTTCTGCGTGACAAAAGGACGGATTAAGAATTATGATTAAAAGTTGATTCAGTTGCGTTTAAGGATGGTAGAACCATTTTTGGACGCATCACTGCTATACAGTGTTAAGTACACTGTCTTATAATGTTTCTGCCTTATAATGGCAACGTTAAGTTCTGTTCTGCTTTAAAGGTGAGGTAAAGATGGGTGCCAAGACAACAAAGGGGATAATGCTAAAGATGATATATTGATGATGACCCAATTCACATTTTATTTGGAAGATTTAAATGGTCACGGTAATGCATTGTTCTTTTTGATACAAACACACTAAATTCGGTTCGAAGGATAGCGCGATTAATATGCCTAGTGCCTAATATGACTTGAAATAAAAGAACAGAATGTAATGTAGTTTATTTTAATACGTTCGACTATAAGTTATTCGCGGGCGTCCTTCTACGTCTCTCACCGAGTGAGTCTGGGTCCCACAGGGCGCCACTCCCCAACTCCATTTCGGCTGAGACACGCGCCCGTTGCCCGTGTACGTATCGCCTGCACATTACGACGAAAAATCCTAACTAATATTATAAATGCTAAGGGGAATATGTTTGTTACACTTTCACGCTTAACTACAAAACCAATTGTCATGAGATTTTGTACAAACGTTGTCAGGGATTCAGAAAGGCAAAAGGTAAATTTTATTCCGAAAAGTACCGTACCAGAGTGAAAGATAAAAACCTTTGACCGCGAGTGAAGCAGCAGATGGAAGCTAGTAATAGCTATTAATAATAGCTTCCATCTACTGCTTATATAAAATTTGTGTATGAATATATTACACAAATTATACTTTATTGAAGAAATAATAACATTATTAAGTTATTGTCTATGTTATCAATTAACTATTGTACATTATTACTATTAAAATTTCAACCGAACCAACGATGTCAATCTTTGGTAGGAAAACAATAGATAGATTGAGTATTAATAACAGGCGTATATCAAAGCACACTCTGCAAGTAAAATACCAAAACGCACTAAAATTATTCTATAGAAGGCCATAAAACTTCATACCAGCTTAGAAATTCCGATACACATTGATAGGTAATTCAATCTATATCAAATATCTAACCCCTCATAAAGGGCTAAGGGATGCGGCCTCACAAGACAGGTATGTGCAAAGGTGCCTATGATTTACAGTATTTTCAAAATCGATGGCCCTTTACAGACTTGTTACTGTATTTATTAGGGGAAGGCTAAGAATAAACTTTCAGGTGACGTCACATGAAAACGATAGGTTCAATGACCTTTAAATTGTTTTATATTTAGAAGCTGTCGAGAAAAATAACTTCGCAAACCTAATGTCATACCATAAAAAATACATTTACCTTTTATACAATCTCTGAATCATGGTTGAGGACCATTTACTACCGCCATATATCCTATCTTATAAACTAATCATCAATTTACATCATATCACCATCATCACCACATTTTGTCCGATCATCCACGCGATTAATAACTCAATACTCATTTATTACCGTGTCTATTTTTACGACCGTGTAATAAAAATACGATGCGATTTTCAAAAGACAATTTAGTCGCAAGTCTGAACATTATAGTTGGGATAGTGATGTAACGATCCATCATACGCTCCCAAAGGACCGGGCCTCAGACGCTTAGATTCGATGATTACGATAACGCTAACTAAATTGTTTTTGCTATTTCTACTTCGATTTACTTTTTTACCTGAATGTCACAGAAAAAGGATTGTGTTTCATGAATGTATGTACTCGTATGTATGTATTTCTTCTTTGTCCTTTAGTACGCTTGGAGCTTAAAAGGCTTGTTGGTTTTTGACATTTAAGATGTCTCTGGATGATTTCTAATATCAAATTAATGAATACTTTAAATCAAATAGATGTAGCGTAAGCAGTTGCAATTAAACCATGTTAATTCTTTGTAAACGAATTTTAATTAAGGTTTTATATCCCAACTACACAGGCTGTATTTTTGTGGGCCTTCATGGTAAGATCCGAAACTATGAAAAATAACTAAAATGTTATAAGGAGTTACGAGTTTCATTTTGATAAAAACTAAAACTGCATCATTGGATATTTTTAAAATCTATTTCCCTAGCCAGGAATCGAATGAGGTAATTTTGAAAAAAATGTTACCCAAGTTTTTGATTAACATACACTACTAAAAGCAATCACTTGTAACTTTATATAATCAAATGTAACTTTACTTATACGTAAAATATAACTATTTGCCTACAACTATGTCCCATGCCCGTATTCGAACCAAACCGAGCCTATTCAAACAGTCAACAGCATCTTCAAATATTTAACTGGAGAATTGCGAACTTCGCAGCGCTAATTAAATTGGACATTAGCGAGTACCTACAGGGATGTTCGTTCTTATTACACTAAACAGTCTTGTCACTAATATATTTTGAAAGATCAAAGTGTTTTGTTCGAGTGGAATATCATTTTACAACGGTAGAAGTCCCAAGCAATTACTCTGGGTATTTTCGGATATAAAACTATAGAATTAGACATTAGCGAGACACGGCAAGGCAAGGATACACGTTTATACCAAAACCAAAATATTTTTACTTATGTATTTTGTAAAATCTTTGTTTTTCTTTAAGTAACAATTTACAACGATAAGGGTCCAAAACAATCACATTGAGGCTATTTCAAATATTTAACTGGAGAACTGCGAACTTCTTAGCGCTAATTAAATTGGACATTAAGATTCTTGCAGGGATGCTCTTTGTTTGGAAATAAAATGTATTATTTCGGGTATTATTTGATGTTTAAGTGATATAATATCTTTTACAAATGGTAGGGGTTAAAAGTCACACACAGCTCCAAATATTTAAATATATTATAGCTAAATATATTGGATGTAAGAGATTTATCTTGCAGGGGTGTTCGTTTTTATTGGGCTAAGGTATTTTGGTAATATATTTTGAAAGGTCAGTGTGTTTAAGTGAAATATCAGTTTGCAATGCTGGTATGTCAGAGGTCTTATGGACGGATGAAAAAAAATGCAATAAGTGTTAGCCACTAACCTCCAACCACTTATCTAATGCGAATAAACACCAAAGTGGACTATGCTTCAGTTCTACACCAGTTTATGAAGAGACTTTGAAGGTGGTACAACCCATTGTGGTTCGACTCTGGCGGCACTACCGCTACACCTATTTCTATAAGGCTATAATAGCAGTGTTAAGCGCTGGTGTGTTCTGGTTTGAAAGGTGTGGTAAGGGAGACATACTTTTCGGAGGCGTTCCAGCTTAGTCCTTAGGAGTAGTGGCGCATTTGTGGCTGACCTCCGGTACGAATAACTGTTCCTATCTAGAGTCGATTACAGATGTCCACGGGCGGCAGTAGCCACTTACCATCAGGTGCACTGCAAGCTCGTTTGCTACTCCATAATAAAAAATAATAAAAAGACTTGTACCCAGCGATAGGACAAAACACAATATTTTAATTAAAATTTAAATGCAACGGAATTTCGCACCACAACATCGAATTATACCATATTCGCTACTATGTATGCTTAGCAACTACCATTATTTCAACCTGAATTAGCAGCTTAATAGCAACGTTGCTAATTAAATTGGACATTAGCCTATTATCCTCGGGATGCGTCTGTTTTCATCAACCAAACGTCATTGATGATTATACGTTTGGAAAGATCAAAGTGCAAAGCTAATAGTATTAGTATATGCGAATGTTTGTTTGTTATGGTTTGTGTTTTATAGAAACAGGAACCTAAACTGGCAATTCATATGATTTATACGTGTTGAGAAAAAACATAATTCAAAGATTTTGAAGGTGGTAGAACCCTTTGTGGTTCGACTCCGGCGGCACCACCGCCACACCTATTTCTACCTAATAACAGCAGTGTTAGGCGCTGCTGTGTTCCGTTTTGAAGGGTTGGTAACGGAGACAGACTTTTCCGAGGCGTTCCAGCTTAGTCCTCAGGGGCAGCGGTCCTATCTGGGGTTAATTACAGATGTCCATGGGCGGCAGTAGCCACTTACCATCAGGTGGACTGCATGCTGGTCTGCTACTCCTACTATAATAAAAAATGTCTAATTTAATGATGACCAAAAGTACAAACTTAAACATTTTTAGAAGGAGTTCAGATAAGGTGAGGTGAATGACCTTAAGAACTAAGATAAAATGCCTGAGATAAGCATACCTTACAGACTCCCTTGCCGCACCCTTCTTAGCTAACCGCTGTTATTAGGCAGAAATAGGTGTGGCGGTGGTACCTCTGAACTTAAATCATAAAGGGCTTTTCTCCCTTTTGTAAAATAAGGGCACCTGCAAAAGTTCTTTCCACTATTTATTAGAACAGCAACATACATCATATTATATTCAAAACCATCACTTGTTTGTAAGACGTCCCTCCGACCCCAAAACCTCATTCCCAACCGAAACTTGTCTCAAAACTCATCAGTCGTCTCAATTATCAGTTTCCGAGTTTTATTTGAGCAGACAATTAGTAACGAATTCGGCCTCTCGTCAAACGTAACTAGTTGCGGGCGTTTATTTAATTAGTTAATTGACTGTGTAGGCGGCCTTTTGTACTATAGCATCGTAACGTTTGTATTGTCATTGAAAAAGTATATAGGATCAGTACCCTTAGTATGAGTTATTACGTTTTTACAAAAATGACTGTTTTTTGTAAAAACGTTGTTTACGTATTTCCCATACATTTCCAATCAGTTCTGATAAAGTCCGCTAGGGGCGCTGATTGAAAATGTAACGGCAAATACGTAAACAAACAGAAAAACAGTATTTTTTATAAAAACGTAAAAACTCAAAGTAAGGGTACCTACAGTAAAAAAACAATGTAATAATAAAATTTAACGTTATATCTCCGATATTAAATTAGCGTTACGTAAGACGTAATATTAAATGTAGGAGTAAATACTCATTGAATGGTTGGAACTTTTTCTTAAAAAATATCGCGAATAATTGAAAATCACAAGGGATGCGTACAAATTAATGAATTGCTGTAAATAAGTTTCTATTGCTAAATCATTTGTTTCCTCTTATTTCTATCCTTACATCTTGTAAAAACTGTCATGTACTGCGTATATAACTCGACAGTAAAGAGTAAAGCTTTTCGTTTTTCTTATTCTTTAGTAATAGTCATATCACTTATGTAATTTCTGTGCTAATAGAAAGGCAGAGTCAGTCTAAACTGTGCCACTATTTGGATAGGCAACTCATACATATGTATAAGACATCAGACATACCCCTGTGAACCGCAAACATCCCCTAAACAGACACCCAATAAGATGCGGGTCACTTGTTTATCTCTACATCCTTCGCTATTTAGCTTTGAATTAAAGCTTCAAATTAAGAAATAATTTCAATTCCCGGGGTTCACTAATAATTACGCTAGTGAAGCAAAAAGCATAGCTGTTTACAAAATTTACTTGTTTTCATTTTTAGAAAAACGTTTTCGAAAGCTATGTGAAGTCTACCAATACGCACTTAAGCCAGCGCGGTGCAGAATGGCTTAATCCTTCTCATCCTGAGAGAAGACCCGTGCCCAGTAATGGGTTGATGATGATGATGATGAATTGATTTGATTCTTTTTAATAATACTATAACATATAATTAGGTAACACCATATTTTTTTGTACTTTCATGCATAATTAATTCCTAATATAACTTAAAAACAAATTTCTCCGCCTATGCATCGTTCGCAGCCCTACTTATTTTAAGTTTTATGGATACGACACAACACTCGTGCGAGAGATTGATCGAGCGCGGGAAAAATGAACGAGCCACGTTGCCTTCGGCGTGGCGTTTATTGTGCCTCTGCTCTATGACGAGCGACACGTGGTGTTTTGGTTTTTTATTTGTTTTACTATGAAATGTTTAATATTAAATCGGATTAATAAAACTATTCCGACTCAAATGGAAAAAAACGCACAAAATGAACGAGCCACGTTGCCTTCGGCGTGGCGTTTATTGTGCCTCTGCTCTAAGACGAGCGACACATGGTGTTTTGGTTTTTTATTTGTTTTACTATGAAGTGTTTAATATTAAATCGGATTAATAAAACTATTCCGACTCAAATGGAAAATAACGCACAAAATGAACGAGCCACGTTGCCTTCGGCGTGGCGTTTATTGTGCCCCTGCTCTTACACGACGAGTGATACATAGACACTGCGAGCTATTGACTTGTTTTATGTATGAACGTTTTATGTATGAGCTTACTAACGAAGGTACACTAAACTGACTAGTATATTGACTTAACTGGCCGATAATAAACAATTTGAACACATGCGCATATTTCAAACTTAGAGCACGCTTGGCCAATGACTAAGTTCTCGTAATGAAAAGTCTAATGTTATAATCCGCAAGGATTTCCAAATTTTCAAGTAAAACGGAACAAATATAATACAATGTTACTTTGACAAATCTTACATATTCAATTATGACATAATCGAATGAGTCAAATTTGGCATTATTTAAATTGTATTGGTGGTTTAAGTTCATCTTCTATTCAACACTATTGGGACACATCAGCTTATGCATTGTATGCAAAAAGCCCTTATAACACGCTTACTCGCAGTCCAATAAACCACACGCCGTTTGTGGATGTCGATACGACACATTGCTAGCCGTACGTCGTATTTGTCAATATGACACGACGCTGCGGTGCGGGAGACTGATCGAGCGCGGGAAAAATGAACGAGCCACGTTGCCTTCGGCGTGGCGTTTATTGTGCCTCTGCTCTATTATCACGTGTGATACACAGACACCACGTACGCTTTACGTGTTTTACAAGATATTTTGTAGAAATTAAATGTAGCTTATTATGCTTTGCTTAAACCGACGAGGCTAGGAGAGTGTACTCTACCTTATAATGCACTGTACTGTAAAATCAATAAGTATTTGTTGTGTCCATTACTTCTTTATGTATATTTTCAAATAACACAGGATTTTATATTATACACAAAGACATGATTAAATGAAAGTAAACAGGAAATTATTTTGTGAATTGACTATGTGTGGCATTTTTGCAACTACGATTCAATTCTTGTACACATATACCATTGCCTTATTTTAGGCCAGGGAAAATATTAAAATTAACGTGGTGTTGCTTTGGCAACCTTATTACTTAAATGAAGTTTTGAATTATTTTAAATTACATCAACGAAAAAAATACATTTTTTTGAGTACATTTTCATTCTACCACTCCGTGTGTCGTCCACATACGTACATTCTCACCGTCCCGAGAAACAAAGGTACATATAAATTTGCACTAATATTCCCAACGTCTATCATTGTTCAGGAAACATTATTAATGTGAACATTACTTCTTTTTTGTACATTTCCTGTACTTTTCTCGGGAACTATTTCTGCACACACGTTTTTGTGGTAACAATAATGTACGTGTTTTATTTAAGTCAGATGTGGTGTTGTATAGAAAATGTTATGTATTTTTAAGGTATTTTTAAATCAAAAGTAGGAAACAAGGAGTCAGTATAATGGAAAATGGTCTAAGTACAAATAAACATCTACGAGCTACTTGATAAAGAATTTAAATTCTCCCTGATGTCGGCAACAGGAGTGGAGTATTGAGGTATAATTTGGATTGCCTTGTCAATTTGTGCTTTTACACCCAGAGCACCAGCACTTAACACTGTAGTTATAAGGCATTTGGCAAATTGGTGGTGCCCCATTTGAGTCACGAAACATAAATAGAAATGTATGATATTTAATAATTTAAAGTGACATCTATTTCTATACAAGATTTGTTCTAAATGATACATGATTGTGTTTGAAAGATTACTTATTACGGCGTTCAGACAGCTGAATCCCTTAAGGTCGGGGTCAACAGAAATGTTCATTAATATCTTGATTGGGCGAAATTAATTAGAATGCGCCTCTATTATTTCTATTATGGACATAAAGGATCGATACTTGTGTTAGGTGGTCTAAGGGTGATGTATGCATAAGGACACCTGTGTTGGACCTTAAGGAACTTCTCTCATATTCAGAGTTAGTTACAGATGTCCAAGGGCGATATTAATCTCATATCATCAAGTGGACTACATAAATTTTGGTTTCTTAAGCTACATAAAGAAAAATAAATCTTTGATACTATGTGAAGAATCTATACTTTACTGGAATACTTTGTATGTCCCACTGCCGGTTGTGGGTCTTTTCTCACAATTGGGTTAGAAGCAAACCCTTGCAAGGTCTCTAAAGGTGAGGTAAAAATAATGTCAATTAATATTTATCAGCGAGTTTAGATAATAGTAATTACAGATTTTTTTTTATAATATACGAGTAGCAGACGAGCATGCAGTCTACTGCCGCCCATGGACATCTGTAATGAACCCCAGATAGAATTAGATAATACTACCTGAGGTCGGCTATAGATGCGCCGCTACTCCTGAGGAATAAGCCGGAACGCCTCGAAAACGTATGTCTCCCTTACCACACCCTTCAAAACGCAACACAGCAGCGCCTAACACTGCTGTTATTAGACAGAAATAGGTGTGGCGCTGGTGCCGCCGGAGTCTAACCACAGAGAGTTCTACCACCTTCAAAGCATTATAAGAAATGGTGTCTTAGATAAATTATTCAATGTTACATTCTCTCAGCTATTTTCTATGAGGTTATTGCTCGGATTGAACCAAAAAAAAACTCACTCATCCGTTATTACGCGTGATTATAACATTTTTGCGAATCATTGTTCGTAAGGGTGATACGGTGGTAGTCGAATGGATAATAATGTTATGAATGAATATCCGTGAGGTATTTATAAATATGTCTTTATTTCAAACATCTCCAATAATTTGTCTAGGAAATTTATTTTATTTGTATTTATTGTTATGAGGGGAAGACTTGAAAGGTAAAATCGTAAAGGTGTGATTTTCTATCTATGCTTACATTGTCTTCTATGTTTACTAATTTAACAACTCTGCTAATTCGAATTATATTTGTCACGTGGATGGGTATTATTTTAAATAAATTAATAATAATATTGCAATATCTAAATCAAATCTACGAATATTTTATGGAACCTTCTCAAAGATAACATCATTACAAATGGGACGATGTACGTAAAATTGGTAGGGAAATTGAAAATTCGTTTTCCACCTAATATTATTATATACGGCGTGTCAGAAGCGGAAACAAATTTATATTTGAGTGTTATTCTCGATTTCCTTATACAATTTCACACGGCAAGGAGTCAAAGGTCTCTTTACATTTACACGGGTCGGATACCATGATGCGTTGCGTCTCGTTTATTAGTAAATTATTATAAAAAAGCTTAAATCCAGCTATTTAAATGCATGCGATCGAAAAATGTTATCCTCCTCAGTCGGGTAAAAAAGCAGAGTGTAGAACAAAAACTATTTTACTAAACAATACGTAACATAACGTGGAAGTTATTGACAAAGATTATTTTAGACATGAAGTCTCCTGAAGTAGGCTTGCAATAGCTTGTAATGAAAACGAAGTAATGGTGATGTTTGAAGCTGGATACCTGTACTACTGTGTAACTAGTACACCGCTAGTGGCTAAATTTCATGCACCCATGGGTACGTTGCGCCGTCGATCACGATTTCCCCATTGGCTATTTGCCGTTGAATTTTGTCGAAAGACTAATAAACGATTTAAAAATCATACAACAACTTCTGGTCACTAAAGTTTTTTAACTTTGAGCGTCAAAGTTCACTAATTATTGTGGAAAGAGAGTACTGGAGTCCGCTTTATAGCTCTCCTTTGGAAAAACTCATGCCTAACAATAAAATGCAATAAATATCGAACTTATACTGTTCAAATTAATTTTGCGTCGATATCATAATTATAATTAGTATGCAATTATCTAAGAACACCCAAAATAATTAAGTTCCTTTTTATCACTGGGAGGAAGTAAATTCACTAAGATTTTATAACTAAGAGAACAATTTCGGTACATTTCTTACACTTTTAATATAATAAAGAGGAAAGCATACCTTCGTCACTTAAATGTAAATATTATTTTCAATTTCCTTTTACAATTTATTATGAGCAGCGACGCGTAAATTTGATTTTATCACAAGTAAAATAGTAGGAAGCAAGCTCTTAAATTTTATTATAATAGCCCAAAAACATAAATTACAATGGACTTTAATATTCCTTACAAAAGCAGTGTAGCGCTGCTATGTTCTTTTTTGACGGGTGTGGTAAAGGTAAGGTCCAAGAGACTTACCCCAGGGGTAACAATGGATTTATGACCGACCTCAGGTCTCCATAGTATTTGAAGTTGTTAATAGTATTTTAAAGCATGACAGTGACAACCAGCAGGAGCTTTCTGAGGTCCACTTTTACGTTAGTTTTAGCACCCTCTCCAACCGGTACCGTCCCTCTGAATCCAACGGTTTCTTATTGTTTTCTTCATAGTACACGTAGTTAAGCGACGATCTAATGTTCTAATGCCTAAACTTTACCACTCGAGGACTTTTCTTCCCCATCGGTGGCTTCGTTTGTAGTGATGCCGCTCGATATGCTACTATCGATATACTATCGATTGTTTATCGATAGTGTGGAAATAGTAGGCATATCGATAGTATCGATACTATCGATTGTATCGTTACTATATCCCAACTGATATAATCGAAGTCAATCATCGATAGTTCGGCATCACTATTCGTTTTCTACTTTTATTCCATAAATTAAATTGCTGAATCAGTCTCCAGAGGCGTTGTTGAATTAAATAACAAAATAATAGCGTACATTCCACTTTAGGTTACAATACTTTTTTGTTAATGTAAAGCAAGATAATGCGTATCCGTCAGTACGTGTTGGCACGCGCATTTGTCACCGGGGGTTATTTACAAAGGGTTGTGGACAGGTAGGGGATCATGGACCGTTATCTAAATTCAAAATACTAATAACGTACCATTGCATTTTGCAGGCCTAAAATAAATTGAAACAGGTAGGGGAAATGATGAGACTATTAAAAGTTGTAATAAAAAAGGTTTTAAGTTAAGCTATGACAACGGGCTATGAATGTGTGACGTATGTTACGTGATCGTAGGTCTATTTGACGATAACATTTTAGGCATGTAATTTTTAAAACACTTACATTTCCTTACATGAAGATTGTGGAACTATTCGCGGTTTGACTGCAAAGTCACTAAGAAAATAAATCACTATAAGAAAAAAATATTGTAACGGACAACTTGTAAGTGCTTCCGCAGGCCTAAACAAAGTAAATATATTTCATTTCATTAATATCATACCTATTACTAAATTCACTACAAAAGTTTTAGGAGTCGCCAATTTGATGGGTGTGTTAACATAAGAACCCATTAAACTTAATTCTCAGGGGTAGCAACACATTTGTGACCTCGACCCAATTCCAATCTTATTTGGACTTGATTAGGAATTTCCATGGACTGCAGTGACAACACAATCTTAGTTTTAAGACTGTTCGTTAGATATATAAATAAGCTACAGCTCCTTTTCCTGTCATGCATGTGTATGTTTGTACACGCGTCTGACCGGCACGCATGAATTAACTCACTGCAGTCTTCACAATACGTGTGTGCTTATGAACCGATAATGCAAATGATACGCGTTTGTGTGACACGCGCGTGCAGGCATCATCACGCAAGACAGGAAAAGCGCCCTTAAGTGCAAACTTTAGCTATTTTCCATAAATAAAAAAACTCTGAGGACTTTTAAGAATGCCTATAAAGTACCGTCATAAATTGATTCTAGTAAAAGGATATTTTATTAAGTAAACATTTTCTTAAAAACCTACACTCGACCAACCATTGTGTGTACGATGGCCACGCCGTAGTGATTTATCTTCTAGAGAAAATGGGACCACGACAGGTCTCTTATAGAGTACACAAATAACCTTACGAATCACAAATTGCTTCGGCACCGTATATCCTATTAATCTTACAGTCTTGTGTTTCGATTCTCGATCCCGGGACCCGGGATTATGGATAGTAATTGCAAGTGATTCGTAAGCTGGGATTATAAGTGTGACTTAAACATACTTAAAACATGGTGGATAAAAACATACTTTCTGAATCGTTACAATTTAGTAACATTTTGCGTAAAAATAGGTTCATTAATGTACTTACTGGTTATATTGTCTATATTTAAAATTTAGATCATTATATTTTTCTAGTTTTCTAGCGTTTACTTTATTTAAATAACAGTTTTAATTATAAATTGTTATATTCAAAATATCTATAATAAACATTCAATTATATTTCATTACTTTCTTTATTTTTTTCTGCTCACTATGTTTTTCTTAGTGGACGCCATTTTAGATTTGCTATCCATAATTTACTAAGACAGTACCGAAATTTAGTAATGCAGTATATTCTAATCTTAAATTATTAAGATTATACTTAAGCTAATATAGATGTGCGTTTACGAATGTTGTTAAGATTATTTGCTGCCATTAATTTCTGGCGCGTTGTATTTGAATTTGAAACAATTTACATGTTGCCAAAGTTTCAAACTTTGAATGTCTGTAGAAAATTCTATTCTAAGTACAACATCTCGGAGTTGTATTGTTATTATGAAGATTGTTAGTAATTGTTTGTTTAAATTCAGTCAAGTAAATTTCAATTTATGTTAACTTAACCTTTTGTTAGTGGAAGACTATGTTCCAATACATTCCAGTGCCATAGTTCTCCTAATACTAATTGTTCACGCAGTCTATGGTGTACATATTTATGTTTAGACTAATGTAACGAATACTACACAGTATGCAATTTAAATTTTGGTACACTGCTGGGCACAGGTTTCCTCAACGCAAAAGGGGCTTACCCATAGTCCACCGCGCTGGCCAAGTGCGAATTAGTAGACTTCACATGCCTTTAAGAACTGTCTTTTAAGAAATCTCAGGCGTGTAGTATAGGACTTTCATCGCAATATTTTTCTGAACGTTTAAGCAAGTGATCAATAATATCCAATACGTATATAGCTTTTTTAAAATCAGAGGTGTTTGACTGGGATTCAAACCTCGGATTGCGAGGCAAAGGTTCAACCATTAGGACACTTAACTTTAAGTTTACCAATAAATGATAATTCAATTAATATTTTGCTAATATTTTCCCTTACTTCCTCAAAGCCATTTTCATCAAATAGAATTTCTTATACTGAATGAGAGCTTAAAGCTATTTAATTAAAACCAACGTTTCCTTTGGCGATTACGATCCTTCGATATTCAAAAAATAATAATCCGTCCTAAACTACTCACTTATGAAGTTTTTAAAATGGACGAGTGATTGTGATCCTCTTATTAAAAAAATATGGGTTTTAGTGAAACACCGCATTTGATCGAATTAACTAAAAAATAAATCCTTACATAATTGCTACAAACGAAAATATCTGACGTAAGGTTCAATCGTAAAATAATATATTTTTAAAATTAAATTTCGACGATATATGATATATTAAAATGTTGGCGATTCAGGGAAAGACTACTTAATTACCTTATAGAATATTTTACTTTACGAAAACATATATTCAGACCTAATTAAGGTCGTTTAAATAAAATCAGTTCTGTAGCACCGGGAATTTCCTGGGAAGCTTCTAGAATCTCATATTAATGGGTATAAAAACCAAAGCTCTTATGAAATTCGATACTCATTGATGGGTAAAGTAAAACGCATTGCGATTGAAATAAAAAGAAATCGTCCGACCATCAATACTTCAGCACTATCATTATCATAAATATGTAATTTATCATGTCAGAAAGAAGATAGTTTGTGAAACGGGAGATTTTTCCAGTGACTGGGTGCTTATGGCGAAAAAATGGCGATGCGTTCGATCCAGGAAAGCAAAAATCATGATAAAATATTGCGATAATATTTTATGATAATAGTTCTATCGATACACACGCGACTAAAGTTTGTCACTGTCATTTTACCCTTTCGTTTTTATGTTAGGTTTTAAAAAATATAATGGATTACTCCTTCCTTCTCCTCTTCTTCTCCGTACTTCTCCAGAATTCATATTTTTTACATCTTCAAACACAGTGGCGCTTAACACTGCCATTGTTAGGCATACAAATATGTAAGTTTGGCGATAGTGCCTTGGAAGTCGAACCACTGTGGATTTTATCCGTGAATCGTCACCTTATGTTCCAATACATGGTCAGAGTTTTTCTTTGACACTGGGAGAAGCCTGAAGTACCAGTCTGTTACTCTAATGCGAATTAGCGCATTATCCGTGTCGAATGTTCTCAAACCTTTCATAAGGTGTTTGTCTAGGTTTAACAAATGCTACCCAATGGTAATAATATGGATGGTCGACTTAATGTACCCTTTTTTTTTTTTTTTTTTTTTTTTTTGTTGACGAGGGGGAAACCTTCAAAAGGTACCCGATGCCTTGGGAGCGACACAGGGTTATGTGGGACTCTTACCGCACTAAAACCCCCCCGGTGGCCGTCCTCAGCGCTGCGTAGAGGACTCCGGGATCTCCAAAGGAACGCAACCGGAGTCCTCTTAGCGCATTGCCCCGTCGGGCTCCGCCCAGGTGAGCTTATCGCTCACCGCACCGTCTGGTGCATACGACGGTATGCGACCACACATACCGCCGTCCTTCCCGGGGCCGTTGGCTGGGTGGTTCGAGCTCCCACTCTTGCCACCCACGACCCCAACCGAAGCATAATCAAAACAAATCAAACTCCTGATAATACTCGGCGTTGCTTAACTATGTAAATCATTTACGAATAGCAATTCTTGACCAAATTCAACCATCTAAGGATTTAAGCCACTCTTAATTCTATCTGCTTTATCAAGCGTCTTCCCTAAATACACCTACAATTAGGTACAAATATATCTAAGAGAAACCGTGAAAATTCTCTATAATGCTTGAATAGGCCCGCTAACAAATTAATTATTGAAATTGAATACTCCATTTGTTTTCACGCCTTATTGTCATCGCATTCCGTTATTTAATATTCCATTATCGGAATGGAAGTCTTATTTAAATCCATATTTTGCTTTAAAAGTTGTTTTATGAAGCTTTCCCTTTGGTTTTGACTTTTCAATTTATTTCCATTAATTATGCCTTTGTGCTATAGGTACGCTTATTTTAACATATCAAATATCGATAACTTTCGTCTGTATAAAATATATTTTTATATTTATAAGATTTAAGTAGCTAACGACAATGTAATTCACTTGGTAGTTGATCGCCGCCCATTACCATACAATGTATGAAGATGGTTGATGGTTGATGGTTGAAGTTGATTCTAACTTAGTGCTCAGGGGTAGCAACACATCTGTCAGATATCGATCAACAAACAAAAAATATGAGAAGTAACTTCTAGAATTA
This sequence comes from Epargyreus clarus clarus, assembly GCA_014595695.2. NCBI lineage: Eukaryota > Metazoa > Arthropoda > Insecta > Lepidoptera > Hesperiidae > Epargyreus > Epargyreus clarus. The sequence goes on from JACTTY020000033.1 coordinate 3,430,286, forward strand.
GTGAAGGCTTAATAAGTAATTGATGGATCCTATTAGTTAGTTACTTTTAACAAAATCAAATGTCAGGATTTTCAATATTTTTTTGGTATTCAACACGGGATTAAATAAAAAATATATTTAGACTGTGACATAAGCCATTTAAAAATATTCATGGCGAAATGTATAAGAATTTTTTTCTTCTTAATAAGCGATATTGTTAGCGGTTAAACTAAACAACAAACCTAAATAAAACTAGTCTTCATTAATACCTACTGTAAGTTTTAAATTATCCCTAGAAACGTGACTGTTGCAGAAACGCAATTTTGTTTCTAACAAGATGAAATAAAAAAGGAAGACAACGCCATGGGGAACTTGAAGGAAAATACAACTTGCACTTCTTAGTACTCTTTTAGTAATCTTTATTCGCTCATTTAATGGTATATGAAAGCCACTAGGGCCCACGTGTCTTTAGAGAGTGAGATAAATGTAGACATATCATATATGCAGCCCAAATAAAGATTGATAGACGACATTTACCCTTGAATTCTTTTTTTACGAACTCTCTGGTATGCAGGTTTCTTTACCATGTTTCTTTTACCGTTTGTAGAAAGAATAATTAATTTCTAATACCCAAATAACTTTAAATACCTAATTCTATGTGTCTAAAATTCGAAACTCGCTTCAAATGAAAGGCAGAGTTTCAACCACTAGTCTATTGCTTAAACTAGCTAATTGGCAGAACTCGCTATACTCTAAATAACATTCATGAAGCCAAGTCTATCGTTTTTGATCTCATCCAGTTAGTAAGAAAAAATGAATAAAACGGGAACATAAGTTTCAACGACTCCGTTTACAGCGCCCCTTTATGTGTTAATCTGCTAAACTCATCGTCTAACTACATCACTCAGTTGAAGCAGGAATTAACTTTGCTTTGTTACTGAAAAAAGGGATCCCGGGATCCCGGACAACGGGATGATGCTTCCATTGTCTTCACTATAATTGCATTGCGCTTAAAACTTGGTAATAAAAAACGTGCCTTATACTTTAGAGATAGGGTTCCAGCGCAGTTGGACGTTTCAAATTGTGAACTAAATCGTTAATAATGCGTTTTAGTTTGTGTTTGCTTACTAGATTTGCTTTGTGGAGCCAAACAGGCTGTAATAATGAGGTTTCAACTACATAAATTAACAAAACAAACATTTAACCAACGCGGAGTTTGTGTATTGTTCTAAGCTGCTGTATATGTTTTTATTACCATAATATTATAGTTCCTGTGTACGGCTTCATATTAAGTTATTTTCGTTGGATGTTTCAATGACACTCGTAACAATCTGTAAAATATATTTGTGTCTACTTCTGGTAATATTAAAATCACAATACTGAAGCCTAAACTTTCAATTATTTAAATTGAATATCATTTGAACAATGAGATGCAAATGACAATGAAAACTAGAAATGCTGAGTTATATTTTAGAAACAAATAAGTAATTGAAATTGTCAAACGTAAATTATAATTTTCAGAAATGTTTGCGTCTTTGTAATAGTTAATATTCAGTTCTTAGGAAACTTTACTATTACGTACTTGAAACTTATATTTACAAACGTATGAATAATTGTTCTTACAAACATGTCACTTTGGCGCGCTACCTTTGGCTCCACACCGTTCCCTGCTTGACTTACTTGTACCTACTCATCATTACTTGTAGCACATTCGAGAAACGCCCTTATCTCTTTGGCATAAGACCCCTAATTTCACCCCACAGTTTATAATGAGAGCTTTCCTCAGTTTACTCGTTGAGGTAGCGTTGAGTTGCTCTATATTTAAATCTGCTGAATCGCCAGAAACTTAATAATTAGGAAAAATTCTAGTAGAGCGTACTGTACTGAAATGAGTTTTTGTGAGACCCGATTTAATATAAAAGGCTCGCGGAGCGTTGAAAAGTTATGAGAATATTTACATCAAAATAATAAGATAAGATTAATGAAGGCTTTTAGTTTTTTACGGGTCATGGAAAATATTGCCAAAAGCATCATGGTCCCGGTCATAAAAATGGCACAGATAGATGGTAACTTGCAAATATAGTTTTTTTAATATATTTCTGTATAATGCCTATTAATTGTACATATAGGTAGAATAGCAAATCTTAATTAATTATTTAGATATCTGTCTGATCAGGATTGACTACAAAAGCCTTTGCGTATCGATTAGGTATGCTTGAAATTTATTCCTAAAAATAAGTGCTACCTTGTCTTCTATTAGTCTTATCTCTTTGTTAGAAATATCGAATAGCCTTTTTTATAAATGATACAAGTATAACAACAGATAATAATAATTTAGAAAACTTATCAGATAAATTTGTTCATGCCGGTTGGCCTATTTTGATGAGCTACATTTTACCTACATTCTGCCAACGATGATAATATACAAGTTGATCTACTTACATTAAATTTGCATAAGAAAGATCAAGATAGAAGTTCCCTTCAGCGAGAAATAACGAGAGAAAAGTTGGAAAGTCATTAATACTATACACGGGGACGTATCAATCAAACAATATCTCGAAGTCCCAAATTCAGAAATCGTCTTCCAGGGTATCATTAAGAAACAAACTTTCGATTAATGACTTGTCTTACCACAGATGACTGGCGAGGACAGGATACATTAGTGTTATATACAAAGGACCGCGGAATATTTTGATAGGGATGACTTGAGTCTACGCTCCAGTAGGTCTAATTTAAAAATTAAGTTTAAAAGTTAATATACATAATATAAAATACTTTTTGGGATCGATTGCGATATTTTCACATATAGTTTAGTATATTATTTGGCAAAATAGATTAAGTATAAAATTTCAGAACAAAATAAATATATGAAATCAAAGGTACTTAAGATGAATCCATAACGGACAAATACGCTATCATGATTATAGCTAGGAATTCAATTTATTCCATATCAATTCCCTTATATTTTAGCAATAATTTTGGAGCTACTCGTATCTTTAGTGCGCTCGCCTGAAGCTATTTTCCTAATCGTAAAGGAAACGACTTATTGAGATGTATCAAGAATGAGAAGATCGCACTTAAATCCGTCAATCACTCCTCTTTTTGTTTGTTCCTCGCTTAAGTTCCGTGATAAAAATTCCTTCCAAGGAATTACGGACAATCATGGCTTATTGTATTTCCTTGGATTAAATTTAATTCAAGTCTATTGAAAAAATTTAAGGTCATTATATTCAACGTTACGCAGTCAAAAGTTGACGACCTGTGTGACGCAATGGTAAACCCCATGCAGAAAATTTCAATTGGGATCCACAATTAAGTAAACTTTATGGCATCATTTCTATTTATATTGCTTCTCCACTTTTGTATGTTCTGTTTTGGAGTATATTTTTTTATGTGTGAGTTGCTGGTTGTATGTGAATTGTAAATTATACTTCTGGTATATTTTAATTGAATCCATCTTTTTGTTAAACCTCTGGAGAAAAGTAGGGAATAAGTTAATTCCAAATTTCAATTTCATAACTCCTTGACGAATTCGCATTTGAAAATATTCAAGCAAAGTACATCTACCAGGAAGCCAAGCCTCTCGAGAGTAAATCTGAATAAAAATACGGGAAGAAAAAATAGAATGGCAAGTTAAGCACGAATTGGGGGCGAAATATAACTGAAGTGAATAGATTTATATCGCGATACTTAAAGACGAGGGACTCTCGACTTGTCCCATAATAAACTGATAAACGAGAGATGTACGATTTACTCGCTTAACTAATCAATATGTTTATGTAGTGATGTACTAGAGGCTTGCTTGGTGAGGCATAGTGCTTAAACGTGCGTTATTTATAATCAAACTATTTAATTTTTGCTGACCATAAACCGAAATTTGACGATTCCAGCAGGAAGAAAGGTCAAATTTCGATATTTGGTTGGCAATGCTTATAAATATTTTTAAATACATACTTAAAAATTTTCAAATGGAGATAATTAGTGGGCAAATCATTAGACAGGTGAATAACAAGCGTAGAATGATTTTATTTTTACTAATAGCAGCCGATAATAGCTCTTATTGGCTTGTTACACTCATAATATCACTATTATTTTGTTTTGTTTTAACTTGCTGTAATTTTTACTGAACCATCAATAAATTTAAGTGTTTGAAATACAGCACTCTAAAAATTTCATTAATTTACATGAATAACGCATATTCCACTGCATTTTCGTAATTGTTTTAATTTACTAATTGAAGCTTTTTAACTCTATTTTAATTAAAACAGCAAAGTTGGCTTAAACCGAATCTGCCACAAAGTTCATTAATAGAGTGAAGACTATGTTTTTATACTATTCTAGCTTTGCCAGCGACTTCTTACTTTTCATCATTAAATAATATAACACATTTTTTTAAATAATTATTTTACCCCTTTAGGGGTGGAATATCATTCCATATCGGGACCTTACCTCATAAAAATAACCCATTGTCTATATAATTACAGTAAAAGTCATTCAGGACAAATATTTTTATAAGTACCTAAGTATGTAAGTATGCATGATCTTAGAATCTCTTAATAAGAAGTATGTAAGACAGTAAGATCTCTAAGATCATCTCTATTCATCTCTAAAGATGAAGGTTTATATATACAATCATATCGTCTCTTAACGCCGACAATTAGACGCGTAACTTTGGGAGTTTAGCTTTCTCGTACTCATCTAGAAATATACCCACTTTGATCAATACGTGTTTGAAGGCCGAGTGGGTGGAAGACCGAGTTGAGAAGATACTGAGGGAAGTCGAGAGTTCTCGGCCGAGAGAAGTGGTCCAAGTCGTCGTGTCAGCGTTTCGCAAACCCACTTGATAGGCGTCGGCCGTGTCGTGTCAACCGCGTTATGTAACGTCGCGTTTAATTTCTGCATCGTCTTGGACGCTCTGAAACTGGTGTTTTGCCTTGAGGAGTGTAAACAGTTCTAGGTTAGTTAATTTTAAAACTTTATCTTCAGTTTTGAATGTCAAGACAGTATACATACTGGATTTTTCTATTATAACTTCATAATGGAATAGGCCGGTTACGTGCATTGAGTTGTCTGACAACTGGGTAGAAATTGCGCGTGCGTTCAGTTAACCTTATTCTTTTTTGACCGAAATGCAACACAGAAGCACTGTTGCTGCACAGAAGCCGCCGATTATTTTATTTATTTCTTTTTTTCTAAATTAAGCAGTGCGACATCCTTTATTGATATAATTTCTAAAACAGTCACCTTCTCGAATATTTTAATTTAATGTAAAACGTAACTCTACCCGTAACAGTTAATACAGACTGCTGAACGTCTTCAAGTAACAAGTGCATCAAACGCAGAGTCTGATTCACAGGTCTATGACGTAGTGACGATGACGTCACAAGGGCGCTCGACTTTGCCGTTGGTATGACAAAGGATTTAACGAGCGAAGCCTCTCCATCATCGTCAGCTTCGATGACGGAACGTCACAACTTTGTAATTTTTTTTGTTCTATGAAGTTGTCTCTGCATTCTTTGGACATTTTTATTGTTGGACATTTATATGGACGTTCTTTGTTGTATGGTCACAACGATGGTTTCCTATGAAACTTCTAATTAATTAATTCTTATCTTTATTTCAATTTTGTTGATACCACCGATATACTTAACAATAGGCTCAATGGCAGCAGCGTTATGTGCTAATATGCCCTGACTTGGATGTGATAAGGAAGAGACATAAACATATTTTTGGACATGTAGAACTTCATTTAATGTTAGTTGCCCAAAAACATTATTTAATAGGTGGCCACTCCCGTGATGGTCTCAAAACTTAATTATACAAATTAGACTTTTCTTAATTATGTATTCGAAATTAATGGCTTTACGGTATAATATTTAATATCAAAAGAGTACATTATATATAAGAGCATGTCTTAAATAATTTGTAAGATATTAAAATGTTTCTTATTTGTTTCAGGTAAGATCTTCAAGAAAGTGGTTACTTGGTTTTTATATTAAATCTGATATTACACTAAGCAAGATAACGAAATCTCTTGAGTAAATAAGATATAAATGGGGTTATATAATTATAAGTTTTAAGTTTAATCTACTATTTTAAATTAGATTTAGGTAGAAAAGGTTGAAGTTTTAATAAGATTAGATAATATATATTTTTATGATTGCTCGTTCAATTTTTAAGACACAATTATATATTCTTCAAATATTCTTCAATTATAAATGATTATAAATTTGCGCTTACAACTGACGTCTGTTATAACCTAGTAACGTCAAGCTGTTGCGTTAGAACAAATAGCTGGATGCTGGATGCCAAGCTTGCGAACACGACTTCGCCTCAAGAGTCCCAACGTCAGCTAACAAACTCAGAAGCTCCGAGCTCTTGAAAATTTCAGATCGAGTCTCGAATGCTTCTCAAGCCTGACGAGAACCCTATTTTAGATATTGAAGTGTTATGGCGGCCCAATTTCGAAATTTTGAGTGCTCCGTTCTCTATTTTGCCTCCGCCGAGGCGTCGTTACGACCAGTATTACGTATTGTTAAAACTTTCCCGCTCGAGGCTTTGGAGTGTAGTGGAAATTTTGGCGGTCTATCTTTGTGCGGTGAACGTTGCGGTTATATTATCCCTGGAGAATTAAAATATTAGTTACGAGGTTCTGCGTTCGGTAATGCGTAGCTACCCGCAGGATTTTTTAAAATATTCAACTTCGCATAAGTTCTGATATACTGGCACCAAAAAGTTTCGTCAACTCATTATTGTCCCAATGCTGGGCACGAGCCTCTACGCGCCGGCCAAGTGTGAATTCGTAGACTTCACATACCTTCGAAAACTTTCTTTTTCTTTTCTCACGAAGTTTTCCTTCGGCGTCAAATTAAGTGATAATTAACTTATAATAAGCTCATAACAGCAGTAATAAAGCAGTGATAGCCTACTGGTTAAGAAGCTCCTGATCGAGGGGCCCGAGGTTCAAATCCAGGACGCACCTCTGATTTTTAAAAGTTATGTGCGTTTTAGTAATTAATTACCTAAGAAATCTTAAAAACAAAAAAATGTTTTCAAAGGTTTCTAAAACCAATTCGCACCTGGCTAGCACGATGAATTTTGGCCTAATCCTTCTCATTTCGAGAGAAGACGCGTACCCAGCAGTGGCACAGTAATGGATTAATCATGAAGCGCATAACTATAAATATCAATCTCGCGTGCCTGAGATTCGATCCTGAGGCCCACCAATTGAGAATCCGTTTTAACCACCGCCAATACCACAAAAGAGCTTACGGCCTATCATTACTCCCCGTGCAGGATTACCCCGAAACAGGGCTATGAATAACCGTAATAATGACACAAAACCCCATAAAATTATTCGGGCGGCTAAGGAGTTTTTAATTTCCCTGTAGACGGGTATTTCGCCGGAATATCCTCGAGATTGATGTAGACACCTTCCGGAAAAATTATAATAATGTTCAAGTAAGTAGGCAATATGGAATATTTTATAAATAACATTATTTTTTGGTTTCAATTATTCGTGATTAAAGACAGTTTACTGGCACGTCTATTTCTACTTTATAATAATAGTTTAACACTAAAGTATTCAAGGGACTTTTAAAATATACTGACTGACAAAATGATGTAGTTCGATTCGATAACAATGTCATTAATTAACATTTAACTATTTTTAATCTAATCAAAAATGTGATGGATGCTTATAAATAATTGTGAAGTATAAATACGGAATTCGGGAACGATATTTATAAATATTTATATTTATAACTTTAAAAAAGTACGTGAAACATTTTTAATTTCCTCTATAGTATAGTCGAACAGGTACATAAATATTCTCAGAACGATGTGTCCACCCAAAATAAGGGTTTGGTGTGAGTTATAGCGTGTTAATATCGCTGACATTCGAATAATGTCTACGCACTGAATATCAGGGTTCTAGCGACTTATGTTTATTAATATGCCCTTCGGGGCTCTTCTGTCGTTATATTCTAGTTTTATATGGCATATATTATCTACATTTGTATATATTAGCGGCATAATAAAAGGTTTGAGGTTATTATTATAACCTTAACGCTATAAAGGCTAAGGCCAAAGGATTATACGATAATATAACTTTAAGAATTAGACATTAGGAAGTTGGTAGAAATTTATGTGGTTCGAATCCAATGTCACCACCGCCATCTATATTTCCACCGAATAGTAGCAGTGTTAATCTTCAATACCGCATGCCGCATACCGCATGCCATTACCCACGTCGCCTAAACCAGTTGTGCATTCGTAATATACGACAGTTAATGTCGACAACTTTGGTCAACGGTCGCCATTTGTCGCCGCTTGTCATCATACCGACGCTGACTGTCACCGACTGTCGCCGTGTGTCATTAGCATTCATCGCCACAATCGCTCGTGTGTTACCTCTTTTAGTAGACGCAAACGCGATTGCAAATAAATCGCCAGTGAATTTCTGCAAAAAATCGCCGTGTATGCACTGAAGGCAAACTATCCTCCCATTACATCACCCCACACGTCAATCTAGATTATCTAATCTGATCTCAATAATCCATAATAAGCCAACACGCTCATCTGGAGCGCCGACATGGATTCTATTGACTTGTTACCAATAATTACATAGACGATGCTCCACCGATAATCACCCACTTGAGTTTAGCGAGATTATGGCTATGATTAATGGATGTTGCTTCAGAGTGGCGACACTTTCCTGTTACTTGGAGTAATTTGTGGAGAATGTCTTGTTTATTTTTTAAGAAATTGAAGTGGTACGCGAAGATTCAGTTCATCAGATGGTAAGTCTACTGCTTACGGACTTCTGCAATCCATTGCATATTGAAGAGACGTCAATAAATGGATCACAGATGGAAGAAGTAGGTTCAGTCTTACTTAAAATCGCTCACAGATGCGTTGCTAAGTACTAAATCAGAGTGCTTCCTATCAGTTTTTACCTCAGAGACAGATCCTGGATTTTTTATATACCCCTATCATTTTCACTCTTGGGCCGGGCTACTATTTCTAAAGTTTTGCCACCCCTTACAAAATCACAGGTGGGCTTGTCTAAGATTGTTGGCGGGGGACGAAAACATCAAGGGTTATAGGACTCAAGGTCCTATAACCCTTGATGTTTCTTACCATACTCTTAAAGTCAAATTACAACACTACATTGCAGATCCATGTAGATAGTAGAAGAAACTTATGCCATCTCGAAACATGTTAAAATCCTTTTATTTCGCCATGACATGGCATCACAATGGCTAGCGACGAGTGCAGTCAGTGGCCACTTGCAATCAACTTGAGACAAAAGGCAGAGCAAGGGACGGCTTTTCAAACAAACGAGAGCGCTTCCCCGCTAATGAGGGTGAGCCTTATTATGTTAACTTGTCTGCAATTACTTTAGAGAATATAATGACGTAGATTTTTTAATATTGCCTTGAAGTTCTTTTGTTACCAGTTTAGTAGACACTACGCTGTGTAAGTAACGTGTGTCACATCATCACATCACAAGTTCTACATCGCTATTTTGATCACGTGATCATCGATATTTTCATACATTTTAGCGTTTCTACAGCGCAAGCGGTTGTAAAATGTAAACTTGGCTAGCACCCACGGTCTTTTTATTGTCGCGCGTGTTAACCTTCACACGCGTGCCACTTTCTATCTATCGTATAAAACGCACACGCACATAGCATACAGCTCGCGAAGAGATTGTAGCGAGTATTTTCATGTGTGCGGTGTAGGTTCATGTGTAGAACGCGCGTGGATGGGTGAACACGCGCGACAGAAAAAATGCTCCAAGGAAATCATGACTGCCAAGTTGGGTGGGTAAGGTTTTTTTTTTAGTTAGAGAAGCAAATGCTTGTTTACTTGATAGTAAGTGATCACCGCTGCCTATGACCATCTGTAACAACATAAAAAAACCAGATGTCAAACGAAGCTTGGGATTCAAATGAAAACCCTCAGCGTTGCAAGCTGAATTTCACACTACTAGGCATGATTACTTCTTCCACAGCAAACACATGTAATTACGCAATGTTTGTTGATTTATCGGCAATATTAGGTCATTGGTAATTGCTTAACATGGTCGGACGATTATCACCCACTTGAGCTAAGTGCTCGAGTTAAGACCTTAACATTAACTGTGACAATAATGTTAATGTTAAGGTCAATTCACAGCATAACTTAATCGCCGTCTTGACGGCAATCACTGTATTCACGCGGATGTTTTAGTTTAGTAGTTTTAGTTATAAAGATCGGAATAACAAGAAATGTACTAAAAGGTGGTACCAGAATATTTCGACCGGGGAGGTTCACACTAGTGACCACTTACCCTCAGGCAAACTTACACACACACTTACATTTGCTATTTGAACTGTGTGAATGTGGCCACATTTGTGTCATTGTACAGAAGTTTCATAACGAATAGCAGACAGTTTTATACATAGATATAGTACCTAGCGTAGCGAAAAGTCAGTATATGGTTTTATAGATGTAGGTAAAATTAAAAGTGACAGAAACAAGGGTCACAGAGAACCATGAGACATCAAAGGTAAATATAACTATCCTGAAATCAAAGAATTACACACACGGACACACATGATATAGTAACAATCATGCACATATCAATTTGAGAAAAATAACTCATAGCTTCTCATAATTATACAAAAATGAGCGACGTCATCTGCACTCAAATAGTGTTCCGCTGGGCACGGGTCCTCTCAGACTGTAAACGATCAGATCATAGTCCTCCGCTCTGACCAAGTGGGATTAATAAACTTAACACACATTATTTTTTTAAGATTTACCATGTGCGTATGTTTTCCCATGATATTTTCCGTCATCGTCAAGTGACAAAGAACATATAAAATAACTTCGAAAAATCCGAGATGCGTGCCTGGGATTCGAACGTCAAATCTCGCGATTGAGGCCGCATTTGAACCACTAGTCTATCATTGTTTAAAGCTTACACCGAAGCACACAGATACCAAAAAATAAAACAGAAATCTCAAATTATTATCTACTTACCTGTCTCGTCAGGAATAGAATCCCGAACCCTTTGCGTGTCGTACTTGAATGTTATACCGACACAAAAACGGTAAAAAGAAACAAATAAGTGAAAATGCAATAAGCGTTAATGATTTAACAGTGGAAACTTGAAACGGCAGCCATTATACTCTGGTAAGAGAATTTTGATTAAAAAAGTATGACTTACCGAAGCACTTACTGAAATTACAGTCATATTTCAGCGAATTTCTGCCGCGATATTGGCTTTGTTCGTGTGAAGTATTCGATTCTTACGCGTTTGGGAAAAAATATTTTCATATGTTTTTTGTGAGTGGTCAAACCGATGATCGGTCGAAATAATGCTGATTCAGTTTCATGTAAAATATATCAAGATATTGGGCATTCTTTCAAAGTGGTAATTTAAAATTTTTTCAAAGATATTTTAGGATTTACTAGTATCAAAATGCCGAAAGTCTAAAGTAAAGACAGAATTTGTATATTTTGTATTTTTGTCCGTCTTACTTCTACTCACCATGCATGATCAGTCCAAACCAAACGTCTATGGAAATTTTCAGTTAAACTAGTGTTCATTGGTTTAAAATTTGGTTGCAAAATCTGACCCTCAGATAATTATAAACTATTGTAAAAAATATGCACTTAGCTACTAATATTAATAGGAAATCGCATGGATACCACAAAAAAATATTTTTTGAAACAATTATGAGGTAATTGTCGCACTGAATCCTATTAAAGCGGTGATAAATGTCGCACCCTCCAATAAAACACTATAATGCGCTACGCTTTTTAACCAGCGGGTATAAGAACTGTTGAACACTGGACATCCCTAAATCATTCAGTTCCAGAATAAATTACCCGAAAAATTGTTATGCCCTCACCCCGTTAGGCAAACAGCGTGGAAAAACAAGTCTGATCTTATAACATTCGGAGCGTGTGTAATGGGCGTTTTACAGGTCTCACTCTCGGCTCCCAAGGTCCGTTTATATAGAAACGGATAGTACGAAAAAATAAGTTTGAAGTTCATGAGAACTTATATTACGAATACACATGCTTAAAGTTTCTATTAGTGATTCTTATACAGGGTTACGTCTGTTCGGATAATCAAAAAATGTAAATGAAGTCTTACCTATTCAAATCTGTTTACGTATAATAAAGAGATAAACTTGGAAATGACAACCTGTATAAATGGGCATTTATTAGGAGTGACATATTAAGTTAAGATTAAAACTACTTCGCAACAATCCGCTACAAATATGTATGATGGTATATATTTTAAACCATGCAGTATGTACCACCCTCCCTCCCTCAAAGGATGCATGCAGATGCAAAAATTAAAAATATACACCACCATACATACCACCACCAACACGTGTTTCGCTCCAAAACGGAGCATCATCAGGGTAAGTTGACTCTACGACGGTTAATCGCTAAGTGACGCTGTCAACCTAATGCATGCCTTTTATAATGATATCCAACCCTCCCCTCCACAATGAAATGTAAACAACTGATGACAGTTGTGTGATAATAAGGTTATAGATTAATTATTCGCATTAAATCTGCGAATAATCATCTGTTTACTGATTGTTGGTAAAAATATGAAGTAAAGGAGAGCTGGACACATTAATTTGTTCATTCAGCAGTGTAATCCTACTGTTGTTATTGTGCTTAATAATCTCCCGTTGTTCTAATATATTAAGTCTACAGCCCTTGTCACCCGTGTGTAAAATTTCATACGTATGGTTACTTGGCACATTATGGCCCGCGTCTAATAGATGTTTAGCGAAATTTGACTTGTCTGCGTGACCACTTGTATACGCGGCTAGATGTTCGCGATAACGAATATTAAAATTTCTCCCAGTTTGACCGACGTAAACGCCATTGCAATCAGAACAAACAATTTTGTAGACGCCTGATTGTTCATGTCTACCTCTTTTTTCTTTACAGTTACAGATGGATTTAATATTATTGTTTGTTCTGAAGGCAACGCTGATGTTATGACGGCGAAGTGTTTTAGCAATACGCTCTGAAATAGGACCGAGATAAGTCAAACTGGATCTATACTTAAGAGGAACCACATCCCTTGGTACCGCATACAATTGATCACGCACCATCAAACTTCGCTTCTTACGGATAAGATTATCCACCATCCCCCTACTATACCCATTGGCAACCGCAATATAATATATGGTATTTAATTCAGATCTATAATTTTCTTGTGATAAGGGAATAGATAGTAATCTATTTATATAACAGTGAAACGCTGCTAGTTTATGTTGCCATGGGTGGCAAGAGGATGCCGGAATTACCGTATCCGTATGTGTCGGTTTGCGGAAAATTCCAAAGACATGTTTATTGTTGATTCTACTAATTGTAAGATCTAAAAAATTTAAAGAATAATTTTGCTCAACTTCTAATTTAAATTTAATTTTAGGGTGAATTTTATTTAACTTATTAACAAATATATCCAGTTGTCTGTCGGTTCCCGTCCAGCATATAATTATATCGTCAACATATCTGTAATAGTATAAAATATGTTGATGGTTTAAAATATTCTTATTTTCGTAATTATCCATAAAAATATCTGCCATCAATGGGCTCAAAGGAGAACCCATTGCTAAACCTTCGCGTTGTGAATAAAATTGATTATTAAATCTGAAATAATTTTGATTCATACATAAGGTAGTGAGTTTAATAAGATCATCTTTTTCCCCCGGGTGTAATTTTGATTTATCGAATAGGTCGGATAGTATATTTATGGACTCAGAATGGGGGACATTGGTAAATAGATTTTCGACATCTAAAGAAATTAATTTGGATCTATATGGTAAAGTTAAATCTTTAATTTTACTTACTAAATGGAGACTATTTTTTAAACCAAACCTGGGAGAAAAAGATGTCTTGTTTTTGATAATTGAATTAAGCCGACGAGCTAAATTATATGCTGGAGCCCCAATGTATGAGACGACTGGACGTATTGGAATATTGTCTTTGTGAATTTTCGGCAAACCATATAGAATAGGGGCGCGAGGATTCATCGGGATTAGTGAATCTGGTGGTCTAGGAAAAATATAAGATGTGCTTTTGAGAGCACGCTTCAACTGAGCTGTGTATTTATTGGTTGGATCGCTATTTAACCCGATGAAATCCTCGCCCTGTATAATGTTATTAACCTTGTCGACGTATGAAGCTCGATCCATTACCACAATGGTGTTACCTTTGTCGGCCTTTGTAAGAACTAAGTTGTTCTCTTCTATACGATGTTTTATTGATCTTAATAAGGTAACCTCATTATTGGCAATGGACCGATTCGGCTGCACCGCAGACTTAATCTGCTCTGCAATCAAGTATTTGGTCATGTTATCGCCTTTGTTAATGACAACAGCCATCTCTGCATCCACGGCCAAGTTTTCTAATGATTTAGAAGATAATTGTGGATAAAGGTTATATTTCAAACCCTTATTCAAAATATTTATTTCACTATTTGGAAACGTGACATTACTCAAATTCTTGACCCGTGGATGAAAAGAGGGCGGTGCCTGGTTATTTTCAACGTCAATTGGCTCACTGTTAGCATGATTTTCCCTCAATTTCTGTAACTTTCTATTTTGGATTATGTATCTATTATGAGCTTCTAGAGAGGCTAACTCTCTAGCTTTATGATCCAATAGATCAAATTCTATGTTATGTAATTTAAAGGATAATTCCATATGGAGATATTTGAGATGTAATTTGAGGTTATCTCTAACAGTGAACCAATGACGTGACTCCTCGTTTAACCAAATACTTTTAGCTTTAGTAATGGCGATGTTAGCCGCTCTACTACGTGTACCACACCGGATATTAATATAGTTAGGAATAACATTATAATGTTTACACTGCTGATTGAACCACACATTTTGAACAGCAATACGATGCAATTTTGTTATTCTAATGTAAAGTCTAGCCTGTACAGCCGTGCTCGCTGATGTTAGATAGTTAATTGTATCAGGCGTTACTTTGCGGAAATCCATGCTATTAAGTTAAGATTAAAACTACTTCGCAACAATCCGCTACAAATATGTATGATGGTATATATTTTAAACCATGCAGTATGTACCACCCTCCCTCCCTCAAAGGATGCATGCAGATGCAAAAATTAAAAATATACACCACCATACATACCACCACCAACACGTGTTTCGCTCCAAAACGGAGCATCATCAGGGTAAGTTGACTCTACGACGGTTAATCGCTAAGTGACGCTGTCAACCTAATGCATGCCTTTTATAATGATATCCAACCCTCCCCTCCACAATGAAATGTAAACAACTGATGACAGTTGTGTGATAATAAGGTTATAGATTAATTATTCGCATTAAATCTGCGAATAATCATCTGTTTACTGATTGTTGGTAAAAATATGAAGTAAAGGAGAGCTGGACACATTAATTTGTTCATTCAGCAGTGTAATCCTACTGTTGTTATTGTGCTTAATAATCTCCCGTTGTTCTAATATATTAAGTCTACAGCCCTTGTCACCCGTGTGTAAAATACGTCATACGTCGACAAGGTTAATAACATTATACAGGGCGAGGATTTCATCGGGTTAAATAGCGATCCAACCAATAAATACACAGCTCAGTTGAAGCGTGCTCTCAAAAGCACATCTTATATTTTTCCTAGACCACCAGATTCACTAATCCCGATGAATCCTCGCGCCCCTATTCTATATGGTTTGCCGAAAATTCACAAAGACAATATTCCAATACGTCCAGTCGTCTCATACATTGGGGCTCCAGCATATAATTTAGCTCGTCGGCTTAATTCAATTATCAAAAACAAGACATCTTTTTCTCCCAGGTTTGGTTTAAAAAATAGTCTCCATTTAGTAAGTAAAATTAAAGATTTAACTTTACCATATAGATCCAAATTAATTTCTTTAGATGTCGAAAATCTATTTACCAATGTCCCCCATTCTGAGTCCATAAATATACTATCCGACCTATTCGATAAATCAAAATTACACCCGGGGGAAAAAGATGATCTTATTAAACTCACTACCTTATGTATGAATCAAAATTATTTCAGATTTAATAATCAATTTTATTCACAACGCGAAGGTTTAGCAATGGGTTCTCCTTTGAGCCCATTGATGGCAGATATTTTTATGGATAATTACGAAAATAAGAATATTTTAAACCATCAACATATTTTATACTATTACAGATATGTTGACGATATAATTATATGCTGGACGGGAACCGACAGACAACTGGATATATTTGTTAATAAGTTAAATAAAATTCACCCTAAAATTAAATTTAAATTAGAAGTTGAGCAAAATTATTCTTTAAATTTTTTAGATCTTACAATTAGTAGAATCAACAATAAACATGTCTTTGGAATTTTCCGCAAACCGACACATACGGATACGGTAATTCCGGCATCCTCTTGCCACCCATGGCAACATAAACTAGCAGCGTTTCACTGTTATATAAATAGATTACTATATATTCCCTTATCACAAGAAAATTATAGATCTGAATTAAATACCATATATTATATTGCGGTTGCCAATGGGTATAGTAGGGGGATGGTGGATAATCTTATCCGTAAGAAGCGAAGTTTGATGGTGCGTGATCAATTGTATGCGGTACCAAGGGATGTGGTTCCTCTTAAGTATAGATCCAGTTTGACTTATCTCGGTCCTATTTCAGAGCGTATTGCTAAAACACTTCGCCGTCATAACATCAGCGTTGCCTTCAGAACAAACAATAATATTAAATCCATCTGTAACTGTAAAGAAAAAAGAGGTAGACATGAACAATCAGGCGTCTACAAAATTGTTTGTTCTGATTGCAATGGCGTTTACGTCGGTCAAACTGGGAGAAATTTTAATATTCGTTATCGCGAACATCTAGCCGCGTATACAAGTGGTCACGCAGACAAGTCAAATTTCGCTAAACATCTATTAGACGCGGGCCATAATGTGCCAAGTAACCATACGTATGAAATTTTACACACGGGTGACAAGGGCTGTAGACTTAATATATTAGAACAACGGGAGATTATTAAGCACAATAACAACAGTAGGATTACACTGCTGAATGAACAAATTAATGTGTCCAGCTCTCCTTTACTTCATATTTTTACCAACAATCAGTAAACAGATGATTATTCGCAGATTTAATGCGAATAATTAATCTATAACCTTATTATCACACAACTGTCATCAGTTGTTTACATTTCATTGTGGAGGGGAGGGTTGGATATCATTATAAAAGGCATGCATTAGGTTGACAGCGTCACTTAGCGATTAACCGTCGTAGAGTCAACTTACCCTGATGATGCTCCGTTTTGGAGCGAAACACGTGTTGGTGGTGGTATGTATGGTGGTGTATATTTTTAATTTTTGCATCTGCATGCATCCTTTGAGGGAGGGAGGGTGGTACATACTGCATGGTTTAAAATATATACCATCATACATATTTGTAGCGGATTGTTGCGAAGTAGTTTTAATCTTAACTTAATAGCATGGATTTCCGCAAAGTAACGCCTGATACAATTAACTATCTAGGAGTGACATAAATAATTTTCTTCTAAAATTTGTCTCCATGTAAAAAATAAAGAAAGGAATAATTTGCAACATAAAAGAATGAGCTTTGAAGGCGAGCTATTTTTGCTCCCTTTTTAAAAGCTCTATGTTGAACTATTTCAGGAATATCTCAGGACGATGTTTACATAATGTAATTATTATATCCATAAATTTAAATTAGTATAATTATAATCTAAAAGTAACGCAGATAAATATAACATACGAGTATAACTTATCATATAATATTATTATTACATTAAAACTCGAAATACATCTCGCGTAACATCATCAGAACATCCATAAATTTGAATTAATTAGTTTCAAATATAAAGTTTTAACAACATATAATTTAAAACAAACGCATTAAATTCGGAATTCAGATTTTTAATACTAAACTTAACACCGGCATGATTATAAAAGCACCCATCACGTGTTCCTGGCTACATTTGAGAGATATTGTTTTTAATGGCATTAGGTGCCGTGTACGTTGGCTCCGTGCCGTTTTCAGGACCTTAATTGCAGTTTTTTGGTTTCAACACAATGATATGTTATTCTGTTACATCATTCATTGTTTGTAGTTTGCGATCGTATTTTTTTCCACTGCGTTGTTATGTCTACGAATTCTATGTATAATATATTCTACAACTATGACTTCTATAACTTTTTTAAATTTATATATTATATTGTTCTTCTTCTTGTTTAATTTTTAAATTCTAATTTGTATTGGGTATTCATGATACTCGGTTTTCAATACGGCAGTGAAGAAATTAAAACCGCATATCATGTATACCCCTTACAAATAAAATGTATCAATTCCGTGAAAATATATGTACAAAATCATTTCATTAATATTGTTAATTTTATACATTCAAGAAATACGATAGAGAAAAATCTTCTCTAAAAATATCTCATAAAATTAAATTCAAGATGGCGCTCCTTTTCAAAGTAATATTGCAAAGCCAACAAGCGGGGAAGCCCATTTAAATTGTTTACAAACATAACGGCAGCGGCCACTGTAAACACGACTTTAGCGCATCATTTACATCTCTCAGAGAGACGGTTGAAATATATTTAAATTATAAAATTCCCTTAGTTTTTACAGCAGACCCCTTGAATAGTTTCCACAGTAGGAATGTTAATGAAATGCGAATGTGTTAAGTACCATTACATAGATACTATGATACCACGTTTGTTGGGTATTTGAGAATACTTGATTCTATTTACATGATTACTTTTACAAGCTTTTTTAAAGTTTTTGTTTTTAACTTGCTTTGTTAGGAGCAATTCGTATATGAGGTTCAAATATTGCAATCGAATTTTAAAACAGTTTAAAACGCTAAAGTTTTAGATACACTTTTGATTTGATGATAATGCATGATTAGCTTGGTGACGACTTCTAGTTTGGGGCTACGAATATTGAAAAAATATCCCATTTATTCTACACATATCGAAGCTGTCGTGTCAAATATAGTTAAGTTGTATATACAATCTTTTTTCCCCGTGTATTTACACGTACGATATCTGTAGATATAAATATACCACAAAGCGTCAACAATACATTATCGAACAAAAACATTGTGAATAAAAATTGTTTGACAGGTAAGCAGCGGTTCCTCCCACAGTTTGTCCCGGTTTTAATATCGCTTATTGTTTACCGCCTGACTGGGACGTTTACATTATTTGAGGACACAAATTACGCTCAAGGGTGCCATTTTGAATGAAATTGAAACGATACGAGAGGTTTATGGTGGGAGATGTTACGTTTTTGATTGCATTTTCATACTATTGGCTATTATACATGAATTATGGGACACATAAAGTTATAGTGATCAAGCGTGACATTATAACGTTTTTAAATAATTACTTAAAAATGAAAGTGATTTTAATGAGATGAGAAGTCACATGGTACTGTGTTATTAAATTCCTCGTATAACGGGACTGTGTCTGAACATTTAAGGTGGTTTTAAAAATTTAAGTAATGCCGAATTTAAAGAATTTAAAACTTTTCATAATGCTTTAAGTCAATTTAAAACATCTTAGCGGATACCTCGTTTCAATAATAAACTTCTAAGGATAAGGCTAGATGGATTGATAAATATTTATTTAGCAGTCATCACACCAAAACCCATTACCGGATCTATAGTCATAACACTCGAAGTACGTAATAAAATGGTGATAGTCGAACAACTATATCAGTACCAAAGAAACCTAATATAGGAATTAGGTCACGATTTCGCTCCAGGTCTTAAATACGCACTAACATTTTATTGTTCCTACGAGAGCGTAGAATATCTCAGCACTTCTCGAGTATCCATTTGAGCAAATCAGAATGAAATAGAGTCTGCGATTTGGGTTCTGTGTAAGGCATTTGTGATATTATCGTTAATGTTTACTATATCATTACTAGCTCATTCTGTTCCACTATAGGCTGGTTACGTCGTCGTAGTCCACCATGATGACTAACTGTGTATTGGTAGCATTGACATTTGGGAACATTTGAAACTCACCGTGTAGATTTATTTAGTGTCTTTCTTGTTTTTATGCCACCGTCTCACTGTTGACCATTGGTCTTTTGTCAGAATATGGTAAGAGGATTTAACCCTATTCTGGTCCCGGTACTACTGAGACAATTTGACTGCCACCTGCGACGGTACCATTCATTCATTCGGTTTAATTCATTGGATTCCTTTATTCCTCAAAAAAAGAAACACATGTTATATATTCTACTTCATAAAGGACTTCTATTTTATCATCTAAAGATTAAATAGTCTTTTGCTATGTCTACAAAAAGTATATAACCGTATCTAGAAATTTCAATTTAAATTTACATAAAATGACAAAATAAGCAAAATAGTAGCAGTTTGATTTATAACAAGAGCAAATAACGCAAATTGAAAATTATGCGTAGTAGCGCAAAATTAATGGGGAATTTGGATGAATTGGATAAAATAATGGCTAATTTAAGTTAAATTAGCCTAGCCATTCCAGCTTGGATGGAAAATGTTAATAGAGAATATTTAAGTAGATTTTGTGGTTAGTAGGAATATTTTACACGGGCTTTATCGTGTATTTTGCTCCCTTAGGGGATAATTTTAAGAAATCTTTTCAAGGTTTTTAAACATTAAATAAGCCGAAAATCTTTAATGTTTAAATCAATGCGTTCAGTCAGCTGACATAACATTAAAGGAAGATTCTACGTTAAGAGGCAATGGCATTTAGTTCAAACTTCGATTTTCTATTTTGCGTGCAATGTTTCGCACATTACGCAGAAGTCTGCATATTTTTGTTAACCTTAAAAGTGACTTACGTTACTATCTGTAGTCATATTTAAATTATTTTAAATGTCATTACGATTAATTCTTACAAACAAAAGTAAAACATTTTTTCTGTATAAAACAAGTGTATGACTTAAGTGTGTGTATTAAGCAAATTCATTTGAAAATAACAGATTTTTTAATCGGGAATGGGGCAATAAACAAACGTCTTATCACACCTGGCAGATAATCTCCTCGCAGCCCACAGATCCCTAAATTCCAAAGGAACGATGTAGCAAGGAGACGGAGTCCCGATAATGTTATGGTATTATATTATTGGCGGAGCGCCAATCACAGTCACTCGAGTTGGTCCTTCGAGCCGGTTAGAATTTCAGAGCCTGTAAACCGCGTATCGGAACGCACTCCCGATATTATTAGTGGGGATATTGCTTACGTTGCCTTTTTAGAAATTGATTTTTATGCCTACGACCGGATTTGAGACGCGCTCTACATACATACTCTGATATTGGGACCCAAATCGTTTTATGGACATTTAAATGATAATCTTGAAGCAATGAGCGATACGATAAAATTATATGCCTGAGTTGTTTTACATTTTATCATTCTGTGGGGTTTATATAAACTAACAATATTTAAGTTAATCGTTATGAAATGAATGAGTAGATGTTAAACTAATTTAAATAACGAATTTAAAGCCCAACTAACGGTAAGTGGTAACTGCCGCCCTTAGACTAGTAATATAATCAACTGAAGTTGCTATATAGATTTATTTATAGCCATAGGACTTAGTAGGAATGCCTTGTGTAAGTTTCCTTTAAAACCTTCACACTAGAACACACTGGTACTACAATACATGTTATAAGGCAGAATAGCCTCCAAACTATAAAGGGTCCTATCACCTTAAGTAAGGTGGTAGGATCCTTTATATTAAATTGTGTGTTCATGTGATAAGATTACAAAAATTAATTTAAAGTCTCAATCATATTCACACAGATGTTTCAGATAATAATGAAGATAAGAAGATAAAACATGGAAGTTAAAAAGGATGATTACGTCATCAGTAAAAAATATTTTTCAGTCAACCATTTGAAAACTGTAGGGCGAATGAAATGCGACGTTTACACTTATAATTAAAAAGAAAGATGAGGCGAAAAGGAAAATTTTGTTGGAATTTCTAATTTATCTTTATGATTTACCGACTTGTTGCCTTGTATGCGAGAAGCGACAACTACTTTGATTATTTACTATGTGCTTTTTGTCTGAAATTAAATTTATTACTATATTATAAAAAATATGAATATAAATAAATTAGCTGTATTTTTTGAACTGTATAATATTAAGTGTAGTGAAATAAAAATACTACTTCTTCATTAATAAATAACGCTTATTCACTGGGACATCATGTATCCTCCACGGACATCAATACTCAAAAAACGAGCATATAAACTATAGTCTGATTCATAATTAGGTGTCCAAAATGTAAACAAAGGTGTTTTCCTATCAAGAAAATACGTTTCAAATGGTAGATTCTTATTTTTGACAATATTAAATTAATACATCAATAATAAAGTAATAATCTAAATAAATTAAGATCAATTCAAATTTTCTAATATTTGCATTACCTCAATTTCGTTCCATACAGTAATAATAATAAAAAACAAGGTTTATGGTAGAAAATTAAAATGTGATAATGGTAACACAATCGGAACTCAAGACATTTCTTGTGCCGTAATTTTTAAGTTTCGTAGCTGATATTATTCATTTTCGTGATTGTAATCGAACTCAAATGTATTATCGTTTTTAATGCTAGGAATATTTTCACGCTAAGTTAATTACTCGTCATTCGTTCGCGGTGAGACAATCCCTAAAAATCTCCTCTGTATTTAATCTCAAATTGAAATTAAATCATTAATTTCACTTGTAAATTACTTTTTAGAGCGCCCCGAGGAGAAATCTTATAAATAGGAAATTAGCTTTTTTGCTTACGAATGACATAAAAGAGGACTTTTAAAATTAATTTCACATTTTAATTGAAGATGGTTTGAAGAAAATATCATTAGCTTTAATGAGAATATCATTAAAGTCCGCGTAGCGTGGTGGAGTATGCTCCTGGTTTCCCTGGTAATGGATAGAGATTCGTACTTACTACTAGGCGAGATATAAAGGGAGAGATGTTAATGACCCTAAGGTGGGTACTTAACTATGACAACTCACAGCGACCAATACACACATATACAAGACCTTGTATAATAGTTCCCCAGTCTTAGTCCTTCAATTCTATCTGAGATTACAAAGTATCTGAGGTATCTGAGGTAACAAATTCTCGTGGGCGGCCGTGAGACCGTACTATGAGTTTTTTTTTATAATATAAGAGTAGCAGACGAGCATGCAGTCCACCTGATGGTAAGTGGCTACTGCCACCCATGGACATCTGTAATCAACCACAGATAGGATTAGATATTCCTAACTGAGGTCGGGCACAGATGCGCCGCTACCCCTGAGGACTAAGTTAGAACGCCTCGGAAAAGTCTGTCTCCCTTACCACACCCTTCAAAACGGAACACAGCAGCGCCTAACACTGCTGTTATTAGGTAGAAATAGGTGTGGCGGTGGTGCCGCCGGAGTCGAAACACAAAGGGTGGACCTTCAGAGATAGATCACATGCTTGTTTGCTACTTCTTTATTACAAGAACTCCAACAACCAATGTCCAAATAGAACAAGCTTAGCATAAATAATACATTTTAATTAAATAATTTGTATGGTTCTTCACACCCTCTCTGCCTGTAGATGTAAATTATTACTATAATAACTTTTATTCTTCCAAAGGTTGTGTACAATATTTATAGTATTATAGGACAAGATGCTGGATTCTTAAAAGAAATGCCTTTTCTTACCCCTGGTATCCATTGCAGGACTTAACCTGCATTATGGATATCAGTATTACATTTTTTTAATTTTAACAAGATGAGTTGTACAATGACGGTCTCTATATCATAAATAACTTACAACTATAACAATATATTTAAAGACGTTGTTGAAATTTATGTTCTCTGTGTCTGTGTATTCTAAATAAACCCTCACTATCTACTAAAGTTATAGCAGGCTAGTGTTTACTTCCCATATTACTATGCAAGTAGTATACATTATAAGTAATATATCTTACGTGCACAGAAAACGCATGAATGTACAAAATCTCAAATCCAGTGGTCTGATAATGAAATAGCTCTTGATCGATGGGCAGGCCAATATTGGCTCGTGTAGCAATCTTTCAAACCCGGTACGGTATAGCATCGAAAGATTTGATGGAATCTAAGTTTTATGTTCAACTATTACCAGAATTGGGTTGTAAGTCTTTGGGTCGCTGTTTAAAATTAATATTTGTATATATTTAGGTATGTATAAAACAGCAAAGTTTGACTACCAGATCATAGTTAAAATTATTGTAACGTCTGAATACTCTGAATATGTGTATAACGTACAACCCATTAAATGTTTTTTAGATTTCCCCGTGCAAATAAATAAATAAATACAGACAAATAAAAAAGTGTTTATAAAATAAGCGAAAAAGTTAACAGCACTTCTATTTCACTAGTTATTGTTTTAAATTTTGACAACTGGCAACATAATGAATCTTTAATATTTTCGTTTTAGCAAATATACATTATTATTTTTGAAATGTAAAAAACAAATGAAAAAAGAAATTCATTAATTTATTTACTTAAATTTTGAATAGTTTAGGCATTATAGTATTTTTAAAACAAATTGTAGTATTGTTTCAAAAATGGAATACTGAAACACTTTTTGTATCAAGTGTCAAAAAAGAGATGGCAGTGTGAAATGTATTAATCTGCCACTTTCATTTGCATCCACCAACCACCAAAAAAATATAAACAAAAATGCATTCTGTATTTGAAATATTTTCATTGCTTCAACGTAATAAATTCGATTTGCGGCTTAAAAATAGAACCGTCATTTTGACGCGCGTGTCAGATGCATTTTTTTAAAATGGAATGGCGTTCGGAATCGCATAATTTCCAAAGAACATTGGAGGATGCGCATAAAATTCTCACCTCTGTCCCCACTTGTTAGAGTCAACTTTTACGTAGCAGTTGGGGTTTTTTATTTTCCGAATTCGAATGCTCGGAATGAATGGGGGATACAGTAAGTTTCGCTTTATTGGGTTTTTCAGTTAGAACTGAATTTTGAATATTGTGCTAAGCGTTGCGCTGGGCGACAAGCGGAAGATTACGTTCGCCATTCAATTTTAAATCTCGAATTCGTTCGTTGTTTGGAAAGTTCGATGATAAATGTGTTTTCGTTTTTCAAATTTGAATGGTTTTAATGTTATCGAACATTTCATTCCTGTTAATGTGTGCATTGGACGCATTTGTTATGTCTAAACATACACAGATGTACGTATCCGATGCTTATGTGTTTGAAAGGCGTCACATTTTCCAATGAAAGAGTTGATGATGAACTGGGTCACGGAACCCGCGGCTGTTTTTTGAACGTCCTGGCATCTTTAAGGCTTCATAAATAGCCTGCGCATGGCCTAGGGTGATGTGCAAGATATTATGTTTTTTATTTCCGTTTTTAATCCACAATGTCTGCAATTATTAATATGTAAAATATTCTTATATGTATAAAAAATAGTATAAAAATTAGAGGAAGAATGAAACAAACCTATTTATGTTTAATAAATTGCAGAAAGCTCAACGTAAGCAATATTAAAAAAATACTAAACAAGTTATCATAAAAATACATATAAATGTAACGAAACCAATATAGAAAATAATAAATTAAAAAACACTATTACACAGAAAAAACACATCAGTACACAGCAAAAAATAATAAAAAGAAACGAATTTGAAGTAAACGAAAAATAATGTGTCATACAAAAAAAAAACCTACAAAATTATTAAGAAGTAATTTAACGTTATTTTAAATTCACGCGTATCCTCTTCAACCTGCTTCATTAACCATTATCCTCTAAAACATACTAAGAGTCAATGAGAGTACTTGTTTACGGTGCACCGAATAACTTTATTTGAATAGACCCCTCATAAGCTGACTCCACGGTAATTAGTTTCGTATAATTTTAGACTTAATGGTCGGTCTGTCACCTCCGTGGATAACGACTTCCTGCTCGAAATGAGACGGTCAGGAAAATTATTGTAACTGCACTCGCTGACGGGTGTTTAAATAACTCACTCTGTACTGAAATTATTGGCGAATAGTACAATATTATGTACGTTCTTTTACAGCTATATTTTTACTCAGTTTCGGGAGATTCCTCCACGTGTAAATATTACCTATTTCTATATTTATAACCTATATCTGAGTCTTCGTAGGGATTTTCCGTTAAGTGAAGTATCAAATTTTTAACGACGAAGGAAATGTGTCGGCACTTTATCAGTGTGGACCTAAAATTTACTCATTCTCAGAGCAATTTTTGGCCAATGTGGCCATGTATGTGATGTCGGTAATTGAATTTTATCCACTTGAAGGTAAGTGGTCACCGCCACAGTGGTCACGGTCACTTATAAAACAAGGGTACTGCTTGAAGCCGATTACATATGTGTTTCCACTCTGGAGGACATAGATACATATATTATGTAACACTCGGTGGCCGTCCTCGGCGCTTGGTGAAGAACTCCGGGATCTCCGACGGAACACAATTAGAATCCTTCGAACACAAACGCGATGCCCCTATAGGGCTTTGGCCTGGGACGAGCAATATAATTTATGCTCCACTTACGTCCGTTGGCGACCACAACGATATGCGACCACACAAACCGCTGTCCTTGCCGGAGTTGTTTGAGTTCCCACTATTGCGGTCCGCAACCCCGGAAGCCCGTTGTAGACGCCTCTTTCGACAGACAGGGTGTACCGTAGCCCTATTCTGGTCCCGGGACTACAGAGAAGCGACACTCCTCCTAGCTAATAGCAGTTATTATTATTATTACTAATTTGTACCATTAAGAAGGTTAAGAAAGACATTCCAGTTTAGACCTATGCAGTTATCGGTCCATGGTCTATTCATTAAGGACCACTTAACGGTTGCTCGTTATCTATTCCGTTTGTTTATGACAAGAGAAGAAAATATTTATTCCAGAGTTATGTTTAAAGTAAAATATTTTACAAAATAACTAATTAAATAATATGAATGAATAATGAGCCTGAATCTCATGTCCCGGAAGGTAACACAAATTAGCTGTCCTTTGTCCAACGCCAAGTTTTAATGAAATATTAATAATATAATAACGCGGATATTATGTAACCTTCACAGAAATTTCGGTACCTATGTCATTCAATTTTTCATAAAATAAATCGGAGTTTTACATGTTTCATGTTATTAGGAAAAATATAAATGATTATTATTTTTTTTAAATTTGAGTATATATGCGCAGGAACATTTGCCTTTGTACATAAATACTTTTTAGTGTCTTGAATTCCTTTTAATGTTCTTTCTTTTTATGCAAACAATCCTAATAATATTAAAAATCTGAAAGTTTGTGAATATGTTTGCTACTCTTTCACAAGAAACTACTGGACGAAACTGAAACTTTTACAGTAATATAGATTATACATCGGAATAACATATAGGCTACAATTTATAATGATTTTATGTAATATTGGTCGTAATATTACATAAAATATAATACATAATAAATACATACATGTCAATTAAGTCGCAAAAAAATCTGGCCCCTGAGAGCTATCTTGGCGTACGCTGCCTAAACCATTGGAGTTACAAAAAGATGATGTACCGTAGAATTGTTTGTTTGGAATAGTTCTAAATAAAACATACATAAAGTATATTTAATACTATAATACTGGCAATAACACATTTACTTGGATTCCATACTTAAATACTAAAATTTCGCGAGTGAATATATAATACTAACGTTTCTTTGCAATCAATTTGTCTGTACTATGCGACTAACTTCGTTAGTACCCTCACTCACTCACTAATGGATATCTGACCAATAGCACTTACTCAAGGATTCTCTTAGCATTCGGAAACGTAAACCTCAAGCTAGTAGCTTGCCTTGCCTGGAATGGAACCCTCCTTTGATGTCGTAGGTAAATACTTAAGCTAGGAGAGACTCGCATCGTCTCTTTGTAGTTATCTGTCTAATCAGGTCACAAACAGGATAAGGATAAGCTGTTGTCTATTAGTATCTAGATATAGAGTCGGCGCATCGTAGTGAACGGGTTAAAATGTTTTGTATATTTCTAGATACATAAGATTTTTCTAGATATTAAGAAATTTTAAAGCATGCTGTCATATCGAGTATATTCGTTTACTCAATCCATTATTATGTTCTGTTTGCTTCAGTAGACTGAGTAAACGTAACAATAAGTAAGTGGTCAAGTCTTTTTGATTGCCTCACATATTCGCAAAAAGAGAGACAAAACAAAGCGCAATTTTGTCAATTTAGACATTAAATGTTACGTTACTGACACTATAGTTCTGGTACAATCCGCTAGGGGCGCTTATTGGAATTTGTATGGGCTAACACGTAAATAATACCAAAACAGTAATATTTGTCAAAACGTAAAAACTCATGGTAAGGGTACAGTTCTTATGTTCCGATAGAAAGGTGTGGATGACTTACAAGCGAGGCGAGTATCTTAGTCCTTAGGGGTAGCAGTTCACCTGAAGACAAGAAGCAACCTCAGAACTCTAGTCCTATCTAAAGTTGATTGTAGATGTATTGACCATCAGATGGACTCCATGTTCGTTTGCTACTCCTCTCAAATATATAAAACAAATATTATCTGTTTATACATAGGTATAGTCCACGTAAAACTGATAGTCCCTTCTGAATATAGTGCATATAATTATGCTCTGAATATAGTGCATATATATGACATGAATCGCGGCGCCATAGCGAATTGTAGAACTACACCTGCTCGCAACAACTTCAGAGCGGATTAGCAATTTGGCGCGGACTATATGTCACATATATATATCGTTTAAAGACAGGACACCATCTGCAAGGATCTGCTAATATATTAAGTAGATGTAATATTATAAATATGTTAGGAACTGAAAGGCGTTGCTTTGCCGTGGTCCGTTAATCAAAGCCGCCGCTAATAGCAACGTGACCAATCAATCTGAAGCACTCTGGCGTATATTGCCGATGTGCACTTTGATCTAAGTGCGTTAAATTGTACTTAATTAGCAATAACACGATTAATAACCTTAGAACAAGATGTGTTTGCGAATATTATTGTATTGGACATCTGGTCTTAGAATACTAGTTTTGTTTCCAGGCATTCGTTAGCCTGTGTTAACGAAAATAATCTGTGCAGACATACAAATTTGTGCTTTATAATTATGAAGAATTGTCGTAGAAATTCAGGGCATGTTGACAGACATCAGTAACCAACTCTAAATGTAATTAGAAACATTATTTAGTACACAAAAAAACGCATTGATTTTATATGTACTAATTTATAAGCCGACTTATTGAAGCCATAATGTTTTCAAAGGTACGATGCCGACAATAGACCTTACCTCTATTATAATAACTGAATAGAGATTAAAATGGGACATTAAATTGAGGAATCGTTTGACGATATTTTTCAATTACTTTGCAACTATTGAAAATTTATATAATGTTAATAACCCTTCCTTGGCAGTCGGGTAAAAAAAAATTAAATCAAAACATCGTTACCCCGATAATGTAAATCCAAACTATTAGCAGCTTCCTCGAAGTAGTTAGCACGCTACGGGTTATAAGCGCAGCGGAACAAAGCTCCGCCCGGCTTATCGTAGTTATGCCTGTTTGAGCTTCCCCATATTTTGCACGCGCTCCAAATAAGCAAGCCGCTTAGCTCGATTTGCTAGATCGTGTGAGCTGTATAGGTAGTAAAATTAATCTTATGTGATAAAAGGTAGTACCTATGTTACGTATTCTTGATGTTTTGAGCAGAAGTTGCACTTCTGTAGGCGAATTGGGGAAGAAATGAAATTTTAACATACGCACGCAGACTGTAACAAAAGGAACAGGATAAAAGATTTTTATTCAGTTTGCTAAAAAATTACATTTAAATAAAATTAATATTGTATTCTGTTATTCTTGTTATCAAATATTACGGTCTGTAGCTCTCGATAAATATTACCTTCATTATTATAATTAAAAAAAAATTTTAACAAAAAAATAAAACCGACTTCTATGTCACTACAAAGTAAAAAATAATTGAAATAAATGTTGGTTTAATACATATTTCTGAAGTTGGCGCTCAATATATTTCGTTTGATAATGGCGTAAACAGCGTGTCTAATATGAGCGCCGACTTCAGAAATATGTATTAAACCAACATTTATTTCAATTATTTTTTACTTTGTAGTGACATAGAAGTCGGTTTTATTTTTTTGTTAAAATTTTTTTTTTCACCCTTTTTAGTGATGATATGCTAACGTTTGTATTAATATTATGTTAAAATTGTATAAAGGTGATCATGAATAAAGGTAAGGTCTGAATTCATACGAATTGGACCCACCCGCTCGCAGGGCGCTTCCGCGCCCTGCTCGCTTAGTTTTATTTTGCCTTATATGTTTCAACCTAACCTAACCAATTCAATACGAAACACTATAGGCGAGGCTAAATGCAATTCTATATTGTTTGCTAGGTTAGGTTGGAACAGAAAAGTAAATAAATCAAACTAGGTGGTAAAACTCTGCGAGTGAGTCGGTCCAATTTACCTTAATTTAATAGTTAAGGAAAACTACAGCGTATTCATTAATCATATTTTATATTTGTAAGAAGTGTTTGTCAAGTTACTGTTGTTTAGGCCAGCAGTGTCTCTGCGTCACTAGGATTGAAGACTTTACGGTCACAGTTATCAGGGTTAAGACCTTGAATTTTCATCCTATGTGTCTGCTTAGTGACGTTAATACATATATGAAAGCACAAAATGGCTAACTCCTGTGGTTTAACTTGGAAGCACACCAGCATTATCAGAGTGAAAGAGTTGAAGGTCATTTTTTTCATTACATGTACCTGCTTAGGACCTGTAAAATATGCGTGAAAGCACTAAATGGCTTATTCATGTGGTTTAGGCTGGTACCTCTGCATCATCAGATCTAAGGAGTTGAAGGTCAAATTTTTCATCATATATCTCTGTCTACCAACTTCATTACAACAAATGTCTAATCTATATACTTTACATTGGAGGCACCTCTGCATCATAAGGATTGAAGAATTGAAGTTCATATCTTCCATCATATGTATCTACTCAAAGACCTTATCATATATTCGTAAGCTCCAAATGCCTAACTTGTATGGATTAGGCAGGAGGCACCTCTGCATTATCAGAGTTGAAGAGTTGAAGGCCAAATTTTCCATCATATCATGTTAATCTAGATACTCAATGTTTATTTAAAGTTTCATGAGAATTGAGTGGGCAAAAGGAAAGTTGTCATAAAATATGTAAAAAGCAGGGGTAGTGATGATGAGTTCCACCCCATTACTTAAGTTCTAATCATCAGAGCATACTAATATTATAGTAGGAAAGTACCGCAACAAAACACCCTTTCATATGAATAAAAGAAAATTGAAATTGGTTAAGAAATACTCGAGTTATTGAAGTTTATATCGGGAAAGAAAAGAAAGAAATCGGGTTTTTCCAATTTCCCGGGAAAACTGGCGAAAATTTTTAAATTTCCTCGAAATGGGACCCCCTGTAAAACTAGCCGCATACAATGGTGTATGAATCATGTCGATCGGTCGCGGCATCGCGAAAAAATCGCCGAACAAACATAAAAAAAAAATATATATACGGTCGAATTGAGTAACCTCCTCCTTTTTGGAAGTCGGTTAAAAAATTAATTTCAATTGCACCAAATCATTTTAACTGCTTATCTATGCAAGTAACATAAAAAGTAATTTTGCTATTAGTGCCTTCCTTCAATTATGAGACTAAACTGTTATTAAATTCTTCAATCTTTCCCGTTTGTCATGTCAAAGAATGATTAAATAAATATTTTACTATAAACTACACCTTATAATCACTAAAGCACTAAGATTCACCGACGTAAGACTACGTTCAACCCGGTTAGCGTCTTATTAAGCGGGGGAGTTAATCCAGTTGTCTGCTATCAGCTGCCACTAACGGCAAAGATTAGACACGACACAATTTGTTAAGTGCAAAAAGAAAAATGTTTAAATCTTTTTTTTAGGTTAAATAAAATGGCCGGTAGGCTGTAACTTTTTTATATTATAAAAGTAGCAAACGAGCATGCAGTCCAACTGATGGTAAGTGTACTTGACCCTAGATAAGATTACAACCCTAACTGAGGTTGGTCACACTACTTGTGTTGCTACCCCTGAGGACTACGTTAGAACGCCTCGAAGTCCCCTTATCTTAACTTTAAATCGAAATATGGAAGCATTTAGCGACTACTATTCAATTATAGCAACTCAACGATCTTCATTTACGATTTTATAGAAAAAAAAACACTTAATATATCATGTTGAAAAATAAAATAAACGTTAAAAAATAACGGTGAGAAAAAATAAATAAATGAAATTCTAAAATTATTAGCAACTAAATAACTAATTCTTAAAACCTATTATTCTTTAATACCTACTATAAAATATTATTAAATCCGCGTGGCATAGCGGTCACCATACCGGTCTGACGCGCAAAGGTTCGATCCCCAGCCAGACAGATATCTAAATGATGCATTTAGATTTCTGTTTCTGGATCTGAGTGTTTGTGTATTTGTTTCTGTGTGTGTCCATGGCAGCCACAACACAGGGAATCCTAGTGTGCGGCTGTGAGTGTAGAAAGCATTGCACGAGGCCAAAACTACGTTGAACCCGGTTAGCGTGTCGTTAAGCAGCTGGGGAGGTAATCCGGTTATGCGTTACCCTCTGCCGCTAACTGCAACGGTTAGAGGTTACTCATTCTCCTCACAGTTGTTAAAAAAGAAAATAACATCTTAATAAGTTATAAACAAAAATAAATGTTTATTTTTTTGTTTTTAATTGCTATGAAAGTAATATTTAAGTATATGTCAACTATTTTTTTGTTTTTGAATTCGCTGTAGTTATTACTATGCATTCGTAAAATAATATAAGATGTTTGTGTATATATATGATCTTTGTAGTAAAAACTATTTTTAGTAAACAATTATGTTCCTAAAAACTAAGTTTCCTAATAGTCAATCCTCAAAATAGTCTTATCATCACCATACTTATAAAAGTGAACTATCAAAGGTGGTAGAGCCAGTATGGTTACCATTTCAAGTATAAAGAAGTTCTGCGTTTCGGGTCACAGACTTTTTTATAATATAGTAGTAGCAGATGAGCATGCAGTCCACCTGATGGTAAGTGGCTACTGCCGCCCATAGACATCTGTAATCAACCCTAGATAGGATTAGATATTCCCACCTGAGGTCGGCCACAGACGCGCCGCTACCCCTGAGGACTAAGCTAGAACGCCTCGAATAAGTATGTCTCCCTTACCACACCCTTCAGAACGGAACACAGCAGCGCCTATCACTGCTGATATTAGATACAAATAGGTGTGGCGGTGGTGCCGCCGGAGTCGAACCACAAAGGGTTCTACCACCTTCACAATACAATTGAGGTGAACATCATAGTCCACAGGAGTGGCAACACTTTTGTGATGGGCTTAAGATAGAACTTGTTCTATACGGAGTTTATCACTATAGTTCATTGGCAGGTGATCAATTACCATCATGCGGTGTACTGCAAGCACGTTTGCTACTACAATCTTACATAAAAAGATATTGCACAATACACATTGATTTTTTAACCGACTTCAAAAAAGGAGGAGGTTACTCAATTCGACCGTATATATTTTTTTTTTTTTTTTTATGTTTGTTCGGCGATTTTTTCGCGATGCCGCGACCAATCGACATGATTCATACACCATTGTATGCGGCTAGTTTCACAGGGGGTCCCATTTCAAGGAAATTTGAAAATTTCCGCCAGTTTTCCCGGAAAATTGGAAAAACCCGATTTCATATAAACTTGAATAAGTCGAGTATTTCTTAACCAATTTTAATTTTCTTTTTTTCATATGAAAGGGTGTTTCGTTGCGGTACTTTCTTACCTTAACATTAGTACGCTCTGATGATTACAATTTAAATTATGGGGTGGAACTCATCATCACTACCCCTGCTTTTTACATATTTTATGACAACTTACCTTCTGCCTACTCAATTCTCATGAAACTTAAAATGAACATTAAGTGTCTAGGTTATCATGATATGACGGAAAATTTGACCTTCAACTCTTCAACCCTGGTAATGCAGAAGTGCCTCCTGCCTCAACCATACAAGTTAGGCATTTGGAACTTATGGATATTTAATAAAGTCGATAAGTTGAGATATACGATGGAAAATTTGACCTTCCACTCTTCAACTCTGATAATGCAGAGGTGCCTCCTGCCTCAGCCATACAAGTTAGGCATTTGATGCTTATGAATATTCAATAAGGTTGATAGGTAGAGATATATGATGGAAAATTTGACCTTCTACTCTTCAACTCTGATAATGCAGAAGTGCCTCCTGCCTCAACCATACAACTTAGGCATTTGGAGCTTACGAATATATGATAAGGTCTTTGAGTAGAGACATATGATGGAAGATATGACTGTCAATTCTTCAATCCTGATGATGCAGAGGTGCCTCCCATGTAAAGTATATAGATTAGACATTTGTTGTAATGAAGTAGCTAGACAGAGATATATGATGAAAAATTTGACCATCAACTCCTTTTTCTTTTCTTAACTATTGAATTAAGGTAAATTGGACCGGTTCACTCGCAGAGTTTTACCACCTAGTTTGATTTATTTACTTATCTGTTCCTACCTAACCTAGCCAATAATTAGTATCTCATACAGCTTCGCCTATAGTGTTTCGTATTGAATTGGTTAGGTTAGGTTGGAACATATAAGACAATATAAAACTAAGCGAGAAGGGCGCGGCAGCGCCCTGCGAGCGGGTGGGTCCAATCCGTATCTATTCAGACCTTACCTTTATTCATGATCACATTTATACAATTTTACATAATATTAATACAAACGTTAGCATATCATCACTAAAAAGGGTGAAAAAAAAAAAATTTTAACAAAAAAATAAAACCGACTTCTATGTCACTACAAAGTAAAAAATAATTGAAATAAATGTTGGTTTAGTACATGTTTCTGAAGTCGGCGCTCATATTGGACACGCTGTTATCAAACGAAATATAATATTGAGCGCCGACTTCAGAAACATGTACTAAACCAACATTTATTTCAATTATTTTTTACTTTGTAGTGACATAGAAGTCGGTTTTATTTTTTTGTTAAAATTTTTTTTTTACTCTCGATAAAGAATCAACTCGGTCTAAGAACGTCCTCGATCGTTAATCAGGCAGGTGCGGATATAATCCGGTTATCCGGCTACCGGCTACGCTCAGGACAATAGAATTACACGACGGCGTATTAAGGCGTATTAAGGATAGGTATAGATATAGAATAGGTATCGATGAGAACTGTTACATTGCATCAAAGGTGAAGCAATTCTGCGTTTTGGTGGAAGAGCACGGGTGATTTGAAGCAACTTTATTTAACGTTTAACTTTAGTTAACGTTTATTTTAATGTTATAGAAATAAAAATGGTAGCACTATACCACATAAGCTTTTACTCTCGATAAAGAATCAACTCTTTGTAAGAACGGTTATGATACAATCTGGTTATCCGGCTAACGGCTACACTCAGGACAATGGAATTACACGACGGCGTATTAAGGGATTAGGTATTGATGAGAACTATAACGGTGAATCAACTGAGATATTATTTCGCCTATCGGATATACGGCATGCAATAAAATAAAATGCACTGCATGAGGTGATACCCTTTATACATCCCTTATATCTGCTATTTGACTGCTGGGTAAGGGTCTCTTCTCACTGAAGGGTTTAGGATTTAGTGCACCGCGCTAACCAATTGCGAATTGGTAAATTCCACACGCTATTTATTTGCAGAGATTGAGAAGGCCTAATTTTAGTTTAGGAAGGGTACAATGAATAATTACTTTTTTACACAAATTACTAGATATTATCTTCATAACAAGCGCCGTGGTACAAGTAACGATGATATTGGCGTGTTAATCAAAATAAATAACATGATATCTAGAATGTTGATACAAATAGGTCAACTAGAAATCATTACTTAAAGTCTTGTTGTTATAATATCAATGCTTAAATAAGCAAAATTATTTTCAGTACACAGATTATTTACTTTACAATACTTTTGATTAATCGAAGCGTGGTTACATCAGCAAAAACAAAACTTTCATCTACCAGCAAAATCATAGAGAGTTTTACGACTATTATGTAAATAATAATAAAAGTTTCGTCCAACTTCATATTAGTATTAGCTTCGCGTCTAGAATCGAATATAGACGAGCAAGTTAAATATTTGCCGCACGGTTCGAAGTTCTGTCTTCGGATTTCGGCGTATTGGATCCCTCTGTATTGAATGGTTACGTTTGCGAATACTATTCTATAAAGGTTAACTTTAGTTAGCTGACATTATTTTACTACATGCGTCTGAATGTATTCTTTTGAAATGTACAGTTTTGTCCTACATTTTATTTAAAAAAAAACGATTCTGAAATTATAATCGCAGGATTATTTTAAATAACACTGAGTTACCCAATCTACAACTATTATGTGAATCATAAAAAAGTTCCCGACCAACTTCATATTAGTCTTAGCTTCGCGTCTAGAATCGAATATAGACGAGCAAGTTAAATATTTGCCGCATGGTTCGAAGTTCTGTCTTCGGATTTCGGCGTGTTGGATCGCTCTGTATTGAATGATTCCGTTTGCGAATACTATTCTATAAAGGTTCTTTTTAGTTAGCCTACATCACTGCAGGCGATATACTTGTTTAAAAGTCTCGTTCTTAAATTTTGTAAAACGTGTGTCTGATATTAAAACGCAGGGTAAAATATTTTGCTCTAACAAACTATTGGATATCTGCATTTTACTTTGAAGAATGTACTTAATGTATTGTTAATTGAGTTATCACTACAAAATTATGTAAGATGGAATTATCAAAACTTCTCTTACATTGCTTTGTTTTCCGTTTTCATTCACCAAATAAACAAATATTACATGTACGTCAGCATACATTTAAACTTTAATACAGCTCCCAAAAGTGGGAAGAAAGCAATTTGCGAGTTAACGTTACGTAAAGAGTTACGTAATAGTTTTAGTAACATAACTGCAATGTGGACTACCGCGTACTAAACTACTAACTTCGTGGATCGACTACAAAATTTCCATACGAAACATTCACATACTTTAATTGGCTCATTCGGTACCTGCTTCGTTGAAAGTTTCAACTTAGAAACCGGCAATTTCAATCCGTGACCAATAACTGCCTGACAATAGAGCCACCGTGCTATTCAATACTCTGCTATTCAATACTGAGCTATTGAGACTGTTATTGCTTAAGTTGAATGCATTTGGCACATAGGTATAGATATATAGAAGTTACAAAGAAATACATGCTATCTTACTTATTTACTATCATACCACGTGCTGTCTAATGATCTTTTCGTTAGTTTTTTGTTATTAAGTTTTGCATAAGTTCAAGTTGGTTATTTCAATTAAGCCCACCTATTACTTCTCAATTTTTATTCAAAGGTGACAAGGAATACCTCTTTAGGAATGTAATGCGGTCCTACAATTCAGAATTAAACTGCAGTTTATTCAATAACATCATGAGCAAAGCAAAGTACGCTAATTGCGCAGTCTATAAATTAACTGTTACGCTTTTAAGATGTCTGCTGTAATATTATTGGCAGCCTTCACTTTGTTATGTCCGTTTAGTTAAAAGTATCAAAATAAGAAAATTGATTACTATTTATATCCGCAAGAAAAAACTAATTTAAACTTTTCGTCGCGGACTGTACGAGTATTCACAATTTATGTAATTTAATATGAAACTTAGTCGAAAAGTTAAGAAATTTATCGTTATTATACTTCTTACCATGTAGTATTAAAAATATAAAATTCTGCAATGAAACAGCTTTTTCCTACGAAATATTTCTATGGTCATAGCACAAAACATTAATTCTCCTTTATAACCTGACCGTGTGTGTATTACTCATTCTTTGGCATGCCTTACAACCCAAATGGCTTGATGGATTTTAACATAATTCTTAAGAGGTGTCGGTGAATTCATCTGGAGTATACCGTTCATGTGAAAGTTTGAGCCACCCGTGGATACTTGTCGTCAAAAATTTAATAGAGCAGTCACTCTGAACAAAGGAGCGCTTGATTCTAATGTTATAAGGTATTCTTGATGTAACGGATTTTTTTCCGAAGTGGAACCATGGAGGGGGATCTATCACCTTTATTGTAGGAGCTAATAAATGGGTGATTGGACTACCAGTTAAGTAAAGTAAACTTCCTCTAGTTATAATTAAACTTATTTCACCAAAGGAACACAGTTTCAAAGTTATCATTCCCGGCAATTTCAATTTGCGAACAACTACTGTCTGTGACAATACGACAGTGTGCTATTCAACTGTTATGCT
Source organism: Epargyreus clarus clarus (assembly GCA_014595695.2). Taxonomy (NCBI): domain Eukaryota; kingdom Metazoa; phylum Arthropoda; class Insecta; order Lepidoptera; family Hesperiidae; genus Epargyreus; species Epargyreus clarus. Next base: position 3,468,728 of record JACTTY020000033.1, read on the forward strand.
GTAGCTATTGGAACTAAGTTATTGCTTAAGTTGTTAAGCTAAATTCGAGTAACGTACGGTCAGGAAATCTTTTACGGGCTATCCTGTTTTGATCATGAATTTAATGTTTCTGTTTAAAGTTCTACTATTCTGAGATTTTTACTAAAATTTGGATAAGACTAGAATTTTAAAATGTAGAGCATAAAATAAAACAGCAACCAATTTTTGTATTATCTGCCGCTATAGAAATAGCGGCTATAAATGACCTACACTAGCACCTAGCACTACATTCAAAATTGAAGCCAGCACACTTTATAATTAATAACAGTTCTCACATTATATCCTAAGATTTACAAAGGCTCGTGTCTCAAGACATATATCGTGTCGCAGCATGTTTGATGTGTCCTATTACGAGCTAATCTGTATGGATTGTGGTGAGGCGGCAAGATAATTATCAACTAAATAACAAACGCTACGTTGGCGTTCGCTTAGTATCTAGACTTAGAGCTTAGTAGAGATAGATAAGTCTAATAAGACGCTAAGATAGCTCCATAGTTCCTTGTGACATGGATGCCAAGATTGTACAAAAACGTTTGCTATCTTGATTAGAATTATATTAGATTTATATGTCTAAGCAACCGAGGGTGGAACTTGGATCCTTTTGCGTATCAGATCTGTATTACGACTCTGCTGTACCAATTGACAGAGAAACAGATAAACTATATAAGTGCTTAAAATGTTTGAATTCCAACCTTCCATCATCCAATAGTTTGAGGTATATTGCTGGGGTTCGACTATTTAACTCCACTTTTCATCATTCGGCGTCTCATGCCCTCTGAGTATAAGGGCTTCCCGCTGTCCTCACCAAGTCATTGGTTCAGCTAATCGCGAGCAATAACGCATTTTAGCTCAACGTAAAACTAGGTCTAAATTATTTTAATATTACCTACCCTATAAATACTGGCAGTCAAAAGTCATGGAAATGTCTTTTTTGAAATTCCAGACAGAGGCTAACTTATTTTATTTATTGTGGTATGCGAATGCTTTCACATACCATATATCACAGGGAGGCGTCAAATAATTATCAGATGAATAAGGAAAACCGCGTTGGTGGCCGCCGACTTATCTAGATGAAATCAATTGTGGCTTGATAGATTACGTGTACAACGATTAAGGACTGGCGTTACAACAATTGAATTCTTTAGGGAAAATAAAAGTAGTAAATACAGGAACTAGACGACTGCTTGGTGTTAAATGATCTTTGCTACTCTTGGAAAGTATACTCTGTATTGATCAACTGGAGAGATACAATCACCCGTCCTATGTCTGACTAATGCATATCTAGCGTTTCGTTGGAAGGGTGGATACCGTTGACTTACATATGAGGAGAGAATCTTACTTCACAGGAGTGGCCATGCATCTATGATTGCATTTTGGGAGAATGCCTCTTTTATATTTAGTTGGTCACACATATCATGACGGGTAATGAATACTTTAACGTCACTTAACTTGAAAAGGTACCGCTTATCGTTTTCCACGCGTCCCACGTTGCAGGCGTATCTGCTACTGCTCCCCAGGGCAGAGCCCGATCGGGGCATTGAGCTTAAAGGATTCCGGTTGCATTCCGTCGGAGTTCTCCAACAAGCGTTGAGGACGTCTACCGGGGGGGGGCTTAGTGCTGTAAAAATCCCACATAACCCGGCGTCGCTCCCACGTCCTCGGGTACCTTTTGAAGGTTTCCCCCTCGATAAGAAAAAAAGTAATATCTGCTATCGATAAAAAAATAACTACATTAAATTAGATGTACCCATGGTCGGTGGTGACCACAAAATTACAGGTACGTTCGTTTGGGTATTATCTTCTCTAATTGGATATTAACACACTCATGAAGTTTCATATTGATTAAAAAAATTGAGTTGAAAAGCCAGATTAAGTATGAAAAAATAATGAAGCAATACTAATTACTGACGATAATTAACGTTATTTGAGATCCTGGATACTTAATTACTGTGAGCCAAATCTCTCATTACTACGATTCGAGTTTCATATCAAAGAGAAATTACTGGAAAGCATTGAAATATATTGAAATAGGCCCAGAAATAGGCACCATTTAACAGTAAATAGGTAAATTTATACGAAATGTCGCTTACTTATTTTAATTTCTATGTTTTGATTAAGAGCTCATTATTTGCTAAATTAACGCCTAGCTGTAAGGCGACAAGCAAGTTAACAAGACTGTTAGACAAAGAAAGATAGGCATTAAACCAGTATTGCCACCAAGGATCGAAATTTGACAATTTCTAGTAGGCAGAAATTGTCGAAATTCGAATTTTGGCAAAACATTGATTAGATTAGTTTTTATTAGTATCTGCTAGTCGTTTGACGCCTAGGTTCGCAGTCAAAATTCGATCTTCGATGGAAATCAGTATGAAGAGGCAAAAATCGTATTTATTGATAGCAATTATTATAAAAAAAACCCTTCTGTTTAAAAATATAGCATATGGTCACTCTCGCAATTAAGATGAGTCCATCACCGCATAATAATATGCTAAAATCCGTATGAGCCATATGAGCTGGCATGTCAAAGAATGAGCTTGAACATTACCATCCGCAGCCAAACATGACATGAAATAGCCATTTACCAATTAACTACAATGTCTTTTTTGCGTAATTTACCGTGTTTAACGCGCCTAAAGAAGTATAACTGCAAAACACTTCGCAATACATTCTTGACACTTTGAAACAGAGGTCGTTAGTGATTCGACTCTTGAAATAAAAAAGACAATATATAAGCAATTCGACGGTCCCTACGTATAAAGCGACATGTCAAAAACGCAGGTTTACAGGAGAGCGTAATTAATGTTCAAACCACTCTAGAAATAATTCTCTATACAATTCTAAGAATATTTTTTTTATAATGTTGTTATAGCTTTCGAAAGTTTGTACTAGTATTTTTAAATATTGTTTTTTTCTTGTATTTACCAGAAAAACTGACAGATGACTGTTTCTACGTGAAAAGGCAAATAAAAGCATGCCAGACAAGTCTGAGATACAACTTTATACGTAGGAAACATGAAAACGGTATTGATATCTTATTCAGATTTTATATTGATATCTTACTTTTGTAGGTTAGAAAAACAATAACATTTTTTTGTGTTCTTACTTATTATTTATAGCGGAAATATGCTTTTTAAATATGACGTGATGTTAAGTTAGACATGACCGTGATCATGCCGAGTGGCGCGCTTTTTAAAACATCGTACAAAGCGATAAGTATAGATATCCGCATTTACGACAGCCATTTCCTGTAAATGTTATACTTGTTCTCTTATACGAATGGTAAATCTAGTAAAATACATCATATTTAAAGAAAAATCTTATATAGGCATACGCGTATGGACAATCCAAAGCCGTATATGCAATAAAAAAAATTGCAATTTTCGACATGTCGCTTATACGTAGGGACCGTCGAATTATTCAATAATTAGGGGCATTTTAACTTTTTTGCTCAATTCATCGTGTCTAACGCGCCTAAAGAAGTATAACTTCAAAACACTTCGCAATACATTTTTGACACATTGAAACAGAGGTCGTTAGTGATTCGACTCGTAAAATAAAATAAAAAAAGTAAACAATATATAAGCAATCGTTCAATAATTAGGGGCATTTTAACCTTTTGCTCAATTTATTGTGTCAAACGCGCCTAAAGAAGTATAACTTCAAAACACTTGGGAATACATTCTTGACACTTTGAAACAGAGGTCGTTAGTGATTCGACTCATAAAAAAGACAATATATAAGCAATCGTTCAATAATTAGGGCCATTTTAACTTTTTTGCTCAATTAATCGTGTCTAACGCGCCTAAAGAAGTATAACTTCAAAACACCTGGGAATACATTTTTGACACTTTGAAACAGAGGTCGTTAGTGATTCGACTCATAAAAAAGACAATATATAAGCAATCGTTCAATAATTAGGGCCATTTTAACTTTTTTGCTCAATTTATCGTGTCTAACGCGCCTAAAGAAGTATAACTTCAAAACACTTCGCAATACATTTTTGACACTTTGAAACAGAGGCCGTTAGTGATTCGACTCGTAAAATAAAATAAAAAAAACAATATATAAGCAATCGTTCAATAATTAGGGGCATTTTAACTTTTTGCTCAATTTATCGTGTCAAACGCGCCTAAAGAAGTATAACTTCAAAACACTTGGGAATACATTCTTGACACTTTCAAACAGAGGTCGTTAGTGATTCGACTCATAAACTACAGCATCATTATAGTCACACGAACGAATGTTATTTTAATGATGTCTGCGACTAAGTTTTATCTGGAACATAGTCTATTTTTGAGTTTCTATTAAATAGGACAGTATCTTTTATGCAACCCTTTGATAGGGAATCTCTTTGACGGTAAATTAATAAAATGTTGCTGTCGGAGTGCATTAAATTTTATATTGCTTTGTGGTCTAAAAGTATTTTCGTAAAATTATGACGAATGCATAAAATAATGAAGTATAAAATGTATTTGTTCCTGAATTCGTTTGTCTGACGAAAATAGCTCGTCATGTTTGACAACAAAATTCATATTAAAATGGTATTGCTGTTAGTTTAAAAAAATTAATGGGTTTACGTTATGAAATATACTTTTCACATTAGTGTGGTGTAGAATTACCCCAAAAATATGCAACTTTGGAATACTCATATTTTCGGAAACTTACAATTAAGCCGTAATACCTATTCAATATAACTTCGTACATATTTTCTAGAACTTTACCAAATACATTATAATATTTAAATACTAGCTGATCCAGCAAACGTTGTGTTGCCATATAAATAAAAAAAATGTTAAGGGTGAACAACCCTTAGGGGTACTTACGGGTATGAAAAATAGATAGTAGCCGATTCTCAGACCTACTGAATATCCATATAAAATATAAAGATAATAACGATCCATAGGTACTACATTTGGTGCTATTGTATGTAGTTAAATTTCTTGCACGCATATTATGCAAAAAACTAAATTAAGAATGTTAAAAACAATTTAGTTATAAACGTCCAACTTTGACTAATTTTCATTAAAAGTAGTTGAACTGAAATTGTCCAGTTTAACGAAATAATAACGAAAGAGCTTGAAATGCAAAGCTTTGATATCGCGTCCATAATCCCCTCATTTGAGCCTAAACGCATTCGCTTGATAAACAGAATTGTAATTACCAAAATTTGTGCATCAGACGGTGAGCTTTGAACAAATTACTATTTGCAAATTATTATGTTTCGGATATGATTCATATTATACACGAGATATAAAATACATCAAATCAAATCAAATTATTTATTTGCAAAAACATAGTATTTTACAAGGATCTTAAATTTATAACAAGTATCTTATGTTCTACCACATTCAAAATGTATGTATCTTGTTCATGTATATAAAATTACCTAATTATGTTTCTTACATCCTTTTGGAAAATGTGTGAAATTTGATGCTTCTAAAGGCAACAACGGACTAGTACTAACGTTCCTCTTATTTCAAACAATTTAATACTGAAATTCCCGAGTCATTCAACTTCAAGTAGAAATACAGTCCTGTTTAGAACTGACTATTGTACAGTACCCGCAGTATGAGTTAGAAACTTTTTTTTACTAAAATGACTGTTTTTGTATTTGTGTACGTATTTGCCCATACATTTCCAATCAGCGCCTTTAGCGGACTGTATCAGAACTGATTGCAAATCTATGGAAAATATGTAAACAAAAATACGAAAATACGTAAATTACAAGGTAGTACATACAGGGCAGCAAATGCATGTAGCACAAAAAATGTAATGTAAGATTGATTGATACAGTATACTTCTTCTTCTTTGTCACCCACTGCTGGAGATAGGCCTTCTCACTCGACTTTCACAAGTCCCGATCTCGCGCTGTCCTCATCCAGTCTCTCACAGTATACTATGTAAGCTGTAATTGAACATCAAAGGTGATAATTGACCTTTTACTACCATCATCTGTCGCAACTATCAGACGTCTGCAACTACTTATTCAACAGACAATGTGTCTAATGAAGTGTGAAACAAATTACACGGCTAGACAGAGCAAGCTCGAACTAAAAATATGTCTTGCTTGAAATAAATGGTAGCGTCCAATTTGAAATTCAGATCGGTTGGTGTTTGTGGAGCGGATGCGGTGCCGTGGGGCCGCATAACTATTGTGTGTTTGACAAAAGAGGGTAAATGGGATAGTTTACTGCGTCCATTTATATAGCAGCCGATTTCTGTTTTGTTGAGTGGGGCCAACGTAGCAAATAACTGTTTGTCTTACTTTAATATTCATAAATTTTAATACTTAATGGTCTTATTACAAAAATTATGGAGTGATAATGACATAAGATTTTTAATTAATAGATTTGGGTAATATTTACATTTTCCCAATAAATATTTTATCAGTGTTATGATTAAAGCCTAAGAAATTGATATAACATTTCGATGTGATTTTTTTACCATTAAATTTTACCTAAGAATTTATTACATTTTTATCGATTGTCCGTTATTTATGACATGTATTTTTTGATCTATTGTATGTTACATATTTAACATAAATGTTACATTTTCCAACCAAAACACAGCTTAACGTATAGAAGGCACAATATTGTGTAACGAAGCGCGGAATCAACTGCATCGAACATAATGTTCTGTTCACTTTAAACGAGCGCCGAACTAAAATATGTTTTACTTGAAATGCGTACTTGTATTCAATTTGAAATTCAGATGCGGTTAGCGTTTGCGGAGCAGATGCGATGCAGCGGCCGCATCACTGTCTTGCTTATCGAAATAGGAGCGAATGATACGTTAAGTTCATCACATTTAAGGACAAAGTACGTACGACTCTTATTTTACTTTTTTACCCGACTGCGTATGGGTATGGAATGCCAAAGTTCTATATACATTACATGGCTCAATAGTTTTAAAGGTGTCGTTGAATTCGTCAAAAATTTAGAAGTGGCAGTATTTTTATTTTATCACTTTAATTTAATTTAAAATAATTGAATATGTCTGGTATGAAATTCAAAATACAAATGTGTAATATTTTACAATTACAGAAAAAACGTTGTAATAATTTTAAATAAATTAATGTAAACTCTAACGAAGCTATTTTTCTCAGTATTCTAAAGTAAAAGGGTAGGTAGCCTAGGTTTTAGTGCTAAAGAGTACGAACCAAAACAATACATGCCTGTTCCCATTTTGATCAGCGGAAAAACGTCGAGAGTTTTTTGAAGATTAGCCATTAACTGCAATGTGCGGTGCAGTCTCTTTTTATAGAAATGAAGTGACGAGCGGGAAAAATGTTTATGTTAATGCAGGTAACCTAATAACAACAGTGCTTAGCACTGCTGTATTCTAGTTTGAAAGGTGTGGTAAGAAAAACATTATTTTGAAGGTGGGAGAACCCCTTCTGGTTCGACTCCGGCACCACCACACCTACTTCTGCCTCATAACAACATTGTTAAGCGCTGATGTGTTCTAGTTTGCAGGGTATGGTAAGGAAGGCATGATTTTCGAAGGCTATCCAGCTTAGTCCTCAGGGGTAGCAACGCATCTGTTTCCAAGCTCAGATAGAACTCTAATCTTACCAGGGATTGATTACAGTCCATAATACATTCATGGTTTTAGGCTACAGGCCACATAATCTTAACACATTTCAAAACATTAAGAAAAACTCCGAGAAAATCCTTATGATATTTCCTTCAGCGTAAAAGCACGTGAAACTCGTTAGCAATAAATTCAAAATTCCATCGAAATCTAAAATTTTGTGGAAACTGCTGAGAACTTGCACTTCTCGGAAGTGAGACGCCAAACTAATGCAGCTGGGACTTCATAAAGGCCGTTCATGTGAAATGTATGAAAGAGCTGTATGAATTGCATGGAACGCTTTTATGTTAAAGAAACGGTTATCCAGGTGTTTTATGTGAAGAAAAATACAGGAACTTAGAAAATAACGAAAAAAAAGAAGAATAAAAATTATTACCTACAATGGTAGACAAAAAAGAAATTAAAAATATTTTGTATTTGTATTTAGGGTGGCAGAACGAATTTACAAGATTAGAAAAAATTAATGAAACAATAAATATATTTTACAAATTGTACATTCGTAATCAACTGCATCAGTTAGTAAGTACTGTGTCGCAATCGGTTACACCTCCTCTCGACACGATGTAGTTTGTTCCAAATCCTATAATAACACTGTACAATATGAATCATCATCAACCCATTACTGTCCCACTGCTGGGTACGGGTCTCCTAATAATGAGAAGGATTAGGCCATAGTCCACCGCGCTGGCCAAGTGTGTATTGATAGACTTCACATACCTTTGAGATTTTTTTTTATAAATCTTTCAGCTATGCAGGTTTCCTCACGATGTTTTCCTTCACCGTTTAGCAAGTGATAATTAATTTGTAATACGCACAATATGGATAACGAATGGATATTATTATTCTACTGGACTGCAAAAACGCACCTAATTCTAGCATGAAACAGTTCTTGCGTTTCGTTGGTGGTGTGTATTGCGGCTGACTTACATATGAGGAGAACATCTTTCTTTTTTTATATAATTATGCTTAACGATGAGGTAGACGGGCTACCTTATGTAAAGCAGTCACCGTCTTAGTGCTCACGAGTAGGTATGAATCCATGATTGGTTTCATATGTAATCTCTGTTCTATAAAGAGTTAGTTACAGATGTTAATAGCAACGTACTTACCATCAGATGGACTACATCCTCGTTTGCTCAATCTTATAAAAATATGTGAAATTTAACCTAATGTCGTCGACATTCGAATATAATGGCACAGTCTATATAAAATGTATGAGACGATTCGTATAATATATTCCATTATATAAAATGTATGACCGGTTTTGTATAAATCTTCTTAATGCGCTGAACGCAGCTGAAACTCTTTCTTGGCTTTCTTGAACTTAGTTTTATTTGTTTTTTTTTAAAGTAACGCGGTAGTTCCAAACTATAAATAGTTGATTATTTTCTATTAAAATACACATATAATATTTTAGTCGCTCTTATTTTATACCTACTTGGAAATATGGATAGACGAATGTACGCTAGTTCTACTGTGTAATATCGAATTCCTCAATACTATTATATAAAGATTGGATTGCCGGACATGGCTTTCCTTTCAGAGTGAGAGGGGTCTCTAGACCTAATAATAGTCGAACAAATTAGCCAAATGAGGACTGGTAAACTTCACACACACACCTCTGAATTTTTTTTATACTGTCGGGTCTCTTATACATATTACCTATTTTGTTGACGAAAGGGATACCTTCAAAAGGTACCCGGTGTCATGATAGCCGCACTAGTTATGTGAAATTAAACCCACCGGGCTAACGTCCTTAACATTACGTAGAGAGACTTGAGATCTATCTAAGACCCGACCGAAGTCCTCTGCGCGCGGGGTCCTGGACGGGCTTTGCCCTAGTTTTAAGCTCACCACATCTTCAAATACTTACAACGATATGCGGCCACATATACCGTCGCTCTTATTTGGGGAAGCCTAACATTACCTACATTTAATGTTCTTACGACCCAAATAATATTAATGACCTTAAGGGCCGATTTTTCAATCCTCAGTTAGTGGATTTTATCTATCGAATAAAATTTATTTGACAGATAATAAGATTTTTAATTTTTCAATCATCAGATAGAGGTTATCAGTCGAATAAAACCGCTAACTGACGAATAAATTTATCTGTCACTTGGAGGGTCAGTTAAGATTTACCTGAGGGTTTATCTATCAGTTTTCTATGACATTTTGTGGTTATGCAATGTGTCATTTTTTGGTGTGATGTTGTTGATATAATATTGCGGTGATAATGGTGACTTTAGTAATGGAATTGTGCTCGGAGACAGTGGATATTTCTTAAATAATTACTTATTGACCCCACTCAGCAATCCCCGTACGCGAGTTGAACAATTGTATAATGAGTCTCATATACAGAGCAGAGATGTTATAGTAAGGTGCTTTAGTGTATGGAAGCGGAGATTCCCTATTCTAAGTATTGGATTGGACTTAGATGTAACCTAACCTCTAGCACGAAATATAATTATGGCTGTAGCAATATTGCATAATATGGCACGCAGTCAAAATGGGGGAGAGCCTCCTAGAGACTCCGAGGTACTGATGCCACCACATCCGGTATTTTCAGCAGAATATGCTGACAATGAGGGAACAAACAGTACACACACAGTGTGTTAGAACACAAGGGACCGTGTACTTGAATATTTTGAATCACCAATAAGGTGAAGAGAGTTCTTGTCTACTTATTGATTGTTTTAAATTGGTGTAATACTTTTAAAATAAATACATATTGATTATTATTATTTTTTATTTATAAAGTAAAAACAAACATATTTATATTATTTTATATTATATTATTATTTAACTCATGCTCTTCTGCAACAGATAAATGTTCTTTTTTAGTAATTTATTAATGAAAACGCATGTTCATGCCTTGCAGCTCTTAATTCCTCAAGTCATGCCGTATCGCTGGCTTTGGTTAGTTTTAGTTCTGGGGTCATTTTGCTTTTCAGCGCAAGATCGTTCACGTTTTTTATATCCATTTTTGTTTAATTTTAACCCCGCTACACAAATAAAGAAACGATCACCAAGTCGCAAATATGCACCATCAAACACAATTAACGTCCCTTTTGACGTGTATGTCAATGTAAAACATTAACTTCTGCCTTGTTTCAGTCTAACATTGCAGTGATTGTATATGTGCATCTCGCTTGCGTACATTTAGAGTGAAATTAGCAACAGAAATGCATAGACAACAGATAGATAGCTACTGCTCGGATAAAAAATGATTGAAAAATTGAAAATTTTTACTCCTTTGTTAAACAGCCAGTTCATTTTACCCGTCAGTTAACTATCTGGAGAGTAATTTGAGAATTGAAAAATCGGCCCTAAACCTAATAGCTTAATCTTTTTACAACTAATGAGCCCCAATTTACCATCTTACGTATTTTTATCGCCCATTGGGAAATCAAATACACACTGGGACCCAAACTTGTTTGTTGTTCCCCGTAGGATAAACCCGTATTTGGAATTCAAATAACCCTGCAAGGGACACGGGAGGAATATTGGTTATAGTAAATATTAGGTATATAATAATAATTTAATGTTGTGAGAGGTGGTAGAATCTGTATAGTTTGATGGCTGAGGTGCGTTTTGCTGGAAAGGTGTGGATGCCGGCTAACTTACATAAAATGAAGGTGGTAGAACCCTTTGCGATTCGACTCCGGCGGCACCACCGCCACACCTATTTCTACTTAATAAGCGGAGTGTTAGGCGCTGCTGTGTTCCGGTTTGAAAGGTGTGGTAAGGGAGATATACTTTTCCGAGGCATTCCAGCTTAGTCCTCAGGGGTAACGGCGCATCTGTGGCCGACCTCAATATCTAATATCTAATCCAATCTGGGGTTGATTACAGATGTCCATGTGTGGAAGTAGCCACTTACCATCCTGTGGACTGCATGCTCATCTGCTACTACTATATTATAAAAAAATGAGGCAATTGTCCTGGCAGCGCGTCTGTGATCGGTTCTAGATATAACTGTGTGGAATTATATGATATTGTTTATAGATTCACGGTAGTGGCGACTTACCATCAGGTTTACCGCAGGCTCGTTTACTGCTTCTTTATTATAAAAAAACTCGTCGCATAAATATAATACTATAGTCGTTTGGATATTTAAAAATTCTAAATTTAAAACCATTAATTAAAAGCAAGTACTTAAAAAGTTATTAAAGATTTTTGCAAAATCTGTAATCTATAAGCAGCTTTTTTCGCCAACAAGACAAACGTGATTTATCTCTAATCTCATCGGCAATTCATAAGAAAATTGTTCCGATAAATAATTTTGCTAAACTTAAGTGAATTGATAAGAAAATTATTTTCGTGTAACGAAATTTCTAGTAACATCTTCACCTGAGTTATGTACTGAGTTAGAGGTAGCGATCTGAGATCGATTAATCAAAGAATCGTTTTTTTTGGCCAAAAAGATCGACTATTTCAATGGATCTCCAATAATAGATCGATTCAGTTAATCGATCTTTCATCCTAGAAAATCGAATGTCAATCTTTTCAATGGATAGGTACGTATTTCAGTGCTAGTTTGGTCCTGATGATCCTGATGTCCTGTGCGTCCTAGCTGAAAATATCGAAAATCGATTTTTAGAGAATCGATTCTTTGGGCCTTGATTTTTTTGTGAATCGATTTATTCCACATCGATTCGAATAGATTCAATAATCGATGTATTTCGGAAAGAATCGCCATCCCTATACTAAGTACTTTATGTAATGTGGTTCTTAAGGGGTACCTTTCTTGAACGCCCCATGGGGATTGGTAGAACAATTTATGCTTTATTTCTCATATATTTCGCAAAATATAATACTTAATTAGCTTCCAGTCGGTGGCCGTTTCTTCTTATCCCGGTAAATTAATGACATGATTCCATAAGGAGAAGGGATGACTTATTGTACTGTAAACGATAAGCGATACAAGATAAATACAAAAAAATAAAAGATGACTACCGGTTTATCAAGAATAATGTCCTTATTCAAGTTAGACATTATTGACCTAATAAAATGTTGTAAAAAATAATTGTATTAAAAGTGGTTTAAATATAAAATTGTGCAGTAAAGTTATGAATCTCAATTAATGCTGTTATTAATTTAAAAGATATGGTTGATAAAGATTTTACAATGACAACGAAGCAGAACTTTGTTCTAATTTGAAGTTTAGCTTGCCCATACACAAAACATTCCCTAATTCTTCACTGCAATTCTTTACAGACGATGGAAGACGAAAAGAGATCCAGGATACGTAGATGTGGGCTAATATCATGGTCCGTGGAAAGTCTGCATTATAACAATGGCAGTAATACCCCTGTGATTGATCTTACATTGAACTCCAATACTTTTGTGATCAGTTACATATATCTATGGGCTACAGTCGCTTAACATTAGGAGACTAACAACCAACGTTTACTATATCGTCGTACATTGACTATCAGACTAGCGAGTCGCTGTATGTGGAATTACGACGTACAAAATGTGAAATATAATAAATTTCTTTTGTGTTCCTCTGTCGACAGGCGATTTACCTTTATTACTGGGGTAAATTCGAGTAATGTGCTTAAGACATACAGTACTTAGATGAAAATGTTTTTAGAGATTATTCTTGTTTCATGAGCAAGGTTGAAATGTGTAGAAGTATTTTAAAATTACTCGAATATAGCGAATTTGTAGCTAGTGGATAAAAACTAAATGATATAAGCATCTAAGTGACTTTTCCATTAACTACTGGCAGCACCACGGCCGCCACTGGCACACCAATTTGTAGGTAGAACGATTGCTGCTATGAGGCAATAGCAGCAATAGCAATAAAGGGGTGTAGTGTTTCGGTTTTTATGATAAGGGGACTACCGGGATGCTTCAACTTAGTCCTTAATGGTGGCAATAAAAGTATTCCACAATAAATTCTGTTAAGTAATAAAGATGAATCTAGATGAGAAATATGAAATTCAGATGTATTTCAGATGAACAGGATACAAGAGGAGTCGGGAGCTGATCACACAAATGAGCACATATTAAAGGCAAATTTGTTCGCCGCTCCTTGCATATAAATGTAAAACCTCTTTTGATATTAAAACGTTGTAGCATTTTTGCTAGTGAATTACCATTTTTGTGGGAATTTCCTTAGTTGTAAAATATTTTATGAGAAAGATTCATCCACATTCCACATCATGAAATTAATTATCAATCCTTTATTGACCCCTTTTGGACAGAGTAGTTCACCACGCTATCCAAGTTAGCATTGACAGCCTTTACCTGGCTGATATACCTTAAAAAAAACTAGAGAATTCTTAAAATTGTAGATTTCCTCTCGTGGTTTCCTTTGCCTAGTAAAGCATGTACAAATGTTATGAATTTTATTTCGTAAAAATAAGATTATTTACTTATTAATACATACTTATTAATACATACTTGTAAATATAGTTTTTTTTAATATTATAGGTATACAAGATTTGTGAGAATATATTTCTTTTCTCTGAAAGAGGTAAATACCTTTATTGCTCCAGTATCATCATCGTTCCACATTGTTCCACGCCTGAAAAACATTCGGACACAATCTGCAAATTAACTGAAAACAAAATCAGTCGCAAACATTGGCTCTTGTCCAATGGACGCACCAAAACCATCTGAAATTCATGGGGTATTATTCTGAAAATGTTCACTAAAATCAACCTTATTCCGTAGTAATACCGTTTGATAGGTCGCACTAAAACATTGGTTGTTCTTTTAGAAGTACAATAGGGATAGTGGAAACCTAACCTTATGTTTGTAGTTTAACGTTTATTGGAACAGAAGGGATAAGTTTGTACTTGGTTCAACTTGAGTGCGAAAGGTTTCGAAAAGATTTCTACTACACCTTTCCTTGAAGACGATGGTCGTTGTCTGACTAGTTGGAACAAAGTCGTTGACAGATGTTGGTAACTTCATAGGATCTGGAGATACTGGCTAAATATCCGAGAAGCCGTTTTGTGCATTATAAATGATAGTTCACTGAAAAAAGATAGTGAATTTTAACTGATTTTAAACCAAGCACTTTATTAGCGAGTAGTTTATTTATTAAACCATGTAATAAAATAACATAAAAACTTTATCATGATTTAAATAACAAGTTTGAAATGAGCATAATTTGTATAATATTACGTTTCTTTTTTTAGCCTGAAAGTAATTCCAAATAATACTCGACAGCCTGTGTAACATTACAAATATTTTCCAGCTAATAATTATATAACGAAACCAAAACTTAAACATTACAGAAATAAAATATTTTCCCATCCGTATTATTTCTCAGCCGCTGAAACAATGGGGGTTAAAGAAGCCAATTTCGCTCTCCAACGCCGACAGGATCCTCGAAAGAACCTCTCACTCTTGACCGCGATTTAAAACTGTACCTGCTTTGGGAAATAAACTACCTACTTGGACTCTAAAAATATTCAGAATTGTTAAGAAAAATGGAAAACTGCCAATTTATTTGTATTCCATCGCTGGGGTCATATAAAATTTATGTAATTTATGTAAGAAAGGTTATTATAATGTAAATCAGTACTTAAATGATAAGTCTGTATGGTATGACAACTCTAGCTCCTCATTAAATAATTAATTATATGTAAAATTGTATATTATTTACTTTTTAAAAGATGCAAATTTGCACACGTACCTATGTAGTTTCTTGCGCCGCTTCTTCTCCATAGCGAAACCTTCCGAAGCGGTGGTAGTTTGTTGGCTAAAAGTGTTCTATATGAATCAATTTTGAATAAATGAGATTTGAATTTGAATTTGAATTTGAAAAATATTATTAAAAGAAATAATCGATATTCAAATTACCTTAACCACTCCTTACTAACTGGAACGAGATCTTGAAAGGGTTTGTGGACTAAACTAGGAGACCCATGGGATCATAGCGTTAGACCCGTTTACTCTGAGATGCTACCCGTAGGGACCCTTACAGCCAGACCCAATTTCTGAATATCTTGCAGGCTTATTATTAAAGGGTTAACCTTGTTTATTTATTCCAAGGGCTTAAAAGTTTTTTTTATGTCAGACAAACATTTAATTTTTCATTTCGGTACGTGTACAAATCAACCAAACTGATTTTGTTTAAGATCTAAAATTATCAATGACAGATTTAAGAAAATGTTTCTACATTTTTTTTTTTATTAAAATCATTTAAATATTTTTATTACGTGTAAAATGATTGTGGTTAGTGTCCTCTATTAATTAGTCTTGCCTTACGCTATACATAGTTTTGGCCCTACTTTTTCTCTATAAACACAACAACTTGAGAACTGATATCATGTTTTTGATGTTTATAAAAATTGTAAAGCGAAAATTTAGTGTACCTACCTTTCAATAACATTTTTCAATATTTTTATTTTAATTATACTGGTGACGATGTGATGTGAAGATTTATGTACTAATAAAACTCCTTTGTTTTGTTTCAGGTAATAATATTAAATTAATGAAGATGAGTTCTATAGAATTACGGTGAATTCTCGCAATTGAATATTAAATTTTTATTGTTATTTGTTTGATGGGGATAGATTATCCCATCATAAAACATTATAACATTTTTTTTAATTAGTTTTTAATATTTCCGTGTACGTGCTGCAAGTTTTTTTTATATAATATAGGACATCTGTAATCAACCCTAGATATAATAAGTTTCCAGAGGCCGGCCGCAAATGCGCCGCTACCCCTGAGGACTAAGTTGGAATGCTTTGGAAAACTATGTCTCTTTTACCATATCCTTCAAACCCGAACACAACAGCCCTTAAAACTGTTGTTATTAGGCAATAATGGGTATAGCGGTGGTGCCGCCGGAGTCGAACCATAGACGATTCTATCACCTGCAAAAGAAAAGACCTTACAAAGGTTTCTAAATTAAAAATGTCAGTATCCTTCTTTACAATATGTTCAATGAACAGGTTCTTTAAACAATATTGTAAAAGATATCCGTGACATAGGAACTGCCGGTACGCCGTCAGATCTGTGAAAATTCCCATGGGTTCACAAATTATTTTGCAAAATGGCGGATGCTTGTTTTCGCGCAAATCCCTTCGGGCGCGTAGGATTTTACGCAAGGGCAGTGGAGAAGTATACTTTTTTGAAGTACGGTACGCTCGGTTACACCAGCTGTTTTGAGTAGAAAAGGTATAGGTGTTATAGAAATAGGTAGTAAGTTAAAACAATGGTAAGAAAAGGAAGGTGAAAAGGTATGGAACCCTTTGTGGCTCAACTCTGGCGGCAACACCGCTACACTGATTTCTGCCTGCCTAATAAAAGCAGTGCTAAGCGCTGCTGTGTTCTGGTTTGAAGGGTGTGGTAAGGGAGACATACTTTTCCGAGGCATTCCAGCTTAGTCCTGAGGGGTAGCGACGCATTTGTAGCCGACCTCAGGTAGGAATCTAATCTTATCTGGGGTTGACAGATGTTCAAATTACTGTGATTACCTTAAAGTACAGACACGTTAGAAGAATATGTTTCTACGGAAAACTTCCTGCCCTTCGACCACTCATGAAAATTGAAAATAGAAGTTCTTGTGTAACTTTTTACTAGACTTAAGTAGTAAAACCTTAAAGGTGAAAGTTATTTAGTATTTTTGTTACAAAAAAAGAGGACGACAGTAAAAATACTTTCTAAGTTATTTTGGCCGTTTTTATAAGGATAATTTTGGCTCACCAACTATATTAGAGGCCTGTCACGTATCTATATATTCGAGACCTGCTACGTACTGATTAAGATTAAAATAAATTTAGTTTTATAATTTAGGTATGGACGTCATTTATAAAATGATAATTGTCTTAATATTTGTATGCATGTAAAAAAATAAAGATACGTTAATTAATTTACTAATACTGATTTATAAGGGCGTATACAAACGATGCAACTAAATCAGAACAAATAAACGTTTTGTTTCTTATTGATATTAAAATAAGTTAGTGTACCAACCTAAACCGGTCACAGTTTATCTGTAATTAGTTCCAAATAGAATAGGATTCCTACTTGATGTCGACCACAGACGCGTTACTATCCCTGAGAACTAAGGAACGCTTACACAAAGTGTTACGCTACAGTTCTCTCATATAAAATGAGACAACTACAACAACATATTATTTATTTGTACACCAAATATAAGCAACATATACAAACAAATAGGCGGTCATACATAATATATTTAATGTTTATATTGATGTAATAACAAGCACCGGTGGTAATACCTCTCCAATTGAAATATAAATCATTCTGCCGCTTCTATACTAAAAGAGACATTATTGTTTAGATAAATCTTGCTTCTTAATTTTTAATTCCCGATAAAGTTAACAACTGACTCGAAACACATTCATAGCTAATCATAGCAAAACTGCAAGGTTCATCGGCAGCGTCATAACCGCTCCGTTTGCAAGCCCCTTAGACCTAACCAAGCTAATAGGGACTGGGAGGCTCGAATCACATAAATAGCTACTAGCAATACCTGCGCGTAAAACGGCCGCGTCACTGCTCCGTTTGTAGGCCCCTTAGACCTAACCAAGCTACGAGGGATTGAGAGAATCCAAACACATCAACAGCTAATACTAAAACCTGCGCGTTAAACGGCCGCGTCATAACCGCTCCGTATGCAAGCCCCTTAAACCTAACCAAGCTAATACAAGAAACGGGTCAAGTGTTGTGGTGTTTACGTGCCGAGAATGTGGGATACGAACGGAAACAAATTGAAGTGTATTCTTAAGTAACTTTAAAAGCTTTAGAAGTGCATGGCTATTATTAAGTTTAAGATAGCTCTTTCGGTTTGGTTTTGGTGCTAAATATAATGTTTCAACGTAGCTTCACGTGTTATGCATGAAGTTATAATTAATGCACATACATCAAAAATCTCGTCAAATCTCACTACCTTCAATCTAACTGTTTCTTCCCAAAATTTGTGCTTTTACTAATCATCATTACCACGCTTTTATTAGCTTGAGTTTTATGTATGTATGTATGTATGTATGTATGTATGTATGTATGTATGTATGTATGTATGTATGTTGTAGTGATGTCGCAAGGCAGGTCCGATTTAAAGGCGTGTTGATAGGATGAAGGCTTTATTGTAACTGACTTAATCCTACTCTAAACCTATCTTATATTATAACGCCTTAACACCACACTACACCTCCGGGGCTTATTTAAAAAAATAAAATTTTAATTACAATAAATTTCTATTTTTTTTTATATTCACTCTTCTAAATATTTACTCAGTACTTTATTCGGTAGGTGTACTGTGTGCTAAGACCTAGTTACTTATATAAAAGTGTAACATAATTAATTAATTAATTAATTAATTAATTTAAAAATACACAAGAAAAACATCTATTATTAATCTTACCTAAATGATAAATGAATATAAATACACGAATAAAATACATTTCTCCTTAAATATTTGGTTTACAATTACATATTTTAAGTTTATTGATTATTTAAAAAAAAATACTTATTCTAAACGCGTTACAGTTGTCTTGTCCGGTTCAAAGTCAAATCCATTTATTAAAGATAATTAAATTAAACTTTAAAGTTCAATTAGTGTACACTTGTCAAAACCGGTAATATTCATAATCATAATTATAAGAACATAACATTCATATAAGAATAAATATCATAATAATCAAGTTAATACCTACTATATGCATTTGTTTGAGTTAACCATGTGGCCTATAGTCAAATCAAAGCATCTGTCATATTTGTAGGTTGGTAAAATCCTTGTACTACATCACACATTTTATTTAATTAAATTAATTAGGCACACATCACCTTTTATCATTATTTTTGCTTATATTTCTCTCGTAGGAATTATTAATCCTTTACTTCATATATTTCATTTCCCTTCTTATACGTTATATAACTTCATTGAGTTTATAATAATGCTTCCATAATGCCATTTCTTTCACGAAGACGTCTCGCGTACATCATGATCAAGATAACGGTTTCTTTACAATAATGAAAACTCTCTCAAATATCCTTTCAATCCATTTCTTTCACGTATACGGCTCGCGTAACTACATGATCAAGAAAATGTAAAAGGTATACTTCTCAATATAATTATATATTTTTTCATAACTCTCAATATAATCCTAACACTCATCTTTCAGTTTCTTTCCATCCACTTCTTGCACGCAGATGACTGCAGATCATGCAGCGTGAGCAAGACAATCTGTCTAAACCAACAATAAACATTAACTTAACAATCAATATATTTCATCAGTACGTTAGATACTTTCTTAACTCTCGGGGGATCAATCCCAATCATTACTAAAAATACTAACTTACAGAAGAAATCCATACATAATTACCAAGCATACATTCCTTTCATAAGTCTATATATTGATTTACCTTTAAAATGTAAATTAAAAATCATATAATTTCAGTTCAATTCAAATCATAATCAAGTTTATGTTACATTTCCTCAATCAAAAACTACCTCAAAGCCATAAATTAAAGTTACCAAGTTATGAATTACAAAAATATAAAAGATCGTAAGTACTTTTACATTCATAAACTTGCATAGCGACAATGGTTACCTACAAATGCGCATGTAATAAGAACTGTATCGGCATTGCATTGCAATCCGAATCTTACACATTCCATTCCTAAAGGGATGTGTAACGGGAGTCACGACACGTTTTTGACAATCAGCATAATTACAACAAAGAACTTTAAACTACTATTGCTACCTGTGTTTACTTATTATACTTTTAACCATAGATGATACTAATATTGATTAGAAAAGTTAATGGCAGTTAAAGTTACTTAATATAATGCGACAACCAATTACAACAAAACATTAATTCAAAATTACTTACTCATTACACAAAGTTTTTATAAAAATGAATTTAAATTACTTTATCAAAATATTTAGATTTAATTTACGAGTAATTGCTACATAGAATAATAATAATAAAAACGTGTTAAGATAAAGTGTTCATGATAATAAGTAATATGGATAACAATTATAATACGACAAAAAGGGCATCTTGAAATGCTGCAATACGGTTATTTCATACTAAAACATTTCAGAAAAAAAAATACAAATTAACAAAATTATACTTGTTTTTTTTTACCGTATAAATAATATCGCGCTGGCAAGGGTAGGAGTCCGCTGGTCAGTCAAGGTCTGCTGGGCTGCGATGACCATGGCTGGGCGTGCGGCAATTTTTCTTATCGCGAGGAGACGATGATTTCGACGTCCTTCTTCGTTATTCAGCAGGTGTCAAATTTAAGACGTACCGGAGACTGGCTGACCGATGATGTCATTGTCTTCATCCGAACATTTTTATGTAGAATGTAGACCATTTTCTTCGAAGAGTAGAGTGTTTTTTTCTGACGACAATTTACTATTCTTCTGTAGGTATTATTCTTCTCTAGGTGTTTTCCATATTCATGACGTTTCCGTATCCGTGTTGTCTTTAATAGGTATTTATTTATTGACATTCTTTAATTATATGTAATATCTTCTGTCTTGATCTTCTTATTGTTTAATTTTCGTTCTTCTTATTTTTCAAAGCCTCCCGGTGCGCGTGCAACGTGGCAGCGCCACACGCGCACCGGCCCTGGCATGGTCGCCATGTAGTGATGTCGCAAGGCAGGTCCGATTTAAAGGCGTGTTGATAGGATGAAGGCTTTATTGTAACTGACTTAATCCTACTCTAAACCTATCTTATATTATAACGCCTTAACACCACACTACAATGTAACGGAATCCTTGAACTCGATTTTTACTTACTTTGAATGGTCCGATTAATTTAAGTTTTTTAACAATTATCAACAAACGATGACAATACACGATTTTAATAATTTTATCCCCTTCTCTTTATCAGGATGGTCAGGAATCAGGATTAACTATTTTCCTGTTGCGATTTTAGCGTGTTTTTTAGTTTTTAAACTATAATTATTTCTAAGACTTTGTTAACTTTGTTTTAATTTTTAGTATCTTTCCTTTATTTATTATTTGTTCTATTATATGCTATACCTTAGTTTACACTTCATTTTATATAATAATCCTTAACTATTATTTATTTGCACCATCCCTATTCTTATAATTCATCCTATCTTTAACTCATCATCCTAAGGTTGTTTGGAAGAAATTGCTGTTTTAGCGATAAGACCGCCTTTTGTATCGTTCAAAATTGTATGTTTTATTTTCTGTTCTTCTTTAGGGTACAATAAATAAAATTATTATCAAATTTCATTAATTCGTTTCCACCATCAAGTAAATACAAACAACACACAAATGTTCATTCAAATTGTCTTTTATATAGAATACTGTAGCATCAATTACGTTCATACAACAAACTCTTTTGTTTTATTTTTTGCGTGAGTTCGATTACCAGTTACGTATATTAATATAGCAAATAAAATCATAAAATATGTTTTACTGTGATGGTAAGGGATCGTGTCAAAACCTAGGCTTTTGATAGGTAATATGAGTTTATTTAAAAAAATGTTGATTAACATTTTATATTCCAGTTGGCATACATAATTGTTCATTTATTTTAATTTTTTAAATAATATCTATAGTGTTTCAATATAAAAACTTTTTCTTTTATTTTCGCTAAATTAGAGGAGAAATTGAAAACTGGAACCCTATTTCTAACACCGATTTCTTCTTTGAATCTTTTGCGTTTCGGTGAAAAATTGTGGATTGCGAATTGCTGATTGACTTACGATTCAGAAGTGGCAACGTACCTTGGCTTAATTGGCTTCAAGTAGAACCGATGTACTATATATAGTCGGTGACAGATATCCATGGACGGCAATAATCGTTTGATACGTACTTCAATCTCATAAAATAATCTAAAAGCATAAATAAAGGAAATGAGGCAATACATGATAAAATAAAATTTAATTAGCTTTAATTTCGTATTGTTCCCTATATCTTCTTAGTCGTAACATTTGAATAAACAAATTATTATGAGTACGAGCTGTAATTTTCGTAAAATGTGTCCCTTCCCGAAATAAATAAAGGTATATAAAGCTGTCATTTTAATGATTCGCAAGGACAGTGAGAATAAACGACTAATTTATAGCGACATTGGAAATTATCTCGCTCGTTTTGTGCCAACTCTACAGACTTGCCGTACTCTGAGTGGGTTTACGATGGGATATGATTAAAACGAGGTGGTTACTCCCCTACTGAGACTGTGCTGCCACCACTTCAACGGTCGTGTTGATTAGTTTTGATTTCAATGGTATATTTAACTAACATCGGTCTACCGGTCACGGGTTTCCTAGATTTATATGCTGATTTTCAAAAAGTAAATAGGAAGTGAACCTCGTAATTGAGTATTGCGTAATAAATTTAATGGGGGAAAAAACAATAAAAATAAAAAATGACTCGTAGACGGAGTCTAAGCTCTTTAAGGTTTTACTTCAATAAATCTACGATAATAATTGAAATGGATTAATAATTAATACTAGGATTATCCAGCGTTGTACTTACTAACCTAACTCACGGACGGCTGCCACGGGAAAATCTAGAGAATTGCACTTTGCTACTAAGAAATTATGAAATGCGTATTATAATGAGTCGACGCAGAAAGGTGGTTAAAGGCTTTCAAACCATTCATTATAATAATTATCTTTCCAGAAAAGACTTAGGGCGTAAATTGATTATATTCATGACTGTAGCCACGACGTGCGAGGATGATACGCTCGTTACTCGAAACACAATTTCGATGCAACCGTGACCTTACCAAATAAATGTACGGAAAAACGATTCAAATTATATTTGTCAGTAATAAAAAATATATCGGGAACGCGACCGAGTGCCGGGGGAATGCTCGTGCCAAAATGAGTACAATTTTTGATATTACCAGCCTATACGATTTAAAATTGAATTTCGGGAGCAGAAACGTATAAATATTTCCCGATATTACGCAGTTTGCTGCAATTTGTGTTTTCGCAGTCGCATTCATTTTGTAAATTTGATTTTTATTTTTACTCAATATGTGGAAGTAAGTGTTTTGTTTAAATTGTGGCGCTGTGGTTATGATGCTGGTCTGATTGGCAGATTGTACTGGGTTCGATTTCTTGTCAGGAAAACATCTAAAGGTTCCATCACACTAACTTTTTTCAGCGTTCGATGGAAGTAGACGTAGCGATAACGCCGTAACAACGCCGCATATAGGGGACGTTACCCTATCATCATGTACAATCGTGTCTAACCACCATACACACACATTTTTATTCATTTAATAGCAATAATTATTTATCAACAGTAACCACAACTACTCGTACTTACTAACAACTTATTGATTACAAGTTTTGCATTTGGATGTATGTACCAGTTCTGGATGTTTGTGTGATTTTTGTTTTGGATCTAAAGGTCTGTGTACTTTTTGTCCATAGCACTCGCATTGTCTTAATATCACAAAAAAAAACACAACTGCAAAAATATGGACGCGAAAAACATTCGACTAGAGAAAAGCGTCGTATCTATCACCACATAAAAATCCCTACTACCAGAAAAACAACAAAAATAGTCACACATAAAACATATGCGCGAAATATAGGCATAATTAGCATTGGCCGTTTGCCGGACAACGATAACATTTCACGTTATCACACATCGAAACGAATGTCAGTGTGTTACTGGTGCTGATAAAAACTGTGTTGGCGCACGCCCAACGTGTGACGTAGTGTGAATGGATATACGACAAGCGAGAGACCTTCTGCCCTTTACGCACTTTATTGAAAACTAGCTGTGCCCCGCGGTTTCACCCGCGTTAAAAAGAAATCTGATAATATCATAAACAAAAGAAGTCGTCAAGACTAATTAGCCTAAGTTACTCCTAATTACATCAGCTACCAGCCAATAAAACCGTCAAAATCGGTCCAGCCATTTCAGAGATTAGCCAGAACAAACAGATAGACAAACAAAAATTGTAAAAAATGTTATTCTGGTGTATATATCGTATGTATATTCATATGCATGTAGTAAAAAGCGGTTATTTCAATATTAAAAACGGACACTCCAATTTTATTTATATGTATAGACAGAGACGAGCGTGCAGTCCACCTTAAATCAACCTAAATTTTAAATCCTACCCATAGATTAGTAAACATTATTCACTCCTAACAAAAAAATGTAACCAGTTTTGAGAATTGAAATAGTTGCGTAAAAAAGTTTTGCCTCGTCTCCGTGCTAAAATGTCCCTAAAATATTTGAAATATATAAATTCATTATATAAATTACGCAGTATTCGTTATTTATTCGTAAAATTTCTCTAAAAATGTTTTTATTTGTCAAGAATAATAAAAAAATATACCTGGCAAATCAGCCTTTTTGTGGCTTCATTCAATTTCGAGGCAGCTAAGTATCTTTACTTATCAAGATCCTATCTGAGATTAAAATATTTTTGTATACTTCACTATATAGAGTCACGACAACTGTCCCTATCCACGGGAACACTGCCGTTCACGGGAACACTACTGCAGACTAATATTATATGAGTGAATGAACTTTTTTGAGCGAAAATAAATAAATCAAATAAAAAATAGATACTTGAGATACCTGATAGAGTGTTACTACGTTTAAGGGAATCTTTACACAAGGGATACCTTAGTAACAACTATAAGTTACTAAGTTTACACAATGCATATCTTAAACGAGAACTCAACAGTACCCTGCTGCTATAAAACACTTAGATAGCCTTAGACAAAAGTGATGGACAGAAATATCACAAATAACCTCAAAGAGTTCTACTACGTTTAATAAACTTGAAAAACCTCTGATTAGTCGAC
The DNA here is from genome assembly GCA_014595695.2 of Epargyreus clarus clarus. Lineage (NCBI taxonomy): Eukaryota > Metazoa > Arthropoda > Insecta > Lepidoptera > Hesperiidae > Epargyreus > Epargyreus clarus. The sequence continues at coordinate 3,494,132 of JACTTY020000033.1, forward strand.
CTTATAATTTTTGTTAGGTTCGTTGGTTATGTTGCCTGCTACACTTTCCAATAACAAATAACCGGGTTAATTTATTAAACATGCATCATCAAAATCATATATATTGTGTTAACGTTTTTCCACCAACGGTCACCCATCCAAATCCCACGCCACATATCCCATGCTTAACTTTAAAAATCAGTTATCTATAAGCGCCTCTTCGTTCACAGTGAAACAATCGCCGTATTTAAATCGAGTTCAGTCAAGTGTCGGTCGAATAACTGAAATTTTATTCATAGCATCCACAGGCTTTTTCGTGAGCAATTTTCGTTGTTAACATAAATTAGGGAGTCCATTTGCGTCCTGCCGTGCCTACGGTCCCCGTTTAATGGGACGCCTATCCCTTAGTAGATTGATTTTTCAGTACCGACAGTATAGACACCTGTCAGCCTGACAGCTTAAGATTGACTTATTTATGTGCGTCAGTTGAAGTTTTTATGCGTTGTCTATTTATTTTATTGAATCTGAGTGTACTATATTGTAAGCTTTGTATATTGTTTTTTTTTATCACGTAAAAACTGGACTGTTTGAGATGAAATTTTGTGTAATGTATTAGTTAGTTTTACAATAATTTAATCCTGGTAATTCCGTCAATCTTGCTAAAGGAAAAACTAAGAAAAATAAAGAAAGGATAAACTAAGAAAAGCTAAGAAAAAATAATAACACAAACATTTTCAAAATTGAAATGATGTACCTACTTCATCCGATTTCATTTTTCACCTCTGATAAACCATATGCGCAATTTAATATAAAGTAAAAATATTTTGGGTATTGCAAACGTAATAAGGACGGATACTAATAATAAAACTGATGGCATGTCATGAATCAATTTAACGCAAGGATGTTTGGTTAAATTTAAAGAAAGTTAAGGTTAAATTACACACAAAAACGTAAAAGAATAATCTAATAACCATTCAATTCCTTTTCGGCATTAACGGGTGTAACCGCAACCGCGTTTTACGAATCGAACAAACCGCATTGAGAGAACGCGGTGTATTTACAAAATAAATATTTCTGTTTGATTAGCTTTTGTTATTCATACACTTAACATTTTTAGAGGCCCATTGCTGAGCGTGAGTTTTTTCATAGAATCAAATAATAGGTTGAGAATATAGGTGAAGATATATTATGCTGATCAAGTGTAGATTGAATTTTTCACATCTTTAAATACGTACACACCTTAGGCATGTGGGTTCCATTTTTCTTCCTCATTAAATCAAATAGCTCTCATCTCATACGCACATGATTCAGGAAAAGGGATACGATGGAATCAAATAAACTATCAGCACGGGGTCTAAATTCATCCCATTCCATCATAACTTCACACGCAATAATATTGGAAGAAATATTTTTAAATAAACGAATAACCATTCCGTTCCCGTTAGTATTAACGCGTGTAACCGCAACCGAGAGAACCGCATTGGAACGTATTTACGGCATAAATATTTCTGTTTGTTTATTTCTTTACAGTTCGTATACACGCAATTTGTAATAATATTGCAAATCGGTTTGTTTGATGAATATGTAAATTTTTGATTTACAATAAATTTGAAGCCATATTTTGATAGCCTGAATGTCTAAGAGAAAAGGATAAGAACAATTCTATGGATCCCTCTCTATGGGAGGCTTAGTTAAGGTAGTCTCGTAGATGCTATGGGCACACTTAAAAATTACAAATTTACTCTTATCCAAAACCCCTAAAATTATTAATCATTCCGTCCTTGTACTTGTCGGTCAGGATTTGGGATTGAATCTAGAATTTCTTTAGATTGAAACCTTTTATAACGTAACCATTTCACTATGGCATCATTATATCATTCAAAAATTAAAAAGTTTTTAGTATGAAATGAGCTCATGAGTATATTAGTTGCTTTAAATTTAAACAAATATTCAAATATTTTTTGTCAAAAAAGTATATTTTATATTTTACAATAACAAAGACTCCCTCGGTGTATCTATCAAAGGACGCTTGTTATAATTAAAAGGGAGTGAAAATAATTTCGCGTTAAAAGGGCTAAAATATCGGTCGGTACCCGTCGGGGATGATATCGAATTACCACTGTCTACCATCGGCTAGACAACTTTGCAATATATTTTCCCTGGAGTAGCATTTTTAGCAGACACTCAGAAGGTACCACCCATGAACATATGTAACCAACTCAATATAGAATAGAACTTATACCCGCAATTTTTTTTTTATATAATACGGAGTAGCAAACGAGCATGGAGTCCACTTGATGGTAAGTGGCTACTGCCGCCCATGGACATCTGTAATCGCCTTCAGATAGGATTCGATGTTCGTACCCGAGGTACCAGATACGCCGCTACCCCTGAGGACTAAGCTGGAACGCCTCGGAAAAGTATGTCTCCCTTACCACACCCTTCAAACCAGAACACAGCGAGCTATAAGGCAGAAATAGGTGTGGCGGTGATGCCGCCGGAGTCGAACCACAAAGGGTACTACCACCTTCAAAAGGATAAATGCATTTTCACTCCTTAGGACTAAGTTGGTACCCTCATTATGTAAGTCAGCCGGCATCTTCTACCGAAAGCGAGTACTGTGGCAGCGAATCTGGAATTGGTGCCCAAAGCAGTTGCCACTTACCATTCCTGATGGTAAGTGGCAATGGTAATTAGCATGCATGCATGATGGTAAGTAGCATGCAGTCCTCCTGGACTGCATGCTCACTTGCCACTTAAATGTGATCAGCATGATGAAAGAAACCCTCATTCTAATAAGCGTCTAGCAATGGGAAAATATTTTTGACGAACTATATGTAAGTATAGCTTTTTTATTATCGTGAGCTTAGTAATATAATTATCCCTTATTAAAAGCATTTTGGCTTATAACGAAATCCGATCACGATATTGAGGCTTAAACATACGAATTTAAAGTAAGCACATCGGAGGGAATAAGGAAAAGCGGTCCTGTAAAATTATGTAATAACATTATCGAATCGGAAATTTCACTGATTTTCGTATTTGTAAGAATTTTCCTGAATGTGAACGTAAAGGCAAATTTCAATAAGCGATCCTCTTTACTCGGTATCTCAAATAGGGTTTATTGACATTTACCTGCTCAAAATATTGTAAAAGGAGTTGTCGTGGTTCAGCTCCCGTAACGCCACAACTATTTCTGGCTTATGACTACAAGTAATGCTGCTGTGTTCAAGTTTGAAGGGTATTGTAAAATACGGATACATATACTTACTAAACACATTCCAACTTAATTCACGGTAACTGCGGAAAGCATCTTTAAAATTCTAATCCTATTTGGGCTAACTCCCAGATATAAAATACAGGAAATGTATATGTCCATAGGTTGTACAAACTTAGTATTTGGACTATATTCTATTCACGATATTAATTAAGAAAATATCGTCTCACGTTTTGCGCCAAGTAATTTTCTGTTCTTGAATGTTATTCATTATACTACACACAAACAAGTGATAACTACAGCAAACCTACAATTTTAAGACCGGTCGATGTCCAACAATTGACTTATAAAACCCCAATATCTAGCTTATAAGATAACTAAAATCAACTAATACGCCAGACAAAAACATTCTTCAGCACGGCTGTGTTGCATACGGTAAACATAAAAACGTCAATACTCATTGCATAGGGGAATAGGTACTTTTTGTCACTTGTCTGCATAGCTGATACGCACTATGGATCTTAAGGGCGGATGGGTGTATGACTAATATGGGTATTGTATCACAATATGAGGATATTAAAGAACTAAAACAACACGTGTCCTAGTGTAACATAATGGATCTAAGTCGACTTAAACAATAAAACAGAGATCGTAATGTAACCTCGCCATAAAAATGACGGATAGCCATATTATGTTCAGTTGCAACACTTTAATATCCGACAAGGATGAATGGAGAACATCACTCCTGTCTTCTTTAATGTCCATGATATACTTATTTGTAGTAAGTAATAGTACTCGTACAAATGTTTAATTATCCCCTAGTTTAATGTTATTTTTCGTCCAATTAGAAAAATATGTATGATAATTATTGTCAGAGGCAAACCGTTATATCGGATTGTCAAATATTACGAGTAAACAGTATGAGATATGTAAACGTATTTTAACCAGTTTATCTTTAAAATTTCGTGTCATTTTTTTCGTTCCGTACCCTCATAATGAAAACCCAATTACTAAGCCTCCGCTGTCGGTTCGTATGTAACAGGACACTATCTCGAATCGTAATAGATAGAACGAAACTTTGAAAAACTCGAAGCTGTACTTGACCAGCGTGGAGGACTTTGTCCAAACACTTTCCACTCTGAGAAGAGTCCCAATACCCAGAAATGGAACAGAAATGTGTTATTGATACGAAAATAATACAGAATTTCGAAGAATCAGAAAATCTTACTGTTAATGAAATGTATCACGTATAACTTTGTAAGATTAAATTTCCTTCGCAATAACTGCCGTAGCTCTTCTGAGAAGTAGTTATATTATCATCATATATTATCAGAAAACATTTATCTTTCTGTCTACAAAAGTTTATTATATTACTTCGCGAATCCACCTTGAAGGTATGAGGGTGGAAGAATAAAATTATAATGCCAACTCCGAGACGTGAGCTTTGGGGTTGGTCTTGACTTTCTAATAACATTTTAATAATAAACTCGCGGTTGTCACAGTACAATGAGAAAATTGTGTTTTAGTACAAGAGATATGTGAGGAGCGATTGTAAAGTTAAATATTTTTGGCTAGAATGGGTACAATCTGCTTATATTCGAATTTAGTCGCACTCCACTGCCGACATTTCTTTCAGAGAGAGATGATACAAATGGAACATTACTCCATCTGATGATAAAAGATAATTGTCGTCCATGAACGTTTTTAATTACCCCCTAATAAGATTGAGGTCCTTACTCAAGCCGACAACAAGTATGTTGCTATTTTTAAGGGCTAAACCGCCTTATTACTCTAAACATTTTTTTACATATTACATATGTTTAAAGAAACTATCAATTAAGTATAAAACATTTCAAAACGTAATACTTTGCACTCACCAGAAACAATAAATCACGACACATATTTTAACTCGTGAAAAATAGTTCCATAATCAATAATCGCGATCCGCTTCGAAATTGGGCCGTCACACACTAGAGCACGTAGAGATTTATTGTGGATTCTCGCGACCACAAATCAAGTGCCGTCCGAATTTGTGAAAATTGCACGCCCCGTGCAGTTTTTGCGGTTACTGTTATCTCATGCAAATTCGTGCGCCGAACGCAATAATTGCCAATTTCTGTCCTGTCTGTGTGCTGCGGAACTCTCGAAAGAGTGCTAATTGCGAGAGCTGTGTTAGTGACTTTTTCGTAACTCAACTCAGTCTGTGCACTTCACCTTGTGAAATTTTATTACGTCCCTTGAAGTGTACAGCTCAAAAAAGATGCATAAGAACCAACCGAAAATGCAGATATATGAAGTATTTTCGTCAGAAGAAAACCTTTCTCTATATCTTGAAATCCCTAACTTATTGCAAAAAATATATACGTAAATCTCTCATATTTTTACCTTGTTCATTTCAAAGTTTAACTTCCACATCACAATATACTAAAGAAACAGAAATCAACGTACGGCAGGGATTGGTTTGTAAACAAATCATTACTTAAATATGAACATAATAGACAAGAGCAAATTTAACTAGCTATTTTTTCTCAGCCCAAAATATCATGTAATATTATATTATCCAGCTCAAAAGATTAAAGCTTACTTCTCCATTCAAATAACGAGCCATAGCTCAATTACTGTAATGAGAAAGCAAAGAAAAACGTCCTAGCGAGCTCATGGAGCATGCCAGCAGATAAATGTTGAAAGCGATGAAAAGATATGCAAATGAAATGAAAAACAACTGCTCGGGAATGCTTTCCAGCAATTTGAACCTGCTGACGGTATCACATTCGCATCTCGTGATTACTATAGTGCTAGTGAGCTCGGATTTGATAAATTACCCCTAACTTAAGTTTATATGACGATGTTCTGCGCCATTTTATTAATGTTATGAGGTGCATTTCGTGGATTATGGCAAGAGGAAAGATTTTTAAATAATATATCAATAGCAAACGCTGCTCTTCTTACTACAAATAATTAAGGAAAATATATTTAAAGGAGGCATTTTTGATCTATTAAGTAAGATTTCAAACCTATTTAGAACTGATACAAATGTCCATGAGTGGTAGTGACAAAATGATGATCCTAAAGCCCATCCGATGATATCAATTGGTCTGAATCTTTAATTCGTCGGTCGTTTGAAACTTCAATTCTTAAACAAACTTGAAACATAGGAAAAATTGATAATAACATATTTTTTCTCTATAAAGCCGAAATGGCTGAAAGTGGAGCTGCAAATCACAAATTCATATCTTTAAATATCTTTAAAAGATAAATCCATAAGAATTCATGTCGATATGAACTGTTCTCACTGTCGCTCACTGTGTCTCCATCCATACATCCATCCATTCATCAACCTTTTGAGGTCCACTGCTGGACATAAGCCTCCCCTAATTAGCGCCACTCCAACCGGTCCCGTGCCCTTTGAATCCAGCGATTTCCTGCCGTCTTCTTCAGGTTATCGACCACCTGGTCGGGGAATGACCTGACCTCCTTTTTCCTAAACGTGGTCGCAACTCTATTACCTCACTGTCTCTCACTAATAGCTAAATACGGCTCTCATGTTACCCTAAACACCTTCAAGTTTCAAATAACAAAATAGTAAAGTATATAACTGTATATAAAAGTAAGTTCCTGACTAATCCCGTTTGTGTCGGCTTACCGTAAGGACACACTCAGCGACGCCGGAGTTGGGATTAGGTTCCAGTTTCCAATACTGTTTGCGAAATCAATTAGCCGCTAATCAAGTAGTTACAGTTACTTCTTTGGGATATTTAGCTCGTATCTTATCCCTTGAAACTTGATAAGAATGGAGAGACATTCTCTACGCACACATACTACATTTAAGTTGACTTAGCCTCAAACTTTTTCTTAATCCGATTTAAAATACAACATATATACAACATACAATATTTTGAGGCCACAACATAATCTTCGGTATATTTAGTTTAGCAAAATGTATACGTTTCTTGTTAAGTTAAACAACTATCCTACTATTTGTCATTTAAGTTTTTAAAAGTATGACCATACGTTTGTTTTTAAAGATTACAAAAATAGAGGAACGTAACTAGTGGGATGTTTGGACCACAAGTGTATACCATACCTGTCCCTGTAGTTTCGGGACCAGAATAAGCTACGGTATCTTGCTAAGAGGACTCCGGTTGCGTTCCTTTGGAGATACCCGGAGCCATCTACGCACTGCCGAGGACGTCCACCGGGGAGGTTTTAGTGTAGTAAGAATCCCACATAACCCTGAAGGTTTCCCTTTTCCACATACCTTTTGAAGGTTTCCCTCTCATTCCTACAGGTCTCCAGTTACTAGTATAAGTAATATACACCATGTCAATAATACAGTATTGTAGCTTTGGTTAGAATTAGATAGACAGTGACACTAACTTTGATGCTTTCACGTAAGAGCTAAAACTCAAGACAGAAGTGTAAATATTAAACGGAATCCAACATGTAGTATTAATTAAACCTTTGATTGAGGAAGTTTGTACGTAGTACTTAGGGAACAGGGAGATTTACGCTACTAATGGGGATTTCGTCACCTTTGATAGGTATAGATACGTATAGGTAATAATCCTATTAAATTGTGTAATTAGTGAAATATGTGTGGTAAGTTGCTGGATGCCTAATAATTATCGAATTAAAATCTATTGGTGGTGCCTCCGGTGTTGTACTATAAAAAGTTAGAGTGACGCCCATGGACATCTGTAATCAACCCCAGAATGGATTAGATATTCCTATCTGAGGTCAGCCACAGATACGCCGCTACACCTGAGGACTAAGCTGGAACTCCTCGGAAAAGTATGTCTCCCTTACCACACCCTTCAAACAGAAGCAGCAGTCTTAAGCACAGCAGCGCTTAAGACTGCTGTTATAAGACAGAAATAGGTGAGGCGGTGGTGCCGCCGGAGTCGAACCACAAAGAGTTCTACCACCTTATATTTCTTGGTTTGTTGGTTGGTTTGATTACAAATGTCCAAAGCCGGCACTTAACACCAGAGTGCATTCTCGTTTGCTACTACAATTTCGTATAAAAACTTTAAGAAATTATTCTAGGTACGTTTAAATTACTACTCGACAACTCAAAGCTCTTGTCACCAATATTGGAACGTTATTAGAGCGTGTTCGTTTAATATTCCGTGCGACGTCACTATCATAAGTAATGCTATACAGAGAAATAAGGTTATTGTGTTACTCCGGTAGGCGGGCGACAAGCTAATTAGGTAATGTATAATTTAAGACACTTGGTCATTGTGTCATATTGTAAATATTTTTTTACGATGTTACAATGTCTTTTAAGTTAAATGACGCTAAGTTTATTCTTAGGAGCGGCGTATATGTGCGTTTTTTTCATATTTTATTGAAGACATCGAATAAAAGAAGTGCCTAAATAGGAAAATAAGTTATTTTCAAAAAATACGTAGGATTTCTAAATTGTATGGTTACTAATTAAAAATACTTCATTCGCTTACTAAACTAAAATTAGAATCTAAATAAAATGATAGTTTCGTTATTCGCCTGGTCGAGAATCGAATCCACCTCTATAGGCATAACGTGCTTACATTCAAACTTGTATGTATTTCCTGTATCTTACTTATCTAAGGTACGAGTATATCCATACGTTTCATCGCTTATCTTACACCCATCGTCAGTCGTGAAAGCGAGTAAGGTTATTAATGCAGCATTCGGAACTGTGTTTAATTCTGGATCTCCTCTAATAGAGAAAGGGATGGTAATTGTTATGTTGCATATTTCATGCAGCGTGTTCTGAAATTATTGTACAATTTGCTTCAATACAGTTTGTAAGCCAGAATGATATATATATTTGTCGCTTAAATATTATAGAGAAATTTTGGAAAATAATCTTTATTAATACATCGGTTGATACTGTATACATTTTTTTGTAAGTAATTTCACATTTAACAGTAGGGCCTAACACTCTGTTATGAGGCAGAAATATGAAGTGGCAGTGGTGCCGCCGGAGTCGGACCACAAAGGGTTCTACCATCTTCAAACTTCATGGTGTTGTTGAATCTGTCGGATTTGTAAAAAATACAAAGCAGTGGAGCAATTTCGCGTTAATGAAATAAAACTTTTCTCTTGATGGTAACAAAAAAGTTTTCCAATTAAACGGAGTTTAGCGTGGTTATTGTATATTGTTCTTTATACTAAGTTATCCTCTTATAGTGTATGTACCTTCGAAGTAATGGATCTATTACTATATGGAGATAGTTTTAGTTATATAATTAAGTAATAATAAGAAAACACTTGTGGTCAGCAAAATTAGTTAGTGGTGGTTTTAAACGTGGTAGAACTCTTTGTCATTCGACTTTGGAGGCACCAGCGTCACACTTATTTCTGCTTAATAACACCAAGTTAAGTTCTGCTGTATTTCCCTTTAAGTGGTGTGGTAAGGGAGTACTGTTACTTATCCGTGGAGTTCCAACTTAGTTCTCAGGGGCTCGGTGGCCCAACACTCGTAGGAATTAATTTAACCTGAGGTTAATTACAGAATATCAATCGACAGCAGTAGCCAGTACTACAATGAACAAACAACAAATAAACATACATTTACATTTCATAATACAAATTTAAATACAATAGATAATTTTCACCCTCGGAAACGCCAAGAATAATAAGTTTATTTTGATCAAACGGAATATCTTAAGTACGTACTTAACAATTAAATAATTTCCGAATGAAAAGGTATGAAAGTATATTATGCCTTTTGAAATATTTCACGTTTCACTTATACCTCTAGTTAGGGATGGCGATTCTTCCCGAAAATGATCGATTCTTGAATCGATTCGAATCGAAACGCAATAAATCGATTCACAAAAAATCGAGGCCCAAAGAATCGATTCTCCAAAAATTGATAAAAAAAACGGAAATAATGGTCATCGGGAACGAAACTAGTGCTGAAATACATATCCGTCAGCAATAAATGTTACAGAAATTTATCCAACTTCGAATAGATCGACTTTCGATATTCTAGGTTGAAAGATCGATTCGGTGAATCGATTCATTACAGGAGATCGATTAAAATAATCGATCTTTTTGGTCCAAAAAATTGACTTTAGATTAATCGATCTTAGATCGCCATCCCTACCGCCAGTTCTATTCCATCATTATCTTTATTTCGCGAATCATAAAAATGATTAAAAGAGATCAAAGCTGCATATCTCTTTTATACTTAATGCAAGAATTTAATTATTTCTGAATGAATTTCGAATGAAATGAAATTGAAAAACCTGAACATCAAACAGGGAAGTTGTATACGTTTTTTTGTTTTTTTGAGTTATGAGAATCTAAAATTTTGATTAAAGTTTTTTTTTTATATAAAAGTTTTTTTTATATAATATAAGAGTAGCAGAAGAGCTTGCAGTCCACCTGATGGTATGTGGCTATTTCCTTCCATGGACATCTGAAATCAACTCCAGACAGGATTACATATTCCTACCTGAAATTGGCCACAGATGCGTCGCTACCCCTGACGACTAAGCTGGAATGCCTCGAAAAATTATCAAGCCAGAACACAGCAGCGCTTAACATTGCTGTTGTAATATTTTTATTCTAAGGCGGCTAAACCCTTTATATTTCCTCTCCGGTAACACCATCGTCACGTCTATTTCTTTCGAATAATGGCAGTGTTAAACTCTGTTGTGGCCCGCTTTGTGTGTGTAACAAGGTACAGATACTTATCCGGGCGTTCCAACTTAGACTTCAGGGATAACATCACATCTGTGGCCGATCTCAAGTAGGACTTGAATCTTACCTGGAATTGATTACAGATGCCCATGGGTGGCAGTAGCCACTTACCATCAAGTGGATGATGTATTGATGCTCGTTTTCAATAAAAAAATAATGAGCTGATGGTAATATAGTAAGATATATCAAGTATAAAAGATACGTTGATTTTCCGCTTATTGTATTTAGTTTTATCTCCACGTCGCAGGCTTCAGCTCGAGTTCATTATTAAAGCGATTAGCAGCTGACGCGAGAAGCTGCTACTGCTTAACGTTACTTCCTTTTGGATGCTTTTAATGAATACGTTTCTTGCTTATGCCATGGAATTCATAGAGTTGTTTACCCTTTTCACTTATTAAGGCATTTTGTTCGGAATATGTGTTAAAAAACAGGTGTGATATATGTATTAAACTGTTGTTTACATATGTAGAATTGTAGAGCATGAAAGTCTTATTTTTAAAGTTATCAAAATCATAGTAATTATATAGATTTAGAGGAAGGAATTCTCGAGAAATGAAAATAAAGGTTTCAAAATAATAAAATTATCGAACCCGGTATTGGCATAATTTGATTTTTACAAATCTGTCAGGAACCGTTCAGGTGAAAGAGGGAAATGTTACTAGAAAGGAGAAGGATGAAATTTTTTGAAAGGATAATCAAATCACTGCTTTTATGTCAATATTTAAACCTAATGTCATAGATCGTGGTCACGAAATATTTCGTCATAATAACGAAATAAATAACATGGTAGAAATATTGGCATTAAGTAATTCCAGATCAATAATAACTTTATAAAGTTTTTTTTTTGCAGACTTGTCAAGAGTAGCAGACTAGTATGCAATCCACCTGATGGCAAGTGGCTACTGCCGCCTTTGGACATCTGTAATCAACTCCAAATAGGATTAGATATTCCTACCTCGGCCACTGATGCGCCTGTACCTCTGAGGATTAAGCTGGAACGCCTCGGAAAAGTATGTCTCCCTTACTCTTCAAACCAGGATACGATTATAACGTATCTATTCCACATTGATATTAGCTTACACTTTGATATAATACTCTATCCTCTGAGTATTACAAAATACCTCGTGTATATATATTGCGTTGAATTATCAGAGCGTCGCAGCCGCCTTGGAAGCTTCGCTGCCTCAATAATCTGATTAGCTGTCGCGGAAGCTTTCATTATTCAGGTTATAGTTGTTGTCACACACGCCTTGCCTAAACGAAGTTGCTTGTATGCATAGAATTGGGTACTCACTGACAGGCAATTTCCAGAAGTTTTTTGTTCTATAAAAATAAAAAGCAGTGATAGCCTAGTGATTAAGCAACTTGGTCTCTTGATCGAGGTTCAAAGTTCAAATCCCAGGACGCCGCTGATTTTTCAAGTTATGTGCGTATTAGAAATTAATTATCACTTATTGAAACGGTGAAGGAAAACATCGCGAGGAAACCTGTATACCTAAGAAATCTTTAAAAAAAGTTTTTAAAGGTATGTGAAGTCAACCAATTCGCGCGTCCAGGGTGGTGGATTCTGAGAAGAGACCCGTGCCCAGCAGTGGGACAGCTATGAGTTGTTGATGATGATGATTATGAAGAATAAAACAGTTATTCTGGTATTCTGCCACTACCTATGAACAAGATTTAACCTCAGATAAGATAGGAGTCATGCAAGATCTGTTGCTATTCCATTAGACTAAGATACCTCGTATCATTTGTAGTTGACTATCAGATAATCCAGGGGACGATGATATTTTCGAGCGAATTTTTGCAGCCCAAACGGTTTGATTTTAACATATGAAGTGTCGTTAAATTGGTCTAAATTGTGAGAGTGACGTAGGCTTTACTTTAAGTAGTCGAATTTTTCCTTTTTATAATAATTATTTAGTTCACTTACCCCCTCTTTCGCACTCAGAAGAGGGGGCAAGGGTGCTAACTTCTTACTAGAAATCTATAGTTGTTTTGATGTTTGTTAAACGACTGCGTTGCACGATCCGTGCCAAGCAATCGTGATTTTCAATTGCTATTTACACAATAATCTGATTCCTTGATATTTATTTTGGAATGAAATTGAACAAGCAATCCAAAGATTCAGTGCAATATTTATAAAGAAATCATACTCCGTTCTGTTTATATTTACACTATCAATCCATACTGCAATACGCCAACCGCTTTCGCGATTGACCTGTATTTGATATTTTAGCATTTATTCACTTTCATCGCGAGTATTGAAATTGTAGCTTGAATTTTCCCTTATTATTTTTAAACTTACATGAGATAACTCTATTTCCAATAATCATTTATACTTGGTATGCGGCCGCGATGTAGATAATATAATTTACATTTCTGCGTTGTGTTGTTTGTTTGTTTTGGGTAAGGTGACTTAAAGTATTGTCAAAAGCCTAAGTAGATTCTTGGATCGAGCTCGATAGGAGTGTTTTAATATGTGATGGTAACAAAATATATCAATAAATGGCAAAAATTTTAAAGATGGATTGTATGCAGATTTATTATGTACACAAAATGTTACTTGAAAAAGATTTTATGATATAATTAAACCAAATTGCGGACGTAAAATTAATCTTAATGTGCTCATGTCGATTACGACTAGGTATTTGCTTTATTTTCACACACATTTAGGTATCTAAGCCTTATGTTTTCCAAAATATCTGGACATCATTTGTTGTTTTTAGTCCTTCCAATTAACGGATCTTTCACAACTACATGCAACGCAACACATTCTCGTTTAACCTAGTGTGTATTGTGTATCTAAAATCGATACCACAATCTCGAGAGACAAGGATACGACAGGTCGTCATATGCCGTTAATTTCACCATCATAGTTAACGAGTTCATCAGCGGGCTCTTGTCCTGACGTCGGTTGGACACCCTACTCAGCTGTCATCATGACTCGATGACTGTCAGTTGACTTTGAAGTTTTTAAACGGGGATATAAATTAATTAGAATTTTTCCTCTAAAATGATTGGTTGTGCTTTTAAAACGATTCTTTATGTTATGGATCTCATATTTATAAAAAATGTAATGTAATAAAGTTAAACATTGCTTTAAAATGTTACTAAAATGTTACTTTAAAATGTTTTAAAGTTACGCAGAAAACGGTGCAAGAGACTCTACAAAAATTACACGAAGGTACGGAAAAGTAAATACACAAATGCTCAGACCCAAAACAAGAATATGAACTATGTATGAATTGATGTTTTTTGTGAAAGATTAAGCAAAATATAATATTTTTCACAGTACTACAACGATTGTATATATTACATATATATTGTGTATATATTACAAATTGGACCCTAAAACTACATTCCATACAATCACACCGTTATTGCAATAAATGAATATGGATCGCCCTCAGCGTGGATTTAAACTTCTACATGTCTACATTCTACTGTCGCACCAGTGATCCCTGCGTATACGTACTTTCTTTTGCGTTGTTTAACCTAACGATTAGGCAGACGTGCTACCTGATGGAACGTAGTCAACGCCGCCTATGGACATTTTCAACACCAGAGCAGTCGCCAATGAATAGCCGGCTTTGTATGAGAGCTCTTTTTGCACCTTTTTTGAGGAGCCCCATGTCATAGCGCTCCGGGAATACCTCAGGAAGAAGCTCGTGCCACATCTTACACGTTGGCGGCAAGAACGTCCATGTAAAGTTACATTGTGGATAATACATTAAATCCAATCCAACTCACAATAAACCAAAACGTAGAAAACATCGCATTCCCTAATCCTTCCGTCCAATATTTCCTAAGATCAGAGGCACAACGCGATTGCCGTCATAACAATAAAATATTATGAGGAGCGTTTTTTGCATTCTCTGCAATATCTCGAAGGAAGGGAACGGGAGATTTAAGAGCCATGGGCCTGAAGATATACGTGTGTAGACCCGAAATCAAAATGTGATCTGAAAGAATTTTATCGCTATGGTGTTTCTGAGTATCTGATATAAGATAAATGACGCGTTACAAATATTAATTAATAAATAATTGCGATATCATTTATTTAAAATCATATAATATGTGTGATGCTGTCGTTGGATTCATCTAAATTGTGAAAGTGACACGAGTATTACTTCCATTTTCAAGTAATTATTTTTAAGCAAAAGGTGTTTATGATTTTTTTAATATAATTACTAGGTTTATTGCGTGTGAAGTGATTATTTACCATGGTCAATTGAAAAATATAACCTTATATCATAAGAAAATAATGAGCTGAATTCATATTTAATATATTTGAATCTGTAATCCTAAGGAGGATTTATTTCATTGCTTGTCTAAACCTTAAATAAAATGAAAACTCTTAATGTTAAAAATCATTAGCATTAAATTCCTAATTCATCTAAGTCAATAATTGAGACAAATTGTTCAGCTTTGTTCCTATTCTCCGGAGAAGTAGAAACCGATAGATGGTGATCAGTTAAGTCCCGACTTTGGACAGCTTTCGTAATGTAATCTCCGTTGATAAACTATACCGGGTTCAAGGGCGGGCCTTTGCTAAGCTAGAAATTAGTAAACTTTCTAGCACAGAGGTACGATTTTTTTTTTATAATATAGGAGTAGCAGACAAGCACGCAGTCCACCGGATGGTATGTGGATACTGCCGCCCATAGACATCTGTCATCAATCCCAGATGGGATTAGATATACCTACCTGAGTTCGGCCACAGATGCGCCACTATCCCAGAGGACTAAGCTGGGACGCCTCGGAAATGTATGTCTCTCTTACCACACCCTTCAAACCAGAACAGAGCAGTGCTTAACTCTACTATTACGAGGCAGAAATAGGAAATACTCTGGCGGCGGTGCCGCCGGAGTCGAACGCCAAAGGGTTCTACCACCTTCAAATTATAGAAATGATACGTAGTGATTTTTATGTCAACCCATTACCGCTGGACACGTGTTCTGAGAGTAAGACGGGCTTGGACAATAGTCTACCCGCAGGCCAAGTGCGAATTGGTACACTTCACACACGTCAGAGTGATTTTCATATAAAAATCTATAATAAAAGAAGTGGTAGCATTAAAAGAGTCCATTAGATTTTATTAGACGTAAAAGAAAACGATCGTGCAGTCCAGCAGTGTCAGATACTTTATAACTGTCAGGCAACTCAACTATTCTTCATGTAATTGCTCTCGTAAGCAGAGAAGTGCACATAAAATTTAGCCACTAACGGTCACCAATAAACGTTTTTGTAGATAGGTTATGATCTGCGGAGTTATACGCACTTCAGTCAAAATAGCTTTAGCGGGATTCTGCCTCCGCGTCCCTTAAACCCGTTACTACTAACGAAGTACATAAGTACTCGATTTATAGTTATTAGATAATTCTTTGTTCCAAACAGTGTCAGTTGTACAAAAGGTTCATTTGGGAGAAACATTTCTTGAACACTCAATTTAATCGTAATTCTATAGGCCGTAAAGCTGATTTTGGCGTGCGATAGCGTCGAGAGACACGCTTGTGGGCTTAGGAAGATTTTGAGTTACCACCGATGTTCGTGGCTTTATCATCCGTATTTTAACGCACGAGAGGTTATTTTGCAACGCTGCAATGTGTGTTCAGAATCGGATTTGTCACGGCTTAGAACTGCCTTCAGCATTTGTTTTATAGAGGTCTCTTGTCGAATCTGTGAACTGGTGTTACGCTGAAATCTTTCGGTTTGAGCAAGCTATCGATTGCCTTGAAGGCTATTTGGAGACTTGTATAAATTGTAAAGCTTGATATGTTGAGTACCAACTTTTAACGTGCGTCTGTATTTAAATATTTTATCTGCTTTTTGCCCAAGTTTATATATTATGTTAAATTATACCTAAGCAAAAAGACTGTAGATATTATTTCAGACCTTCTATGCATTAGTACAGTGTTTAAAGAAATACCTAAGTTAGGAGTGGGTGCAACTTCAGCAGTGTTTCGATTTGAAAGGTATTTTGCGCCAGATCGACCTGAGGTTATTTATTGATATGGGGTCGGTAAATCATTTTCATTTCATGTTAAGTTTTCCATTTCATTTCATACATACCGAAAACAGTGTCCACTTAACATGTGATACACAACCAATTACAATTTTGATCAAAAACCCGTCCAAAACAAAGGTAAAGTGTTTGAAAATCGGACACCGGTTAGATCAACCCAAGCTAACAGTGCTCAAAGAATTCCAATATCACTTTGACACTCAGTCTCGTTTGGTCAAAGTTTGTGAACAGCTTGCCAACCATACCTGACACTTTAAAACAATTTAAAACTCCCAACTCTAGTTGAAAGATCGTATCGGACGGCTATCAACGGCTCAGTTTCGGAAAACAGTGTAAATCAACGTCGGCGTGGATACGAGAACTTTGTGTATAAATCTTTTGAAAATTTTGCCCCAATGTTAAGCTGTTTCGATGACGGTTATGTACTGTTGACCTTTAAGGCTTGTTCGATCGTAGACTGGAAGCGATAAACGATATGAAAGCTATTATTATTCTACGTAAATGAAACACCTTGAGAAGCTGAGGTACTTTATTGCTGCTTAAGTGTTTAAAAAATTGTGTAAAAAATCGCATCGCTTTTTTTTAATTTGAAGAAATCAACTACCATGCAATCTATCTGATAGTACGTGGTCAAAGCAATCAGACTACAGATCTAGATCAGTCTATGATCAAAATTTGTAATCAACTCCCAACAAGAAACCAATGTATAACTACTCTAGAGGACTAGTTGGATCACGCGTATCTGCCTCACCGACATGCGGTAACATTAACACTCTTAACACTACTATTGTAACGCACAAAATTCGCAGTAGTTTTACCGCTTAGTCTTGCCACACATTCACCATATTTTCATTCAATAAATAATATCTTCAACATCCCTTATATTTTATAGTCGTTACTATAACAAGTCCTTTATTGATGAATATAACGAAAACAACTTGTTATTCACCTGACATCTGAACTCTTGTTTTGATTTTCAAAAGTTTCATCAAGGGTAACTTGATAAACTTTTGATTGGAAGCTTTATTAAGTTTTAATACTGATTTATTTGACGTTGACGAAATGAACAAAATATTTTGTTGTATTATGAAACTTTAACAGATACGACTTCTGTGCCAAATTTGTCGTAGATAAACTTAGCTTAATATTTTACTTATGTGTAAATTAGAATCTTATATACATATAAAATTCTCGTGTCACAATGTTAGTTACCGTACTCCTCCGAAACGGCTTTACCGATTTTCACCAAATTTGTGATAACCTAAGTGATAAGGGTTGTTCACCCTTAACATTTTTTTATTTATATGGCAACACAATGTTTGCCGGGTCAGCTAGTAGTTATATAATAAGGTAAATTTAAATACTTATATGTTTTACTTTTCGCAGATCAAATATTATTCAATTTTAGGTAAATAACTAGAGATGAGTATTGCCCAAATAAAGAGCCTAACAAATCCTTTATATTCAAGAAACATTTTAGCCGACAACCTATCAACATTCTAAGCTTACACCCACCTAAGGGTAGGACAAAACTGGGAGGACCCTTTGTGGTTTCAATCCAGCGGCATCACTGCCATTTCTGCCTTGTAACGGCTTTGTTAAGCGCTGCTGTGTTCTGAAGTATATGGTAAGAGAGACATACATTCCGCATTCCAGCTTAGACTTCAGGGGTAACGGCGCATTTGTGGCCGACTTCACATAAGAAGTCGTCTTATTTGAGATTATTAAAGATGTCTGTGAATGACACTAGCCACTTAGCATAGACTGCACGTTCGTTTGCTACTCCGATATTATAAAAAGGACAGACATACGGACAATGTATGCTTAGTAAATATTCCATTCTTTATGTAACGCTATAAAGTGGGGCCTTTGCCCATGTACAAATATAACTATTTTAATTTAACACTTCATAAAGCAACATAACAACGACGCAAATAATTAATTGAAATTTTCTCTTAAAGCATACCTACTATAAGTATCACTTTTATAATTAAGTAATTAACATTTTGATTGCAAAAGTATCAGCTCAAACAAATTGCTTTTGTGTTCAAGTAAATTTAATTATTTTCGAATTTTATGTACGTGGGTGGTGGGTAAGGTTCTATTAAATCAACTAACAAAACCTTATTAAAAACCTATTAATTTTAAATAATGTGTCTAAGGTTTCTCGTATCAATCTATTAATCAATCTTTTTTTTTTCGCTAATCAAAGTTCCAAATTTCACAACTTCCAGTAGGCTACATATCGATTTAAAAAATTGAAAGATAGATTAATTATTAGTAGCAGGCGTAAAACATTACCACAAGAACACCTGAGTGCCAAAGTGGAAAGCCCACAAGATATGCGCCAGGTGTCTAAGCTATTGTCCCTGTAGTTCCGGGACTAGAATAGGGCTACGATATCCCCTGCCTGTCGTAAGAGGCGACTAAAAGGGGGCGTCTGGTGCGGACGGCAAGAGTGGGAGCTCGAATCGTCCAGTAAGCAATCCCGGGAAGGACGGCGGTATGTGTGGTCGCATCCCGTCGTAAACACCGGTGTGGGAGGAGCGAAAAGTGCCCAGGGCAAAGCCCGATCAGGGCATCGCGCTTTGAGGACTCCGGTTGTGTTCCGTCGGAGATTCCAGAGTTCTCCAACAAGCGTTGGGGGATTTTAGAGCGGTAAAAATCCCACATAACCCGGCGTCGCTCCCACGTCGTCGGGTACTTTTTGAAGGTTTCCCCTTGTAAACCAAAAACAAGAAGGTGTCTAAGCTAGGAATGTGCGTAAAATCCACCATTAAGATTTCTTCATTATCATTACTTCAGTCTATTCGAGGTATGGATTGCAGCTACTACGGTTGCTAGCTAAAGATAGCGACCTGTATAGCAATCAGCTTGACTCGCAAATCTCTGGAAAGACAATTCTCGATTTCCAACATAAAAACAAGGTTTTTTTCCAACGTCAAACCTTCTTCAATAAGTAGAAACAAGTCCACACACATACTGCTACACATAATCTTATTAAATATTAAATAAATTAATAAATGCCAAGCCGTAAGCCAATATCCGTTTTCATAGCCACAAATAAAACAGCGAAAACTTACTTTATTATTGCATTGAACGTAAACATTTTGCTCATAATTTAAAAATTCCTCTCCATTTTAATGAAACTTATTTAATTTCAACAGAAACAACGGTCCGGTTTTTTCAAAAAGGAAGCGGGCGATGGCAATATGCGATGCGATGTGTTAATTCTCATAATTAATTTGCAAATTTAAACGTTGGGACAAATGGAGATTAATAAAGCGAACGAAAGTTAACGTTCATTATCTTGATTGTATCCTTGTTTAACTTGCCGAAATTAATGTTGCGTTGTAGTGTTATGTTATGAAAAGTTGAATTTTCTTTAAATTTAATAAAGGCGTACATGATTGAGGCGAACCGCTCGATTTTCTCGTAACTGCTATACAACGTTAGAGCTCTAATTATCAGTCGACCCGGTGACCAGCAGCGACGTTTGACCGCAATCGCTAAAGATGGTCGGCGATGGTCGCCGACTGTTGCCGACGCGAGCTTTCGTATACCCTTAGAGCGTTTGTCCACCGCCACCGTCACTGGGCCGTCACCAAGAACGAGATGACTGCACCGCACCGCACATGCCGCAACGCAGGTCCGTCATGTCATATTAATGTCGGCTCGAAATTATCTCGTTCTCGGTGACGGTCCAGTAACGGCGGCGGTGGACAAACGTCCTTAAGCTACATTGGACGCAGTCGGGAGTCGTATGGGTAACTATTAAGTTTTCTTTTATTGTGTGCTAGAAGCAAATGAGGATATTGTCCACCTGATGGAAAATGGCAATTGGTATCCATAGTCTACATACATGCTTGCTTGTTTCTACGTTATAAAAAAAATATCGTTTTAAGAATTAAAAAAATATCTCAAAAATGAATGCTGTCTTTTAATCACAATTATTATAATAATATTTTTTATGATTATCAAAAATACAGAAAGGATCGCTAAAAATAAAAGATAAAACAAAATTTGGAAGTAAACAGTTGAACTACACAAAATGTTATTTGGCAGAGCATTGTTCCAAAAAGCTCACGTGTCGACGTGCAAAGATAAGAGAAATGAGCTTAAATTTATCTTTTGGGGTAGCTTTTAACCCAGATCTTGTGATCTAGTAAATTAAGTGAAGTTTCGTTTTTATATTTAGTGGAAGAGAAGTGGGTTAATTATCTTAAAGTGGTAGGTTAATTATATTTAGACTTAATTATGAATTTGAGTTTATGGACCGCTTTTGATGTACGAGTATTCCTATTAGTTTTTATGATGTCTTGGTACAGGAAGAGTATGGTATGTTGTGAAGCAAACCAGGTGTATGAGTATGTACGTGTAGCATAGTTGCAAGGTAGGTTGCAAAGGAGGGAGAAAGATATAAGTAACACGGTAACTAATGTGTAATAGATCAACATAACTACACCGTTTTAGCGATCGCCAAGGTACACAGAAGAATGTATAATACATATGTTCTATTTTTGTTGTTGCCTAAGATTAGTCCTCAGGAGTGACAAATATATAAGTCAGTTGTCATCCACGCCCTTCCACTGAAACGCAGGGCTGACTTCTGTCACCCTCAAACCGTAACAAACGGATAAGACTACACCACATCCATCATAATCTCTAAACCCTAGCATAGCAACAAAGCATTAATTTTTAATTCCACCCAGGTTCTAAGCGGTCCATCCCGGCCGTCCCGTGAATCTCCCGCAGGAAGTCGCCCGGGGATCTGTGGCGTGACTTACGACCCACTTCCGCCCGCCATATTTGCTTTACACACGCGACTTCCGGTTCCGGCGTACTCCGATAAATACTTTGTAATCGCTCCGGATGGTTGGCAATAGATGGTCTCGAGCTAGAGCCTATTATGTTCGTACTAGGCTAGACTTGCCTACGTTATAAGCATTGTAGGCAAAGAAAATGCTAATTCTTCGTTATTATTATTTTATATTTTTACCCCATTGCATTTAATATTTTTGGGCGTATGTATGTATATCCCATTCTTTAGCACGCCTTGCAGCATGAAGTTATTTTAACATTTGAGTTTGTAACATTTGATTATCTATATTGTAGGAGTAAGATAGAGTATAATTATTATTAAGCATCACGTTTTTTATAATAATTTTATTATTAATATATTATATTACTTACATTACTGATGAATATAAATAAGAAAACATTGCAAATAATATACAAGTAAAAACAAATGCAATCTAATTTTCTCATTTTGCATATAAACTTGTGATTTAGACACCTAATACAGTAATCTGTGTTTTACTATACCATTTGCTGTTGTACAACGACAGTCTCCAATTTATATTTTTCAATATTAGACAGACTTTCACAGAACATAAACATTGAACCATAATAATATTTAACATTATCCCAAAGGTGTACTTGTGAAACCAATACTGCATGCATTTTGAATTTCAATAACGCGAGCGGTACATTGCAATCGGTGTTATTACAGCGCGAAGTACTTAGTACGCTTCAAATATGACGCACTCGGATGTATACACTTCCATAGATTCGTTGAAATAGTTATTTATATTCTATTAATCCTTTTGTTATTTAACGAGCTAACGATACCGAGCAAAGCTATGATAGCAGTGATTCTAGTGGTTAAAACTTAGCCGATTCATCGATTCCTCTGGAAGTTTCCTGCATATTAAAGTATCACCTGCTATAACGATGAAGATATAACGATGAAGGAAAATATCATAAGGGAATACAAGTTCTTAAAAAGTTCTCAAAAGTGCAGTCTTCCATCCGCCCTTGACTATCGGGTGGACTATGGCCTTTTTTACGTGGGGAAACCCTCCAAGAGAGGCACCCGCGGAGGCAGCGGAGAGTTTTATATGCCAGATTTCTACCAGCTAACAACCCACGGCTTTTCTTTAGACCCCCTTTGTAGGGACCGCGGACGAGTGCTAGCATTGTATCCTCTAACTCTGAGAAGAGACTCGTGCCCAGCAGTGGGAAATTAATAGGTTCACGACGAAACGAGCATATACCCCAACGATATGTGGCCACTACCGCCCATTGATGTGTGTTATCAATCCCAGATAGGATCAAACTCCCAGTTGAGATACCTTTCATACAAACTCATTACACCGTAGTACGTTGGCACTAAATAACTATTTTGAACGTATATTTCACTTGTAATGGCGGAGGAAGTAATATTTATCATCAAAGCATTTAACGCGGCCAAGAACTATTGGAGCGACTAATATTTATTGCATGTTTTTCGTGATTTGCCGTTATTCTCACCGTGTTATTGTTATATAAATATTTTTAAACTGATATATTAATGCTGTGGGTAAATATTTGAAATATACGTTATTTTCTTGCTTATGATACGAGCACGACGATACGCTGTTATCAAACTAAATATATTGAGCGCCGACTTCAGAAATATGTACTAAACCAACATTTATTTCAATTATTTTTTACTTTGTAGTGACATAGAAGTCGGTTTTATTTTTTTGTTAAATTTTTTTTTTAATTTAATCTTTCATGTAAGTTTTCTCGCTTTTATTGTGATGTTGTTTACATTATGAGGTTACTTAATTTTTAATACATAAGTTTTTTTTTTCTAATATGAGAGTAGCAGACGAGCATGCAGTCCACCTGATGGTAAGTGGCTACTGCCGCCCATGGACATCTGTAATCAACCCTAGATAGGATTAGATATTCCTACCTCAGGTCGGCCACAGATGCGCCGCTACCCCTGAGGACTAAGCTGGAACGCCTCGGAAAAGTCTGTCTCCCTTACCACACCCTTCAAACCGGAACACAACAGCGTCTAACACTGCTGTTATTAGGTAGAAATAGGTGGGGCGGTGGTGCCGCCGGAGTCGAACCACAAAGGGTTCTACCACCTTCAAAGTGGGGCTTGAACCTCGGACCTCCTCATTGAGAGGCCAAGTTTCAAACTTATCACTTGCCTTTCCCATATACAAGTTATATATTTTGTTTGCCAATGTAATAGCATAACATATGACGTTCCTTGGTGAACATAACATAATATATTACACGCGAAATATATTATGTAAATGCGTTCCACATTGAACTGAAACTTGGCTGGTTCCCGCGTCACACATATAAATCAGGTTTATGTAAACGGTTTAGGGGAAAATGGGGGTAGGCGAAAAATCGACTAAGTTCAAGATTTGTGGTGTTATGATATACGAGTATAATGTTTGTGTATCGCTTGGACGATGTTACCTGAAACTTTGTGCAAGGAAGCCTCTGTTTCTATGGATTCAGTAGATATTTGAGAGGTTGACTAAGACGAAATATTATATTTTGTGACACTAATACGCCCGTTATTAATAATCGATCCATCTAATGTTTTCCACATCCACTAAAGGTCGCAATTTGACAATTTCTCCCTACATGATTTAGACGACGAGTTAAGAGCAATTGCGCTTAACTCGACGTCTAATTCATGTAAAAAGTTAAAGTCAAGTTACTTCTTCAGGTACTTTATATATGTTGTATGATTGTCATAAACAGAGTAGGAGACTGATGTTACACAGTTCAGATTCTTCCATTTTCCAAAATTTTATGTTAAAGGGAAAAAGCTTAATTAACAGGGAACAAGTGTAAACTTGTTATAATCGTTGAAACTAAATGCTTACGTTATAAATGTAAGATGTTTTATTTTCAACAGGAGAAAAAATTTGTAAACAGACATTTTTGTCGTTGTTGTAAAGCAACGTGGTTATCAATATATCTATGCTCAGCGATACATAAAATTGCAGTAAATATTTTGAAAATGTTATGCATAAGGAATAAGGGACGCAGATTGCCAGAAATGCTCTAAAATCAGAATAACACAAAACAAATCCACAGTCAACTGCGCTGGCCGTTGTTAAATTGGCGAAAGAATTATTCTTGGCCAATACAAGTCCCAATTTTTGCGGAAACCGATTATGTTGCACTGCGGAGCACGCCTCGAAATAACGTCCGCTGGAGCGAACAACAGAAAAGACTGTTGTTTACACGAAAAAGTCAAAAACTGTGGAGTAGCGGAAAAAATTTACAACGTTCGCCAACGACGGCGCCTCCAAGCGTGCATGATAAAATCGCCACGCAACCCTATTTATGCTGTGATGCTTGGTTCTAACCCGAAGGAACAAAGCCCAAAATCCTTTGCTTCATCCCAAATTGATCTAAAGTAATACCAAGGATTACCCGCTAGCTTTTATGGTGATAACTAATATGAAAGAATCAAGTTCGTCTGCTTTACGACCGATTGGATGGCTTGTTTTTGTTTGTTACAGCAGTTTCATTTTGAAAATGCTTGAGTTTCGCGTGTTTATTCGTACAACAACCCTATCGTTGATATTATCGGTGATGTGTTATGACGGACAATATTCTTCTCGATAGCCTTTGTTCTTGGTAATAGGATTGCTGGTTCGAAGCGTCCACGAGAACAGAGTAATAGTGCTGGTTTGTCGTTCCTTATTTACCTGTCATCTAGAACACAATATGAGGTTATCACTTTAAAGGCCTGCGGGTCACTGGCGGTACGACAGACAATCGCAATACAAAGAACGCATACTGAAATCAATGGTACCCTAATAGGCAATTAGATAAGACATTTTACAATTTCCTTAAGCACGACTTTTGAGCTTATTAACCGCAATTTTGTTTTTGTATTTATGCTAACCATCATTGATATTTCAATATTAGTGTCATACTTTTAAGTTACGTTTTATAAAAAATTCTTGCCGTACTGTGCCGTTAAGGCGTGTAGCCTCTTAAATAGCAACTTCCTAATATTTGTGGCTTACAGTCCTCAAATTTGAAAAATATGAACGCGTGTACACGATAAACTACCTATTTACTTTATCATATCTCCGAAATTTTAAGAAATGATGTACGAGTAAAATGGTAAAGAGACAAAAAATCGGAACCACATTCGTAACCCTTCAAAAACCAACCCAGCTACCGCCCTATACGGAACGCTTCTAAGTCAATTTTAATCTCACACTCAACAGTGGTTTGAAATATAATTGAATACACAATAAAGCTTAGCTCAGCTTAATACCTGAAAACCGCTGAGTTAATAACAGATACACTTCGTCCATCACACAAAGGCTTAGGGCCTGAATGGTCCCATTTCAAGTTGCGGGTTAGATACGACTTTGCGTAATAACTTTCTTAGAGTTAATTAAACTTGTCTGGATGGTTTTAGTTCCGTGATTTACTAGGCACTATGGCATACAAGCTCGAGTTTTGAAATTAATTTTACGAGTCAAGAACTTGTCTTATTGCCAGCGAGTAAAGACGAACGATTCAAGAGTGTATCGTACAATAATAATACAAATGAAATGCTCATGCAACGCGCTAACATGATGTAGAATTTGTTGCTTAGAATCTATATTGCCACGTCATTCTATCCATTAGAGAAGTAAGGATGTGAAATATTAATTTGGTCACTCAAGTATTGTTATTTTATTAATTAGGTAACAACTTATGACAAAGTTGTTAGATAGATGCTCCTTTCGACACTGAATAAATTAATCGACTTGATTTTACATTAGATATTGTACCTTTTTGGCCCAGAAAAATTTAACTGCGAAACTTTCATTGTAAAATAATAAAATAAAAAAAAAACAATAACATTCTGAAACTTTTTTGAGTGTTCGTCGTAATATTATTAATAAAAAGCTATTATCGCTTACCTATACTCGCTTGAGATAGTGAAACAGGTAAACGAACCAAATGTCATCTAAACTTATTTTACAGTTTACCGCTCGGGGCAAAAATTTCAAAAGATTTATACACCAAGTTCCCGTATCTCGGACCGACGTTGATTTACACTGTTTTCCACCGAATACGAAACGTTGATAGCTGATATCATCTAAACCAGGGGATCCCAACCTTTTCTTGCTCAGGGACCACTTTTATGGCATTCTGGACCACTATGCAGGTATAATAAAAATGAACTGTAATAATCAAACTGAAATTCATTAAAAACTCATTAGACATACATATAAATAAATAATACTATTACAGGATAAATTTTATGTGATTACTGAGCCTGCACCTTCTTCACTGATTCGACTATCCTAGGACGAATATTGTTACTCAAAGCTAAACGCAAACCATCACTTAATTTTAAACAGCTCACGGCCGTTTTTGAAATCTAAAATCTTTCGCAAATTTAAAATCGTTCACGGACCAGAGTTTGGCTTCCGCGGACCACTGGTTGAGAACCCCTGATCTAAACTAAGGTCGCTTGGTCGAGTTTTAAATTGTTTTAAACTGCCAAGTATAAAGGTTCTTGGACGAACTTAGAGCAAGTCGATTGGTCGAAGGAGGATATTGCGATTCTTCTAGCAATTAAGACACTTTAGCTAACTTTTAAGCTCTTTTAGCTTAGCAGTCGTGTTTTCAAACCTAGACCGTGTTTTTGGGATAATACGAGTAGTTTTGCACTTGATGCACTTGTAAACGTGTTAATATACGTTTAAATCGAGTGCTTAAACATAAAATATATGATGAAAATAGAACAAGAAAAGATATATCATAATAACTTAGCGAAACGAGGTTTCAAAGGGCTAATTTGACACGAGTTTTTAAACTCTGATTAGATAATTATGGCATATAACGAAGTTATATTTCTATTAGGAACATAAAGATTTAGCTAGTACATGGGACATGTATGACGGCACGCAATTAATACAATAGCAATTACCAAAAGTAATTAGGACGTAGAATCTAAGTATTCATGCGTCACGTCAAAAGAAATTCATAGCTACTCGCTAAACTCTAGCAGTGAAACAATTCAACTAAGATGGATTACGACAGGGTCGAAGTAGCATGAATTTTCGTTTTGCTCCGTTAATCTGATAATTTGTTTACGAATTTTAACGCCAACGCGAAAAATATTGTTTCGCGAATTTAATTTTTATTTTCTTGAGTGTTGTAAACAGTTTTGTGTGCGGTTGGAAATTGATAAATTTCCAATTTAGGTTGAAATTGAAAACAAGTAAGTAAAAATTTGTAACATTTTTAAATTAAGTGAAGACTGAGGTAGTAATGGAAGACTTAATTACTAATCATTTGATGTAACTTTAATAGATATTCGATTGGAGTAATAAACGCCTTGCAGTCCATCAGTACCCTTACCATGAGTTTTTACGTTTTTGACAAATATGACTGTTTTGGTATTTGTTTACGTATTGCCCATACAATTTCCAATCAGAGCCCCTAGCGGAATGTATCAGAACTATAGTGTCAGTAAGGTAACATTAAATGTCTAAATTGACAAAATGGCGCTTTATGTTTTGTCTCTCTTTTTTGCGAACATGTGAGGCAGACAAAAAGACTTGAGCACTTAGTTATTGTTACGTTTACTCAGTCTACTAAAGCAAACGGAACAGAATAATGGATTGAGTACACTTAACGTAAAATTGTAGGATGTTTTGAAAACTCATGGTAAGGGTATTGATGGCAATTGTTTACTGCCGCCCTTCGACATTCGTAACCAACTCCATATAGAACAGGTTCTACCTGAAGAGTGACTCAGATGCATTTCTGAGGACTAAGATAGTGCCCTCTTAACTCAGATGGTCTACACACTTTCACCCAAATGCAAAACTGATTCAAACTAAAAATGGGCTTAACGGTACCTCGGCATCGTACCATACCTTTTAAATATATAAATTCATTGTAACCTCTCTCGTGCCCCGTTCTAAGCATTAACATCCCCTAAGAAGGAAACGTTACGTACTATTTAACACGCTACATTGTATGGAAGCAGCAATAAGGCGGTCCATTGTCCGTAACGTGGACACCGTTCCCGTTGGATTACATGGGCGTATATTGCGGACGAGAGCATTACGCTTCTTTCGTCCAAAAATATTGTCAGTAGATGTTATGATAACTTAGAGTGTTATTAAACGTACTATTTAACACGCTACATTGTAAGTATTGTGATACTGTCAGTAACGTGGACACTGTTTTTGTCGAATAACACGGGCGTATATTAGGGACGCGAACGTTACGTTTTTTTTTACAAAAATTTGTTACCATGTTGGTATGATAACTTAGTGTGCTACAAGTTGGGGTGTTTTGACTTGTAGGTTTAGTAGCTTAAATGTTTTGAAATGGTTTGATATCCTGTGTATTTTAAATCAGATATACAAAAATCATGTTTATTTGTTCAATTCCATCCAATTTATTATAAACATACACTTCTATGTAAACTGGTTTTAAGTAAAAAAAATGAAATTACATTCCACAATTACATTCGTTTTAAAGCGAATTCTTGTTAAACGCGTGGAACAAGCTAGGTTACGTACACCTTAACTTAACACACAACATTTGACAGAGGCTCTATTAGTAAAATAAGGTCGTCCATTGCCCGTTACATGAACCTCTATTTCTCTACACTATTCCTGAGTGTTACATACGGGTCTTTATTGCGGACTGCAGTGTTACGTAATTCCAACATCGCATTTGCAAATATTCTATTTGGGTCTCCATTTTTTTTTGTAAAGCTACAAAATATAGTGTTAAAAATATTTTCTCCAATATTAATATACATATTTTTTTTTGTTTTCAGGTACTACCTTCTATTCAAAGTAAGATAGATTTAGAATCAGTGAAGAAGTGTTTATAAGGCAGTGTATAGACATACTCGTAGTGTTACAAATACTCCACTGGTGCGAATATTGGTACGTATGTTTCAACTAGTCCAACTTAAGGAAAGGTAAGCGCTTTGGGACGGAGAATGTACTACGTGCGGTACCCTTTAATTACGCTCCTAACGACCTCACATTATGACCCTATGACCCATATTAGTAACGTGACCATAAGTCCCTTTTTAACGACACTATTCGGACCCAAAAATGTTCTGACTTCGAGAGGACTAAGTTTATTTTTTTAAATATATATTTTTGTGAAAAAATACCCAAGCCATAATGTTAACAGAACTATTTGCCAGATTTATATTTACAGGTGGTAGAACTTTTGTACTCCTGCTGCAGTGATCTAGAATAGCCAACTATTATGCAGCATCCACCCAATGCTAAGTTGTTATTGTCGATATCTATGATCAAACCTAGATATAACGCAAGTCTTACCTGAGGTCGGCGACAGATGCGTTTCAATCCCCCCAGGATCAAGTTGGATTTCATATCAGTGACACTCCCATCCCACCTTTTCAACCAAAACATGGATTAACACTTTTACGGCAAAAATAGGTGTTGGGTGTTACTATCGAAGTTGCGCCATAAAAATCTCAATTATTTTTTCAAGGATTTCACCCCACCACACTTAACAGGTTCTACAAACTACGAATAATTTTCTTCCACGAGAGTTCTACGAACTTTTGACCATATTTTAAATCTCCTTAACCATTTTTACTGTATCTAAGCCATCCAACAAACAAAATAAAAATACGGAATACTTGGAAAATATTTTTCCGTTTCTATTTCCATGCATTTCCGTTATGAATCACGCGATAATTTAAACCGCGGCTCCGAGCTCTTAATGTATTAATGATCTATTCGTCTCTTCGTCCACTTGACCTATTTTTATTTGACGCTGTCTGATTTTATCCGTGCGTTTGAGTTGAACGGACATTTTACTATAAAAATAGGGGACCTATTAGGTCCACCTCTATTGTACTATACAATTATGTGACTCAGAAACTAAATTCAAATCGTTTGCAATAATTTGTTTGTTTATAATACAGTCCATTGAAAATTTATTTTAGTTGTCAGAGGACACAATTTTACTTTATGGACACACTAAGTGTGTGAACTAAGCCCAACTTCACATCCACAAAATAAAATTGTGTCCTTAGCTTCATAGCTTCACAGCTAAACCCTAATTTGTGGAGTAGTAACTATTGCCCCTGGGCCGTCATTTTGAAAAATGATTTTAACTCTCTAACAGTCAAACCATTCGTCGCGTATCAATATTGTAATATTATCAATATTGTATGGTTTGTGTGACAAAAATAATTTTCCGTATCGTTGCATACGTACATAAAGAATAAAGTATTGTGAACTTCCCTGAATTTTGAAGTGGGTAAAAACTAAATCTGTTACAAGTTTTCAACCATGGTAATATCTAGTAGACTACAAAAAAATAGACTTGATTTAGAACAAGTAACTCATTCAATAAGTTTAACTCGATTTAATGTCTTCCTATACTAAATCAGTAGAGTTCACGTACGACTCAAACAAAATCTCCTTAATCCCTTCTACAAATTATAAAGCAACATCTCCCTGTCTGCCTTTTATATACGTATTACTGTATGCGTGTATTTGCGGTAGTGTGTGTTTATGTGCGTCATTAATTTCTATGTAACAAGTGCCTTAAAATACATATTCGGTATGTGCTTCCTTATTGCTGTATCAATACTAAGATCCCTAATTGCTAATAGCGCAGTTAATAATGTTTATTGAATGGTTTGTAATAACTTATGTTAAAGGCTGTTTGCCAGTGACTGCGGCGGTTTTTAATCCTTGGCCCGAAAAAGGTTGCTATAAGTTTATATACACGCTATCTTTTTTTTATGATATAGGAGTAGCAGACGAGCATGCAGTACACCTGATGGTAAGTGGCTACTGGCGCCCATAGACCACTGTAATCAACCCCAGATAAGATTAAATATTCTTACCTGAGGTCGGCCACAGATGCGCCGCTATCCCTGAGGACTAAGCTGGTACGCCTCGGAAAAATATGTCTTCCTTACCATACCCTTCAAAACGAAACACAGCAGCGCCTAACACTGCTGTTATTAGGCAGAAATAGGTGTAACGGTGGTGCCGCCGGAGTCAAACTACAAAGGGTTCTACCACCTTCAAATCTATCTATGTCTGCATGTGGCATCGTAGCTCCTAAACGCATGAACAGATTGCAATTTATTTGAAAGAAGACTTGACGAATGTTCTTAGGTGTGATTACAGAAACTATGTTCAGATATTTCGAAATCTTTCTTAGTTTGAGTCAAATTGTAATTGTATGATACTTGTCATGATATGCTACACATTTCTGAATCACGGTATCAAAGTTTTTACTACATCTTGTACATATACAAGCTACGAACGGAGCCAGTCGGAGCACGGCCGCTCCTCGCGCATATTTCCCCCTTTGCTAAAATTTGTAATAATGCTAATTTTGAAATTCATTGCTTTTAATTAAAATGGAATCGTTTATTGACCTTGTACCTATACTAAATGATTAAAATTTTAAAGTGTAAGTTTGTCACTATTTTTGTAATTTCTCATTGTAACACTGCCACACAATTTTGCTTTGTAGCATGCATACTAACCAGACCCATACTCAATATACCGTGATAGGTAAACTATATATTATTGCTTTCACTACATATCCGCCCTTCAAACCCACCGCGGTAGTTAGCTAAACACGCACGCACCATTATACACAGATAAAACACTAAACCGCCCTACGCCGTCATATTTATGCCTAATAATATTTATATATCTGATTTAGTGTCTTATCTAGTGGAATTAATGGTTGGATGTTTGAACTGTATAGTTATTTTGGTTAGTGTGGTCCGTTGAAATGAAATACCGCTTGTGTAAATAAACACTATCTTTAAAGTTAAGCCAGCGTTTGAGTTAGATGGGCGACCGCTGGTGGCGAAACATTTTTTTTTATAATGAGGTGGACTGTATCATCTGACAGTAAATGTTTACTGTTGAGTATGGACATCTGTAATCAACCTCAGATAAGATGAGTAGAGTCTTAACAGGGGTTGTTCACAAGTGCGTTGCTACCCTATATATGAGTAAATAAAGGAGTAAATTCGCTTTAAATTCGAAACGTTTCGGATAAGTATGTCTCCCTTAACACACATCTTCAATCGAAAATACTTATTATTATACAGAAATAGGAGTGATGGTGGTGCCTCCAGAGTCGAACCACAAAGAGTTGTTACTAACTACAATCAATATGAAACTACTTATCATTTATTTGCTAAAACATGTAATATTGCAAGTTTTTAAAGACTTAAATAAGAAATTTCTTTACAAGAGCAGTTTTGAATAAATCCGTAAGATATTTTTCATTTTACATCAGCGAGACTCAATGAAATCGGCTATTCATAATTGGATGAAAACA
The DNA here is from genome assembly GCA_014595695.2 of Epargyreus clarus clarus. NCBI lineage: Eukaryota > Metazoa > Arthropoda > Insecta > Lepidoptera > Hesperiidae > Epargyreus > Epargyreus clarus. Next base: position 3,527,209 of record JACTTY020000033.1, read on the forward strand.
AGTTTTATTATTCACGACGGTTTCAATAAATGTCTTACTATTCAGGTGTTCATAATCGCTTTGAATAGGTTTTATTGAGAATAAATTGGGATATAAATAAATAAGATTGACGACGAAAGATTTTACATTTTACAGATCTAAAGAGTTTGAAGTTGCTAGATATCTCTATGGCTCGATACCGGAGACGCCACCGCCACATCTATTTCTGCCTAATAATAGTAGTGCTAAGCAGTGTGTTTCGCTTTGAAGAACGTGTTATGGGATATATACTTTAAGAGGGTTCCGACGTAATCCTCAAGGGTAACAACGCATATGTGGCCGACCCAGGTAAGACCGACCCAATTCATCTCATCTAAAGTTGATTACTGAAAAGCGACTGTAGCGATTTACCATCAGGTGGACTGCATTCTCGTTTTCTACTCCTACATTATAAAAAATGTTTATTATATTAAACACATGTTACATTGTAATGAACAATATTGTTATGTTGTTATATTGTTATTGTTATATTGTTCATTATGAAATATTTTTCGATTTAGATGGATTTATGTATTAGGTACTTTGAAGTCAAGTGATTTTTAATGTTTTAGGTTTTAATAAGGTTATGATTTTAATAACATGAAGTGTCTGCGGTCATGCTTTAATTGGTTATCAGCGTAGACTTATTGACGTGACAACGTCTTATAATTCGATGGAGCCGGCTGCACGCGGCAAAAAACATCACTCATGCGGCGTTACCTCGCTCTGAGGCGTTCCATTTAAGGCTTGAAATGCAAGCGAGAGCGCGATACGAGCGATAAAGAGGCACAATCGGCCTCCACTTTCCATTGTGATTTCCATTTACCTCCTTCTCTATAATCCATACCAAATATAAAACAAATAAAAATAAAATTTTCTTTTGAAAAATGCAACCATTCCATAAGTATTTTCTTATGACGTTGTCACGTTCAACTATCGTCAGTAAACCGACTTTACAAACAACCGATTTTTTTTTACTAATCTTGTGTGATTGATATTATCAATCATGATTATTATCAGCTATTACTGCATTAAGGATCACTTTATACGACCCCAGTATTGTTTGAATAGTTTACGTATTCGTGCAGCAAACTCATCTGCTATAACATTTATCATATTCTATCTTTTATTTTATGGTCGTGTAACACGCAAAGATAATACACCGGTGTGCTCAGACCAAAAAATAAGACAACGCTTCGCATATTGCATTGACGAACTAGCATTTGTGTCACTAAGCGCCGTAGTAGTCGGAAGTCTGAAGTTTGTATGATGGCAAATTTTACTTACCAACTTGACGACACATGCTATATTTATTTATGTTTGGAGATTTTATTATACAACGTATATATTCAACCGTAAATACTGTTCGCGTATTTGTTGATTACTGCATAATGCGTATAATAGATAAACTGGAAAAAAATGTAAATCTCTACTAAGTCTGATTTTTTGTACTTTAAAACTTCAACGCAATGGATTTCCATAAGACGTGTGCGTTACACATATATAATGCTAATCCACAGAATTTAGTAGGATTCAATATTTTTTGTGAGGGGGTAAGTCTTTATTCTTAGTCTGAGGCCGTGTGCCAAATAAAAGGTCGTAAACGCGACGGCATCAATGAATTTCTTTATCGCCCCGCCGTGCCAAATAACGGATATTCAGATACGCGTGTAAGTTTGTTCAGCGGTTACCGAAAATGGCTGTGTTTGGCGGTTATGTTCAATAGCAAATGTTTACTTTCGCTTATACTAGGAAAATGTACGCTTCCGCTCACGTTGCCGCCCGCGTGCACGCACATACGATGATTTAGATTCTGTAGTCATAACTAAATAACACTTTTTATACCGACTGCAGAGGGTAATGTAAAGTTATTGTTCTCATGTAAGTGACAATTTGTCTTCTATAAGAAATAAAGATCTTTAAACCTGACTCTATGTACGTAAGGGAGACATACTTTTCCCAGGCCTTCCAGTTTAGTCCTCAGGCGTAGCAGCACATTTGTGGCTGACCTCAGATATTAAATCCTATGTGAGGTTGATTACAGATGTCCATGGGAGACAGTAGCTACTTACCATCAGGTGGACTGCATGCTCGTCTGCTTCTTGTATATTATAAAAAGTGCCTTTCTTTGGCCAGCCCGCGATCCAAACGGCATGACGGATTTCAACAAAACATGGACATGGGCTTCATTACTAGCCTTTTCTGTCATTTAAATTTACGCTGTTGGGTTTTTCGTTTTTATAATAAAAACTTTTTACTTTTAAAGCTAAGTAAAAACTCAAATGCTCAGACCAATAATAGAACTCTAAATTCATCATTTGAATGTTTGTCTGACCTGGGATTGAATTCGGAAATCTCTACATTCCAATCGAGTGTATCATGCAACTCATGGATTTTAATCTCTCTACCTGCTAGCTTACATAAAAAGTTTAATGATTAAATAATTTATCATTATTTTTAACCGTACGTAATAATATTTCATCAAGATTGGTTCATTAGGGGAGCTCATTAGAGCAGGATTATGTCGAGCAGTGAACATCACAAAGGATAGGTGGATTGATTTAAAAAATCCACATATAAATAAAACAACAATAATCAAGCGTTTCGTGTTACACAAAGTGCCCCAACTTTTGTTCCAGTACAATTATCGTTCGTAAAATTGGACACACTTTTTTACGTTTTTAGTTGCCACTGCCAGAAATTGTAATGTTTTGCCTCTGTGTTTTTGAATTCAATTCGTGAATAGGTCTTTTCATGATAAAATGTAATTATTCATACCGAAAAAATATTTTCAAAACCATACGACGACTCACGACATACGGCTGTGCTCTCTTATTTTCGTCTTCGGAAATACCAAATGATGTCCATCATAACATAGAAGTTACGGGTCTCTTTACATAGCCGCGAATAGATAAACATAATATACAAGACCAGACCAGATAGAGACCAGAGTTATATAAGAGCATGCAATCCACCTGATAAGCGGTCACTGCCGCTGATGGACTTCTGTAACCAACTCCATATAAAACACGGGACCCTCTACTACAGGTAATAACGTACTTAAAAGAGGGTACCCAATATACTACTTTTGATGCAATAAATCATTTTTATTTTTTTATATGTTTTTCCGATTCTGACAACTAAGACAGTCCCCTCATATAAGTCAGCCGGCGTAGGTACGTACCTTTCCACAGAGCCAGTAGAACTACTTCACGCTAGAAACAGCTGTGGCGGTATTTATACAACTTGATTAATCCTGGTCCTATCAGATAGATTCACATACCCGATGCCCATTAGATTTTGGACATTAAGGGCCCTAATGGCAGCCGAAGCCGCGTGTCCCACTAGTTTATTAATAAAAAATATAACGGACGTAGACGTACCGCGCTCGTTCTATATATAATCCGACGCGTGTTCTCAAAACAACAACTCACTGGATCGAGTGGGCAACTTCTGTGCGCACGCGTTTTTCACACAAAAACTAACGAATCAGTGATAGTAGTGTGCGTGCTTAGTTCGAAATTTGAAATTCAAAGTTGAAGTTACGTGTAAAAATCAGTTATTTATCCGACGCGTGTTCTCAAAACAATTGACTGTATCGAGTGGGGAAATTGTGTGCGCACGCGTTTTTCACACAAACACTAACGAATCAGTGATAGTGGTGTGTGATCAAAGATTTGGAAGTTGCGTGTAGAAATTAGTTATTTATTCGACGCGGATTCTCAAAACAACATCTTGCTGGATGTAGTGGGGAAATAGTGCGTGTACGCGTGTTTCACACTAAAACTAACGAAATGAGTGATAGTAGTGTGTGATAGCCGAGCAGTCTGAGATCGGTCTGAGATTTCGAAGATATGTGTAGATTTTATGTGTTCGAAATTCGGTTCTTGATCTGTGATTTCGAATTTACGTGTAGAAATTAGGTATTTTTCGAACGAATTCGATAATAGTGATTTGTATGACACGAATAGTACTAGATAGGAGTTCGGCCTCTCGATCTAAGTTTTGAAATTATTAAATTGACTATCACGTGTTTTAACAGTGAACAAACATATAGCGAGAAAACCAACACGCGTGAGAATTCTTGAAAATAAAACCGAAATAAATTCTCAAAAGGTGTTAGAACCAATCCGCACTTGACCAGCGCTTTGGCATATTTCAGCACTTTAGAGGAGACCATACCCAAAAGTGGGACAGTAATGATTAGACAACGTGGATAGTGATGTGATAAGTGTTTAGTGTTGTGCAATGTTCTCCGGGTTTAAGTTGACGCGCCAAAAATCGAAGGAAGATGTCTATTGCTACAGGAGTGTCAAGACGAAACCGCCGAAAACACCGACATTGAGATCCAAGCGCCATCAGCGACGTAAGTGGTAGTTATAATTATAATATTGGTGATCATTATAAATTAGCGAATTCAATCGTACATAGTTTTAACTGGAGGTCTTTTTATTTTCACGGTAAAAACACCAACAGCGTATTTATTTTTTTATGACATAGCAGGAGAGAAAGTGGTCTACCCGACGTTCAGTAATTCCTTAGGCTCGGGTTTGAAAGATGTAGTAGTGCAGAGGTATCTGCCATCGACTTCAGTTAGGCACAAACTCAATTGTAAAAAGAATAAAACAGCCGTCCGTGAACAGCGGATACATACAATATTTTTTGATTTTGATTTCAACCATTTTTATGTTTGTCCGGAAATCAAAGCCAGAACCCGCCATGTGCCACGGCAAAATGATCCTCTCGCCACGGGTCGTCAATTCCAGGAAAACTTTTATTTAATTTTGTTTTATTACAAACTTTTCTTTAACTCCACTCATCCCGCTATCTGTCTGTAATTAAATGTTTCAGGTTAAATTTGACCTACTTCCGGTGTTTGATTGAGCTTAAAGGTGCAGAGTTTTTTTCGGAAAATACTCTCTTGGTATATAAAATCGAAATCATAATTACGAAGTACAAATAAAACAGTATGGCTGATTGGCCAAATTATGGAAAAACCACCTTAGCCCTATCTAGGTGTAGAAACGCGTCTGTGGTTGGCTTCAGGTAAACCTCAGCTCAATTTGAAGTTGTTTACAGATGCCCATATGCGGTAGGGATCACTTACCATCAGGTAAAGTACATGCTCTTTTTGCTACAAAAATATCATGGATAGACAATGCGCAACTTAAACGTGGTTCTAAAACATGAAAAGCATAATCATATTTTACGCACTAGTGAGATTTACGACAGGTTTTATAAAATTCTCCCTAAACGATCACAGAAGGGGATGAAACTGATAAATTAATTAATATTTTAAAAAAATAATCAGATGTAACGTAGATAATATGGATTCACATAGACATATCCCAAAAAACAAACAAATCAAATCTTCAAACTTATCCCGAAAGAAAAAATATATTTTTACATTTTTAGTGTAAGGAAGCACCTCATTTAGTCTATATTTATTCCAGAAAATGAGTTTCGGATACTCACATACACGTTAGAGGAGGCGGTAATCGGATGCAGTGTGTAGTAGTTTGTGTAGGGTATACATATGTTTGCGTCATAATGAGACTGTCCTGATTAGATCTGTCTTATAAATCCAAAATGCATATAAAAGGTAATAAAATTTTCATAATTGGCTTGTAGAAAAGACTACTACCGTAGAAATCTACTCCCGTATTTCCCAACAATCGGACCTAAAATAAATTACATCTCTTAAAATTATGTGCAATGACAGATACGACAAAAAATTAGTAAATGTAATTCCGTGAGCAACATATTAATCGAACCAATTTAATTATCGTTTTAGCGAACTCAAGAGCAATATATTAATCAAAAATATTATTACTATTTTATTAATACTTACGTTATCATTATGTTATCAGTATGAAATTCAAATAACGCAAAAAAATATGGTTACCCTACGATCTGATGAGGTAAACAGCGTCTCTACACGGATTCCCGCAAACTAGTGAGCTCATTGAAAATTCTAATTACCTAGCATTTCATACTGCGTCAGATTCTCTTTGAAATACTAAGCATTTGGTATATTGGAAACTAATCAGATTATCTGTACCTGTTATAGAATAATAAATATAATCTTAACTTTGCAGTCATCAGCATGAAAACTGCGTTATCATTCTTAGCACTTGTCTTTATAGGTCGTAAGTATGTGAGGATCAAATTTTGCCACAGAATTTTAAAATTAAACGTTTGGTTTGCATGACAATGGATGGTTAGTTTAGCGACGTAATTCTAAATACAACATGGCGGACGTCCCAACATGATTTAAAACAATTAAATGGGGCAGAAGGAGGTGTGGCGCTGTCAAAGTAGAACCACAAATTTTTATGCAGTCAAAAAGTAACCTCTATGTTTAGAAAGTATTACTGAGCAGAACTTATTGGATATGATATGAGATTCTTAAAAACATCGCAGGAAAACGTCTTCAAAGCTGGCATTAGTAACATTATTTAGATTAGTAGTTATGGGCATTGGTAACTCATCTATTACTAATGCTCATGGACGTGCCACTTATAATCCCGTCTGCCTCTGCTACTAAACTAATTCAGTTTTATAAGAGTTTTCTATTTATATATGCGCTTAAGAAGTTACATTTGAATAAGTGACCAAAAAATTGATTTATGGCTATAAATCGGAATTTCACAAGATTTATTAAAAACAAAGCTTACTCTTTAAATAGTATTAAGGAACACTAACATTATTTCAATAATATTAAAAAAAGGCTAAAATTAATTATATCCAAAGCATAAATACAAGTATATTTCAAGCGTCATTTAAAAACCATACGATAAAATTATTAATCGGATAATTATGTCACAGATTCCCACAAAAGGACAGTATTATAATATAAATAATATACATTTGGCGAATATGGTGCGACGAAGAGTTATTTAGATTTAAATAAAGATAGGTCTTACTTTGCTTTAGCTTACTTTAATGTTTTTGTCGAAAGTTAAAGTACGTCAGAACGTAAGCAATACATAGAATCCCAAATAAATATAATTACATTTCAGAAGCGACTTAAACTGTACAATTATTATATCCAAAATCTCGTACCTTGTACGTAAAGGTATTGAACGTAACGCTTAACGGTGGATCAAGGTATCAAGGGATTGCCGATCCATTGGTGGCCTTCCGAGTCAACAACTGGAGTATTACTTTCATTGATCAGGCAAACACACTTAACCCAGTTCATGTAATTGCTTTCGTTTTTACGCTTAACTTTCATTTACTCATAATTTGATCAAAACAATTATAAAAGTATTTCTAAAAAAATGTAATCATAAGTTTTATAGCAATAATATAGATGATGGATTACATATTTTATTTAATTATTTATGTATTCCTACTATAGAAATTATTTCGATATCATTCTGTGAAGCTCATGTTACATTTTTTCGTGCCAGCTATACTAATTGTCGCTATATGATTTGTGATAAGGAATTAATACATCACAGAAAAATCCAATCTAAAATGTGAATTTTCCCTAAAACGCAGAGTTAGCAACGATCGATGCATGGATCTAATTCACCAACCCTAACATTTATATTAACTATGCTCGAAACCCAATCCGTACATTACATTAAATGTGCAAACCTGTTCATTTCCATACAAGCTTCAGGTATTACCGCTTCAATGCACTGGTAATACTCGGTAAAGACTTTGTTTATATAGAAATGAAGTAAAAGGACATTCAGTCCTCCTGATTGCTATGCATTAAGCTGGAACGGCAAGTCTTTGGAGTGATCTAAATTTGGGGAAACCGATGAAATAGCTACAGCTCTTTTATGTCACTCTGTTATTCACTCAGTGTGTTAACCCACCACTGACCTACTGCTGGGCATGGGTCTCTCCTCGGAATGAGGAGTTCAGGCCATAATGCATCTCCCTGGTCAAGTGCGGATAGGCAGACTCCACACACCTTAAATTATTTTCTTATTTATTTTAAATACGCAAGTAACTTTGAAATACCACCGCCTCGTTTCCCCGATTGTGAGGCGAATTTCTAACCAGTGTTATATAAAAGTAGGAATAAGGAAGAAAATAATTTACCCGCGCCAAAGAAAATCCTGCTAAGTTTTAAAAACTAATATGTGCGCGTAGAAACTTCAAATTTTGATAAATTATGTCCCAGGAAATCAATGTTCGCACATTCTGCACATCAATCATAACTTAGAAAAGCTTACGTACAATCGCTTACAAAAGCTGCACTTTTTAAGCCTTACTTAAATATACATAAGGTAGAATGAAAAATTGCCTTGCCAGCAGAGAGGGAGTCTCCACACATGTCGGCTATGCAGCTGCTAACTTCATAAGTTTAAATAGCTCAACCTGTTTACCTGACGATTTGTTTTTTTTATCAATTACCTTATCCGCCTGTACTGTATGGTCTAGTATTTATTTTATGAGTAGAATAACAGTCTTATATAATTGTAAACTTTTGCATAGCTTGCTAGGTGGAATATAGCGGTTTTTATATATTAACTGTAGAAGTATGTACCTAAAACCTATATTCTAGCTAATGAAGAAATTTGATGTGATTTGTATGTTTAAAAATAACAAATTGTACGATTTGAAAAAGATTCAATGTTCATCTTATTTTAATTATTAATATGAGAATTAAGTGAAATTGAAGTATTTGTCGTGATCTGCGAAATTAAAAAACGCCAATTGCAATTACATTACTTGCTAAAGTCCTATAATATAACGTATTCTTACCTGGGAGTGGAGGGTAAGGTTTTACGAGCGAGTTTATATCTCATTATTTTGCACGATTTGATTTTAATTTGTGAATGCCGTTGGTTTCGTATACCTAATACGTACGAGAGACTCCGTCTGTAAACAGTTAAGTTGCAACACTCCCCCGTGTGATGTATTGCTTTTTCCATATTCGTGTAGCAGGCGTCCTGTCAGTTAGCTGCGATATCGCCGCGGTACGGAAATGCAATCTGTCACTTACTGTGTAGCTGCAAGCAAATCTACTTGTAATCTACTCTCGTCTTGGAACAAATAAAACTTTTGTTTATGCAAAAAGGTACTATTGTATTCGATGTCATGACGGATTTTGCGTTTGTGGCGTGTTTTATTTGCTGCATGAAGATGAGAATTTCAGATCTATGTTTTCTGAAACTTAGAACATTAACTAGGATAAGTAGACGTCTGTTTTGTGCTATGTCATCTTATTTTTATTAGTATTAGTAGAGTTTATTTATAAACTTAATTTTTTTTATAATATAGGAGTAGCAGAGCGCCTAATGAAAAGTAGCTACTGCCGCCCATGGACATCTGTAATCAACCCCAGATAGGATTCGATAGTCCCGAGGTCGGCCACAGCGCTTAACGCTGCTGTTATGAGGCATAAATAGGTGTGCCGGTAGTGCCGCTCGAATCGAACCACAAAGGGTTATACCACCTCCAAATAGACCTTTATATCATAGGCCTAATGCTTACACTAAAATCGTGCAGTTGCAGTGTAATAAGCTGATGACGAATTTATATTAAACGGGCATTACCTCCTTTTAGTCTGTAAGTAGGTAAATGGGACATCAGCATAATATTTGAAAGTTACAAATCTTTATTTTAACATTTTAAACTCATTAACTCTATATGATAAATGAATACCTATTTCTGCCTAATAACAGCAGTGTTAGGCGTTGTTGTGTTTTGAAGGGTGTGGTAAAGACATACTTTTCCGAGGCGTTCCAGCTTAGTCCTCAGCGGTAGCGGCGCATCTGTGGGCGACCTCAGGAAAATTTAATCCTATCTGGGGTTGATTACAGATGTCCATGGGCGGCAGTAGCCACTTACCATCAGGTGGGCTGCATGCTCGTCTGCTACTCCTTTAGTATAAAAAAAGAATAATGCTTTTCTAGCCTTTTCTTTTTTATGCTTTTCTAGCCTATACAAAAAAGAGATGTGATATAGAAAAACAACCGTAATACACTTTTAAAATTGCCGTCTACACATTGAAGGATAGTATTTCTGTTGTCTCTACGTTCGGGACTGGGGAATTTATATACAGATACCTTTATGTAGAGATCTCTCGAGTGATCCATCACAATACTGCTATGCGGGCTCTGAAAGGTGTTTGGTTACTGACACTCAATTTTAAAAACTTTTTGTTTTTTGTGTGTATTTACAGAAAACGGAGTCGTATTTTTAAATACATATTGAAACATGTGCTTAGCATATAAGTTGGTACTTAGTGCAACAAATGTATGCATAACATATGTATGTTTGAAGGTGGTAGAACTCGTTAGGTTCGACTCCGGCGGCACCACCGCCACACCTATTTCTGCAACATAACCGCAGTGTTAAACACTGCTGTGTTCTGGTTTGGACAATGTGGAAAGGGATACATACTTTTCCGAGGCGTTCCCGCTTAGTCCTCAGGGGTAGCGGCGCATCTGTGATCGACCTCAGGTAAGAATATCTAATCCTATCTGGGGTTGATTAGGGGATCTAGGGATGATGTCCATGGGCGGCACTAGTCAATATTATAAAAAAAACATGCCGCCGAATAGAAAACCTCCTCGTTTTCGAAATGCTTAAAACTGTTTTTAATCGATCTTGTACTATTTATTTATATGTTTATCAATACTTAAAAAGTAATCAGACCGTGTCGACCTAAAAACCGTGGTAATGTTTACAAACTGTTTGTATTTATATCTACACGGAACGTTTGAGATCGAGTACGTGATTCATGTATCACTGTGGGTTATTTTCAATCGGACTAAAAAGTTTCCTCTCAAATTGGTTTAAGGGGGCAAATAAAGGGCAAATCTCAACTCATCATCGACCCATTATCGACAGTTCCAAATGTTGGGAATTATACTGCTCTCAAAGTTAGAAGGGTTTAGGGCGTAGTGCATCTAGATCGTGGCCCTTAAGGCCTTAAACATTTTTGAGAGCTTTGACTATAAAACTTTTACTGGAGCTAATGCTTTATTAATTATATGTAAAAATAATGGCATTTAAAAAAAATGAAAAAGAGAATAATTATTTTTAAAATTAAAAAGACAAACCCACTGAGTTTCTTACCGGATCTTCTCAGTAGAGGTCGCGTTCCGATCCGGTAGTAGTTTAAGAAAATATTGTAACTGACAATTTGTAAGTGCCGCCGCTGGCCTATACAAAATAAATATATTTCATTTCATTTCATAATCATCATCATCTAATTCTCTCACAACTTCGAAAAAAGAGAAGAGATCCCTGCGATCGAACCCTGGCCTCCAGCGAGAGGCTGAATTATAAATCTCATACCAGCTCCATACAAACACCATTTTATTTACGTTATATTACGTTATATATACGTTTACATTACGTTATTTATTAACCAATCCAAACAACTGAACTTATTACTATCCACAACTCAATACAATGACTTCAAAGAAACAGATTCCATTCTTAGTTCAAATTTAACTGACTGTATCTGGTAACATTTAAAAATAGAAGTTTGTAAACATGCACCCGTTTTATTGCTTTGTGCGTGTTACGTTCGGATCACGAAGTTCCTATGTAGAGGGGATCGGGTTCAAACTCGATTGAATAAGGCTATCGTAAGAGGAACGTGGGGTTGGCGATCTGATCGATTAATCGAAGAATCAGTCTTTTGAACCAAAATATCGATTATTTTAATAGATCCCAGTAATGTATCGATTCAGTGAATCGATATTTCATTGTAGGAAACCTAATTTCGATTTTTTTCGTAGTTGATTGTATATTAAGTATAAACAAATGTGTGAAGACATTTTTTTGCTGACGGATACGTATTTTAGTGATTGTTTGATCCTGTTAACATTTTTTTTCTGTAACTTCACCCCTAAATAGATCGAAGATCAATTCTTGGATAATCAATTCTTTAAACCTCGAATTTTTGTGAATCGATTTATCCCTTCGAATCGAATCGATTCAAAAATCGATTTCTCCCGGAAAGTATCCCATCCCTAATGTACGTTAACTGATTGTACGTCAATTCTAAAACGAACGTGTTGCTACGTTTACACAATAAACGTCGTAAGTAAACAGTACGGAAGACGGCCTGTGTAACAATTAAAGGGTTTTATTGATACTGGGTTCGATTCTCGACAGGACAGACGTATAAAGGACGGTTTTAGACATCCATTCTAACACTGGGTTTATAAGATAAATAAGATATGTTCTCATTTATTGCTGAAATTGTGTTCGTGGAACCCATTTAACACACACTCACATCCATTGTGGCACATAAAATAATACTAAAATAATTAGGATACTCGCTAAAACTGTTTGGAGCGCAGGGCGTTTCAAACCATGAGACATGATGTACTATACACACAGTATATGTAATATACACACTGTAATCATATAAGTACTATGACCGTATAAAAGACATTAACTGCCGCAGTCTGATAAAACTACAGAAAAATATACGGTAAGAGAGTAGTTAATTAACAAAACAATCAAGTTATAGCAATCACAATAATTACTTGACTCATTTGCTAGTAACACTTATTTCACTCAATTTCTGCAGCTAAGAAGAAACGCTAACTCCAATTAAAAAGGTAGTAAAAGCACAAGTAAGCCTTTCTTCAGAAACATTTGCGGCTTCACTCCACTGCATTTGCATTATTCAAGCACGGTTGATTAAAATTTTCTGTTTCTTTTTATTCATTGAATCTTTCGCTTTGTAAGTTTATTATGGATTGCAATCAAAGGATGGAAACAAAACTATTATATATAAGTAGCTAATAAAATTAAGGTGTGGACTACATTGAAAGATATAAAAAGCAATGACTAATCTAAATAAGTAATAAAATTAAAGTGTTTGTCTGTGGCGTATCACAAATGTGAAATTTGAATGAATTCTATAAATTAGAAATAAGTAACATTAATTTTAAGCTTGTATGTTTACATGTAATATTTTAAAGCTTTTGATACGAATTAACACAAAATTCCGCTGCGTCAAAGATATAATAACTCTTATCTACCGAAACCCTAATTGGGGTTGATTACAGTAACAGTAGTCACTTACAGGTATAATCAGAAGCCCATGCTTTAACTTACTTTAACTTCATACACTAAAGATTCAGAAATATCCAAAATGTAATACGAGATCCTCATCTATATCTGTCTGCTATCTGTCAAATGGAGACCACGTCTCGGCAAAAGGAGTACAGGACGCCCCCCGACCAGGTAGAATGATGGCCTGAGGGTAACCGCTGGATGCAGACGGCTCAAGACCGATCGGAGTGGCGCAGATTAGGGGAGGCCTATGTCCAGCAGTGGACTTTTAAAGGCTGATAGATTGATTGATATCTGTGTGGTAGCCTGTCGAAACCCGAAACAAAAATTAAGACATTGTAAAATTGAAAATCTAAAAACGGAGCAACGTTTTCTGATATCTCGTTATTCCGTTAATGATAAAGAACTTCGATATTCTTGACAAAAATCTGTCCCCATTGATGGCCTTCTATATTTAGCCCGTTGCGTAAAGCTGACCCTAATTATGGCGCCGGCCCAAACCACGAGGGGAATAAATGATGTTTAAATATTTGTTATTTTCTTGATTTCATGCCGATCAGGTTTTGGTTGTGTATGTTAATCATTTAGCAAACGACATATTTTGCAGGGGGGCAATAACACATAACTTTGACCATAAATTGATTTTTTTTATTTTTAGTAGGCGAGAATTGGGTAGTTGATTATTAATAACATGTGTAACTAGTAACCACGATCCATACAACTGGGTCGATATATTGGCAAAATTAATAACCGCGTATCTTGAGTACCGCTACTTACTCGTATTAAAATAACGTAATTAGGTTTGCCTTACAGAGATGTAAGAGTTAACTGAAATCTGTGTATCAATTCAACAATATATCCACTAACAAACCATCATTAACAAATGATTTCACTATTCTTAGGTTTGTAAAACTCCTAACAATTTATAAAACTTGTAAAATTTGTAGCTGCGAAGAGAGAACTTATAACGGAGAATTGAGCTCGCAGTCAGATGAACTGCAAGAAGTTCCTCTTCGGACTTTCCAATACTCACATCCGTGCCTTTTGTTAAAAGTGAGGAAAAGTTTCGGGAAATTCACCCAACGGCAGAGTATTATGCATTTCCGTAGTAACATCGCTCGGTATTCGTAACTTACATGCAAGATATCTTGCTCGAGATTTTTAGTATAAAAGTGTTCGCAGAAGCATTTGCTTTTGTTGAAATTTATATTATGTGCAAGTAATGTCATGGAGGGCATAAGGGACTAAGGGTGTCCTTCGATCAGTTTGTGCGAGGCTATGTTAATTATGGCCCACTAGAAGGTGGTAGTAGTCTATGTTGTTCGACTCCGGCAGCACCACCGCTACACCTATTTCTGCCTAATAACAGCAGTGATAAGAGCTGCTGTATTCTGCTTTGAAGGGCCTAGTAAGAGAGACATACTTTTCCGAGGCGTTTTAGCTTAGTCATCAAGGGAAGCGACGCATCTGCAGCCGACTTCAGGTAGGACTATCTAGTCCTATCTGGGGTTGATTACAGATGTACATGCGCGGCAGTAACCATTTACCATCAGGTGGACTGTAAGCTTATGGACTAATATTATACAAAAAAATATAGGATTGCGTGATTTACATTCAAAGTTTTTTTCAAGCAAAATGCGATATATACAATATGCCAACCTTGAAAAGACTTTGTGTAAGCATCGTACTTATTCTATTTCATAACTATGTTTTTCAATTATTATCTGTTCAGTATTCGTTTTCAAGATTTAATAAAAAAAACAATTAGTTAAGTAAAACATTCGTAAATGTTTAGAAATACAAAACGAATTCGTTTTCGTCCTAACACTCCCACCCATAGGTACAATTCACACCAGCTTAATAGGAAACGATGTCCGAAATCACAATCACATTTTCACAAATGGTCGCCACCGGTCCCAGGAAGGCACCTAACCGTAAGGACCATACGGACTCGAACCCGCTGCCCTCTGACCCGGCACAAACGCGATCCCCGGTACGTGCCTTGAAATCCTACTGAAATAATCCTGAATAAATTTTCGCCCCATTTCATACCTCGTCTGCTACGCGTCACCACCTGGGGAAGTATAGTCAGCTCCAAAAGTAGATTAACGGATTAATTACAAAAATAGTAAATACTTCCAAGCGTTCATAAGAAGCTGAACATAAATAGCACCGTAATTTGATGGACGTCGTAAATTTTTATGAGTAGCTTAACAGTGACATATCATATTAGTGATTGTACTAATTTTGCAAATGCAGTGTTCAGCTACTTTTAACGCATTATTGATCACCCAATTCCGACGCTTTACGATGTTCATCTGATGCTAAGGGTGTTTATTTACTTATGAAAGTTTGGGTATAAGTATTTTTGGATTTTTGATCTGCTTCTCTATTAATGAAGTTGTCTGTACCTAGATGTTGATAAAACGTTTACTTGATAATAGATTTTCTTTGCAAACGTATCTATATAAAGGTAAAAGTGGTAGTATCTTTTGTGTCACTAATAACAGCAGTGTTCAGCGCTGATATGTGAAGGCAGACGGGCTACCTGATGGAAAGCAGTCACCCTCGCCTATGGACATTTGCAACACCAGGGGAGTCGCCAATGCTTCGCCGGCTTTGAAGGAGAGCTCTTTTTACTCTTAAAAAGCCCCATATCATGCTTGATTACAGAGGTCCATGGGCGTCAGTAGCCACTTATCTTAGCTAACACAACTGCACGCATACGGGCCGCACACACAGCTGCACACGTAAGTGCCTTTAAATATTACATATTACGAGTATGTAGAAAAAAATACTAATTTAGTCTGATACTGATTTGTTGGCTTTTTATCAAACAAAAACATTGTATCAGTAATCAAAAGGCTACTTTATTTCATAATACATAGTATACGGTATAATTATGTGATAATTGCAAACAATCATTATCTATATCTTACCTGAATTGGCAATATGCTAATATGTAATTACACTTAGTCCAATTACTAACATGATGATATATGAATAATGACACATGCAGCGATCAGAATAAACTTTCGGCATTTAGAGCGTCCCAGGTTTGACCCGGGTTAACTTCTAAATAATAAATAAAATAATGAATGAAATTCTCCTGCGCCCCGCGTGGCGGGGCGGTCACCACACCAGTCTGACGCGCAGATAGTCCCGGGTTCGATCCCCGGCCAGACAGATATCTAAATGATGAATTTAGATTTCTATTTCTGGGTTTGGGTGTTTTTGTATTTGTGGATCGTGTGTGTTTCCATGGTACCACGACAGAGGGAATGTAGAAAATGTCTTGCAAATTGTGCAGGATATATTATTACATTTTCCTTCTATATCTATACTACAGTGAATCCTATTTAACGCTTATATAAAAATAACATAAAGGTTACACGATACCAAACGCCATGAATATATTTACACCCCGTTTCCCATAACAGCAGGAAAAGGGTGTTGGGACAAACATAATACCATCCAAGGGATCCTGTTTGGCACGAGATGGTATCTCGTTGAAACTTTATAAAACTACAAGATCGTCGAGATATTCTGCGAGGAGCGTGAAATGTTTGAACAAATTTGTTAAGGAAATTTCAAAGAACTTTTGAAGTTAGCTGTCGATCTGATTAGACCATGACATCGAATTACTTTGGGGAACTTAATTAACGTGAATATTGGAATATTGGATTGATTATGTTATTTTACTTTAATGATTTTAACACGCTTTTATTAGCTTGGCGCTTTTCGAAAACTGATATATGGAGCACCCCACGCTTTTTTCACAATTATACTATTTACTATTCCTTAATTGATTCCTAGATTAAAGATAATTGTTTACTTTATGGTTGATTTTATCATAAAAGCGTGTTTTTTTTTAGTTTTTTGAATTATATTTATTATGTAGGAGCTGTGCCTGCGACTCTGTTTTCGTGGATTGAGAATATAACTTCCTCCTAAGGTATTCCCGGCGCGCACACTGGACTCAGGTAGACTCAGGGCTCTTAAAAAAGGTGCAAAAAGAGCTCTCATTCAAAGCTGGCGATGCATTGGCCACTCCTCTAATGTTGCAAATGTCCATGAGAGACGTTAACTACTTTCTTGGTAGCCTGTGTGCTTTATCGTTAGGTTCGATTAAAAATAATACGTCAATTATGCAAACCAACTATGAAGGTCGCAAATCACACCAGTATGCTGAAATTTTATACTCTACATCCAAATTACACAATGTTAGTCAAGATACGAACTATGAAGAACTATTGCTAATCCAAAAGATTGGTGGCTTACTTGCATCATATTATTTCGAAAACGTTCAAAAAGCCCTTAATAATATTCAAAAAATGCTATCCAGTACCAACCTCGACTGACGGTTTATCGTACCCTCCGATGCCCTGAATGTGCGTATGAGATTTGTCCACTAACCCCCTTGCCCCAGGTTGCTTAACTAGTACAACTTGCACAATTAGTTACGAGTACAATTACAAACGAATTAATTAGGAAAAACTAATTGGATATGTTGCCAGACAATACAGATCTTGCGTATCTTTATGAAAATCAAGAGTAACTTTTATGTGCGTTACAAAATATTCGAAGCGCCCCAGTTATTTTACTGCCACTAGACAATATGAGTTATGGTAATGCAGCATTCCTGACTACTCCGTGGAATTAAACGTAAAGAGAATTCAGATGACACAGAACCAGTCGAGTGATACAAATCAGAGGCGATCTAGTAGTAGAACTCAAAAGACCGATGTATGGATGATTGAAAGCGGTTTGATTGTGCAGACTTAATTCATCAATTCCAAAAATTCAGAAAGAAATCCATTCATATTTTTCAGGGAACATATAAAAGAAAGCATATGACCGTTGAGAAAGGAGTCTTCTTGTTATAAATAATTCTCAGTATTCATCTTATTTTACCTAGCGTTTACACTTGTCTACAAAGCCTAACCTTTTTATCTGCCTTCCCTCATACAGATATTTAGAAAATAGAGATTTCCCACCAGGCTAAATGATCACGCCTGTACAGTAGCCGTGATCCAACATAGTGTGATTCAGAAGTGCCAACTCTTAATCTGTAGCAGAAAGTCGCCACATATTTTTGAGTAAAAAGTTTTAATTAATTGTCAATAACAAACCCTATATCAAACTATGGAAAATAATTTCACCTAAATGCGCGATGGAATCATTAAATTAAGCAAAAATATTATGCAACCTCAATTAATTCGTTAATATATTAAACTCAATGCAATTGCATGTGGTAATTAAAATTTCAGTACTATCATTATGAAATTCATCAAAATACCACGCCATTTTTCATTAAAAACCACGTATCCAGTAACAATTTAATTATTAAATGTTATGATACGAAAGTGAAATATTCATAAATATTCTTTTATTATATAAAAGTAGCAAAGAGCATGCATAACGCTCATTATTGTTATTATTATTATTATTATAATCGTAATAACCACAAACAATTATAATAAAAATGGCATAATTATATAATCATAATATTAATATTTCTAAAATTTACAGAACGAATAATAAAAACTGTTATTTCAAATCAATTCATTGAAATAAATTTATTGTAATTTATCCTATCTAAATTGAGATTTAAAAGTTAATTAAAATTATATTTTCATGGCAAAGTAGCGGTGTAAAAGAAGATGAATTAACTCTATTATCCTCCTGATTATCTCGGGGGAAATATATTTTCTTCTTTAAATTTCTGTCTTCGTTAAGAATTCCTTGATAGCGAAGCTTCATTTTTTTACTCTTTGATGTTTTGAAGGAGTTATCTAGGTATAGTTTATAGAGACGACAAAAAAGTACAGTTGAAATATTGAATTCTTAGAATTATTAAAGTTGTACTTATTTCATAGTAGCAGTATTATGATGAAAATAGGAAATTAAATCTATAGGTATATGCAAACACACTCACATGTCAGGGACAAGATAAAATTACTGTTACATAGAGAACATTCATATAGTATAAATAACTATAACTGAAGTCGTTTTGAACCTTCTGAATACATATTTAATCTTTAATTATTTTTTTAAATATTTGACTTAATATACACACTTAAAAATGCGACGACTTATATTATTTTATAAAAATTTCATATAGCTTGAATTACGTGACTTTAGTTACAAGTTATTATATAAATACTTATTATAAATTCCATAAATATCACATAAATGCAATATCACATTTTATTAACCATTTCTTATTTCAGTTAAAAAGATTTTAAAGAGATAATTAAAACCATAATTTAATAAAAAGTAAGGGTTTAAAAACCCCGACGTAACTCTATTATCCTTCTGATTATATCTCGAGGGAAATATATTTTCTCTCTGAAACATTCTTTCAAGATTTCTTTGATAACGAAGTGACAATATTTTCTTAAATTTCCCGACCTCTTGAATCTTTATTGAAGTTATTTTCATTACGAAGATCGAATAAGCCTCGGTCTT
Source organism: Epargyreus clarus clarus (assembly GCA_014595695.2). Lineage (NCBI taxonomy): Eukaryota > Metazoa > Arthropoda > Insecta > Lepidoptera > Hesperiidae > Epargyreus > Epargyreus clarus. Next base: position 3,546,709 of record JACTTY020000033.1, read on the forward strand.
CAATGTTTAACGCTATTTATTTGGGTTTAAAATAACTTTATACTTGCTTATAAAAGCGTCGATTTAGAATAAAATAATAATAGAACACATTTTTAATATATAAGCTTTTATAGTTTAAGACGTGGTGGTTTGATAATTATGTTGTGTTGTTTCGTCAATTGAATGTTGACAGTGAATACACCGATAAGAAGATGTTGATTAAAAAACGTTAAGTAGGTACCTACCAAAGGACAATACTTTGTAAGGAAAATCGTTACTAAAAAAATAAAAAGTTCCCGACCGTAAAAAAACTGTTAATATATAATCCCGGACTGAGTACATTGGTCCTAACTTGTAAACATTATTGCAACGTAATGTAAGTATATAAATAACATCCAATTACATAAACTATGCACATTAAAATTTTATAAATGATAAATCAAAAATTTACGTAATTCTAGTAACAATATTCCCAACATAACACTACAACTAAGAAGTCATACTTCACAATTGCAACCTTTTACTACCCACTCACTCGCACGTCACTACTGTCACCGACGTGTACCTCAGTTCACGAAGCAAATTGGAAAAGGTACACAAAAACAGTCCAACACAGTTCCAAAACACGTGCCACGAAGTTCAACATTACGTTTTTGCCTCCCGGACACCTCGCGCGACTGTAAATGGATTATTCATTTGATTATAAAAGCAGTAAGGAAATTCAATTTTCGGCTCCGAGAAATGAAAATTTTGAAACCTTTGTAAGTAATTTATAGCTAAGAAGTTGGGTCGGTTGGTTTTATCTACAATGTTATTTCTACGCAACGAGTACAATTTTGTGGTGAAAAATACGAAATCCATTTACATAATAATGTCATATATACGTAAGTCTAAATATTTTCTGTTTTACTGCTGGTGCAATCAAACTTATATAAGTCATTTAAACTTACTCGAGCGGTGGCCCCGCTTCTGAGACAGTGGTGAATTTACAATTACGAGATAGGAAGCATTAGAAATTATTTTCTACCTACATAAATAATTCCATGATCAATTTAGTAAATTCTAGCCAAAACAAAATTTTATGAAAACATCTGTTTTGGCTCACCTTCCATGTGAAAATGACAGTTAAAAGTGATTGCTTGAAAACCCAAGTAAAAATACAGTTCAACATGTGAAACGTTTTTGAAAGTTTAAGGGTCTTGTTTTACCTAAAACGAAAGAGATTTGTACGAACATCAGCTAGAATCGTGACATTCCTCCACGGTTCGGTTTGCTAGATCATGTTTTTCCTCACACGTGCAAGTTATCTCGTCAAGCTCTTCAAGAAACGCGCAAAAAGAGTTCTTCTTCAAAACCGGCGATGCATTGGCGACTCCTCTGGTGCTGCAAATGTCTATAAGCGACGGTGCCTGCTTTTCATCTGGTACCCCGTCGGCCATATCGTTATATAAACTTATAAAAAATAAACGAGAAAAATAAGCAAAATATGCAAATGGGATAAAGGTATTTTTTTAATTTTATAATTATGTTTATGTGGCCAATTATATTGTTCAAATTAAAGTAGTAAATTAAAGTAAAAAAAATAAAGATAACATTAAATTTAAAGCTAACTTTCAATTTTTTACGATATGGATAAATTTAATAAAAGTATTTTTTTTTTTATATTCAGTGTATAGAAAAAAAGGGAAAAATATCAATTAAAGACAATGCATGTGATCTGTCAAGTGCAAAAAGTTGGTGTGCAAAAACACTTTCTTATGTAAATTGACGATGACGGGGTTGCTACATTTAAAACTTTGGAGTTTCCCATTAAGTACTCGTGTCTTCGAGTTACTTATAAACAAAGCATTTGGAGAAATGTAATTCTAAATACAGTTCTGTCTTGAAGTTCATAATTTAAACGATTTTATATTTGCAAAATAATTTACGCAAAAGTGCTATTTTATTACGTTTTAGCGTTTTAACTAAATATATGCCATAGAAATGGACTTATATTTAATCTAATATTAAATAGTATTTTTTTAATATATAAGTAGCAATTTGACGTCAAATGCCGTCTCATATCTGATGTAATGCCCGTCTGAAATTGACCTTAAAAGGAATTTTGACCGTAATCATTGTCCTTGATTAGGCATGTTTATTATTACAGCAGACGAATTATTTCGCGCATTTTTTAACTATCTCCTACCAAAAACCACTTCACTTAGTTACATTTATCTAATCTATTAATAGCAATTAAATAACAATTTTATAATTATACCTAAACGATGAGGCAGACGGGCTACCTGATGGAAAGTAGTCACCGTCGCCTATGGACATTTGCAACACCAGGGGAGTCGCCAATGCATCGCCAGCTTTGGAGGAGAGCTCTATTACACCATTTTTGAAAAGCCCCATGGCATAGCGCTCCGGGAATACCTCTGAAGGAAGTTCATTCCACATCTTGCACGTCTGTGCAAACCGAACCGTGGAAGACCACCACGAGTCCAGTTGGTGTGGATGGAACTTCATCCTTCGGCGAGTGGTGCGATGGAGGAATGGTGACGTAGGCACCAGGTCAAATAGTTCCTCGGAACACTCACCATTGTAAAGCCGGTAGAACACGCAGAGGGAACCTATGTCCCTCCGTAAGCTTAAAGCTTATTGGAAGTAATGCTCCAATAAGCACACATCATACATCTCTATCTAACATTGACTTATATCACTCATCAATAAAAGTCTATCAGACCTCAATACGTATTCATTATACTAAATAAATAATTATCATACTCCAAATATTATTGTTTACATAGGTATCAGAATATTTTGTATATTATTATGCTAAAAGCTAGGATAAACACAAGGTTTATTAGTTATTTAATTTGTAAGTTACACACAATATTTATTTAACATTTATTGATGTATGTGTTAATTATCGAGGACGTAAATTAGAAATGGCATAATCAGTCCGCTTCCACTCTTATTATAAGTTGCTGAAGTAACTGCGAAACTGCTGAGTCTTTTGAATACAATTCATAAAGACATTCCCCCCAGATTATCACGGAATAAAAACTTATCCAACTAAAGTTAGAAAGAATTCTCCGAATTACGAACTTTGATTAAACTTGGTGGGATTTCTAACAAGCAACAAGCATATAACTCGGGATCGAAGCAATGAGACGTCGTATTGAAACGACGAAGTTTTAAGATATTTCGTTTTTAAGAAACGTATTTTTAAGTTTTTAAATTTAAATATTTTGCTAAGATTTCCTGGTGAGACAGAATTTTGTTTATATTTTAATTTTCTGCATGTTAAAGGAAATATTTTTCATAATTACGCAGTGCGATAATGATCAGCGTTTCTAACTTACGTAATGTACAGCTTAAACTATTTATTTTGTTTCTAATAAATAATAACTAAATTAAAATTGAAACATTTAAATTTCGAATTAATTTATTCGTTAACAATTCCATGTTAACATTCCAAGTATATTATTATCAATTGTTTTTTATCATTAGAATATTGAAGTACTAAGGTGTTCTCCAAATTACGCACTCTAATAAAACATGAAGAGATATCCTATAACCAGAAGCTCTTTAAGTATTCAAAGCAATAAAACATTTTATTGAAAAACCTAGACGCAACTGTTAATACTTCTCGGAATGAAATTAAATACGAATAAAAACTTAATATATAAAACTAATTGAAGACTTAACTCGTTGCAAGTGTCTATGTTGCAGTGTGTACGTTAGTTTCGATAAGAAATCAAATCTTTATTTGCAAGAGCATTCATTAAATTGAAATTTTCTGCCTTATTATATATGCAAAATAATTACAAACACAATACAATAGACATACCCTTTTACAACGGTCCTAGATTTTAAAACCAATGTTACACATAAGTCGATTCTACTACTCCCTAGTGCACAATCGCGCGGTAATTGACAAACGTGACCGCGCGCAGCTTTTCGGGACAATTGACACGTGGGCTTTCCTGTGGGGAATCAGATTGGCACTCCGGCTTTAAATTTAAACCAGTTGTTCCGCTCTTGCTCTTTATTGTATTGGAATTCGTGGGATGTGAAAGAGTTTATTGGAACATTGATGGTGGATTTGTAAGCAAACTGAAAAAGAAAGCATATTTCGATGTGGAAATATGAGATTGCTTATTATGTTTCTTAACAAGAAAATAAATTTGTAACCAATAAAGTATTTAAAGAATTATAAAGGCGTTTAATTTGAACACAATTTAAATATTATACATCACTTTTTTTATTTTCACGGTCTATTTTTTTCAGAATGCTGTTACATACGTAACAATATTATAAATTTTTGATATTATTACTTTTTAATATAGCAGACGAGCATGCATCTCTCCTGATGGTAAGTGGCATCTACCATCCATGGACACCTGTATTTAACCTCACATAAGATTAGAGTCCTATCCACAGATACGTTCGTACCCTTGACTAAGTTAGAACGTCTCGGATAAGTTAGTCTCTCTTACCACACCCTTCAAGCAGCAACACAGCAACGCTTGACACTGCTATTATTAGGCAGACATACTCGTAGGTCTAAAATATTACCCACCAAACTACAATAAACAATCCTATTAAATTAAGGAAGATGTTTACCAAATTTATAATTACGATTTATGGTATATTTTGGTTCATGCAAATTTATTCTAATTTAAGTAAACACAAGGATCAGTTTATTATGAAGTTTAGTCCCTATGCCGAGATCGCGGGACCCTATACCAATCACATATGCAAATTGTACCCAAAGTATATAGGCTTGGATATTTACAGACATAATTCTGACATGTTTCGAAAGTTATATTAGTTGTATCAACGGATTAGGCTGGGAGGTTGCAAAGGTTTACGTCATATTATAAATATTCACTACTTTATTAACTAAAATGGTACACAACGAATTGGTACTCTACATTTTTTTTAACGTATTTTTGTCTCGCATTTATAAGCGATTCAAGCCTGATGGTATTATGTGATACAAGGAAGTTCGATCAATGTATCTACTTAAACAGCAATTAGATTCACATCAAAAAATCAAAATTATTCAAATACTAGTTTTCGCCCGCGGCTTCGCCCGCGTTTGAAAGAAAATAATATGACATACTACATAAAACTGAAAATTCCTACCTTCATTGGAATTACAGTGACGACATCTGGCGAAAATTGCTCGTACCAACTCTGAAACCTTCACGGGCCCATGGACAACAACTTTACAAAAGATCGTCACTTGATCAAATGCATAGTTTACTATTCAATCCTTAGTAATATCGATTAAAATAATCGACTTTTTGGTCCAAAAGATCGATTCTTCGATTAATTGATCTTAGATCGCCATCCCTAGATCCCGTGGAATTTCCGAGATTAAAACTATCCTGTGTCCTTTCTCGGGTTTTAGACTATCTCTGTACAAAATTTCATTAAAATCGGTTCAGTGGTTTAGGCGTGAAGAAAAGACAACCAGACAGACAGACAGACAGAGTTACTTTCGGATTTATAATATTTGTAAGGATTATTTTATGGTCTTTGGGCAATTCGGATACATTAGATGTATATTGTGTAATGTGTTTGTACACTTGTATTAATGTGCGTTTATGACACCGACAGATGAAGAAAATCCTAGTGTGAGTTTATGTACAAAATATAGTCGGCTGATAATGTGGCGGTTACTTCGGAACTATATCATCATATATCAGCCATGCGTCATTTCTTATTAAATTCACCGTCCGCGTAAGTAAACATCGATGTTTAAACGATTTAAGCGACCGACTCCTAGACTAGAAACTATTTACTCGACCTACATTAACCCTTATCACTGGAGCAAACATGTTTCGGAGAGGCTTCAAAAGAAATGTTTTCGGCCGATAGTCAATGACAACTGAATGTCGGGTCAAGTGTAAAGTTAATTACGGTAACCTCAACGTGTACGTTATAGTAAGGTTAGATCATGTCTGCACCTACAGTACGTAAATACAGTAATTTGGACGCGGGATTTGTGATATAACGAATATTTGCATTTGTATTCCAAAAAAATCGTATGATTTTTAACATTCATTCGTGTTTGCCTTTGTATTCACGTTTGGCGAATTTTTTAATAATCTTTGTTTACGGTAATTGTATATTGTGTTGTAATTACTTCATTTAAATGATGGTTATGTGAAATTTTGTAAAATATTAAATTATTATAATTCACGGCAATTTAAAATTTAACTAATTTTAAAGTATACCTATACCATACCGTTTACATGAGCCGATAATAACATATTTTAGAACCACAAACATTCTTCTCCCAATTACTTAGCTAAATGTAGGTATATTTACTAAATTATTAAACTTTCTTCACGTCGAAGCTTTAAACGTATTTACAAATACGTTCCATTGCATCCAGGGGACCATTTGTTTACAAGGAGCGGCAAGCTGACGCTCCGCGCTGTCCGCTACGCTCTACTTGCTTCTACTAGGAAAGGAGCGGGTACAAGTGATGACGTGGTAGCGTTTTTTACATCAGGCGTTATAAATGTATTTTTAAACGCGTTCCATTGCATCCAGCGTACCATTTGTTTACGAGGAGCGGCAAGCTGACACTCGGCGCTGTCCGCTACGCTCTACTTGCTTCTACTAGGAAAGGAGGGGGTAGAAGTGATGACATGGTAGCGTTTTCTCGCATCAGACTTTTTCGCAACAGTCAGTGACCAGCGTATAAGATATTACAGTAGAATGCATGGTGATATACCACCACAATACACCTTCAGCTTCAGATAGATTGTCTACGAGTCTATATAATTATGGTTAAATTTAAATATCAGCGAAACTTACTATCAAAATCCGAATCCGAATATACGAATGAATTACTGATACTTGATTTTTGATAAAATAATATTAAATGATACGTATTTCTATAATGAAATGTTACTCTTGAATGGCTCTACAGAACATACGAATTGTCAATCACATTATTTTTAAAACCAACCTTACTTAAGGAAATCCGAAGTGGTTCACCAGTTTATCTTTAGATTATTTTTATCGTATCTAATACTTCTAATAAACTCTCTGTATCTCATGACTTGGGCTGCCATTTACTTAGACTGGCTCTTATTATTTGCAGTTGTTTAGCGAACAATTGCGCTAATAGCCGCTATCGTCGACTGTTCTGCAGCTGTTGTTCCATTGGCGACTTTGTTCTAATAAAGTAAATTGCATTTTTAAATTTATTTTTACTTTTCCTCATTATCGTCTAAGAAAGAGAACAATCGGTATTGATTAACTTTGGTTTTGGTTAGAGAGGCATGGTGGGAAACAATGGGTATTTTGAAAAAGTGTTCCAATGTTGTAAGAAATCAAATAAATGTTTACCATCACGTTTGATTAAATCCATGACGCAACCTATCTGGTCAAAGTGGAATAGACTTTCTTGATCACTAGTAGATTTTATTTAATTGAATTTTCATATTATTGTTAATTGTATTATTATAAATAGTCAGTTCAATTCAGTACTACTTTAGATAAATATTTGATTTTCTGCTTCTTCCAAGCATTGAATGATAGGACGAAACCACTTTACAGACAAGATTTTCAGTGCGAGTTTCAGTGTGATTTTCTTATTAGTTGACTCCTTATGACTGAGGGTCAAGAATAGCCTTGTCTGTGATGGTATTCCATGTACTGTAATTCTGTGCTATTTCCATGGAATAGACTGTGGTATTGCTGGTTTTCAGTGCTACAAATGAGTTTAAATCGATTATTAAGGCGTGTTGTAGACATAATTGCTACATAATCAAAATGGATGCACAAATCGAAACCCGATTACGTTATGTACTTAAACAGATAAATGACGAACCATTTTTCCACATCAGACCCTTGTCACGATCATAAAATAAAGGCATTAGGCGGCGGAAACGATTAAATCAATTCATTGTCTGTGGAGACATCGGTCATAGCGCCAATGGCTCGATTGACATACGTTTAATCTGTGACCCCGTTATATGTTCCTAATAATATTCATTTATTCATTGCGCTAGAAGCTTATACAACTTGTAAGCGTGGTGGTGATTTAAATGATGTTAGGTAGCACCATCGATTAAATGATTGTAAAGTACATAGTTATGGGAATTTAAGGTGATTTTTCAGATTTCGAAATTTGCGGAGGTACCTACCTCCTAAGTCCAGTTATATTTGTTTTATGTATGTTTACTAAATACTCCGTGCTACCTCATTAGATTCGGATGATTTAACGTGATTGTTTGCGAACAGTTTCCAAGGAGATCACTTATCATGGAAAATTTGAGAAAAGCCTGAAGTCACCGTGCGCTTCAATGCTGATCATGAGAATTAATGAATGAATGATGATCAATGAGTAGACGATCAGTATGATTTAGTAATCCATCGATTTCGAATACCCATACCGCCATAAAGCTTCGGATAAGGTTTAATTGCTGCCATTACATGATAACAACCAGGATCAAGATTTTAACATGCCTTACGAAGGAACCGCGTTAAATTTAGCCACTAGCGGTAACCCATCTAATTGGCAACCGCGTCAATCGTTACTTATCTTTAAACCTTGCTCATGTTTTGCACAATCTGAGGTTAAACGCAATACTCCATACTTCATGAATATCTAACACTTTGACTATTATTATAATGTTAATAACCTAATAACATCAACATCTGTGATTGGAATCCTCTAAACTGATTGACTTAATCTGTAACCAATCCTGATAAACGCCTACTCAAATTCATGAATACGACAATAACATATTCTAACATGACTTAATCTTAGGGTCCACGAATAGTTTGAATTTATTCATAGTCTGATTTACTAAATCGAATTGATTGAACGGATTGACATACATTATTATATCTGAATTTTTGGTAATATATGTTAGTGTAACATAATAAAACATGTATATAAGTTTTTATACATAAATAAATACAAAAACGAAATAAATTTATATTAAGGAACTTTAAAAAAAAAGAGTAAAGCTAAGATGCATAAAAATATAGTAGCTTCCACCATATTTGATTTAGAATGTCGTCACTAAGCTGACTATGTATTTGTCTTCCAAACTGAACGAACTTTACCACAATCCGTTGAGTTAACTGCACGAACTAAGCAAATTATATAAAACTTTGTAAAAAGTGTTAAAAAATCTTATTAGACATGACTATGTCATTAAATTTTCATGTTCTTTTCCTTGCATTTTCTGAATTAAAACAAATCCTACAGTAAGGTTTCAGCTTTGACACGAGACACATTTTTAATCTGTTACATGAGACTGATTTTTAATCTGTGACACGATCCTGATTTCCATTCATCCAACGTTGACGTGTAAACCGTTTGTCGGGAAAGCGGGAATAATTGCCGGGAATTTCCATAAAACGTTCCATGTATGCATGGTGTTGATTCGCGGTTTAACGCGGGAAAATTTCGGTTTTATGAATATCAATTTGCATTTTTTTCGAAATTTCAGTATCGAATAATTATATTGTCCATTTATTGTAATGGTAAGTATTATATGGTAATGGTAAGCCACTGTAGATATCAATAAGCAACGAAAATTGGATTGAAGTGTTACCTAAAGTTCTTACCTAAGTCCTGCCTGTACCTAAGGTAAAGTCCTGCGGTTCTAACGCAGAAATAAATGTAGCGGTGTTACCATCAGAGTATTTTGAGAAATCTTGAAAAAATTGGTACTACAGTTAGCTTTACGTTAAATTATTTTTTAACTTAGTGTGTCGTATTATGGGTATTATTTTCGAATTCGTTTATTATACCGCTAAAATGATTTCAATAAATTTTGGTGGGTGTGTACAATATACATTATTGATTCTAGATTACAAGATAGAATACATTCGGATATACAGCATACAAAAATTCGAGAACAGCTTGATTTTTTTTTTATGACACAACCAATTAACCTGGGCCCAATTCATTAATATCAGTAATATGAAAACGATGAATTAGTTCGCGTGTGACGTTAAGGGAAGCAAATTGAGGGAGCAATTTAATATCTACACCACAATTGGGGTGTCGCGAGTACATAAATGAAACGAGTCGATCCAAACCGCGGCAAGCAATAACCATAATGGAGGACGGGTGACTCAGTCACTGAAAGGCAAAAATGCAAACGATATCTTTTTTGGCATTTGATAATAACACTCATTTACACATTATTTAAGTGAGGAGACCAGCGGACCATATGACCAGGAAAATTCTCGAACTTGAGTCTGCGCCAAAAAAACGTGGGAGACCCCGACTCACATGGATAAACCTTAAGAATTATAATATTGACCCAAAGACGATACAGAACCGCCAGCTCTGCAGAAAAATGATTAGGAGAGCCGACCCCAATTAAAAATGGGAAGAAGGCCTGTAGAACTGTCCAACTGTCAGCTGATCACAGGTGTCACTTTCTTAGGCTATGTCCATCACATAGGCTAAGTACGAATTGCTAAACTTCTCACACCTTTCAGAGCTATCTTTTTAAATAATTTTCAGCCGTGTAATTTTCCTTACAATATTTTCCTTCAACGTTAAAGCAAGTGATAATTAATTTTTCATACTATATTGTGAAATGATAATATTTTGAATTTTCAAAATTCACAAACAGAAAAACGACGTACACACGTTAACCAGACCAGGAATCTTAATTTATGATATTTGCCAGGTGTCGAATCCTAACCCTCTGCGTAGGCATGATGACATGTCCCACACTGTGACGCGAGTCACTCAGACGTGTCACGCGACATGACTCAGACACGTCACGCGATGTGACTCAGTGTTTAGTGTTCGTGACTAAAAACACGTGACTTCCGACATCAAATTCAAAAGGGAACGACTTTATGAATCACTTTTTATAGGGTGTGTAGTAGAAATAGAATAATCTAGTAAATCTATAGTGAATTGATTAGTCCAATAAAATTTAGTGTTTCGATTCAGTAGAAAAAATAAAATAAAATAACTTGTAAGTGCCTTCGTAGGCTTGAATAATAAAAACTAAAACCAACCTTTGTATTAAGGAAGAAAGTTAGTAAATTCGTTAAACCGTTTGGCCTGCAGGAGGTGCTTAAGAATGAGACATACATTACCCTCCGCAGTCAGGTAAAAAAGCTTCACTATTTTTCAAATACGAAAAAACAATGTTTCACACAATATACCATAAAAATCGGAACTTCGGACGTGTAACCATCAAATAGAAAATAATTTAGCAGGTCGAGTATACTCGTAAGTACTTATTACTTACGTGCGAAAATAGTATACTACTCGTCCGTTCATCCCCATCGTAACACCTTTCAAACCAAAACGTGACCACTGGGGCTTATCGGCAATATTGGACGGACGTGACCATACGATGTGTTAGATACTAGCGTTTGTCCGCGACTTTGTCTGAGTCATAGTCATATTGAAGTGGGTACTTCAGTGTCGGATTTTGACACTGAGGTACCCACTTCTTTTTGCGGCGTCGTCGTCGTCAACCCATTACTTTCCAACAGCTGGAAACGGATATTCTTTCAGAATGAGAAGGATAAGGCGCGCCATCCGCGAATCCACCGCTCTGGCCATATTTTGCTGCATACTAAATGAAATAAACTAAAAGTAAATAAGTATTTGAGAGTACTTTCTTCGTAATTGAAGTAGTAACGGCCTGTCAATAATATTTTTAGTCTTCTTTTACTGCTATCATCGCTCATGTCGTTACGTATTAATATATTTATTTACTTCCTCATACGTATAATTTTTTTTTTTTTTTTTATAATATTGGAGTAGCAGACGAGCTTGCAGTCCACCTGATGGTAAGTGGCTACTGCCGCCCATGGACATCTGTAATCAACCCCAGATAAGATTAGATATTCCTACCTAAGGTCAGCCACAGATGCGCTGCTACCCCTGAGGACTAAGCTGGAACGCCTCGGAAAAGTCTGTCTCCCTTACCACACCCTTCAAACCGGAACACAGCAGCGCCTAACACTGCTGTTATTAGGTAGAAATAGGTGTGGCGGTGGTGCCGCCGGAGTCGAACCACAAAGGGTTCTACCACCTTCAATATATATTGCAATAGTTGACTATTCAAAAGTAACCTCTCAAACCCCAAAAGTACGATTAAATTTAAGTAAGTGAGTAGCCGCCGTCTACGGTCACTACCGAATAGGATCCCTAATAAATAGGATTACATTCCTACTTTAAGTTGGCGATGCTATGCCTGAGAACTGCATTAGAATACCTCTGCATCATTACATCCTTCATAACCCAACGCCGCGGGTATAAGGCAAATTAAGTATGTTAATACCGTCTCCATAGGTCTCTACCACTTCTTACGAAGTATCATAAAATATGTATTACAAATAAACAATTTAAAAATATATTTATTAAAGTTAGAGTCTGCAGTGTAAGCCTTAACCAGCACAACATACGCTCTAACGGAACGCAATATGCATGCATTACAAGCTCTACATTTGCGTAATATAGCGACTGTCGACTTCAAGCCTAGCGCTTATCTATAACGAGTGTGGTAGGGTTGTGCAATCTCGCTATTATAAATTAAACGATATATTAAAGATGTTTGATATTGTAAATGTCCCCGTAAATATTAAAACTGTTGTGTTTTTTTTATAATATTGAAGTGGCACACGAGCATGTCCACTTGATGGTAAATGGTCATTACCGTGCATCTGTGACCAACTCTATAAAACAAGTAGAGGTTACACACAAATCCCTTGCCACTTGTGAGTACTAATTGCTGCTATTCAGTGATAACAACCATTACCGAAGATTTAATGTGTCCGTCGAAATAAAAATCTTATATATTTTTTTTTCATAATATAGGAGTAGCAGACGAGCATGCAGTCCACCTGATGGTAAGTGGCTACTGCCGCCCATGGACATCTGTAATCAACCCCAGATAGGACCAGAAATTCCTACCTGAGGACGACAACAGATGCGCCGCTACCCCTGAGGACTAAGCTGGAACGCCTCGGAAAAGTATGTCTCCCTTACCACACTCTTTAAAACGGAACACAGCAGCGCTTAACACTGCTGTTATTATGCAGAAATAGGTGTGGCGGTGGTGCCGCCGGAGCCGAACCTCAAAGGGTTCTACCACCTTTTAATTATAAACTAGCATAAAGTTCTGACAACTATTTTCAAAGATAAATTTTCAAAAATGTACACTTCATCAGCAAACAGCACACCCCAATTTAGAAAGAAAATCTCGAATAGACATTAATAAATTACAGACAAAACATACTTATTTTTTTAAAATAGAAAAATAAATTCACAAATTACAAACAAAAAATCCTATTTATTTGTATGCACCAGAGTTCCCAAAGCGCCAGCCCTGGCTCGCATGCATGTTCGTTACTATCCGATCCAATACTGTGACGTCACGCTCAGCTATTTAAATGTAGAGCATCCAAGGTTTTTATTATTTCCTCTTTACTAGATTTGTTAGATGAAAATCCGCGATATTTTTAGGCTTCGCTATTTGCTACGCTAGCTGAAATGATTTCGAGAGGATTTATATCGCTTGTTGGTTCCAATTTGAAACGCATGCATTCGGTTTTTATTACTGTTGGATTTTAAAATATTTTTACCCAAAGTTATGCACTACTGAATTGTTAGTTATGGACACAAACAAATATTTTGAACTAAAATAGGAATAAAGTTGTTTAAAATTGACTGTACCGTGTTTATTTTGGAACGCGACTAATAAAGTATTTCTTGGTTTTACTGGTCATTAAGCCCCGTACTTAGAATACATGTATGCAAAGTAGAGATTACTCATTATCGACCCACTACTGTTCAACTGATGGGTCCGGATACCTTCCTTTGAGACTGAGAAGGACTTAGGTCATATCCATGTACCATGTAGTTACTGCTGTCCATGGACATCAGTAAACAACCCAAGTTAGGATTGAAGTTATTCTTAACATTTTCCACAGAGTCGTTGCTACACTGAGAACTAAGGTATAATTATGCATGACAACGAAGTCCATCCTTCAAACCTGCATAGCGATTAACTGCCTTTATTAAGCAGGTGTAAAGTACGTCATAGCTCTAAATAGGTTTGGTTTATAACCCCAAAGTCGAACCACAAAGAGTTCTATCGCCTTAAAACCTTACAAGGAGATAAAAAAAATGTATAAGCAATATCAAATCGAAAAACAATGTAAGTCTAATAGAAGGTTGCAAAAACATATTTCAACCACCCCTCCACCCCTGAAATACCATCTCACAAAAGGATTAATCATTTGCCTTTTTACGTCTAAATACAAGAAAGCTATTTTACGCATCATTGAAGAGCTCTCAAAGAAATCATATAAAACGAAAATGGCGGGGAATAGAAATTCTGATCCTAGTCCCGCTTTGTGAGGGAAATATTGAAATAAGAGAGTGGGTGACGAAAATACGGCCATTAGGACTTAAGGCACTTGCTGTATCACAACGGAAGAACTACTGAAGTGAGTGCGATTAAGCGTAAATGCATTTTACTTAACACGCGGGTCTATGAAACATTGAAATATGCGAGTGGGTGACGGAAATATGGACTTAAGGCACTTGTCGTATCATAATAGAGTAACATATGAAATGTGTGCGAATAGGTTTGTTGGACAAGAAAAAGGCTTACAAACCCGTTGATGGTTGATGGGTTGATGATGATTACTGTCCCACTGCTGGGCACGGATCTCCTCTCGTAATGAGAAGAATTAGGCCATAGTCTACCGCGCTGGCCAAGTGCGTATTGATAGACTCCACATACCTTTGATTTTTTTTTATAAATCTCTCAGGTATGCAGGTTTCCTCACGATGTTTTCCATCACCGTTTTAGCAAGTGATAAAATTAATTTCTAATACGCACATAATTTCTAAAAATTAGAGGTGCGTGCCTGAGATTTAAACCTCGGACCTCTCCATCGAGAGGCCGGGTTTCCTAACCACTAGGCTATCACTGCTTTACCCGGTAAGGTAAACAATTGATAAATTTCGTTATGCCCTTAGTATCTGCATGTTCACATCTGTGTGTGAAAAACCGAAAAGTTTGATGCTATGGTATAGAGAGCCGTAATTTGAAAGAAAATTTTACAAAAAATACAACCAACTTCTATGTCACTACAAAGTAAAAAAAAATTGAAATAAATGTTGGTTTAGTACATATTTCTGAAGTCGGCGCTCAATATATTTCGTTGGATAACGATGTAAACAGCGTGTCTAATATGAGCGCTGACTTCAGAGATATGTACTAAACCAACATTTATTTCAATTATTTTTTAGTTTGTAGTGACATAGAAGTCGGTTGTATTTTTTGTGAAAAATTTTATTTCACCCTTTTTAGTGATGACATAATAACATTTATATTAATACAATATAAAATTATGTAGACGTGATCATGTATTAAGTTAAGGTCTGAATTTACATTTATTGAAACCGCCCGCTCGCAGCTCGCTTAGTTTTATATTGTCTTATATGTTCCAACCTAACCTAACTACATAGTCAATGATGAACTGGCTTTGCAATTTCTTTAGAACCTACACCAAATATCTTCAAACACAATTCAATTATTCCCATCGGTTGAGGAGTTACATATTTTGTCTCCGAGCCACATTATCAGACCCTTAAATAGTCAATGATGAACTGGCTTTGCAATTTCATTAGAACCTACACCAAATATCTTCAAACAAAACTCAATTATACCCATCGGTTGAGGAGTTACATATTTTGTCTCCAGAACCCACTCTGATCCTCATCATATTTAAATGGGACCAACTTGTAACAATTGTCCACACACGAAATTAAAGGCATTAAAATAGTTTCATAAACGGCGAAGTTATGGCTGTTATATTTACATGGGTGGAGGAGTTCCCCTCATTTTCTCCAGAACCCATCGATGGATCCTAACCATATTTAAATGGGACCAACTTCCAGCTTGTCTCTACACAATAAAAAAAGTGTGTGTGTCAGCTACGACGCACGATTGGAGTTTACTCCTTACGAATGATAATTATGATATACTCGTATAGAAAAAAGGGTAGGTAAATGAACGCATCTGCTAAAATGATAAGAGAAACAAACATATATCTGCAATTATTCGGATTATTTATATTACTTCAATAATGCGTATTACATAAAGTATGTTACAAAATAATATAAAATAGCGCCATCTAGTGGCAAGTTTTATAACTTGTAAGTTTGCAAGTTTATCAATCTATGTATTTTGGTTCCAAATATTATAATGGTAACTTAATATAATTGTTTATATTAAAGTGAATTTTAATATTATATAATTATTTATATTTAAAACAATGTTAAACGTTTTATAACTTAAAACTTAATAATTATAATTTCTTTGCCATCTATAAAATATCCTTGTTGCAATTTACGGATGAAATTTATATGAGACTCAATAAACATGTTATTATATGTAATTTGGATTGTTTCTGAATGTTTTATAATTCTAGAATTCATTTAAAACGTATTGCTAATTTTATATAACTTATTTTGAACATAATTCATTAGAAATAATTCTGTAATAAATATTAAATAATACTGTTTTGATTTTGCCCGTTTATCGTTGATAGATGGTGCTGATCAATAATGCATCCATTTTTATAAGTTAAATTAATATATCAGTAACTTACAAAAGCCTCTTTATGTTAAAAACTTATTTTGCTAATATTATATCTTATTCAATTGCTTACTGATTTTATATGTTACTCTTCTTTAAAAACGTTCATAAAAGATTGTTAATCATATTATGGCGCCAATGTTCATATTTTTCACAGTGTTTATAAATGATCAAACCTATAACTTAATTTATGCAAAAATGTAAACAAATTAGTTAATGACGTTTTAATGTTTTATATATTGCTAATTATTTTTATTGTAATAATTACTTTCATATGGGATTTGAACTTACTGTATTTTAAATTAATAAAAGCACTCTTGATTCATATTTTGGTTACCGTTACGCCTCAACTTTTCGTGTTACACTTGATTTTACTCCTAATAAAATTTCCGTACCGGGCCTTATAACTCAAATCGTTTCTTAAGGAGTAAACTCCAAAAAATAATTATTAAAATCGGTCCACTAACGGCGGAGTAATTCGTGTACATACATAAAAATAAAAAAGATACCGGCCGAATTGATAACCACCTCCTTTTTGAAGTTGGTTAAAAACAAATGCTCGAGCTACTAGCTACTTAACATCAAGTGGTTTGCCCGTTTGCTCCTAGGTCGAAAGAGCGATAGCGATGCTCATCGCTCTTCAGTGCACAGCGCGATATATTGGCTCGTCAGGTTGCACGGCTCGTGCGCTGCCCCCGCACCGCACATTTGTTACCGTAATGTACCTACTG
This sequence comes from Epargyreus clarus clarus, assembly GCA_014595695.2. Lineage (NCBI taxonomy): Eukaryota > Metazoa > Arthropoda > Insecta > Lepidoptera > Hesperiidae > Epargyreus > Epargyreus clarus. Next base: position 3,564,047 of record JACTTY020000033.1, read on the forward strand.
AATCATACGGCAGTGCTTAAGTTATCGTATGTAGGAGCAACAATGCTGTGCTAATTGTTATTAAAGCGATAGAAATGTACGTCATTTTTTATATCTTTCTTCTAATTTATTTGCCGTATTGTCTATTCTATTTCATGTTATGCAAGATACTGAAAAAAAATCCTACATTTAGAAACAAAATGAACCTGGTTACAGAGGTATTTTATGTTAATTGTTGATTTCCAATACTCGACACTGATATTAATTTATTTTAAATGTTTTCATGTATAATTTATTTATAAAGTTTAAATGCATAACATAATTATTTACAATTTTCATCTCTGGAACACAGACTTAATTGAAACATTTTGTACAATGTTATAATGATAATATCATTATTAATTTCATTTTCAAAAATAAATAGGTCACGTGTAGATTCAGACGTTAACGAAATTTATATTGAAATGAAACGACTTTATATTGAACGAGCTTTATATTTAAACTTAAATTAATATCCATAGAAAATAGTCATAATAAGACCCACACAATATCAGAATATAAATAATGAGTAATACCATAACATGTTTGTGTGTGACAAACATAGAATAACAAACTTTAGAAGTAAAAGCTTTAAAATTGTTCGCAAACATCTTTACCAATACGAACCACCGAGAGGCGTAGCGTCAAGGAACGTGCGATATCTTTAATTCAAAGAGCCACTTAAAGTCGCAGTCTTTCCAAGTGATCTGCGTTCACAATGTGAATTGTGAACGGAGCGACTTTTAAGTGCCTCAATCTCTTGTAATAGAACCTGTATAAAAGTTAAAGTTTTTAGGCTTTATTGAAAAACAAATGCTGTACGGCGGACTGACACATATATAGTCTGCCTATTGTGGGCTCAAATGTTGACAACACATTATAAGTCTGAAGATTTCAATATTTGAGTACTCTGTAATACAAAAAAGTTTGGCTATCTCAAGGATTAGTTTACTGGCATTACCATAACGATTAAACTTTTTTATGACAATTAATGGGAGATGAAGGTTAGAAATAGTTTCTTTAAATAAATCTATGTGTATATTAAGAGCCAATTGAATTAGCTATTGCCTTTAAGTTTAGAATTGTGCTTAAGTTACTTCTGAAGTTTTACAACAATTGTCTCAAATTTTAATTCTCATAAATGATTACGTGTAACGTCTTTACTGTACCTTTAGTATGAGTTTTTACGTATTGACAACAATTACTGTATTTGTTTACATATTTCTAAACAATTCTGATACAATTCGCTAGGGCGATTGGAAATGTATGGGCAAATACGTAACCAAATACCAAAACAGTAATTTTTGTAAAAACGTAAAAACTCATACTAAGGGTACTGTTCACCTCACAATCTGTCAAATGTCAAAAACTTTACATTTAAGAAATTCTTCAGATTCTGTTGTAAAAAGTCTAGCATTTCAAATAACGTGTGTCTTTAATTCAAAGAGCCACTCAGAGCCCGAGAAGCTAGAAAACAATGTGAATGTGAATTGTTAAAAGTCGCTCTAAGTGTTTTAAGTGTCTTGGGGTAGTCCGTATAAAAAGAAAAGTTTTATTCAGGTACACTTTTATTAAAGAAACCTTTTCCATTTCGAATTTTAAAAAGTATATACGATGCCTTTTATATTAGCTTCAACGACATTTCACTTTTGATTCTACTATACTCTCATGTCACATAACACATTAAAATACTATAAAATATACGTACCTAAAGGTACGTTACGAATGGAGAGCTCTTTTTCTTAGTAAATCGGATAAAAATAAACAAAGAACTATATTATCTTTTTTTTCGAGGGTAGGAGCTTAAATAGCTGACACGTATTTTGTGTAACTCTTCATTTTTATTTATTTAAAATAGTTAAATATTACATAAAGTTAATGCTTATGTGATAATAAACCCACCTACCAGCTATTTATCCTTAATTGAAACTCAAAACTAGTTTTCTAGTGACACACATTGCACTAACCTAAATCAAAATGGAATCACTGCAAAGTTCACTGTCAGCCATGTCCACACTGTTTACCAGCAAGATGGAAGAATTCCAACAGCAGCTGCAAAGTGCAAAGTGGTTCTTTCCCACCATCCACATCATCCTTGCCGGCAGAGTTCTCCGCTTTTCGGGTGTTCATACTGTCTGCTTTGGACACTCTACACAAGCAGATGGAATTTCTTGCTCTCAAGTGGACCGCTTGGAGATGAGGGAAGGCGTAAAATTATCTTGCTGCATGGAGGAGTGCCGGAACAAAAGGTGAGGACGCAATAATTACTGCAGCAAACACTGTCACAGGCAAAATGAATCTCCAGATTGCACATGACTCAATAAGTCGGTCGCATCGTTTAGGCCAGCCCACCCAAAACAGACCACGGCCCTTAGTTGTCAAATTTAAAGAGGTTGCAATTCGGGATCAAGTATGGTTTGGCAAGGCTAAGCTAAAGGGCACTGGAGTCACACTGTCCGAATTCTTAACAAAGTATCGTCATGGCATCTTCATGCGGGCCAGACAGCAGTTTGGGATTCATAAATGTTGGACGCGGGACGGTGTCATCAACGTTCTGGCACCTGACGGTTCGAGACATCGTGTGGAGTCCTTGGCGGACCTGGAAACTATTCCCACAAACACCCCGTCTACGCAGCCGGCACTGGCTAGCAGGCCGCTGGACGACAGGGGTGCGCCGCGCACTCGGAAAGCAGCGAAGAAGTAGGACACTGTGGTTGTGGTTGTGATTGTCTCCTCATTGTGCTTCTATTTCTGATTTTTAACATTCCCCCGCTGAAGTGAATAACTCTGATCTAAATAATATGTTCCATGTTCTTGTTTTTCTTGTTACTTTACCATATTTATACATTTTTATTCTGCTGTTAAGTTGTTTTTGTAATATATTATTTGTATTTGTTATTGTTACTATACTGTTCGCACTTTGTACGTGTACCCTGTTTGTTTACAATATTTTTAACATTAATAATGGTCATAATTGTAACTATATTCTTGCTTCCCAAACTGACATTGCAATCTGTCATGTCTATCATAGTGTTTGATGTGACGTCGCACGTCAGATTGACATTGAGGCAAAGACCAACGTATAATAATGCCATTGATCAACGTATGATTTTATGCCAGTGTCAATTTTTAGTAACATCAATTAAATGTCGAATTTTCTATTTTTATTGATCTGTTTTGTGTTGTTGGTAATATTTTAAATCTCCATTGTTATATAGTATTGTTTCTTATTTAGCTTATTGTGTGTTTTAATAATTTATTGTTAATCATTTCTTTTTTTATTCTATTTATTTATTTATTTTCTTATTTCTTTTCATACAGCTGGTGGGTAGGGGTTAAAGAGATTATTTTATAAATCTAACTTATAATTATTGTTATATACATACATACTTTAAACTGGTACTAGTTCAGTTGTTACTGCGTAAAATGGTATTAGAGGACTGTGGCGAACATTATTTTTCCTTTTCTTCTGCTTCTGACGGCTCAAATAGCGACGACAGTTTTGAAAGTATTCCTCCCCTAAATAAAACTCTAGATTCTCACTTCTCAGATGTTCTGAAAAATTTTAATGTAGTTCACATAAACGCTCAGAGCATTCCGGCACATTACCCCGATTTGCTGTCAGCATTCGATAGCCAGCACATACACGCCATCTTAATTTCAGAGTCATGGCTTAAGCCATGTCTTCCTTCAACTTCATATTCTCTTCCCGGATTTCATCTAATTCGAAACGATCGCACTGTTCGGGGCGGTGGCGGCGTTGCAATCTATTTACGTTCCCATATCCCTTTCTCAATAATAAGTATGTCACCGCAGGACTTGTCTGGGAACGCTGCTGAACATCTTTTTATTGAAGTTCAGCTTTCTCACATTAAATTGCTTCTTGGTGTATTTTACAGCCCTTCTCTCAGCATCGACTATTTCACCTGCCTGGACAAACTGTTTGAAGATTTCTGTCCTCTCTTTGACCATATAATCGTTATGGGAGATTTCAATACTTGTCTAATCAAACAGGATGTCCGATCAGATAAATTAAGAAATAAGTCGGTGCCGCTAACTTACATTTACTACCCCTTAACGCAACACACTTTTTTCCTAACAGTAACCCATCTTTGCTCGACCTTATCATTGTCTCTTCCCCTGATTATGTCAGCAAATATGGTCAGTGTGCTGCCGAGGGGTTCTCCTATCATGACCTCCTCTACATGTCATATAAAATCCGACCTCCGAAGGCAAAGTCAAGAGTTCTACTTCAGCGAAATTTTCGTGGAATGGACTTAGTAAAACTCCGTGAAGATGCTGCCATTGATTGGAGTGCTATAAACAGCTACCGATATTGACGAACAGGTGGCAATTTTCAATTCTCTTTTGATCAATTTATATGATCTGCATGCCCCTGTCCGTCCTGTTCGAATCAGACATCCACCAGCTCCGTGGCTAACCGATGAACTGAGGGCAATTATAAATAAAAAGAACTCCGCGAAAGCGAAATACAAGTTGGATTCTAGCGATGATAATTTTGAAAAATACAAACAGTTAGAAATCGGTGCAACATGATGTGTAGAGACTTACAACGACGCCATGTCCATAAATCAGTGCAGAATAAAGATCCCAGCCACGTCTGGAAGTTTCTCAAAAAATTAGGAGTTGGGAAAACACAGAACTCTCTTCCACATGATCTGGACTTAGACAATTTAAACCGTCATTTCTCTAACACTTCTTGCATGGAAAGCAGAATTAAAAAAGATACCTTAAATCATCTATCAGTTTTTCCCAATCTCGATTCTCCGTCTTTTTCTTTTAGTCAATTTGCTGATCGTGACGTTGAGAGGGCGATACTCTCCATTTCCTCGGACGCTGTCGGAAGTGACAGCATTAGCCGTAGGATGATCACCCCTCTCCTTGATCTACTCGTCCCTATTATATCATTTATCCTGAACCAATCTATACTAAAGAACTCGTTTCCCTCTCCCTGGAAAGACGCTCAAATTATTCCTATTCCCAAAAAATTGAAACCTACTTCCTGTTCTGACTATAGACCTATTTCCATACTTCCTTTCTTCTCTAAAGTCCTCGAGCGCCTTATCCACCAACAACTACATTCCTATCTCTCCAACCATGCCCTTTTAAATCCCATGCAATCCGGTTTCCGTATTGGCCATAGTACGGCTACTGCTTTACTGAAAATCACTGATGACATGCGGGAGGGGATGGATAACCAACAGCTCACGGTGTTGACGCTGCTGGATTTCAGTAATGCGTTTAACACCGTGGACTTTGACATCTTATTGGGAGTTCTTCGTTCTCTTAACGTATCTCCGACAGCGATTGAATGGTTTCGCAGTTACTTGTTTGGACGCCGGCAACGTGTACAAGTTAAGGACTCCTTCTCTAACTGGACTAGTACTGGAGCTGGTGTCCCACAAGGTGGCGTGTTGTCTCCATTGCTCTTTGCTATCTTCATAAATTCTATTAATCTCACATCTCTCTTCTCTCTACCATCTGTATGCAGACGATCTGCAAATCTATCAAAAAACATCGTTAAATAACTTACATCATACGATACGTTCTACTAACGCGGATCTTACTTGTATTTCGAACTGGAGTCGGTCATTCGGGTTGAAATTAAATGCCGAGAAATCTCAAGCTATTATTGTCGGTAGTTCGAGGCTGGTAGCTAAAATTAATTGGTCTGAGCTTCCATCTCTCACCTTAGATAATGTGGCTATTCCTTTCAGCAGCCAGGTAAAAAACTTAGGCCTGCATATAGATCAGTGCCTCTCCTGGGTGCCGCAAATTGCCGAGGTAAGTAGGAAACTATTTGCCGCGGTTGGAACACTGCGGAGACTAAAAAATTTACTACCCGTTCCTACTAAAATTATGCTTGCGCACTCCTTGCTTCTACCGATTCTTGACTATGCCGATGTGTGCTACACTGACATTACCGAAGAGCAACTTAATAAGCTTGAGCGCCTTCAAAATTTATGTATACGGTTCATATTTGGTCTTCGCAAATATGACCACATTTCAGAATACCGCACTAAACTCAAGTGGCTCCCCATTCGTCTTCGTCGGAATGCTCATATTCTGTCACTTCTTTACTGCGTGCTATTTGATCCAAATTCTCCTGCTTACCTTAAAAATCGTTTTAATTACCTCCACTTAACCCATGACCGCTCTTTACGTTCCACAAATAACCTTGTCCTCAGCACTCCTATACACTCCTCCTCCTTCTACAAAAAATCCTTTACTGTTATTGCTGTCCGCCTTTGGAATTCCCTTCCTAAATCTATCCGTCTATCTAGTTCCTTGCATATTTTTAAGAACCAAGTCAAGGCTCATTACTTGCAGCTTTGACTTGGTTTCCTTCTTCCTTTTATCCCTTCTTCCACATAACATATTTCCTTCGTACGTAACTTCGTTTGTTCTTACCTCTGTTACGCCATTTACTCAGGACATGTCTGTTATGTATCTATGTATATACTTTGTTTCTGTATGTGTACACCCTACCTTCTCACGATTTCATATCTCTTTAACTCCATCCCAGAGGTTGTCTGGAAGAAATCGCTTCTAAGCGATAAGGCCGCCTTTTGTATACTATCTTATTTATTGTCTTATATGTATCCTTAAATGTGGTGTACAAATAAAGTGTATTTGTTGTTGTTGTTGTTGTTGTTGTTATCACATTACTCGCTATCACGCACTACACCTTGCGTTGGTAACAGAAGACATTTCTGCCTAAGAGCAACGCCAGTATTTATCAAAGTATTAATAACGCGCCCTCTTGGGTCTAGAAGCCCATAGGGGGCAATAAAGATCCAAGGAATATCACAGGGCATTGACGCGGTTTGGGGTCTATTGTTGATTTATGTTTAACTAAATAGACCAAATGTAGAGATCGGCGATTTACTTGGTGTCTTTTTTAGTCAGAAATGAGACACTTTTCGCAGACTTATTTCAGAAACAGATATTACTATAGAAAAAAATTGCTCAAATTTAGAGGCTCTAGAAAATAATTCGGTTTCGGTCGCGGTTTTAAAAATCTCTATTCTCAAATTACTTACTGATACTTTATATTAAGAACTTATCTAAACTTAGAATTAAGTACAATATTCGGCGTGCGTACTAGTATTTTATCATTACCTTAATTGTTATTCACATTACTAATTATTTATTATATTACGTGATATACTAAATAACTTTGAGAACCTCTGATCTAGACTCTAGTTGCTCATTTGATTAGAGCAGACAAAGGACCTTGATAGCCCGTGATGGAACACTCAGACGCATGTGCCACACAACGGGGATCAGCACGAATCAAAGTCAGTGCAGACGAATTAACATGTGAAACGAGACATGTCATTGATGTATGCGGTTTTTATGTATGAAACAGCATATGAGATACCTATACGTCAATTGTAAGTGTCAGCGACCCGATAGATCAACTAAAGGAGAATTCAACCATATTTTTACGCGACTGCGGGGGAACATGTTTCAAGCGTATGTATGTATATTGTATGTATGTACTAAATTTAGCGACCCGCGTGACGGAGTGATTACAATACCGGTCTGACGTACACAGGGTTCCTGGTTCGATCCAAAAGAAAGCATTTAAGCGTGTATGCCTCATCTATTGGCACACCTTACAGTCCAAACAGTCCCCGATAAGTCTATAAAATATATATTACCCTTGCGAGCATAATTTGCCCTCCAACGTACGGGAAAGATGAGAGCCTCTAACGGGCACCGATCAAGCCTCATAAAAACTTTGTAAATCAGTTGTGTAATAATTATTTACTCTATCCTTATCTCATACATTACGCTTTAGATTCCTGTTAGAAACTGAAAAAAATGCCCATATGTTACCATGCTGATCGATCGGAATAGTAGATTTTACGTACCCCATGCACAGGTCACCGGAATTAACTTATAAAGATAAATAAAATATATATAAAATAGATTTAACATTTCGTTCATCACATTAAAGTGATAAATTAATAATTGAAAACAATACACTTAATTTACAGTTTATTAAGTAAATTGCAACTTGGGATGTAATTCGAGACCTTTCTTGAAATGCAAATTTAATTAATAATGCAACGCGCTAAGGCGCTGTGACAATGTTTAAAGTGTCTAACGAGACATTCCTATTTTAATTGTATTTCGGGAAAACGAAAGATAAAATAAGAAGTCAAGGATTTATTTCAGTGAAATTTTTTATACATTAATAGTGTGATATTTATTAAAATCCATTAAATTTCATATTCATTCGTTCTCTTATTTATTCAATTATTTATTTATTTGTTCATTCATTGTGAAATAAATTAAAATTCAAATTAAGTCCTCCGGGGAAGTAATGCATATGTAGCCATACTCAGGTAGGAATTTTATCTTATCTGGTGTGGATTGGAAAACTACTTCTTAGACGTGGCTCTATTAGACCATTTCATATCAATCAATTAGATGATTTCATTCAGGTTATCTCTCATGTGTGTTAGGTACCTATCCTCCTTTTTGTAATTATCTTCTTTTTAAATAATATTACGATTTTTATAAGACTAAAGTAGCAAATGAGTATGCAATCCATTTCCACCTCGGGACATTATAATATGTAACCAGATTCATATGGAACAAGGTTATATCTCAAGCCAAATATAGATAGCTTTCTTCTCCTAAGTATTACGATGATAGCCATAAATACCTTCTACCGTAGCACTAGAACTGTTTCAGGCTATGAATACATGGTGGTGGTACCTTTTTAGTACTACAGCTCGTAATTTATTTATAGCTAACATTATTATATTTGCAGCGAATATCCCATTACCATTAAACTATGTCAATAGCATTCCACTGACATCGATAGCCAATTTGAGGTTAATATCACCCATTACAATATGAATGCTCAATCATTAACATTTTGTTAATAGAGGACAATTTGGTAACTATTTATTATCGAAACAATTATTAATATTAATAATTATCGCTTGCTTGAATGTGAAGAAAAATATCTGAGTAAACCTACATGTCTAATAATTCTTTAAAAATACTTCAAACGCCCGATCAATCCGCCCTTAATTATTATAGTAGCTTATGGTCTTAATCATTATTAGTTAAAACCTGCGAGAGAAGACTCGTACTCTTGTAAATGATATGTATGGAAATTTATTTCGTCATTTTTATCTGTGACAAAACACCTTGCTAATTGGTAATAGTTTACTGACTTTCAAACAAAATATAGAATATATTAGATATTCTTGAATAACATTATTCAGTATTATTTTTTATTATATAGGTATAGCTTAAAAAGAAATATTGAAACAGCTATTGCCATTACATGCGACACGGCTTGTTCCAACCAGCAAATTGTTGTACCGCGCCCAACAAGCTTGTAATCACGGCGCTAACGACTTTGGACACACACCAAACGGCAGCGTTTGACAACTCATTCTCATTAGAATTACCACTACATCGATGTTTAATGACATGTTTTATCTTAGTGAGACAAGTTCAAAAGGTCTGATTCGACCGTGGAGATGCTAGCACACATATTTTTAGCGTGAAATTCTTGCGTTTTAATGAAACAGTCCTAAATCGTAAATCTGAGTGCTAAAGAGTGACAAAGCATCGGTTCAATCATCATTCACGCATCGGCTTCAGGTAGAATCCATGTTCTATATGGAGTTGATCACAGATGTTCATAGATCACAATGTCCACACACTATCTGGTGGACTCCTATTTAAAAATGTACACTAATAATGTATTGTATTGGTCTATATTTGCATAAATATTTTAATAAAATTTTGGGCAAGGTATGCACCTTGCAAGTATTCACCCAGATTTGATTTCTAACGACACAAAAATCGAAATTATGAAATGAGATGTATCTACTTTTATTTATGAATGTCTACACCTACATCATAAAAACCTTTATGTATGCAAAATGCGTTTATATTCGCACAATCTAAAACGTATTTCTCATTTCCCTCTCAAAAACTCACCGCCCTTTTCACCCCATTTCGGGGTAAACGGTCCAAAATTTCACGCATCTATTTACCCGTAACTCGAAATTATTCTAAGCGTCCTTTTATTTTTATCCACAAAGTACGTACCATTCCCGAATTATTCATAAGATCCCGGTTCGCGACGCTCATCCGAATAAGGAAGGGTGTTTGTTTTAATAAAAACATGAATGTGTGATGCGCTCGCTAAACGGTGTACCCTTATCAAGACTCATGGGTACGCACAGATGAAATGAAATTTAACAATGATCAGCTTACCTCTTTCATTCTTTTTAATGAGTGAAGAAGACAGATATATAACGTTATTCAATTCTATCCCATTGCTTGGCAATCATAATGAGATGCTACAATAGTCTACTATAGTCTGATTCATAATTAGGTGTCCAAAATGTAAACAAAGAAATGTCATTGTCAAAATACGATTACAGGTATTGCAAACCCCTTACAAATTAACAAGAAACGAAAACTTTCACAAACTCAACAAAAAACAATAACTTAATAACTGCACACAATTAAAAAAAACGCGCAATGAATACTAGAAAACATTCGAGTTGGATCACGATCACGAAAATGAATAATATCAACTACGAAACTTAAAAATGGCGGCACAATAAATGTTTTGGATCCCGATTGTGTTACCATTATCACAATTTAATTTACGACCATAAATCTTGTTTTTTATTATTATTACTGTATGAAATAAAATTTAATTAATATAAATATTGGAAAATGCGAATTGATTTTAATTTATTTAGATAATTATTTTATTATCATTGTATTCATTTAATTTTGTCAAAAATAAGAATCTATCATTTGAAACATATTTTCTTGATAGGTCAACACCTTTGTTTACATTTTGGACACCTAATTATGAATCGGACTATAGGCTGGCTACGAAATGATAGTCTTAAAATTTTTAAGGACTTTTTCTTCAGTACACTCAGGTATGCAATCATCAGGTGGATTTCCCGCGCAAGTGTAAGTCACTGCTGGTCCTTGGACATTTAATCAACTCCAATTAGATGTGTTGCCACCTTATAATTATGTCACTACAAAGTCTATTATTTAGACACCAAAAATAATATTGTCCGACGATACAGACTTAAATCATAGATAAGCCCTACTTTGTACTCCATCGAATTTTTGATACTACTACGGTTTAATGCGTGTGCATAAAGTAAACACAAAGGATTAATTGCTTTATTCTGTAAATCTGTAATTTTTCGACATCTGTTGATACATTGAACGATCAGTATAAAATAAATAGAACGAACTAGATTGTCGGATATTGTTATTTAATTTCCAAATGACACGCACATCTGCGTCGTCTATGCTAAATCTTACCCATTATGCCACCCACCCCCGTTAACCGATTCATTCACACCCCAATGCAATATATTAAACGCTATAGAATTATTGATTGTGCTCGTTGTAAGGAAGGGTATAGGAACTTTTGTGATGTGTTCAATAAATATGGGTGAGGTTCTTCACATTTTACGGTGTTTGGCGTTTTAGAATAGCATTTGTGACGTATAAATAAATAAATGAAGACATATTATAGACAAATCTAGATCCTGTTTATAGCCATGTTTGTTAATATTTGTGACTTATCTTAAAATCAGATGATATGTAAGGCAGGTCCAAAAGATTCCTTTGTGGACTATATTGAAGCAAGTCTTGACACTATTCTCAAAACAAGAGAAAATATTACAAAACTTCCTCACGTGAAAGTTTATTCAAACTTCCCACACTATTGGAATACTTATATATTTAAATAGATCTTATAGAGAGCCACGCCCACCCTAATTAGCCTTATCATGTGGTACTTAAATCAAAGGTCTGGTCGAACTCTGTTCATTGTACCTATGTTTCCGAACGCCAATCACAAAACAACCATTTTCCAATTTAATTTCAAAATAACATTTAAAATAAACAAAACGTGCGATAATTCGCAATGATTAATTAATTGTTCGACATTATGACAAACATAATCGTTTGTTGTCTAGCAGTTAAATTTAACTGCCGCCGCCTGTGTCAATGATTGCGATTAATGGGATAATTAACCTGCTGGTAATGTACTGAAAACTACCCTTCAAATTATGACATTATCTTCTGTCTGTTGCGTCTGTAATAATTTATTAACAATCTGATCAAAGGACGTAAATGTCATTAGGTTTGCAATTTTTATGAGCACTCGTGAAGCGTTTTTCGTCCGCCTCCGGCGCGGACGCGATTTGGTGTTTTTTGAAACTCACATTACATATCCGCCGTGATTACGTAGTAGCCGTAGGTCAGAAAAAATCCATATCTTTGGCACACCATCGCAGCGGGAACAACTGACAATCGCGACACAGCGAAAAAAAAAACAAAGACAAATACACCCATACTATAATACCCGGAAACAGAAATCTAAATTCATCATTTAGATATCTGTCTGACCGAGGATTGAGCCCGGGATACTGCGCGTCAGACCGGTATGGTGTTTAATGTCTAAATATTATTGTTCACCACATTTATAACATAAAAATGCTCTTTCTAATTATTGAGTTAGAAATCGACCTATCTATACATATTATGTCAATGCGTAACTTTTAACATCCTGTACCTATGTATCGATACAGACAGACAATTAAGCTGTAAACACGGCAGTACAACGAGCGTGAAATTCGACAATATGTGCCCGTACTTTAATTAATTTGCACCGACTGTAATTTTGTAGTCTGCTCGTAAAATTCAATATGGTGAATGGTAGACAAACATTCGTATAATTGACACGGAATATAATTAAATATTATTGTTATAAAGGCGATGTGAAGGACTATTATGAAATTGAAGTAGTGGCGATCATATAGGCTATCTGAGTAAATGGTCACTGTCGTCCATGGGATTAGTCACTGATTTGATGTTAGTCTTGAAGACTAAGTAAGGGAACACCTCTTGTTTCGCTTTTCCACACCCTTCAATTTCTTCCACAAATACCCTTAAAGTTACGGTAGGACATTAGACACACAAGCAACGTAGGTCCAATAATATAGAGGTTTGGTTAGAGATAGATGACCATGAGTGGTGAAATTTAAGCACGCTTTAATGGCTTAGGCGGTCGGCCGCAAATGATATTGGATAACAGTCATCTTGTTTCACGCCTCATAGGCAGAAAACATATAATACAGGCTAAACACTATTCAGCACCCGCATACACTCCAGGTCTCCCCTAATCATGCAACCCCATTAGAACATAAGCAATGAAAACAAATATCATATGATTCTAATAATCCACTATCTCCCCAGGTCGTTCAGAGCCAGGCGTGGTCCCGTCCATAATCGGCTTCACGAAGGACTCCGTGGCGCACGAGGCGGACCGCCTGGCCCCCGGGGACAGGATATGCAGCGTGAACGGGATCTCCACGGCGCGGCTCACCAACGACGAGGTGCTCCGGTTACTCGACAATGTCGAGGAACGGGCCTCGTTAGAAGTGGAGTACTATATGCCTAATTATGGTGAGTTGTGTACTTAATGTCGGTTCGGTGTTTTTATGGGAGTAGCAGACGAGCATGCAGTCCACCTAAAAGTAAGAGGCTACTGTCGCCCATGGACATCTGTAATTAACCCCAGATAGGACTAGATTCCTACCTGAAGTCGGCCACAGGACATCTACTTTTGAGGACGAAGCTGGAATATATTTAAAGAAGAATCCTATATTCTAGTATGTGAGAACGAAGTGAGAACTTTCGAAGCATGTTTTTTCACCTTCGCCTCTGTTCCACCTCCCTCTCCTCAATATTTCTCAATATTTCTTCCTTTGCATAGATATAATAGCATCATCTATGCAGGAAAATATCATGTTCAAAATTAGTTCCTATAAACTGATAGAATAATAAAAAATTGGGATATTTGCTTTGATAATGGACAAACGCTATTTAAACTGAGAGAATTGCAGTTATTTTAAAATCCCGAAAATAGTCGAACATTTCAATTTTTCGGATGTTTGGTTTTTCTCTTGATAGATTATTCACAATTTTTATTCGCTCGGTTTTTTTAATACTTAGTAGTATTTTTTTATCATATATGTACAATTGTACAAATATACATATACAATATACATACAAAAGCACAATATTAATAATGAACGTAACCCGAGTGTAGTCTTCTGTTTCCGGAATAAAAATCCTGTCTTCATAAACGACATTATTACTTCCTTCTGTACCATATATAAAAACTGATGCTCTGGTAATTTTTTAACCATAACAACGCTTAAACTAAATGTACCTACATATACGGCTTCAGCTTTGTCCCGTCACAAACAAACAGGAGCTTTATAGCTTATCATTTAAAAGAGAAAAGAGTTTAAAACCCGTCGTCCTATTAAAAAGTTGGCGCTACTAACCACGGACACGAGTCAACAGTAAGCGGCAAAGTTCAGAAATTAAAGCAAAACTGCTGTATACTTTGTCGGCTCAACTTAGTATGTTTGCTGTACTCGTTTTAGATGTTTTGTTTGCAAAAAATGTTCGTGTGTCACTGAATAATATTCTCGTGCAGCTTTTTGTGTCATGTGCCTTTTATGTATGTTTAAATTGACTGTAGTTAGTATGAAACAAGTTTTGAAAAAAGAAAAATCTCGGTTAACATTTCAAAAGTAACTTTTAGAAACTTTAGTTGACTGTAGTTGAAAAAGTTAGACTTGTCAGTTTTGTGGAAACAATTCAATAGTATTATAAGAAGAGAATAAAATTTGACAGATCTAGAAGTATCAAATTTTGAAAACACTAAGAAAGGATAATTAAAAAATAAATTTCCTTAGAAAAACCTTTATTATTTTAAAATATTCAGCCAATTCTTCTTTTCCAGCCTCCCAAAACTCGTTATACATCACCACGAAACTCGCAGAAGTTCCCGTTGAGAAAATCAACGGTTCGTTAGGTGTGACCATCCGCGGTGGCTTGCCAGAGAACTCAGCACCAAGTGCTGACTTGGTCCTCAATAGCCGGTCCTTGGACGCTCAGCCCCTAGTCGTAACCCATGTTCGACCTGGAGGCGCGGCGTATAACACTTCGAGAATCAAACCTGGGGACAGGCTCCTAAAGGTTGATCATGTAAGTAGATCTCATTTGTTATCATGCGTTTTTTGTAGATAAATATGTATAAAGAACGTATAGAACATTTGGTCTAACATACTTTTGTTACTCTTGAATCTCCTATCAAAATAAGAAGATGTAGTCGACCACGATCGACCGGGGACTAGAAGAGTAGTATCGTGGGGTACATATAACCTTGGCGTCAGGTTACATTAGCTGTAAGCTGAGTGGTGGCACACGATTTTGCTGTAGGCAACACCGCAGCAGGTACATTGGCTACCGGTGTTGATGAAAATCAACAACAAATAACAATGAAGTCTCCCCGAAGCTTAATCACATCTGAGTAACCTAAGATGGTCACCTAAGATAGTCGCATCATATAATTGTAGACTGCAGTATTCTACCAACCTTATACATTGTTATTTATTTTATATGTAAATGTTATCCTTACTAATATTATAAATCCGAATGTAACTCTGTCTGTCTGTCTGTCTGTCTGGTTGTCTTATCTTCACGCCTAATCCACTGAACCGATTTTAATGAAATTTTGTACAAAGATAGTCTAAAACCCGAGAAAGGACATAGGATAGTTTTTATCCCGGAAATCCCACGGGAACTAGGGATGGCGATCGATTAATCGGAGAATCGATCTTTTGGACCAAAAAGTCGATTATTTTAATCGATATTAATTCATTTCATCAAGTGATGATCTTTAGCAAAGTTGAAGGTACGAATTTGTATGTTATATTATTTTCTTTTAAACGCGGGCGAAGCCGCGGGCAAAAACTAGTTCCACATAATTTTACTGCACAATAATAAATCATTGTTGACTTACATAATAATATGAATTCTTACCTTACAATATATCCAAGTCTGACGGGCTCATGATAATATTATTTCTGGAGCCCACTAATTATCATCGCTAATTATAAATTACTGTTATAATGTCTGAAACGGATCTTATGTAAGATGTTAGTTGTTACTTAGCTAAGTTATTAATCATTCCACTAATGGCTCATAGCGCTCAGTTCATAGAGATGGTGTTGAGAAAATTACATTATTAGGTTGAAAGTTTCATTAATTTCCACAAAGGGTAAACTTCGAAGTTATAATTCTTTAGGCTTCTTTGGAGATGAGACTGTAATAGCCATTTACACTGTCTCAAGAAAACTACAGCATTAATTTAACACAACAACGAAGCATATAAGATTTTTTTCCACTAAAATCTACAAAATAAATTATTTTACTGACTCTTCTAGCGCACGTTTGGCAATTTTTTTTAATAACAGCCTATATTTTAAAGTTGATTCGGTATCATCGATTACAGTCTAAAAATTTTGCCGCAGTTAACTTTCTCTGCCTTGACACTTTATGCTACTGTTTTCTGATTTAAGAAATATCGTTAGACAGACTTGTTTTTGGGCCATTTCAAGTTAATCTTCAGAAATTAGAACGAATATCATTCTAGTTCAAGGCAGCTGTGAATAAAAATAATCCTTTAATCCACGCAATTTAGCGCCCTAAAAGGCGTTTAGTACTTAATAAAAAAAAACTCACCAAAATATCCTCCACAGATATCCCTAACCAACAAGACGTTATCCGAAGTGCACCAGATACTCCAAAACTGTCCGCAAGTGACGAGCCTCACTATCGAGTACGACGTGTCCATCATGGAGTCCGTGAAGCTGGCGACAGGACCCTTGCTGATCGAGATCGAGAGGCCTTGCAACGAGGACCTGGGCTTGTTCCTCAGCAACCAGCGATACGATGACGTGTACAGCTCAGGGTCTGACACGTACCAGCGGGTTGGCAACTGCAACGCTATTTACATCGACAGCATACTCCCGGCTAGTATTAGTGACAGGTAAACCTTAGTTGTCTACCTTAGTATCGTAAGTTAAAAACTAGTGTAAGTTGTAACTGGTGTGTCCATGATTCATCATCAACTCACATATTTTTTTCCTATAATGGACGCGAGATTTTGTTTTAATTTGAAAATAAATCCAATAATTTCTACGGTAAATGTATCCACCTAAGTTTGTATCCATCATTAATGCATTAAGAAAATTAACACACACAGGCTGATCGTTTCGGCGGTCGACGGAATAGGCCGTCACTCGTGTATTCGGTTCCTAAGAAATCCACTACTGAACATAGGTGTCCCCGACATAAATTGCCACTTTCACAGAAACGGGCCAGTGTGACATCTATTTCCGCCTATACCAGGAGTGTCATGCGCTGTCAGAGATGACTGTGATAAGGAAAAGACTTACACCTTACGAGGCCAACTCAAAGTTATCTGCAACTATAACAGCAGACCTGAATCTCTTTACTCCTATTTGTGTTTCATTACAAATGTCCAAAGACAATAATGACCATCTACACTGTGCCTCTCTATCTGTTTATACAGTGCTTTCATATGCTACATCAATTTCATAAGAAGAACCTCGTATTATTTAATTCACTATAAAACAGTATCTATTTGCAAACTGGGTTCAGTCCTTGATTGGGGTGTTGTTTATTTTCCACGAAGGAGCATCCATCTCTTGTAAGCTTTTGCAGGCTTCTAGCGAATTTAGCAAAACGTCTCTAATTACTATTCATTCGTGTATTGTATTCGTAAAGTAAATTTCTAAATTATAATTGTTATTTTAGGTCTCGTCTCGTGTTGTGATTTCAATTCTATTTACTATTGTATATACAGATTAATTATTTTCTGAGATAATAATGATTATTGTGTACATAAACTTGACAAAGGGACATTTTTTTATAACTGTAATATTATTATAATATAAGTGTTTACTAAAGATTACAAAGAGCGACATTTTTCTTTACTGAAAATTCCAATAATAATTATACAATAATTAATACGAACTATTTTTTGTTTATTATATTACTATTCAGTTATTATTTCCATTTTATTTAGTTTTATACCTTTGTAATAATATTTTTATTAAAGTTTTAAAAATATATTATTATAAAAATATTGGTGACAGCACGATGGCAGAGTAGAAAGGCGACTATAAGTTATGTAATGCAGCTATTCCTAGCAAATTATAAATTTTAATATCTTGTAGATGCGGTGCCCTCCATCCTGGAGACCAGCTCTTGGCCTTCGACGACCACGTGATAGACGGGAGCAGCTACACTGCTGAAGAGGTGATGTGTTACTTGGAGAACTGTGAGGCTGGCTTCACGCGGCTGCATGTGGCGCCGCGGCATGTGCTGGCTCACGGTGGAAGGTTTACTAGAGGTAAGTTCGTTGTTGAGTAGTTATGGTGGTTGAATATCAGTCTCTTAATCAGGGGTTGAAGGTGTAAATCCCAGGTCACTTTCTAAAACTTTAGTATGTTTTATGAATTAATTATAATTGAGTCTGAAAGTTCATTAAAAAATTGATAGATGTGTCTTCTACCAATTCACACTTGGCCAGTGTGCACATGGACGATGTCATAACAATTCAGCCGTAAAAGATGTACCTATATAGTTTATCAAATATATTTTAATGAATGTGACGATTAAAAAAACAAAAGCCCAAAATATGCAGAAAAATCTTGTTTTCAAACTTAGAAAATTAAAATGAAGTTCTTAATTCGTTAAACAAACCAGCCAAAATGTATACACATCATACCTCTTTAAGGTATACATAAACCCATTAACTCAGTAATTATTCCCTTTAGTGAATCACTAAACACATTATGTCCTCGACCCAATAAAGTAATTAAGATTTCAAACCGCCAAAATGTTCGCGTGGTATTAATCATTAAGTCAAATACTACATAACTTCTGAATACGCGAGGCTTACATAAGTAATGATTACCGTGAGCTAGAAGCGCCTGTGGACGAGAAATAACTTTAGCACTGTGTTTACTGTTTTTCAAGGTATAAGAGGACAGCGAAATAATGTTGTCATACTTACATGATTTATTATGCAAGTATGCATAATTTTGTAATAAGAAAAGTAATTGTATTTAACATGCCTTTATTGTGTTCCCGAGCCTACATTAACCCGATATCCCGAGCTTACTTTAAAGAATACTTTAGTCTTAGCTGAATATTTCAAATATTTTTGAGAAAGAAGAAAGATTTTCACAAAGAGTTATAAATTAGTTTTGAAGTTGTAAAATTTTGTTAGTAAAAATTTACGTATATAATAACTCGAAATAAATCAAACTACATTTTTTCCTCTGCTCACGAAAGCGCATTATTATACCACTACTAAGAGTGTAAATAAATTTACCGTTTTTTTTTATAACTTGGGCCGCTTTTATTCAGAAACGTATTAGTGTCAAACTTTGGTCGTTCCAGTCAAAAGGCTTTAGTTCTGCGTACGTTTCGTATGAAGGTAGACTTATCGACAAGTATTAGTAATTTGGTACACCGTAATGATCCAAATTTCGTACAAGTTGCTAACTTCTAATCGATGAAGTATTGGCAATATTATTGTAGCTTATATAATTGGGTATTTTTATGTAATAGGAATTTGAGAGAAGATTGTATTAGTATAGTACTGGTATTATATACTAGGGATGTAGATAATAGCGATCTATGTAAAGCTATGATAAAATGTATCGTCTTCAACCTATTACTGTCCCACTACTGGGCATGCGTCTCCTCTTAGAATTAGAAGGTATGAAACCTTAATCCACCGCGCTGGTCTAATACGAATGTGGTGGACTTGACATACCTTTGACAACGTTTTAAAAAACAATGAGGCGTGTAGCTTATATTATAATGTTTTCTTTCATCGTTATAGTAAGTGATAATTGCTGATACGCACGTAACTTTGAAGAGTCAAAAGTAATAAAATACCAAGTATTCGGACCTCGGAGCCGCCGATGGAGAGGCCAAATTTCAACCACTGCTCTACTCATCCTATACTGCGTATACATATATTTACCAAACTCTATATTATATTCAGGTGTTTGCAGGACCGATCTTTAAGTGTCAATATGTGTATCTATCATAGATTCCTACGTAATAATGAGGATACAAGGTGTTTGCGTACAAAACATAAATTATTACGCACCAAACACTTCATATTAAGTTGGCAACGTAATGTCTAACCTATGTTCGTATGTTATTATCAATATTGTAATATATGAGAACATGTTTAATTACTGTTCATGCTCAGATTAATTCTAAGATTTGAATACAGTTTGATGTATCACCTCTAACGATATTTGAAAATGCCTAGACATAAATTATAATCAAAATTGAAACAATAAAAATAACTAGTATGTTATGAAGCTTTGACGCTACGCTTTGCTTTAATTAATACGAGTAGAAGCAATTTTTGTATTAATTAAAGTAAGTGCGATTAAATTAAATCAAATCATTTTTTGTGAATAATGTAACATGTAACACAATGTATGTGAAATGTCTACGTGAAATATTATAAGTACTCTTTTCAATTAATAATATTACATTTTAAAATCGCCTTATTATGGTTCCTATATATTTTTGTCAGATATTATATTGTCAAGAGATATTTCATAGTAATTAGAAGACTTCTTTTCGAAATAAATCAGTCATAAAAAATATACCATTATTAATTATATCAATTATAAATGATTTCTTTGATATCTTGACTTCAAAGTATTTTTTTATGTATTATTGTACTCAGAAAAAGGCAGGATGTTCAGAGGAATCGTATTATCTTCCACAAATACCGGAATATTAGTCTTTATTATTTCTTTTGTTACAGAGAACTCAATATCAGGGACATCGACACTGAACCCGAAGAAACATAGACAAAGGAACTACAGGCAGAGTTCCATGCCTAAATTAGGATTACAAGATGAGTACGGTTAGTAAATTGGTCAAGATATTATTGTATTTTATTTCATGGTGATCTGAAATATAATTGAGAATTACAATGTAGTATCCTTCTTCCCACTCGTCGGCATCGCGATTGTTTAGCCTTTAAAAACAAAAAAAGTTTAAAGACCACTGACACTGCGTATGACAGTGACAGCTCCGGATTCCTCACTTCTTTTTCGCGCTTCCAAGGCATCGTGATACTATTTTTTCAAAGTTTTGTTAAACGTGTATAGTGAAGCAAAGCTAGTGAAAAAATGAAGAAAATGGAAACTAGGAATGAAGAATCACGTCCGCGTAGTTGTAATCACAGTAGCAGGAATTTACGAAGCAATTCTTCGGATTGGATCACCGGTTCAGAGGTTATGTACAAATTACTTACCAGGTATGTAAGAAAATAATGCATTATTCACCTTTTACAGTATGTGTGCACGACTATAAAAATGCCTAAATAACTAACATATTCTCAGAAAGAAACTATATTGTTCGAAAAACTTTCTCGTATCTACAACTTCAAAACTATTCATGCACGCCAATCTCGCTGTTGCACATTACAGACACCAAACGGTGCTCATATTCGCCATTAACCGTAAGATGCTTGCATTTTTATGCATATAATTTAGCAATTAATGGTCCAAATATAAAATGCACCCGAGCCATTGAGTACGAGATACTCGTTGCGTCGGTTTGTCGACACTAAATGTTTCCCATGTTCACCATTAAGCACGAGATGCTGGCCCTAACATTTATATGTGGCAAATGATCAAATATTCAAAGAGTCACAACCGTCGAGTACGAGATACTCCTAGTGTTACTTTGTTGACACTAAACGGTTCACTCATTCGCCATTGAGTACGAGATACTCGCGCTAACATTTCTATGTGGCAAGTGGTCGAATATACAAAGCATCAGAACCGTCGAGTACGAGATACTCCAAGTGTTACTTTGTTGACACTAAACATTTCACTCATTCGCCATTGAGTATGAGATACCTGCGCTAATACTTATATGTGGCAAATGGCTTGAATGCTTCCATCAATGCTGCTAGCTATTGCACTAACAATACACAGTATAAAGCATGAATGATTTATAAGCACCAAGCTAGAGCTGCTACAACACAAGGTTATGCCAACCCTGTTATACCAACTCTGACAAAATAATTTTCAGAACCAGCTATAATTTCAGGAATCATTCATGGAGTTATTGCAAATAGCAAAACATATTTATAACTTTATGACAAAACAGTGTCCTAACAGAAATGGAAAATATTATGTCAACATACTGGGACAACGAGTGAATACAATAATATCATCAGAGTTCTCTAAAATTGGGAGGTATGTGTGAAGCAACTGGATGAATAACATATTCCAATGAGAACTGAGGAAATCAACCTGGTACATTTTGATGCTCTTCTCAGAATAACACTTTAACTAGTGCTACCTATAAAGGTCATAATAGGTAATTTATGCTCCACCACAATACACACGATAAAAATATGTGCAATACATGGTGGAGAACAGAAAATAGGAATCATCACATTGCTGGTGCGCTAACTCATAACAAATATAACCCCGTGCATTTAAGAATCTTATCAGGATTCACCGCACAGCATGATGCTCATGAGCTCATGTAACGGAATCATACTGAAGACATTGAAACTCACTTAGCTGCATTACAAATGATAGAAGACTAACTATCTTATCAGAAAACAATGTCTAAAATAGACATTTGTGACATAAATGTTTTATGCACCACCCCGTTGCCAATTTGAAATTGGTTGAGATTGGTCGTTCCACACAAATCAATTGTGTTATATGATATTAAAATTTAATATATGGCGTCAAGATAAAAATCTTACAACATTGATGACAAAATTATCTTTGTATACTAGTTAATCCAATGCTCGATCTCAAATGGTAATAGATGTGCTCCTCACATTATCACATACACACTGGTGTATATACATGACAACTGTTTCATGTTAACCTGAAATAGAACAGAAGGCATGCTCTCTCAAAAGAACCACCTCAGGAGGACAATGATTAAGCAAACAAGACTCCGGCTTATTGATACTGACACATATATGTCCAATATATTTTTAGTCACATGAAGAAAGAATACTATAAGTATCTCATATATTGGAACCAGCATCTGAAGTCCTAGCTTTGATAGTAGCATTCTGTGTTAATACCTCAACACAATTGAGCAGAGTTCATTGATTTGTTATGGATACTCTATAGTTCCTACTCAATTTCAGCTGTTTTATAAGCAAATAACAGGTACCTATACATGGCTCAAAGTAAACAATATTACATGGGTTATATTGTAGTACCTCTTACTCACATATATACAAATTATGTATAATAAAATTTAATCAGTTACCAGCTATATAAAGCTGTTTGATTTGATATCTTGTGGGCTAGGTATATGAATATCCTAACATCCAGATTAGGTGTATAACTCTAAGGAGATTTGTATCAAGGAGTACAATCAGAACTATAATGCACCACTTAACTACTGGTACAGAGTACCTACTTAAAGTCATTGAGCTTACATAACATATATAACTCTATTATATATAGATGTAACTTGAATTGAAGTTTTTAAATTATCTATTTAATACACTGGTTTACAGTGATAATCAATCCAGAAGTCTGGAGTTGTCTTTGGACACAAATACCTTTATGATTTATTCTAAGGCCAGGTACTATAACAATACCTGCAATACTATAACAATACAAATGTGCTAAATAATAAATGTCCATACTTGTAAATAATTCAAAAACCTTGTTTAGTATTACTTATTTATATGGCATATGTGACATAAATGCAAATATGTGAATGTCAAGAGTGAACTTTATGTACAAATGTGAGAATTTATACAAAATAACACTTTGGATTTCGTTACACTTATGTTTCAGTGACTCAATAGGAATAAATACAGTAATAATTAAAGGTTTGGAAGTTCAGTCCACAAACATATGGGTAATTATTAAATATCTGCACATATTTTTCACTTTTACATGTACAGTAAAACTGCTTAAAATATGAGGCTGATCATCATGAAAAAATTGACTAAAGATTATTGGTGCCTATGTAATGCTCTACAACAGAAGCCTGGTACTCCCAACATTACAAAAAGCAATCAAATATTAATATACTACTTATATTGTTGCTTAAACATTTCCTTTAGCAACACCAGGTTTATATAGAAACATGCATCATACATTTATACACCAGTCATCAGGTTAAAAAATAACACAGCAGTCCATTAATCCTGGAATAAAGACAAGCATAATATGAGAATTGTTATTGCACTTAAGTCTTCATAATGTCTATGTTAGTTACACTAAAACTGAAATTGTTCTCATTTCATAATGAAGCTTAGGCTAAGGGCAAATAATGTCCACCATGGTAATATGTGACACATTAATGATATAAAAGTAATAACAATATTATTATATCATGTGAATGGCCAGCCATTAATATGATATCTTCTTTGGGTCTTTTATGCCTAGTGTGTATACCTAGATGCTCTTATAAAACATAAAACAAAGAAAGTAAGCTGCATGTCCAATCAATTTTCAAATGTAAATCTAGCATCCCTAGAATTAAGAGGAATTCCTTAGGGGTATGTGTGATGAATGTTACTATATAGGACACACATGGCAGACATCTGGCCTGGAACAAAGAAAACTATATTATATAGACAAATTATTATTATAATTATTATATATAGAAGATTTATCTACTTTCCTTTTCTTAAAGAATTAAGATGGAGAAAAATGTGGGTAATAACTTTATAATTTATCACTGTCAGAGTTGTAACTAGAACCAGTTGTGTTAGTAATCATTACAGGCTAAGTAAGCCAGAACCCCATGGAAGTTATAAAATATTTGACTTATTAAAACTGAATTAATCCTGGGAATGCTCAGCATAAATACTTTTGAGTCAAGATAAGCTTTTCTGGTCTAGTCATGAATGGGGTTTGAAATAATCATATACATAAATACTGCTATGAAAACTGATATCAACTTTTACATACACATAACTGATAGTTACACACATTTTTAGGAAAAGATGTTAGATGGAAAGTCAGATTGGATTTCAAAAGGAAACATATCATAAGCTTTCCAACCAACCATATAGATATGTAACTTTATAGAGGGCATGCATAAGCATGGTACAGCAAAAAGTATAAGTAACTTTTGCAAATCTGATATATACCTACAAAAACAGGAAGTCATATAAAACTAAAATGTTTCATTGATCTAAGAATGATCATGTCCCTCCGGAACATGCACACTAATATAAAGAAACAAAGTAGGTATAACACCCAATATTATACCGGGTATACCTACAACATAAAATATAAATTTATCTCACATGGGGCATATATCATCCCAAGATCAAATCAAATACCCAATCATAATTTGTCAATAAATAATGGTATTAATTCCTTAATATTCAACATGGGATGGCTTCCTATTTTAATAATATTCAATATACGATTTCAGAAATATACGTCAATAATGCTTTCTATGTGACATAGAACTAATTAAAGTATATGACAAAAGCTTCAAATCCTCCAACATCCTTCAATTCTCATGTTTCTCTCATGAGAAAGCTTTCTTATATTTCTGAACTCATTTATGCAAAAGAAATTAATATTGTCGCACTTATTTATAAATGATAAAAACCGATAATTGTGAAACCTTTTATCTTAAAAGGTTTAAGAGTAAACTTGAAAGGCTTAAAAATTCATCAATTGGAACTTCCAATGAATCTTTTAAACGCCTTTACTGATTGATGTTTTAAATAAATAGCTAAAGGATTGACTTAAAATACATTTTCAAACTTTTATTTACACCATTAATACGATACGATGGATATAATCTTTTCTCGCACATGTTTTTTAATCTGAAAGCTGTAGTTCAAAACGCCATATAAAAGTATAATTGAACCATAGTCTTAAAATATACCTAAGCTTAGTTTAATTTTATTTATTACTTTAATAATGACGACCCACGTGGCGGTGCAGTCACCTTACCGGTCTGACGCGCAGAGGGTCCCGGGTTCAATCCCCGGCCAGACAGATTTCTAAATGATGAATTTAAGTTTCTGTTTCTGGGTCTGGGTGTTTATGTATTTATCTCTGTGTATGTCCATAACACCCACGATAAAGGGAATCGTAGTGTGGGACTGTGAGTGTAGAAAGCGTTCAAATAATAGTTTTAATAATAATGAATTTAAAATCGATACCTAGGACTGAAGGCCATTTTGAGACTACTGATCGTAATAACCTGGGTGCTTCGATAGGAATGTCAAAATCTTATTAGTTTCGCGACAAATTGAATAAACTGAAAAATGAACGCAAGTAAAATAAAGATGAATAATTTAGGAGATTTTTTCGACAATCAATCCAAGAAACGTCTAAGAAAATGTCTAAGGAGAATCGTCCATTTGTGCCTGAAGGTCTATTCTAAACGTATATTTGAAAGGTTCGAAAAACAAATATAAACCGATAAAAATTGGTAATGGAATAGTGTAAAATTTGGCCTTCCTAATGTAAGCTTTTTAAATTATGCGTATTAACGGTAGAGTCAAATATTGTGGGGAAATTAATTGGATGACAGTTTAAGCTCTCAAAAGTATGTGAAATCTACTAAACCACATTTCGCGAAATGATCAAAATGTTTCTTACTTCGAAGCAAAAAAATGTTTATCCGATGAAACTTACAAAAACTGCATAGTACATTTTAAGTGTCATCACTAATATTGTTTATCTTGTGTAGTTTATCTACTACATTCGCGAATGTTCGCACGAAATTGCGCAAGTGCGTACAGAATAGGCCCCTTGATTTCAACTACGGTCTTATATTTTTTGTCCGTCTACAAATGAGGCTTCGCTTCGGACGCCAATATTTGTTTAGGACTATTGTGTTCTCATTAATTCTCAGGCACAATAGTTTAGGATCCAAACAATATTAAATTTGAGCAAAATGTATACACTGTAATAGGATTTAGGATAACGTAGGCATTCGTAAATATAATACATACATGTAATGTAAAATGTTATATGTATTTACAACGTACATTACGGGAGCCCGTGCAAATCCGTGTTGGGATATCATTTAAGTAGAAAGTTTAGAAACCTAATTTTAAAATGATTAAAATTAGCCTTAGTAAACTTTGTAAAGTTATGTTTTTCTTATTTTGAGAATCTACTACTTTTTGTATTGCGCACATAACCATGAAAATAAATATGTTTGATTTAATCAGGGCCAAATTTAATTGAAAACAATGTAATGTATGTGTAAACAAACAAACAGTAATGTTTGATGTACATCAAACAACCTTTTAATTAATTAAATAAAATTCAAACGACACGTAATGTTTGTGCGGGAGATTAATCAATTCATTATTCAACGGTGTAAAACATTGTGGATTACTCGATCTAATGATACTCGTATTTGCAATCAGTTAACCTAATAAAAAGATGAAATGTGAACCAAAAGGGCGTATTTAATGTATATTTATTTTATGTAAGTGGCGACTGCCACATGTGAACATCTATAACCAATCCCAAATTAGATTACACTCCTATCCGAGGTTGACAACAGATCACCGCTACCCCTAAGGACTAAGCTGAAATGCCTTGAAAAAGTGTGTCTCCCCTTAAAACCCTTTAAACCACAATACAGCAGCGTCTAACTGCTGTTATTGGTTATATTGTGGCGGTGGTGCCGCGGGAGTCGAACCCCTGGGAATTCTATCACCTTTCATAGTAGACCTATTGGAATCAGTAATTACCTATTTCTGCCTATTAACAGTAGTGTTGAGCACTGCAAGGCGTGTAAGGGAGACATACTTTTCCGAGGCGTTTCAACGTAGGTTGCGGCGCATTTGTGACCGACCTATCTGGGATTGATTACAGATGTCCATGGGCGGCAGTAGCCACTTATTATCAGGCGGGTTGCACGCTGTCTGTTAAGTCTGTTAATTCTATATTATAGAGAAAGAAAAAAATCTGTTATTATTTTATATCAGATACCCAACAAAACTACATGAACATGGCGGTGTGTCGGACGGAGTCCCTGAGCATGCAGCTGGAGGTGCCTCCGGGGCAGAGCAGCGGGCTGGCTGTCCTCGAAGACAACGGGGCTCTGGTTATTTCGCACCTTGCGACACAATCACCAGCTTTTCGGTAAGTTTAAAAACTCTTTTTTATAAACTGTTAAAAATATACGGAGGAGTTTGAATCTACTTTACTAATGTCACGTTATTACTCGTAAGGTATTTCACACTACGAGTGCAGGTTTGGATTACGACAACCTTAAGTTTTTTGAAGTTATATGCACTAGGACATAATTACCATTTTGTTTAACGATCAAGAAAACGTCGTAGAGAATCTTACTTTCTTATGATGTTTGTGCAAAGAAAGCATTAAGATCCACCAAACTCCATTTTAATTTTAAGATTCGTTACCTGCCACAGTAATAATTTGATCATGATGATGTGAGGTAATTATTATCATTTTTAATTTGAATGTTGTAGTCACGTCCTCACAACGCAGATAATAGGAAATAGTCTACTTGGAATAGAGAAAATAATTAAACGAGTATATTTGTTTCCAGGTCTGGTTGCCTTCAAATAAGAGACCGGGTGATGTCTATCAATGGCCACGAGAATCTCACCATGGACGTAGCTAATGAAATACTGCAGAGAAGAAACGATTCTCATAATCCAAAGTACTTAACTCTGAATGTTGAATTCACTATGACTAATACCATAGAGGCATCGAGTGGAGTATTCAATGTCAAATTAGCTAAAACATCTGCTGGTCTTGGTGTTACAATAACAGGTAATTATTTTACTCCTTATAACTTTTGTATTGCATATCGTAAAATAATTGGTCATTGAACTATTGTATGTAGCTAAGTTGTGTATTTGTATTGAAATTACGTTGTTGTCCTTAAAAAATAATTGGAAAGCTTAGTTTTAGTGTCTCTCCTATAAAATATCCTACCAAAACCTAGTAACATGGAAAATGTTCCTTTAAGGCAGAAAAAGTCAGGACGGTAGCTATTGTCACCTAAATCAACTAATCAACAGCTTTCAACACATTATATAAAGTCCAAATTCTTAGTTTTCTAACAATAACGACAAATTCCGTTTAAAATCTTGAAACCAGTAATTCGTAGATTTTCATTACACTAATTACCTATTTCGAAACAAAGTACTTGACGATTGTTTCACCAAAATCCCGACTCCAAAAATACAAAAACTTTGGCAAAGAGACAAGACGAAATTGTAAACAAATTACGAACAATCGTAACACCAAATGACGTAGAAACGTGATACTAAATTCATTTCCCTAATTCAGGTTGTAAGCAAAAGCTCTTAAGCAACGAAGAACCGATGGTGATATCAGATATCAAGCCGGGGTCAGTTGCCCACCGCAGTGGCGCTCTCACGGCCGGTGATCAGCTACTTGCTATCAATGGGCAACCACTGCATAACTTGTCTTTGGTAAGTATAAATCAGTGGTAAGTAAATTTCATAAAAGTTACCGATAATGCCTGTATGAATTTTGGACCTTACGCACTCCGTATCCAAAACATAGGTCATACGCCTGATTTTTCTAGGACTTTGTAACTGAATTGAAAAATTTATGAAGATTTTTTAAATCGGCTTTTAGATAGTAAAGAAAAAATATATTTGTTACAAAAGTGTGCACTTTAAAATTTAAAATAGTTTAGTCTCTACAATAATATTTCTCATCATAAACTTCACTATTACCCATCACTTAAGAACAGAATACTTAGGCAAAGTATACACCGGCGTGCCACGCCAGTTAAGCTTCTTTGAGTTTTCTCTTGAGTGCTTTCGTGTTTCAGAGTAAATTCTTACCCTCGCGAACTCTTAGTAATTATTGGAAGGGTGAAAAACACAAGCTTGTCCTAATAAAAAAGTAATAGTTACAATCAGTTATACTTTAGTATTTTTTTGATGAAAATATAAAAAAAAACTTATTTTGTATAAATATCAGATAACTTAGTATACACATACGTATTACAGGATACTGCATTCAACATACTTCAAAACTCGCCAGATGACATCATAACTTTGAAAATCCGCAAACGAGACCTCACAGAAGATTGGTCGACTATCCACAAACATAATGCCAAATTAACTTTACAAAGCTTTAGCAATATAGAAACGAAGGCTCTTATCCATAGTGGAGAAGACTCTGGACATCACACGGATAGTCCAAACAATAGCGCTAAGGAGAGTGAGAGAAGTCACACCAGCAGTGATAGTGGAAATACAGCTGTTTTTATAGTAGAACTTATAAGAGCTGATAATGGTCCTTTAGGACTGACGATAGCTGGAAGTGAGGATGTGACGCAGCCAATACTTTTAAGTGGACTTGTTGAAGGTAAGGCATTAATGATAAGATACGTTATTTAATATGGACATGTGGTATTAAAATATAAAACAAAATTTGTAGTAGTAGTAACTAGCATTAAATAACATTAAAATGAAACAATTTATAACAACTGACTACAGCATGGACAGGAGTACAAAAGTTGTTTGGTAACCTAGTTATTTAATCTGCAAGAATTTAAAAAGTAAGCACTTGGCCAGCAAATTCACTTAAAACCGTCCTATTTTCTAGGTGGCCTAGCGGAGAAATGCGGAAAATTGGCGATAGGGGATGAGTTACTGAGCATAAATGGTGAAAGTGTCCTAAATAAGCCTTTGTCGGAAGCAATAAAACTGTTGCAGCAAAGCGGACAAAGAGTTCAGTTGCAACTCTGCAGAAAAGTCACCGGTAAGTTACCGATGCTTGTTATTTTTGGAGTTCGTTCAAACCATTGGGCTCATTTCCAAAGCAGTCTGAATTAATAAGGAACGACATGGCAAGATAAACGTCCAGTTTTATGACCATTGCAGCACATCTTTTGGCTTTATCACTACAGTTAATGTTATTGACATTGAGTTTTGAACCAATTGTGTCTCACTACAAATTGTTTTTATTTTCTCAGATATCACTACCTTTATATAATCAGTTGTGATATAATGTACTTCTTTAACAGAAGTGTATTTTGAATCTTTAATATTTTACCGTCAAGCACGTACGTAAATAATTTCGTTTGAATACAAAGGGTTTTATCACAGCTTTTGGTACTCGTTGGGGCTAGTTGGTCGCTGTCAAACCCACGCTGGCGCAGGGCCAAATGATACTTAACGCTCTTATCCGACACTTTTCGCTTTTCCGTGACAAGCTTTTCAAACTCAGCCAAATCAATTGGCTTAAAAGTTTTGGTGATATTAATGGCGCCGTGCCATAGAGGTGGTTTAATTTGTTCTATTGAAAAATTGGGCTTTTAATGTCATGGAAGTATCAAAGAATGTATAACGTCAAGTGTGTCAGTTTTAACTTTGTGTAATATAACCACATAAGAAAGAGCTTGCATGTTACTTATGTTTCTCTACTTACTCTACTTACTATGTTGCTTATGTTTCTCTGATCACTGCTGCCCCTGAACCCTTAATTGTAAGAGAGTCCTATCTGAGTTTAATCACATTCTTTGCACTGTTCTCTTTTTAGTCTAAGTTGTAATTTTACCTTAAAAGTAAGACAACTTCAATAGGGACATGTAAAACTTCGGAATACTGCGCAATGATGTATTTTTGTCAGAAAATATAATGATATTTATCCGTAGCTGTATTATTTTGATACAAGGATGTCGATGTAAATAATAAAATGAAATTATTAAATTAGTTAACTGTAATTTTCTTTAACAGGATCAATAGATTGTGCAGAATCAAGCGCAAGAGACTCGAGTCATTCCACGTCAAGTCCTGGACTATCAAATGATAGTGCCGTGGAGTCATGGGATCAGAATACACCTATACGTACTAGTGCTAACTGTGGTAAGTCATACGACTGTAAATAGTTAAGAACAATAATCATATAAGAAAATAAGATATGCAAGCATAACACAAGAATTACTGACTTTGTGACAGCACTTAATATTTTTAATAATCAGTTGATAAATTACCAATTATTTAGCGAGATATCAAAGTCGCTTCGTATGAAAGGATCAAAGCACACTAATGGTCATTTACGAGGCGGACAAATAAAAGAAAAAAACTCATATAAGTGACCTTATTTATCCAGAACCTTTTTGTAAATCTTTCTAAATCACGCATCCACTGAAGTATCCAACCCTATGAATATGTTATTTCCAAGCCTACCTTTATTTTTACTCTGACAAATCTATTATTTAGTTTAGTACTAGACCTCAAATAAATAGAAACCTATGTAAATTGAGCGGGGAATCAATTTCAAAAGAGACCATTTATTACTGTGAGGGTATTTTATTACCGCACTTTGTTTAGACTACATTTATTCATACGGTTTCAGGTAATTCCGAGGTAATAGAGTATGCCGTTCCCGACAAGAGTCGAATAGATAAGCAACCCTATTCTCCAACGGACGAAGACAAACTTATGGCGTCCAATTTTAGTACGGCGGCCCCTTACAGTATAAACGACTTACCACTGCCAAATTATTCTCTTAACAATTCGTTGAAGACGTTCCATTACGAGAATACTTGTATAATACCAGAGAACACATTAAAAAATAAACAGAATATAACGAGAGAAGACGATGTCCAACAGATTGAAATTTTGACCAACACCATGAAGGATTGCCAGTTACATAACATGGAGAAGTCATCATGTAAATGTGATTACGTTCAAATGGGCCCATATGGAATAGTTTCGCCAAAAAGCAGAAGGCCGAATTGGGATAACGACTATTTGAATAACGGAATCTACACCGTGACAACACCGCAGAAATCTCCGCATAAACCCGGAATCCCTGGAACGAGCTTTCAATTCACCACAAGTCCGATTTATGAAAATGATGTCCCAAGTATGTAACATGAATAAAGTACATTAAACACAAAAAATGTGTAAAGAATATTTTTGGCAAAAATAATCAGAATAATTATTGCGATAATTTTACAATAAATTTGCATTCATTATATAAGTATTTATTAACCTTAATATTATAATTTCTTTATTGTTATAACCGTTTTATATCTTTATCTTAACTACTCGAATTATAAATAAGATTTTCAGTAATCAAGTTTATATCTCCGAATAAACGTGTTAAAAGTACGTAAATACCCCAACCTTTTTACGCAGCAACAAAACTTTGGCGCCACTTCTAACAAAGACTAGCCCCTATTTCTTACTCAGTTACAGCCTCAAGCCTAACAATTTCCAAATCCTCTTTGTTTCAGGCTTGTACGGCAGCGAGACGCTCTCCCCCGCTAGAGGGTCGGTCCACCACGTCATTCTATACAAAGACGCTATTTACGATGACTACGGGTTCTCAGTGTCCGACGGATTATATGAAAGAGGCGTATACATCAACCGGATTAGAAAGGGCGGCCCGGCCGATATAGTCGGCCTGCTACGGCCGTACGACAGGATTTTGCAGGTTAGTCTGATATCCGATTATGGATATCGTGATCGGATTATCGTCGTATAATGACGGTCCGAATCGAACTACGGGGAATTGTTTCTGCAGTTTCTGTAGGTTACACAAGAGATATGGTTATTGTATTTAAAATATTCGATTCGACCTGAGTGTAAAATTTGATAGCATTATTTAGCTTTTAGTAACTTTTATTACTGATGCCTTCAGCATTTGTAACAAATACAATAACAATAGTAATGGTAATTATAAATTATTGTAACGACGTGACTAAGTTATTACCATCTCAAATTTTAAGATGATTTTTCATTAGGGGGAGACCTATGTCTGGCAGTAGAAAAAGAGCCTGAAAGACGTCTTAAACGTAATGTTATTAATCATCAAAAAGAGCAAAATAGCGCGATTTTGTAATTAATTTGCTGAATATAATCAGTTTCTTTAATATTCCAATAGGTGAACGGAACCAGAACAGTGGACTACGATTGCTGCTTAACTGTGCCGCTGATAGCATCAGCAGGGGACAGGCTGGAGATTGTAGTGCAGAGGAATGCTACATCCCGGGTGAGTGTGACATTTGGCAATTTCATACATGGCGTTTTCATACAAGAGTACTTTGAAATTATATTATAGCTTTTCGAAGTCACAACAGAACAGAAATATGAACTGATAATAATGATTTACGCTGTATTTTTAAATTCATAATGAATATAGTGTATTAATAATTGGCTCTACGAAATACCGTCATTTCGTAAGCATGATTGCGTTTATAATATTACTCAGAGCCGATACTTATATTTTGTTTAATATATATTAAGTAAACAACTTTCCTTTTTTGTAATAACATACTAACTACAATGTTCGTATTAAAACGGTTAAGTATAAATCTAACACCCTCTACAATGGTGCAAATTCCACCATCTTTCGCATGAGCAACAAAATCTTATTATGTTCTGTTACTGTACGTTGCGGTGTGGGGAGGCGAAACCTTTTCACGTGCGACCGATTTTAACGAATCCTCCCCCGCGTCCTCATTGTCGACCGATTCCCCACTCGATAGAGGGCGCTGTTAGACGACATTATCGTTTCTTTTGATATGTTGAGCGCACCTGAATAATGTATTTATAAGACACATGTCGGAGAAAATTGGAATTCTATAAGCAATTTCGTGGGGGAATCCCACGGCGCTCTGAGATTTATTTTTGGGAGTGTAAAGCGAAAGTGGGAGTGTAAAGCGAAATCGCTTGAATTGTGGCATTCAAATGCAGCCAAGATATACTTATCAAATGTTGACATACTTATCGTAATTAAGATCTCTTAATTAGAAGTTTGAGCTATATTTCAATTTTTTAACATTTTTTAACACGGAGCTAATGTTTACTGTGGCTTAGCGCCATCTGGAAGCTAATCTTACGTAATAATCATATTTTTAACCACATTAATAATGTGTTCTTTTTTCAGGATCTCAAGAACATGAGACATGAAGATAGTTCTAGCCCGAGTGACAGTAGTATTGTGACAAAGACCATATAGTGCATAACCCGACTATAGTGCAGTTTCCAAAGACACTAAACAGTTTTACATAAAGATAATTCATAACTTATAATAAGTTTAGTTCTATGAAGATATTGTATAGTTAGAAAATGCTATAATTATGTTAATGTTAAGAATAGTAACTTAATAAAAAGTATAACTTAAAGATATTGAAATATGACAGTTATGATTTTTTGGTTATACATTCATTATATTTGAATTTTAAGATACATGAATTATTGGCATAACAGTTAACGAATAACTTTTAAATTTTCACGCTTTCTATCAAGATGATAAAATTAGTCTTGCAAGCACAAACTGATGATGATACATAATCGAACAGTCGATTCGTTAAATTAAGTTAATGAATAGCATCGAATGCTATTTCATTTTTTATATTTTATTATATTTAAATTATAAATAAAGAAAGGTGATGCTATTGTGTGTTTGCTATTGATATAAAATTATTTGGTAGATTAGCGTATGCGCGTTAAAATTATATAAGAAATGGCTTATTAAATGTAATTAATATTATCATAAAGTACTTATATTACTTAAAATAGATGGCAAAGTGAGCCATACATTAATTAAAATAAATATTAAAACTTAAATAATACATATAGAACTTAAAAATCATAATAAAATAATCACCAAAGATAATATTGAAGGAGTAATAAATGTTATCGATTTAAAACAAATGTTTTAAATTTTAATAAAACATTAGTTTTTGACGAGTAAGAGATTGATTTCCGGAATGTGCCTACATTTTCTGTATTATACTCATTTAGCCAACAAACATTTATTCATCTGTTGATATATCATAAAGAAATATTTGCAAAACAGTTAACATTAAAAATGTGTTGCCAATGTATATTTATTTTATAAAGTACTTGTAGAATTTTGTTTCTCACAACATAAATATTAATGTTTACTTAATATTTCAGTCCGCTTTTAACTTTATCTCTTTATTTCATCTTAAATTTCTTTCCAGCAATGTTATTTTTATAAAATATATTGCGAGTAATTTTAACAAGGTCTTTAACATTATCAAGTGTATTTTAGCTGACTTTAACGTTCAGCTTGTTTTAATTCAAAATAAATTTTAAAATGTTTATTACAAAAATGTATTACTCTAATATTATCCTGATTAAATTACCTCCCCTTCTCGCATTCAATTATTCTTTGTTTATAACATTTAACGTATTTTTCTCAAGTAAGTATAAAGTTGCATTGTTATTTTGTAAATTAGGATCAGCAGATAGCGTCGACTCCATTTTGGTTTGGATTACTGCCAAGCGGTATCTTTCGTTCGAAAATCCGCCAAAAATATGATATTACAAAACTTGTCATCGATATTTTAAAGACTTTTTAAGAACTTTCTAGTTCATTTTCTTTTGAAATACTTTCACGACAACAATTTTCTTTGATATCACTATTATGAACGTTGATGGTCAAACAATGGCTTTCTTTGAAGTCCTGATCTTGAAATCTTGAAATAAATTGCTTGTTCATTTTCCTCGGTCATTAAGGGCCTTCTATCATGTTTTCCAATAGTGATCTATGATGTACAATTAGTGCCATTTTTTCCTTGTTCTTTTTCTTCATTCTTTTATTTCTTTCAAATAATGCCCACTTAATAAGGCTTCTAACGTCCTTTTAATATTATCCATTTTAATAATTTTCAATGTACATTCAGAGACATATATTACTATATTTATTATTTTATTTAAGATCTGCGAACTTAATATCTAGAAACAGATTTAAAATATTTTTATGGCTTTATTTTGAGTTACATAACAGTTTTGCAAATTGATGCTACGAAATGGTATTTAAATAATTTACATATTATTAATATAACTATTCGTAAAATAGACCGGGCCGCAATCCGTATATCCTTAAAAAGAAGCAACTCAAGGTACTTTTGAGTTTCCTATATCTCCGTTCATAATGGAAATAAATATCTAGAAATTTAATTATTTTATGAAATAATTTAAGAAGTATACAATCGTATAACTATTGTCAAATAGCTACTTCATGACACTTCGAGAAAAGCAAATGAATGTATATAAGTAAAATAGACATAAATGTAGTTATTGTTGTTGACATCAGACTGATAGCGAATGTAATAGTTTATTAGTTATGTATTAGAATAAATATATAGATTAAAATGTATTAATATACCTAATATTGACATGAACCTAACATAAACTATATTAGTCTTCTAAAGGTGTCACTTACTGTAATGCTTTCAATCTATAGTATAAAGATTTTTCAATAGTGTGAAAGAAAATTCCTTGTAGAATTTTTAATGGCGTAAGTTTAGGGGAAAGCGTTTTTTACTTATCATAAATCATTGATAAGGAGTTGTTGTAGCTAGACGAAATAGATCACAATCTAACTTCTTGTCGTTATATTGAATGAAAAATAAAAAAATGAATGTAAAGTCGACATTTCAATGATTTGTGTCTTATTTATTTGTACGTTTTTAAAATTAATGATAATTATGTAATTGTTATTAAAATATCAAATATATATGGAAAACTGGTAATGATTTGAACTGGAAGAATTGGGAAATAATTAACATGAATTTTAATTGTTATATCATATCACTTGTTTGTGAAATCCTTTAGTAAGGCAAATGATTGTTTCATTTCAGTTATGTACTGCATTGTGAAATTAAACAACAATCATCACTATCAAGTAAAAAATATTATTGTATACAATACATTATTAATTTGATATTATGTTATATTGAAATTTGTATCCAATTTGAATAATTCATTTTCATTATACCCTGCAACTTGTAAGCTTCCTATAAAGATATGATTTGCCTCGATATGTCATCTCATTTGTTAATCTACTTTATTAGTTGGCGCAATTGTTTAAGTACTATCGCAGTATATAAAATACAATTTTATGATTTATGTATCTAGCATTGTTCTTAATGAGGCAAACATTTAATTGGATGGAAGTAAAGGAGCATGTGAACTACGTATTTCTACCGGTCATGTATAACAGTCATCAACTCCATATAAAGGGAGGCAAGATTTAGTATGATTCCACCACGGTGGCATCAGCGCCACACATATTTTGCCATATAAAACTAAATAAAGTGTAAAATTTAATTACACGTGGCGTTCAACCAAAAAGTCCTAGTAGAAATACGTGTGACAGTGTTGCCGCCCCAAGCGCACCAAATTGCAGTAAACAACGCCTACTATACAGACATACAGAACCTAATGCGTATATATCTATATACTCGTATTTCCTAAGGCGTACATAGAGAAGGAGATCTATGTTCATAATCAATTTTAATTGTATTACAAGTAATTATGTACTTGGCTTATAAGATCAGAACGAATAAATACTTTTGTTTGTAATTGAGTTTTAAAAATAGATTTTTTATTAAATTTAACCAAAGATGCGTCCATGAGAACGTAACCAAAGCTTATTCAAAGAAACGAAATAATTTTTAATTTACGTTTATTTAATAGGTATTTTTTATGTTTAATGAACAAATAATGAATTAAAAAATCTTAATTATCATTATTTAATTATTTTACAATCACAATTATCTACGTAAGCACATAATATAATGTCACTCAAAATTAACTTTTAATTGAATAATGTGATTTTACTGTCTTTTTTTTTAAACTGCATTTTCTTTAATGTTACATCATTGTTTCATTTTTTAAATCTTTCAAAATAAGTTTCTTAAAAACGCCATTTTCTCAAATCCAATATCTCGTAGATAGGAATTGTTTTACAATTTTATTTTTATACCCTTAAAGTTAAGAATATTTTTTATTAATTGTCAATTAATTGTAACTAAATGAATAGAAGAGAGCATAGCTACAGTCGACATAATAAAATGATATGCGTGATTGAGATTTTATGGTTTTATTTAAAATGCCTATACCAAAATGCCAAAATTTGTAATTGTAATCCACCGGTGCAGACTGAATAATTATCATGCATTTGCATCATTAAAATACGGTTTTATTTATATTGCCTATATCAAAGCCTATTATTGCAAAATGAAAAGAGTACCTAAATACGTAATGCAAAATGAAAAGATTATTAATCACGGTCAATCCATCAGATGTTTTCCCTATCAAAGATTGCAAGGCAATGTCTAGTATTAAGGAATTGGACAATTTCTTCATATGGCAATGGCTTCAAATTCGGCAAAGGATATAGCCGATTTTAAGTGCGCAAAACAATAATTAGATTTAATATTTATAACAGGCGTAAGCGATGTTCTACAAATGGGTTGAAAAAACGTGCAACAACAAGTAATTTTCTCTGTAATCGCTGACGAAGTGAGCAGGAAGCAACCGATAAATAACGCAACTTGGCTCCGTCACTTCTTATTTGTGTACAGAACGCGTGACGCGAATGTACAAGCGCAAGATTTATTCACTATAGTCGTACTACGTGACAATATTTCAATGAACTTTGTTTACTCTCATTATTCAGATTTGTTCAGACTATCCTGGAAGGATTAGCTTTTCGTATGCTAACGGTGATGAAAATTTCAACCTACCCGATGAATGTAAGTTTGAATAAGGATTTCTAGACTCATCGCCCCACACTGTAATTTCCTGTGTCAAAAATCAAACCGCATTACCTTAACTAAATGAAAAGAATGTATAAAAGTACAATGTACATAGCTCATAAGATAGTGTAATTTAATGGAAGCATTTTATTTACACTATCAATATAGATTCAATCACCTAAAGTCGAATTTGACCGATTTGATGTTTTACTTACGGTGGCGATATTCATAACAATCCAATAAATAGTAATTTTCTCTATAATCGTTAACAAACGCGCGGAAATCAACCGATACGTAACGCAACTTGGCTACGACACTTCTTATTTGTGTACAGGACACGTAACGTTAATGAACATGTGCGAGATTAATTCACTGTAGTCGCACTACGTGACAATATTTCAATGAACTTTGTTTACTTTCATGATTCAATGGGATTAGCTTTTCTTATGCTAACGAAAATCTGAAGTATCTGAACCTACCCGATAAATGTAAGCTTGAATAAGGATTTCTTCACTCATCGCCCCACACTAAGATTTCCTTTCATATTTCATTTTAAACAAATGGTACCGCAGAACTGATGTATTTTATTACGTAACGGGTTTTTCTTATAATATAGGAGTAGCACACGAGCATGCAGTCCACCTTATGGTAAGTGGCTACTGGCGCCCATGGACATCTATAATCAACCACAGATAGGATTAGATATTCCTACCTGAGGTCGGACACAGATGCGCTGCTACCCCTGAGGACTAAGTTGGAACGCCTCGGAAAAAGTCTGTCTCCTTTACCACACCCTTCAAACCGGAACACCGCCTTACACACTGTTATAAGTTAGAAATAGGTGTGGCGGTGGTGCCGCCGGAGTCGAACCACAAAGGGTTCTACCACCTTCAAACCCGCGATACGCGGTTTTTCTTTACTACCGATATTTTGCGCCAGACGACGTGAATACAAAACAACCGCTGTGGGAGAGAAACGTTGACAAGCACTAGTGGTAAATTAATCTATTTACCCTGGTTCGTTTTTTTTTGTTAGGTTCTACGACGTGGCTTTACGCCCCCTTGTTTAAGAATGTAAGTACTTTCTCAATTATTGTAATCCACTATTTGGTCATGTACTCGTAACACGAATGATAAACGGGTATTTTTCAGTTATCACCATTAACCATACTTGCTGTTGACAGCAGTAGATTAGGTATTATATTTCTGCCTAATAACAGTAGTGATTAATAACAACAGCTGCCTTATAACTAAATAATAAGCAGGCTGCTGTGTTCAGTTTTGAAGGGTGTGGTAAGGGAGACATACTTTTCCAAGGCGTTCCAGCTTAGTCCTAAGGGGTAGCGGCGCATCTGTGGCCGACCTCAGGTAGGAATGTCTAATCCCATCTGGGGCTGATTACAGATGTCCATGGGCGGCTATAGCCACTTACCATCAGGTGGACTGCATGCTCGTCTGCTACTCCTATATTATAAAAAAAGGTAAGTTGTAGGACCTGCTGAGAAAAACAGTACATCCTGGATTTAGTTCCTTATTCGCCATTTATGGCGTCCATAAGAAAACGATACTATTCTAGACCTCATATAAAAATATCACTGATTTAAATAAACATTCCAACCTTAGTAAATTTATTTCAACAATATTCTAATAATGAACTTTTGAAGTATAAATTAATTATTTAGGTAAACAAAAGCATGAAATCCTATTCAACATATAAACGTACCTATTTCTTAATCTTAAACAACAATGCCCCTTTTTATATGAAATATACGATAAGCTAAATGAGACTTATTAAGTCGGGCGGGGCGTGTGTAGAATGCTACTGAGCTTTGTGATTCCTTCTTTCATAAGTCAGATGTATTCAACGAACTTCATCGTATCTCGCATGCACCCTTAAGTGCGATTTTCCGATCTTTATGAGTAGACCCTTTTAGAGTAGAAAATGGTATATTGTCCCGCATTTTACCATAGTATTTTTTTATAATATATTTAAAAAAAAAATGCAATCCACCTAATGTTAAGCTGTCCTTGTAAATTAGTAAACTATTCCATACAATAAAATTTTGGAAAATCCAAAAGTGCACGACTCATAATGCTCATTTAATTATGAAATATAAAAAAGAAACTTAAGTCGTTCAAAATTAATTGCCGAAAAAACAGCTGTAGTAGGAAGAAGGTACTGCACAAGCGCCCCTGGTGGAATAAATGTACATAAATATCTATAGATATACAGTCTTGTAGTTTTCGTTTTTTATTAATTGCAATTAA
Organism: Epargyreus clarus clarus; assembly: GCA_014595695.2. Lineage (NCBI taxonomy): Eukaryota > Metazoa > Arthropoda > Insecta > Lepidoptera > Hesperiidae > Epargyreus > Epargyreus clarus. Next base: position 3,605,857 of record JACTTY020000033.1, read on the forward strand.
ACGACACTGAATTAATTAATCATTCGCATTCAGTGACCTACAATCGTCGATTAGAATTTTTAAAAAAAAATTAACTCAAATGATGGATTTTTTTACATGTTACAGTGTTTTCAGGTTTCACGCATGACGGACAGGAAAATTTTTTGACCTATTTTGGTGTTTTTTTCCAATTCTATTGCAGTAAATCAATTTTTAAAAAGTATGGAATTAAACTCCATTAAATTATCTCGACAATAGTATGCAAAATATCTTGATTCCGTGAACTATCAAGGCTATAATAATAAAAATAGCCGCCAAAATGAAGCGAAAAAAATTTTTCGATCGTAAAGCACTCTCTGATGCTTCGCATCATGAGTCGTGCAAAAGATGTCTAAAGGTGATGATGACTCCATATAACACAAGGAATTTGAAGTTAATCTTGACTTCATATAGTACAAGTAATCTGACTTATTATAATACAAAAAATCTGAAGCTTACCACGAATACGTTATTAATCCAGAAGCCTGAGATGATTGCCAGACTTATTTGCTTTTACCAATACAATATTATCATTCAAGATAATGTCAAGACATTGTTTATATGCGTAGATATGAGTACAATTTGAACCATAAGTATATTTTGTTACTCGTTTTTAGAAAACAATATATCGTCAACCTGAATCGGCCAAGTCGTGCAGAAGTTACACAAACTCCGACAGACCCACCGGCAATCACCTACGTACACATTATTATTATATGTATTTCTTTCTACTACTCATAATTGACTATCGAAGATTGAACCTTTGTAGTTTGACTGTGAAAGAAACTCCACCAGTGTTGTAGTGTTAAGCACCATACTTATCGTCGTATCGCAATTCCGACCTAGTAGTAATTCCAAGAACTTTAAAGCAGTAGTTTTAACCATCTGGACTACATACCCGTTCGCTATTTCCATATTAAAATACATAGTATAAAAGATATAACATATGACACAATGATGGTTTATGAGTTATGATTACAGTATTAGACTCAATAACCTCATGTAGGTCTTTTGTAGTACCTATACAGTAACTCAGATAAGCTCGAAAACCAGTCTTATTTAATCGGGCAGATACGTGCGTTGAATATCATTGAGTTGAACAATATTTATGCAAATTGAGATATAGGATCAAAATATGTTTTAAATAAAATATAAGTAGGTACGTAGCATAAATAACAAAGAAATAAAATTATAAAGATAAGATAACGATGGAATCACAGATATCTGAATAGCCTAAATATTTTTCAACATTAGGCTGAGAACCTACGAAATATTTATTGTTTTTTACTTAATCGCAAGCTTTACATCGGTTAAAGTTTGCGTTAAAGTTAACTGTAACAACAACTTTGACGATAACAATGGAATATTACAATTCTGTGTTGCACCAAGTTATTTGTCATTATAGTCATTTGCCTCGCTGTCACCACATTTTAGTAGACGTTGATAGATACGAAAGTTGACAAAAACAATAACTTTAACCGATATGGTGCAACCGATAAATTACTTAACTTAAATTTTACGGTTGCTTATGTTTTTGCTAACGCTAAATTTATATGGTGTAACCCACCCTAAATATGTTGATGTATTCACCAAAAATAAAAAGTAGCCACTTAGGTAATTGCCCTTTGTGGGTAGCAACTGAAGGATAAGCCGAATGTCTATTAAGGCTGGCGGTGCGTGCACAGACTCCCAACGTGATCTTATGTCAGCCCTTTGAGAGTTATTATTAGGAATACTTTCTCGAGATTTATTGCTCGAAGAGCGTGAATTGAGCTGTCTGGTACAATAATAAATCTTGTACGCTATATGACGCTGTGAGGTACGTTAGCTCGCTGTCATCTTGGATCGTATTTATTTGGTTTCGTAAATATGTAGGCTATTTATGTGAGTATACTATTTCGTTCGGTAAAAGATACAACTTTCTTCCCTTATGCTAATTAGCATTGAGAAGAGAAGCCTGTATCTGGATCCCTCTAATGTTAGGTCCTTCCCCACTACTGTACGCTTAGTATTAGTTTTTTAAGTTTTGACAAAAATGACTGTTTTGGTATTTGTTTACCCATACATTTGCCCATACATTTCCAATCAGCGCCCCTAGCGGATTATATCAGAACTGTTTGGAAATACGTATACAAAAACAAAAACAGTATTTATTGTCAAAACGTAAAAACTCATACTACCGGTACTGGTTACGGAATATACTCTTACTTTACTTTAACTAAGACTAATTAACCAACGCGATTTTTTTTTAACTCTGCATAAAATTTAACGGCAGCTATTCCATGATAACAACCGGGAGCAACAGTATAGCCGCTAGTGGTCACCCATCTACCAGCCGACCGCGCCTAACGTTGCTTAACGGTTAAGAGCGCCGATCGGCTTGGATTGAATCGCCTTCTCATTACGGTAAATTATGTATGTGGAACTAAGGTCGAATCCCAGGGTGCATTACTTAGATTATGATTTACCTACGTAAATTAATGGATTTAGGTAGGTAAATTCTTGCAATGGCAAGGTGTAAGTATCTACTTAAAATCTTAATCTGAGTTATGTAATAATAGTGTGAGATCCTATTTCTACCTAATAATAGCAGTGTTAGGCGCTGCTGTGTTCCGGTTTGAAGGGTGTGGTAAGGGAGACAAACTTTTCCGAGGCGTTCCAGCTTAGTCCTCAGGGGTAGCGGCGCATCTGTGGCCGACCTCAGGTAGGAATATATAATCCTATCTGGGGTTGATTACAGATGAGCGGCAGTAGCCACTAACCATCTGGTAGACTGTATGCTCGTCTTCTACTCTTCTATACTAATGTTATAAAGAGGAAAACTTTGTTTGTTTGATTGTAATGAATAGGCTCAAAAACTACTGGACCGATTTTAAAATTTCTTTCACCATTCGAAAGCTACATTATCCACGAGTAATATAGGCTATATTTTATATGAAATATATTTCATAAATAGATTTTGAAGCGGTACAAAGTTTGCTGGGTCAGCTAGTATATTAAAAAAAAAGTGTGAGAACAAACTTTCATCTTAATTATCTTCAACCCGGCAATGTTGCTGAGTACGGATTGTCCTCTAGGAATGAAAAGGGCCACTTTGCGGGCACAGTGCGGTTTCCAAGAATTCTTGTATATTTCTAAAACCAATTAGGTATTAATTGAAAAAGATTAAATTGTTTATCGTCAGATTTCATCGACATAATAGGTATGTATTATCACGGAACTTAGGTATATGATACCAACTCTATATAAAAATGGGAATAATGATATTTATTAATTAAATAATTTGGTAAACATAGGTAGGATATTACAAAAAAAATAGAGGCATTCTACAATGGAAGAAAAATACAAAAGGGAGGAAAACAATGCTATACATTTTGTTCGGAAAATACTTTTATTTAATTGGTAAATCATTTTCATAGAAAATCGTGTATTGTGTGTATATTTACTTTTTTATCTCACCGAAAATTGCTATAATTATATTGTAAATTGGGGTACACCGTTATTACGTAACTGTCTGCATCATATAATATTCAATTCTCTGTGATAAATTCTAATACAAATATTTGTTTTGTGTGTGCTATGTATTGATAGTAAGCGATTACTGCCATCCATGAACATCTGTACCTAGGTTCATAAAAATACTGAAGCCGATCATATAATATGTTCCCTTAATATAAGTCAACCAGAATCTACATCTCTTCGCTCTTAACACAAGAACTGCCTCACTATAGAAGTAGATAGACATTCTGCGTCGAATACATTGATTCTAGCGGTTCCGTTATACAAATTCTACCAGCTACACATAGATTAGTAAAGATACTTCGCCGCCTTGAAATTTAATGAAACCACAAACAGCTAATTAGTAAGTTCTTTTTTTGAATTCTTGACAAATAAAAACATATTTAGAGAAAAAATACGAATAAATAACTAATACTGCGTAATTTACATAATAAATAAATAATTATTTTAAATATTTTAGGGACATGGCAAAACTTTTTTACGCAACTATTTCAATTCTCAAAACTGGGTACATTTTCTTGTTAGGAGTGAGTAATCTTTATTAATCTATGCAGCTACATTTCAAATTACATTTTTTTTTTATAACAGTCCACCTGATGGTAAGTGGCTACTGCTACCCATGGACATCTGTAATCAACCCCAGATAGGATTACATATTCCTACCTGAGGTCGGCCACAGATGCGCCGCTACCCCTGAGGACTAAGCTGGAATGCCTCGGAAAAGTCTTTCTCCCTTACCACACCCTTCAAACCGGAACACAGCAGTACCTAACACTGCAGTTATTAGGTAGAAATAGGTGTGGTGGTGGTGCCGCTGGAGTCGAACCACAAAGGGTTCTACCACCTTCAAACATTATAGAACTAAATAAAAATACCATCTTTACGGATATTTGTTCAAACAATTTACACTCGAACATCTCAGTAACTTAAGCGCAAAAAGAACCATTCCAAATATTGACCTCGAAACTAAAACTCGATTTGTGCTCCTGATCAAACAGACGGATTCTTTACCCTTCAATCCACGAACTTGACCTTTGACCCTATTAACTGACCCTGGAATTGATCAGATGAAGCTTAGTGATAGTAAATAGACAGAGGACGCTGAATTAATTTATCGCTTTTTCACGTAAGATCTATCTTATGCTTTAAATGTACGAGTCCAAAGGTTTTTAGCGCTTTTCTGAATTTATTTTTATTTTTTTTTTATAATATAAGAGTAACAGACGAGCATGCAGTCCACCTGATGGTAAGTGGCTACTGCCGCCCATGGACATCTGTAATAAACCCCAGATAGGATTAGATATTCCTACCTGAGGTCGGCCACAGATGCGCCGCTACCCCTGAGGACTAAGCTGGAATGCCTCGGAAAAGTCTTTCTCCCTTACCACACCCTTCAAACCGGAACACAGCAGCACCTAACACTGCAGTTATTAGGTAGAAATAGGTGTGGCGGTGGTGCCGCCGGAGTCGAACCACAAAGGGTTCTACCACCTTCAGATTTATTACATTAATGAAGACAAATTAAGCGGTAACATTTTAAAGGAGAGATCTTTTGCCAGAAGAGGTACCTATTTAAGCAGCGGTATATTTGTAGGAGTATGGTGCTGCGCTCGAAGTATATGGTAAGGGGGAGAAACCCGAAAGAGACCCGGTACCTTTGTTTGGAGAATAGGAACACATCTATACTTACACTCGTAGGAGGGACTCCCTCCTTTACTTGGTGTTAATTACAGATGGCATCAACTAAGTACTTAATATTAGGTGAAAATCGGGTAAGTTTACACTTGTCAAATAACCAAACAACAATCATAACAGTTAAAACAATAGGAAACTACAACTAACGAAGGAAGTTTTGGACACGTTCAAAATTCTACTAATTTTGAGACAAACTTCCTCTTTAATACCCCTGCGGTTCAACATGAGTTGCAACTGAGTGCGGTGTCGTTTGCAAATGTGCAAATTACACCTAATTATCGTTTTGCTGTTAGAACTACTAATTAGTAGTTTGCTAGGGTTGTGACTGTCAAACTATCGATAGTTATAAATACGGTTGGTCAGTTGACGTTGTATGTGATAATATTATTGACATCTAATTTCTGCGTAAGACCCATAATTATTGTGACTTTAAAGAATTGACAATTTTGACTCAAAATAAAGACTTTTTTTCGTTCCTTTACCTGTCACGAGTCTCATCCGCAATTCTCGGAAGCTTAGAGTATACGACACGTTACTTCAATGTGGATTGGCGATGAGGATGATTTTTGAAGGTGGTAGAACCGTTTGTGGTTCGACTCCGGCGGCACCACCGCCACACCTATTTCTACCTAATAACAGCAGTGATAGGCGCTGCTGTGTTCCGTTTTGAAGGGTGTGGTAAGGGAGACAGACTTTTCCGAGGCGTTCCAGCTTAGTCCGCAGGGGTAGCGGCGCATCTGTGGCCGACCTCAGGTAGGAACATCTAATCCTATCTGGGGTTGATTACAGATGTCCATGGGCGGCAGTAACCACTTACCATCAGGTGGACTGCATGCTCGTCTGCTACTCCTATATTATAAAAAAAAAAAACAGTCATCAGCCAACCAGTTGATAGTTTTCAAAGCGGCCAGCCTTTCGACAAGGTTTAAAAATTGCTATCGGTTAATAACTACCGGAACTGACAGCTCAATATGCTATCGGAAGCAATTAAGAGAAGTGAAGAAGAAAATTGAATCACTGCCGGTCGTCTACCCAACTCAACAGTCACAGCGTTGCTTAACATTATAGCCCTGTTATTATCTACTATAATCTACTAATCTATAGGTATGTGAATAAAAGTGCGCTTCTATCTTCCTATCTGTATAAATTCAGAACTTCGACTTCAGAACTATGTACTTAACCAACATTTATTTAATTTATTTTTTACTTTGTAATGACATAGAAGTCGGTTATATTTTTTTGTTAATTTTTTAATATAATTTGTCGATAGTCACTATAATCCCTAATGTTCAGCTCAGCTAAATATAGTCAAACACTGCTAGCAATTAATACAAGTATGTTTGACAACTGCTGTTTTCCGTATTGCATTCACTAGTATCTAGTAATGATGTTGTTGTGACAGACTAGCATAAGCTATTGTTATATATTACTATAAAGTTACGCTTATAAATGTTCTAACACTTATCCTAATATGCGTTACATCGCTGAAATACTTGCTGAAAGCAGTAGAACTGATTTTGAAAATAAATTATTATTGTTGATTTCTGAAGATATAACTTCATACCGGTCCCATTCTGTAAGTTGCAGTAATACAGTCTGTGTAAGTGAAATACTGGAAAATACAAAAGATTTAAACTCAAACCTAACGTGCCTTGACATAATGAAATTTTCAATAAAATTGACGGAAACTGGACCTGAACGTGGCACCGTTACGTAGTGACCTGAATTTTCATCCACTACGCTATTACTTAACATTACTCGTACTCTATATACATATTATAAATAATACCAACTTAAAATTACATGTAGGCAATAGCTCGCCGATAAATAGAAATTATTTAATCACATATCTCATAGTAAATATTCTGGAGATATCGTAGAAGCGCCGTCTCGTAGCAGAATTTAAAACGGCTCAAGCTAACTCTTCGCACAGTCACATAAACTCAAGAATAACACTGCGTTCCCAAAGTTTGGATAGCGGTAATAAGTTGTGAGAGGAAATTATTTAAATGAAGGTAATTATGCGTAAAGTTTTTTACTGACACCCACGACGGCACGCAACGATTTTGTGGCGAAATAACTAAACAACGAATTCAAGATAGAAATGATACTGTTGCTTTTTAAGGTGCATGAAATAACTCCTTTGGTAATATAATACTTATAAGATTATTCAACGCCATCAACAGTGTTGTGTAGTATGCTTCAGGCATCACCCAATTGCGAGCCTAAGCCAGTGAGACATATAAAGGCTGCAGCCATATAAAATGTGTTTAATTTATCTGAAAATATGTCTTCTGGCGTAAGATATGGGAAAGCTGTCTATTATTATTTTATTATTACTGATATCACTAATATAATAATTGTAATTTGCAACGCCAGGCGAGTCGCCAATGCGCTGGCGTCGCTTACTATTTTGTTTATCTCTACCACCGCTCAAAGTTCAATCTACGAAGTGGAGAAGTCCTTCAAAGATCGTCATCGAGACGCTCATCTCTCAATGACCGTGACAATATTTAATGACCTAAAATAAGTGGAACTTAATTCTTCAGAAACTTCACAAACAGAATGTAAATCAAATAGTTGATCTATTTCATCTTAGACAGACGCTTTATTTTTTTTGTTTACGACACCTTCAAAAGGTACCCGGTGCCGTGGGAACGACGCAGGGTTATGTGGGATTCTTACCGCACTGAAACCCCCCCGGTGGCCGTTTTCGGCGCTGCGTAGAGGGCTGCGGAATCCCCAAAGGAACGCAACCGGAGCCCTCTTAGCGCGTTGCCCTGTCGGGCTCCGCCCAGGTCAGCATGGCGCTCGCCACACCGTCTGGTGCGTACGACGGTATGCGACCACACATACCGCTTTCCCGGAGCCACTTAGGTATTTGTACTTAGGCAGACACTTAGTGTCCTTTCTACTTCCATTGATCGTACATACAGCACTAATTTTTTTTCTACTGATATACTAAGTGTGATCCGATTACTAAATATTGGTTAGAAATATTAACAGTAGGCTTTAAGTTATGCGTGATGTATGACAGAATTATTTAATAGTACAATGTCTTGCAACTAACTGTTTTAATCAATATTAAATAGTAATAAATTAAAGATGTTCTTCTACAAGTCACTTTATTATTTTAATGAAATGTATTTAATCAAACTTTCGAATCTTTCATAAAATTACAGTGAAACAAGTCCTTTAAGACTTTCAAAAGTGTTTTACGCAAGCGGCTGAAACTTTTCCATATTTCTTCTAGTTCAGTTTACACAACTGCTCCTGAATTCGTCGTTGAGTTGGTCCATTAAGTTTGTTTAAATTTGGGTGTTAATTCTGTATTTTAATTAGACTAATCTACATACTGCGGCAACCATTTGGTAAATAATTAAATTTAATAAAATATAGCCCAGTGGTAAGTATTAGCCTCGATTGGGAATCGGAGGGTCCAAGGGTCGAACCCTAAGCAATCAAAGGAAAACACCGTCAGGAAACCTGCATGCCAAGGAGTTCGTAAAAGAAAGTTTTCCAGGGAGTGTAGGGTACTTACTACTTAGCCACTTAGCCAGCGCAGTGACCTAAACCCTCTTATGCTGAGAGGAGAGCCGTGCCAACAGAGGGACAGTAACGGAATAATGATAATTAAAGTTAATTATTATTATCATCAAGTAAGTGGTTTGCCACTTTCAAACCTAGCTGCAGTCAATGGCATTAAGGATCAAACACTAATGAATCGATTCGTCTCATCAATTAACTTGAAGTGTCACATGTAGAAAAGCATTATTTATTAAGTTACATTGTTCACTATACTGTACACAATTTTGCGTTACGTTTATTCAATCCATTATTCTGTTGCATTTGCTTCAGTAGACTGAGTAAACGTAACAATAAGCAAGTGCTCAAGTCTTTTTGTCTGCCTCATATGTTCGCAAAAAAGAGAGACAAAACACAAAGCGCCTTTTGTTAATTTAAACATGTTACGTTACTGACACTATCTGATACAATCCGCTAGGGGCGCTAATTGGAATTTGTATGGGCAAATACGTAAACAAATACCAAAGCAGTCATATTTGTCAAAACTTAAAAACTCATGGTAAGGTACTTAACAAATTATCTAGCTGATATTAAGTAGAAATATTCAGCTTAACCACCTGGGACAGCGCATCAATCATTGTAATCATCGAACTATTTGCGCTGACTATCATCTCAATAATACCACTTATCTTACTTAAAATTTCATTCGTATTGATACATCAGAAAGTTTAATTTTAAAGTTTTATTTTTCAAAATAAAATCATGTCTACGTTCTTTCCTAATCTCAGTTAGTCCCGTTAACGTTAACAAGACTAGTTTTGTCGCAAACTTTCAAATTGGTCGTTTGTTGGAAATTCTTTAGCAGTTTTCTTGCAGTCAGGACGCAAACTGTAATCTTCTTTGCTTTGTCATCAAATGCCCAAGTTCGTGCACACAACTTCATTCGCACAAGCGCTGCTTTGGGAGTTTCAAAGTTGTTTAAACTACATACATTTTTATGGGCATTTGTATTTTTTTTCTTGTAATTCCGGAATACGGTCTGCGATTTTCCTACATAAAAATTGCCTTGTTTATAACCATTTTTCCCCTTTTAACGCTTTGAAGAAGCTAATTAAATAATAATAGCTAATTAAATAAAGCTAATTAAATAATAGAAATAAACACTAATATAAGAACTGACGTAAGGTTTACCACAAGGTAGAAAGGCTATCAGTTGCTTAAACAATAGTACGCAATGAGCTCGTTTACTATTCTACAACATGAAAAGATTCGTAAACCTTCCGATTTCAATATAACAAATAAAATACATTTATATGTTCAAATGTATTCACACATAAAAACTTACATGTACGAGAGTAAGTACTTGTGTGAATGGATTTGAAATCAATCTACTAAATTGAAAGCGTTTGAAATCTAGCCACTTTGCAACGAAATGGACGAAATGTAGAGGGTGGGATTATTAATTCGTGTAATGGTTTTGACGCATCTCGCCCTCAATACCCTCACAGGGCATTTCCATATTTTCAATTATAATTAGTAACAAAGCGCCTTGAAATATAATTATTTTAACAGGCTATTCACTGAATACCGTATACTAAAATAACTATCATACCATACTTTTGAATAATTTGAAGGTGGTAGAACTCTTTGTGGTTCGACTCCGGCGGCACCACCGCCACACCTATTTCTACCTTATAACAGCAGTGTTAAGCGCTGTTGTGTTCTGGTTTGGAGGGTGTGGTAAAGGAGACATACTTTTCCGAAGCGTTCCAGTTTAGTCCTCAGAGGTAGCGGCACATATGTAGCGAACCTCAGGTAGGAATATCTAATCCTATCTGGGGTTGATTACAGATGTCCATGGGCGGCAGTATTCACTTACCATCAGGTGGACTGCATATGCTCGTCTGCTAGTCCATATTATAAAAAAAACTTTCGTATTACTTTCAGTGCCGCTTCTGTTATCCTTGTTCTAAAAGGGAAGTACGCTTCACGACGCATTCCATCTTAGTTTTCTGGAGTAGCAACGCATATGTAGTCTCAGATGAGATTTGAAGGTGGTAGAACCCTTTGTGGTTCGACTCCGGCGGCACACCGCCACACCTATTTCTACCTAATAACAGCAGTGTTAGGCGCTGCTGTGTTCTGGTTTTAAGGGTGTGGTAAGGGAGATAGACTTTTCCGAGGCGTTCCAGCTTAGTCCTCAGGGGTAGCGGCGCATCTGTGGCCGATCTCAGGTAGGAATATCTAATCCTATCTGGGGTTGATTACAGATGTCCATGGGCGGCAGTAGCCACTTACCATCAGGTGGACTGCATGCTCGTCTGCTAGTCCATATTATAAAAAGAAAAACTTTCGTATTACTTTCAGTGCCGCTTCTGTTATCCTTGTTCTAAAAGGGAAGTACGCTTCACGACGCATTCCATCTTAGTTTTCTGGAGTAGCAACGCATATGTAGTCTCAGATGAGATTTAAATGGTATATAGATGTTTTAGCTGCTGTGCAGCAGACATCTATTTTAATGGTACCCTTTGATTGGGCATCCAATTTTCATCTAATTCTAATTTTAATTTTCCATAAATTTCCTATAACAATTTACATTCCTGATGCAAAAATCATATATGCATATTTCTTTGTTTTACGTATCGACTTATATTTAATGATTCTCTACGTGGTATTACCATCAAATATGAACGGTCAGTTAAAACCAGTTCCAATTAAATGGAAGGAAATGAATCGGCGGCGAATGAATTAATTATACTCAACTCAGACGGAAAAGTAGGGTTTAAATTTTTGATCATATTAAATAGGTTTAAGCGGATTTTAATTGAACCCTTTTACTGGATGGTTCAAATAAGAAAAATAAAATGGAGCACTCGTCTGAAATGAAAGGATTATTCTCTGATGAACTGAAATCGAAATTATTTTGTACGTGCATTCAAAATGTGTGCAATAACACGAGTATTTGTTCGTAAATGTTAAATATTAAGCGTTCGTAAAACGGTAAATATGAGTGAAGTGTGAATAAATGTTTTTGTAAATGTTTATGTGTACATAACCCACACAAGCGTGAATGTACGTATGTGCGATGTTGTGTGTGCGTGCTTGCATGCGTGTTTGTGTGATTTCCAGGTTATGTAGCACTTTTAGCCATAAAATCAATTGCAGTAACCTTTCTCAACTCTACGTGGAAGACTCCGGAATCTCCAACGAAATGTGATCGGGTTACGATTAAACTCCCTTTTGTCCTTTTTTACAAAAATCAGGGGATACGGTAGATCTACTATGATCTCGTGGCTACAGAGACCATAGACGTACCTACTTTGCGCACATTTCAGCTATGGTTATAAACAAAATATTTTTTTATACCTGTGTGTTGTGCTATGAAAATTAAATATTGCTTTTGAAAAATACAATTAAAAATAATAATCTTGATATAGATATCATTAACAAAATCCAGACCATACTACACATATTCGCAACTATTGAAAAACATTCGTTCAAATAACCAAAACCTTAGTACATTCACATACGGTTTTATTTTGAAAACTTGTTTAGTTCAACTGAAAATGTAATTTAGTTAAGACGTTGCTCATCCATACATTCCTGACTAAACTTGTCACAGGAAAACATGTCATAGCTTCAAAGAAATAGTGACCATAATACCTTGAAGTGTGCATCGTTTTCTGTAACATAAACCAGAACGTCCCCATCTAATATTAAACATGAAATTGGATAATTAAGCTCTTTGTTGTAAGAAGGAATTAAAACAACTGATTAAAAGTCCACAATCTGGACACGTACCAACTTTATGTATTACTAACTTGTACCCGCGACTTCGACTATTAGGCCAACCGCGACTATTAGGTCTAACAGAAGGAGCTTAGTGGTTGAGACTCGGCTTTTCGATCGAGTCCAAGGTTCAAATCCCAGGCTCTCTCAGCACCTCTAGTTTTTCAGTAATGTGCCTATTAAGAATTTTGATGAACACTCGCTTCAATGGTGAAGGAAAACATTGTGAAAAATCCAAGATATCTGAAAGATCTAAAAAAAATATCAATGTCATGTGAATTCTACCAATTTGCATTTGGTCAGCGCGGTTGACAATGACCTAATCCTTCTCATTCTAAAAGGAGACCAGCAGTGGGACAGTAATGGGTTAAGGATGTTTGGGTTCAACATCGACACTTTATTTTGAACAGACACTTTCTTCACTGACGACTCCTTTAATAGGTACAAAACAAATATAGGTCTTTGAATACAGTATTGGATTACAATATGACGTAAGCATTCTTTGTTGTTGTTGATATCTGGCTCGTTGTTAGATTACATATAAATTACGTTTCAGTCTTAATCCCAACGTTAGTACCTCATTACAGAACTAAACTAAAGGTACCAACGTACGTTATTACTCATTCGGTACTTTATAAATGCAAAAAAAGAGTAGAATTTTAACATAAATAATAGTCATGTAGTTTCCATGACTTATAATGACCACACAAGAGACTGCGTTAAGTTAAGATTAAAACTACTTCGCAACAATCCGATACAAATATGTATGATGGTATATATTTTAAACCATGCAGTATGTACCACCCTCCCTCCCTCAAAGGATGCATGCAGATGCAAAAATTAAAAATATACACCACCATACATACCACCACCAACACGTGTTTCGCTCCAAAACGGAGCATCATCAGGGTAAGTTGACTCTACGACGGTTAATCGCGGTCGAGAGACTGCGTGCTCGCTTGCCACTTCTCTAACAAAAATAAAGGAACATAACCGTAAATCATTTTAAATCCTTGCCGGCATTTTTCTTACCTTTGCAATACTTTGCCACCATCAATCTCCCTGGGAATGGGTATTAAAGAACCATAATGGTGTGCTTCCAGCCTAAGCAGGTATAAATGGTTTTTCGTACGCGAAATTCGCATTATCTTTAATCGGAAGATTACGATTGTATGTAACTAAATTAATGTAAGGAAGTATTTTATAATGTAGGATACTTATTTATAACTAGTTATTTTTTTATAATACACAAGTAACAAACGAGCATGTAGTGTATCTGTGTAAATGGCCACTGCCGCTCAGATATTTGTAATCCATCCGATATAAGAGACTTATCTGAGGTCGGCCACATATAGCTACTCCTGAGAATTAGGTAACTTGGAACGTTTCGAGCAACACAACAGCCCTTTACACTGTTATTTTAATGTGAACTTTTGAAAACTAAGACCCATGTAAAACTATTAGTACTAAATTTGCGCTACTAAAAACATAGTGCCAACTTCGCGATATATACCCAAATTTAAACATGGTGTTTATTATTATTTATGCACTTAAAATAAGTTTAACAACATATTATTTTAAAGTAGTACCTGCCTTTCGTACTTACATTCATACATTACACACATCAAAAACCCATTAGGTACTGTCCCACTGCTGGGCACGGGTCTCCTCTCAGAATGAGAAGGATTAGGTCATAGTCCACCGCGCTGGCCAAGTGTAAAATGGTAGACTTCACATACCTTTGAAAACTTTTTAAGAATTCGCAGGTATGCAGGTTTCCTCACGATGCTTTCCTTCGCCGTTTAAACAAGTGCTTCTAATACGCACATAACTTTGAAAAATCAGCGGTCCGTGCCTAGGATTTGAACCTCGGACCCCTCGATAAAGAGCCCACGTAACCACTAAGCTATCGCTGATTTACGTTCGTACACACACATTGCATTAATAGTGCAGCAGCTACATTTCGGGAACATCATGCATTCACACATTATTCACATCACTTCATTATAAGCATTTAGGCATTGGACGTGCATTATCCGTTGTTTGAGCGTCACATTGATAGTGTACTAACAAGCTTGTTCAAGGTAAATTGCCCGTGATTTACCGCCCCATCCCTCGGGAACTCAGCTACGTCCCACCGATATCGGAGTTAACTCACAAATTACATATTGTAATCGGAATAACACATAGTATGGGATTCGGATAGTAGTATTGATATTTCCTAGTCACATAATTACTATGTATACTATTATCTATCTATACTCTGTACAAATAAATAAATTGAACTATCTGTATGTAATATGAAAATAACAGACTTTTACTTTTTTTTAAGGATGCATTATATTATACGGTACGTATATTTTTTGTGTCTGTTTGTTTGTTTGTTGTGCTTAGCGCTATAAAATAGTTAATTAAAGCTGATCGCCCATTGCCAACTGTTGCTTAATAAGCCCTAATTTTTTGCTAAAATTTAATTGCTAAAAAGCTACATTTAAAAATTTAATTCAAAGTAGTTACTTCAGTCAGATAATACCTAATTTGACGCTTGAAAGACAATCCTTGCTAGGAGACATTGTGCAAAGTTTACAGGAGAGTTTTAAAGTTGAAATATTAAATATAAAATTTATTTTACTAACCTAATTGTTGGATTGAAACAGAAATAAATTGAATCCATCAATTATGTTATTAATTTTTTTATATTTCAAGTTAAAACTATTTGAAGCGTTTATTAATTTCTACCACGCTATACTCTCAAAACCAAAATACAGCAACACTGCTGTTAAAAGTACAGGCGAGATTACCTAATGCAAATCTACGAAAATCTGGACCATTAAAATTCAAATGTCATATTCACCGTTAATATTCCACAGCCACATAATATCCACTCATTCACATGAGCGAGCCCTCGCTAACAGTGATGTGACAGATAATTGTGGGCACGCGGTAAATTGTCCATGATTTACGGTGCCCATTCCCCAGGATTTCAGTGTTATGCTCCGAATCTGATATTGGACATCACTAGTGTAATTACATATTGTTGAACATGTTACATAGATCTCGGTTACTCTGATATATTGTTCCATTAGGTCCGACGGCATAAAGGACTCGATTTACTTAGGCATAATACAAGTACAAAGAAACATGAAATTTCATGTTGTACTCTTGTTGTACTTAGTTGTTGGATTAAAATAAAAACATAGTTTAATATTTCAATAAATTTTTAAATTTTACTCGACAAAAATTGGGTAAACTCAAAGAAAATTAAGTGTCTGATTTTTCAGATCGTTCTTATATTTATTTTTAAATATAAAATGAGTCTTGTTTACACAATGCTCTGATGAAATTTTTCTCTTGATTTACATTAAACAAATCGGTTTAAGAATGTATGTATTTCGCTCTTTGGTCTACGAGCTGATAAACACGAAATGGTTCAGTACCCTTACCATGAGTTTTTACGTTTTGATTTTGTTTTTTTACGTATTTGCCCATACAAATTTCAATCAGCGCCCCTAGCGGATTGTATCAGAACTATAGTGTCAGTAACGTAACATTAAATGTCTAAATTGACAAAATGGCGCTTTATGTTTTGTCGCTCTTTATTGAGAACATGTGAGGCAGACAAAAAGACTTGAGAGCTTACTTTTGTTACGTTTACTCAGTCTACCGAAGCAAACGGAACAGAATAATGGATTGAGTAAACGTAACGTAAAATTGTGGGATGTTTTGAAAACTCATGGTAAGGGTACTGTTGCTTTTCGAAGCAAAATCGTCGACTCGTATTTTACAATACAGCAAAGTGATTCCTGTCAACTGCAGCTCAACGTTCCGAGCGTAAAATTCGTCGGAATGGATAAATTTGACAAATATCCGACAAAATTCCATTGGAAATCGTACGTAAGTTTAATGTTATGCGACGAAAATGACACTGCAATTGTTGTTTATTCGGTGTGCCTTTTATTTTTAAACTTTATTTACGTTATTCTTTATTTTTCCAAGCTTAAACTTCACCGCATTTATTCGTGGACAGTTTTTGAATTATTTTTTTAGTCTTTTATCATTGGTTGAACAGTTACTAAAATTATTTTTCTACGAGCTGCGACAATAACAAGATTTTAACTTAAAAATAGCTTTAAGATATTTTATGCATTTTTTTATTGTTCATAAAAATTTCGTAATAAACTCTTAGAAATTTCTTTTGTTTCTAAATCAGTTTATCGATGTTTTTTATTAGGTATTTAAATATTAATTTCCTTAATTTAAGTATTGCAGTATCACATTATAACCAACATAGTCTATACGTTATCATCAACCTTATTTTATGTCAATGTTAGGAAAAAAACATTCAATTATATAAAAATCTTCCCTGTTTTTTGTAAGACAAAATCCGACATCAACATATCAGACGAAATCCTCTAATAATTGGAACCACGACTGAAATGGGTTTAATTGTCCATTGTTCCCTAATTTGTTCGTGTCGCCACTGTCCTGAGAGGGCCACTGGTCATTATACAAAACCAACCCTATATATCCTTAAGACAAACAATTCTAACCTTTATATGTACGTAATAATGTCTTCTGTACTAGAATAGTTCCCATTGTCAACAGTAACTGTAGTTTGAGTTAAACTGAAGCCAGATTAGGAGCAGGACGTGTCCATTCTCTCCTTCTCTGTCGTTTCATAGAATTTATAATGGGTGGGACAGAGATAGGGTACTCAAAGTGTGTTTCCGTCTGCAAAGTCATCGGTCTGTGTCCTGATACGTTTTTATTAGATGAAATGACGCTAAAAGGATGTCGTGAGCCTAATGCTATTCATTTGGACCTTAAATTAGACTTGAGTCCCTGAGTTTTGACATAAGTCCAACCAACCAACCCTCTGAGGTTTATTTTAAAACAAAGTTTGACTTAAACTTCCATAATCACAAGACAGGAAAGTTATAAAATGAGGCGCATATTTTTTATTAAAGTTGTTAATGATAAGTGGTCACTATCAAATAAGATTTGATTCATTCGTCAACCACTTACCATGGGTTTTTACGTTTTGACAAATTTGACTGTTTTGGCATTTGTTTACGTATTGGCCCATACAATTTCCAAGTTCTGATATAATCCGCTAGGGGCGCTGATTGGAATTTGTATAAGCAAATACGTAAACAAATACCAAAACAGTCATATTTGTCAAAACGTTAAAACTCATGGTAAGGGTACAGATCCCATTTTTGTAAGAAAATGCATTTTTCTTTAGTTTCCCATTATATAACTCGTTTCCAAAATCCGATCGTGTAATAATACAGTGTATTTTTTTCAAAACTAACCCGTTTGATTCCCGGCTAAGGAAATAGATAAAAAAATATATCATGCATTTTTAGTTAACAAAATGTGCCTCGTAATGATAATGATTGCCTATTAATAATTAATAATTTACTAATAGTTTAATATTTATCTAGCTATGCACACTTACAAATTAATACATAAAGGATATTTACGTTACTTTGTTTTATATTTGGTAATTTTATTATGTCATGAAATTATGAATGTGTAAATAGCTAAAATTAATCGCCTATTAAATGTATTTTATACACAAAATCTGTGTTCTAGACCCAGGAGGAGAAGATTTAGATAAGCAGTTGTTCAATTCACCCTGTTCACAACTAGAACGGTTAAGTTTAGTCACAAGACAGTTGTCGGACGATCATAATGCACTTAGACGGCACTAACTGCACTTGGAGTTCTACCATCGACGAGCGACGAGATTGTACGTTAAGATCACGATATAATTTGTTATATCGTGATCAATGTCATTAATACTTCTGCCTTATACTAAGTAAGTAAGGTACTAAGTCAGGGACACTGTATGGGACATTCTAATTGGTGTATGCGATATTAACACCGACTGTCTTCAACACTCGATGGAAGCTATCCATCAGCGATCGTCGACTCTCGTCGACGTGAGCTATCGCTCGTGTGTTACTTTACTTTTGACTGACGCGCAAAGGGTTCCGTGTTCGATCCCCGTTCAGACGGATATCTGAATGATGAATTTAAATTCTGGATCTGGTTGGTTGTATATACGTCTTTGTGTGTTCATGGCATCCACAATGCAAGGAATCCGGAAAACGTTTATTTTAAGATCGACTTCTAGTCAAACTCCTTACTTATTTTAAATAAGGTACATAAATAAATAAAATAAAATAAATAGACAGCAGGAACCACTTAACGTTAGCTGAACTACATGTTTGTTTGATACTCCTACATTAAAGAATATAAATACCAATAACAAAATAAAGTGTTGCTGAAACTTTAATCTGCGAGGACTTATTAAGAATAAAAAAATGTTTTCCTACTGTTTAATTTATTTAATGCTAATGTATCGCTTGCTCGCTAAAGATGCGACAAAGTTTTAACTGTCCACCGTAGTTATGGGCAGTTACGGACTACGTTTAACGAAGTTTACTTTAGGGCTTGCACAGCATTTCTAACATGCCATTTCTGGAGATCTCACCCCCAAGTAGCTTACTCACGTAAAAAAATATTAAATCTTTTCAACAAACCAAGTTTCCGACAACGTTTCTTATCCAATTTTCCTCCCAATCATACCCTTTAAGTATATAACTATGGTAAATTGCACCAATAAAAAGTGAATTTCAAAATTGCACTTCTACCCCGTACATATTTTTTAATTTTTTTAAGCAAGAAATAACCAGTCTGAAATTGTAAATTAGACTTTTATGCACTGTAATAACACATTATAAAGGACGAACGATAATTAAATAGAAGTGTCATTTGGGAATACAATCTTTATAGACACAAGTCATACCAACTTCTAGCACCATTTTGGCGTTCCGGTTCGTTCGGAACGGCTCATTAATTCAAGGTGATGATTAATTCTTGCGTTTCCCCCGACGGCTGGGGAAGAATTAATTCTCTTGTTTTTCCACGCATATTACAAATGTATGTATTTTTTGTTCTGTGACAATGACTTGAAGAAATCAGAAGTAGAAATTAAGAACTGACTATAGCTGGTTTATTTATTATTATATATTACATATTATTATATTTGGCTGGTTCGTTCGTTTAAATTATAATTAAAATATTTAGTTTTAATTTAATATTAACTGCAATTTTAAGACACAATGCTGAGACATTAGCACGTATCTAAATATTTAAAAGTAATAAAACGGATAAATATTAAATAGAGGAGAAAAATAGATAAAATGGAGAAAAGTTAAAAAAGATTTGCAAAATATCAACGATTTTTAGAAACATCGTAAAGTCTATACGACACCACATAAACTTAGCGTTGACGTTGACAGCGAACATTGACGGATATAAAAACTGAACGTAAAATAGCCACATATTCGTACCACTAAAATTAAAATTTACATGTAGAACTAGATTACCCGTTAAACTACATTAAGGCAAAACATTGAGTATATAGATTATTAATAGTTCTACAGGTTGATCCGATATACAGTCAGCTTCAAAAGTAGATGAAGATGTTAAAAAATGCACATATCGATGTTCAGTTACTTTTGACACTTTACGATTTTCATCTAATTGCTTACAGTGCTTAGCTACTTATGAACGCTTGGGTGTAAAGATACGAGTATTTTTGAAATTTTCATCTGCTCATCTAATTCTGAAGCTGACTGTATATAATCATATGTTTTTTAACATAAGAAGATATTTATTATTCAAACGAGATCCAACTGAAACAGCGAATAATATTTGCCTATTTTAAATAGTCGTTTTAAAATTCGTTTCTTAATAAAACCTAAAAAACGATAAACAATACTGTTAACACTTCCGTCATTCCACTCCAGTGTAGTCGCGAGTCATTAATTCAGGCTATGATTAATTTCTTGCATTTCCCTCCATGCGTCTGGGGATGAATTATCCTTGCTTTATTCTGTACTGTACCCTTACCATGAGTTTTTACGTTTTGACAAATATGACTGTTTTGGTATTTGTTTACGTATTTGTCTATACAATTTCCAATCAGCGCCCCTAGCGGATTGTATCAGAACTATAGTGTCAGTAACGTAACATTAAATGTCTCTCTTCTTTGCGAACATGTGAAGCAGACAAAAAGACTTGAGCACTTACTTATTGTTACGTTTACTTAGTCTTCTGAAGTGAAGCAAACGGAACGAAGAATGGATTGAGTAAACGTAGCGTAAAATTGTGGGATGTTTTGAAAACTCATGGTAAGGGTACTTACTGTATTATACTTACTTCGACCGCCACTTCGTTCGTGCAGACTTAAGATTATGAGATTAATATTAATTTATTTTTAAATTATCGTAATCGAATTAAGTTAAGTGATAGTAAAGTCTTAAATATTCACAGTCAAAGTACAAGGAATTGCTTTAAAATGTTCATTACAAACACACACCCGAACCCGCCAGCATCACCGCCACACCTATTTCTGCCCCATAACAGCAGTGTTTAGCGCTGATGTGTTCTGGTTTAAAATGTGTGGTAAGGGAGACACACTTTTCCGAGGTATTCCAGTTTAGTCCACAGGTTAGCGGCGCATGTGTGGGGGACCTCAAGTAGGTAACTAATCTTATCTGGGGTTGACTACAGATGCCCGTAAACGGCAGTAGCCATATGTGTGGCGGTGTTACTGTTCTGGTCAAATTATACTATGTAATTCAATCACCTTTTAGATTTAGTTTATTCTATACCATACATATTATCATGATTTTAAAATACATATATTAAAAAACATTCACATTATTAAATGTCCGAGGTATATTGTTCGTATTAAAAGTGTATCGTTGCATTATTATCGTTTCTTTAAAAGATAATGAAGATACTGTTTCCAGTTTATCAATGTTATCACATTAGCCCGTTATGTAACAGTTTTTATATAAGCGTCATTACTTTGAGAGTAAGTGCAGTATTCACTTACATATTAAGATAAACACATTATAATGTTGATATAATTACTGTAATGAGTTTTAAAAATAAAGTTGTCATTGTTACTGGAGGTAGTGCAGGAATTGGAGCTGCCACTGCTGTAAAATTTGCTGAAGAATCAGCCAATGTAGTTATTGTTGGAAGAAATGAAGTGAAATTACGGGAAGTAGCTGAAGAGTGCAAAAAAATCAACGCAGATTGTCATGTCGTTAAAGCGGATATTACGACTGAAAGCGAAGTAAAAAATATAATTGATGAAACGATTAAAAAATATGGAAAATTAGACGTTCTCGTGAATAACTCTGGTATCGCCCGAGCGGGGACCATTTTAGATGGAAGATTGATGAAAGACTACGATGAAATAATGAATACTAACCTTAAATCGGTTGTAGTTTTAACGTGTTTAGCGGCTCCCTATCTTATTAAGACAAAAGGTAATATCGTTAATATATCTAGTATATCTGGAGCAAGAGAGGGAATCTCGCGTTTTATTGCGTATTCTATTTCAAAAGCGGGTCTAGACATATTCACCCGTGGAACTGCGTCAGAGATGGGATCACATGGGGTCCGAGTTAATTCAATCAGTCCGGGATCAGTGAAAACGGAAATTGTTAGAACCGGTGGCATCGATGAAGATATTAGCGAATGGAAAAGTACGACAGCTCTCGGCAGGATAAGTGAGCCCGAAGAGGTGGCCGATTTAATTCTATATTTGGCGAGCGATAAGGCGAGAGGCATCACGGGGTCGAATTATGTTTGTGATAATGGAAGTCTTGTTTTCAAACCGTAATATCTATAAGTTTTATTTCAAACTAATTTTATTTAATTTTGTATAAATGTAATTCCAATTTATAATAGACTTTTTTAATGTGTTTTGTTTTATTGTTTTCTGTTACTAACATTAATTACAGCACATTCTGTACCAATCTGTTTTCAATTTCTGCACACATCTGTACCAATTTAAGATTCCAAAAAAGCTATAAAAATAAAAGATAATCTTAAGGATTTAAAAATTATGCTGCAGTAATCACTTACCATCAGGTCGACTGCAAGTTCGTCGGCTACTCCTGTATTAAAAAATATAATAAATATACATTAGTAAAAGTCTTTTAGTCTAAATAAGTACATTCGTCTGGTCCCGTCGTTCGAGTCGCGAGTCATTAATTCGAGATGATGATTAATTTCCCGCGTCTCGCGGCGCGAGTGGGCTAGAATTAATTCTCTTGCTCTCCACTACCAAACGGCAAAGCCATATAAAATGTTTGGCTTATTACCTTATATCACTAGTTTTAAAAAGTAAGTATATTTTACTTAACGATATTTATTTGGAAGACATTATCTACGCTCATAGATCTATACTAAGATTATTTGTATTGTAGATGTTATAAACATATATGTACAATCGAGTACATCATTTAGATATCTGACCGGCATGGTGACCGCTCCGCTAAACAAGTCACCAAATTTATTTGATTTTTATAGGAATTATGTAGCCAGTGATATCGAATGTATTGAGTTTATTAATTTTTTGTTAGGAATTGTTCTGTCATATCAAGTCGGATATTTCCAACCTATAAGGCCTTGTACACTTTAAACTATATCTATATTTAATATTAATATTATAATATAATCTACAGACTCTTTTATTTAAGTTTAACAACAATATAAATTTAAACATTAAACAATTTAACACTATTTAAAATAAAATATAACTAATACAATTAACACTAAAATTTATAAATAAAATAAATGAGCCAAATCACTGCCCCGTGGAAGTGTACCCAAGATACTAGCAGCATTACCTCGCTGAATTGACAAACTAATTTGTTGGCCGAGGTAAGCTCCAGCTCTTGGGTCACCGGAGGCCTCAATCAGGCGCGAAGACAATTCTTTATAGAAATGCTTCGCTTCTGGTCCCAACGGTCCTATCGTCTCGACTGCGAAAGGCACAAACATGTAACTCTGTGAGATGTTAGCATATTTGCGCCGCTTCACAGCCTCAGCAGATTCAGCCGCCGCTCCAGCACGCATCGAGGTCGCCTGTATATGAGATGGAGCCATGGTATCAACACATGTGGCATCCCATACCAAGGACCTCCCCTGTTTCCAGGGCACGAGTGTCAATCCATCAGGCCGCTTGCCATCATCACGCACTATACCTTTCGGCTCTAGAGTGGCCGGTACGTTGATGGTGACAAGGGCCCGACGGATGACATCGTTGATGCTTGCGTGGCGCGACATACGGCCGGCACTGCGTTGACACGACAGACCGTGATGACCAGACTGACCGACGCCTTCTCCACAGACACAACGATGTGGCTCATTTATTTTTAAGCCAAGACGCAGACACACACATAGGGACAAAGTGGAATTATCCAAAAGAGTCCCTATGTTGCTCGATGGAAGAGCCTGTAGCCAGAAACCTGACTCTCGCTCCGATACTGCTAAAAGACGAGCCCGCTCTGAAATACCATCTGTCGAATTCAAAAGTGATTCATGGATTAATTTACAGAGGGGCTCGTCCCATAATTTTTGGACGTGTAATAATTTGGGATAATTTTGATTTGGGCAGGCCAATACCCAAGCAGATTTGGCTTCACTCATGTACGCAACGTCGTAGGTAATTAGTGATTTAGATAAA
This sequence comes from Epargyreus clarus clarus, assembly GCA_014595695.2. Taxonomy (NCBI): domain Eukaryota; kingdom Metazoa; phylum Arthropoda; class Insecta; order Lepidoptera; family Hesperiidae; genus Epargyreus; species Epargyreus clarus. Next base: position 3,629,969 of record JACTTY020000033.1, read on the forward strand.
ATTTTCGAAACTAGGTCTTGTGTACTATGAGTTGAAGACAAAAATGCCCGGAGAGAAACACTAGAAATTTTGCGTACTCCCAAACCTCCGTATCTAATAGGTAAAGAGGCTTGGGTCCAAGCGCGGTCCGAAGTTTGACAATTAGATACTGATGATAATGTGTTAAGGATGATGGTATCAATGTCATTTAAAATGTTCGAAAACTTGAAAAAGGGACTACATCTAAGAAAATATATAAATTTAGGGGCAAATAGACAATTACGAATAAGGAATAATGCCATATGAGAATTAATTTTAAATAATCTGTCTGAAACGTTGTGAAAATTTTGAATTTGATTTTGGGCGAATGAAGGAATTGAATCTGCAAAAACAGGTGCACCTAGTAAGTGAAGAGAGTCTTTATCGAGAATTTTAATATTTGGGGCCAAAAAGTTAAACTTATTAATTATCTGTTCCTTTTCTTCTTGAGATATTTCAGAATTTATGTATAATTCACATTTTGAAAAATTTATGTCCAGCCCAATTCCTTTAAAGGAGATGTTTCAAAATGTATGGGCTCCCGGCCACCTTTTGTACACTATACTAAAAACTAAGAAAACTTGCAAAGAACAATTCGTAGGGGTTCATTCTCTTCAAATCATATTCGTTTAATTGTTAAAAAACAATAATTTACACTTAAACTTGCAACACAACAGTGGAAAAACATAATGGCGGTAGTGATTACCGTAATAATGTCATCTGTCATCCTATTTTAACTTACTATATACATTATATACTTTTTAATATATTTTTTACGCGAATGGGCGTAGATATATAAATATTGTATTGTATGTATTGAGAAACAATGCCTATATTTGATAAACATTAATTATATTTACTTTCATAAATCTTGACTTAAAACAAACATACCAAAATATGTACTTCTATACCAATTTATTTTAGTTAAACATTTAATTGTGTAAATAAAACAACTTTAAGTACACATTTGATAATATTTTACTTATTCTTCACTTAGATAAATTATTTAGTCATTTTAAATATCTTCCCTTATCAATATTTTCATCCAATCATGTAGCAGGTTCTGTAATATCCTGTGACGAGCTCAGCCCAAACATCAAACAATGGTCATAATGTGAGCGCAACTACCTACGAGTACGGTTCGTTGCCCAGCGATGCAGTTGCAATAATAACTGATTATTTTGTCATCCCAAGAATGTCCTTGTCTTGTTAATGTAATTATCTAAAAAAAGGGAAATGTAAAAAGATTAGCTTCTCTAGTTTAAAATTATTAACGATTATTTCACGATTGATACAACTAACTGATGTATATTTTACCGGATGATATTGAATCCTTGTCAACACAATCCACAGCGATCGCACGAAAATCACAAGAGTCCATAAAAAATAAGTTGGGTAAACAAGTAAGGTAGAATCACTCCAAAATCGTAAGCAGCACAGAGCAGAAACATATTCAGGATTAAAATGGAATCTTCTCATCAGTACATATTTATTCAACGTTTACATTGGAGTCCACTATTATATAATATGTATATATCCACTTTTACAAATATCAAATTGACAACTTCTTCTTTTTTAATTTGACATGTCACTTACATCTATAAAACCAGATACTATTTAAAAGGTGGTTTTGTTATTATTATTATAAATAATTAATTAAATTCAGAAATAATGACGGGATACCCAAAACAAAAGCCAGGTTGTAAAGTACTAAGGTAACAATAACTTTACGACAAAAACAGCGAAATACACAATTACCGACATCCAAAGAGTATAGTAACCTATGTGTGGGGTACACATAGGTTCCCTGACCGACATCGACAGTTTTGAAAACTTGACATTGACAGTATTCCGCCATATTTAATATTTCAATGAGGAATGCTTATTTTAAATATTTTTAAACAGGAATACTTTAGGTTATCAAAATATATGTGTATTTTTCTTCAATTATACAAATTATTCGTGTTTTTTAGATATAGTGTACATGAGATGGCCGAAAATGAAACATCTCCTTTATGTATTAAATATTCCAAATCACCTAGAACAGAACTCACTTCACCACCTAGAGTGCCATCATCCAAATACCAGACATTTAATTTAGAATTTAATTGTGATATGATTGGATGAATAGCCAAACTGAAAATGGCCGGCCCAAGGGGGTCACCCTGCTGGCATCCAACTGAAGACGAAATGGAATGATTACGATACATTAATTTTGATGGTGAACTATAACATTGCCAAATATATTTATAAATAAATGGAACATTGTTTTTAATTTCTCTTAGCAGGGTACCCCTATCAACCGAATTGAATGCATTTTTGACATCAAGCTTCAATAGCACTTCACCTCCTTTGTTTAATAAAAACGTTCGTGTTGCGTGGACTGCAGCCTCACAACCACCTTTGCTTCCAAAGCCTAGTTGTATTGGAGAGCATTTTTCAGTAATAGTACTTCCTATATGCTTACAACAGACTTTGGAAGCAAGCCGACGAAACGTACAGCCCACAGCAATAGGCCTTATACCGCCATCTTTTTTTTTTAAGGCACAAATATTTATGGCGCCATATAATATGGCGGTAATGTCGTTATTTACTTTGCCTTGTAACATGAAATTTATTAATTGTGTAATGTCTTCAAGCAAGACTCTGCCAGCCTCGCCTGTTGCACCACACGTAAGGTCTTTTAAGTGCTGCGGAGTAAAACCATCCAGACCGCCAGCAGAGCCATGCTTGAAGGACATTAATGCAGATAGTACTTCCTTCATATTCACTTGCAGGAAGTTGTCGTCAGGAAGGGGAGGATCTGGGAGATGAAGTTCTAATGGAGCAGTTGGATGTTTGTCTTTTAGAGCCGAAAGGGTATCTGAGGAGTCAGGAGCGATGGTGTCGTTGGAAAAAAGTAAATTTGAAGCACCTTTGATGTCACCGTCATTAATTTTGCTTTCGATTTTCTTGTAAATGTTTCTGAAAGAAAAATTTTGTTTTGAAAAAATGTCTAAAGAAGTAGGGTTTGTGCAATTTGATTTAATAATTTTCGTTAGAGATTTATTTCCATTTTTTTTTTGCATGTAATTTAAAATATACAAATGTCAAAAGATGCTCCCAGCTTTCGACAGAGTTTTGCGAAATTGCATTACGTATAGCTTTAGAAAGACTTGTGGCAACAGTAATACGAGCACCTCTTGGAATTCGTTTTACTATTGCCACATTATTTTTAAAAAAAACTTAGGGTTTCAATTTATCTATTCAATTACAACAATAATTGGGACCTACAAAATATAAATGATCCTTGCAGCAAAATGCGCGCACATTGGCTATTAACGGTTACCCATACCACTGCCGGCCTCGGCTGATGTAGCTTAACTTTGTGTTCCATTAACTACAATCTACAAGGCGGGCCGCGCTCCATCTCGGGGAAGTAATACATATTTCATTATATTTTCGTTTTCTTCTTTCTGAAAATACATGGTTTTCGCATTCGGTACGTTCATTTCTTGTTAATACAAGCGGGTGTCGGATTACTCCGACACGACTGTGGTTTTCAGGCGGTCTATTAAAAATTCCTCTTACACCCTCGTGTCAGGATTTTTGTTTTGTTTTTGGTATTCCTTGTAAATTTAGGTACCTACTATGTTTCAGTACCTATACTTTATTTTGTGATTTAAGCGGAATACTAGAAGTTAGATAACTGCAGCCCTAATACAAGGTGTCTTTAAATAATAAGATGGTTGTAAGGAAGTAAATACGTTATTCTATGTGTATGTGTAGTATTCTTAATATCTTATTAATTTTCAAATGATTTTATCAAATATGTTGTTTATTTACGAATTGATCACCGACTAGTTTTAAACTTTAAATAAAGTTTACTAGTTTTATACTTTAAATAAAGTTTTAACATTTAAATAAAGTTTACTAGTTTTATACTTTAAATAAAGTTTTACCATTTTATAGATGTTTCAAGATTAAAGATACAAAGCCTATCGTTGCACTTAATGCATATGAAGACAAATCTTAGTACACAATAATTTGATCGATTCACTCAACATATCTACACAAAAAAGGTTGTCATAAGATCCTCTGCATTAAAGTAAGTAATTGCTTCAATCTGCTTCGCATGTTCCTTAATTTATGCGCACGCACGTAAGAGTAGCTAAAGTTGCACGTAATAGCGCGAGCGAGTTTTTTCTTGTTTGCTTGGAATTTTTGAACCTTCATTTCCTTAAGAGCAACAACGCATGGATGATAGATTGATTATAGAAGTCCATAGGAGGCAGTGATCAAGTAAAGTGACCGCTCGTTTGTCACTTCAATTTCAAAAAAGATACTCCTTTGGAGATGCTTTAGATAACGTAACATGGCTCCACAAAAATAATATTAAACGATCCTCGCTCGAATCAAAGGAAGCGAACGCTTCTCTTTGCTTCGCGCTGCACCGCTTATGCACGCGCACGCCTCTGGGAATAATGAAGTGGCGAGTAACAGCGCTGACCGAGTTCTGTGCGCCGTTTACTTGCGAATTTTCTAACACCTTTTGTGATTTTCCGGTTATTAACCCTGTCGTAACTAGTTTATTTTTATTTTTATTTATTTTTTTATTTCATTACCCACGAACATTCAGTTTAATTAAAAATCTGAATGGCTAGTAATCAGTTAATGTAATGGAAACAAAAATAGCATTTTAGCATGGGTTCTGCAAGCTTCTAATTTATTGTTTTTATAATGATTATGTTTTGTTACGTACTCTGCGCTTTAAATTATAGTATTCGCTTCTATGATATTTGAAACTTGAGAGGCGTGTAAATATCAAATATAAAATTATTTAGTCGCTGACATAGCTTCTAACAATACAAAAAAAAACATTCTTAGCGATAACTAAAGATTACTTTCTTTTCCGGACTATTCAAGGGTACCATTTCCTTGCAATAAAATTCAAATAATTTCACACAATTACCTTAACAATATTATCCCGCTGAGAGCGGCCAACCTTTTCAACCCTCGTATTTAAATCTAGATAGTAGTAATAAATATTTATCACTTGAAACGGCCTAGATAAAAAGCGCTGAAGTGGCTTTTCGGCAAAAAATCACATCTTCCACTTAAGATAAGGGAGGCTTAAAAGACCTCGTGAAAATAAATTTCTATTCAACCCTCCGTCCGAAATTTTATAATAGGCGAGAATAAATGTAACAATATTATCTGGGTAAGAATCTTGTTATTATGTTTCAATATTACAATTTTGGACTATCTCAGTCAGATTAAATTGAATATCATAATTTTCCGGAAAATAGCTCTATTGAACTGAAATTCTGAATTTTAGACATCCATCTGATCCCAGTTATTTACTCAGCGTCTATTGCAGTATTGGTTCGTATACGTAGTTTAAATTGTAATATGAATATTTACATATTTACATAGGCACACAATTTGACCCGAAATCATACCATAAGTACCTATCTAAATTATTCTTTTATGTACATGTTACATATCCGCGGTACGGAAATTCGAAATATAAGACCTAACAGGTCTAGGTATAACAGTTTATAAGTGGTAACTACCGCTTATAAATAATGGTAAATATTTGAAGGTGGTTCGACTCCGGCGGCACCACCGCCACACTTCTTCTGCCTAATAAAAGCAGTGTTAGGCGCCGCTGTGTTCCGTTTTGAAGGGTGTGGTAAGGGAGACAGACTTTTCCGCGGCGCTCCAGCTTAGTCCTCAGGGGTAGCGGCGCATCTGTGGCCGACATCAGGTAGGAATGTCTAATCCTATCTGGGGTTGATTACTGACGGCCATGGGCAGCAGTAGCCACTTACCATCAGGTGGGCTGCAGCTCGTCTGCTACTCCATTATTATTAAAAAAAATCCAATTAAAATCAAACAGGACCAACATCAACTACAACTAAACTTACGTTCATGGAATAGAAAATGCCTCATAAAATTACCTTAGAGATAGAGATCAAAATACCGAACTTAAATATTGTTCCTATTTATAGCTAATGCTTAACAACGTCTTACATTTTCGATTAAAACGCTTAATTTTATTGATGGCCCAAATTAATTCGGAATCAATTACGGACAACGTTTTCCATTAACGTAACGCCGATCTCATTTTTATGTTCGAACTTTCTTACACCGTGGTGTACCACAACAAAATATTATTATTCATATTACAACAGCATTTTAAACTGATGGACTGAAAAGTTGCATCAAATATTACTTGTATTTAATTCTAAATTTGACGGGGTTTGATATGGGTATTGGTTATAAAAATTAACTAGCTAAAATACCTTTCTAACAGTAATGAAAACGTATAAAAAAGAACAACTTTTATTTTATTTATTTATTTATTAGGTAATCCAACAGCGATACATATAATTTTTTCACAATATATACAGTAGTTGTAGATTTAGCCAAAACAGTAATACACAATTAGTATAGGCAGACAATTGACGGTGTGCGTTTTATGCGTACGTTCGTGCACATGTGTATTATTGAAGGAAAACTTACAACTAGGAGTAATACATACACAAAGGAGTAAGTTAATGACAGCCATTTAAAAGTTGCCGCAAATAGACAATACAATCATAGTAAATAGGTAAAAGATCGGTAGATACATAGATGGATAAATGGATGAAATTTGAAAACATAGAGTTACAGCATACATGTTACAGCGTAAGAATTAAAATCCGCGTACCACATACCCTGTTGAAGTCACATGCGGATCCCCGAGATTCCCCATGATTCTGTCTTTAATGCTATTAATAATTTGGTGTTATAATGTATACGAACTTTACCGTACTGTATCTAATAATAGTTTGCGGTCAGAGATTGTTTACTTTTAGTTAGTAACTGTGAAATTTCACAAATTTGTAGATATATCGGTATTTAAACCTTTAATCTGACCTTTGACTTAGAACTAAAACACATGGTTGCTATGTAAAATAGTAATTTAGGCAATTAAATTTGCCCGGGTGAAACATATAGGTGGTACCTATGTATCATTGATTAATAACACTATGTTTTAATGTTACCGACTTGTGAATGATTGTTTTATATTTTGTATTATTTCTTTACCAGATTTTCAGATATTATAATATAAATACTTACAGCAATGGGATATTTAAAGGGTTGCATCCATTCATGTGGATTGTCTATTTATGAACATTTTGAATATTTAGCAAAGCTGCTGATTTTTTTTTGATAGAAATAACATATAATTATAATCATATACGAAATATACAATTATGAAGATGATGTTGAGATTATTCCTATTATATAATATTAAATTATATTTAGATAACTACTTTTACAAATATCCAAAAGAATAACCATACACTTCGGTGTAATTGAGGACAAGTAACTCGTAATCGAACAATGAATCTTTGCAGACGTCTAATTTATTCTATTTCGGTGACGATCATTGGTCCGGCTTATAATTTTAATGGTTATGTTTCAATTTGGAAGCATAAAGTATAAAAGTTACGAAACATTCGTGCAGAATTGTGCGGCATTTACAGGTGGTAAAATCCTTCGTGAATCAACCCTTCAAATGTAACCTCGCCTCACTTATTTCTGTCACATATTAGTGGTAAGAGCTCTACATTAGAACGTTTGGGAAAGTAGATAATATATGAGGGATTTCACCTTAGCCTATAAAGGTTAATGCGTTTAAGATCAATCAAACCTATCTTCAAACCTATTTAGAGTCGATATAAAATGTAAAATGCATGTAAGAGGCAGGTTGTACGTTGAAGGATTGTACTTTGTATCTTTATAGGCTGGAGTGAATAAAGACCATTTACCATTTAGGTGCATGCTTTAATTTAATAGGAAACACATTATAAACAAAAAAGAAATACACAGATCAACTGATGTTAATTACGAGTAGTTTAATAATTATTTACAAATTTTCGATGTATTGGCGACTCCTCTGGTGTTGCAAATCTCCATAGGCGACGGTGACTGCTTTCCATCCGGTAACCTACCTGCCTTATCGTTAGGTTAAATATAAAAAAAAACGTAAATTGCACATAGGAATCGTAGATCATTTTGTACATTAAAATTCACACGGTCATTCAATAAAGCTTACATTTTCGTCCGCTAAAATTAAAATTAATCTACAATTTAAATAGCAGGCAAATGGGGCTAACTCTAATTTAAATTTCCCCAAATGCTCATTAATCTCAGTTTCTCCACTCCGAAAATTAATTTTAAACAAGAAATGTTCTAAAAGCCACTTTATTAAATACTTTTCATTTAAATCCAACAAGAAACTGCTTTTTGCTAAGTGTCCATTTAAATAAAAGAAATGATATCGTGGAAAACATACGTTAATTGTAGTAGGAATTGTCCATAACTTTTTATTTCATTCATAAATTAGCTTTTTATAATAAAGGCGCGGATAAGGTTACTTTCCTTAAGAAATACTTATACCTTCAAAGAAAACGAACGTCACTTCAGAGTGTTATAGTGAGGACAGTTGATTACTTATAAAATTTATGAGTAGTAACTTCAATGGATTTCGCTTGTTTTATTTGTATTTTTCTTATACCTAGTTAGTATGTATGTATGTAGGTATGTTTCTGACATTGTGTATTTGTATAATAAAAAGTGACTTTTTGTCTCTATGTATTGTGGCCCTAAATATGACTCTTACTTTGAAACTATCTTTAACTTAGTCTTTCTTTCGATCGTGAAGTTGATAAATCTATACAAAATGTCACGTTTGTGAATTTATCGATCTATCCTAGCGTCTACTTGTAAATCAATACTGACCTACCCTAATTATTAAGGAACCACAAACAATATTTTTGTTAAAAGTAAATATTATAACCAACCAGCATCAAAACATATTGACGATAACATTCAGCGTCTCCACTCAAGATTTCCGCCCGTGTGTTCCTACGTCGAAAAAATCCACTTGTTCTAACAGGACTAATGTAAGGGCGCTCAATTCATTAGCTCACTCTAAATCACCAATAAATCCCGTGCCCTCGTTACGGGTGATTGCCTGCCAATTTATCTTCACACTAACGTCTTAGGTGTGGTTCGCCATATTTTGTTCGTAACAGCTGTTTATTAGCTAGAACTGAATTGATATTGACAGGTCAGCTGTAAATTTGGAAACGTAAGTGATTAGACAGCGGCTTTCAGATATATTAAATACAATGTCTTTGATATTTCGAGGGAAAGAAGAGAAATGTGTCGTGGCTATATACATGTATGATAATTACAACTTAATTGTTTAAAATAATGATATAATGGTTTATTCAAAATACTATTTTCTTATAAACAATTAATAAAACTACTTGTTATTATAATATAAAATAAAATCTTTGCAATTACACGTGATCATAAAGATAACCTCTCTTCCTTTAGGAAGTCGGTTAATAACAACAATTCCAATTGCCTGACTGATATTTGTCATAAGATATTTTTTTATTTGTTCCGTTCAAAAATAAAAGTATATTAAAATATTTTGGGCGATATATTTTTCCTTATTTTTTGTAGATAAAATTTAATATCAAAAAATAAAACAAACATTAAACCGCTATAGCAATGTTATAAGCAAACAATACAAGATAAAATGGTACCATTTACTTCCACGTACAAGAATAAAGTGCAGAAAATTCGCCATTGAAGTGGAATATAAGAAATAGGGGCCGATGTTTCACGGACACCCGAGTACCGTTCTGTTTTATATTCTTGTTTTGTTTAGCACACAGACGATAAAAATATAAAAATAGTGTTATACATACTTTAAATTTAAGTCGCAGATAATATTCTGTTAAGTCGAGCTGAACAAGACCCTTTCATGGTCCGTGTAGAGCTTGTTTGAGCTGAGTTAAGCTGCTGTGTTAATGTTTGTTGGTTCAGTAAGCTTTTACGAAGTGCTCCAACTTAGTCCTCAAAGCAATTCTTTGAAGGTAGAGCAAGTGTGGTTTGATAGGCGAGGTAGCACTGTCACACCTATTTCGGGCGTTAAGCTATTCACACTTCCTTCAAAAGAGACGTCTCACCTCAATCTACCTCAGCTCAGTTTGGCTCAATTCAGTTCGGCTCAGCTCACGTCACATCGCGCCGCGCCACGCCGTGTTGCGCTTTGCGTCGCCTCGCCACACCTCACTTTACCTAATCTGAACTCGTGTGAGCTCATCTCAACTTAGCTTACTTCAGCTCATGTCACCTAACTCCACCAATACTTCTTGATCCCAGCTCAACATTTATTCGAACGTTCCCAAATAATAATAAATTCCGAGGAGCATATAAATTCGTTGGAGAACGGTCGACATCGTCGCGGACGATGGATGTGATTGGGCGCGACCCTTTGTTTTCTCGTTAAACTTGTTTCAGGCTTTGAATAAAAATAACAATATTCGGATGCAGATAAGTATTTTATCCTAGGTCACCCGACCTGAAATATATAAGTTAAGCTTATTTTAGTTTGACGGTAAAACATCGAACAAAAAAATATTAGCGACCACCATTATGCATCGTTTGTAAAAAAATCAAGTGTCTATCTGTTACGGTTTAAGAGATATAGTGACACCAGTGACACACGAACAGACAACGGAGGGGGTCATTTTAACCTTTGAGTACGGATTCCTAATAATCATTCTACAAGAGGGCATTATAGATATGTTTCAGAACATTTGAGTTATAGGGAAATAACATTATTATTTTCTAAACTAAAAATCATTCTATAACAGTTATTGAAACTAAAAAGCAATAATTATTTGCAATCTCGTAACTTGCGATGAACTTTCTCTAAGGCGCTTTAACAATCTCGCCTTGAAAATCGTTAATCCTGAGGATGTTGATAAGGACAATGGTACAAAATTATTAAAATCGTGTATTGTCATCGGTTTTTGATAATTCTTCAAAATTTTGAATAAATCTGAACGTTCAAAGTGGATAGAAACGTTCAAAGATTCCGTTACTCTGTTACTTACATACATACATACAAACATACAAACATACATACATACATACATACATACACACATACATACAACCCAAGCTAATAAAAGCGTGTTAAAAATCGGACAATTCTTCAAGTGGTCGTATAATTAAAATCAGGTGTTCCAATTAAAATTCAATTCGATAAAAGCGAATGGGCTAATTCGTTAGATCACGGCTCTCGGGAGAAATTAATCGCGCATCCATTCGGCCCTCGGGCGAATTAATACTTAATCCGGCCAGAATGAGCTCGCCGAGAATCATTCTCGGACACTTATTGATGCTGTTCCCGAAGTGCCTACTAAGGAATTATACTTTTTACATTTTCAGTATTATTATCAGATTTAAATATTAAAATACTGAAAAGAAAATTTCAGTTTTCAGTTTTTGCAATATCAAAATGTAATGAAATTTAACTTTTAGAATTTATAAAAGGAAGAAATTGCATGTTCCTAATATACAAACGTATATGTATATAAATACAAACGTAAATGTCTTTATTTAATCATTATCTTGTAAAATTCAGAAGTACCAAAAAAGTGTATTATCATCTCAACTCGGAACATTTTTTCAAATTGTCGCATAATTCATACCAGGTGTTTTAATTAAGATTCAATTCAATAAAGGTGAATAGGCTAATCTGTTGGATCTCGGCTCTCGGGAGAAATTAATCCGCATCCATTCGGCCCTCTGGCGAATTAAAACTTAATCCTACCCGAATAAGCTCGGTGAGAATATTTCTCGATTGAGAGTAGTGCTGGCGCAATAGTATTGTTATGGTACGGTACTATTAATAATAGATTTGTGATCTCAACTATTAAGTTTTCTAATCGTATTTGGTCGATAGTAATATTGTAATTTAATTTGAATCGTACATAAGTAGCGTTTTAGATTATAAATTTAAAGCATATTAGATTTCCGTTAATACCGTTAATATATTGAACTTTACATCAAACCTGGAAGCATAATAATATACGGAAACACATATTCTTACTAATATATTAAATCCGAAAGTAGCTCTGTCTGTCTGTCTAAGATCGATTAATCGGAGCATCGATATTTTGAACCAAAAAAATCGATTATTTTAATTGATATTAGTAAGAATTGAATCGTAAACTATGCATTTGATCAAGTGATGATCTTTAGCAAAGTTGATGTCAATGAGCCCACGAAGGTTTCACAGTTGGTACGACCAATTTTCGCCACATGACGCCACTGCCATTCCAATGAAGGTACGAAATTACAGTTTTATGTATGTTAGTATGTCATGTTATTTTCTTTTAAACGCGGTTGAAGCCGCGGGCAAAAACTAATTATACTATATGTTTTCATTAGAATTAAAGCAGCTTTATATGATATCCCTTTCATCACGTTATGCACAATGTTAGGTACTAATTTCTTGATCCAAGATTAATCCAATCCATAGAATATAAAAAAAAACACTGGAAATGATAGTAATCGAAACCACGCCGTGTTCCATGTTCACATTCTTCGTATGCTCCCTCAGTTAAAATGAGGTGTTTCAATTAAAATTCAATTCGATAAAGGCGAACAGATGATCCGATAGATTTCGACTCTCGGGAGAAATTAATCGCGCATCTATTCGGCCCTCGGGCGAATTAATACTTAATCCGACTCGAATGAGCTCGGCGAGAATCACTCTCGGCCACTTACCGGTGCCAATCGCGCAATGACCTCTGCAATTTAATTGTTTTGTTTTTTTTTAAATTTTTTTTTAAGTAAATCGTAAAAATAATCGTGATAAATAGTAATTCGTAATTCGGTACTAAGAGTATATTAATACTACGTCTATATAATGTGAATTTAATAGCTTAATTATAAATCGTTAACTAACTAACAACAACGTGGAATGGAAAAAAATGTATACGTTTAGAAGTTGGTGGAACTATCGCGGTATTATAATTATATACCTACTTCTTAATGCGCCTAAGTTAAATCTTAAATCTTCCCCAGTACTCTTACCAGGAGTTTTTACGTTTCGACAAATATGACTGTTTTGGTATTTGTTTACGTAGTTGCCCATACAAATTCCAATCAGCGCCCCTAGCGGATTGTGTCAGAACTAGTAAATCGTAGGGGTCAATACGTAAACAAATACCAAAACAGTCATATTTGTCGAAATTTAAAAACTAGTGGTAAGGGTACAGGCCTCCATCTATGGTTAAATCCACACAAGAATCCGTTCAGTTGAGTTTATCACGTCCATACAGACTAACAGAGGCGACAGGGGAGTTTGTTTTATAATATTTATGAATATTAGAGGATTCTTTACAAAGTGAACATCAAACATAACCCTTCTGAAACAACTTTCCGTATAAAAATGTTTGTAGGTAATTTAAATTTTACATTTGACAAAACCTGCATGCTATGTACACATTTAGCAAAACACTAATTAATGCACGCTCCCAATGGCCTAAACGGAGCAATTAATGAACTCTTCAGAACCGTGGCCCGACCACTTGATAATCGTCTTTGACGGATTAATTAGGGGAGTTAATTAAAATTTTATTTCCCTATATTTTTAGTCGCGGGAGTGGAACATAAAAGCATCAGCGCTTAATTGCTATTTTCTCATTAAAATGCTGTTTGTAACTAGCTCTTTATGATATTGTTAAAATGTAATAGGTTGTTAAAATCTCAAATCTTTCTAATGCTAATAAATGTATCTCATCCACCATATTGTTTACAAATTAAACTTTTAGTAATAGTCAAGTAGCGATTGCTGACTAGATTATTAACTATTTTTTGTTTTACTAAATAACTGTTTCACGCCATTTGCGTAATTTTAATAGCAAATAACTATTCGTAATCTATTTTTATTTATTTAGATAGATAATGAATAGTTTTTCGAATTTTTAGGCGCATTTTAGTTACATTATATTTTTGGTACTCAATTACATAAAATTAATCACGTTACGATGTATAATTGAATAATTATTATTTATATCTCGTAAAAATAATATTAGTCGACACGCGTTAAAATTTCAATAAAAATTTGTAACAAAGTACCTCTATTAATATAGTAAGCTTTTAGTGATGTGTAACAAATCTAATGATGGGCATAAGATAACATACGTACAAAAACAGTAAATGGAACTAACTCGCACGGAATGACTGATCTGGCCGACTGTCAAAACGACTGATGAATGAGTAGCTTTTGGCGCGGTGACAGCACTATTTTCCGATTTTTGTGCAACAGTTCTAAATATGTTCCCGGTAAAACATAGTCCTCACTTTCTATTATTATTTGCGCATAAACTTTTCAAAATAGATTTATTTTAAATTGGTAATGTGTAGTTATAACGTCGATCATATAAAAAAAGTGTGTGTGTGTCAGCTACTCCTTACGAACGATAATTATGATATATATCGAATAGAAAAAAAGGGTAAATGAACGCATCTGCTAAAATGATAAGAGAAACAAACATATATCTGTAATTATTCGGATTATTTATATTACTTCAATAATGCGTATTACATAAAGTAGGTATGTTACAAAATAATATAAATAATAATAATAATTGTGTTCAATTTATACAAATCCAATTTTAGGATGATTGATTTCTTTCACTTTGAATTATAAGTTGTGGCAGAACTTCGTAATACGCAGGCGCGCAACACACACGTACAAACATACGCACACATTCAACTCTCAGACTGAAGGTAGTGAACTATACAGTGAGACTACGAAGTATCACGCAAAGAGGAGACCCCGAGAATGAGATACGCTGTGTAATGTATTCCATCTCATTCTTTTACACGTTCAATCCTACAGATATATATGTTTGTCTCTTTCTACGTTACGCCTCAACTTTTCGTGTTACACTTGATTTTACTCCTCATAAAATTTCCGTACCGGGCCTTATAACTCCAATCGTTTCTTAAGGAGTAAACTCCAATAAAAAGAAAATATTTTATTTTGAACGCCAAAAATTTACCACCACTGTTTCATTGTGGTGACTATTATGCGTTTTTTCACACAATAACCTGTTTCCTGTTTGGAGATACACGTATAAATGCAATATAATCTAATATATAAAATTCTCGTGTCACAGTTTTCGTTGCCATACTCCTCCGAAACGGCTTGACCGATTTTGATGAAATTTTTTGTACTTATCCGGTATCTATGAGAATCGGCCAACATCTATTTTTCATCCCCCTAAGTAATAAGGGTTGTTCACCCTTAACATTTTTTTATCTATATGGCAATACAACGTTTGCTGGGTCAGCTAGTATGATATAGATATCAATTTAACTTTTATACGTTAAAGGAGCTGATATTATGTGCATTAATTAAGAAGTCCCGTTCCGCCGCGTATTCGGAGCTAATTATTTATACAAATTTGCACCTCCCGACTTGTAACATGGATATAAAAAACATATTAGTCCCTCGACAAGAAAGGGTTTGTAGCTTGAAACTATATTTTTATACTCTTATTAATGTCATGATCATTACTAGCCACTGGTGAAGTATGTCTCATTATTGACGGGTTATCTCCAATATACATTACATTCGAGTCCGACAGTCGTGACTTTGAGGCCCGCGGTACTTCCTAGAGAATTTCCTTGCAACCTGGGTCCATTCCTAGAACATCCCAATAGGGTTAAATTTTCTCTTGATTGGAGACAGTTGTACTCTTAACCTTTTTTTCGCGGCCACTGCATTAGACCATCGTAGTATAAAGGAATATTCCTTGTATTTGACTTACCAATTCAGTAGGTTTGCTAATAACCATATTATAATTTATTACACTCTCAGCTCCATGATCAGTACACTTACCATGAGTTTTCAAAACATCCCACAATTCTACGTTACGTTTACTCAATCCATTATTCTGTTCCGATTGCTTTAGTACACTGAGTAAACGTAACAATAAGTAAGTGTTCAAGTATTTTTGTCTGCCTCACATGTTCGTAAAAAAGAGAGACAAAATATAAAGCGCCATTTTGTCAATTTAGACATTTAATGTTACGTTACTGACACTATAGTTCTGATACAATCCGCTAGGGGCGCTGATTGGAAATTGTATGGGCAATACGTAAACAAATACCAAAACAGTCATATTTGTCAAAACGTAAAAACTCATAGTAAGGGTACAGATCAGTTTGATTATTACTTACATACAAGTGAAGTATGGCTCATCTAGTATTTCTATTAACACGGACCGTCTTATTTAAGTAGCCAAATAGCGTTAACTTACCAGCGTAGGGTAAATCTTACTTGACTTATCCGTCTTAGACGCCAGGTAAGCACCCAAGCACCCATCTATATGAGATTACCCTGATTCTAAGACGAGATTGTCACAGTTCTAGCGAGTAACGAGTGCAAGAGTTAATGGTGTTAAAGGGAATTTTTACTCTCCTATCGAATATTTTCTACGGTTAAATTGGCATATCGTTTCAGGCACGTAGAAGCACCGTCTTATAAAACTGCGATATTAATTAAATAAATAATAAACATATGCTATCTGTTCTTTAGACTCTACATTAGTTATTTCTTTGTCGTATATGTTATGGATACACTAAGAAGTAGTAACCGTCCAAATTTTCATAAGTCTAAAAAGTTTGAGTTTTGATTTCAGCTGAAGGTTTTAGTTTTTTTAAATCTCTACAAAAAATTACACAAACATATTCTGATTACATAATTACATACAGGGGATAGCGGGTTCGACGCCCCGCCTTACTATTTAAATTTTGTTGTTGTCCATTATTTACTAGCTCACTATAGAACAAGAGTCTCACAGGAAATAATATTAACGTAATGTTTTCTGTCATGAGCCACTCGCATAAAATATTAAAGAGAAAAAAGGATTTGTATCAAACAAGAAAAGACAAACTTGTATACCAGATCGTCAAGACTCGAGAGGGAAAACTGAATATTGCTTTATATTACAATAAAGCTTATACTTACGAGTATTGCATGAAACCTTCTCTATAATATAGAAGTGGCAAACGAGGATGCAGTCCACTTTATGAAAAGTTCTCACCTACTCACTACCACCGATGGACATTTGTAATCAACCCCAATAGGATTAGAGGACCGTCTGAAGTCGTCATAGGTGTCTTTTAACATTAGACTAGGATCCTGAGGATTAAGTTGCAATGCTTTGAATAAATGTCCCTTACCCAAAGTAAAGGGGGAGCGGACTTTACTCGAGACTATACCGTAACTGGTCTACAATAGTTCTTAACCCTGCTATTATCAGCAGAATTAGATATAGCAGTCATGTCTACAGAGTAAAACAACGAAGGGTGCTATCATCTTAAAGTCATAATATACTGGAAAAGCGAAAGTATTTCAAGTAGTATATTTTTTATTTAATAGATTTTACATAGCTAATACCAACCATACCATACCATACCATTTTAATATATTTTTACTTAATGAACTTCCTGACCAGAGCGAACTAAAGGCTGCCCCAAATAGCAATCAGCGCCCGGCCGTGAAAAACTTAGCTCTAAGTTGGTTACATGCAAATCCTTCCATAAATTGGACGCGGCGACGGATTCGGCGCATTAATTTGTGGTAAATCGTGTGGAAAATGGAAATTTTGTGCAGCCTCTGGCATCGGGAAATACCAACTTAACTACGAGCCCGGAAAACGAGTACTCGTCATGTGTAACAAAAATCAGCTTTATAGCACGGAATTAGGGACCTAGTTTAAAGTGAAACTACATGGTCGAACGTAAGTAGATTTGTAAATCGGATGGCGTCAGACGTGATGGAAATATTTGGTATATATTTAAGCAGGCTTCCTTTACAAACACGAATTTTATTGGATAAACTAAGACTGACTTGTCTTGAGGATTGACCCCTCAAGGACATGACTCAATTTATCATACGATTTTTCCGATAATTTTAACTGCTTTTGAAACATGCATATAATAACAACAAAAGAATGCAAAATACAACTAGTAATGGTGCTAAAAAAAATTAACAATAACGAATAAAAAAATCTACCCAAATATATACGTAAGTCATAATTTTCATAATACTAAAAGGTTAACCACAAATTTTGATGTTGTTTAAATGTTTGTTTGTCTGCATGTAAACTTGAATATTATCCAATCATATAAGTTAGATACTGAACTACATGGTATTTCACTCAACGATAGACAAAAACATCTGGAAATGATTACGATGTATTATTTACAAGCAAAACGCCACCTTTAACCTCAAAACAATTAGCGATTCAGCGTAAAATTCAATAAACCACAAGAAAGTACGCGGCACTGCAAAGGGTAGCTCGTATAATATACTTTCAAGTCAAATGTAGTATGTGCAAGTACATAGAGACTTAATTTACGATGTCTATTGTATTCCACATACAAAGCACTAGACCAGACGCGGTGGTATAGAATTTCGTATATAACTGGGAAAATAGTCGTGTTCTTTCTATAATGAGTTCGGTCTATAGAAAAGTGACTTTATATGTACCTACTCGTATTATTTAGTAAGGGTGACTCCGCCCTCGAAATACAGAGAGATGTACCTTTTTTTTGGTTTTTACGAGTGGGGGAACCTTCAAAAGGTACCTGGTGTCGTGGGAGCGACGTAGGGTTATGTGGGATTCTTACCGCACTAAAACCCCCCAGGTGGCCGTCCTCGGCGCTGCGTAGAGGGCTCCGGGATCTCCAAAGAAACGCAACCGGAGCCCTCTTAGCGTGTTACCCCGTCGGGCTCCGCCCAGGTGAGCTTGGCGCTCGCCACACCGTCTGGTGGTGGTGGTATGCGACCACACATACCGTCGTCCTTCCCAGGGCCGCTAACTGGGCGGTTCGAGCTCCCACTGACACCCGCAACCCCGGAAGCCCCCTTTTAGTCGCCTCTTACGAAAAGCAGGAGATACTGTAGCCCTATTCTGGTTCCGGAACTACAGGGACAAGAGAGATGTACCTACATCGAGTGCAACCTGCCAATTTTATGTAGATGTACTTTATATTATTGTATTCTGTACTTTAAGTATAGTGTTAATTTAAACCGCCTGCCTAACCTTACATTGGGCGTGATATGATAATATTAAAGCGAGGGTGCAGTATAACCAACAAATCGCCATTAACCCCTGATTCACCACCCTGGGCGTGATCGCGCACTGTTAAAACTTTGTGGCCACGTAACTAGCGGTTTAATACGAATATGATAAAATATTGATTAGACATTTATTAAAAAGCAAGAAATCTTCGATGTATGCCACTTCTACAATTTAGAAAAATCCAATGACAATGACAAAATACCGCGATGCTGATTACTTTATTACGAGATCACTATACTTAGTTAATTTGTTAGTAATACCTTTTACGTCAAATAAGATAGTGAATACAATATTTGTTTTATTTAAAAAACTTATCTTAAATTATTAATTGCTATAAGTTCCTGGGTAAGTAAATAAATATGTTATTTCAGTCTTATATAACTAAATAAGCATGGTAGACATACTTCTACCTTATAACAGTAGTGTAATGCTGTTTTCTGGTTCACTAAGTTTAGTGATTCAGTAACAGTTACGAGTACATCAAGTGTTTCAACTTATTCTTCAGAAGATTGGAATTCGTTTGTACACTACAAACGAATAATTAACGAATTTAGGGTACAAACGAATTCCTAACCAATCCCAGATAGGCTTCTAATACTGTATGATCGATTAAAGTTCATATTTTTTGCAATCTATAACCAGCAATTAGACGGCATCTGATGCACTAAATTCAAATTTCCTGCTTCAATTTCGTAAACAATCCTCTGGTTTAATGGCCACACAACACCAATATAACGTGTTCGTTCAATACGCCAGTAAAGTGGATTATGATATTCCGAGACCAAGTGTTTCAATTTACTTTTCGGAAGAGGTAAAAACGAATCCCCAACCAATCCCAGATAGGCTTCGAATATTTCGATTAGAGTTTATATTATTTTTATCTATAACCAGCAATAAAATAAGACGACATCTGATGTATTGCATTCAAGTTTCCTAATTCAATCCTCTGGTTTAATGGCCACACAACACCAATGTAGCGTGTTCGTTAGCAATATGCCAGTCAAGTGTAGTGAAACGTGAATTTTGATCACCGACATTGATGAAATAGCAAATAAGTTCTATTCAGCTCTGCGGATTATTTTCAGTTAAATTTAACACGATTATAATCCTATTTAGACTCGTTTAATTAAACGCATTTAATAACTGATAGTCATTATAGCTATGTGATGCATGCAATTAAAAACGTATGTGTTTTATAATGTTGGAGAAGCGAGTACGCATTCCACCTTTTTTATAATATAAGAGTAGCAGACGAGCACGCAGTCCACCTGATGGTAAGTGGCTACTGCCGCCCATGGACATCTGTAATCAACCCCAGATAGGATTAAATATTCCTACCTGAGGTCGGCCACAGATGCGCCGCTACCCCTGAGGAGTAAGCTGGAACGCCTCGGAAAAGTCTGTCTCCCTTACCACACCCTTCAAACCGGAACACAGCAGCGCCTAACACTGTTGTTATTAGGTAGAAATAGGTGTGGCGGTGGTGCCGCCGGAGTCGAACCACAAAGGGTTCTACCACCTTCAGAACAGTAAGTGGCTACTGCCGCCCATAGACACCTGTAATTAACCCAAAATAAGATTAGATAGGAATCTAATATTATTTAGTAGCAACGCATCTGTGGCACAACCTCAGGTAACACCTTACTTACTTACTTTTGCGGACTAGTTGGAACGCCTCGGATAATTACGTATGTAATACCACATCCTTTAATGCGGAACATGTAATGTTGCTGTTATAAAGCAGAAATAGGTTTGAAGGTGGTGCTAAGAACAACGTTCTCTATGACTTACCTGGCACCTTGCAAACAGGACATGTATTACTGTTATCCACCCCTAAGTAGGTCCCCTACATGAAATCAGCCACAGATGTTAAGTTGGATTGGTGACTATTGTTATCCACTCATTACTATCAGAATTTGGTGAATAACGATATTTTTATACTCCCTAATAAATAAACATCTAAAAAAATAAATATGTAGTAGATTTTGATTCAAGCTAGCATAGAAAAGATATTTCTGAAATAACAAGATACGAAATATCGTGTGACCAATAAGTACGAGCGTGGGTGGTTCTAATTGTAGCGATATCACCTTTCTAACGGTATTTAATTTAATTAGCTACCTTCAGAAAATATCATGTTTCTACACGAATAAGTTCTTTATGTGATTCCAGAAACCTTAGACCAGCTGTGTGTAGTTAATTTGTGTACAAGCAAGATAAATTAATATTTAATGTTGTAGTAATAATGCATTTGGTAAATAATAATTTTAATTACTTCTAAATTACCCTGAATAAAAAGTTTTAAAAATATTTATGGCTTGTACAATCTAAAAAAAAACCTATGATCCGATACGGTAAGTTTCTACGTCTTCAAATAAAATTTGTAAAATATATTATAGAGCAGATCTGTTTTTAGTACATTTTCAAGTTTTTAAATAGCAGTTTAAAACTTGGATCATGAAAGAAAGAAAAAAACAATTTGTTTTTAATTTTTAGTCAAAATCATGTAGAGTCCAAGTAAAAGTATTTCGACACGAATTAAAATAATTATTTCAACCAACAACCAAATCAAGAATATAGCACAATTATGAAGGAGGTATTCTAAGATATTCCATAAATAAATAAACGGAACATTTGCCTTCTTGCAGCACACATCCCCCGGGAGCTTCCCCAGTTTAAACTCCCTGATTTATGTTGCCCGGTCACTTCCAGAATCTCGACGTAGGAATGAACAGCTCGTGCTATATACATCCTATTTTACTAGTATGCTAACAGGTGTAAGAAGTTCGTATTATTCCTTATGCTGCGTTTTGATTCGCTTAAATTCGTTTAAGTTATATATATTTTTTTATGACTATCGTAACACAAATACACTTTTAATCGTCGTTTTTATGTTTTCGATAACAAGTAGTGAAAAATGTAAATACTTATTATATTAGGTGTATAAGTACATTTTAAAAGGTTTTAAATAATCCATTATAAGACTAAGATTACGGAAGAAATAAAGAAAAATCTAAACGTATAATTTATACTTCATTTAACGTTGAAGTCATCTAGAGTGGAAATTAAAGTATTTCGACACTATTGAAAATAAGCAGGTACTTCTACCAAAGAAACTATTTATAACAGGCACAGTTATGAAGGAGGTATTAGAAGCCTTCTTGCAGCACACATCCCCGGGAGTTTGCTCCGGTTTAAACTCCCTGATTTATGTTGCCCGGTCACTTCCAGAATCTCAACCTAGGAATAGACAGCTCGTGCTATTTAGATCCTATTTAATGCTAACAGGTGTAAGAAGTTAGTGTTCTTATGTAAAATGATATGAATTTATGTGTTAATCATTTTTCTGGTTATTATACTGACTACAACCCTTTTAATGTTTCATAAATGGTCTCGGATTTATACACACAACACGATCGTACTCCACAGTTCATTTGGCGGTAATTGATCACTGTCGCCTATGTACATCTGTGATCAGTTCCACGCAAACAAGGGTTCCTGAACTTGAAACCGGTTACAGATGCGTTGCCGCCTGAATACTAAGATGAATGAAGATGGTCATCCTATTAAGTTAAACTGCTTCACACAAGAACTTTGTTGTTTGTATGTTTTATTGTTTATATGTATTTTTTATAACAGGATTTCTGAACTTTATGTGTATCACAAGTTTGACAAAATAAAAAGTCCTAGGGTATTGTATCGTTATAGGTATTACTTGGTAACAGACGCACAACGCTACGAGTATAAAAACTGTCATTTCAATTCGTCAATTAAGTGCCTAATTAAAATATTCAGGTGTAATATTGCATACGTATGCTAAACGGTAATCGTTAGACGATAACTTATAATGATAACGTGGGAGTGCGGGTGAGGATAAGTAATATGAATGCGAGATACGTGTGGGGCCATTAAAACAGCGTTGTGATATATGTCCAGGCCATCCCAGGTGAACGAGAGAAATATTATGAAAATAAAAAACCCAACCGCTTAAATATAATCTATGTCACTCCAAAAATTTTGAATCTAACGACTAACATATTACGCTAAAATTACAGGGCGTGCCAAAAAATGAGACATACATACATATACTTGGGGAAAAAAGGACTTAAATTTTCATTTCTCGAATTTTTTCTTCACGTCCAAATGAATCTTTCTTACCCAAAGAGTTAACAGTAATGAAAGTTGGTATTTTATGACCTCTGTTGATTTATTTTTATACATTTTCATCTACTGATAAATATTCTATCAACATCATCATGAAAAATTGGCATTTTTTGATCATTCAAACTAAATTCAACGAAAGAGTACCGGTTAACGAAAAAAAGGTAAATCACTCTTTGGCTGATATGTGTGATAATAACAACAAGATAATCAATTCAGCTACTCATATTAAATTTCACTAATAAAATCTCCGCTCTCGTGGCCCTAAATGTTCTTAATCTGTTTATTACCTCAGTTAAACCGTTAGTAACCCTCAAAATAATTGAAAGGGGCTCACACAATTTCATAAAGTTTAACTGAAATAATTTTCTACGTTAATAACTAAATAGTGAAATGTATAAACAGCGAAGGGTTTTGGGTTCGAAACTCGACCTGATATTTAAACGATTTCTTAAATATATTTTGTATTTGTGTGTTTTGCTTTCATAATTATGTCCCCATAGTACCTATGTCAATGACTGCAAAAACAGTTAAAATCATAAATGTTAAAGTAATTTCAACGAATGTACTGGTTAGTTCTAAGCAACCAATTGAAGAATCCTTTGTGGTTCGTCTCCGGCTGCACCACCTCCACACCTATTTCTGCCTAATAACAGCAGTGGCAGGCGCTGCTCTATTCCGTTTTGAAGGGTGTGGTAAGGGAGATATACTTTTCCGAGCTCTTCCGAGCTCCAGCTTAGTCCTCAAGCGTAGCGGCGCATCTGTGGCTGACCTCATGTAGGAATATCCTATCCTATCTGGGGTTGATTACAGATGTCCATGGGCGGCATTTGTGCTTGTCCATGTAGCCACTTACCATCAGGTGGACTGCATGCTCGTCTGCTACTAAAAAAAAAACTAGGGCATTGATTCATTTATATCTATAGACATATTACTTAGCAGACACGATCCGTGGCAAAAAAAAAGAATATCGTTGTAGATAATTAAATGTGTATGAACGTATTTGTATCTTCTGTAAAGCGACCTCGCAGACACCGTCAAAATATCGCAAAGAAAAAAATGATTTCATCTGACAAGATAGATCCATCTATAGATAGAAATAGGGCTTAATATCTAAATATATTCCGTAACACAAATCCTCGGGAATTGTCTTAGGCCTATTATTTGGAGATTAGGGCCGATGTACCTTATCGATGCCAGAGGACGGACATATTAGTGTAGCAATGTTTATTGTGAAAGGCGGTACGACCTCGTTTAGTCTCGTCGGTTTTAGTACTAACTAGAATATTTTCGAATTCAAAACTACCCTGTGTTAACCTAAAATGCGCTATCTTTTCGTGGAATTTTAAAATCTCATCAAAATCTCTTCAAAACTTTATGATAGAGATTAACCAAAAAAAACATTTTTTCAAGTTCGTATCGTAGTTATTTTTTAAAAGTAATCCGTTTTCCAATATAATTTTTTATGTGCATAGATTTCGGACGAGGACTACATAATAGATAACAACAACAACCTTTTACCCAAAAGACCGAAAGAATTACTGTTTTTTCACAATTTCTTTTACTATAAACGTAGCAGAATTTGTTTTATTTTCATTAAAGATCGCAATAATATAACCTTAGGCAAGTATTTACGTACTTACATGACACCACAAAAATCTAAGAAATAGGTATGGCGGTGGTACTGCCTTACTCAAACTAGGAAGTTTCCATTTTTTGTGCCATCATTATACAAGACATACGAGTATATACACGTAAAAGATTAAAGTCGAGTCTCTAGTGCCAAAGAGAGCCCTATCAGCTATTCATTGGATTCGAGAACACGGGTACTTTAAAGTCGACTGATCGTAAAGTCCGTATGAAGCCAACGTCCGAACGTTTGTTCACATTCCTTGGCCAATAAGCCAGTGTTGGTGTAAGATTTCTGTTCGAATATTCTATTAGTGGCGATTATGTGAGGAAATTCTGTTCTTATATTTTTGATGTATCTTGTTTGTTTTGTAAATTTTCAAATATGTTCAATGTACATACAGGTCACGGGTCTGAAGAATTTAAAGAGCTTATTGAATAAATTGTAAGGACCTAATACCTACCTAATAATAATTTGCAAACAGATAAAATAATTTAAAACTATGCCGACAACTTAAGACAAGGAGACTATTGTGCTAATTTTTGAAGGTCGTAGAACCTTTGTTCGACTCCGAAGACACTACAGGCATCTACTCGTATTTTTGCCTAATAACAGCAGTGTTAAGCGTTTCTATGTACTTCTTTGACGGGTAAGGGTGTGTCCCTTATCCAAGGCGTTCGTAGTTAGTTCTCAAAGGTAGCAACGCATTTTTGACAACTTAAGTAATATAGTTATAATAGTAGTAGTAGGAATGTTATCTTATTTGGGGTTTATTACAAATGGCCAATAGCCATGAGCCGCAGCAACTACTTACCATAAGGTATCAAGGTGGGTTGTTAGATTTAAGAAGTTACATTTTAAACAGAACAAACATAAAGAATCACGTAGATCCAACCATTTTTTATTAAACATAGTTAAAGTGAATTTTACTATGCGTTAGACATAGTTGACAAGATTCGGTATGGCGGGACAGCATCCCTTGAATAATTCATCTCACCTGCGATCTCAGATTGTGAAGCTACTCGCAGTTGCTTATTAAAAAAGTACCAGTAACTCATCGTTATTCTGTTGATCATTATCGAGATTTCGATTTAAAATTCTTGCTTAAGCAATACAGGTGTTTTCTTGAAAATTCCGTAAGTTGAAAGTATTCGTAGATAGGCAGATAATAAAATCGTTTAATGTCAGTACCGCCCTGTCTGTTACCACCGCCTCATTAAAGCCAAATAATGTAACATATGAGGTGAGGAGGTCCTGCAAGGTCAGCAGGAATTTACACATTTCCTCCGAAACGCAGAAAAGCTGCACAAAAGTGGGTGTGGCGATGATCGTCAACGAATCATATTGGCTACCACCTTTCATATTAAAATCTATACAAAAGCCACTTTATGCACAACTCCTATACGATTTCATAATCATTCCCAATAATACCAAATACAATCAATATTACAGATATGTATCTATGTTTTTAATAACCAAAGTACCGATATAAGCTATAAGGTATAGTTTTACGATCGCCTCGGCGCTGTCGGCAGGTGAGATGAATTATTCAGGCGAGGATGCTGGATCGCGCTTCGATATTTAATCTCGACATCGTGCTGAAAACAACCTTCCAACTATAATATATAGCGGGTTCAATCTTCTAGTATTTGTGAAACTGTTTTGAAATTCTTGAGATTATTGTATTTGTCATATGGGAGTTTTGGATTTTTAAATGTTTGGATTTTTCTATGTTGACTTGATGGTAGTGATTGTTACACATGGTTACTTGTGATCGGTCGACGCATCGATTGCTATTTAAAACTAATTTCGATCTCGTTAAAAAACTTTGTTCCCTTCCAACTAAATGTTTAGGTATTCAAAACTTTCCAACTTTGTTCTTAGTACCTAATGGTCGGCCTTAGATGTGTTGCTACCTCTTAGGACTGAAAGGCCTCGAAAAAGAATGTCACTCTTACAACACCCCTCAAAGCGAAATATTCTCGTAGCAGCGCAACCACAAAGTTTTCTACTATCTTCATGTACGAACTACATTACACTATGTAGTATCTATAAATAATAAATTACTTACTGTACCTGTCTATTCCGTTATTAAAAACTAAGTGCAAACTGATTATTATTCCAGTCGTTTGTGTGCTCCCAGCGAGGTACCGAGATTGTCACTTAAGAAAATCGATCAAGCTTTAAGTTGCCGATAAATTTCATTTCGTTGAAAACAAGTTAAAAATAGCTGGTACTTCTTAGGTACCTAATGGACCCGCGTCCTATCTTGGGCATAAATTAGTTTATACTTAGACTTAATATTGAGAAAAAGAAAATGAAAATCCAATGAGTTCTTACAGAGAAACTGAATATTTGAAAGTAGTATTTCGATACCATAGAAAATAGTAGCAAAATATTCTAACAATAATTGCATAACGCATTTTACTATGTGTAATTTTTTTCCATTTAATTTCATTCATCCCATTAGTTAAATAAAGTTCACTTTGCCATTTTAATATATTTCCATGATTCGTAATTCAAGACAGTTGACATTTTCTCAGAGTATGTGTCAGTGAGTAAGATTACGACAATAAATTAAGAATTTAAGACAAAACACAATTTAATGTTAAGTAGTTAAGTTCATTTTATTACTAATATAGAAAATAAGTTTAGAAGGTGGTAGAACCCTTTGTGGTTCGACTTCGGCGGCACCACCGCCACACCTATTTCTACCTAATAACAGCAGTGTAAGGCACTGCTGTGTTCCGGTTTGAAGGGTGTGGTAAGGGAGACAGACTTTTCCGAGGCGTTCCAGCTTAGCCCTCAGGGGTAGCGGCGCATCTGTGGCCGACCTCAGGTAAGAATATCTAATCCTATCTGGGGTTGATTACAGATGTCCATGGGCGGCAGTAGCCACTTACCATCAGGTGGACTGCATGCTCGTCTGCTACTCTTATATTATAAAAAAAAAAGTATTTACTAACAATATGTG
The DNA here is from genome assembly GCA_014595695.2 of Epargyreus clarus clarus. Lineage (NCBI taxonomy): Eukaryota > Metazoa > Arthropoda > Insecta > Lepidoptera > Hesperiidae > Epargyreus > Epargyreus clarus. Next base: position 3,657,765 of record JACTTY020000033.1, read on the forward strand.
GATCTTGTCCGAAATAAGAATTATTATTATTATAAAACAGCTTTATAGTTGCCGCTAGGATTTAAAGTTACCGATCGGATTGGAATCCTACTTGAAATTCGACTACAGCGTTGCAACTTTTGAGGAGTAATTCAGAACGTTTTACGTACCTAAATTTCGACCTTAATAGAATACAACAACACTTAATTTAGTTATAAGTATATATTAATATGTTAGTCTGTAAAGTATATATGATATGGACCCCTGTATTCAATTATACTTTTGTATCTTCGTTTATATTGTCTGAAATAAATGATAACGCATCTAAAGCAAAAATAGCTAACATCACAATAAATTCCTACCACAAATAAACGATACACATAAAACATTTCCATATAAGTTGATAAAATGGGTAAACCGGTTCCATTGTGTGCGGAACCATCAAATTGTACAATGTTATTGTTTGTTTGTTTGTCATACCGCTCGTATAAACCCCCGTTTACATGCAGCCTTTTGCCAAACACAAATACGGAATATTCATGTATTAATGTTTCTGCACATTTCCTATTTTCTTATAAGTTGAAATAAATTAAGAGTTGTTCATATGAGATTTCATATAATTTTATTGAAGTGTTAATGAATCCTTCATGATAAATGGTCGATCCTGACTACTGACATACATAACTAACCCTGTATGAGACGGAAGACCAGTACCCTTACCATGAGTTTTCAAAACATCCCACAATTTTACGTTACGTTTACTCAACCCATTATTCAGTTCCGTTTGCTTCAGTAGACTGAGTAAACGTAACAATAAGTAAGTGCTCAAGTAATTTTGTCTGCCTCACATTTTCATATAAAAATAAACAAAACATAAAGCGCCATTTTGTCAATTTAGACATTGAATGTTACGTTACTGACACTATAGTTCTGATACAATCCGCTAGGGGCGCTGATTGGAATTTTTATGGGCAAATACGTATACAAATACCAAAACAGTAATATTTGTCAAAACGTAAAAACTCATGGTAAGGGTACAGGAACCCTACCTAAAGTCGCGTGTGCATCATAAGCGTCATTTCTTTAGATCTGTGGTCATTACAGTAGAACAACAATTTATTAAGGTTAAAAAGAAAGTTGAGACTTTCTAGCTACTACTCTTGTTTTTCTCTTATAGAAGGTGTACTGAGCGCTAATGTGTTTTGGTTGGAAAGGTGTGATAATGCACTTAGAATAGTACTCAGAACTAGCTTTCTTTGGTCGAACTTCGGTAATGTTCCAATCCAATTCAGGATTGACTACCATAAGCTGATTATTCCCGAAAGACTATTTTATATAATAAAAGATTCAATAATAGCTCCATTATTTATTTTCTCTGACAATACATTCTATGAGATTTTAGTATCTAAAAAATATAATGTCCTTCTTTCTTATTATATAGTTTCCCGCCAGATTGCTACTCATCAGCAATTAAATAGACTCTGTTTAACATAAAGTTAGTAAAATAGTACGTATTGTAATGAAAATATACCCTTATACTACAGGAGTTAAAAACATGACTACCTTCCTTCAGCTGGACAGCACGCACGTTTACTACTTATTCGTAAAATAGTAAACATTTCCATTGACACCTTTTGTCACATAAAAAAGAAAACAAAAACGACGTGCAAAAAGTATTTGCATGGATTGCCGTATATCGTAGGTGTGGTACGTTGAACAATCAGGGAGTGGAAACGGAGCGAGCTATCTACGACCTACGAACTGACTTTTGGCACATGTATGGTTGTTACGTGTGGCCATAAAACTTGCGGAGGATATTCTTATAAAATCCCTAAAATAAGTCTTTTAGGGATAAATAAAATTGTTTCATATTTATTAGTATATCATATTGGTTCCGTATATAAAGAAACATGAAACTCACGTTTGATATTAATAACCAATCTATCCTATGCTTGCCTAGCAAATAACGAAAAATTTCAATTTCGAGTTTGATGAAATTGTCACAAGCCGGGACTTAGTCTCCGCTGTCCATACTTCCCTTGGTTCTATGGTTAAAGAATCTCTTAGAATCAAAGTAATAAGTGAGCCTTCTTTTTTATATTTTTACGTAATTTTCACTGTTAATTAAGGTGTAAATTCTAAAAATACTAATGGCGTATCCAGATAGTAAACATGAATTTTCTTTTAGTTACAAATATTATAGTGCAAATTCTAAAGTTAAAAAAATCTTCAAATAGATCTAGAAATCTTTAAAAAATCATTGCCTACTAAACCAGCAAGCACAGAGCAAAAGTAATCCTCTATATTTTAGTCGGTCAAAAAATAAAATAATGGCAGTTTGGATTCTGTTTTCCCAAAAATCACTAACAAACGATAGAAAATCAAGCAATGGTAACTACCTACATAACACAATATTAATTAAAATTTCAAGTGTCTATCTATTACGGTTCAAGAGATAGACCCCATGCCAGACGGAGAGACCGTTTTCACCTTTTGGGTACAGAACCCTAAAAACACTCGAATCTCAAATACTACTCGCTTTTCGTGGCCTACGCTACGCCGTCAGTCAGTTCCTCTACGGGTTTATTAATTCACGGGCTCCGATCGCCGGCTTGTTTGTTAACTCGCCAATTGGTCCCGTCGTGACTTTCATTTCAACTAACTTTTGCCAGCCCGTTCATTCATACGAAAGCCTTTCAATATTTCTGTACAAAATTGTAATATTTAATGGAAAGCGAGAATCGGAAAATGAGAATTCAAAAGTCCATTACTATACCACTGCTAGACTTCACACAAACACAAACACACATACACTTTTCATTTAATAATAATGTATTTAGATTTATTAAAGTCTTTTAAAACTTAAAATCTGACAATTAAAATATAGACGCTTTGTTCACATTAGTGGGACACAAGGATTCCCTGTGTGGTGGGCGCCACGGACACATACATAGACAAATACACAAATAACCAGACCCCGACCAAAAATTTAAATACATCATTCACATATGTGTCTGGCTGGGGATCGAACCCGGAAATCTCAGGGCTTTCCGTATCAAACCGATATAATGACGGTTCCGCCATGCGGGTCGTCAGTCATTTGAACGTCTTGCGAAACAAATTACATAAGACTGTAATGAAATGAAATGAAATGAAATATATTTATTTTGTATAGGCCAACGGCGGCACTTACAAATTGTCAGTTACAATATTTTCTTAAACTACTACCGGATCGGAACGCGACCTCTACTGAGAAGATCCGGTAAGAAACTCAGTGGGTTTGTCTTTTTTAATTTTAAAAATAATTATTCTCTTTTTAATATTTTTTTTAATGCCATTATTTTTACATATAATAAATAAAGCATTAGCTCCAGTATCTTGCTTTACATTTATCTAAAAAAAAAGAAGTTTGTTCAGCAAGATACGCTACACTTTGACATTTTCTTAATTAAGTAATAATTATGTTATCGATCAGTCCCAAGCTGTTTTATCATTAATATAATCAGAAATTTTATAATAAGCTTTACGACTAAGTGTGCTTTTGATAATAACTTTAAATTTATTAATTGACAAATTTCTGATTTTGATGGGCAGTTTATTATAAAAACGTATACATTGACCCACAAAAGAATTACTTATTTTGTGGAGACGAGTAACATGTGTAGAAAGGTTAAGTTTGTTCCTTGTATTTACATTATGCGTGTCACACCGTTTTACAAATTTATCAATATTTTTCCTTACATAAATTAGGTTTTCATATATGTATTGGGATATAACAGTTAGAATATTTATTTCTTTAAATAGTTCTTTTAGTGAAGCTCTTGGTGGCAGGCTGTAGATAGCTAGATAGATAGATAATATAATTTACAGTACAGTAATTGGTAACAATAACGTATAATATAATAAAATTCGCGTACAAAATTACCTCGGTTTTTAATTCGCAATAAGTCAGCGCTATCGCCCCCGCACCACCCAAAGTGACGATACACCTAATTTCAGACCAAATTAATTCTTAACGCTCCCTGAATACGTAGATAGGGAGTTAGAATTGCGTGAGTTTGAATTTAAGATTAGAAATTTTGAGTTACGAAATGATTTTCGAGTAATACTTTTGTTGGAAACTTACTTAAGTTGATATCGTATTAAAATAGGTTTCTATTTTTAGAATTATGAAGCTATTTGTAGCGGCCAGTCCTTAAAAAAGTTTTTTTTAATTGAAATAGCAAACGAGAGTACAGTCCATCTAAGTAAGTGGTCACTGTCCAATGATATCTGTAACTGACTCCAAATAGAGCAAGGTTTTATCTGATCGGATCACAAACGCTTTGCCACTCCTGAGGGCTAAGATAGTCGCAACAAAACCAACAAACATTCACATAAAAACTGATGATTTAGTTGTCACTATAGTCCACGTGTGACCAGAATTTGAACTTTTGTATGTGATTGATTGATTTTGTATTTGAAAGATTTAAACAGCGGATGAAAATTGTTTAACCAATTTAAAAAGGCCATTTTACGGTCACTATTTGTCCAATAAATATTACTAAAATCGAATAAACCAATCCCTTTCAAATTTATTATATTACAAGATAAAATATTTTTCGAGACGTTTTTAAGACGAGGTCGTGTTTGTTCCACTGAATTATAGATGGAAGCTAACAAAATTGTGGGAATTTAAATTCTAGGCAGAAAACAAGATATTTTCGCCCCTAAATTCCATTGAATGGCGCGTTTCAGCGCTATATTAAGTAAATTCTTGCATTTTATGAGTACACGGGGTGTATATTAGTACACAAAGCTATATCCAAAGTATATAAGAGTATGAGGTTAGGTTAGAATTAAATTATTTCGTGTTCTTTGAAGCTGAATATTTATGTCAGTAAAACGTTGTAAACGTTGTACTTAAAGCAAGTTGTATTGTTACAGGTCCTTTTAAAATTGTGGGATTTTACCAAAAACATTAAAATATAACGTAACAACAATACAAAATTGTATGAATTGCAATCAAAGATCAATTGCTCTATTTTGGCATATCTTGAAAATTTAATATTTGAAGATTTCATAATACAGAAGTTACAAACGAGTATCCACACCACCTGAGTAAGTGGTTGCTGCCGCCCATGGTCATGTGTAATTAACCCCAAATAAGATAAGAATCCTATCTAAGGTCGACCACATACGCCTTGCTATCTCTGAGGACTAATTTGGAATGCCTCTTCCCACACCTTTCAAATGGGAATACAGCAACGCTGCACTGCAGTTATTAGTCAGAACACCTATCATTACTACTCGTACCATTGAAGGCTATCTTGCCCAAATCGTATCTTGTGTCCACACCTTTAAACTACAATACAGCAGCGCTTGGCACCTGATACAAGACAGAAATACTTGTAATATATGTATTTTGGATTAATATAACACAAAGTAAAATACAAAATAAAATATACATAGGCCGTCGGTTACACACCGTCCCTTTCAGCCTGCATTGACACAGAATTCACAGCACAGCGTTTATTAGAGATTTCCCCGGAGATCGTCGGGCTCATAGCAATATGTTGGACACGGTTAGGAAATAGAAATGCGACATACATATCTTATGGTTTTGTATTGCATAAAGCCTAAATATATGTTAGAATTTTTCAAGGTATTTGTCTATTTTTATTTGTGTTTTTTTTTATTATTTAAAGACATTTAAGCAGGAGTGTATGCAATGGTTTATATATTATATATGGTATAAAAATTATGGTAATACTGATAGAATCTTTAGTAGTTTCGACGCAGCGGCACCGTAACACTATGTGTATTATAACAGTAGTATTCAATTAATATATTGACATGAAATTAGTAGAGACAAACTGAGCTGAACAGAGTTGATCAGTGCTAATCAATGAACTGCGCTGAGTAGAGCTAGGGAGAGCTGAGCAGAAATTAGCTACGCAAAGCTGAGGTAAGCTGAGCTGAGTTAAGCGCAGCGCATGAGCTGAGATCAGCTCCTGATGACGTGAGCAGAGGTAAGTGGAGCTAGCTGAGAACTAGATGAGATGAGACAACTATTGTAACTTACATTGTAACTTATATCTGCAATCAATTCCAAGTAAATTGTATTTTGTGAACACTAGAATTATTAGGGTAACCATTATTATTATATATTGATTATACACGAATTTATATGCACACATTACATTCATTTTAGATTATTAACGCAATTATCTATTTCAACCACCAGGTAATTTATATTGATACTGATTAACTAACACGATAAATATAATTTTACATTCCCAATGCTTACACATGTGACTGACATAAATTGGGAGCGAGGCTGTGTTTATGAATAATTTCCCAAGGGATACACTAATTGCGATTATGTATGCTATGAATTATGAAGATCATAATAGTGTAATGGGCCACGAAGTAAGGAGTTTAGAGGTTTGACCGTGTGGATTTAGCGAATAGACGAGACAATGAGGTCAATACAATTCTTGAAGCTAAGGAGAGTGAAATAATAGCTTGTAAAAATATGAAAGGGTCGACCTGGCACCAGCGTCACACTTATTTTTAACATGCAGCAATTCTTGCGTTTTGGTAGTGTCTCGTCCAGTTGGTCTTTAAAAGTAGCAATGCGTTATTAGTCGGCTTCAGGTAGCACCCTTGTTCTATATGGACTTAGTTACAAATGTCCATGTTGGCAGTGATTATTTACCAAAGAAGATAAGCAAAATTTTTGATCTGCTCATTTTTGAAATATTTAAGTCATATAGATACTATTTTCAAATATTTCAAAAAAACATCTATAAACCAAAAGCTTTGTAAATTCAGATAATATTATCCATGTTTAGAAACTTAAATAATTACATAACGAGCAAAAGTAATAGCTATTTTAAAATAATACAAACTGATATTTTAATAATACAAATTAAAATCTGCGGTTGAAAATTATCATCCGCGATTAAAATGAATAGTGAAAAACTGATGCATTTCCGCTCTCCGGAAACATCGCTCTGATTAATGGTCGACCGCCGACCCTGGCCGCAGATACGGATCACAGCATGAAAATAAGCTGATAGCTATAAACAAGGTAGCGCCCGCGACTTCACCCGTAATAGCGTCTATATATACTCGTATGTGTGATCATTATTAATTTGAAGGTGGTAGAACCCTTTGTGGTTCAACGCCGGCGGCACCACCGCCACATCTATTTCTGCCTTATAACAGCAGTGTTAGGCGCTGCTGTGTTCCGTTTTGAAGGGTGTGGTGAGGGAGACATATTTTTCCGATTCGTTCCAGCTTAGTCTTCAGCGCCGCCGCTGCGTATCTGTGGCTCGACCTCATAATTTGTTTTTAACGTAAACCCTCATGGATCTCCTCCCACCCGGAAGAGCAGAAAGCGTATAATGGACTCTTACCGACAAAAACTCCGTGGCATTCTTCTGGACGCTCATAAAGGGGTCATAGGAAGCGTTAGTTACAATCGCAATCCAGCAATGTTAATACTATAACTGGTTTTAACAGCAGCCACGCCCTGAAAAGGCCTTTTTCAATGATACACCTCATGCGTCCTTCATAAGCCGGCGAATAGATCAACGAGAGGGTTTAAAGAAGTAATAATAACATATCTACCAGCAGCAGCAGTAATAATAACGTATATTACCTGATATCTCTGCCGAGAAGTCGGGGTACCTTAAAGGTTTCCCTTCAATTAAAAAGGTTAACAATAAAAAAGCTATACCCCAGCCATAAATAACTTAACCGACAGCTGAAGGTACAATTGAACACTGAAATCCTTTTAAAGCTTAACATTAATTAATACTTTTCAACCGTTCGTAGACTTCTAGCGAGGAATTGAGTTTAGGACTTTAGGTAATAAATACCAGGCTCTAATAAATATGGGGCACATTTATAGTACGGTACGTTATTACTCGTATTACATTCACCTTGATTGAGATATTACTCATATAAGTTTTGCTCTACGTAAATAGGTAAACGATCAGCGTGCTACAGTATGCTTCAAACCTATGGATTTTTTAATAATCTTGAAGTAGCATGCAATCTGTAATCAACCCCAGAAAAGCTTACATTCCTTCCTGAGTTTGACCGTTGCTGCTTTGCTACCCCTGAGAACTAAGCAGGAACGCCTCGGATAGTATGTTTTCCTTACCACACCCTTCAAAGCGAAACGCAGCAACGCTTAGCTGTTCTTAGGCAGAAATAGGTGTGGCGGTGGTGCTGCGGATTGGTTCCACAGAGAATTCTACTACCTTAAGAATGACATTCATGCCTCTTTTGCCTATCATCAGAAAGTATGTACCCCTTCCAATTTATGTACAAAGCGGTGCAACATAATAACATAACAGTAAGTAGGTACAGAGAGAGTATTTTCTAGGAGAGGCGTATGTCTAAATATTTTTGAAAGTGAATATAACCTACATTCTATTTTAAATGAAATATACTGATCTATTTAATTAAAATGTTAAAGTCGGAAATAACACTTGTACAACGTCAGAGATACGAGTTAAAAATAAAAAAAATCCCTTTGAACACCCGTACGATGTCCGTTCAAAGTGCCGTCATGTTTTTTTTCGTTAATTAAGCTGCAGTAATTTGCATATAATGAGCGATGACAAAGCCTTTTAAACAGTCCAAAACAAACAACACGCTTCAATGATTCCTGTTTGGACCGGGAGAGCGATGGTGAAAACCCCGTCTATTTCCTGTCGAAGATTTTTGTCATCATTATCGCGTTCATAATCATCATCATCAACCAATTGCTGTCCCAGTGCTGGGCACGGGTAACCTCTCAGAATGAGAAGAATTAGCCCATAGTCCACCGCGCTGGCCAAGTATTGGTAGACTTCACATACCTTTGTAAACTCTGCATTCGAGAGAGAGATGGGAGATGCATTCGATACAACGGGAAATGTATGTGGAAAGCGAAAAACAAAGCCGTCGTAGCCTATATAATTCGGAGAAGATGAGATGATCCCATAGATGTAATCACGTATAGTTAATTATTACAGAAACATAATCAATTAAAAAAATGGAAATACATTTGGCCCTACCTATAGCCCCTTATAATGTTTAATTTATAATTTAATATGTTATTTTTTAACATTTCCATTGACACCTTTTGTCACATAAAAAAGAAAACAAAAACGACGTGCAAAAAGTATTTGCATGGATTGCCGTATATCGTAGGTGTGGTACGTTGAACAATCAGGGAGTGGAAACGGAGCGAGCTATCTACGACCTACGAACTGACTTTTGGCACATGTATGGTTGTTACGTGTGGCCATAAAACTGGCGGGGGATTTGCTTATGAAATCTACGAGAGAAATCTTTGAGAGTGTCCAAAGTGTTTCATATTTAGTAGTATAGCATATTGGGTTCTGTATGTAAAGTAAACTTACGCTCGTTATTAGTTACTAATCTATCCAATGTTTGCCTAGCAAAGAACAAAAAATGACAATTCCAAGTTTGATGAAAATGTCACAATCTGGGCTCTAGTCTACGTTAACCTATACTTTCCTTCATTTTATGTTAAAAAGTATACCTCTTAGAATCATAGTAATAAGTAAGCCATAATTTCCACACATTGTATTTAAAGGTAATTATCGTGGAAATTTAAAGAATACTAATGATGTATCCGGGCATTAAATATGAATTTTCTTTAAGTTACAATGATTATAGTGCAAATTCTAAAGATAAAAAAATCTTCAAGTCGACCTAAAAATCTCTAAAAAATAACGAAAATGCAAATGTAATCCTCCATATCTTAGTCGGTCTAAGAATAATAAATGGCAGTTTGAGTTGTGCTCTCCCCAAAAATCTCTAACAAAAGTAACAAACCATACAAAAGCAACGGAAACTACCTACAAATTATAACTAGTATATTAAATTTATAGACACTCGACTCTCAAAGACTAATCGCTCGTTTCGTGGCCTCGAACGCTACGCCGTCAGTCAGTTCCTCTACGGGTTTATTAATTCACGGGCTCCGATCGCCGGCTTGTTTGTTAACTCGCCAATTGGTCCCGTCGTGACTTTCATTTCAACTAACTTTTGCCAGCCCGTTCATTCATACGAAAGCCTTTCAATATTTCTGTACAAAATTGTAATATTTAAAGGAAAGCGGGAATCGGAAAATGAGACTTCAACAGTCCATTACTGTACCACTGCTAGACTTCACACAAACATAAATATACATACACTTTTCATTTATTTGTATTTAGATTTATTAAAGTCTTTAAAAACTTAAAATCCTACAATTAAAATAAAGACGCTTTATTCACACTAGTGGGGCACACTAGGATTCCCCGTGTGGTGAGCGCCACGGACACGTACATAGACAAATAACTAGACCCAGACCAAAAATCGAAATACATCATTCACATGTGCCTGGCTGGGGATCGAACCCGGAAATCTCAGGGCTTTGCGTATCAAACCGATATAATAACGGTTCCGCCATGCGGGTCGTCAGTCATTTGAACGTCTTGCGAAACAAATTACATAAGACTGTAATATAATTTACAGTACAGTAATTGGTAACAATAACGTAAAATATAATAAAATTCGCGTACAAAATTACCTCGGTTTTTAATTCGCAATAAGTCAGCGCTATCGCCCCCGCACCACCCAAAGTGACGATTCACCTAATTTCAGACCAAATTAATTCTTAACGCTCCCTGAATACGTAGATAGGGAGTTAGAATTGCGTGAGTTTGAATTTAAGATTAGAAATTTTGAGTTACGAAATGATTTTCGAGTAATACTTTTGTTGGAAACTTACTTAAGTTGATATCGTATTAAAATAGGTTTCTATTTTTAGAATTATAAAGCTATTTGTAGCGGCCAGTCCTTAAAAAAGTTTTTTTTAATTGAAATAGCAAACGAGAGTACAGTCCATCTGATTGTAAGTCACTGCTGTCCAATAATATCTGTAACTGACTCCAAATAGAGCAAGGTTTTATCTGATCCGATCACAAACGCTTTGCCACTCCTGAGGGCTAAAATAGTCGCCACAAAAACCAACCAACATTCACTGGTGATTTAGTTGTCACCATAGTCCACGCGTGACCAGAATTTGAACTTTTGTAAGTGTATTTGAAAGATTTAAACAGCGGATGAAAATTGTTTAACCAATTTAAAAAGGCCATTTTACGGTCACTATTTGTCCAATAAATATTACTAAAATCGAATAAACCAATCTCTTCCAAATGTATTATATTACAAGATAAAATATTCTTCGAGACGTTTTTAAGACGAGGTCGTGTTTGTTCCACTGAATTATAGATGGAAGCTAAGAAAATTGTGGGAATTTAAATTCTAGGCAGAAAACAAGATATTTTCGCCCCTAAATTCCATTGAATGGCGCGTTTCAGCGCTATATTAAGTAAATTCTTGCATTTTATGAGTACACGGGGTGTATATTAGTACACAATGCTATATCCAAAGTATATAAGAGTATGAGGTTAGGTTAGAATTAAATTATTTCGTGTTCTTTGAAGCTGAATATTTATGTCAGTAAAACGTTGTAAACGTTGTACTTAAAGCAAGTTGTATTGTTACAGGTCCTTTTAAAATTGAGGGATTTTACCAAAAACATTAAAATATAACGTAACAACAAAACAAAATTGTATGAATTGCAATCAAAGATCAATTGCTCTATTTTGGCATATCTTGAAAATTTAACCGATTTCATAATACAGAAGTTACAAACGAGTATCCACACCACCTGAGTAAGTGGCTGCTGCCGCCCATGGACATGTGTAATTAGCCCCAAATAAGATAAGAATCCTATCTAAGGTCGACCACATACGCCTTGCTATCTCTGAGGACTAATTTGCAATGCCTCTTTCCACACCTTTCAAATGGGAATACAGCAACGCTGCATTGCAGTTATTAGTCAGAAAAGCTATAATTACTACTCGTACCATTGAAAAGTATCAAAGCTGATTCGTGTCTTATGTCATATGATGTCATGTTACAAGCAAAGTGATAAATTCTGATATTGTACATAATGTCTAACCAGTATGAATAATGTCTACTCAATTTGGTCAAAGTGATAAATAACACGGAATTAATCACATTAACCAGCCATTATATATGATATTTTCATATATAATGGCTGGTTATTAGGTAAAGATTAGAAGTTTCTATTAGAACTTACTTTAAGCATAATTATATTTGTTGTAATTTTATAATGATCCAATATCATCCAGTCTCTGTACATGATGTACGTAAATCAGCTATGGGGTGGAATAATAAAATACATGCCTGATCTACCCTATTATACCTATTATACCTGATCGCTTATTAATATCTTAAGTACATACTGACTTTACATGACTTGGATTCACCCGATGGCAGGGCGCTACCAGCAGGTGGCGCTACATCGTAACCAGTCATTAAGTACAATATCTATTTATTCACTTTGACTGTAACATCCACACCTTTAAACTATAATACAGCAGCGCTTGGCACCTGTTACAAGACGGAAATACTTGCAATATATGTATTTTTAATTAATATAACACGAAGTAAAATACAAAACAAAATATACATAGGCCGTCGGTTACACACCGTCCCTTTCAGCCTGCACTGACACAGAATTCACAGCACAGCGTTTATTAGAGATTTCCCCGGAGATCGTCGGGCTCATAGCAATATGTTGGACACGGTTAGGAAATAGAAATGCGACATACATATCTTATGGTTTTGTATTGCATAAAGCCTAAATATAGGTTAGATTTTTTAAGGTATTTGTCTATTTTTATTTAGAGCTGTTTTTATTATTCAAAGGCATTTTAAGCAGGAGTGTATGGAATGATTTAAAATTCATAATGAAAAATATTGGTAATAAAGATTATAGTGATAGAATCTTTAGTAGTTTTGACGTAGCAGTACCGTTACACTATGTGTATTATAACAGTAGTATTCAATTAATATATTGACATGAAATTAGTAGAGACAAAGTGAGCTGAACTGAGTTGATTAGTGCTAATGAATGAGCTGCGCTGAGTGGAGCTAGGGAGGGCTGAGCAGAAATTAGCTACGCAAAGCTGAGGTAAGCTGAACTGAGTTAAGCGGAGCGCATGAGCTGAGATCAGCGCCTGATGACGTGAGCAGAGGTGAGTGGAGCTAGCTGAGAACTAGATGAGATGAGACGACTATTGTAACTTACATTGTAACGTATATCTGCAATCAATTCCAAGTAAATTGTTTTTTGTCAATACTAGAATTATTAGGGTAACCATTTGTATTATTTATATACGAATTTATATGCACACATTACATTTATTTTAGATTATTAACGCAATTATCTATTTCAACCACCAGGTAATTTATATTGATACTGATTAACTAACACGATAAATGTTAATTTTACATTCCCAATGCTTACACATGTGACTGACATACATTGGGAGCGAGGCTGTGTTTATGAATAATTTCCCAAGGGATACACTAATTGCGATTATGTATGCTATGAATTATGAAGATCATAATAGTGTAATGGGCCACGAAGTAAGGTTTAGAGGTTTGACCGTGTGGATTTAGCGAATAGTTGAGACAATGAGGTCAACCAGGAAGGGTCGACCTGGCACCAGCGTTACACTTATTTTTAACATGCAGCAATTCTTGCGTTTTGGTAGTGTCTCGTCCAGTTGGTCTTTAAAAGTAGCAATGCGTTATTAGTCGGCTTCAGGTAGCACCCCTGTTCTATATGGACTTAGTTACAAATGTCCATGTTGGCAGTGATTATTTACCATAGAAGATAAGCAAAATTTTTGATCTGCTCATTTTTGAAATATTTAAGTCATATAGATACTATTTTCAAATATTTCAAAAAACATCTATAAACCAAAAGCTTTGTAAATTCAGATAATATTATCCATGTTTAAAAACTTAAATAATTACATAACGAGCAAAAGTAATAGCTATTTTAAAATAATACAAACTGATATTTTAATAATACAAATTAAAATCTGCGGTTGAAAATTATCATCCGCGATTAAAATGAATAGTGAAAAACTGATGCATTTCCGCTCTCCGGAAACATCGCTCTGATTAATGGTCGACCGCCGACCCTGGCCGCAGATACGGATCACAGCATGAAAATAAGCTGATAGCTATAAACAAGATAGCGCCCGCGACTTCACCCGTAATAGCGTCTATATATACTCGTATGTATGATTATTATTAATTTGAAGGTGGTAGAACCCTTTGTGGTTCGACGCCGGCGGCACCACCGCCACATCTATTTCTGCCTTATAACAGCAGTATTAGGCGCTGCTGTGTTCCGTTTTGAAGGGTGTGGTGAGGGAGACATATTTTTCCGATTCGTTCCAGCTTAGTCCTCAGCGCCGCCGCTGCGTATCTGTGGCTCGACCTCAGAATTTGTTTTTTAACGTAAATCCTCATGGATCTACTTCCACCCGGAAGAGCAGAAAGCGTATAATGGACTCTTACCGACAAAAACTCCGTGGCATTCTTCTGGACGTTCATAAAGGGGTCATAGGAAGCGTTAGTTACAATCGCAATCCAGCAATGTTAATACTATAACTGGTTTTAACAGCAGCCACGCCCTGAAAAGGAGAGGCCTTTTTCAATGATACACCTCATGCGTCCTTCATAAGCCGGCGGATAGATCAACGAGAGGGTTTAAAGCAGTAATAATAACATATAACCTGATATCTCTGCCGAGAAATCGTGGTACCTTAAAGGTTTCCCTTCAATTAAAAAGGTTAACAATAAAAAAGCTATACCCCAGCCATAAATAACTTAACCGACAGCTGAAGGTACAATTGAACACTGAAATCCTTTTAAAGCTTAACATTAATTAATACTTTTCAACCGTTCGTAGACTTCTAGCGAGGAATTGAGTTTAGGACTTTAGGTAATAAATACCAGGCTGTAATAAATATGGGGCACATTTATAGTACGGTACGTTATTACTCGTATTACATTTACCTTGATTGAGATATTACTCATATAAGTTTTGCTCTACGTAAATAGGTAAACGATCAGCGTGCTACAGTATGCTTCAGACCTATGGATTTTTTATAATCTTGAAGTAGCATGCAATCTGTAATCAACCCCAGAAAATATTACATTCCTTCCTGAGTTTGACCGTTGCTGCTTTGCTACCCCTGAGGACTAAGCAGGAACGCCTCGGATAGTATGTTTTCCTTACCACACCCTTCAAAGCGAAACGCAGCAACGCTTAGCTGTTCTTAGGCAGAAATAGGTGTGGCGGTGGTGCTGCGAATTGGATCCACAGAGAATTCTACTACCTTAAGAATGACATTCATGCCTCTTTTGCCTATCATCAGAAAGTATGTACCCCTTCAAATTTATTTACAAAGCGGTGCAACATAATAACATAACAGTAAGTACAGAGAGACTTTTTTCTAGGAGAGGCGTATGTCTAAATATTTTAGAAAGTGAATATAACCTACATTCTATTTTAAATGAACTAAAATGGCGGAATCAATATACTGATCAATTTAATGAAAATGTTAAAGTCGGAAATAACACCTGTACAACGTCAGAGATACGAGTTAAAAATAAAAAAAATCCCTTTGAACACCCGTACAATGTCCGTTCAAAGTGCCGTCATGTTTTTTTTCGTTAATTAAGCTGCAGTAATTTGCATATAATGAGCGATGACAAAGCCTTTTAAACAGTCCAAAACAAACAACGCGCTTCAATGATTCCTGTTTGGACCGGGAGAGCGATGGTGAAAACCCCGTCTATTTCCCGTCGAAGATTTTTGTCATCATTATCGCGTTCATAATCATCATCATCAACCAATTGCTGTCCCAGTGCTGGGCACGGGTAACCTCTCAGAATGAGAAGAATTAGCCCATAGTCCACCGCGCTGGCCAGATTTTTTGATGTTATGTGCATTAGTAATTAACTTCAGTAGTTTTGATTGCAAAGGAAAGAATCGTAAGAAAGCCTATGTTACTGTGAGTTCTATAAATAAAAATGTCTCATAGATGTAAGAAGTCTACCAGACTCCGATAGCTAACAGATATACTATAATAACCTATTACTCGTATAACCTTCTCACATTGACACGATACTCAACAAGAATTAGAAAGTTAAAACCACAGTTGAACCCTAAAAAAACTTTAAGTTTTAAAAAATATTTAGGTCTGTTGTAGTAAAACCCCACACGAATCCTGCCCCAAAGTGGATCGACAAACGGGTAGCGAACAAAATGCGCTTGTAACATATACATTATACAGCGTCCAAAGCGTTCGTTTAAACTACATGAACATTAGTAGACAACAGTATGTGGTATTACATGGCCTTTTACATGCAATCGAAGGGGAGATGCATTCGATACAACGGGAAATGTATATGGAAAGCGAAAAACAAAGCCGTCGTAGCCTATATAATTCGGAGAAGATGAGATGATCCCATAGATGTAATCACGTATAGTTAATTATTACAGAAAAATAATCAATTAAAAAATGGAAATACATTTGGCCCTACCTGTAGCCCCTTATAATGTTTAATTTATAATTTAATATGTTATTTTCACAATTTTATTACTTGTTTTTCTTTCCTTTTTACTTAATTATTTATATTTAAGTAGTCGGGTTTTTATTATATTGTAGTATAGTCCGCGTAAAACTGCTAGTCCGCTCTGAATATAGAAATTAATCGCGTCGCCATAGCAAATTGTATGACATCACCTGCTATTCGTATTAACTTCAGAGCGGACAAGCAGATTGGCGCAGACTAAAATTTCGTTAATTAATTATTTATCAAATCTTTTCAATTCATGATGTACTCTTCTTTCGATCAAGCAACAATAAATGCAATTATAATTATATGCAATTATAATTAACATGCAATTATAATTTAAAAAAAAATACTGCAATATTGAATTTCTTTTTATTTCAGTATTTTTTGATATTTTGATTTACGTTGTTTGTTTAATCTTGTGTACAATGTTTACTTCAATCGTGCCTCAGTAGTATTTCTAAAGAAAGTACTAGCTATCAACTAAAGCAACAAACATATCGACACTAAAAACCACATTAGCAAAAACGACTCACGACATCGTTTATGACTGCCCTTAGGACTTCGATTTACAGCTACATTTCCCCGTGTTACACAAAAATCAACTGTTTGAATAAGATATAGGGATTGTGGTGACTGCAATGGTATAATTGTATAGATTTCGATTCAGAACACGTGCTGGTCACGAAATAATAGGGCAATTACAGTAGGAAGGACTAAATGATCCATGCTTTTTAATGAAGGTTTTGAAGTGGTTCTACCACCTTCAAACCCTTCCAAGGTTGTGTGGTTTGGCATTGCTACTTTTGAGAATAAGTTAGAACGTCCAGATAAAGGTATAATATGTCTGTTACCACAACCTTCAAAGCAAAATATAGCAGCGCTTATTAATTCTATCATAATCATAATCATAATTCTTTATTGCATAAATATGGTATTACATAGGATGTTGTACAATTTATAAAGTCCAAACATATTTCACCGGGTAAGGTATAGTAGTAGGTAATTTTAAGTTCTAAGTTAGATACTAAGTATTAATCTACATTACATTAAATACATTACTCTATTATACGGCAAGGTGACAAACTTCACAGAGAACAAGAGTTCTACCTATACAAGATCACAGACGCATTGCCAGTCCTGTACATTTACCATGAGTTTTTACGTTTTGACAAATATGACTGTTTTGGTATTTGTTTACGTATTTGCCAATCGGCGCCCCTAGCGGATTGTATCAGATCTGTAGTGTCAGTAACGTAACATTAAATGTCTAAATTGACAAATGGCGCTTTATATTTTGTCTCTCTTTTTTGCGAACATGTGAGGTAGACAAAAAGACTTGAGCACTTACTTATTGTTACGTTTACTCAGTCTACTAAGCAAACGGAACAGAATAGTGGATTGAGTAAACGTAACGTAAAATTGTGGGATGTTTTGAAAACTCATGGTGAGGGTACTGAAGACTAAGCTGGTCGCCTCCCATGTACGAGTAAGTTAGCAGTAAAAACTGGTTATATTAAAAAACATAATATTTTTTCTAAAATGCGCATTCTTTTTCCTAAATTGAAGTAAGTAGGCAGCTCTACGCTATAGTAAATTTCAAATGGCTCTACCATAATGCGGCCCGCAAATTAATTGTCATAGAGCCTTTGTTTGCTCTATATTTATAGGATGCTTTCATACTCTAGCTATATTTTACTGGCTTTTGTTACAAAAATAATAATGTAAGAGATTTTCTGTCTCTCTGTAAGAGTTAATCTTGGACTTAGTAACTAAGTGTACTTTTAAGCCGAAAAAGACAGGCACGCAAGACTGTAAAAATTGTAATTACTTAAAAATAATTTATGGTATATTGACTTTTATTTAAAAAAACAAACCCTTAACGGGATTCGGACTTTACACTTTAGTCTTAGGATATTCGCAATTTAAATTATAGGAACACTCTCTTATTTTACTGTAACCGTATTGTAGAAAATAAGTATTATTCTTAATAATCTATAACCAACTATAACCACACATAATCACACCACAACCACATAGGGTTCTACCTGAAGCCGATCATAGATGCATTTGCATCTCCTGAGGATTACAGTGGTGGTTTTATAGACATAATATATGGGTAACCAACATAACACAGTAACTAACAAATAACAGGACAGTGTCTGACACGTCCGCAGCATCCACAAATCCACACGCTTCACCTAGAAATAGGTGCGCCATTACCATTCGTTAATACTTAGTATAGTAATAAGGAATAGCAGTAGGTTTTATTCCCATTTTTTTTAATATAATATAGGAGTAGCACTCAGACGAGCATGCAGTCCAAGCTGTCCAAGCTGGAACGCCTCGGAAAAGTATGTCTCCCTTACCACACTCTTCAAAACGGAACACAGCAGCGCGTAACACTGCTGTTATTAGGATGAAATAGGTGTGGCGGTGGTGCCGCCGGAGTCGAACTACAAAGGGTTCTACCACCTTCCCATATTCACATTAATTATTTTTATGTAATATTCCCAAACAGTAACAACGCCATCTTGTGATTTTTCCGCGAACTTTCAGGCAGTACAGGCAACGTTGTTATCAAGTAGTTCACAATAATGCCGCTAAACAGTAGTAGTGAAACTCAATTTAATAGACGTCGATCTATAAAATTGTTTGCATAAAATATAATTTTAGGCAGATACTAACTCACAATTGAGATATTTTAATGAAATCTGTAACCAACCCTAGATAAGATTAGATTCCTATCTGATATCAGCCAAAAATGCGCCGCTACTTCTGAGGTCTAAGGTGGAATGCCTGGGGAAAGTAGCTCCCTTACCTTCCTAACCAGAATAAAACAAAGTTGTACATTGCTGTTATTAGCCAGAAATTGGTGATACCGTGGGAGTCGAACCACAGAGGGTTCTATTACTCGTACCTTCAACCTAATACCGTTGAAAATGAAATAAGAATACAACCCTATAGTATAAATAGTTATCTTTTTTTAACTTTTCTTCTACTTTTTAGGTTGAATATGAAATCAATTTTATTTCGATAAGCCCCACAATAAAACGTTTAAACAATTGAATAGATAAATTTAAATGGAATAATTTTAAGGGTGGGTCGCGTCGAAAGCCAGGTTAAAATATGCGTTACAGTTAAATATAACAGTAACTTTGACGGTAGCGATGGAATGTAAGAATTCTGTGTTGCACCAATTGATTTGTCATTAACGTCATTTCTGTCGCTCTCACCGCAATTTTTATTCGAAATTGACAGATAGGGAAGTTGACATATACTGTTACTTTAACCGATCGAAGTCGAGCGGTTAAAGTTAAGTATTAGTTATGACGTAATTTCAACCTCAACTAAAATGGAGCAACTTATTTTTTTTTTAACCATGGATTTGACAGTTGGTTCGACTTCCGTAAATGTTAAAGTTATATGATGCAATCCACCCTAAGTGAAAGGTGTGTCAAAATAATTAAGTATGAAATAATTATTTATTTTACGTACGCACTTGTATGTAATTGGATCTGACAGTCAATTGATAGCAATTTTGCAGCATAGCACACATGTCAGGATGGCCGAGCGGTCTAAGGCGCTGCGTTCAGGTCGCAGTCCACTTCTGTGGGCGTGGGTTCGAATCCCACTTCTGACAACTATTTTTTTACAATTTACCAGTTTTAATTTTTTTTTAAGTTTGATCAAAGACGTATCATGCTAATGTTACACTCAATGAATGATATTAATAAAACGAAATAATAATTTCGTTTTTTTAGTAACATTATAGAAGTAGGACGTTACTCTTACGTCCTCGTCCTCGTACAAGAATTTCACATCTTATTTCTATAATATGCTACTGCCAAGGAAGGTAGCTGACTCCAAGTTCCTTCTCTTCAATATATTTAAAAAGCACTGCTCCATAAGAGAACTGATAGATCGGCTGACCTTGTATATTCTGATAATTTAGAACTGCGCCTGAATATTATGCTTGACTAAATATAAAGCTGTATCAAATATTATTGCTCCTCAATTTTTAATAGGCGCTTGTTGACACAAAGTATACAATTTTATTAGGGTTTCAAATCCAAAGGGTAAAAATAGAACAATATTATTAACCCTCCGCTGTCTGTCCGCCTGTCCGCCTGTCAAAGGGCTTGTAACTAATACCATCTCTTTACATATTCATAATTATGTTACCCTGTTCCCTTAACATGAGTATCAAAGTTGGTACCAGGAATGCTGGCTACGTTTACGTTAAAATAATAACTATTTCGGAACCCTTACACGTAACGTATATGTTGTTATATTCAAGAGATGAATTCAAGCGCTTGTGTAAAATGCATGCTCGAACTCGAAATGCATGCTCACGACTTTTTTAACCCCGAACTCAGCAGACATTCCTAATTAATGACAGACATAAACCACTTCTATTAAAATATTTATATTTCTTATATTACTGTGGTAAAGGAAACATAATTATCCAACATCCATATCCAATAAGCATTCAACTTAGTCCTCAAGGATAGTAGTATCTAAGACCGACCTAAAATAGGATCATTAACTTACCTGGGGTTGATTACAAAGGTCCACAGGCGACAGTAGCAACTTAGCATGATATGGACTGCATCATGCTCATTTGATACTATAAATAAAAAATATTTCGTAAAAACTATTTTCCTGTTCATTATAGTTTTTCTAGAAAACATTCGTTTATTTACTCACACATTTCGCAACGTAATTACGCGTGTACGTATAGAGATAAAAAGCTCCATACTTATCGCATGTCGTAGGTAGACGCCTTATGCCCTTGAAATAAGGGTGGTAATGACAGATGGCAGGGAATGGTAATGGCGAGCAAGTTCCGGATGGAGTCAGTTCCCGACTCAGACAAGACAGGTTGTTTAATTCCTGGCAGGGAATCGCAACTGTTGCACTATTTTGCACTTTTACTAGATACTAGTTTACGCCATGATTTCTTTTGCGTGATTGTTGTTTATCGGGTGGTAATTGAATTGGTGCCCTACCTATTGTCATCCATAGATGAGTTGCTACATCTGAGGACTAAATTATGTAACCTATAAGTGTCCCTTACTACACCTTAAACTAGAACATACATATTGGCGCATAAAACTTATTATACAGCACAAATAGTGTGACACTGGTGCCACTGGAGCTTCAAATCATGAATGTTCTAAGTTCTAGTAGTTCGATACCTTTAATTATTACTTAAGCCTTAAACGTAGCTTTTTAAAAATAGGAAGATCCAAAAACAGTAGCGCTATCAAAAAAACAATATCAGTGAAAAATCATTTTTTACCAAAGGATGGATAAAAAATTTGAAACTCATTCTTTGCAATAGGAGAAATAAATAGTCTCTGGCGACAAAAAAAAAAGATCCTAATGAAGACTTTTTCTCTTCTCTAAAGGTTCTAAAAGGAGAAGGGTTCGGGCTATCTAAGCCCCCTATATTCGCCGATGATTTAAGCTTATTATTTATGCTTACTAGTTAAAAGTTTTCCCACCCCTGGCAGGCAGCGCGGGTTCAGTCACCCTCGCTCCCCGCCGCAGTCTGTGTTGCTCACGAGAACCAGCCGACTGCTTCAAGGTACTGTACTCCTATTTTACTATTATATTCTTATTATTTTCGATTGATAAGACAGGCAACACATTTTGAACTCAAATGTAAGAGTTTTTGAAGTTTAAGATACAGGAATATTGTAGAGACATGTAATACGCCTATTAAAACTGTTTCTTAATTCAATAAGATCGTATTTAATTATCTATATCGATAAAATTTGGATAAATGATATTTAAAAATAATTTAGGAATTATTTTAAAAGTGCTTTTTACTTAGTCCATGGCATTTCGGGTATAAGGAATGTGGTAGTATAATACGAGTATAAAGTGCTCTTTTAAGAACATTCCGGAATGTTCTTAGTTGACCTAAGATTTATTTTACTACGCAATATTTTTATTTAGTTCTTATTTCATATACCTACTTACAGTAACTTGTATGTTGGCAATGATTTTTACGTTGTATTGTTTTTACAACTTTTATATCGTAATATCATCTAGCTTTTGTAGTTATTGTATGTTACTAGCATATTTTAGGACAGATTTATTTTTGTTTTACTCGTTTTAGGAAACCGTGCAAAATATATGATAATGAACTTAGATAGGACTCCTGTCAGTCTCAAAATAAGAGTGTATTATTTTGCGCGTAGATTTGTTTGATATTTTATGACGTTCTACTATTTTTGATATACCTAATAACCTTACGTAGTTCCTTATTAATTTTCTATCAGAGGATTAGTAAGTCTTGTCTTTATTAGTATCTGAGGTTTTCCATGTAAGTGTTGTTATGATTAACATATATATGTAGGAAGATAAAACCATCAGTGTAGGACTTCAAAATCAATTTGATATTATTATGATTCTTAGAAGGAACAAACCAAAAAGTATACTCGTATAAGTATAATATTAAGTAAAACATACAATTTTTATTCAGTACATTTTCGATTTGTTGTTCTTTCCAGATGCAGTGCTTCATTTGCGTCACATATCTCATGATAATATGCAACGCGTATCCACCGAAGACGCGAGATGTTGCTAAGTATCATGAGAAAAGATCCCTTTTCCGTGACGTCATCGAATCTTTGAGAATCCGGGCACAACTGCCAGAAGACCTAAGCCCTAACGACGAGAACAATCTTTCACAAAGCTACGAAAGGTATGGTTACGAAAACGAGCCTCTGCAACTACCAGGTGATAGCGAGTTCATGCCGCGAAGAAATGACAGAATAGAAATGCCATCTCTAAAATATCGTTTCCCGAAAAGCATTAATACCAACGAAAGCAGCACACAAGATACTCCAAAGGAGGAAGTAGTCGTGTACATAGAAACACCAAGTGATACTCCCGTTAAGGCAACTACTTTGAAACCTAAGAAACAAAAGCGCCCACGACCACCTATAAACAAGAAACCAAACAAGAACAAGGATAATGAAGACACGGAAGAACCCGAGCCTAATGAAGATAAACCTTTTAACACTTTAGCAGGTCAAAGCCAAATCGGTAACCGCGAATCGCAAACAGTCGTAAAGCCAACAGTTATTGTTAATTTTCGAGGCACCGTCACTCATAGGGAGAGTGAAATTAGACTTGAAAGACGAGACAATAACAACACAAGAGTAGATATACCACAAAATGTGTTCAATATTAAACAAGAAATCAAGCTGGAAAGAGCTGATGCAAGCATGGGGATCAAAGACAAGAAACCAAGCTTTAGACAAGACGTAAAGGTGACTTCAGAAAACGAAAAACCAAAGATAGAAGAAGACATGATGATGTGTGAAACTAATTCGTGGAAAGATAAGAACGAGCGTTCCGGTCGGAAGTACGACGTTTTACAAATTTTGTTTTCGATTTAAATATTATCGTAAGGTAAAGTCACCTATTTCCGCGGTATTTTCACCAAAACTAGAAAGAGCGTCAAATATTAAGCATTTACTACGGCTTAATAATTAATTAGGTAATTTTATCAGAAGCTTTATTATCTGTACTTTTGAAATAGACTCGACATTTTACGGTAAAATATTGATTTAAATATGTATTTAAATTAAATATGAAACAAGTCAGAAAAACCTAATTCCGATGTAAAAATCCTTATTCCGATGTATTTGGTTCCTAATTCCGAGTATACAAAATAAGGGAGTGAAAGAGATAGAACGACTGCTACATGGTGTGTTAAAAATAAATATTATTTATTGATTTTAGTTTCAATTTTTATTTAGTTTTTTATTATTATTTAAAGAATAACTTTATAAAAAGTGTTCTTAGCTAGGGTTAAAGTGAAACTGCTGAAATAAAACTTTTTTACAAAATAGTTTCTTGAATGGTTAATTTAACTTATGTATTTCATGTTATTTTTTTTTTAACTTTAGTCGATTCGTGTATCTGCAATACAATTTTGGACTTTTTCTTTCGTGTACTTTATACTAGGGTTTATTATCATACACCAGAAATAATAATAATATGGAATATCATCATGCGGTTTGTAGAATTATTTTATTTTGAGTAATTTAATCGAATCCAAACGTCGTAAAATGTTCTAGTTCTTATTTAAATAAGTATTAAAATCGTATAGATAACAGTGTTAATTATTCATTAATTAAGATTAAGCGAATTACTGATACAAAAAATAGAAACGTTCTTAAAAACCGCTTAAAACTTTAAACACCCTGTGTAGTATTTTGTGGTTATGCCGCGGATTAATGTGCTCATATATCCTAATTCCGACTTATATACATCGGAATAGCGTTTCATAACTAAAAATCACGTTTCCAAATTCCGATTATTAAATAATAAAAGCCTTTTACACTATTTAGAAGCAGAAAGATGCTTTATTGAAATATGTACATAATAATATACAATACTTGTTCAATATGACATCGATATCTGAATGAACTTCATTTTCTCTGCGTAGTTGTCCCATAGTAAATATTAGAAAAGTACATAGATAGGTCATCTTTGGTATTATATAATTAGGTAATGCAGTATAATGCAGTACCTCGGAAAATGATTTCGATATTAATTGAGTATTAAATTAGTCAAATAAGCGAGCGAGACTTGTTTATTCATAAAAACAACTACAAAAATTGAAATTAAAAACAAGTCTATGAAATTGCTATTCCGTGGTATACCTCGGTTTAAAGGACAGCCCAAAATTTCTGGCACCTAATGCCGCTGTATTTTTAAACTTATTTTTATCCTTATCTGTTAAAAAATAAGCACAATATTTAATTGTTATCGATTCGGTATATAATCTATATAATGTTTTCAATTAAATAATGCCACACATACGTAAATTTATCGAAATAATCACTATTTGAGAAATCGTGACCTTCACGTGCAAAAGGTCCAAAATGTATGAAGCATACGTTTGAGATAGCCACTAGTGCAAAACTATGCGATTATTTTAAAAACAATACACATAATGCTATTATAATGTCTATACAGCAATAGAGTGATAAATTATTTACTAAATACCAAACTTTCAGTAAAAACGATTTCGTAAATAATTAGTACAAGCTGTTTTTGTAAATACCGCGGAATTTGGTGCCAAATTCAGAACCCCTCGGCATTAGGTGACTTTACCTTATTATGATTGATTGATGTTTTTGTAAGCATTACATATGATGATGAAATTCGACTTCAAAACGAATGCGACATTTAAATTCAAGTCTTTCATAGTTTAACTTTAAGTTACTAGATTATAAAGAATAATTTAGTCGTTTAATGAATTTATTTTGGTGCATATCAACAATAATAATAATTTAACGATTATCAATTTAATGTAGTGTTAAGTGTACTTAATAATGATTAGGTTGCTACATAACTTTGTGATAGAAAATTAGATATAGAAATTTATAATAAGTAATATGTACACTTAATATTTTAAAGAACCCTTTTGGTTTAAGAGTGATCTTAAAAGCTGCTGTATTTTTTATGAGTGTGGTGAGGCAATACGAGATGTTCCAAGTTATATTCATGTTCAAGTTATCTGTCGGCCATGAAGGATTATGAATAGCAGTAAACATTTATTTAACATCAAATTTGTGCCTGAGTTCAAGGTCCGGTGGGGAAGATACGTCGCCTTGAAGGATGTTGTACGCTTGTTCTATAGTGCTCTCGATTAAACTGCCTGAATTCACACTTTAATTTACAATTAAAATTTTGTTATAAGTAGAATAAAATAAATATTTTAAAATAAGACAATTGTTTTAATAAAAACGTAAGATTAGTACAGAAAATCTTGAATGACGGATGCCTTCAAAATATACAAAACCGAATAACATTTATATCCAAAGCAAGAAGACAAGTAAATTTTTTCACCTGGCTGTCCAGTACCCTCACCATGAGTTTTTACGTTTTGACAAATATTACTGTTTTGGTATTAGTTTACGTATTTGCCCATACAGAGTCCAATCAGCGCTCCTAGCGGATCGTATCAGAACTATAGTGTCGGTAACGTAACATTAAATGTCTTTTTTGCGAACTTGTGAGGTAGACAAAAAGACTTGAGCATTTACTTATTGTTACGTTTTCTCAGTCTACTAAGCAAACGGAACAAAATAGTGGATTGAGTATACGTAACGTAAAATTGTGGGATGTTTTGACAACTCGTGGTAAGGGTACAGGGATGGAACTCAGAGCCTGGCCAGCCGGTACGCTACGTTGAGAAAGATACATTTATACAGGTTATGTTCATATGTATACACGTTCTAACCCGTCCTTAGAAATAGCAAGGCATCTATGGCTGAACTCAGTTAAGAATCTAATCCCATCTGGATTCAATTATAGTTATCGATCAATCATAGTTATCGTTTTAGCTACGTACTTTAGGTCATGATCATCATCAACCCATTACTGTCTCACTGCTGGGCACACGTCTCCTCTCATAATGAGAAGAATTAGGCCGTAGTCCACCGCCAAGTGCGTATTGGTAGACGTCACATACCTTTGAGATTTTTTTTTATAAATCTAGTAAGTATGCAGGTTTCCTCGCGATGTTTTCCTTCACCGTACTTTAGGTACCTACTTCTAACACACCGATGCCTCAGAACTCGCGCATGACTATTACCCAAAAGTGTCTTTCGAGGTCAACACACACTGGATTCAAAATAAATAAGGTATTGTTGACGAAAACAACCTACTTGTTAGTATTATCTGTCGTTTATCCTTTTAAAGACATTATGATTTTGTCCCGTTAATGTCCTTATTGTAGTAACAGTTACAATTTTCTTTTTATAGCGAAAATAGTGAAATCACATACGTGTATGAATAGTTAAGTAGACTAACTGCCAAACCCATGGATATGTATGACTAACCCAAAGGCGAACTTTATTTGTTTACATATTCGTTGATGCGTCTAAAGACAGCTAAATAATCATGAAGCATGAAGAAATTGTCAAATATCAATCTTTGGTAACCAAAACATTGGATTGGATTGCATTGATTATTAATAACGGATAATGATATTACAATACATCCCTAATAGAAAGAAAGAAAGAAAGAAAGAAAGAAATACTTTATTCAGGAATATTGCAACACACAGTACAATTACAAACAGACAAAATAAATACACAAACTGCACGGTTATAAAACTAGTTAATAAATAAGACAATCAATTTAGAATAGATCCTTTAAAAAACCAAATAAGATTAAAAAGATACAATACACAACTGAACTTATTTATTGCACAATAAATGAGTTTATTATAACATGCTATGTGCTGCAACAAACGTGAATGGGGATAAACTCAGTGAATGCCATGAGCAGGTAGACTGCGTCTTGGCCCTGATTTTCAGTTAGCCCCGTGGCATGATGTCAATCGGACGGCTGTCCGCATGCTTGTTAATGGTGCCGTATTAATACAAATCGCTGTCTATTTCCGATACGTGAGACAATCAGGTATCACGGTGAGTACCTTCATTTTAATAATGAAAAAAAAAAAAAAAACGGTAAATTTAAAATTTGTGTTTAACGAAAATTAAACAAGGCGTAATACAAGGTCAGCCGTATATTTTAGTCAGAGGCACGCATCAATCAAGACTTTAATATAATTATTCATCTCTATGCATATAAAAAATGTATTCTAGTAAATAATACATTTTGAAGGTGGTAGAACCCTTTGTGGTTCGACTCCGGCGGCACCACCGCCACACCTATTTCTGCCTTATAAGAGCAGCGTTAAACACTGCTGAGTTCTGGTTTGAAAGATGTGGTAAGGGAGACATACTTTTCCGAGGCGTTCCAGCTTAGTCCTCAGGAGTAGCGGCGCATGTGTGGCCGACATCAGGTAGGAATATTTAATCCTATGTGGCGTTAATTACAGATGTCCATGGGCGGCAGTGACTTCTTATCATCAGGTGGACTACATGTTCGTCTGCAATTCCAATATTATTAAAAAATACAGCGATAACTTTAAGTTCATTGATATCCTGAGTTTCTATATATGGTATACTTTTATTTTGTAACCAAAATACGATTTTTGAACGTAGGTTTGATGGTGATATCAAATCAACGTTTTATACCACAACTAATGGAAAATTACGAGTATTATATTAATTATTAACAAACTTGGATAGAACTATATGAAGCCCTTTTTTGTAGAGATCCATATATGTCACCGCCTTCACTGAACATTAAATAGTTTAATCTTTATTTTTCTCCTTTCCTGTTTTTACGATTACGATCTGTCTCATTTTGGGATTGAAATGAAATGAAATAAAATTTAATTATTTGTATAGGCCTTTTTTTGTTGCCGATGGGGAAACCTTCAAAAGGCCGACGCCGTGGAAGCGACGCCTGGCTGAGTGGGACTTTTACCGCACTAAAACCACCCGGTGTTTGGTGGAGAACTCCGGGATCTCCAACGTAACACAACCGGAGTACTCTTAACGCGATGCCCTTCTATGGGGCTCTGCCCTGGGGGGGGGGATCATTTTACGCTCCTCTCACATCCCCTGGTGAATTTGTACGAGTATAGGCCTACGGTGGCACTTACAAATTGTCAGTTACAATATTATCCTTACTAATATAATCCGAAAGTAACTCTTATTTTATTCGATATTAGATAGGATTGAAAATCGCAAACTATGCATTTGATCAAGTGATGATCTTTAGCAAAGTTGTTGTCCATGAGCTCTTTCAAAGAAAGGTTTCAGAATTGGTACGACCAATTTTCGCCAGATGGCGCCACTGTCATTCCAATGAAGGTACGAATTTTCAGTTTTATGTAACATACATAAAACTGTATGTCATATTATTTTCTTTTAATCGCAGGCGAAGCCGCGGGCAAAAACTAGTTTAAAATAATAATATTTTATTGAATAGGTTTCGTTTATATATTATTTTTAATTGTAAAAAAATATCGTGGCGCAGTATTCACGACATCGATTTGTTAAGCAAAATTATCCGGGTTAAACACATGGCCAGGTAGATCCTAATATATTTATATATGCGTTCAGAGTATATTTCTTTTAATTATATTCTAGAAACAGCAAACGAGTATTCAATCCACCTGATGATAACAATTAATTTTAAGATTCATTGTCAAAATCAAATTGCCAACCATGGACATTTGTAATCGAAATAAAACGAAAGGCTCGCATAAAGCGGGATACAGATACGTTACTACACCTAAGGACTAAGGACTTGGAAAGCTTCAGATAAGGTTTTTTTTATAATAAAGGAGTAGCAGACGAGCATGCAGTCCACCTTATGATAAGTGGCTACTGCTGCTCATGGACATGTAATCAAACCCAGATAGGATTAGATATTCCTACTTGAGGACTAAGCTGGAACGTCTCGGAAAAGTATGTCTTACCACACCCTTACCACAACCTTCAAAACGGAACACAGCAGCGCCAAACACTGCCGTTATTAGGTAGAAATAGGTGTGGCGGTGGTGCCGCCGGAGTCGAACCATAAAGGGTTCTACCATCCTATACATAAGTATGACTTTTTTACCATACCTTTCAAACACTGCCATTATTACGCAAAATTGAGTGTGGTGGTGGTTCCTCTAGAGTCGTACTACAAAAGGTTTTACCACCTTCAAACATTTGTTGGATGTTTATTTTAATTGCACGACTCATGATGCGAAGCATCAGAGAGTGCTTTACGATCGAAAAATTTTTTTCGCTTCATTTTGGCGGCTATTTTTATTATTATAGCCTTGATAGTTCACGGAATCAAGATATTTTGCATACTATTGTCGAGATAATTTAATGGAGATTAATTCCATACTTTTTAAAAATTGATTTACTGCAATAGAATTGGAAAAAAACACCAAAATAGGTCAAAAAAAATTCCTGTCCGTCATGTGTGAAACCTGAAAACACTGTAACTTGTGAAAAAATCCATCATTTGAGTTAATTTTTTTTTTTTTTAATTCTAATCGACGATTGTAGGTCACTGAATGCGAATGATTAATTAATTCAGTGTCGTTTAATTGCAATTAATAAAAAACGAAAACTACAAGACTGTATATCTATAGATATTATGTACACCACCAGGGGCAGCCACCTTCTTCCTACTACAGCTGTTTTTTCGGCAATTAAATTTGAACGACTTAAGTTTTTTTTTTTTTTTTTATATTTCATAATTAAATGAGCATTATGAGTCGTGCACTTTTGGATTTTCCAAACTTTTTTTATTAAATTATTGCATGAAGCAAAACATTTCCCCAGTTGTGGAGATAAACCCGTGTGGCGTGCCTCATCATCAACCCATTACAGTCCCACTGCTGGGCACGGGTCTCCTCTCAGAATGAGAACATTAGGCCATAGTCCACCGCGCTGGCCAAGTGCGTATTGACAGACTTCACATACCTTTGAAATCTTTTTTTTTATGAATTTTCAGGTATGCAGGTTCCTCACGATGTTTTCGTTCACCTTTTAAGTAAGTGATAATTAATTTCCAATACGATGTGCGTATTTGAGACTTTGAAAAATCAGAGGTGCGGGTCTGGGATATGAACCTCGGACCTTTCAATCAAGAGGCCGAGTTTCTTAGCCACTTGGCTATCACTGCTGTCGTGCCGGTATCAGAGTGCCGGTGCTAGAGCAGGGTGCCTAGTGGGACACAAAAGCGTTCCGACCAAGTCAGCTTATCTTTCTTTCCAATATCTACGAATACTGACTTATGGGCGCAAAACTTTCCAGAACTTGTCAACAATCGTTAAATGGAACCAGTTTTCAATTAAGGACAGGACAACGTGCTCTGGTTCAAGTCATAAAATAGATTAGATGTATAAAATACGGGTAAAAACCAATCACATTTTAATTTATTTATGTATATTGTATATGTTTTTGACACTGACGTGATTAGGCGTTATACTTTCCTACCTAGAATTATGGCTTCAAGTTTGGTTAAATGGCGTATTAGTAGTCATTAAAACTATATTTACTATTTCAACTTCAATAACCTGAATAGTTAGTATCAGACGTTTAAAAATCTTTATTATAAAAGTTAGATGACCTTTTTTAATGCACGATCTATGCAAGATATCTTACTCGTATATTTACTTAAATCATGCGATACATACCGCCCTCTTCACATAGAGCTTATACGCATTAACAATAATAAATATTATACCACTACCAATACAATGATATTTACCCCTACAAGAGAACATCTTCAATTAGCTGACTCTTGCAAGGGTATATTTATAGTGGAGTGTTGCATATGCACATATGGAATATAAGTATTTCCTGAAACCAAAAATCACGAAATAATTGATCATCTATTATAAATTTTGTAGGCATTCAATTCGAATATTTCTCATTTAAACGCGTATTAAAATCATAAACTTAGAATTTTTTCGCTACGCCTATATCTATAGTTAGAATATTAATCATTTATTACCTGTGGTTGACTGCCTATCAGTGTATAAAGTTTTTATTTAACTAACATAAAATAATATAAATATATTCTCAATCAATAAAAATAAAACTTAAGCTGATCACGAGTTGTCATCACTATTTACATAAAAAATGGGGTCTTTCAGACTTTCAAAAATTTCATCGTGCACCTTCTTGCGTTTAATCTCGATTATAATGATCTTAAGATAAGAAGGCTTCCTAGGAATAGACAAAATTTGGGTGTCAATAACGTGAAGGCGATTAATTATCGAGACCATTCGACTTTCACATCTCGCATCCCTCCGACACTACTAATGTAACTCGAACGACGCGAGTTGAAATCGAGTTAGTTTCTGTTTAACTTTTAATAGGATTTTATTGGTATAATCACAACCTAATTGGTGACTTGGTTTTATGCGTATTCTATTGTTTCAAAATAACTTATTAATAATAATATACTTCTGTCATTATGTAGATATTGTATGTTATCATTTTCATGATATGTTTAAATTGTTAGTTACCATATTTTCTTATAATCACTCACAAGAATTAAGACTTCCTCACATACATTGCAAGTATTTTTATAATTTTGCCAAGCGCTGGATACGAGACCTTGGCTATATAATAATATAAAAGCCTAAGTCATTAAATTATTATAATATTTTAATTTAAAATTTCAATATTAATATTATTAAAATTTAAATTTCTCATTATAAAACGGTATAATGAAAACAATTATTATTGAAACAAAATACCTCAAGTTCTTCACATTAAAAAAATAATTGCAACAAAAACTAAAAAATATATGAGATGTGTTCGTACCACACATTATATTTGAATTTTTTAACTGTTATAGTAAACAGTTACCTTGGCAGGCTTTTAATATACTATTTTTAATAAAATTCTATTATTATACATGCATATCTAAAATAATTACAAAATCTATAGTTGAAGTACCAGAAAATTTATTCGTTGCATGTCAATAACTTATCATAAAATTATATCGAGTTTTTTCATATGTACTTAAGCCTAGCCAGCTTGACCTTGAAATCCAAAATATGAACATGAAAGCAAGTAATTGAATTACATATACATTAATTAATGAAAATAGGGTAAGAGTGAAACGTCTTATCAATCTAGTCAAATGTCAAACATCCACGGTATTTATTCAGAGAGTGGACCCGTAGTAAGGTACAGCTTGGAGCAAAAGGCGCCCGCGACATCTCCCGTCGCCAAACACAACACAGCTGTGTTAGGGAGAGGACGTGTCGCTTAGAATATTATTTATTTTGTTTATTAATAATTAAAAATATATTACACCATGGTGGTGAAAAGCTTGCTTGGATTTGGGGTGAGTTTCGTT
The DNA here is from genome assembly GCA_014595695.2 of Epargyreus clarus clarus. NCBI lineage: Eukaryota > Metazoa > Arthropoda > Insecta > Lepidoptera > Hesperiidae > Epargyreus > Epargyreus clarus. The sequence continues at coordinate 3,691,053 of JACTTY020000033.1, forward strand.
TTGGAATATTTTTTATTAAATTCGAAAACTTGCAAAATAATTAAAGTATTTTCTTTAACATTCAAATTGAAGTTAAAAATTTAAATTATCTAAATAATTTATTATACATATGAAATTTAAATACAATAACTAATTGAATTTGAAAATTGAAAGTTTTTCTAATGCACTAAATTTCTATGTATATTTCTATGTTTCTATAAATATTGTATGTTATTTCTTAATACCACTGATTTGTATGTATATTTTTAAATAATTTTTCTATTTAAATAGTTCTAATATTATATTTATTCTTTTACGTTAATTTTCAATAATAAATCTAATATGAATAACAAACAAAATGATGATTCACACAATTTCAAAATCTTCAAGAGTTTAATAAATTATATTTAAATATTTGTCCACTCACTGTAACGACTTAATATAAGATAAAATAAATAAACATAACAATAACATATGAATATATAATTTTAATACTACATAAAATTTATTACGTATTGCAGATTATATGAGTCATATATTTTGATTTGACATTTACGCTCAGAGGTCAATCACATTCTATTCTAATAAGATTTAAAAGCTCGAATCGTTGTAACTTATTTGTGTTTACAATTTAAAAATTTAGTTGGATTTATGACAAATAAATCGTGTTCGATGTTTTTTAAATTCTAGGTTTTCCTTTTTGGAAATCAAACTAAATTTATTTTAAATTCCAATTACCGTTAAATTTAAATTAAAATAAATTTACCATTTTTACCCCCAACTAAATTATTGGCAATTTTTTGTCAATATTCGTTTAAAAATAGTCATTATCATTATTCTTATAGTGTATTTTAAAAATAGCATAACATTATATAAATATGTTTTAGAATATAAAACGTAATGGACACAACTTTTTATATCTTTAGAAGATTAACCTTCAAAAAAGTTTTACATATGAAACAAATACATAGTGTAATGCATTTCGTAGATAACGTCAATAAACGTTCATTAAAATAATTTTAGGCACGAACTAGGACAGTTCAAATCTCTTTCCATACAGTGACAGATGTTAAAAACGAAAGTGGCCATTTGTTTTAGACCACATTGAAAGTATTAGTATAGTTAGTGGGCTTATTTACATAACTGGTTTAATTTTGTCTACAAAACGCGTAGGTCACGGGAAGGACGAAACGATACTATAATTATATTGGTCGGCACTTAAATTTCTCACCATTAAGTGTTTTAAGCTTTTAAAGAGCATTAGCCGAAATATTGACGCGCGCGACAGCATAGCAATCAGTATGCCATGCAGAGGGTTCAGGTTCGATTCTCGGTTAAGAAAAAAATAGTCATTCGCATTTAAAATTTAGGTTTAATGATACTTGACATTGACAATCTTGTAACGTGAATGCAGAATATATTGTAATTCATAAAAAGGTTTTTTGTTAAATTTTAATTTATTCTCAATTATTTACTGACACTGTCCATATTAATATTTCATGTACCGATGTATTATATGCAATAATATCTTTTTTTAATCCCAAACAAAAAGGAAGAGTTATTATAAGTTTAAACTCCGTAAGTTTATATAAGGCGTTTCTATAAGGTTTTCATAAGGCTTTACAAACCCTTACTCTTAGTTAGGGAAGTTAGTGGAAATCGTAGTAAATGACGTACTCATTAGTTTTTGTTAGAATATATTTTAAGTATATTATTAAATATATGCTATAATTGATATTACGTTCCATTAACTAGAGTTCCATTAAAATGTAGGTACTTACGTATAACACTCAAGAACATAAAAAAGTATATTACCTTCAAAGATAATGTACTGTACCGTTAGTGACCAAACCATTGGTATGTTTATCAAACAAACACATGCTCGGCTGAAGTAAATACCCAATTGAGGTAGTTGACCCCACCTTACAAGTTCAAAATATTCCAATATACTATTTTAGTACATATGTTATTGATATTCGAAGGTCAAAAATAATACAAAGTCAAGGTAAAATATTTATGTCATAAGATATCAGCTGTGACAGACCAGTGGGGCTCCATTCCGGTAACTCGTGCCTAGTATGGAGATTTGATTCCCAAACATTCTATTTTATGAAAGGCATATTTTACCTTTGAATAAATGTTAAAGTCTGTAGGGTTAAATTTTGAAAGGTCTGATTTAAAAAAAAATGGATTGAATTTTACTTCGAAATTAGTATTTGGATTGCGTGGGAAATCGTATTTATATGATACTTTAGGCTCTCACTCTTTTTGTGTTCACGGGAAGCTTTCCTTCCGTTAGGTCAAGTAGTAATAATCCAAAATATGGTATGTGTCACAGGAAATGAATCATAAATGTAGACTTCTTTACAAATTCTTTATTTGGAAATAAAGCCAAGTTTATAAAACAGGTATCTACAAGTATATATTTCTTCTTCGTTTATAACTATGTAAATAACTATAAAATCCTCCTGATGATAAGTGACTAGGTTTTAAATATGTCTGAAGTTTTTTAAAAGTAAATGCAACCCTCAGGACCTAGTCTTAAAAAGTAGCAGCGCGTCTAGGAGTACGATCCACCTTAAATAGAACTCCATTCCTGTCTAGGGTTGAATATAGATTTTCATAGGCGACAGTACCACTTGTCATCTAATAGATCATTTTCCATCTGACGCCTAGGTATAGTCCGCGTAAAACTGCTAGTCCGCTCTGAATATAGAAATGAATCGCGTCGCCATAGCAAATTCTATGACTACACCTGCTCGCAACAACTTCAGAGACTATAACCAAAGAAAAAATATACAAGAAAACATGATTTTTAAAACATACCACGTTCCATAAAACCCATTATGAAGTAGCAAGACCATTCAATTACGGCTTAATTACGAAAATGAAACAAAAATAAAAGCCACTTGTATAATAAAAGACTACTAGTAAATTGAATCAATTGATTGGTGCCTCTAAAAGCTTGATTAATTACTATAAAAACGTTCAAACAACCACGTCTTGATTTAAATGTTTATATTTCTTACAGTTGTAAAGTTGATATATTATAACAGGTACGTTGACATAAAAAATATAATTCTATAATGAAAAATTAAAAACTATATTTAACGAAACGACTTAGAGTATTCATGGAGAGGTATAGGAATTTGTATAGATCGTAACTGATCTATTAAGTTAAGCAACTTCGGGCGCGGTCGAGAATTGGATCGGTGACTCGCATCAATTTGTTTTATCTCATAGAGACAATATATAATATGTAGTCATCAAATTATTATGATAATTATATTTTGGTTTTATTGTGTGTGATTTATATTACGTGGGTCTTTCTTTTTTCCATGATGGTAATGTACAGCCTTAATCCTGTTATATTTAATATTATTTTATTTTGAATAATTGCACAATCCTAACAAATGTCTAGCTATGTGTAAATTATGAGTTGTTAAACAAAATTAATTACGAGGAAAAATAAATCAATACTTAAACAAGAGTTTTGGTATAAGCTAAGGTAAAATACCAGAATATTTATAAGAAATAAGATATAAAAGTTTTGAGGCGCTGCATTTGGTACTTTGATTAATTTTTTCAAAAAATATTAGGATAAAAAATTCACTGGGCAAGTACGCGATTAGAATTATTATTCGTAAAGGTAATAATAAAAGCAGATGAATAAAAAATCTACTCTTGTTGACTGATACCTTGAGGTCAGTGACATGTGGTCAATATTTGCAAATTATCTCGTATTATAATTTGTCCGATCCATTTTAGTTTTATGGCCGTTATCCTCATTGGAAACGATAATGGAAAAAGTTATACCATAAATTTGCGGATGATGAGTTCGGCTTAGTAAATCGATAGCAATTCTAATAATATCTACTACTCGGACACAAAATTAAATAGTAATAGCTTCATTACCAATAAAGATTTTAAATATAAATTATTAGTTTGCAATTTAGTTAACCTATTATGTAAATATTTATTATTCATTTACATATTCCATTAGAATTAAAGGGAATATTTATTTATTTCTTATCGCTCAAGAATAAAGTTGTCACAAAATTTACGACTTAATGCCAATCTTTTGTCGGTCAAGCATAGATGTTGAGAAATTTATGGCAGGCGTTAAAATTAAATTAAGATAATATATGCATGTGTAACATTAAATATATATATTATGCGAACGGATTTTAGTAAAATTAAAATGTTATATTTACAAACTCCATAATATATTCACAATTACAACAATACTAGTTTCTTTTAATTTCTGTGAGACAGTAAATTAAATACATTAAATACTACAAGCAAATCAAAAATAATTATAACATAACAAAACTCAAGATTATTTTCTTAAGTTTCTGTAAAATTCCTAACATTATGAAATTATTGATATAAATCTTATTATTGGACTTGTAACTAGTACGGTTGGTGCTTTTACAAGTTGAACTAAAACAAAGATTGGTGATAACAATGGAGTTTATATCTTAGATTAAATCCAAGATATAAACTCCATTGTTATTTTCAAGTCGTGAGCACAGTTAGCCATAACTAAACCCTCCCTAAAAGCATCTAATGTCCAATCGTAAAACACTGTCAACCCACTTTCTAACTGCATTAACAGCGAGAGCAGTGCAGTGTCAGTATTAATAGGAAAATAAATAAGATAGTGTCACTGGCATGCAAATTGTTTTTCAACGCGAATGAGGGTAATGGCACTGTGGTTACTGTGGAGAGATTTGACCCCCTGACGGTTAGTTGGCACCAGGTAACTAGAACTTGCTCTGAAGTACGTTTTTTTTATAATTATCATCGACCCATTTCTATCTCACTGCTGGGCACGGGTTCCTCTCAGAATGAGGAGGATTAGGCTACCGCGCTGCCCAAGTGCGAATTGGTAGACTTCACATACCTTTGAAAACTTTTTTTGGCTTTCTTTCAAGAGCCCGGGCTTCTTAACCACTAGGCTATCACTATTTTTTATAATACTGCAGTAAATGAGCTTAAAACCAAATTGATGGTAAGTGATCAATACCTATGGACATCTGTGACCTACTCAGCTAACGCCGATCACAGATGCGTTACCGGGTCTGAAGTAAGATGATCGCCTCTTAATTTTGTAAGTCATTCGGTATCTTTACTCTTCCACCAAAACACAAGAATTGCTTCACACTCGAAATAAACGTGGCGGGGGCACCTTTCCAGTCGAACCATTCTCATTCTACCATGCCATAAACTTTTTACCTACAATATTTTGTATTTGTCTTGTTATCTTCTGTAAAACTTACTTTTTCGTCCTACATTAAACGAAGAATGCAAGATTATATCTCCAAAAATAATTCGATGAAATTGTATATTAATTCCACCAAATTTTACATGTACAACGACAAACACGGCAAGTGCAATAATAATAACCATTTTAATAAATGCACAAATGCTATCTATATTTATTTATCAAACACTTGTGCATGTCGTTATGCTTACATTACCATTACACGCAGGCTTTATAATGACTTCAAACTTTCCAAATAATAACTATATAAGTACAAGAGAAACGAAACTCTACCTCTCTAAAACTGTATGTAGCCATCTTTGCACTGCATCTTTGTGACCTTGAAAAACATCTTTACAAGTTCAACGGGCGACCGACTTTCTACCTTGACCGATTCGTATCTAAATTAGAGTCCACACTGTATAGAGCTCTACAATGACTCTACTTCCACTCTACAATTTCTTTCTTTAACTACCGGATAGCGCGTTGAAGTCTTTTATTAGTATTGAAATGGTTTTGTGCTCTACTTTTCTTTTTGCCTTCCTCTTTTAACCCTGTTATAATTATAGTATTTCTAAGCCATATTTACTCTGCGTTTAAGCAACGGAAAAAGAGTAAGATCATTATTTCCTTTATTTGAACCATCACAACAAGTAAATAAATTATTTACAAGGACAAAATGTAATATAAGAAGGATCCAACTTATATGTCAGCTGGTCACTGTCACCCACGAACTTCTGGATCCAAATCCACAGAAGACACAGTTCTTAATTGCATCATAAATCCTTTGCTGCCCATAAGACTTGAAATAATATGCCATACACACTATTATAACACTTAAAATAAGTATTGCAATGCACGAATACTTTCTATTAATAATTCTGGTTAAAATGACGCGGGAATAAAAAAATATAATTCCCGCGAAATATAAAACCGTTACATTGACTTATCTATTTTTAACAATTGTCGGTATTAGTTATACTATTGCCTTCTTCTAAACAGACTTTAAAAACTGCAAAAAGTTCAATCAACCCCATAATATGAAGTACACTACGTACTCCAAAACCACAAGTGTCATGTACCGTAACCCCATGGCGTGTTATTTATCTTCTCCTCAGTCATAATTACTGCCTTTAGTTGATTGATACCGACCCCATTCATAGATATTTTATAGACAGCTCCTTTTATTTCCACGAAGAAATGCCGCTATACTTAAACAAAAGAACTTTAATGAAGCTTTTGTTTTGTAACATTTAAGACTACATAATTTAACAGTTAAAAGTAGAATGGGATAAGTACTTATATTTATGATTAATGACGAGTGTAAAATATTAAAGACTATTAAACGAATTAATTTGTTAAATTAATGATATAACCATAACGATTTTAAATGTTCCCCACAAATGTCTTTAATAGTGATCGAACTTTATACTTTATCTTTTTTTTTTTTATTATTCATTTTAATTAAGTAACATAATTATATATAATATATCTATCTATTTACAAACTTAAAATATATATACAATATACACAAAAAATATAATTTAAACAAAAAAAGAAATATTAAAACTTAAATAATTAAATATAAAACAATGAGTCCAAATCACTGCCTCCCGGTAGAGTCCCAAGAATGCTGGCTGCGTTGCCGCGTTGTATGGCCAAACTTATTCTTTGGCCAAAGTACGCACCAGCTCTTGGGTCTCCAGAAACGTCAACCAGACGCGACGACATTTCTTTGAAGAACCGTCGTGCTTCTGGCCCCCACGGACCCAGAGTCTCTACCGCAAACGGCACAAATATGTAGCCATCCCCCAAGGTGATTACAGCATAAAATTACAGTAAATGAGTGACATAAATAAAAAGTCATTACTCATGAAATCTTAAAGATAATCTCATACAATTCATTGTTCGATCATTGCCACCGTCATACCTATTTTATCATTAAGCAATCCTTGCATTTCGGAAGAAATGTGGGGATGATTACTCATGCTAACATACTGTAAAACAATAGACGATATTTAGTCAGGAATTGTACCAAATCTGAAATCGGTTTCAGTAGGGACTCTATATAGGGACTAGGGACTGTTACAAACATGTCGATAGACTTCAGTGACCATTTACAATCAGACGAACTGCACGCACTTTACTACTTATATATTATAAAAAGTCATACACTTCCTTTCCACATCATAAACATCCTAAATCACCAAATTGCCTACGAGAAACATATATCATAGTAACTATAGATCAATTACGCCTAGTTTAATAAAGCAGCCTTCAGTTTCCTCGTTCCCTAAACTAGTTTGATTGACATTTGAGCGCAGGAGAAGGCGGTCCACTGGTCATTTTTCTTTTTGTTTGAACCTGTTTGGTCCGAAATGACCATTTTAGTTTGCTCCTTGACATTCAGCTGTACTACGAATTTGATCTACATTTGAATCTCACCTTGATTAGTTAGCGGAATTGCTGTAACAAAGCAAAACGTAACATTAGTGCTTCATTACTCATATCCGGCTCGAAGGACCAAGTTCGATTTTGAAAATAAATTGACGCGAAATATAAATGTAACCATTTTAAAGTAACGGCTATATTAATAATTAATATTTATTCCTCATACAAAAATATTGAAAGACTCCAATTTTTTAAAGTAAAATATATTATGTTCCGATACTTGTCCGCTCACTAGTTTTCGGTTGTTAATTAAATATTTTTTTTCCTATTACAAAACTCGTTTATCAATTCAAAAGTCATCTCCTCTGTTCTGACTATTTATTTTGTTTTATCTAGCAACTTTAAAACCAATTACGACGGAATTCGTGGTAAGCTTTTACAATAAAATGTTGATTATTTATGTTACGCTACTATGAAATAATATAATACATACAGTACATATATAAGTGATGACATAATAAAATATCTGACTTGAAGAGTCGAACTTATGTTTCTATAGTAATTGTTCTTTAGTAACAAAATAATAAACAGAAATAAATCCTTGATCGTGCAAAGTACCGTCGTCGTGTACCTATTTGCTTGCAGGCATTTATAATGAAATCTATCTTGCAAATGTCGAAGTTTAAGAATATTAAACTATGCATTCCAACTAGAACATAACAGTAAACGTATCTGAGACTAGCTTTACAATACTTATATTGAATTACAATATGGGTTTTTTTAATCTAAGTCTTAATTTTGTGTGCTTGATTTCCTATCGACGACCGACACATGACGTCACAAATGTCATCGATTGTCGCCACCTGTCGGCAAAATTAATTCTTGTCCAAGTTTTTACCCTACATGCATCTTTGATACAGGCTCAATGTGGGTTTTAAATGTAGCAAACAATTCATATGTAAAGTCAATAGGATAATCTCAAAAACTCCATATAAAAATGTTTAAATAAAAGAAATACACGATAGCGTAGCTTTATTTAAACAACAACATAGTTTAAAAGAACAGTAAACTTCAAACGATAAAGGCAATCAAAGTTAAAATTATAAAGCATATGTATAATAAATAAATTTGAACTAAATGACAGATTAAGTTGCAAATTTATTTACTATACATATGCTTTTTATACATATAAATGAATCCATACAAGAGAGTCATATAGTTGTTTTCGAGTCACCGATGACTATCGATCGCTTTATTCAAACGCCAATCACATAGCAACTTCACAAGCTGTAACCTCTACGTGAATGCATAGTAACTAACGGTGCAAGTCCAAAAAAGTGCGTCCTACTAAATTTCCTTATGGAGAGTTTTATATTTTGGAACGCCTCCAAATAGCCCAATTTGAGAAGGTCACTAGGACCGACAATTTAGTTTTGAGGCATTATTGCAGATTTGAAATTTTACCAGTAAAAATTATGCCTTGATTATATTTTTTTGCCTTTAGACTTCCACGTCTCGTAAAATATTTAAATACAAGTAGGTAATGACAATCAATAATCTTAACGAATTTAATATACATTTATATAATGCCAACGTTTTTGTTTTGCGTCTTTTTGGAATTTAACGGATAAAACGTAATAATATAGCGTGGTTGACAACCCTACCGCAAACTCATATCTGCGGTCAGCTGTGTACATTTGTGATCCGTTAGAAATAACCATATTGTTCGGTGTGCACAAATTACTTAAAAGGTTTCTAATTTTCTAACTTTTAAAATTAAAAATAAACTTAGAAATAATTTTGTCATACCTGACTATATTTGCACGCCTTAAAGGCAAAATAAGAGGATATTATACTTTGTCTTACATACACGCATTGTACCTTATTTAGATAGAGATATAATAAAGGTTATGATTATGAACAAATAAATTAAAATTACATGTAAATTCATTTCATTCAAAATTATTTTTAGTTGAAATGACAAATTTACTAACCAAAAGACCCTATCAAAAATCCTATTTAAAACCTGAATAATGAATGAACAAAAAAAAATTAATATCTCTTTCATCTGATTTGATTTTAATCTCTAGAAATACTCAATGAAATAGCAATAAAATAGAAGAACATGTTAATTCAAATGCAACATATGTCTAACATATATCTTGTATGTTAATTAGTTTTGTTTTTAATTGCATTCCTTTTTAATTTTCAGTTCCTGCTCACGTGTTGTCTATTGGAAGTCTCGTCACGACCAAATAACGAGTGAGTATAAAAACAAATAAATAAGGATTAATTAATACAATATCTAATACGGAAATGAAACTGGTGTCATTAATCAAAAACAATTTTTACTTGATGAATTGAAATCAGTTTCAAATAATACGGAGTATGTAGTTGTTAACGATTATGACGGCGGTGTTAATAGAAGTGTATATGAAAAAACGTTAATATTCACGCTTGATTTGCAAATACGAGAGATGCACTTTACACAACTAACATGTATGTAGTACGGCGTAATAACTCAAGAATGAAGCTACATCTTAAATGAAAAGTTCATTCGGTTATAGCAATGGTTCAGGTATGTTCATTATATTTAAGCTTCACACTACTGCTTTTGAAACAATAATGCTTGGGCGTGGTATTGAGGTATGTACTTTGAAACTTGTACAGTAATAGTAATTTTAATTATTTCAGATTGATGGAAATCCAATTACCAATAGATGAACCACAAGAACAGAACCCAGACAAAGTTGGCAGATCTGTAACCTTTACGAAAGATCCTCCTAGAGATGTTTATAACCCGAACACCCGAGAAATAATCGAAAAGATACAAGCTATCAATGATGGCCTAAAGAAACCTCATAGGCAGCAAATAAATTTTAATAAACCTCCACAACCACAGGGAAGTTATGTTATCGACCGAGAAATGCTGGAAAAAATACAACAAATAATAGCAGCCGATAAAATTAAGCCTCTTTCCGAGGCAAAACAGTATGAGGATAATTACCTTAACGAAGATTCTAATGATTTTAGAAGAGAACACTCTAGAGCTTTGCAATCAATTTCAAACACTTACAATCAGCAATCAACGCCTCTTTCACCTTTTCCTTACATCATGAATATACCTGTTTTAGTTATGCCATCCCAAAATAATATGAGATACGCAAACAATGATTTAAATTCTATTCAATCCACAAATTTTCAATCTCGACAAGAACAACCATCACCATTCCCATTTCTCCCATCGTTCTCTAACTTTCAGTGGCCATCCCAGTTTCAATGGCCATTTGCCAATGTATTTCCATTACTTATAAAAGATCCGTTTATTGGTTGGCAACAAGGCGGTGGCTGGAACAATTTCATCGAATATGGTCAAAACGCTGATGTATGCGCTAGAAAACAAAAGTCAATGAACTTGGACACTGAGGTATCAGAAGCAACAGATAAAGATGATGAAATAAACAGGATTTTAAGGGTAATAGCTTCTTCCCAAGAAAATATACCAAATGAGAACAATCATGAAGAAGAAACCGAAGAATCTATTGACCCAGTAAATTATGTAAATAGTAGACAAGCTCGTGCTCTTAAGAAACGCACAATTACTAATAATGCCCCCATTCAAGAAATTGAAAATTCTAGAAAAGCGCAAAAAAATTATACACCAAAACCAGTTACACGTAACCCATCTAAAAAGGTTTACACCGATGAGGAACTTCAAAGCATTAAAAATGCCGCGGATGATGACCTTCGATTTAGTGGATTCGATTGGTTCGGAAATAAGAAACCAGTAGCACCGAGTCCAGGATTCTTTATAAATCGACTGAGAGTACGGAAAGGTGGTGTGGCTATCGCAGGTCCTGGAGGTGTTGCAACTGCTGGAAAAGGGGGAACGGCAATTGTAGGCCCAGGCGGATTAGCTTATACTCAACCAGGCGGCTTGGCAGTTGCAGGGCCGGATGCGCGCGTCATTGCCTTATCGTCAGCGACAGATCTCAATTCCGTTGTTAGTCGGCTTCGAGACTTAAATGATAGTTCAATGCCACTTCAGCAACCAATATCAGAGGGAACAGAAGTCGCTAAAGGCCCAATTATTTATTACCATCCCACCGAGCAAACATGACCCTCCCATCCAATCCAGTCTAATTTTATTTTTTGACTTTTAACTAATAATTCTTTTCCGATAATAGATTCGACACTGAATGGATCTACTCGCAAAGAAGCAACCCAAGCAATGATAAGCCTGATGTCTACCGGTATGACGGCGAGAAGTTTGTTGAAGGGGACCCCATGGACAATACGTACGTGCTGCACCTGCAACCGGAGGCCCTTGCTGTCAGTGGCAGTGGAGGCCTCGCTGTAGCAAATCCAGAATCCCACGTGGCTATCCGACGGAATGAAAGCGGTACTGTTTTCCACATGCCCAAAGCAACCGCAGTGGTGGGCCCCGGCGGTATTGCCCACGCACAATCTGACCTCTATCTCTACGACTTCGATATTAATGAAAATGACGGTGATGGTTTAAGTTTTTAAAAGTCTGAGCTTCGGAAAATAATTTCGATGTCCATTGAAGCTGTTTTTCGAAATACTAATAAGGTTAAGGTTACGTTGTTAAGAAATTTATAATGAAAATAAATACAAAAATACTGTTCTTTGTTTTATTTCATCATCAACCCTAAATATGTTATAAGAGTGTAAATTAAAAACGCACATTCACTTAGACAGTATCATTTATAATACAACATCTACATTACAAAAGATTTATACGTTGTACGACTCTATAATCAACTTTTTATCACCTTTTGGCTATTTTCATCTAATTATCACTTACAGTCATTGACCCTGATATTGCAAAATGTAAATGAGTCGTCTATCCTATTGCCTCTACTAGTCAAAAAGCTCATAAAAAGATAACTTGTTACACCTACACAAATATGACATGACAATAATGTTTATCGATATAATAAGTAATATAATAATTGTCACACAGTCTCTAAGTTATGGTGTATGTAGGGTGCTGATTACTGATAATCGAAATCCAGACAATCTGTATATGTTAAATTTAATTATATAAAGTATCAATTTAAATTTATGTAAGGTGGTATATAAGTATAGTGCTTTTAAACACATTTTATATTATGTTTTAAATTATACTCCTTGTAATGTAGAACAGTTAAAGTCTCTTAAATTACCACCATGTATGTAGTAAATGGGCTGGTATTGTGATAAGTAGTGTGATAAGTAATAACTATCAATAGTATTATTAATGTTGAGTTGAAGTGTCGAGTAAAAATGTGATTTGCAGTCTTCTTCGAAGTCGCAGCTCATCATAGTTCAAAAATCGCACCGTAGAAACCACATAGTTATTGGTACCTCGTTCAATAAATTTAGACCTCGTTCAATAAATTTAGAATTGGTTACAATGTGCCCGTTGGTAATAGTTAATCTTAATGTTTATCTTATTTTCTTTAGTTCGAAGTTTGACAAAATTCATAGACTGCCTAATTTTGAACTTAAGCAAAAATTTATTAAGATTGATATTATTTATAATGATGGTCGTAAATTAATCTCCAAACTTACAGTAAGACATTGAAATACCTTATATGATTAAACTATTATCTGGGTTGATATAAGCAATGAGATAAAAAATAACGAAAATAATATAAAATATAGTGTGCTAACTTTATCGATCATAATACATGATTATTATTACCCTATTGATAACAATATAAAGTGGCTCAATAAGTAGGTTATTTATTCCTTATTGATAGGTACATGACATTTAGAAACCAAGGTTAACTGGTAAGAGCATCATAGTAAAAAATCTTAGGCCAGAAATATTGAATTGAGATATGCTGTAGGATGCCATTTAATATTTTCATAATATATTTTCACGAGGTACATTATAGTTATTTATTATATAAGAAGACATAGGCTAGGACGCTATATATGGAGTAGACTTCAGTAAAATTGCTGTATTGTAACTAAAATTCAGAATTATGTCAAATTTTAAGTAATAAAACAGTTTTAGAAGTATATATGTCATTGCAAATTACCCTATTTTTATTTTGCGACCCGCATAGCGGAGCGATCTCCATACCGGTCCGACCAACCTTTTTTTTTTATTTTCTCGAGGGGGAAACCTTCAAAAGGTACCCGACGACGTGGGAGCGACGCCGGGTTATGTGGGATTTTTACCGCACTAAAACCCCCCCGGTGGCCGTCCTCAACGCTTGTTGGAGAACTCCGGGATCTCCGACGGAACACAACCGGAGCCCTCCAAGCGCGATGCCCCGATCGGGCTCTACCCTGGGGGAGCAGTTTTCGCTCCTCCCACACCATGTAGTGTTTACGACGGTATGCGACCACACATACCGCCGTCCTTCCCGGGGTCGCTAGCTGGACGGTTCGAGCTCCCACTCTTGCCGCCCGCAACCCCGGAAGCCCCCTTTTAGTCGCCTCCTACGACAGGCAGGGGATACCGTAGCCCTATTCTAGTCCCGGAACTACAGGGACAACCGGTCCGACCATCCTAGTAGCGAAAAATTCTAAGTCTATCGGTCCGACCCACAATAAATTCTGCATTCGATTCCTGGCCAGACAAATGCATTAAGATGTCTGTTCTGGGTCTGGGTGTTTGGGTCGTCTTTGTATGAATCCATGATACTCATGACACAACAAAAATCTTAGTGTGGCTATGAGCGTAGAAAGCATTACTTTTACGATTATACTAATTAGTACTTACATAATTTATATTAGGTACTACAAATATATCCAGAGCCAGATAATAGATCTAAATTTATTAAGACATAAGGCCTATAAAAATATATATTACATGAATGATAAAACAGGTTGGGATTGAACAACAATACTTTAAACAATAAAATTTAATTAAATGTTCGTAAAGTGAAGAGTATCTTGATCAAACAAGTTTTTATACGATGTAAGACAACATACTGAAGTCATATATTTAATGGAAGAAATAACATATCTTATACGAAATGTGTTGTACATAATTATAAAAAATACGACAAAATGTAAAATAAAAAGAGATTCTCAGTTGGGGTTGTATGCCTATTTAGTAGGAATAAAATATCGTAAATGACATATTACAATATTATATTGTATAGTTATCTCATTTCATAATTTAGACATCTGCCTGGCCTCCTCGAATTTTGGACCTTATGCAGAGCCTGAACACTGGCCCCTACAGGTCCATAAACATCTTATACATATTTTAACTCGAGAATTATTTGAATTGTCATAATTATATTACTGACAAAAAATAATAATTCCTGACAATAAGCTTTACAACACCGACATAATTATTATTATGAGTGTAGTTTTATGGAAGGTTGATGATATGTTTGGCGTTCCTGACATTTCAGAAAAAAACATCGAGCAACTTAAGAGCAACCTCGGGACAGAAATAGATGTGGCTTTATGGGACGACTTCATGTTTTATAGTCCTGGTCTATTAATATAGCTACCAACTGGCTATTATAGCAACACAATTGGGATGTACCTAAAAGATTTTTACTATGCTCTTTAAAATTAAGTTTTAAATTTTCCTTTTGTTTGCTTCCACCAGAAAAATAGTACAAATTCTAGTACCCGTATTACTATCGTGTACTACTATATACACGTGTACTATATATACGTGTGTATATCTTGTTGTTACTAAAATTAATCTTACAACTTGATAATAATTATAATTATTATCTTACTTTAAAGTAATACATACGAAAAGTACACTCTGTGAAAAGCGCCTGTAATAAAACAGTACGCAATGTTTTATAGAGACAAACCATAATTATAACTCGCAATATTGCGAAATGATATAAGAGACATTAAATATGAGATAGAATATGTGAAGAAGAAAAAGAAAACAAAAATTTAATTCTTATATTTTTTTAATGGGACGAACCAAAGCTTAGCATCTTTAGAAATAATTTTTAAGAGTACTTCTTTCCATAAAACAAAGGTTTATGGAATGTTTATGTCATATGTTAGATGACGCTCTTAGATACGTACCTGTTACAATAACATAAAACTATTTATTAAAGGAAAAAGATTTCTCAAAGGGAAGAGGTCATTTTTTCAACACATACAAATTATGTAAAATAATATTATGAAAATAATTTATAATATAATAGCAACTTATTGATCCACATATAAAAAAAAAATAACCAACGTTAATAGATTGAAAAAATAAACTTATGATTGATATGATGATTTTACTAAATTTCTAGTCATATTGATACATGGACTAGTCCAGATAACAAAATTAATTACCGGAATCGAACCAGAATCTTCCTTGAGAGACATCAATACTGTGAACTATAATAACAATACAATTATAACGCGGGTCAATAATTATTATGCTCCTAATATTATAAGGAAGGAAACACAGACATGTATCTAAGGTATGTAGA
The DNA here is from genome assembly GCA_014595695.2 of Epargyreus clarus clarus. NCBI lineage: Eukaryota > Metazoa > Arthropoda > Insecta > Lepidoptera > Hesperiidae > Epargyreus > Epargyreus clarus. Next base: position 3,707,121 of record JACTTY020000033.1, read on the forward strand.
AGGAAACATTTAATTTCGAATTTAATGTTTTAAGTAGATTCGTTGTTACGTTTCAGAGCTTCTATACAATATCTCCCCTTCTACGGCGGCGCCAAAGGTCAATATTTGGAAGTCAAAAAGGACAATAGAGGAACTGTCTTAAGCGAAAAAATCGTAGCAGAAGAGAGCATAAGCAGTGAGAATGTAATCAAAAACAGCAACGATAACTTGCTATCGAGAGTATTGGCAGCAAATTTGCAAAATCTGAAAACGTTATCAACTAGTCTGATAAGGCTGAATAATCTGGGAAGGAAGGTTGGGTCTCTAAGCATGAGTGACAAAACAAGATTCAAGAACCAGCTCTCGTCTCTCGCAGAAGCGGCATCTAACACGATTAAGCTGATAGAGGAAGTGGGTGACGATGTGTCAGTTCTATTCAAGAGTAACGCGACATTGAGAAGATATGATGACGCTGATGAGGAAGATGTGAGTATACTCCTATGTAAAACTCGATAACAGACTGTTGAACTACGGCTAAGTAGGCACATGCAACGTTAACGTAACGTTAACGTAACGTTAACGTAACGTTAACGTAACGTTAACGTAACGTAACGTAACGTTAACGTAACGTTAACGGTAACGTAATGCGGTAAGAATCCCACATAACCCCGTGCCGCTCCCACGGCATAGGGTACCTTTTGAAGGTTTCCCCCTCGTAACCAAAAAAAAAAAAAGGTACATGCAACGTTGTATCATTAACATAATATTATTAAAATGATTATTAGTGAAGAACATTAATCTAGGTTTATTATGAAAAGAAAGTAATAAAAGAGCATACAATCCACTTGTCTCTGAATAATTATTGCTACCCGGAGAGAAATCAAATAGGATTTAAATCAAATCAAATCAAATCAGTTTATTTGTGAATAAGGTCATTGTTAGTTGTTACACATTTTTGTTACATAGTCGCTTATTCTGCCACTAACTGGCTTACAAATATACATGTCATCTAAAAACTATTATTATAATTTTAATTCTAACAATTCTGACATTCAATATAACTTGATAACAAATTGGATTACTTATTTTTATCGCTCAAAAAGGATTTTAAACTATTTATTAATTAGATTTGTTTTTAGTTTATTTTTAAACGCATGGATATCCTTGCAATTTCGAATATCATCTGGTATATTATTATATATATTTGGTGCTCTTCCGTACAAGCTTTGACTTAATAAGTGTGTACGAGCAGGCAATAATGTGAGTTTATCTTTGTGACGCGGTCCCTAACGGAACTGGAACTCTTTAGGGTTACTTTTTACGAAAACAGCACATTCGAATATGTACAGTGAAGGTAAATTTAAAATATGTAGTTTTTTAACATGTAGTTTACACGAATCTTTGCTTCAGGTTACACATTGCTCTGATGCATTTTTTTTTGTGCATTGAACGCAAGTTCTCTGTATGTGGAGTTTCCTCAAAACATAACTCCATATCGTTGTGGCAACGAAACTATGATATGCTGTTAATATTTATTTTAAGTCGACAAAATTTCGTAACTTTCGTAACATGTATGAGTATTTACACAACTTAAATTCCACCAAATAATAAATTGCTCATAGATACGTTACTACTTCTCAAAACTAATTTGGAATGTGTAAAGGTCTATGCCTTAAGTTTCCAAATCAATATACTACAGCGCTTAACAAGCACAGTTACTTACAGCAGTAAGTTATAAACAGAGGTGGCGAGGATGTCACTGCAGTCGAATAAACATTACTTTAACATTTTTAAATAAAAATATTTATCGTGTGTTTTCAGGTTGGTGAAGAAGGCATAGCTATCGAAAACCCTGAAGAACCTGACAATACTTGGGACAACGGTGGTACTATCGCTGAAGCAAAACCTTACGGTAAGTTAGCAATCATTATAGTTTCTAACCTAATAGTCGGAACGTTGATAGGCTTTCGTGTAACCTATACAGAATTAGAAGGCTATAAACTATCCAGCTGCCTAACAAAAATTGTAGTCTGCGTGCATGGCCTTGCAATCCTAATGAGATATAGTTGACAACAAAGTTTGAACTACTGTTTGATGTTGATTACGATCAACCGGTGGTGATGACCAACTACTATAATATCTTTACTTGCTTAAAATGTAAAAACAAATTAAGTACAGAACCTTATTTGAAAAACATTTTGAAGAACGAAAACACTTTTTTTTTCATTTTCAGGTCTAGCAGTGATTGGTGAGAATGGCTTAGCTGCGTCCAGGCCAATGGCGACCGCGGTGGCGGAAAGAGGAGTGGCAGTGGCTAAACCTATAGCCACGGCTATCGCAGGCATCGACCCTATCGCTTTGGGAATCAACTTCCCAGTGAACCAATACTCCAGGGCTAAAGGACGGATTTACTAACTTATTAAGACATGTGCCTCAAGTACAAAAAAATATTGAATTTCCTATTAAAACTATTTTATTCTTAAACCATAAATCATGAAGATTTCCATGTAAGCTTCATCAGTAACATTTTTTTGTAGATAAGTTTCGAATAATATGTCTAAATTTATCTTTATCCGAAACATGAATTTGGACATAGTATATTTATTCTGGTAGGAAATCGGGACCTTATATATGGCAAGCCATGGTTATTATAATATATTAACAGCAATATTTTAAATATTAGAGAAATAAATAAGAATTATGCAACAGCTTTGTCATATAACTAACTATAAAATATAAGTACAAATAATAATCCTCTCTAACCTTGAAGAATTTTAGTATGAGTTAGACTATTCTAGAAGTTGGAATATGATTTAAAATAGATTTTGTAATATAGAACGTTTTGTGGTATCGAAATTCAGTAAATATAATAGGACCAATAAATCTCGTTTTTATTTTTTAAGAATGGTGCATTTCATAATTCATTTGTATCATCTCTTGAAGTTATTACTTCAAATATAATAAAAATCGACATAATATAATAATTCTAATCGCAGTAATAATAGAATACCAATAATATATGGCATCTAAAATATTATTAACATACAACATTAACTTTTTATACATTAGTCAATATTAATAAATATCATCAAATGGCAATATTAATATTAATTAAATATCCGAAAATGTATTTCTTACATTGACCGCTTAATTTAACAAACCCATCACAAGATTTAATAAGTACCTAACAATTATAAGGACATCCAAAATTATATTGAAGTACGAACCTAATAGCCTAATTCTATCTTAACTAGTGAAATCTAATTAGTTTTTAAAATGTGATGTATTTATATGAGTGACAATAAATTATTTGTATTAAATACTCGAAATAATTTAGCATTTTAATTCACCCATAATCTTAAGGTAATACAATCTTAAGATTAATGAAAAAATATTTACAGACTATTTCAGTTTCCAAGTTTAATAAGTGTAAAAAGCTGTTATTACATACATGTTATAATAACTTTGCTGAGTAACACTAACGCCATCTCGTAGAATATCGATGAACTAACTTGATATGAGCAGTAGTAAAATCTGTATGAGGACAAGAACAGAGAACTATTTCTGCCTAATATTAATAGTCTTAAGCGCTGCTGTGTTCTGGTTTGAAGGGTGTGGTAAGGGAGACATACTTTTCCATGGCGTTTTAACTTCATCCTCAGTTGTAGCAACTGTAGCCGTACTTAGATAGGAATCTAATCCTATCTGGGATTGATTATAGATATCCATGGCTGGCAATAGCCACTGCTCGTTTCTTACTAATATAATATGAACAGAGAACTTGAAAACGTATTTAATTAAAATACATAAATAAAAGATTCGAACCCCAGACTCCAGCATCAAACCACTAAGATATCACTGCTTCGCGTATTAAGTGGACGCATATTAGCATGATATGGGATTCTGAAAGGACTGTTGCGCATATAAAACTGTAGGCGTGTTCTTAGAGATAACTGTATGTACTGATCTTATCATAACATATGTATATGGTGTTGAACGTGATGTGAAAACATAATTATTTGCAATTTTATATTATATAGTAATTTTGTATGTATTTATGTTTGGGGCAAAGTTTTTTATATGAAATAGAAGTAGCGAATATTCATGTGGTCTATGTGGTTATAAGAGACCACTGCTATTTCATTGTTTACGCCTGTTATTAATAAACGATCTATCCAATTTTGCCTATAGATAAGAATTGTCAAATGTCGAACTTGGAATGGAAGAACATTGGATAGATAGATTATTGATAACAGCCGTTAACCGACATCACACGGGACAGATACCAACACATTATTAACTGAATCACCCACATGCATTGTTCCCAATGAGCTAAGTTTAGTTCAGTTCTTATGAGGGCCCTAGGACATTAGATTACCGTCAAACACGTGTATATCCACCTAAATATGGCCGAGGATTGAACCTGGATCCTTGCGTTTCAAATATTGTCAATAATAACAAATGCCTACTCAATGTAAACAAGGTTGCGTGCTACACTAGTATGATATTAACATCGTTTTTGCTTACTGCTTAGATGATAAAATGGCTAAAGATGAGGATGATAGTGGCTTAAAAGGGAGTTGCCACTTCCTGCTCGATTAGTCTCGTATCTCAAACATTAATAAAAATGTTATGTGTAAAATATAAGTACATGTGGTTCGCAAAACACATTTTTATATGAATTCCTAACGATAGGGCAGACGAACTACCAATGGAAAGCAGTCACCGTCGCCTTTAAACATTGCACGTGTACACCAGAGGAGTCGCCAATACATCGCCGGCTTTGAAAAAAACATATTCATGATAAGTGTCCACAAGTAATCAAAAATAACTACGATTAATTTGGTGTGTACTTGCAAATACTATTATTTGTCCCTTGAGAGAACGTCTTCCATTTTAAATAAAAGTAGAAACCAGGGGGGCTACTACTATCTTTTAAGAACCATCATAGTTCAGGAAAGTTTTATTTCCTCCTTAAAACAGTAAAATATTCCGTCATACACAGTTGAACAAACTTAAACCCTTATTAATTTTTCGCTTATCCATTGTATAAAACCAACTGAAATTGTCAAATTTCGCTTTAAAAGTTAAATTTCCTGCACAAAAAGTAAAAGTATGAATCGAATAATATTGTGTTAAGAGATGGTAGTAACCCCCCTGGTGTAAGTCCATGAGGTAGGCGGCTTATGTTGATAACCAATACATAAAGTAAACATACACATATTTTCTTATATCTACTTTACTTTATATTACAAACCAGGAAACTTCAGCACAACACTGCTGTTTTAAATTAGAAATGGGTATACCAAAAACCTCCTTAGTTGAATCACAAAGAATTCTACTAACTACAGTGTGTGCATGTAGGAAATATACTTACACTTCCCTTAAGTTTGATTCATATTAATGAATCATTCAGCGGATTAACTGTCCTAAAACTATCGTTTTGTAGAAACCGTCGTTTCCTTTGCGGTTTTCAAATGTGATTCAGCATAAATACAAACAATACGTTCGTAATTTTTAAAAATAAATAATACGTATTACCCTATCTAATTTAACTATAGACGTAATGCTTACTGTAATTACGTCAAACAATATGTTTATTGTATTTTACACGCCGTTAAAATACGTAGTTCTAGTTTTTCTATCAATATTAGGCAAATACATCTTATATATACTCGCTTTATAAATATGATGGCCTTTATGCTCAGTGTAAATTCTGTTCTGTGTAAATTCGAGTCAAGAACCCTTCAACTTAAGGCAATCACGTACAGTGTGAAGTAATGAACTTGCAATTCTATATAATAAATAAATAATTTCAATCCCCTTATTGTTTTCTTAATGATTTAACCTACAATGGAAATTTTATTTAATTCGAATATGATACAATTATTATGAAATATACTTAAACTAAATTTAAAACAAATAGAAATAAAAATATTTACAGTAATCAAAAATTTTTTTAGTTTTAGTTTTAGTTATTTCTTAATGATTGTTTTAATTTTGATAACACACAATTTTGCATACCAAGCCGCGAAAAAACATGCATTTCGAATAGATAATTATTATAAAACTATTTACAAATACAGCCTGTGGCACTCCCAATTATGTGAATTACATCTCATCAAGTCATTTACTGCAGAGCAAAGCCAAAAAATGTGCGATACATACGTACATACATGTCCATGCACTCATATATACAAAATCTCGAAAAATATTTCCCTCCGCCGTCGGGTAAAAACGTAGTCTTTCTATAAGAATTATTGTCATTATTTCTACAAATCATTTACCCCCTTACAGTTTATGTATCAATCTTATGTACAAATTTTCCTGTTTTAGCAAAATACCATGTAAATGTAGAGTTGAGGAAGTATTTGCAAAAACCTCTTGGAATATGTTGTTTATGATTTTTACTAACACGTCATTGCATTTAAAATTTTGATTCAAATACCTTTCCTTAAAATTCGTCGAATATTTAATATAATGTCAGAAAAGCAACAATCATATCAATATAACTATACAATTCCTAATTATTTATAAAATTAAAAGTCACATGTAAACAAATTATAAACAAAATATTATACATGGCTCGGAGTATCTACAAGCTCCTTTATCGAGACACCTAAAACAACTTTGTTACATATTATTAAAAACAAATTAAATCCACGAGCGAAACATTATGCATAAAGCTCCCGCATAAGGTAAATACACCTGTAAACAACAATTTGTAAATTATCTTAATACTCATTAATGAAAACATATAATTATTTGTGGTAGAACTCTTTGTGATTCAACTGCAACATGATGATGTAACCCCAAAATGAAATAATCCGAAATTAAAACTGAAAGAAAAAATAATGATAAAAATAACGAGCTCCCTCTATTACGAGATCTTTTTGAGGCTGATCTGAGATATCGCCGCCACACCTATTCCTGCCAAATAACATTGTTAATCGCTTCTGTGCTCCGGTTCGGAGTGAGTTAGACACACTTAGATATTCAAGACTTTGCAACTTAGTCTTCAGGGGTAGCGACGTAGCTGTGGCCAACTTCAGGTAAACTTACCTGGGGCTGATTATAGATGTCCATGGGTGGTAGTGGCCACTTGTGTGTGTGTACAATGCATTACATAATAAAGTTATTTCTTTCTTTCTTCTTTCTTACTTACGAACAGATGGACCGCATGATCGTTCGCTACTACTAAATAAGAAATAATAAAACCATACGTAATACTAGTACTAATCATATACTTACTCTACACATGCTCTACAATAATAATAATTCTTGATTATTATACCACGTGTTTACTTTGTAGATGTAAATGGCCCTTTTGTTTTGTATCGCTACTGCGTCACTTTAAGTGGAATATGCGCCTCAAAAGTATAATCCTCCGCCAAATGGAGCAGTGTGGTGCATACACCTGACTTTTTTATGTTATATAAAAAAACAAGTATGCTGTCCACCTGTACCCTTACCAGGAGTTTTTACGTTTCGACAAATATGACTGTTTTGATATTTGTTTACGTATTGGCCCATACAATTTCCTAGTTCTGACACAATCCGCTAGGGGCGCTGATTGGAATTTGTATGGGCAAATACGTAAACAAATACCAAAACAGTCATATTTGTCGAAACGTAAAAACTCCTGGTAAGGGTACTGATGGTTAGTGCTGGTGCCCATGAATATTTGTTGTAAACCCCCGATAAGATGAGAGTCCGCCGCCCATATATACCTTATTAACCTTGAAGACTCACACCCTTCTAACTGAAACACGGTAGACCGAAACACTTGTGTTATTACGTAGAAAAATATGTGACGATGTCTCCGGAGTCGATCCACAAAGGATTTTACCCTTTGTGTTCCGATTATTGATGATTTATTCATGATGATGATCCAATGATTATTTTTTAATAATACTTGCATTACAGCGGATCCTATGCCCAGCAATCTTATGTAAATAACATGCATGTTTCAGATTGAAAAGTTTTCGGCCGTAATTGTCCATGGCCATTAATGTATATGTATGTATGTATGTACGAAGGTCAACTTCAAAATATAAATACTTAAGTTGTTTTGCAGCTACCATAACACAGACAGTGAATTAGTTTTAACGGACATGACTCAGTGTAGTTTGTGAAGTGATGTCCCCGACACTGGGTGCTATGGACGGGCAGCTAAAACGCTGCTTGTAAACCGCTGTATAAATATCACATCAAAGAATTTTCAGGGTCAAAAGTAATGGTTAAATGGCTCTTTTATGTCCGCTAATCTCCTATCACAAAGTTTTTTAATTTGATTGTCAAATAAGCATATTATGTGTTTATATAATAGTAGGAAATTTAAAATCACATAAAGTAGTTATGTGATTACGACGCTGAACTACTATTACAGAAATAAATAGTAGTCCTTCCACAGTTATTAAAGATTCCTTTATCTCATTACTTTACTTTTGAGATTGAAGAATTCTTTAAATACTTATTTCAGATGCAACGTTACTGAAATATTATAAAAATAAAAATCACGACTGCTTAAAAATATAGTCTATATTGCTCCCACATTAAGATGACAACTCGACAACGACACTCTCGGAACAATAATTATTCTAATAATTATTGTTCCGAAACGACACTTCATATTCTAAAATTCGTCAAGCCATTTAGACTGAAAGGCGTGCCAAAGAATGACCCGCATGCTCGAATAACATTACTCTCCACAGTCGGTTAAAATAACGCCCGTTTATACAACTGAACATTGTACACAAGTTCAAGGAAAGGATCATCAAACAACGTCGACTACGCTTTCCGGGAAAATTTCACATGTCTGCGAATGAACAGGCGCTTCTTTGTCGTAAACATTTTGCGAATTAACTTATACTTCATTTAACGCACTGGAGATGAAACCATTGATTAAATAAAGTGATGTTTCAATAATTATATTTTATCGAGTTTTCTATTCAACTTTTTCATTCCTGAATATAGCCGCCTCAAGACTGACGCGTCTTCGGTGCTGACCTCAGGATTACGAATCAGATCTTATCTAGGGTTGATTATAAATTTCTATAGGCGCAATGGTCACTTGCTACTTGCCTTTGGTTGCAGATATTCAAGAGTAACTTTACATAACTTATAATAGCCGGTATAAGATGGGCGTTAGTTGCTATTCCCGAGACGTGAACTGAGTTTTGATTGAAGAAGCAGACTAACTTGCGTGTAATCCGATTAATTGATTGATTGATGATTAATTGATTGATTAATTGATCCAATTAAATTTAAAACCTACGAGATCCTACTCAACGTTTTAACAGATGCAATGCTATTATAATTATAGGACTAAATTAAAATGCCTCAGTAAGTCCACGAGCGCTACACATTGTTGCTTTAAGAATGTATGTATGTATGTATGAAGAAGATTGAACCTTTAGATTGTATTATATGTTAAAGGTAGGTACTTTTTCAAGTGATTCCAATCGTTTTAATATAAATTACATTATGTAAATACCAACAAGATCGATATCGTGAATAATGGAGTTTGAACACGACAACACAACAGAAAAAGCCGTCCGGTACAAATGCCCAAATACAGGACAGACGACAAACAGATGCTTTGCATTCTTTTACATCAACTTATTAATTAGTAAGCTTCAATTCATATCGGGCATGTAATTACAAATTAATAAATCAATCAAGTACGACTCTACTATACCTTACGTTACTTAAGAACATTTTATTAATTACATTTACAACTTAAGAAATGGAATATATACAAGAAATTTATAATATAATATGATATATAATATAGAAGTAGCAGACGAGCATGCAGTCCATCTGATGTTAAGACCAAATTCCGACCTGAGGTCGACCACAGATACGCCGTTAACCTAAGTTGAATCGCCCCGGAAAAGTATGTCTCCCATACCAGACCCTTGAAACCAAAACACAACACACTGCTGTTAATAGACAGAAGTAGGTGTAGCGGTGGTGCCGCCGAAGGTAAACCACAGAGAATTCTACCACCTCTAAAGTTAAAGTAAATTTATTAAGTAAAGGTAAAGGGCATATTCCAGTACATCGTTTCTATGCGGATTGAAGATACGGATTAATAGTTAACTGGGTCAAACGTTTTTAAATCATCCGAAGTATTTCGACAAGAATTAATGACCATAATAACTGACGTTTGCCTAACGGACTCTCTGATGTAAGGAAACACTTACTTAATTTCACCACGTCATCAACCCATTATTGTCTCACTGTTGGGCAGAATCCTCTCAGAATGAGAAAGATTAAGCCATAGTCCACCGCGCTGGCTAAATGTGTATTGGTAGACTTGACATATCTTTGAGATATTTTTTATATAAATCTCTCAGGTGTCCAGGCTTCCTCATGATGTGTTCCTTCACCGTTTTAAGCGAGTGATAATTAATTTCTAATACGGACATAACTTTAAAAAATCAGAGGTATTTGAACCTAGGATTTGAACCTCGGACCCCTCTTTCGAGAGGCCGAGTTTCTAAACCATTGGGCTATCACTGCTTTTCACCAATGGTTACTTATGTGAGGGTCAAATACACGTAAGGTTTATTTAGTTCAAATTTACACGTTCAAAGCACTGTTTACTTTGAAGGTGGTCGAACTTCCTATTGTTCGACTCCGACGGCACCACCGCCACACTTATTGCTACCAAACAGTAGTTAAGCCCTGCTGTATTCTGGTTAGGTTTGGTAAGTGAGCACAATCTTAAACGAGGTATTAAAGCTTGGTCCTCAGAGGTAGCGGGGCATCTGTGGTAATCCTAAAGTAGGAATCTAATCTTATTCTGGATCGATAGAATTAGTTGTGATATTGATAACCGCGATAAACGAATAAATGTACAAATTTCAATTTTTAGTACCAATAGATCATAACATAGTTGCTCTTTAGTTAATCCTTTCAATTTGCTTTTTTTTCTTGAATAAGTATGTTTACAAATACTTATTCAAGAAAAAAATCACATTAACATTACATATTCATTTATTACATTTATTACTTAGAAAAAACGCAATAAGAGGATGCTCAAGCGCTTCAGAATATGTATACGACGATCATAAATCTACTCCGGCATCTGGTACCTGGCAAGGTCATTATAAAAATATAATACTTCTACTACTAGTACAAACAATGCAATAAATTCTTGTGTCAATTGGAATCACCGGCCATCCTTTTGTTATAAGTAATTAATCACTCTGGCATTACGCCAAATATTGTAAGGCCTTTCTTCCGATGATAATTCTTTGGAACATATGGTCACCGGGAAATCCTGTTTCTTACTGTATCACAGACCATACTTATACAGTATTCAAAGGTGAAATCTTTGGTTTGACAACGGTGGTACTAATTCTACCTTCGCCGGCTTATGCCCAGCCTAAATGAACTATCGAGCGACTAATTTTATTATTATAATAATCTCAATGCTGTCCACTGTTGGGCACAGGTCACTTCTCAGAATGCGCAGGATTATGCCATTGTCCATCGCACTGGCCACGTGCAAAGTTATACAGTTTTCCCCAGGTTGTATTCTTTAATTTTAACGTTAATTTTGAAACAATTTCCAAGTGAAGGAGATTCAAATTCAAGCCGCACCACCTTTGAAGTCCCGTCACAGCCCATTGGAAACCGCCATAACACTCAGAAAAATCTGGATATGGTCCTAAAACAAATAGACATATGATAGACTTTTACAAATTTTTGTTTGCTTTGTCTTTGTGTGTATTCAAGACATAAGAAAACATAGTGTGGCACATGCGTTCAAAAACATTATTTTAATTATTGCACAGAATACATCACACTATATTTCATTAATATTCATTATATTTATTTTCATCATAATTATAATTTCATTTAACGCTTGTACAAGTTGTAATGCCTGTAATTATAGATGCATGCTAGTAATCTTTTTTTGCGATAGTCTAATCTCACCACGAAGCTATTAAATCGAGAATTTTAATGCAGAATTTTGATACTGCATTTTTTAATAACTTCCTGTGTATTTTCTTCTGTAACACAGAATTTGTTCTAAGTGCATTTTTATATACCAACTAGCTGACCCGGCAAACTTTATACCGCCTCAAAATCTATTTATCAAATATATTTCATATAAAATATAGACTATGTTACTCGTGGATAATGTAGCTTTCGAATGGTGAAAGAATTTTTAAAATCGGTCCAGTAGTTTTTGAGCATTTCATTACAATCAAACAAACAAACAAATTTTTACTCTTTATAATATTAGTAAAGATTATAATATTGAAGTCGCAAACGAGCATGCCGTCCATCTGACGATAAGTGACTACGGCCATTGACATAATATAGCACATAAAAGATTCCTGCTTAAAGTCTGCCACAGATGAGTTTCTACTCCTGAAGACTGAGTTGGAACGCCTCGGATAAGTGTGTTCCTAACTACCCTTGTTCTATATGGACTAAACAGGTGTCAAATGTCCATGGATCCTAGTGAATGCGTATCATTCGACGGTCTGCTTACTCATTTGCTCCTTCAATAAAAAAATCTAAATATGGTAGAAACTCTTTTTATGTAGGATTGGAGTATACTCCACCAAGCTATTTCAATAAAGATTGATAATAGAAATACATAGAATTGGTTTTCGTTTCACAAGAAGGCAAAACCATGGTTGTCATTTATTGAGGTGTAAGTACCATGTGAGCACAATATAAAGGCGCGCGAGGCTGCGCACGCGCATTTCCCTAACGATACGTTGTGCGCGCGTTTTCCGTGTGAGAACTGACATGGCTGTGTTTATTGTGAGTTGATTTTTTATTTAATGTCCAATTTTGCAAAGTGGTCTAACAAACTATATTTACATTTTTGGAAAATTAATTTTCAATAAATTCAAGATTTATTCATATGAGAAATATGTAAATGAGTAGAAATAAACAAGTAAATTAAAATACGTTAGTGTTGAAACTTTTTTAATTTTATTTATTTTCAATATTGAGCTTATCAAATGTATTTTTAAACAGGTATTTTTAAAAAAATAATAATAAGTATTTTTTTAATATTAATACGACGATTATTATTTTATTTTGTATTTAATGTGTAACAAATATATTTAAGTTAACAGTTACAACAAATACCTATAATTAAGTTAACCGATTGCATTTTGGTTCAAATAATTTGAAACAGTCATTAGTGTTCCATAAATAATAAATATTAGAAGAAATGTGCCATGCTGTACATATTACACTACAAGTTAAATTAGTTGTGATAGTTTAGTGGTTGAATCGCGGCCTCTCGATCGATGGTTCCTACCTTCGAAGACCACGCAAGCACCTCTGATTCCCAGAAAATATGTGCGTATTAAGAATCAGATAGTTAATTGTATAATTTTTTACGATCTTTAACGTTGAACGAAAACATTGCGAGGACACCTGCATACCTAAAAGATTAAAAAAGTTATGTGAAATCTACCACTTGGTACTTGGTCAGCGTAATGGACTTACTTATCCTTCTCATTTTGAGATTACTCAGAAGTGGGACAGTTAACGACGGTGACTATGATTGGTCATACTTAATTTATATTATCATAGGTTGCATGCTCTTAGCTACTTAAATATGCTACTATTTACGACACCAAAATTTTGACATACAACTTTCAGTTAAATATATTTTCTATGTAGATCAAATAAACAAATGAAGTGCATGTCCAGTTGCCAAGTGTATTTCATAAATAATTTGACAAGTGCAAGTTGAACTCGCACTCGGAGGGTTCCGTACCACCAAAATTTGCAGTATTTATTTATAATTAGTATTTGTTATTATGGCTGTCATATAAGAAAATGTATTGTGAAAATTTTAATAGGTAATTACGCTTCAATATAATTCGAAAAAACGCGGAAAAATAGCGGTTCCTTGTACGGCCATCCACATGTATTTTCACGTTATTATTATTTGTATTATTTGGTGTTAGTCTGTAATTTTTTAAGTGTCTAACTATTACGGTTCAGTTGATAGAGCTCCATAACAGACTTACAGATGGATAGATAGCGGAAGCTTAGTAATAGGGTTCCGTTTTTACTCTTCGAATACGGAACCCTAGAAATACTGCAACGCCGAAGCAGCGGTGCGCGTCCCCATCAGACACATACGAGTATTAACTGTTGCAGAGCATGGTGTAATAGGAAATGTGACACATTGTTTCATGCACTTAAACGGCTATCTAGAGCTTGATAAGCATCTAATGTGTAACAAAGAAAAGCGTCTTTCACTTGCATGTACTTACGGGGAATGAATGAAGAAACTTTAAGAGTTCAGTTTATACACAAAAAATACTGTAACAATCAATGATTTTTTTGTCGATAGCAAATATGAAATATCAATTTACAATTAGCCGGAAAAGGTGATTTTTTTAAAGTCTTATTTATATTGCTAATTTGACTATACATACGTACTCGTATCAAAGTCTGGGATGAACATTTTTTTTTCAAGTATATTTATTAAAAATGATAATATAATATTATTTCATTCTTAAGTACTTTATTCACGTAAATTTATTTACACGTTATAAATGAAATAAATTTAATGAAATTTTGTATTAACCTTTTTTATTCTATCTTTTGAATAAATGTTAATACCGTTTGAATTGATCTGCAGATCCGATCGCAACATCTCACTCCAAGGAATTGGATCAAAAGCATAGCACATCCCTACAATCATGTGATCTGCATGCTCGTTTACAATTTTACATAAAGTTCATAAAAAACACACGAATACATTACACTGTCACTATGGCGTAATGCAGGAACTCCATACGGTGAGGAGTTAAATATGCGTGAACCGCTATTGTTTACTGGCTACTTACTGCATTAACTTGATTGATATCTAGCATGCACACGCGATCTTAAGACCACTTGAATGAATTTGACTCGGAACTAACATATAAATTATTAAGACAAAATTACGTACTATCAAAACAGTATATAACACTTGAAGCTATTGTTTACTTTTTTATATAATATAGTTGTTATAAATGATTATGTAGTCCCTGATGGTAATTGAGAAATTGCCTTTGGATAACCGTAATGATATTCAGACAGGATTGTGAGCATGTCTTTCTACCTTGTGAACTTAACGAAATTTACCTCATATAAATGTCTCTGAATTATCACGTCTCTCAAATTGAAACAGAACTACAGAGAGAAATTTTAAAAATAAAATTATCAGCTTTTGCACTAGGTTATTGTGAACCAATTCGCACTTGGCCGGCGCGGTGGACCATGGCCTAACCCTTCTCACTATGAGAGGAGACCCGTGCCCAGCAGTGGGACGATAATGGGTTGATGACGACTAGTTGATTTAACACTCTCTTCTCTGTGTTACTACTTTATTTCCATTTTAAAATTTATATTCTTTATTTTTTTTCGTCCTTTTGGCTCTAGTATTATATAATTCTTTACCTATATTTTACAAGCACAGTTTTAGTTATTTCTTGTTCTTTAAAGGTAAAAAATAAATGCCTTATTACTTTTCACTACATTAATAACATAAAATATCCTTAAAACTGTAATAACAATTCTCATAACAACGTGCTCTATTTCTAGAGAACTTTACATAAAATTATTCACACTTAACAAGACGTGAATGACCTCATGATAATATACAATTTGTCCAACAAACTGCAAAAGTATTCTTAGACATCGTTAACTGTAGTTTTAAAGTCCTTTAACTAGTCTAGAATATAAAATAGGAGATCAATGAACTCTGAGATTTAGTATAAGTTCTGGATTCTGAGTAATTTCAAGATATGTTTACGCACATCGCAATGGTTACCATATTGATGTCATATGTTAAGTATTATAATTTCCAGACAAAACATAAGTAAATAAAATTTACTTGTATATTTAAAGTAGCTTTTTAGTAACTTATTTATAATTTTATTCGGCATTTTGTTTTTCGTTTTCTTATCAGAAAACTTGTTCATTATCACCCATATCATAAATAAGGAATTAAAATAATAGGTTGTAAATAAGATCTATTGGACTGATGTATTTAAGGAAAAGTGTACCTTGCACTAGGCATCTATTTATTTACTTTGTCTATGTCACATTCGAATAGTCGAATACCATATTAGTTTTGTAAAGGAAATAAAATACTCAAAATACTAACTTAATAAAGGTCGTTATGTAATATTATGTTAAACGTCCGCGTATCTCTTATATCTATAATCAGTTATCACTAGTATCTCATCTAATATCCATACAATACGCGACAGATTTGCATCTCACACCCATGGCTAATCCGTGAAGTCACACCTGCTGCTGTTTGTTTATGATGGGTACTGACTTACGTAAAGACTCAATTTTAAATTGATAGTTGAAGGTGGTAGAAGTCTCTGTGGTTCGACTCCGGCGGCACCACAGCTATACCCATTTCAGCCTAACAACAGCAGTGTCCTGGTTTGAAGGGTGTAGTAAGGTAGACATAATTTTCGTAGGTTTTCCAGGTTAATCCTTAGGGGTAACGGCGCATCTGTGACCGACCTCAGGCTGGAATTTAATACTATTTGCCGTTGATGGCTGATTTCCATAGTAGCCACTAAACACCATGACCATACCCGTCTGTTATTCTCATATTATAAAATGCTACCTGATCGTTATTATAATATACATACACAACGTCCATTAATAAATAAATAAATAAAAAATAAACATTATTTAATTATACATATTACATTCTTGGAGATAAAAGCTGTTAGCAATTACAACTAAGTGTTATCTGTATCCATATAACGGAAGGAATCCTTAAGGAATCTAATAATTCGTTGTTATGATAATTATAAAATACTTTTATATTATAATTTAAATAGATACATTTATGTGTAATATTGTTATTCTCGTTTCATATTTTATCAAAATGACATGATAAAAGGGGAACTATTATTTTTATTATTTCACATATATAGTTACTACCAAGTAGTGAAAATACATTTACATTTCGTATACAATGACTTTTAGTGACTTCCCATTTATTATATTGCTTAAATTACTTGTTAAGACGTAATGGTAAGAATGTTATAAAATTAGACGAAGGTATAGTCCACGCCAAACCGCTAGTCCGCTCTGAAGTATAGCGAGCAGATATAGTCATACAATTTGCTATGGCGACGCGAATAATTTCTATATTCAGAGCGGACTAGCAGTTTTACGCGGACTATTCCTAAATCACTTCAAAAGGCTAAAGACTACTACTAGATACATTCTAAAGATGTCTCATTTATGGAGAAGAATCGACACAAAGGATACAATTTTGACCTTTTACAATTCGGTTCGACATTACGTCATATCACATCAGTACCCAGCTTGTGAATAAGTCGACCCCCCAACTGGGTGAAGGTCCCCTAGACGTGTGTAATTAGGATTAGCATGTGCTAATCCTTCCGTAACGCGCATACGAAACCGTGGAAGACGTAATAAACTGATTTGAGCAGTGATGCTTGGAGGTTAATTGATGGCTTACGTCAGTTTATCTGGGAGTCGGAGGTCAGGGGTATAATTCAAGTAGATTTTGTACTAGAGACACGGTTCATGGAAGAAGAAATGTTTAAAATCTTACACTTATATTGAGAGTTTCTCGTTGTTTTCATGCATATTATTTGAACTATGTTTTGAACTACCTCTACATTAGACCAGTGGAAGTCCAGTAGTACAAAAGAAATTATGCAAAAGATAATATAGTTCTGACAAACTATTTATACGGTGGACAAGGAATAAACAAATTATAGATACGTTTCGCAAGACATCATACGCAACAGTCATTATGGGACTTCCAACTATTGTAACGCCAACATCATGATTTCCGTTCTTACACCATGATTCCGGCCTTAGATTTCTCCATAAACATAGGCGACCCTCACTACATTTATAGCCCCCAAAAGAAAAATCTTAGTGTGGGGTTATGAGCGTACAAACCAATATTGTCTGCAATATTAACTACTTTTAGGGTTTGGGCTCACGTCTCTTCTCACCACTGAAGGCCTGGTACATATCACAAGACAACCACAATGTGAATTGCTAGGAGAGTTCAAGTTAGTTGCAAATAAGTGTTTGCAGTTTGATACTGATTTGATTCGTCGATCTATCCTCCTAATTGTTATCCAATCATAACAACCGGACGATTTGACGTACCCTCCGAAGCATAAACAACCGAACAATTTAAAATAATTTGTCTATAATAAATAAAACAACTTTACACAACAAATCATACATAACTATAATCTATACATATAAATAAAACTGAAAAGCCTGTGTGTAACGTAAAAATAACTTTGTCTAATTGCATATGAAACTATACAAAATACTTATAACAACAAAAACAGTTATTAATTTTTGTCAGTCTGTCTGCTTGTTTCGATACGGCTGTATCCATTTTGACGGGATTTTCACTGGCATTTAGATGATGTTATATGAAGTAACTTAGGTTTACTTTACGCTTCCCGCATAAAACATAAAACCCACGAAATCTTTAGAGTATTTACACTATACAACGCGAGTGAAACCGCGTGGCGTAGCTCGTACTACATATAACTTAACCCATTAAATGCTGCCAGCGTCTTGGGAACCTTGCCCGAAGACAGTGATGGTGTAAATTTTCTATGGTAGTGTTTTTGTTTTTATATTTTTGTTTTTCATTTTTGTATATATGTAAATTTTGTAAATAAGTTGATAACTTGTTGTATATAATAAAACTATTGTGTTTAAAAAAATAAAGCAGCACACATTAATTATTACACTGAGTTTTAAATTTACGAGCGCATCCGCGATATTCTACTAGCAATTATTTACACGCGGCGTCTCTTGAGTTATTTCAATTAGATAACGATCTCAATCATCCGAAGAATGATCGGCGGTAGCGACAAACAAACAGAATTACCATTAATTGTTTATGTTAATAATGTTAATTTATTCGTCTGGGTAACAGACGATGGGTGAGTGAATACTTATGGTAATTAGTTCAGTTATTAACTAGTTTTGCAGGCGGATTTCATTGTTTTTTCCCTTTGATAATAATAAAATTGTGTGTCACCTTTACGTGGTTGAAGTAAAATGGCTGTGATGGTTGTAGTTTTTTATTTGTATGAAAAAAAGCAAGTAGTGTTAAAACACATTCGAGGCAAGGATGTAGCCTATATGTTAAATGACACCCTAGTCGTATACATTTTGGGCTCGTACGTTAAGGATTGGCTGTTCAAGTGTCAGACATAGATTACCTCTGACTTTTGAAGTATGTACATAACATATTAAAAATTCATCCCAAACTTTGGTGGTGCAGCAAAATCTCGCGATGAAATATACATGCCTGCGTGTTCCTTACATAGTTTCCTTTGAATAACCTAACCTAACCTGGTCTTCGTGATGGATTGTGGCATAAACTCTTTTCATACTAAAAGAGGACCATACCTAGATGTGTGATGACAATAAAAAAGAAACGCAGCAAACATCAAATCCATAATTCCTGAAGTTGATAATAATAAAGTGACACACGTATCCCGTTCAAAATAATTATGCAACAGACAAACAAACAAAGTTACAATGTAAACTATTTCATTGGATGTTGATATACATACGAAGCAGCTATTTCGTAAGTTTCTTTATTAGTGCTATGATTGTATCAATTGTAGTCATGTAGTAAATATGTAAAAGGTCGTGCGGTTGATGTTTCATTCATTATTTTATGTAAACGGACATAGTGCACCTGTTATTACGTGATGCCCAAATAGGATAGGTATCCTGTTTGTAAAGATGGAAGCTTTTATGATTTTATTCCAGAAGCACCACCGTCACACCCCTTCCTGTAATGTACGGATGTAGTAAAGGACAACTTCTCCAAGGCGTTCCTTCTTAATCCTTTAGGGGTAGTAACGCTTCTGTGGCCAACCTCAAATACACAAATACTCTACGCCTAAATTGTGTTAAGTATAAATGCCCATGGGTCCACATAGGCATTTGAAGGTGGTAGAACCCTTTGTGGTTCGACGAGAAATAGTTGTGACGGCGGCACCACCGCCACAACTATTTCTGCCTAATAACAGCAGTGTTAGGCGCTGCTGTATTCCGTTTTGAAGGGTGGGGTAAGGGAAACATACTTTTCCGAGGCGTTCCAGCTTAGTCCTCAGGGGTAGCGGCGCATCTGTGGCCGACCTCAGGTAGGAATATCTAATCCTATCTGGGGTTGATTACAGATGTCCATGGGCGGCAGTAACCCCTTTACATCAGGTGGACAACTTGCTCGTTTGCTACTTCAGCAATATAAAAAAAACTTGAGTCGTTCATCAAAGATTTAAAGAATGAGAACCTATAGCAATTTTTCACGCAATATCCACCATTTAATTTTCTACTGTATTGTTTACGAAACTGATGATCCTTATCAACCATACTGCTGGGGTCGCGTATCCTCTTAAAATCAGGAAGGTTTAGGTCACGCTGACCATGCTACCACGGGTAACGAAAAGTTCTCCATTGATCAAATTTATGTGACTACCAACTAATTACTAAGTATATTATCCACTTCACAATCTGTCATAATCTTATCATAGAGTCGAAATACAGATTGCATAGCTCATGTTACAAGTTACACAATTTTCCGGTCAGCCGACCTCAGGGGGACCTCAGCGAAGGATAGTGTTAGTCAGGGCACGGATCGTGAATCGTAATGAGTTTGGGATTGCGTAGGTCAGAGTTATTGGTACTGATGAGATAAGTTATTGGTTATATCAATTACATAAGCGGGTCAATGACATTGTCATGTTTACGACAAACTATATAAATGAACCATATCCATCATTTTTTTTTAAATAAATAGGAGTAAGAAGTAAGTAAATAGCAGTGATAGCCTAGTGGTTAAGGAACTCGGCATCTTGATCGAGGGGTCCGAGGTTCAAATACCAGGCACGCACCTCTGATTTTTCTAAGTTTTGTGCGTATTAGAAATTAATTATCACTTGCTAAGCGGTGAAGGAAAATATCGTGAGGAAACCTGCATACTTGAGAGATTTATAAAAAAATCTCAAAGGTATGTAAAGTCTACCAATGCTTGGCCAGCACGGTGGACTATGAGCTAAACCTTCTTATTATGAGAGGAGACCCGTGCCCAGCAGTGGGACAGTAATGGGTTGTAGATGTGAATTGATGATGAAATAGTAGCCACTTATCATCCGGTGGAGTGCATGCTGGTTTGCAACTTCTATATTATAGAAAAGGTAATTGGCACCTGCCGTCCATGAATATCTGAAATCACCTTAGATAAGATTGAAGTCATACCTGAGGTCGGCCATAGATGCTTTGCTATCACTGAGGACTAACTTGGAATGCGTCATTTTCCTTACCTCAATCTTTAAGTCAGCTGTTAAGTACTGCTGTTATTAGGCTCAAATAGATAAAATGGTAGTGCATCCGAAATCAAATCTTACGAAATCATTTTTTTTATGCACACGAGCATGCAGTCCACCTCATGTTAAGTGGCTACTGCCGCCCATGGACCCCCCAGACAGGTTTCGATATTCCTACCTGAGGTCGGCCACAGACACCCTTTAAACCAGAACACAGCAGCGCTTAACACGGCTGTTATCAGGTAGAAACCTATTTCTCCGGCGTCGAACCACAAAGGGTTTTACCACCTTCGAAATTTCGTTAGCAAGCTAAAGAATTATGGAAATTGTTGCAGGTTGTAATTGCCGCCCTGTGCGTAGCTGTGAGCGCCGCGCCGCCCGCCCAGCCGCGTCACTACGCCCACAATTCCGCCCAAGCTCAGCAGATTCACCCGTAAGTACCCAGACACTAACCGCAAATTCTGATTAGTAATGAAAATAATAACAGAATACTGATATTTTAACAATTCTAATTTAAAACCCTCCAACAAGTCAGTTTGTTTTTCAGGAGAAATAATAATTAAAAATTAATGGACTTATAAATATCAAGTTTCTGGAAATTCTGTACGATAATATCATTATAATTATACAATTTGATATGTATTTGTACACTATGTACATCAGCTATAACTATATTTTCAGGTTGGACTTTTATTTAGATAATCAAGAAGTGGACAGTTATTATAATGAAGCCCAACAAAAACAAGGTAAATTGAATGTATCAATTTATTATGTTTTTAAAAATGATTTCCGTTGTTAATTGCTTGTAAATGTAGCAGGACAGTTTTAAAATATATGAGGTTTTTTTTTACTTGTAAACATGTGTCTCTATCTAATCAACTACTAGATTTAACATGACTTCTAATTTTATTTAATAAAAGCAACAAAAAACCTTGATGCCACCCATGACTATGAACGCCTTTCAAAATAAAACAATACACAACAAACACAAACACACACAAACAATAAAGCATTTAAATTATACGAAATGTTTAGTAAACGCCTACCGTTTATGTTTAGTAAACGCGAATAGCGAATCCGAAGGTGCGCCATCACGGCTGGAGACCCTCGACACAGAAGTGGATCCACAGAGCGAAGTAGAGACGATTCCTGGCTTCCAACCCGCACAACCCCCACAACAGGTACGATATAGTAACACATAAACGAGTTACGCAAGCACTAAACCTACCAAAAATACGTAGGGTTTCTATTAACGCCAGCTATAATATATCAGCAATAACGCATGATAGAAAACTGATGTTCAACTACGGATGACATATTTTAAGGCGTTGTTTTAAATATTTAATATTTTATAGTTGTTACTGAATATTAATTGTAAAACTTTACAGACTCCCGTAGCGCCTAATATACCAGGGTTACTGCCAGGCCGAAGGGTATTTGTCATCCACATGCCAGTCCCCGGATACAGGTATTTAGCACTTTTGTCGTCGGATTCAAATTCTGCTTTTATCTTATTGTTCTTCATTGAGATAGAAAAAAGAGTAACCGCTTTATAATATGTTGTAATACTATTTCTGTTTCTATTCCAGGCCAGGTACCATTGGTGGCTACCAGCCCTTGTACGTAGTAGCGGCAGCGCCAGAACAAAAATTTTACACGCCTAACGGTACAATTCCATGTTTTAATCTCTAATACACGATTTAATTAACCTTAAATATTACAATATTCCAGTATATCTAAAACGCATATCTGCGTAAATGTTTTGTTTCAGTGGCTAAACTTTTTTCGATCTTAAACTGGAATAAAAGACAAGATCACAACTCAATTATTATCATGATTATGTCTATGATTGACAGCACTTTAAGAGCTAAATGATTGCGAGACAATCTCCCAGCGATTACAGTGTAAGCGGTAATATTGCTTACCGTTATCACAATATAATAATATCGTGGCAAAATTGTGCCGTTAACTTAATATTTACTGTTGTCTAGATATAAACTTTAAGGTCGTAGGACCTAGTTTGTACCATTACCACCACATTTATATGTGTGATACAGCAGCTATGGAAGAGGGGGTAGAGAGAATAGAGGTGAGTGGTAGTGGTACTGCCGATCATGGACATCTGTAATCAATCCTAGATAGGATTAGATATTCCTACCTAAGATCGGCCAAAGATACGTTGCTACTCCTGAGGACGAAGCTGGAACGTCTCTGAAAAGTATGTCTCCCTTACCACACCCTTCTGTCTCATAAGAGCAATGCATAACGCTGCTGCTATGAGACAGAAATAGGTGTGGCAGTGGTGCGGCCGGAGTCGAACCACAAAGGGTTCTACCACCTTCAAAAGTGTAAAGCAATTCTCACATTTGTGATATGAACTTACATTACGTCATCATTCAGTACAAAGTTCTTTATCTTGTTAAACAATAAATATACACCTAAAAATCCGTCTTAATTTAACAATGTAACCTCACATAACCTAAATCAAAGTTGAAACAAACTTTTTCGTCCAGGTTACGAAGTACCGTCAGGCGCCTACCCCCAATACCTGGGATACCCCCGGCCAGGTCTCGGCCTCCAAGGAGTCCAGGGCAACCCTAACTTCGTCATCGGTGGAGCCCCACTCACCTTGAACAGACCATACAACCTCGTTTATCAGGAACCAATAGTTGCTTATCAGTGAGTAGTTTTATTTTTTACTTATTTTGTAGTTTTTCACACTTTCCTATGAATTAATAAATTTATGCGCACACAAAAACATTAAAACTAAAAGTAATTTATTTATACTTTTAATTGTATTTTATTATCAAATTTGCAAAGTTGCAAAGGAGCATGAAGTGTACTTGATGACAAGTAGTTTTGCTACCTTCCTGATAAGATTGAGGTCCTACTTGAGATCGATTACAATTATTTTGCCGCCCGTACAGACTATTGAGACATTTTATATGTCTCTGACTTACACTCAATCAACCAAATCAGCAGCGCCTAACATTTTTTTTATATATAATGTAGGAGTAGCAGACGAGCATGCAGTTCACCTCATGGTAAGTGGATACTGCCGCTCATAGATATCTGTAATCAACCCTAGATAGGATTAGATATTCCTACTTGAGGTCGACCACAGATGCACCGCTACCCCTGAGGATTAAGCTGGAACGCCCCGGAAAAGTATTTCTCCCTTACAACACCCTTTAAACCAGAACACAGCGAGCTTAACACTGCTGTTATCAGCCAAAAATAGGTGTGGCGGTGGTGCCAACAACACTGTTAGTATAAAGAAAATTATAGTGCATCCGTACTAATTCTACCACCTTCATAAATTGTTGCACTTATGTTGTAACTTGTTCAAACTTTATATTATTTCTGTGTAGACCTGTAGCCCCCGGGCAAGGAGCTCAAGGGGAATCCGTCCGTCTGTCGCAGCTGGTGACACTGCAGCAACAACAACCTTTACACGTGGCTAGGCCTGGAAATGGTAAGTCATCATGACCATTTTTAACTTCATACTATCTCACTATGTCTCGGAATAAAAAGGGTTTTTACAATAGTTCCCAAGGGCCTTTGATCTCAAAAATCTTTAAGGCATCTATTACATCGCCACTATTTGGCCAAATTCATAAATCATATTTTTAAAAGTGTCACTTTTTAGAATATTTTCATAAGAACCTTGACAAATTAAGTTCTATGAATTCACCATATCACTTTTAGATCATTTTCGATGGCAACTTTATTCATGTCAATTATTGATATGGGCACGTCGACTTAAAAACCTCCTCTTTAAAAGTTTACATTGAAAAATCGCAAAAACTTAAGTCTGTAATGAAATATTAATATACTAACGGTATCTAACTTACCATTACACCTCCAGACGCCCCAGCCAATCCTGAACTGAAGAAAGCGAACCTGGAATCCAGCGCAACTAAAGAGGCTGAGGAGCCGCGCCGCAACGCGAGACCAGCGCCACCACACGCTAACCGAAGCAACGTTTAACTAACGGTTAAATCATTTCTTAAATTCCGACTTGTCGAAATCCATTAATTATTATTTCCATACCAGGGAATCGAAAAACCTACAAAAAAATATTTTTTAATTATCAATTGTAAGGTACCTTTGCATTTCATCGGAATAATGTCATTTTTAAAGTGGGTTTTCAAAGTATAAATTTCTGTATACCAAAAAATAGAATGGTGTAGGTACAATTAGTTAAAGTAATTGTTAATATTATTTTACGTAATTATTGTGAAATTATTTTTGTACCTGATAATAATTTAATTGTATTAAATAAATAAAAATAATAAATAAAATTAATGTTTTTCGTTCGTGTTAATTTAGTAGTACATTTTATACTGAATAAATAACGCTATATTATAAATAGAAAAGATAAAATATTGTTTTTAAAACTGCTATAGAAGTTAATACTCGTTAAAATGAAAATGTTTATCAATTATTGTTTTGAGTGGATAACTCTGATCGGTTAAGTTTATTCTCATAGTTTTAATAAATTATATCTTCGAATACCATCAACAAATAATTTACTATTTATAATATCAGTCTTCATTTAATTTCTGTTAATATTACAGTGTTACTGGGCTCGGCTATCTCTCGACAAATTATTTATCTTTGACATATATAGAGCAGATTCAAGCCCTACGTTACATGATTCTTGATATAGAGAGATAGCGCAGGCAGCTTTCTACCTTTGTGGGTTGCACACACCAACAATAATATAGGATGAATCCAGTTTAGTTCAATCCAGTTTTCAACAAAGGAAAAGTTGACTGTGGTACTGCCCGTTTCTGCCAGAACAAAGACGTAAAACGGGTGGAACAAAGGTATTTTTGAGGGTAGTCAAAGTATAATCTCAGGCTATTTTATACCACGATATGGGATGAATAAAGTAATGATAGAGTAATGGTCGAATTTCAACCTTTCAATCGTCGTAGAAGTCTGGGGTTTGAATCTCTGGCATAGCAAACCATTGACTTTTTACTTTAACTTAATTAGTTATAATTAATTTCACCGACAGTTAGATGGTGTTATAGCGAGTGTATGCATAAGATACGACACGGGTATTTTGGAAAAATAATTAGGCTTCCGCGCAAAAAAATAAAAGCCCTCGACATCTCAGATGTGTTTACACATTAAGCCCGATTGAAACCGCGAGTTTACATAGCTCATCTTTAAATAAATCTGGCAAACCAAGTATCTCACTAATGGGCCCTACACTAATAAAGGGCCCTACCATAGAGAGCTGGACCGGCCTATCCACTTCCCGAGCCTCTCGAGTAACATTCTCCCTACGCAAAAAACCGATTACCAGCGCCCAGTAGAGATAGGGTGCAAAAAGTACTATTATGTGGTAATGGCATTTCGTTACTAACTCACTAGAGATAGTAACGACGTAGATGTACTAACTAAATAGACATCCAATTTACAAGTAAATAAAACTGAAGTGCCACGTTACTTAAAAATGTTTTAATACACAAAAGGTTTCTTGCTCTATCAGTCAGTATATCTGATTCTTGAATCAGCAACTTGCATTGCAGCATTGCAGCATTTGACTTGCAAACTCTATCTGGCCAATACATTTTAGATTATAAATATGAATTTTAGGAAATTCAAAATAAGAATGTTTAATGTAAAGAATGGAGGATAATTATTTACATTTTGTTTTGAAAATAATTAGGGTTCCTGCGTAAAAAATCAAGTTGTTCAGTTCAATTAATGAATGAATTTTCATTGACTCGGAAATGCGCACCATTTTATAAAACCAATGATATGGACACTGGATAGCCTTGCATCAGACTCTGCTAATTGCCACTTCAATTATCAAAAAAAAACAAATATTGCAAAGAATGTACGAACAAAATAATAGCATCGTAAATACAAAGCGGAAAGCGCAAATACACTTAGTATTAGAATTAGAAATGATCCCGATGGCATATAAAATCATTACCGTTAACTAAGCGAGCGCTTAACCTTAAACGGGATGTAACGGAGTGGCTTCCTGCAATCGTACACCATAAACTGTGTAAACTCACAACTTTATACTTACCGCCTCACAAGCAAACATTGCCCTTACCAGAACGGTAACACGGTATATCGAGACTTTGGTAACTGTTACCAAGTTGGTTGATACTAAGAAATTCTAGTTTATGATCAGCAAACAAATTGGATAGAAAATTATGTCTGACTGCGAATCACGATCTAATAAATAATATTAATCGGCGATGAATTAAATCGTTGGCCGATTAATTATGTTGTTTGATAAATAAGTGTGATATTTATTGCTGGTCGCAATAAATGTTCACACATAAATATAGTGCTAGCCTAGTGGTTGAAACACGGCTTCTCGATTGAGGGGTCTGAGGTTCACATATTTCAAATTTATGTGCGTATTACAAATTAATAATCACTTACTTCAATGGTGAAGAAAAACATCGTGAAACCTGCATACCTGAAAATCTTTAAAAAAAATCAAAGCTATGTGAAGTCTACCATTTCGGACTCGGCCAGCGCGGTGGACTATGGCCTAATCTTTCTCACTCTTAGGAGACCCGTGCCCAGCAGTGACATAGTAATAAGTTGATGATTAAACATGCACACATACATAAGCTTAGATTCAACTCTACGTTAAGATAGCTAGGTACTCGTAGATAGATACTTTAGGAATGCGGACCACATAACTTGTCTTATACCTAATTGTAAAGTATACCCAAAGAATCGATAGGGTTATAATACTAAATTCAAAATGTTTACGTTTACGTCTCGCCGAGAATCGAACTCAAGAAACGCTGCACATATGCTTGATGAGCTTTTGATCACGCCAATGTCTATGATTGAGATCTTAAATTAAATTGTCGGCCGCGTCGCCATTCCGATTTGACACGCAGTGGTTTTCGGGTTCAATCCCCGGCCAGACATCGTTGTGTACGTACACGGCACCCATGACAAAGAAAAAATCCTTATGTGGAGCTATAAGTGTAGAAAGCCATATTGATGCTTAGTGTTTTAGAAAATCGTGGGCTGTCAGAGAATACAAACAAACAAATTTCACTTTTATGTGGTCGTAAAAGAGAAATTTCCGCAATTTTTTCGAATCGTTATTTGAAACACATAAACATACATAATATGCGAGAGTAACTTCCTCAAAACTAGACACTATTATAAACAATTATATTTTCACTAAATCCACACGTATGCAGAATCCATCTTCAAATTTAATATTGCATAGTACCAAAAACCACATCAAACGGAAATAAAACACTAATAAACACAAAGTCACGGCCTCTTGTATTGTATGTAGATACATAATTGCAGTGAAGGTGCTATGCAATTGATAGTACTTTCGCAATTTGCGATTCGTTCCTGTAATTTGCACGGCTGATGCGTCTTGGACGTTCTAAATTGTGACGACAATAAAAACATAAACATCACAAGGCGCCGTATACCAGTGACCGCATTTCATTCTTGGTTATTATGTTACTAACCTGCATCACGTGACCTTCTTTGTTACTGCAGTGTTATGCCATTACCTGTTTTGATCGATAGCTGTAAATCAGTATTGAGACGGTAAACTTCGACGACACCTTTGAAGAAAAAGCAACTCTGCGCCCAAGAAATAGATTAGAACGTCAATCGCTAGATCAGCAGACATTGAACGCAGACATCGTTTATTACACTAATAGCATATCAAAGACCAGATGATTCTCCGTTATAGTAAACTTCGAACCCCAAAAAGCTCGTTGCAAGGTACCTCCGCAAACTGGCCATCGATAATGATGACTCACTCGAATTAAGATGGGAGCGCTTTCCAAGCGAAAGGTGTCGAGAGATCGCTGCAATTATCCGACGTCCGCTGTAACACGACGGGGCAATTATGATCTTTTTGCCGAAGACCCGTTATCTTAGGTTAGATGCGGGGCAAAAACGCAGCGGGCCCAGTGTGGAGGCTGAAGCCGTGCCGGGTGGACGCTGCAGTGGAATATCGAAAATGTCTCCTCGCACATTGTTCGCCCTGGTCGCTATAGCCTGCGTGTGCCAGGCCGTGGCCAGGCCGGTGCGGCGTACGCTCAACTTCAACATGTTCGTCCTGAAGCCGCACCAGGGGACGCCGGACCGGACCATCCTCGCGACGGACGGCATCTCGCGGTTCGGGCCGCTGATGGAGTACTTAGTGCAACGGGTTCAGGGCATGATGTCGGTGCGCTTGCCGCCGAAGGGAAGCTTCCCCTCAGACGTATCGGTGCCAATGGCTGATGCGTCCGAAAACGAGATCGACGTATCCGAATCGAAGATGCCCGGGGTTGTTGTGAGGCCGTCGCAAACTAAACCCGGTACGTACGAAGTGGAAATCGACGTTGTGGTCGACGACGGACAACCAGACGAGAAAAAGCCGTGATACAATAAAAGTTGAACAGATAGACTGTCGTGATAACGTAGCTTTGCATTTAATTAGTGTAACCTGAGGCGCATTTAACTCAACGACTTATTTATTCTTGCCATAATGTTAAGTAAATAAATTATTTGTTGTGTATTATTTTTTTCCGTGCGTGTTTCCATTGGATAAATCCAGCTATGTTATTTATTTTTCATTGTTTTAATATAATTTTTACCAAAATAATATAGTAAATTATTCAGTTGACTAAAATTTTACTTGTTAAACTAGCTATTTAAAGCAACATTAATAAATTTTAAAATTCTCTATGTAATTTGTAAAATATGTATTTCATTGAAAAATATATAATAATAATATAACTTTCTGAAGAATGACCACCACTTTCAGAAAACCTTCCTAAAATGATATACATATCTTCACGTATTAATAGTATGTTAAGGGTCAACATCATATACTATTAATAAACATACGAGTACATAACTGCATACTGCACAGTAAACACGACCTAAACATAATATTAGATATCTACTTTCGATTTATGGTTCGGGGTTCGATTCGGGGTTTTCGAGTACTCAACGGATACATTTAGTAAAGGCACTTGTCAATCTCATTGTACCTTAAAAGGTATCTAAGTGTACACAAACATTAAAGTCAATCTTTTATTATTAATTTCTAATTGAGATATGCATCAATAAATTATTAAAATACATTTCAGATGTTGGGCCTCACGAAAGATATAAAATATTATTAATATACGTAGTTATTTTATAGGCATACAAAAGCCCTAACAATTTCCCAGTTACAAAATATTCATCCTACTTGTGTTAATTTAATGCCGGTTCCAAGCAAAGGTGGTAGAACCCTTTGTGGTTCGACTCCGGCGGCACCACCGCCACACCTATTTCTACCTAATAACAGCAGTGTTAAGCGCTGCTGTGTTCCGGTTTGAAGGGTGTGGTAAGGGAGACAGACTTTTTCGAGGCGTTCCAGCTTAGTCCTCAGGTGTAGCGGCGCATCTGTGGCCGACCTCAGGTAGGAATATCTAATCCTATCTGGGGTTGATTATAGATGTCCATGGGCGGCAGTAGCCACTTACCATCAAGTGGACTGCATGCTCGTCTGCTACTCTTATATTATATAAAAAAAAAAAAAAAAAAAAGCACGACCTCAGCTGAGCCTGATTTAATGCTTCGAGATAAAAGCGCATCTGTTATCGATCTTATGTATCTGATCTCGTGTAATAAAGATACGATCTTAACAAATGAGGGCAATAAAAGTCAACGAACTGCAGCAACTTCATCAGATAGACTGCATCTCTGGCTTAGATACTAGTTTGTATGTTTTGATTAATCAAATAAATCCTTTCTACACATTGTTGCAAGTATCCTGTAGCAAAAAAAACTAACAGCAAGCCCAGTTTTTTATACTAAAAGAGTAGCAGATGAATGTGTATCCATCTTATGGTAAGTGACTGCCGCCCATTGACATTTGTAATCAACCCCAGATAAGATTAGTTTCCTATCCGACGGCTAGGTAGAAATGCCTCGAAAAATTATGTCTCTCTTACAACACCCTTCAAACTAGAACACACTGCAGCGTTTTACACTGCTGTTATTAGGCAGAAATAGGTTTTTTTTTTTGTTTACGAGGACCTGAGGAGTTTGTTTGAAACCTTCAAAAGGTACCCAGTGTCGTGGGAGCGACGTAGGGTTATGTGGGATTCTTACTGCACTAAAACCCCCCCGGTGGCCGTCCTCGGCGCTGCGTAGAGGGCTCCGGGATCTCCAAAGGAACGCAACCGGAGCCCCCTTAGCGCGTTGCCCCGTCGGGCCGCGCCCAGGTGAGCTTGGCGCTCGCCACACCGTCTGGTGCGTACGACGCTATGCGACCACACATACCGCCGTCCTTCCCGGGGCCGCTGTTCGAGCTCCCACTCTTGCCACCCGCAACCCCGGAAGCCCCCTTTTAGTCGACTCTTACGACAGGCAGGGGATACCGTAGCCCTATTCTGGTCCCGAAACTACAGGGACAAGGCAGAAATAGGTCTGGTGGTGGAATAGGTTTCCCCCTCGTAAACAAAAAAAAAAAAAAAAGGTCTGGTGGTGCTGCCCCACGTCGAACCGAACAGAGGGTTCTACCACCCGCAATTATCATTTAACATTCTAATGTTTTCATGGCCGAGGACCGAACCTGGAGTCTTTCAAACCCATATAGTAACCGATCCGCCACACAGGTCGTGTATGTTTATATCGGGTCTGCTTTATCTTTTTTTACTTCTCATGAAAAATGAATTTCTTGGATACAAATACATATTATTTCTTGGATACAAATCTAATGCATATCTAATCTAATTTATAAGTGCATCTTTATGTCTATAAATTAAATTTAAGTGGAGGTCTACTGAAGATAATGTTAATAAGCTAACCATGTAAACTTATCATATTCCATTAGCCAAGCGCGATCATAAAGGTTGTATGATGTTGGCACGTTGACACGGGACTTGTTCTTGTAGTTAGAATATGGTTAGAATCAACATTTTTGTTCCATCATGCCACTACTTTATAGTAATAGTAAATTTCCACGTTCAGTAATATGTAGGTAGATTGTTTGATATTACCCATCAGCCACAGAGTAATAAGTACATACTACTATTTGTTTTCGCGAATTACTATAGTTACAAAAAACATACAAGCTATTAAGAGAGGCAACACTTGAAGAACAGTGAGTTAATAACTAATATACATTATACAAGCGTCTTTTAATATCGACGACAACTTGAACGTTCGTTGACGACATGTGGCGACATTCGACGACAGTCGCGACAGTCGACGCGTTCGTTGACGACAGGCGACGACAATCAACGACAATCAGCGCGGTCGCTGACTATAAGTGGTGACATTGGCGACGTTCATCGACATAAACTGTCGCTCGTGCTCTCTAACGCCAGTTATTAAAAATCAATCTGTCGAACCTTTGCCTATCAAAGATCGTAATTTGACTATTTCTAGTAGAGACATGATTTTAGTAGATAAAACATTAACAACAATCAACAACAAACAACAACAATCCTGACTCCTGTGCTAAGTGGTGACCATACCAGTCTTACACGCGGTAGGTTCTGGGTTCAATTCGCGACGAAACAGACATGTGAATGAAGAATTCAATTTTTGATGTTTATGTAATTATTTTGAGTCATCCACTGCACAAGAAATCCCAATATGGAACTTTCAATCATGAATTTCTTATCTCCTATTAGTTTCCAATAATTTTTACGTTTCGCGCTTTCTACGAGTAACTTTTCTCGAGATATTTTTGTGTACTTTAAATTCCATTATGCCTAGAGTCTATACTCTAAGTACTCTTCGGCATTCATTTGACATGCAAGCCATAAGCTAATCTCAGAACTGCATAACTGGTTATGAAGCGGTTTTAATACATTCGCTCTTTCCAGGTAACTCCTTTATAGGGGCTTTTTCTTCTTCCTGTAGTTAAAAGCCTCGTATGGGATTTTCCCCAAGTTGTATCGTTACGAAAAGATATATAACTCGATAGCAAAATTATATGGCTGTAGTATAAAATATTTTAAAACAACAACAAATATTTTCTTCAACAGAATTAATTGTCGGACATTATAACTATTATCTAAGAAAGTTTTGGTCATATTTTTTATAATTCCTAGTGCTTACTTAAATTTGACCAAAGCATTTTTAAAAATACTCATTAATATAAAAAATATATTGTTTTGGATTTGTGGATACAATTTTGTATTTTGGCAATGTTTTTTACCAAACTGATAACTCAAAATTTTGCTGTTTAAGTATAAGATAAGGTTAAGCCTACTAATAAATAAACCAGGATAACAGGATAAAATCGTTAACACGGTTTAATTCTGCGGCCGTCATTTACAAATATTTCCTCTTGTAGATAATAAGCAAAATGTGTTTACGCATTACCAACACCCACATAAATACCGTTCGATTTACTAAGCTTACTTACAAATTATTTAACGGCGAAGACATATATTTCTATTATTAGTACCATTTTGTAAATATTTTAAATAATCTACTTACCTAAGTATATTTTTTTTCTCACAGTACACGTTTACTGAGTGGTGGGTCACCGTGAATTGTATGGGTATTTACATTTACTAAATGTTCTTATTTGCTATTTATAATACTGCTATTATATTGTTACTAATTAGGGACTTCTCCTAACAAGAGAGAGATTCCGAGGTTGGCTTACCTAGAAATGAATTTCCTTATAATCTGACCTTTCTAGTTCTTTAAAAAAATAATACTGCGTTTTAAGGATATCAGGATATAAACTAACTAAAGTGTACCAGTGAACCCCGAAAAGAAAGCAGAGGACAAGGTCGCACTGTCACTAGGACATGCTGACATCAGCCCGTGCATAATAATAAAGGCTGCGCCTGCGCATACGCTTCCTGCCCACCAGTTACAATTGTATCGGAAACTTTGACAAACGTTCACACGAATTGCTTACAAAAAGTTTTAGAATTTTTTACCAAGACAAAAAAAAACTATTAAAGAGGATTGTCCTATGAGTTGTGTTAGAAATAAAATTGAGGCAGTGTAAATTCATTTGACATATTATTATTGAAATAAACCTATTTAACAAAGTTAACGAAAAATAAAAGAACATTACGAAAATGCAGTAACAAATCAAAAGGAGAGGAAAATCAAAATAAAATCCAAAGGATCAAAAAAATAAAAAATCATAGATTACCAACATCTGGTTACCAATGTTAGTACATGAATTACCCAAGATGAGTTACCAATTATTGTTAGTGTTGTGTTTACAATTAACATCAATGAATGCCGCTCCGTTGCTTTTGCTTCCGATTCCATGGGCGGCACAGTCGTCACCACAAGTTGTGCTGCAGAAACAACTGATGGAGTTGCAAGCTTTGCAGCAGCTAAGTGCACAGCCACCTTTTCAAATGTAAGTAATTCATCTAAAATGCATTCATTAATTCGTTTCAAAATTTTCAAATGTAAAATCGTTCTTTTGTAAATTGTAATGGCGTAAATGCACTTTGAACAAAATTATTATTTTGTAACCGAAATAAAATCTTAGGAGGAACAATATGTAAACGTATGTAATCAGTAAGGTATGTCATAATTTATCACGAATATTTTTTTAGAAAACATCAGATTTCCTCCCACATGTGGCGTACCAAATGGGAATTCTTCCTAATTTCATATCATTAAATTCCGCAAAATAAATCCTCATTAGTTTTAAACATCTACGAATGAGTTAATAGTCCTAACGATATTTCATATTCCATTCTCAATCAGTACCGTTGAGTTTTTAAGTTAACTAATGTAGTAGGTAACTTAATTCACAAGAAAAGGACAGTAGAGAAAGGACGGAACATAGTATAATTCCTTTTCTGTTTGTGGATAGTTATAACAATTTCCACCCTAAACTGAAAATCATAAGCCTGTACGGTATCATAATCTGATTATCCAAAATAACAACATTTAATAAATTTTCAGGAACAACCAACCTCAGCCACTCATGGTTCTACTTTCGAACCAACAACTCAACCCGAATACAAACATTAACCAACGAATAAAACATAACGAAAACGTCCACAAAAATATAAACACGAACCTCGAAAACGCAGATGATTTGAATTCTATCGTAATAGACGCTGCATCAGAAGAAGCAGAAGCAGTAGCTTCTCAAAATAAAAATGAGTTTCAACCTATGCTTCCTCAACCACAAAGAACAATCCTCTTAGTACCGAATGGAAGGCTGTCTATAGGAGAAATCATTTCTGCGATACCATTTCTACCGATAGAGATAAACGTGCCAGACACGATATCCTGGGCGTACAACGGGATTGCGAGTGGGATTGGCAGCATCATATCCATCATCGGCAGACCATTCCAAGGTAGCCAGGAAGCGGTACCAGAAGCAGGTTTGAAGTCAATATTGAACCAAATACAGAGGAAACAAAATGTAATGAGGCCGATTATAATGATGCCGATCGATGGACCCGTTTTGCCTATTCAAGTGTGAGTTTTGAAATAAATCATTTGAGTATATTGATTTGGGGTACATTTTTAATATTTGTCAAAATGTTCAAATCATTCATTTTATATCAGATAAATCTACGACTCTACTGAGATCTATTTTCAGCTTCCTATAATTATATCTTCATTTTATAGCCGCACTGCGGAGGTACCACCGCCATGCCTATTTCTATCTTATAATAGCAATGTTAAGATCTGATATATTCAGCTTACAAGCGTGTATTGTATTTCAGTATTGTAGAAACCTTTACACAGCGTGTTACAATTTTATATAATTGAATATTCGCAGGTTAATTCAATATGAAAAATTTCCTCGCTGTAATATATAGAACTTATCAATTATAGTATTAATTGCCTTTCATAATTTATATTAATAGATGTAATTTATATTAATTTATATTAATATTTATGTCTCAATGTTAGATCTGTCTAGTAAGTGTAAGTGGCGGCCGTTCTAATTAGATCAATAAAATAAATAAATATACATATTTATCAACTTATACTAACTACGATTACCGACCGATCCTTAGTGCATAAAGCAGGCCCGTTAACGGTATGAGTACTGGTTTAAAAGTTAATTTCAACACTAAATTCAGTCGACGTCTGGTTACTAGAGCAAATTCCAAAACGAAACACGAATTCTAATGCACGCAATCTGTTTTTTAGGTAAGTACAGTTAGGACAGTAGTTTATGTGTACGGGATGCACTGCGTTTAACATAAACGTTTTTAATTTTACATATGAGTGTAGATCATTGATGTGTAGATGATATAAGTTGTTTTAAAATGTTATAATATTTCTTTGTCCTGTACGGGCGTCTAAACCACTTATCCGATTGTGATGAAACTTTGTTGTTACCATCCAAGTATTTCAACTACAATACTACTACTACAGTTTAAATCATCGTTACTATCTACTATATTATGATCTAAATGGACATAGTATGGTTGATGTGTCGTATTTACTAAAAGTGCAATAAAATAGATACATAATGACGTAAAAACAATTATAACTTTTGAAGTATTAAACAAATTATCTTACAATTATATTTTTAGTAAAATATATAGTTAAAGACAACATCAATTGCAAATATCTTTATTAAAAATAATACACATACAAATTATTGTATACCAGATGCACCTAGAATTATAGACGTGGTAACTAAGAATAATATAAAAATAAGAGCAGGTTCAAGAGTTTAACTTATAATTAACCACGAAATAATAACATTGATAATTATGAAATCTGTACGTATTTTAACTACAATGTACAGGCTTAATATATTTGAATTTAAAGTAAAAAGTGTAACAGCATTATACAGATCATAGAAAAATACAGATAGAGCTCACAACATTCCTGTTTATTTGCTTCTTTCTTTGTAATTATACATAATATGTTTTTTCTCTATAGTTGTGTATGATACACATATCGATATATGTAAGAATATTCGTATTATCTCTGTTTTTAATTTAAATCTGGGATTTCGAGAGCTCTATGCGTTTACTTTTCTACAATTTACAATGGTTTATGTATATCTACTTGAATAAATTTTCATTTTTTTCTGTTCAGATAAAAAGGTATGAGTAAATTTACTGTTATACTTTCAAACACCGATCTTATTAACGAAAGCAATTATATTTATATTTCTGCGATTTTCTTTTGTAACGATTTGCTAGTAGTTTAATTAATATTATAAATGAATTATTTTACAATAAGAAAAACATAACTACAATTATAACACGAAAGAATATATTTTTCAAATTAAGGGAATTTGTAAATTTACAATATTTTTACTATAAATAAAAAAACTGTAGCGCAATAAAATTCAACGACGAATTGAAACAACGTTATTCAATAATTCAATAACTATATTATAATATCAAATAAAATGTTCAATAATATCTGATTTATGACATCCTGTACATTTTGATTCCTGTTAAATCGCATTAAAATTGGTCACAGACGAGCCTTAAGGAATATATAATAGCTTATTTAACCTACATCACTAAAATGGCAACGGTGATTATCCTAGCTTCGTTTACATTACGATTAGAAATCGATTTACGAATCTAAATAAGACTTCAATGAAGTTTCCATAACTGTACATCCTGTATCATAGTTAATCTAATATTTAAAGATATCACATACCCAAGTACACATTCCCTGTTGTTTAAGTTGCTATATTTGTGGACTGCTATTTTTAGCAATATAGCCGTTATAATTTCACTCTTCGGTTATGAAAAACGAAAGTGATATGTGAATGTATTAAAGCTGATTGATAGACTGCTGATTTTAAAACCAAAGATATGTATTTACATGCCTATATAATTTTCATTGTTGGCGGAACGAAGATTTTTGAATATTGATTGTTTATGCGTTAGATTTAGCATAGGTGGCTTCGAAATCTTGCTGAGATGGGGCGTCTCCCTGGAGGTTGTCCTTGGGCGATATGATGGAGACAGGGTAGTTGAAGCTGTAGAAGAAACCGTGAGGTGGACCCTGGTGGGAAAGAAATGTTACTTTTATATCCACGCCGTTTTACACCCAGGGATGCGTAGCTATCCGTGGGGAGTAAGTTGTAGTTCATATTGATGAATGCATCTCCGCCGTTCATCAGAAGCCATAAATCTGTCGGCTAACTTACATATGAGGCCACCATCTTAGTTCTCAGGACTGGAAACATATCTGACATCGGCTTCGGGTAGATCCCTTGATCTACTTATATGGTGTTTGATTACAGATGTGCATTGTGCATAGACGGCAATGTCAACTTACAGTACAACATTTTATACCAACTACAAAAAGCTTTTGGTATAATTTTGGGATCGATTTGAAATAAATTTTTGGTTTGTATTTTGGATGGACTTTTGGTGGTAAAATAACATCTACCCCAGCCCTTTATTAAAAGTTATTAAAAATGACACTTACAGTGGGTTCAGGCTCTTCGTACTTCTCAGGAGCGCCGGGCTTAGCATAACCTGGTCCAGGTTGGTAGGAGGCCTGCGCCTGCGCGACAGGGTAGGCCTTGGCCTCACGCGCTGGTTCCGGAGGAGCGACCACTACGCTTTGCTGAGCGGAAGCGGCTGGCTGGTAGTCGTACTGGGCGTTGTATAGTCCTCTGGAAATATATTCAAATTTAAATCTCATTTAGTCAAAATTGATTCATATAGAACACTTTTTGAAAGTCAACAAACTACCACCGCTTCGGGAGGTGTTTCAGTATGGAGAAGAAGCGGCGGAAGAAACTCTATTACAATACTATTATAATAATAGAAGTAGCAAACGAGCATGCAGTCCAGTAGTAAGTAGCTACTGCCGTAAATGGACATCTGTAATCAACCTTAGATAAGTAAGATTTCTACCTGAGGACGGCCACATATGTTTTGCTAATCTGAGGTGTAAGTTCGCTTCGGCAAAATATGCCTATTCCTCACCACGTCCTTTAAACTGGAATAGATCTTGATGTAAGTACTTTACTAACCACATAAGTTAATTCAATCCTGTCAACTACGTGCCCTAAAACTGGGTGAATTGTCATCGTTACACCTATTGTCTGAGCATTCTGATTAATAGTTTCATGAGATGCCATTGCCGATCTTCCAGATTCAATTGCCTAATCACCTTTAACGACATTCACATGTTAAAGGAATAGTGCTGCTGCTAATTCTATGAATGTAAAAAGCGTTATTACTTACTTACTTGATAAATATTAAGGTTATGAGTGTAGAACGCGTTATGCTATATTTATTTTATGAAGATAACGTACTGGGCATTAGGGTTTAAAAGAGCAGCGGCGGCGGCCTCCTTCCAGGCCTTCTCGTGGGCGAGACGAGCCTGGCGCACGTCTTCAGCTTCTTCCACCGGCTTCAGCACCACCTTGGGGATGTTGTCCTCCTGGTGGAATCCCTGGCTGTCGGCCCAGTAGCGAACCTAGAATGGAGTAAAAGTTTTCGATGAACAGTGTCGTTGTAAGCTAGTAAATGTGGAAGAATAATGGTGTAAGATATTAGTCGCCACACTCTTTGGCTTAATATTGTAACAAAACCTTTTACGCCATTGTTATAAATCATGTATTAAAAGTGATGCCCCATAATAGAAACATGAAGGGTTCTATTACTTTTATTTAAATAAAGTTCCTGATTTTTTAAGTATTATACGCTCGTAGCGTCACACAAGGATATCTCATCTCTGTACCGTTGCTGCCCTACACACACAAACACCCAAACCTAAAATCTAGTTATATAATTTAGTCTGCCTGATCGAAGATCGAACCCTGGACTTAGCCGTCTCAGTAATCAAGATATACTTGCCTTGATGAGGTCGTTGTTGCCGCCAGCCTTGAAGATGTAGGAGCCGGTGACGTCACCAGAGTGCACCCTGTTTTCCTGCTTAGATGACTCGGGAGTCTGGTATCCATACACATAAGCACCCAGACCGTCCTGACCGTGGTATTGGGATGCGTCGTAAACCTTTAAAGAAAGCAAATACATTTGTAAGAGATCAGTTTTATTTCTCGGATATGTACAAATAAAACTGTCCGGATTCTTAGAGAGTAGAAGACCAGTTAATTTTCTTCATAAGTTATATTATACAATTTAATATTATCGATATATTACAACAAGATCAACAAAAACATTGATTGACTATGTGCCAAAAATATACACTTAAAAATCCAGTAATTTGCCAGCTAACATTACAAAATTAATAGAAAATGATTTTTCATTCTACAAAATATTGCAAATTTTTATTTTACACAAATCAACGTAGAGAAATAGAATTGTGAAATAGATGGAGATGACTACAATAGTTAGTCGCAGTAGCCTCCGATAGGAGACTACGAAGGAAGTAGAAAACATCCTATTTCATAATATAATGATAACAGGGAGATACTTTATCACCTACAAAAAATAATAGTTGTTAGAGAATTGAAGAATTGAGAATTTAACAAAAGTAAGACTTAAACAAATCAATTATAATACTAGACATAAAAAATCTATAAACCAACTTATTAATGCCACTTATTTTGCGATCTTGATAAACGAGATGGTAAAAGCTTATTATTATTGTATAGATGAATAATCTTAATTTAATTAAAAACCTGTAACGATACTAACAAAACAAGAAAATATTATAAACGGCGCACCCGTTCGTATAACACGCAATAAAACTATAATTTGTTAATAAATTTCATAGATTAGTAAAACTATTTTTTCTTCTTTGTAGCTTTAATAGGTCGCTACTAGGTCATATATGGACGTGTCTTATAATGTGTAAAAACCAGCACTTTGATAAAACCAATAAAATATTAATTTTATATCTCTAATTAAATTAAATAACGACTATTAAGAATACTAAAGAATCTCTTCGTCATCATGTTCATCCATTTAATTCTGTCCCACGGCTGGACACGAGTTTCCTCTCAGAGTATCCCTCTCTCAGAATTCTACTCGTACTACACTGGCCAAGTGAGAATTGGAATCTTATACACTTGTGACTACTCTTTTTCAATAAGTATCAGCCATATCTGTAGGTTTTCTCTTCATGTTTTTCTTCAAAGGAAGTGATACCATAATTTTAATGCACAAATATCTACTTACAAATATTCGAAGTGAATTTGACTTGAGCTGAATTTCGAACCACTAGTCTACTGTCACTACTAAACTACTATGAATCTCTCGGCTGAACTCATTATGAGAGGACTCTAAGATAAACCATAAAAGTGTTAAAAAAGGGAAATAATATAAACACAAATTGAGTCTCACCTCCTCTACGTAGTCATCAGTGTTTTCAATCTCATGTCCGTTCTTCCAGTAGTGGCCGAGGGTGGGGCCGGCGTCTGCTGAACGAAACCTAGGGTCGTTGTATTTGACCTACAATCAGAAACAACAAATTACGAACTTTTGAAAAAATCAGTCATAAATACTATAGATTTATAAATACATGATTTTAAGTGGGCATTTAAATATTTAAATCTGTTAGCAGCCATAAGTAGATTCTGAGTCCTATTAGATGTCGGCCATAGATTTAATACATAATCTGAAAAGTGAAATGTTTCTTAAAGAATGAAATACGTAAACGACCAAACGTAAAACTATGATTTGAAATCTGAAATCTATCAAAAATGCGTTGCTACTTCTGAAGACTAAGATCGCCCAAGATGTAAGTGAGTCAGTATGTTAAATCTTATACCAGAACTGTTTTATACTAGAATTTAGCAATTACCGTTTTAGCTGCTAAATGAAAATTTTAGAATACCTACCAAAGGCAGAACAGCAGTACGCGAAGACAGCTGAGGGTTTGTGAAGGGCGGGCTGTTCAAGTACTTCTGGGCTTCTTCTGGAGTCAGAATAGGCTCGAAGACATTGATTGCTGGGTGCGGCAATGCCGTGGACAGCGCCACCTGGAAATAAAAAAGCATTTCTTAGGATTTATTCATGTAAATAATGGACTGAGCTGTTTTAATACCTAAAGATTATATTATGTGTGTAAAGTAGTAGTAAATGCATGTATATCGATATACACGCGATTATTACACCTTTGAGAGTCTTACGAATAAAATATTGACATTAAATAAT
Source organism: Epargyreus clarus clarus (assembly GCA_014595695.2). Taxonomy (NCBI): domain Eukaryota; kingdom Metazoa; phylum Arthropoda; class Insecta; order Lepidoptera; family Hesperiidae; genus Epargyreus; species Epargyreus clarus. Next base: position 3,749,506 of record JACTTY020000033.1, read on the forward strand.
ATTTTTAATAACAGTAGCACTCTTAATATCGTAATTGCTATCGTTCTACACATAATTATTTACATTGTATTATAGGAGTTCAATTACTTGGCAACAGATGGCGTTGTCACACATAAATCCAAATATTAAACGATACTTTGCGTATCCTCTTCTCTCTGACGCATATAGGACATGTCCAAATTTAAATATAAAATATGCAATGTATTCCAAAATCCGTTGAATCAGAGGCCAAGATCAGACAGTCATTGATAAACCGGATCCCGGTGGACACGTCCGAGTTATTTCACGAGATGTCGTCATCCTAATATTGTACTTCGTATGTTTGTATTCATAGTAATGGTCTACTCTGCTAGACAAACACACACGATGGTAAACATTCGCTTTTTATAATCTCATGTGCATACAATATTAACTAACTAAGTGTTATTATGCAATTCTGTTACCAGATTATACAATGAAAATGTTTGACATGTTTTGTAACTTTGTGTAACTTCTTTTAAGTTATTCTTTTAGACAGCTATTCCTCACCTCAAATATTTTTACCTATAGCACATACATTTTTTTAAAGCAAAATGCCCAGAAATCACCTGTTTGCGTAGATCATTTAATGTTATGTGGCTATCGGCGGCCTCTACATAGAACAAGGTGAGATCTTACGGGCTTAATGCAGCAAGTACATTTAAGAAAAAGAAGAAAAGAGTTTGAAAGCAAAGAGTTTTGCAGTGGGATATGAAAATATCCCACTACCAAATACGGGTCCCTTTTAATGATTGAGAGAAGTGAAATATAATTTACTACAAATATAGTAATCTCCGGTGGCGCTAGTAGATTTAAGCCAGATTACGTAGTTCCATTAACAAAAATATTCTGAAAATCGTATCAGTATTTCTCAAGTTATAAACGAACAAACGGACAAACAAACAGAGATGTGTTTTATAATAATTATGTAAGGATATGTATAATATGATTATGATTATTCTCATGCGCTTTAAGTATTATTTACCTATCAAGAATCTACACGTATTGCTTACATTGTTAATAATATATTCAATGTTTAAGGTGAAGGAGGATATGAAGCGGACCTGTGGCAAACTTCTGCAACTCGCCAATAGATGGTGCTACTCGTATCCTAAACCATGCTATCGAAGTTTTCTTAACATCGTCTATAAAATTATACAATGTCCAAATTGAAAGGGCACTTAAGCACGATCGTTTTCAAGGAAGTTAACCAGACCTAGCAAATTTACCCTTTGAAAAATATACCGTTTGCCTTTGCGCTATTTCTTTTTCACTTTTGTCTTGATTTCTGATTCTTTTTACATTTCAATGGCACTTAATCACACATACGAGAATATTAAAGTTGAAAAAACCGTAGAATTTGAACCACATTATTGGAGTCATGGCTATATTATTTTTTATAAAGTGTAGAGATCAAAAGCTCTAAGTACAATATTAAAATTATAGCCTATGCTACGCGATAGTATATTATTTAGAATCTATAAATAGATATATAGCATCATACGAGGATCTAGGCATCACGAGATTTTGACATGTATTGATTGATGATGATAGATTGCCAATAAAGTATTCTGTGACGTTTGATTGATTTTCATTTAATAATTTCAACCAAACAAAAGCCTGTATTCAGAGGTATGATTAGTTAAACACAAAGCAATCTTTAAGGAACAATAAAAATAAAATAAAATTACGAAGTAAAAAATAAGAAAAAGTAATCAATAATTAGAAGAAAAAGGAACAAGATTTAGAAGAAAAATTAAGAAGTAAAACTCGATGAACAAATTAAACGAAAAAAATCTAACTGTTTTCACCTCAAAGGAGCTTATCACGCTGACTAAAAGTTTGACATCATGTTTTCTTTAACAGCTACTCGTATAATAAGTGATCTGTTACGTTTATGCCATCCAAATATCAAAAGTTTATACGCATAGGAACCCGAAATATTAAATAAAAAACCGATATACAGTTACGACCTTTTATTTAGGTATTTTTGGCTTAAGTTTTCATCGGGTCTTACCTGGACCCTAACTGAGCTAAATGCTTTATTGTCACTTCATTTCCTTAAGAGAAATATTTAGATTAAAACCTTAAGTCATTGCCCTCTAAGGATTTCGAAAGAACCCATTTAAATGCAAATATTTATAACATTGTATTATTTACGACCGGTTTCCAGGACAATTGGATTCCCGTGTTACCTGACAATAAATTATTTAACTGAATTAATATGTACGGTCATCGATTATACAATTTTCAGAAATTCGATATCTTGTATGGGTTATACTGGTTTTGATATTAACATCCTTGAATTAATAGAATAATGAATGTCTATAGAAGGTTATGTTTGAAAATATAATTTGTATATACCTTATTATTTATTTTTCTTGACGAGAATAAAAGGTATAGAAGTTAATGTGTTTCAGTGCCACCTAGTGACTAGGTACAACAAAGTAGATAATATGAAAACCAAACCCACAAAAACTCTTTGATATGACTAATTTTGGTTATCGTGACTAATTTTCTTTTCGCTGATCCTATATATATGTTTGTAATATAATATAGATTTAAATACCAACACCCATCTTTATTATGAAGATAATTTCATTAATTCATCATTCATCTGATAGATTAATTCATTAAAATAGAAACTTAAATTTCATATCCGTTTAATCTAATTAAGAAATGACTACGGAAACGGAAATAATTACTAACTTAATGATAAAACCAACGAAGGAGTGAACGATCAATCATTAATTTATCTATGAGCGCATTAGAATGTTAACATAGTATCAAGACTGTCAACCAGTGTCTCGATCATTTCATTGGCTTCATGCATAGAAGACTTCTTAATTAGTACTCTAATGCTGGTGAGTTTGATCATAACAAATAATGAAAATAAAAAAATAATGATACTTTGGTGGTAACGAACCAGCCTTGTGCGATTTCGACTCGCACTTGACCAATTATGTTTAAATGGGTTATATATTTTAAGATTTCAGTTAATATTAAAAAAGGTTAATAGAAATGTAGAGACACAACATGAGTAATTAATCGACTTTCTAAAGGAAAAAGATCATCTATTCATCGCATTACTATATTTACTCGTCCGAGGATCGGTTTGTTAAAAAGCATTTGATATCTGCAGAGTTATTCATAATATGTCCTTAACCTTGATGACAGATGATATAAGAGTAACTCTGTAAATGGAGTATTTAGCACAAGTGTGTCGGTGACCACACGGCAAGGACGAGGAGTTATTACTTAAGCATACAATACTAAAATAAGCTAAACACGTCATGTAATACTTAGAACATAATAATTCTATGCCGTTACTTAGTTTTGTTTGGCGTCGTGGTGAAAATTTGGTATACGAATAATCATAATTTGTTATATGAATAATCACAAACATAGTAACATTTAAGTACGTCGAAAATATAAAAAGCATCCATTACAAAAATGTTACAAGAATGCCACGTCATATGATATGAATCTTCAAAGAAAACCTCAATAAAATTTTTGAATACATTAATTTTGAGCAAATATATACTTGTACATTGACATCATTATTCTTCTTAAAAACTACTATTACACCTTAGTTTTCCTCGTAAATAAATGAGTCACAGTTGATTAAATCATAATCAATTTAAGAAATAATGAATAATGACGAACCAGGATATAGACATTTCAAGAAAGGATAAATTATTTTGAAGTTGATTCTTGTAGCGTAAGTATTAGTTATTAGACATTTACCTAAACCACATATTACAAAGATGAACAAAATACTATTAACACTTACTACGTAATTATACTCGAAAAAGTATTCAAATATTTTTGAGGCATGTATAAAAAATGATAGCACAATATTTTGATATATGTATATAGAGACGACGGTTTTTATATTAACATGCAGGCTTATCATGCAGAACAACATGAAAATTCATTGTATTTGAGAGCAATTCAGTATTTTTCAATGAATATAATTATATTCCTATTATTAGTTAGTTACCAGAGTTACTATTACATAATAATTTTATAATCAGAATATGCTATATGGCATTCTATATAACATATTCTGATTATTAAATTATTTGTTGAAAGAACTATAGAGTACGGGATATTGTTGGACAACATAATAAATTGCAGCCAGTTCGATAATTAAATTAACTATTATACCTATGCTATTAGCCACATAATTAAATAATTATGTATACAAAAGTTCTTTGGACATTTTTTGCGGTCTAAACTGGAAATCCCCACATGTTTTACGAGATATCAAGATAAGTTACATAAGATGTATTCGAGTATCATCCAACGGTCAATACAGCCAATAATATTATTTTTTGTAGGCCTTCGCCGTATTTGGAAGAAACTCCGACTAGTTTTGGACCTATACCTATACGAAATTTCTAGAGTTTACATGAGTGACGACTGTGACGACTGCCTGTCCTTGTATATATGGGCGGCGAGACCTTTTATAATATATAATATTAATTATTATCATGTTAATTTTGATTGTCAATGTGGAATTAATATTTAGATTAAAATATGGACAACTTCCGGTAGTACTTCAAAACACTTTGTTAGTAATACCAAATAAATTATATGAATTATAATAATATTAAAATATTTATTCTCGTATTTTTAAAACAATATTTTAAATATAATGTTATTGTATTAATAGTTAAATTTATTGTGAATCACGTCACTTGTTATAACAAAACAAGTGATGTGAGAGGGGAGTTCTTACGCTGTTTGTCACTCGAGTAGTATTTAAGTCCACGCGCTGGTAGAGCGTGATTCATTCGCATTTAGTCAGTCGTGTAAGCCATTACTCTGCCCGAATTGTAAATAAAAGTGAATAAAAGTTATTCTCATATTAAAGTAGTTTCGTTCAGTTTATTAATAAAGTGCGGTAGTGGGATATCGTCGACAGCAGCGGTTGGATGGTCCTACGTGTCCACATGGTCATGATGGAGATCAATGGTGACGTTTATTGGTTCGGGGCAATGGCGCGCACATTTGGCGCGCGTGTTTGGTGATTTTCCTGGGATTGCTTTGAACGAAGCCTTAGGAAGCCACGCCGTTGGTAAAGCGTTTGACAGCCGTTGGATGCTTTGATTATGGCGGGACTGAGCGTATGGAGCAGTGCAATTTTGGGGTGGACCCTGGATAAGAATCTACTATAGCTGCTTATTGGTGGTATTGCAACGATACTGGACTTGTGTTGATCGCGAACGTACCGGAAGGTGGTCAATGTTACGGGTCGCTATAAGGCAGGATACTTTTTGACATTGGTAAAACCAAGGCGGTGAGTTAGTAAGGGCCTTTTCGGTAAGTGACTTTATGCTTTAAAAATTGAGATACTTGACGGTTTGTTAAGAATTTGGCTACAAGAATATGACCACTGTTGGGAAAGAATTTACTGACGAATTACGAATTTTAAGATTTTTGCGGGTACACTCATTATTTCTTGTGAATTTTTTTCTGAAGTTTGTCGTATTTATGCAAATATTAATAGTCTACACGTTTTTCAATGGAGACACTGGTATGTGAAGGCTCAATAGATGTGTTTGTGATATGGGTTCAGCGAAGGTACGATACCATAGCGTTCATGTTTGAATTTAACGGTGTGTTGTATTGAGCAAGATGAAGGTGATTTAGGTTAGAACATTTAAATTTTGGGTTTTAATGTCCTTGATGAACTTCCAGACTTCTTTCATTTTATTTTTCTATATACAAATAGGGTATATTACGGGGTAATTGGTGCTAAGCTGACTAAATTCATTTAAAGTAGTTACAATAATGACTTGAGAACTTGAGTAAACATGTTGATCGGACTGTACAGAGGTTGTCGTGTAGCCGTAGTATGCGGTGGGCAGGCAGCTATGGCGGAGGTCTAGTTTCAGTAGAAACTATGTGTATTCATGTGAGTGGATTTGCGTTAATAAAAAGTAACAGGAGGTTACTGGGCTATGCGTATCCATCGATCACATGTAGTGCTTAAATGTCTCGAATTATTTGATGTATTTGGTCTAAGTAATTTTAGTAATTAGGAATTGGTCAGCTAAGTTCTTGAGTTTATAACAAAAATATATATATATATATATATATATATATATATATATATATATAATAATATTTCGTTGGAATTTATTTTACGCGTTTGAGTTTAATGTTAAGGGACTAATTCTTTTGTTTAAATGGTGTTGTAGAAAATGTGGAATGTTATAAAGACAATGCGACCGATCGATTTTGTGTAATATTTTGTTTAATTAGAAAAGTGACAGTAATGTAAAAGAGGTCGAAATTGAGTACGGTTGTATTGTGCGTTGAGAGATTCATGTGATTTGAAATAAACTATTCATCATTAGTCTTTTAGTTTTAGCGTGGTAAATAACCTTAATCCGAGTTAATCAGGATTGGCCGAGCGGAAATTTTAATATTCGCCGTTTGTTTTTCTGTCTTACAGGAACAGCACACGAGGACGTTTGACTTATCACGATGGCCATGCCGCGGATGGCCAGTGGAGGGTTGGTTTGAGTGCGCTAAGTATGAGATGGCACTAGCTGGAGAGACATAGGGGCGGTTTGTCGATACCTGCTACAAGTGAGTGGTCGGGGTGCGCGTGGTCCTTGGGTGCCACAACGCCACAATTTGGACCGCTGAACCTTCATTTCAATTTTTGTAACTAATTATTTTCTTTAAAAAAAAAAAAAAAAACAAAAGATGCAAATTTGCACACGTGGAGCCGTATGGGCACTGGGTAAATGAGAACTTTGAAACAATTTGTAACTACGTTTTATTTATTTCCTTTCCGCATTTCCTTTCCCATAACGCTGGCCGATCACCATGCGTTTCCTTTTCCCGGTCTTGGGGGCTAGATCCCAGGATGGGTGATGCCTATGTTTCCACATTTCCTTTCCCATAACGCTGGCTGATCACCATGCGTTTCCTTTTCCCGGTCTTGGAGGCTAGATCCCAGGATGGGTGATGCCTGATTTGTGTGTTGGCTAGTCCCAGGATGGGTGATGCCCGATGTGTGTTATTGTGTTGTGTTGTGTTGTTGTTGCCTTGTCCGCATTTCCTTTCCCTGACGCTGGCTGGCCACCATGCGTTTCCTTTTCCCGGTCTTGGGGGCTAGATCCCGGGATGGGTGATGCCGGTTATTGTCAGCTTGATCCCAATATGGGTGATGGTTGTTATGGTTGGTTTGATTTGGATCCTGGTAAGGCTTACTGGTACCATATTGAAATACTGTTTATCTTATCTCTAATTTAAGTTTACAAATATTTATGTTCAAACAAATGTTTTATTGTTATTTTTAGTTTAAAATGTTTTTATTATTTTGTTTTCTCTCTATATGTTCAAAGAAATGTTATATTTTTGTTTTACATGTAAAATGTTTTATTGTTATTGATTCTCTTTTTTTAAGTTCACAAAAGAAATTTATTATTATATTTAATCAGTATGACCGTATGGGCGACGAGGCATTTGATAACTATGTTATATTTATTGTGGGTTTATTTTTGTAACACCAGAATTGCGCAGAGAGCGCGCTGAGTCAGTATGGCCGTATGGGCGGCGAGACCTTTTATAATATATAATATTAATTATTATCATGTTAATTTTGATTGTCAATGTGGAATTAATATTTAGATTAAAATATGGACAACTTCCGGTAGTACTTCAAAACACTTTGTTAGTAATACCAAATAAATTATATGAATTATAATAATATTAAAATATTTATTCTCGTATTTTTAAAACAATATTTTAAATATAATGTTATTGTATTAATAGTTAAATTTATTGTGAATCACGTCACTTGTTATAACAAAACAAGTGATGTGAGAGGGGAGTTCTTACGCTGTTTGTCACTCGAGTAGTATTTAAGTCCACGCGCTGGTAGAGCGTGATTCATTCGCATTTAGTCAGTCGTGTAAGCCATTACTCTGCCCGAATTGTAAATAAAAGTGAATAAAAGTTATTCTCATATTAAAGTAGTTTCGTTCAGTTTATTAATAAAGTGCGGTAGTGGGATATCGTCGACATATACGTTTACGAGTAACAATATTGTTCGATTTCTAGACAATAACCAAGCAATGCTCCTAAATAAGCTGTAACCTATTTATAACTAAGCAGTGATAGCCTAGTGGTTCACATTCGGTCTGTCAATCGAGGGGTCCGAGGTTCGAATTCCAGGCACCTGATTTTTCAACGTTTACAAATTATTTATCACTTAACGGTGAAGGAAAACATCATGAGGAAACCTGTATACCTGAAGGTATGTGAATTCTACCAATACGCACTTGGCTTGCACGGTGGACTATGGCCTGTAAATTTTATAGACTGATCTCTTTGCTCGTAATATATTTATCTATACTAAAAAATCTTATTCCGCAAATTAGAATTAATTTATTTCTGGATTTTTATTGTTTAAATAATAGTAAAAAATGCAACGACTATTTTATTTTATTTATATTTATATGAGTTGAATGGACATCAAAGGTTTTCAACGAATTAACCTTTTTTCTTTCTTCAAAACAAATTGAATAAGCGACATTATCGCAAAAGTCCCGACAAGCAATTTACCTGTTCCCAAGATTATCAATTCATTTGTTTTATTCTTGGAAACTTGCAAACCTTTAAATATATCTCTGCAGGCTCTCACGCTCGCATTTCCATTTACATTTTTGGGTTATTTATTTATATTTGAGATAACGATATCTCATGAGTAATGAAGATTCTCATGAGTAATGAAGGGATCCAGAGACCATCCGTAGATTATACTCATGAAATTATGCAAATATCCGACATCTTACTAATGACATTAAAACGAAAAGCTGTTTGCTTGTTTTACTATCACTGCTTCAAATAACTGAATTTGTCCATTTTTTTCAGAAACCTATAATGAAAAGTATAGAGGTATAATAACCAGGTAATTTTCAACGGATCTACAGCCTCTGGTGATATGTTCATCATTAACCGAGGAATGATATTATTCAAAGTAGACACAGAAAAGGCTTGCGTGTCGAAATAAGCAGACTTGAAGTCAAGCGTGGAGAAACGCGATGTCTCTCAAGGAAGACAAGGGACAAATCGCGATTGTAACTAATATACATTTTAACTCCTTTACTGTGAACAAGCAACTCAGTCACTACGTAATTTAATATGATGTCGTTTAAATAAATGTAGTCGATTTAAGTCCATTTGAATACTTAATGACCTTTTTTGTTGTAGCCAAAATCACGTAAAAAGTAACTAACATGAATCTAATCTTTTCGGGACCTGATAAGATGACGATGGTCATTTTTTACAAAGATGGCTAATGGCCATTTAAACATTAAGCTAACTCATTAAACTTATTCATTTTACCAAAAAATAATTTCAAAGTCCATAACAATATCATTAATCTGGCGCTACGTCCAAACCGTAGATATTTTTAGATTTACAAGTATTTAAAATTTTATCTTTTAGGCAGACGTTCTTCCTGATGGAAAGTATTCAACACCGCCTATGGATATTTCCAACACCAGAGGAGTCGCCAATGCATCGTCGACTTTGTATGACAGCTCTATTTGCACCTTTTTTGAAGAGCCCCGAGTCATAGCGCTCCGGGAATACCTCAGGAGGAAACTCATTCCACATCTTACACGTTCGCGGCAAGAACGTACGTGTGAACATTTTTTTAATGAGGGACAGTTTGACAAGGGTTATACTATACAAAGTAGTGTTAGAACTCTTTGTAGTTCGTAGCGGCGCCACCGCCACACTTGACGTACATGATTTAATTTGATTACTTAATTGTAAAAGTTACTTTCTTATGAATCGTATTTTATAAATTGTACACAATATTCTTTTACGTTTAGGGTTCTATATTCTCATTGTGATGCAGTTTTGCTAAAGATTATCTTCTACATAATACTTAAATAATCCAAAATATAACAATTGACGTATCTTTCTGTAACTTCATACAACCTGAAGCGTACAAACAATGTTTCAACATAAATTATGTTTTATTTGTTAAAATAAAACTGAATATCAGTCGTATAAATTAATTAGCGTAGTTTTAATAGTCGCTACATATCGTAAAACAGAGGTCACCGTAAGAACAGACAAAGAAACAGGCAATAAAATATTATTATCCATACCTAATTATGTATAACTTAATTCAATAAAGGTTGTAGTCGAAAATGTCAGTTTTTGTATATGTTTCCATTAATTAAAAATGTCACCATTTTAAATTACAATCTTCATTGAATCAATGTGCCTAATGCTCCAGACTGTTTTTATGAGCCATTGCTAAATATAGGGTTCCTCTAGACACTTTCTGCTAAAATTATAGAGTTATGGACTCAGTGACGAAATCAGAAACACCTAGACCCAGAAAGAATCTAAATATATTATCAAGATTTACTCCTACTATAAGATTCTGGGGACCGAACCTAGAAATTTCTGTGTAAAGGACTGGTATGATGATGGCCACATTGGTCGTCATTAAAAATATGGTATGTATAGTACTCTAGAAAGGATATAATCACCCGAATCATTTAAATGGCGTCTACTACATCTACGAAAACCTCTACTTGTAGAGCTAATAGGGATCCACACAAAAAACAATCCTATTATTAATAGTAGTACCAGTAAAGAATTCTTTTGATTTTCTCACGCTGGTGACCCAGACTGGTCACCCAAAAAGGCTATTCGGTCAGAATTACAAACGCTTACGATTAATATAAGATTTTTGTACACTTCAATGCAATATTACATGGGAGATATATCTTTGGACAGCAGACGCTATATCCGTCAATGATTGTAAAGTTTAAATGTAAGATAACTTTCCTCTACCAATCTCCGTGGAACTGCGTGGTGGAGTAAACTCCAGACCCGCCATAGTTGTGAAAAATAACGTGATCTCAAGTGGGAAATACGTCGTCGTCGTCAAAGCATTACTGTCTCACTGCTGGCCCAAATCTCACAGTGAGAGGAGTTTAAGCTATAGTTCTCAGTGCTGGCTATATATGAATAGGTCGACTACGCACGTTATTTTAAGAATATATTTTATTTACCAGAAATTAAAAATAGAGGTGCATGGGATTCAAACCTCAGATTCTTCGCTTCAAAGGCCCAATTTCTAGGTCATCAATACATTTTTGCAGCCAAGTTTATTTATATCCCCTTTTAGTCGCCTCTTACGACAGGCAGGGGATACCGTAGCCCTATTCTAGTCCCAGGACTACAGGGAGAATCTGCACAAATACCTAGAAGAGATTATTAGCTATCACTAGGTAGCCACCTTAATCATCTATTTGCTAATCCGTGTGCGTATTCCGTTACTGACCGCGCCTTTTACAAATACCTGCTCACTGACCTTGACTCTGACCACCTATGACACTGTTGGTGACCGCAAAACTATTAGAGACGTATGTTTAAGAAAAATAGATACCTAAAATTAAATAGTTATGTAAAACTTAAGAATATAGACACGTAAAGTTGTTTGTAGAACTTTTATTATTCTAGTTGTAAAAACAGCATAAATGGACAATTAAATGTTGGATTTGACTTTAACATCGTGTTTACGTCGTCAACTACGACTTAGGTCTTGGTTTTTGCGTATATATATACAAAAAAGACATTATGTGTTTTACTAAAAAACGAATGAAGTCTCGCAATATTAACCACGTTGTGAGTTTAAATTCTTTCGGTAACAAAAAATGGTAGAACAATTAAGTAAAATTGCATGTGCATTTTCGCAAAATCTATATTTTTTGCAGTCGATTTAATTATGTTCTCTATCGATTAAATCGATGTTATTGTTAATATCCACTCCATAAAACTGAATAATAACGCATACTTGCCTAATTCTAGTTATATAATAAGTAAAAGACAATAGTCATAATTCCATAACTCTACATTAATATGCTCGTGTAGCTGAAGAAAGCGTTTAAAAGCTCTAGCTCTAGCTTTGAATGTTTTTTGCGCTACACGTCTTTCTTGGTTTACGTACAGTTTTGCTAATTATTCCTAAGAAACTGAATAGTTATTACAATGTTACAACATAAATAAAAGTAAAAGTCACTTTGAAAAGCAAAGCTTACGCAACTGATTGTAGTATTAAAGTTTTTAAGTTCTCATAACCTTGACTGTGACCGTAGAAATATGACCCTTTCGTAGCAAACATTAATTGTTAAAATAGTATAATTTTAGCAATATATTTCGATGGAAGACATTTAAAAGAAAGAGTGACATAATAAACTTAATAGTATAATTTATCCAGATTACATTAAGTTAATAAATTGGGTATCGTAGACCAAATTAAATGTTTAAATTAGTTGCCGAAAAATGTATTGAAATTCTATAAAAAACTACCTAGCTCCAAATTTATTTAACCAGTTCTGAGAAAGAGATAAATCTAGATCACCTGAAGATTAATTGACTGCTGCCTCGATAAATTAGTAAAACTGGTTAAACGATTTTAAAGATTGATAAATTGTATTCAAATTAAGTGTTGTATATATTAATCTATATAAGGTGTATTATGTTATAAATAAATGCTATTTTTGTACTTTTGCAGTTCTATGTTATTGTAGTTTTCAAATAAACGGACTTTTTGTTGCTTTAAATAAATATCTTAAAGGTTAAATAAAATAAAATGTTCACATAATTTTGTAAATCTATTGAGTTTTAGGTTTTAATCATTCAATCTATTTCATCAATTTATTAAATGCCAACAAACCAAGTTTTTATAAAAGTTGTAAATAAAACTCTTAGTTACGATTTCATTTTTGGTTATATTTTAAATACATTCTTTGCAAGTTGTATTTTATAATGACTATTTCAACAACGTTAAGAAGACCATAGTCTAGATATTTCAACAAAATTAAATAACAGATATAAATTAATATGACTGTTTAATTTAACCTATGGTGATGTTATAACTGTAAATGCATTTTTAATTAGTAGATTACAAATGCACATTATAAATTGAACATGTGTACATACATAGCACATTTAATTAAATTTATTACATCCGGTTTATGTTTATAAATAAGTATTTCTCTATGGGTTTTGTAAAACATATACTGCGTAGTTCCTATATAAGTAGTGATTATTCAGAAAAAAGCAATTACTGTATCATGACATGATGATCACGATACAACTTTTTGTTTGTTTGAACTCTGCCCTGTTTATTATATACATATAATATATGTGACGTTCAGAAACACTCATTTGCACAGTTTCTTTGGTCATGTTTGAATGGAAGTGTAATTACATTATCATATTAAATTACGTTTTTATAACCGACTTCTTATTCTGTCATGATAGCTTGTGGTGTCATGTTAATTAAAAGCATGTCTTATAAATATGTCATGCAGAATATGACATGATGTCTATAAATAAGTATTTACATTGCTACGTGGAAATCCTACAGAGTTCGAAAAACATAAAAGCATATACCTAACTGAATTTTTGTTTGTGTGTGAAATTCTTATCTAAATAAGTTATATATTTTTCATATTAAATCCTATAGACATACAGACAGACAGAATAATATTTCAAGTTTTAATGTCATGACTAAATCATGTTCTAACCCTATAAAATATTTTGAAATGATATAAAGACCCTACACGCGTATCTTTTCTTCCTTATATCTACTAATACTTAAATATTTTAGAAATTTGGTGCATACCAATTAAACAATTGATACGGGCATATTTTAGTCGCATTTGTCCAATAAGAAAATACGTGGCATACCTAAAGTTAAGCCAAGCTACTTTATGTAGGTTTTATGATCTTTCTATTTTTTTTATATTTTCTTTGGAAAGTAGGAATAATACAATATTTCTATTGTATAATTTTGTATCCGCATACAACACCACAAGTTTCTCTTCACTGCTAGTGCGATGGAACTAATAACATGTATGTTTTAAACAACTACCGTAAATAAAAATAAGTTAAACCTTCAAAGGTATTTTCTGAAACGGCTCGTTATCTTAACGATCACACACTTTGTGTTGAAATGTGGTCGAACAGCTCATTGAAATGAAATCCCTTCGCAAATCGGTCTTAAGGATAACTCATGGCGCTTTATGGGAAGGGCTGTTGTATTTTTAAATATGGTGTAATGTGTTAGCTTGAATTTAAAATTCTTAAAGTGTAAATAAACGATTGAAAGCTTCCTCGCAAAATAAAGTATGTATATAAAGGAAATTTACACAAGTCTTATAACATTTTCAATTAACGTGACCGTGAAGCTTTACTGTATATTTCATATTAATTTTATACACAAAAAATATTTCCTTAACTAAAAGGAAGACCTTATTCTCTTATATTTTATTCTTAAATCGACCTTAATTCAAATTAAATAATAGAAATTATATAAAAATCATAAGGTCCTTTAATCAGCTTTTTGAAACTTCTTACCTAACTTCTGAACTTATCTATACTTATTTCTGGAAATGGAAGAATATAAAACGACAGCTACATTAAAGATACTCTGTAGTGCATACGCGTCAAATATCTGTCATTATACCTTCTTTACAAAGTAATACATAAATATTCAAAATTATTGTGAATCTTCAGTAAACATCGATTTCAAGGACATCACAAATTAACAATCAGTTTAATTGAAATACAGGAAATTACATTTAAAGAGTAAGTTCGTTTGAAAAATATATTTTGCATTCTAATGTACGGAAAGACGACGGCATCGGAAACATATTATTATTATATCGTTTGTAGTTTTACTCTGGAGCACCACCGCCACACCTATGTGCCTAATAACAGCAGTGTTAAGTGCAACTAGGTTCCGGTTTGGATGACGTGGTAAGGGTGACATTCATATCCGAGGCGCTCCACCTGATCCTTCTCCTGGCAGTACCTATATCTATCCACCACTCTTTAAACTAAATCCAACAGCGGTCAACACATACCACTAGTTTATTAAATTTGCGATTACCGTTACCAAAGTGCACGTAACTAAACTTTTGCAACTAAAATTAATATACATATTTAAGACCCAGTTTTTTTTCTAAATAATATGTATTGCAGGTAGAGTTCACTGGCATCTTTATGTTACTCAAATATATGTTCTACATTATTCTTCAAAGAAAACTTTAATTATAACTTATTCATATTTTTATGACTACCTACCATACAATTAAAACTCAATCTTACGTTACGTAATAGATGCACTCCCATTGTTCCATTTCATAACCAGATACTTCTAATTATAGACTATTATTGTTACTATCTACCGTATTCTTTGTGGTTTGAAGGGCAATGCTCGATACTCCATGGTCGAAGCAATGAACATGCATTTTATGTGTGGAAGTAGTAAGTCGAAGATATTACTTGTTTGTCATTCTTATTACAACACACTGACAACTGCAATACTACAGACATACATTAAATATTTTTAATCAACATATTTTTACAGGCACAATAGGTTCCTTATGTTTTTGGTGTCATGGATAGTTTACATCCATTAATAAACTTCTAAAGCCAGAAAATTTACCAATTCGATGTCTGCTTGTCCCTGGATCGAATCCGGAACTCAATACATGACATGCGATGTACATAATGACTGGTTTGCCATACAGGATAGTATAAATTGTGCCAATAATATATTCTATATCAATAATTTACTCGTAACTTTAAATAAAAAACATCAATGACACGAATTTACGTAAAACGAACTCCGCTCGGTTTGGCATGCGTTAAAAAATGTAAATACTACAGTATTTTCTTGGGCGTAACCCTAATTTATTTTCTATAATAAAAATAGCCTGAATTATTTCTTATAACTTAAACTAATTTCCGTTGAACGTTCTGAATCTTCGTTGAACAATCGGTCTACCAGTTTAGAGATAAATCGGAACAACAGACAGACAGACAAAAATTGCCTACCTAATATACTCTCATATGCATTTAGTAATCTGTTATTTTGTCATTCAAACAGACTCTCCAAATTTATATATTTTTATCTATAGATGATATTACCGAAGTGACATTGCTTATGCAAACTACGAGAATACTTCCTTCTCGTATGATAATCATACAATCCTCCCAAGGCTCCATTGGATACGCTTAATTAATGAGCCAGTATTATTTGCAGTTACAGCGCTGCATGTTTTATTACAGAAATTAACTGCTAGGAACCGGAAAATACTTTTTGTGCTATGTGAGCAAAATATAAAAATAAAAGGTATTTTTTTATTTTATTTCACGTAAAATATAGAAACCCATTGGGCAAATTACCCAGTTTAAAATATCGGAACATTAGTTTTAAATTAAGATATTTGAAACACTATTTCCTATAATTATCAAATAATCAGAAAGTTAAATACTTATTACAGTAATTCTCGTTAAATTTAGATAATATGTTCTTCAATTATAGTAACAATCAATTGACTGTTGCAATAATGATAAATCCATGAAATAAACATTATATTTCATGTCAGTATTGACAGTTATCTTATGCAATATCTATGAAAACCTTGTCAATTGCATTTTAATTTAACCACAAACGACATAATTAAGAGTTCAATTAGAAGTTGCAGTAAAAATAACTATTAACGTAAAGTCACTTACCGCGACGAAGAAGGTACTCAAACGGAGCATCGTAACTCAAAACTTGCAGACACTGAACTTGGTCACAATACGAAATACAGTCAAGTGATGCGCGCGCTCATCTCCTATATAGCGTCGCAGCCTCCGATGACGTCAACACCCGCGCCTAAAACCAGTTTCGGCTCATCCTCACGACACCTGACCTTAGTTTTGATTACAATGACAGGTTTTCAAGAAAATTCTACCACGTTCTGTAAACGTGCAGCAATGGAGCGCACATTTCGCCGATTTGGACTTATTTGTTTTTTCTATTGTCACACGCGACGTACAGAGTAAATATGGATAGAGCAGGTTTATTAATTGCGTAGAATCTGTTGTTGTACGTAAACCAGCTTTAATTGTTGTTACATTGTTAGTAAAGATGTTTTTGGGAATAGTAACTTATAGTAGAAATAGTAATATCGTATTGTGTTGTGTTATGTCTACCGCTTATTTGCCGTCCTTATCCATTTGCTTACAAAAGCAAGAGTCCGGTTGTACATAAGCAAACACGCCAGAGACACTTAAGGAAAATGAGAAAATAAAATAACTCATTTCAATAGAAACACAGCTATAAAATTTCTGTTTAGTGTCTATTTTAAGGATTCTATAGTTTTCGTTATCTTTTCCAGCAAAACTCTTTGTAAGCACGTAATTAAGCTAATTATAAACAAGCTAATTTAAAAATTTTAGTCACCTGTTAAATGCCCTAATCGTAGGAAAAACGATTTCACAGAAATCACTAAAATTATTCTTACTATCACCGTAACTGTCAATTAATGTCCATTATTTATCTATCTAAGTTTTACGTTTTCTCGTGTGAAATAATAGTATAATATCTTTTTTTTTGGTAGGTAAAACATTGATTATATATATTTATTTAATTACGTTCGTTATAAACTAGATCTTCGCCTAATATCTCTATACCTATAATAATGCCTCTGCATAATAATTACTCTAGCAAATTGCACTTGATCTACACATGCGTATAATAGGACCACTTCCTGAATGCAAAACGGAAGAAGGTCCTTCTTTGAAACCAAGACATTAATTTGATTATTAGAACTAGCCATTTTTATCACTCCGTGTAATTTTGGATTAATACTTAAAAGGTCAACTTGACGTACTTTGCTACGTAAGCGTATAAAAAGTTGACAATTCGTTTAATACAAATTTAATATTTCGATCTTTGATACGCATAAGATTGAAAAGATTGATTGTTAATAACGGGCGTTAGTCTTCATTTATCAACAACGCATCTGTGACCGACTTCAGGTAGAGCGCAATCCTATCTGGGATTAGTTACAAATATTCATAGCAGTGACTATTTACTATCAGGATTTGTATTTTAGCACCACTTACTTATTTTAAGTTTAAAAACACATATCGTCTATTTATATAAATATATTTTATATGTATAACTATGATTCACACGATCACCCTATGAATACGTGTAAATTTTGCGCATTAGCTATATACCTATCTTAGAAAATAGAAGACGCAAAATGTTTTATAATTGTTTATGGTTGTTTTGGTGCCCTTTTTAACTAACCAATCATCTTTTTGTTCCAACTCTAATATTTATATAACTCTTATTAGATAAATCTTATATATAAAATTCTCGTATCACTATGTTAGTTACCGTACTCCTCCGAAACGGCTTTACCGATTTTCACCAAATTTTATATGCATATTCAGTAGGTCTGAGAATCGGCTACTATCTATTTTTCATACCCCTAAGTTATAAGGGTTGTTCACCCTTAACATTTTTTTATTTATATGGCAACACAACGTTTGCCGGGTCAGCTAGTATTTATATAACTTTTATTAGATATATATTATATTAAATATTAACAGTATCTTTCTTCATGACATGTGGAGATGAATTCTAAAATCCCCCAATCGAAACAATTCGTAGTGTGCAGTGGAACATGAAAAATATTCGTTTTCTAATATACGATAAATGATTTGAGTAAGACTTCCATTTTATAAACGTTTTTATTAAATATAGTACGACATTAAGTTACAAAGAAATTTTCACGACAGACATTGACACACGGAATACAGAAGCGCCATCAAGTGGCAGAAACATAAACCATACATTTCTTAATTTGAATACACCTTTTTAATTTACTATTTAATAAAAAATATTTCAGCAATGCTAAGTAACTTTCTGTGCGTATTTTAATATTCTCAGTTGCCTCTACGGATACCGCCGTGCGAAGATATTTACAAATAATTTTATTTTTATACTCACGCTTAACTCCGGATCTTATGAATCACAATTGGATTTATTTACACATACCGTATCTCTGACATGACATACTTACGTAAGGACCGTCTTAACAAAAAAACCCAGTAAAGACTAAAACTATATTTTGGACAGAATAGTTTGTTATATATATGTATTTATTCATGAAATAAAAAGTGTACTTATGAGAAAGAACCATTTTCTATTCAAGTTTATACAGTGTTATTTCCAATATTGGAGAAATATGCAAAAACAATATTTTTCTGCGTCTAAAAGAAAAGCGATGAGAAAAATAACTTTATTTTATCTTTCCTTAAATAAAAAGCAATTATGCTAAAGTGAACAATAAGGATAAGATTGCAAGTACTTATGTGGTATGGACAGATACGTATAAATTAATTGAATAATGTGTTTTCGGGGACTTTCCAACCGTTCAGTCATTTTTAATATCGAATACACCAACAAACAAAGCTTACAAGTTGAATCTATAAATAGATTTAAAGAGGATAACAATAAAATATACCAAATCCGTATTGTTTACTATTAAGGGCTTACTAAGAGTTTCACGCCCTATAAATAAAACGCGGAAATCAATGGCCCCAAAGTGGTTTCACGACGGGTTTCGAACAATAAAGCATGATGTCGGAAGATGGGACAACTTGATAGCGTAATTATCATGAAATTATTTCGTAGTGCGTGTTTTGCCGATCGTTTTTGTACATTCTCCTCGTTAAAAACACGTTTATTTCATAAATATTTATGAAATGAATACTTTTTTCATTTAAGCTTTCGTTTCATAGCCAATTATTATGGTATAAAATACCTTCCCTGACTCATTACTAGATAATCACATCCTTATTGGAAGGCTTCCTCACTTGTAGAACAAGGGTTATATGTTATATACAAACGAAAATCTTATGGTATTTTTTATTTGGAACTTTATTGGACTTCGTTATAGAATTGTGACGACGAGTCCGTAGTTGCCAGGATTCAGGAACAAACCTCTGAGACCGACAACGTTGTAGCCATCAAGACATACGCCCGTTTATAATAAATTAATATATAATGAATCATAATAAATCTATCTAACATTTTGACCCAAAGACTGAAGAAATAATTTAACAATTTTTGCCTCCTAAGCTTTATCTAAATTTGATCTTAAGTAGGCAAGAAACGAACAGATTGTATTTATCACATGTGTTAGTCATCAATCACCTTCTTACGAATATCCGCTACATTATTGGTTTTATTATCTAAGTTTACATTTTAAAAAATATTATATTTTAATAAATAATCGCGTCGCATCACCTTCGCTTCGATATGTGTTATACAGGGCTTAACTTTCATTATACTGTCATCCTGACTAATACACTGAATCGTGAAGGTTATCAAAAGCATAGGAGTTACTTAAGTCACCTACCTACAGGTTGTGAGCATACAATAATTCATTCATAAGATTGGCATCTCATAAACTTTGTCTCATTGATTAATAAATCCAAGTAAATTGACAGATTTTACAAAAATATACTTGATTTCACCTCCGTATTCGTTCAAGCTCGTGTAAATTTCAGATTTTACGTACAAGTTACTTATTTTGAGGGTAAAAATTAGCCAGAGTCGTTTATAAAGTCTTCATTTTTATAATATGAAGTCACATCAAAACAGTGCGATCTCTTCAAAGTGAAGTCATTTTTAAACTGATTTTTATTTGCAAGAATTCACTTTACCGACGCTAAATACAGATAACGAAAATATATCATCTTTTTTCATTATAAATCAAATATCACACATAATCGGATATAAGGTTTTACGAAAATCGTGATAACACAATATTGTCTCTGTAATTTACATGCAATGAGTCAAAGAACTTAATTCATTTGACTGTCACAAACATAGGTATATTATGAATAATCTTAAATTTAATAAAATACTCTAAATGTAAATGTAAATCTTTGGAGAAAGATAAATAGGTAGGTAATTACTATTTATTTGCTCGCAATTTTCTATCTTATTTATTTCTCATGTTTCTTAGATATACCTATTTAAGCTACCCAATGTATATCAAAACAACATAGGTATTATATTATAATAATAATCGAGACAAAAAATATATACCTCAATTCTGAATACCTACGAATTGAACAGAGATGCAAAACTGGATTTGACAGAACAAGAGTAAATGATTTAATTCCATTCAATTAAATTAATTTAGATATTGAAAGGTTATAAATTAACCCATTAAAGTTCACACCACTACCTACATATTCCACGGTTCAGACCGGTCATGGCCTTGTAAGGCAGGTAAAATTGAGAAAATAAACTCGAAATTGATACGTACGTACCGGGTACCGGGATACACATCAGTCTATTACGCCACATGATCTTTTCGTAGTCTAACCTTGAACTTTTCGTGATGCGAGCCGATAATACTCATCAAGGTATCGCCACGGAATAATAACTAAACCCCAGGCATGGAATAAAATTTGCATGTATTTTCGAATCAAACGTCTCTCGTACAAGTGGATCCTCCATTTTTCTCGTTACATGTCCGTTTTTTGCACGATTTTGCAATCAACACACGATTTGTTTTATTTGTTCACTAATAATTTGCTTATGATGCGAAATTTAATGAACATTATGTGTTTTAATTATTAATTTATTGAGGCCCTTATTATGTGGTTGAACTTTAAAATTACTATTTTAAAGTCGATCTTTAATTAGTGATATACTTCGATAATGCTGCGCAAGCCTAGTTGAAATTCCTTTGTTAACACAAAATAAATAATAAACAATTCCTAACACCTACCCATATTCATAATAGCTACACATATTCGTGAGTAAAATTCACCTTCCGTGATTAATTTAATCTTCCCAATTTGACACAAATCCTATTTGTCATGAAATTGTAAATTGGACATCTGATACTCATCCCGAAACAAAGCCACTTCGATTACAATCTTTACGATATTCGATTAGTTTCGAATAAAATAACAAAATAAAATAGCGTTTTCGCCCAATCGACTATTCTATTTTGACACGGCGTGACGCCAATTAATTCGTTTCTTTCTTTTTAACATTGACAAAATCTGCATAATTTGAGGTAAATTTATTATTTTAGAATAAATACCTACAAAAGTCCAAGTTTGTGTCAGGAGGTCAACACTATTATCTGTCTGCGAAGTTTTGGATTCAACCGAAAGTTGTTTGCCACTTCACCGTCGTGAACTTTGATATTATGATCCTGTAACATAACTGTCAAATTTGGACTTAAAGTTATATACGATTTACCTGTTCAATTATAGATTTTTCGTCAAGTCATGTTTTGAAACGGACATCCGTATGTGCAGCACGATAGGAATTTAGGAAATGCCTGAAATTTCTGACTGAACCCTGTTCGTCCGTACCTATAAGCTAAACCCTTCGATCACGCGTAACGTGGATCCTTGTTCACGATGACAATGTGATTTTTTTCTGTTTAACTATAATAGTTTCGACAAGGCGATGCTTACCAATAATTTCTTAATATTAATAGTATCAACATACATAAAGCGTGTGGGTCTAGATGTTTGAATATTTTCAAACATAACACCTGTGGAGACACAGGTAATCTAAGGTCTAGCGCCTACCTAAGTGACGTGATAGTAGTGGGTGATTATGACATAACTTTGACGTGACACAACTTAAAATAAATAAATAAAACATAGGTTGTTAATATTATGACGAATTCAAATAGGAAGCCCTAAAAGGCCTGAGGCTTAAGATCGAACGTACCCCGATACCTATAACTTAAGGTTTGGCCGAAGGTTAATGTGCGAAAGTTAATTAACCTCCGTGTTAAATAATGAAAATATCATAGGTAAATGTCGACTGCATTGCTATTTCTGTATATAGAAAATAAAAATAAGTATAAGAGGTAGAACTCATAACACAGAAACAATACAGCTATTCCTCTTATGTGACCGCGCATGAGTTCTTACACTAATACTTTTAAAACCAGCTCATTACAGACAGATTCAAATTGTAAGTCATTTAAACCTAACTTCTTATTTAAGGTTGACACAATGGGCAGTAGCCAGTCAGTCCGTTCGACGCACTTTCAACATCCGAACACTATGGAAGCTGATCCAGAGGACGAGCCAGAAGAACACCACATCAGCATCTCTAACAAAATGGTTATTGGTTTTAACTTCGCATTTAACGTTTGTGACTTGACTTTTAGCATGATTTTTACATCAGATTGTTTTATGACATGCGTAGTTTGACTACAAACAGACGTCCAAATGACAATATGCTGTGGAGTAGTAAATGCACCTGCAGACAACTGATATTAAACATCTTTATCCGATATAACCCAAAACAGATAACAGAATGCATAGATAGTTGGTATAAGTTTATAGGTATTGTTGACGAACACATATATTTCGATGCAGCTATGCTTACGGTCTACACGACATTCCAAGTGTGATTGTAGATCGCATAACGACCTTCCTCTACGAGATAAGAGATTTTGCTACACGTCTTTAGAATCACATTATAGATATATCATCAAATGTTACATTATAAAATATCTAAAGTGACACTAGCGGAACTAACCTACATCCTCAGGTTTACATTACATTAAGCAATAAGGGTTCCAACAACCCTGTATAATTTCAGTAAGCAATTGAAAATTACCACAATGTAACTGTGTTACATT
This sequence comes from Epargyreus clarus clarus, assembly GCA_014595695.2. Lineage (NCBI taxonomy): Eukaryota > Metazoa > Arthropoda > Insecta > Lepidoptera > Hesperiidae > Epargyreus > Epargyreus clarus. The sequence continues at coordinate 3,773,079 of JACTTY020000033.1, forward strand.
GTGGTGATTTTTTGCATTAAAATAAACAATAATTAAATGCAAACAGTAAAGAATCATAAGGCATGTCGTATGTATTGGAAAACCTTCGTGGAGTTCTTCTCTCAGCTGTGGAAGACCCAGTTCCCAGCAGAGAGAAATTAATAAACATATAACATGATATTTTCATGTTACGTCTAGGTAGAGAGGCTCGTAGAGGATGCTACGCTGGGAAGTGCCACAGCAACCTCTAATTCCGCGCCCCCTAGAGGAGATTATAAGGACAAAATTTTCATAGAGAAACTCAAATGCTTAGATGACAGTCACTCGGAAAGGAGTGGGTAAGTACACTTTGCGTAGTTACACGAGAGGTTAATTGATAGAAGCAGTTTAGTTCGACACCTACGTAGGATTCTTGGCATAAAGTCCTTGCATTTCGGCGAAAGGGTGTGAATGCCTACTGAATTACTTATGTGGCTTTTGACCATCTTAGTCCTCAGAAATGGGAAACCACCTGTAACCAATCGGCTTCAAGTAGAACTGGTTAGGCTTCTTTCTGTTTTATATGGCAATAGATAAAAAAAATAAGTCATGGGCGGCCATAGCCATATAACATTGACATGATTGACTGGCAAGTCAGATATCTAAATACATTTGTATTTTAGTTCTGGGTCTTCATTTTTATGTATATCCATAAGGTATCGTGCTTAAGTGGCGAAAGTGATATTCTAATTTACGCCTAAAATATTTAACGCCATGCTCAATAATTGTAAAGTGTATATAAAAGTTCATCTTCGAGAATTTGGTAGTAAAATAGTTCCGGAGATTGGCCTTTCTCATAGTTTTGTTTGTATGACTCGATCAAAGACGCAAATTGAACTGAAACAAATTGAACAACTCATTACCCAGACTAGGTTCTAAATCATCCACATAAACTTTCACCAATGCCTCTGCTGCAGCGTGCAAATTTTCAGCATCCATCTTCTCGATGTGATTAAGAAATCCAAATCTCGAACTTACAGCTTCATAGTCATGCAATCTTTCTGTAAGAGATCATCATCCCATCATCCGACTCAGCCATTGAGCTAGTGGGATACTCCCTTAAGACCAGTAGTGAATTGCAAATGCTCATGAGGACCATTTGAGATTTTGATATTTTACTGATTGCCTGACTGAGGTGAACAAAGATAGAACAATGATATTACTGTTAATTTTCAAGAATTATATAATCATGTTTGTACAAAGTACTGTAGATAAAGGTAAAACAGCGAAAAAAAATATCAAAAGAAAAGCAATTTTTTTTTCCCAATATAGTATTGTAATTTTTTATAGTGTTTACTAATCGGAATTTAAAAAAAATCCGACGTCTGTATTGTGGGGCCCCCTCTTTTGTGGAGGCCCCGGGGCTGCCGCCCCGGTTGCCCTTCCTTATATCCGGCCCTGAGTAGAGGAATCATTGAAATAATTTAAAGCCATAGTAGGTACTTACTTATTCAAGGAAATGTTTGAAGTCATAGACGATAAATGGTCATCATTCCGTTGAATTAAAAACCTACATAATTTAAAGACTTACAAATGCATTCAAATGGCGTACAAAATACGGTTGATCATCTTTGAACCCGGATTATTGCAAATACTAGTGAAGTTAATATGAAATTCATAAAAATATGACTAACGAATTCGAGATATTATCTGCGGTATAACCTATGTAAAGGTTATCTTGATTCTATTATTCATACTCGTAGAGATGAAAACAATAAGAATATCTTCTTGTTTTTATAGGGAATAAAACTGGGCATTTTGAACCTAAAATGATAGCAGGTAGAACTGACGCCACACCTATTACTGTCTTATAGCAGCATTTCGAATCTCGAAAGGTAGTTGGGCTTCATTACAGATATCCATGGGCGCCGAACACTACGAACGTGGATTACACGCTCTGCTGCTACTTGCATTTAAAAACGGTTTTTTAATGAAATCCAGGTTAACAGTAGAAGATCTGAACGCGTTAGCAGCGCGCATAGAGCTACGCACTGCGAACATGATCAGCGTAGATCCGGTGTGTGCGGAGTGCAAGGAGCGCATCATCGACTGCTACAATAATACTGGCACGCCGGCCGACACGGTTAAATGTTGGGAGACTATTGGTTAGTAGCTATATAACTCTCGTAATTTTATTCTTTTAACAATAAATATTAAAGCATTCTACACTCATAGTCATAAGTCAGTGTAGGCGCATATTCGGAGCCAACTTCAAGTGAAAAATAATTTAAATTCATTAACTATTTTATCTAAATGAACATCGAACCCCTTTGCAGGATATACATTATAGTCATCAACCCCATATAAAATTAGATTCCTACCACACCCTTCAAACCGGAACACAGCAGCGCTTAACACTGCTCTTATTATGTGAAAATAGGTGCGTTGGTGCCGCCTGTGTCGAACCACAAATGCATCTACCACCTTCAAAAATATAAATGCATCGTCGGATATATCTTCTTAAATATTGATCAAAATCTGCCTCTCGAACACTATTATACAAATATAAGTTGACGGGAATTATGTCTAATTAACTTATATTCTTATTCTATTACTTATATCGACTATTATCGTGGAGTTGTAGGATAAATTGAGAATCTAAAATGCTTTAATCCAAAACAATATAATATACATCAGAACAAATCCTTAGGCGCATTCACACAGTGCGTGCGAGACGCGAGCACGCAGCGGCTGCGCGCGCGCACCGAGCGCGAGGCGCGCGAGACGGCGCGGCGCTCGCGGCACGTCGCACACGCGCGGGAACACGCGCTCAAGGACCTCACGCCCGCCGCCGGCGACAGTGCCGCCGTGTGAGGAACGAGCCTTATTTTAATTGCTCGTAAAACATATATATAGGAAGGAGATATAGAGTATGGTGCTAAATATACTCACTATGTAATTGTTGGAGTGTGTTAACATTTTAGATACCTAATACTTATAATAATATTTTGACATTTGTTCGTAATAAAGTATTGTTTTAGTTTTAAATAATAAAATCAATAAAAAAATATTAATACATTTATGGATTATTTCAATGTTAGTATTGATGGCGTAATTGTACAATAAATGTTAGGATTCCGATAAATATTCATTCAAAATATACATTATCTTCGAAATATTGATTAATGTCTGTAGATAAGTAACAAAACCTTAAACAAAAAAGGATTTTTTATAGCCAAATTTGGAAAAAAAAATTCGCAGGTTATTTACATACATACAATTTTAATATCTTAACTTACATGCTAACATAAACATAAACGACACTTTCTTCTTCACATCATCAGGGGTCGGTCTATTCTTGATCTTGACTTTGTGCACACCAATATCGTCTTTATGGAGTAGTTGTGGTTGTGGCGACATTAATTAAACGAAACTTTCTTCTTCACATCGTCAGGGGTAGGTCTATTCTTGATCTGGATGACTTTGTGCACACCAATATCATCTTTGTCCAGTGGTTGTGGTTGTGGCGAGTGCTTGGCGCCGGTGGCGGTGAGCTGCGCGATCTTCCTGCGCAACTCCCGCACCTGCGCCGCGCTGGCCAGCTGCGCCGCGCCGCGGGACAGCACCTCCGCGCGGAGTTGCTCGCATTCCGATCTGTGGATTTAAACATTTACTGTAGTCGTACATACTAGAAACAACATAATATAACCGAAAGTAAAAATGGATTGTTGAAAATTCATCCCAAAAACTACATCAGGGATGAAATTTTGTATAACTCGAGAATCATTTTTAAAACTCTCAAACGTGTAAGTTTTCCTGCACCATTTAAGCAATTGATAACTGATTTAAATACACACATCATTCAAGAAATTTCATTCACAAAAGAATCAAAGGTGGTGTGAATATAGCCTCAGACCTCCTGAATCAGGGTTGCTAATCACTAAACTATTATAGGTATGGGTAGATTATTTCCAACTAACTTACTTCAAGTGCTCCAAAACGCCAGGTAGCCAGCCTTGTGCAGTTGGCTCGCAAAGTTTGCCAAACCATCTCGCTAGTTCCCGTCGCTGCCTCTCGCATAGTGCCTCTAATTGGATAATGCGCTCTTCATAACTATCTGGAAACAATCAATTATACAAATTTTGTTTGAAACCTTCATATGACCACATAAAACTGAAGTAGACCTGGAATATGCAGCTCAATGTAAATCTCTTACTTTTTACAAAGAGACCATTATGAAGAAATCTACATGAGGAAACCTATAAGACCTATTTGCATTAATAAGGTGCTCAAGTTTTATAAAGTTGTCGGTTGGGCTATAAGAGTGCAGGATAATCCTGCAGTGGTTGCAAAATGATGAAATCAGATGCAGATGAGATCAAACCAATCAAAAGGAGCATTTGCTCTTGCACTATTTCAAATGGCTCTCTTTTTTTTCCTTTAAATGCTTACCTTTAATTAAATTTAGCAATACAAGTTTTGTAAACTGTGCTGTAGTGTAATATGCAAACAACATACCCATGAGTTGCCTGTCATAGTGTGCAGCATTGCCGGCTTGAAGTTCCCAAACAGTCTGCTTTTCATGCAAAAGTGCTTCCAGCTCCGCTTGCTTATTTGCTAGGTCTCTCCTCAACTGAAATTTTACGGACAAATGAGATGAGATGATTTTATGGAAGAAGGAAGTGTCTTGAGGAAAGGGCATCACGCAAGGGAGGCAGAAAAAAAACAATGTTCTATATAGCCACGGGATGATTGGCTGGCAATGCTCTTAAGGTTGCTTAATGCTTTTATCTTGTCTCTCAATGCTGTTATCTTGTTTCAATAAATAAATATAGTCATAAAAAATCATTCCCCCCTTGACAGTGATAGTAAGCACAATTCTTACTTCTCCCCTATGCTTATTTATTTATTTATTTATTTAATACATACATAGGCTTAAAACTAACATTACAGGTAACCCCAAGTCGTTAGTTCTCCTAATTTCAAATTATACAATTAATCCAAAAAACAATTTCACAAATTCAATCAACTATAAAAACAATAATTCAATGTCATAATAACTATCAAATATATTAAATGGGTATCGTAAAAAAAAAAACACCGAGAAATAATAAATTAATTAAATGCAATTATAATAACAATGTCAAACAAAAATAAAAATAAAATCAATACATAATTCCATGTCAACAATAATAAAATAAATAAGGAAATAAATTAAATATCTTATCTATGTAAACAATAGGACTTAATAAATAGAGCAATTTATTAAAAATAAGCAAATGAAAGACCTACCTACCTAATACTTGATTACTAAACAAGTTTATTATAAAAAATAATAAAATTTATTTAACAACAAGCCAAAAACAAATATATTTTTTTTAGGAAATGCTAATATTCTTACCCTTGAGTTAGTCTGCTTCATTTGTATGAGGTTTTTAGCCATTTCTTGACGTTTGTCCTCCACTTCAGCAAATATCGAGTTACCCTTTGCAGCTGAAAACATTAATACATTTGCGGTGGTCATATATGTGTCTGTGTCATGTCAAATATATTGCAAGGAGGTCATAAATAATGCCACTTCTTCCTTAAAGTCTGAGATTTATCTCTCTGTGGATGACTTATGAGCTGACTTGACTACGCAATTCAGTAAAGAAAATATAGCTTAGAATTATTTATATATTCCATCCACCTCCATAAACAGCCAAGTGTTGTGGCTATGGCAAGACTCCCCTTCTCTCAATTTCAGCAGTGGACATTGGAGTTTTAAAATGGGAAATAATTAATTAACATTTGCTACATACCATGTGGTTGTAATTCCTGGTTGTCGGCTTGGTGCAACATAGCTCTGGCTTCAGTCAAGTCCGCCAGCGCTACGGCCTCGCGCTCCGCAGCCGCTTTCAGCTCTTCCCGGCGGATTTCAGCAGCTTCGCGCATCTCACCAATCTCACTTACAAGTTCCTCTACTTTCACCCTCCACGATCCAATCTCCAACCGCGCTTCCTCTAGCGCTGTTTTCACTTCAATGGCATCAGATGTCGCCGTGGCTAACGCCGCCCGAACTTCTTCCAATTCCGAATTATCCCGTTCCGGCGCAACTGGGACGAACGAGCGTTCCTCTTTCAAATTTTTAATTTCCGTCTCTAACTTTTTAATTTCATTAGCATGCCGTTCAGCGGTTTCCGAACGTTCCATCCGTAAACATGATATTTCTTCTTGCAGCAATGTTAGGCGAGAATTCAACTCACTTCGACGTTTCTGCTCTTCAGCTTGATAAGTTTCTAACTCCACGGTCAAATGGCTCTGTACATCAAGAGCAGTTTGGTAGCTTCTTCGTGTATCGTGTAATTCTTGTTTCGTGGCTTCATAACTTTCGAATAAGCCATCAAATTGCTTACGGAGTAAATAATATCGTTCGCTCAACTCATCACCCGTTAACTCGTCCGCTTCCGTATAATTTGTTTTGTTGCTTATCGTAGAATAATCCATGTTTAGAACGTTAGTTTCAATACAACTTACACATACCAAAAGAAGTTTAAGTTGTAATTTTATTAGCTTACAAAGTTTTCGTACAATACTTTTCAAAATTTAAACAAAGACAAACGGTAAACGATTCAAATCAAATGTCAAAGTCAAGTCAAGATTGTTAGGGACGGCAGAATGACATTATATTTAAAAATAGTAGATGTGCTCATTTCTTTTTTTACATTGTTCCTTTCTTTGAAGGCATCGTATTATTGATTAAAACTGTTAATTAATTGTATGTTAGGTACAATTCATTAATTTTGTGTTACTTATTTATTTTAAAAGTTAATAGGGAATATGCACATTTTTATTTTATTATTTTAAACCACTTATCACATCGTTTTAACATACTATTACAACAAAAATACAAACAATTTTATTAGTGATTGAAATATTTTTTTAAAAAATGTTTAAAGTATCAATAAAATTTGACACATTTGAACGCCGCCATTTTACGCGCTCTTTGAATAACATCACGTAGCGTGATTTGTATTAATATTGATGATAACTGTATGCACATAAAGGTATTATTAAACATTTTCAGGTTTCATCGCTATTTACATAATGGGAAAGGCTAAATAACCTCTTTATAAATATTTCCTGGACTTATTGTGCAAAACCAGTACTATAAACTATAAATACATTATATAGTGTTTTTTCTTTTGCAAAAGATGCGAAAAATGTGGTGCAAGATTATAGGAAACAGATATAGTATCTCCAAAATCGCATTAACATTTGTATTTACTGTAACAAACAATAATTTTAGGTAAATGATTTTAAAATATTGCATTGATCATCTACTTCGTTAGGTACTTATCGACTTCTACAACAAATACTATCATTTGAAACACACAAAATGCATTATAATCTATTATAATATTATAAAGATAGGTGAAGATAGGTGATTGGTTGAAGGTGGTAGAACCCTTTGTGGTTCGACTCCGGAGGCACTACCGCCACACCTATTTCTACCTAATAACAGCAGTGTTATTGCTGTGTTCCGGTTTGAAGGGTGTGGTAGGAGACAGCCTTTTCCGAGGCGTTCCAGCTTAGTTCTCAGGGGTAGCGGCGCATCTGTGGCCGACCTTAGGTGGGAATATCTAATCCTATTTGGGGTTGATTACATATGTCCATGGGCGGACTGTATGCTCGTCTGCTACTCCTATATTATAAAAAAAAGAATATTAACATAATAAGTTATGATCAGTTAAATATTTCCAAATTGACCTATGCATAAAAAACAGTTTATTCATTTTGCATATTTTAGGTAAATAGTCCGATTGTGCTTTGACAAAACTACTTTCAATCATTGTTCTTGATTATTCCTAATAATACTATGTAGAAAAATCGCACTAGGTAATAAATAACACTGTAGGAATATAGACAAAAACAATTTTTCTCTCAAACAGTTTGAATATCGACGCCGATAAACATCGTAACACGCTATGTGACGTCATTTTTCGATTCGACCAATGGGAATGCGTTTTGCAAATTTGAATTTCGCGCGCATAATTTACGATTTTTGATTAAAGTTTTAAACAATTTAACACTAAATAAAGAAAAAATAATGGTTTAGATATAATTTCAGGACCGTAATGTACCGAGGAAAAAAATAACAAGCAAATCTAAATCACATGCATATTCCCTAGTACCCAGTTATAACAATAAAATATGAAATATATCCAATATGATAGCTTATAAGTAAACATAAATTATGCAGTATTTAGTTTAATTTTTAATACGTTCTAAGTATTTTAATTTTTTAAAAGAAATTTTAGATTTTTTATCTGTGGATTTTAAATCCCAAAACGGCGACAGTGCTGCCTTAAATGTCATGTGACGTCACCACACGCATAATAAACAAGACAAATAAAAATGATATCGTTTGCTGTTAGAGTTGGTTGAATTTATGTTGTAAACCGAAATGAATCCACAGTATATTAAAGCTGATATCGTGAATCTGCTTAAAGAAGATATACAATGCAATAAATAAAAATGAATACAAAAACTTCCGTGAAATAACCTATGGAAATCACAAATAAACAACGTAAGTAAAATATTCTTTATATTTACATTTAATCGGTTAAGAAATGTTTAACTGTCTGAAATGGACAGTTAAAACATTTCTTAACCGATTTCCGATAGAAGAAAGGTTGTCTTTAAGTGATTATCAAGCTTTTTAAACTATACTTATATTCTTATGTGAACTGCTTTAAGGTTATTTATTGGTTATATTTATATTTTCAGATCTTCGCGACAGTCGTATAGTGACCACGCTATAGGGTATGTGCAGTTTAAGAGGCAGGCAAGTTTGTGTTTCATGAAAAAAGTTGTCCTGAATACAAGGTACATCAAAAGTCATGCTCAGTGTCCATGGCTGTATATAAAAAACAAAGTATTATTAAATGTGATGACTGTCCTGCCTCCCAAGGATGCAGCAAACATGCAGTAGCATTTTTAATGTGGAGTCATTGAAAGTGAGGAACCAAAAGTTTCAAAGGTGGTCATCACTCTAAAGTACATAAAGTAAAGGAAATGGGAAATAGTAGTTCTTTACTTGAGTAACCTACCCAACAAGATGAAGGAAGGAAAATGACCATACAGTTGCTGTTATTGCACTACAGATTTCTCAAAATGACAATGATAAAAATTATCTATCTAGTTGTTGCAGAAAATAATTTAAAAAATGAAGAAAGTACACACTCAAGCAGCACAAAAATTCAGCTTAGCAAGAGCTTCAATATACAAGAAAATAACAGCTTCAAAATGCTTTGAGGTTATCTGTAGTAAATATTGTAGATGTAACATATAATGATAAATTTATACAAAAGTTCTACGGTGTGTACTCAATAATAGCCCCATATAAACCTAACAAACAAAGCAGTCGGTTAATAAAAGATTAAAATTGGCTACTTGACACTTTTTGGGAAATTGTTTTAATGAATTAGTATACGTATTATATATGCCTTTCATTGATCACTTTTTCGAAAAAAGGGCTATTCATTAATAAAAATCGAACTTTCTTTACGGTGAACGGAACGTCGCGTTAAATCAGGCGGTCAAGTGTCATTTTGTGGCGGAACGTCATTACACTGTAAACAAACAACGCTTAGAAGAAAATTGAGAGTTATTTAGCTATTATAACTAAAATTGAAATAAATGACAAGTTATAAGACGTGTGCAGTGACGATGTGTACAAGTACGATCGTAACAAATTTGCTTATACAAGTTCCGAAACCCAAATCTCATAAACATTAAAGAACTTGCAGATTCTTATATGTTTAAATCATAGATTAGTAAAAATACTTTGCCGCCTTGAAATTGAATGAAGCCACAAATGGCTTATTATCGTAAGTTCTTTTTTTGAATTCTTGACAAATAAAAACATTTTTAGGGAAAATTTACGAATAAATAACTAATACTGCGTAATTAACATGAATTTACATAATAAATAAATAATTATTTCAAATATTTTAGGGATATTTTAACACGGAGACGTGGCAAAACTTTTTTACGCAAGTATTTCAATTCTCAAAACTGGGTACATTTTCTAGTTAGGAGTGAGTAATCTTTACTAATCTATGGTTTAAATCCTCTGTTTGCAAGCAATGACATTTTATATTATCTATGTAAGACAAGTATTATTGAAAAAAAGGAATAAATTTAGTAACTCTCGAGTGATTCGTCAATTCCAAATCATTGGAACGGGACGTAATCAAAACAAAACAGCAAGTGGAAGTATTCATATATTTAATATATTATATAGATGTCTATGATAAGAATAGAATTATAAGACGTCTATGGGAATTCTATTTTAAGGGCCCATTCTGTAATTAATAGGACACAATTAAAATATTTTATGACTGTGTTATTATTGATGGTGCATGTGCACTGATTAAGTTACAGGACTGTATAATTAAAAATACATGATTTGCTAATATTAGTATTTTATTAACCGATTTCTTTGTTTATTTGGTTTATATGGTTCTATTAGTGAGTACACACAGTAGAACTTTTGTATATATTTATCATATGTTACAGTTACAATAATTACTACAGATCACCTAAGCTAAATTTTTGTGCTGCTTGCGTGTCTGCTTTTCTTCATTACTAAAATTATTTTCCGTAACAAATGGATATATATTTTTATCACTGTCATTTTCAGAAATAAATTGCAATGCAATAATAGGAACTGTATGGTCACTTTTCTTCCTTCATCTTGTTGGGTAGGTTACGCAAGTGAAGAAGTACTATTTCCCGTGTACTTTACTTTATGTATTTCAGACTGGTGCCCACTTTCGAAACTTTTGGCTCCTCACTTCTTCTAGGCAGGACAGTCATCACATTTTCATTTTCATTGATGTACCTTGTGTTCAGGACAACTTTTACTTTTCATGAAATACAAACTTGCCTTCCTCTTAAACTGCACATACTCTATAACGTTGTCACTATACGATTGTCGGGAAGATCTGTAAATATAAATATAACCAATTAATAACCTTAAAACAGTTCACATAAGAATATAAGTATATTTAAAAAAATCTTAATAATTACTTGAAGACAACCTTTCTTCTGTCTGAAGTCAGTTAAGAAATGTTTTAATTGACCGATATGATTAAATGTAAATATAAAGAATGTTTTACTTACGTTGTTTATTTGATATTTCCATAGGTTATCTCATGGAAGTTTTTGTATCCATTTTGATTTATTGCACTGCATATATGGATCTTCTTTAAGCAGGTTCACGCTATCATCTTTAATATAGTATGGCTCCATTTCGGTTCACAACATAAATTCAACCAACTCTAACAGCAAACGATTTAATTATTATTTGTCTTGTTTGGTTTCGATTTCGATGTAGTGACGTCACATGACATTTGAGGCAGCACTGTAGCCGTTTTGGGATTTAAAATCCACAGATAAAAAATCGAAAATTTCTTTTTAAAAATTAAAATACTTAGAACGTATTAAAAAATAAACGAAATACTGGATAATTTATGTTTACTTATAAGCTATCATATCCAACATATTTCATATTTTATTGTTATAACTGTCAAGTACCCAATTAGCAAATCATGTATTTTGAATTATACAGTCCTGTAAGTTAATCCGTGCTCAATAATAATAACTCAGTCATCGAAATAGTTTGTTTCTTATTAATTACAGAATGAGGCCTTAAAATAGAGAATTCTAGTAGACGTCTTTTAATTCATTTATTCTATTCTTAACTAATACTATTCTAACTCTATTCTTATCGTAGACATCTTTATAATATATGAAATATATGAATACTTTAACTTGCTGTTTTGTTCTGATTACATCTGGGTTTGATGATTTAGAGTAGAGGAATCACTCCTTATTCTTTTTTCTCATTAATAATTCTATTATATGTTTGAATCCTCTGTCTGCAAGTTCTTTTAACGTTTATGAGATTTCGGTTTAGGAACGTGTATAAGCAAATTTGTTAGGATATTTAGCGATCGTACTTGTACACATCGTCACTGCACACGTCTATAACTTGTCATTTATTTCAATTTTAGTTATAAAAGCTAAATAACTCCCTATTTTCTTCCGAGCGTTGTTTGTTTACAGTATAATGACGTTTCGCCACAAAATGACACTTGACCGCCTGATTTAACGCGACGTTCCGTTCACCGTAAAGAAAGTTTGTTTTTTATTAATGAATAGCCCTTTTTTCGAAAAAGTGATCAATGAAAGGCATATATAATACGTATACTAATTCATTAAAACAATTTCCCAAAAAGTGTCAAGTAGCCAATTGCCAGCATTCATAAATAGTCTGTAAATCAATCATTGACAGTGACATACATGATCATGACTAAAATGACAAATGTGAAATGACATTTAAATTAGAAATATTTCTCTAAGATCGAGGGGCGGATTTACGTTTTACAGATTTATATAAATATATTAGTTTCTAAACCCAGAAATACCAAAACATGTCTTCGCCCCCACCCACTAAGCCTCCGCGAGGAGTTAAACAAGGAAAAGAAACGGTAATAAATACCAATAATGCGTTTTCTATTTTGTTTTTGTTATCCAACAAATAGATTACAAATTACAATCATACCTAGTTTGTATCTAAAATTTCTGTACGAATTCTATAGTGAAGGAGATTATAGCATAGATTAATTGTTGTTGATCGCATCACAACGCATTGAACGTCGATCTCAATATAATGAATAGTGATGAATAGTGATGTATTTTATTAACTTTCTACACAAGCCATTTTTTATTTCATGTTCGTTTCTTTTTAAATAATTTCACTAATTTTTGGTGATCAGATGTTCAAGTCCTCTGATGCTCAGTATATCTTACATTTTTAGGCCTTTATTCCTCCTACTTCTGTTCATAATAAATTTATAATAAACACAGAGGTGTACCATGCAACCCTATAATGTCTCTGTTTTCATTGCTATTACACAACATGCAAATTCCAAAATGATCTATATTTAAGGAATAAATAAATTATCCATAATAGTTGCAATACATATTGTCTTACAGAGTGGGCTGCTTATGTCAGTGATCCGCACTTTGTCCGCGAGTGAGACAAATGAACAGAGAGAGAAGGAGAGGGCTAAACTAGAGAAGGAATACAAGAAGAGTGATGCTCGGCTTGATGAGCTAGTCGCTGCTCATTCACAGGAAATCACTGAAGTTATGCAGGTGAGAGTGCATTTAAAGTGAACTCTTTTACCTGATCTTATAGGTAGCAACTTGGCATTGCTAATTGCAGTTTACTTTCCACTATTCCATATTTACTCTAAGAGCACAGTGGGCCCAATCCATGACATAAAAGGGATCTGGAAAAGCTAATATATTTACTTGTATACTATTCATGTTCATGTGTAAAATTTATTTGTAACATTTATAAATTCAATTATAAAATTCTGCCTGTATCATATAGGAATCAAATAAGAATTTCATGTTTGTAACCTACCTAAATAATCTATATATTGACTATAACTCTACAGTGCTTGAGCTTTATTAAGTAGAGTATGTATCTGTGACCTTTTCATGATCAGTTTGATACAGATCAGATGCATGGAGGTTTTTGCGAAACAACCCCATATCTTAATGATCAATTCCCATCTATATTCCACAATAGGTGTGTTTGTGTCTTCACCTTCTTGTGCTTGGCAAATAGAACACATTGTTGTGTAGGATTCATCATTACTGTCCCATTGCTGGGCACGGGTCTCCTCTCATAATGAAAAGGGTTAGGACATAGTCTACTGCGCTGGCCAAGTGTGAATTGGTAGACTTCACATACCTATGAGATGTTTTTTTATAAATCTCTTAGGTATGCAAGTTTCCTCACAATGTTTTCCTTCACCGTTTAGCAAGTGATAATTATTTTTTAATACGCACATAACTTTGAAAAATGAGAGGTGCGTGCCTGGGATCTGAACCTCCGACCCCTTGATCGAGAGGTGGAGTTTCTTAACCACTAGGATATCACTGCTTATTAAGGTGTGCTGTGTAGGGTTTAGATAATAAAAAAATGTAATATTTTGTAATGTTTCAGAAATTCAGTGCCGTCCAAGCAGCTATGAGTGCTTGGGGCCAGCACTGTTCGGCCGCGGAAGCGCGGCTGGCGGCGTGCCGCGCGCTGCTGCGGCTGCGGCGCGCGGACCTGCGCCGCCTGTGGGCGGAGGCGCGCGCCCATCATCACGCGTTGCGCATGCTCACTGATATGTAAGCTAGTATACTCTGTAGTCTGTGCCAAACTTCCAGTCCGCTTTGAATATAGAAACGAGTCATGTGACAACAGCAAATTGTAGATATTAGTGGGACGAAGGCAGTACAGGACACACCCGTCACCCATCTACTGGTCTCACTAGCGGATACATAGTTGCATTGGTATGCCCTTACGTTACAGAATATATGCTAACTAAATCTGTGGGCAACAATTTCAGAGCGGACTAGAAGTTTGGCGCGGACTATACCGATTAAAATAACAATTAAAATTGATTATGCAAAGTTATTATTGTTGTTCTCAAGATTTTCATTCGCCATTCACTAGGTGGGTGAAGATGCTGATTGGTGTGACTGCTGATCTGCAATCAACTTTAATTATTCTAAATGGAAAATAGGTCCTCTATAATAAATGAAGTTATAAATATCCATGGGTGGCAGCGAACATCAAGTGGACTGCATGAGCCTTTTTTTTAAAAAAGCTTTGTACACTCACAGTCACACAGTAAATACATAAACACCCAGATTGAGAACAGAAATTAAAATTTATCATTCAGACATCGTTCTGGTCGAGGATCGATCACGAAATCCACTGCGCGTCACACCGGTATGGTGTCGTGATCGCTCCTCAGGTCGTTACCTACGTATAATGCGCGCCAAACTGCTAGTCCGTTCTGAAGTTGAAGCGAGCAGATGTAGTCATACAATTTGCTATGGTGTTGCGACTCATTTCTATATTCAGAGCGGACTAGCAGTTTGGCGCGGATTTATTACTAGTATCATAGATTAGTAAAGATAAGCCACAAACGGCTTATTTGTAAGTTCTTTTTTTGAATTCTTGACAAATAAAAACATTTTTAGAGAAAATTTACGAATAAATAACTAATACTGCGTAATTTATATAATAAATAAATAATTATTTCAAATATTTTATGGACATTTTACCATGGAGACGTGGCATAACTTTTTTACGCAACCATTACAATTGTCAAAACTGGTTACGTTTTCTTGTGAGGAGTGAGTAATCTTTACTAATCTATGACTAGTATAAGAACTATTTGTATGTGTCAGTTCCCGCGTGGTGGTGTCGGAGCGGTCTGCGCGCGAGCTGGCGGCGGGCGGGCGCGTGCTGGCGGCGGCGGCGGCGCTGGGCGCGGCGCTCGCCACCGCGCGCACGCAGCTGCCGCACGTGTCCGCGCTCTCCGCCACCACCGCTAACCTCGAGGTACGACACGTAACTAACTTAAACTAATTTCATTTTTTGTCCGCTTTGAATATAGAAACGAATCACGTCGCAAATGCAAATTATAGATATTGGCGGAACGAAGACAGCTTGGAACCCCCCTGGCAACCATCCGCTGTCCGCTTTCGCCCACAGGTATATAAGAACTTCAGAGCGCACTGGAAGTTTAGCGCGGACTATAGAGTATGCTGGTTACCTGCATAGTAAAGAAAGAATAGTAGCACAGTTTCATAGAAATCGGCCTCCGCCGGTTTGAATGTGCGCGTAAGTAGCAGGCGCCTGCATACAATCAAATTGAGTTGAAACTTACTACGGGCTGCGCTACACGCGTGATCGCACGCATTCTGTTTTCCTAAATTTACCATTTGAGTTGACAGATATGTAATTATTCTGATTATACCCATAATTTAAATTAATAACTGGTGTATAACTCTCTTAATTCATTTTTATCGCTTGCTCGGCGCCAATATTTTGGAAAGCTTTATCTCGGTTTAAGTGTAAAGTATGTGTGCAGGCCAAGCGGCTGGAGCTGGTGGAGCAGATAGTGCGGCGGCTGAGCGACGCGGTGTACCGCGCCGAGCGCGCGCCGCTGGCCCGCCGCGTGTCCGCGCGCCGCCGCACCGCGCTGCTGCTCGCCGGTACGGGCATGGACACGATTTTTTTTATAATACAGGAGTAGCAGACGAGCGTGTAGTCCACCGTGTGGTAAGTGACTCATGCTGCCCATGAACATCTGTTATCAACAACAAATAGGATTAGATTTTTCTCCCTGAGGTCAGCCACACATACACCGCTACCGCTACTTATATATATATTTTTTTACAGTGTGAATTTTAGCCACATTTACTTTATTAATTTAGAATTCCAATAGGTAAATAATAGATGAGTAAAATTACTTTCACCCAAAAATGCCCTTAAATCGTCTTTGAATTTATTATAGAGCTAACAAAAAGCGAAGAGGTAACCGACGCGTACCTTCAAGACATCACGCCGGAGTTCGAAGCATCTCTATCTGAAGAGGACAAGACTTTCGAGACCAATGTGATGATATCCCTCGAAGCTTTGGGTGTGTTGGAACAATTGCATGAAGCTACTGAAGTAAGCATAAATACATTTTTTCATATTTTTGTTATGTATCATAAATGGGTGTAAGGGGACATAACATCTCAAGTCTCAAAAGTCAACCTCACCTGCACGCGGTACACCCTGCTGAACAACGAACGAGGCAAATGACGACCGAAATGATGGCGGGATAACCATCACATTTACACTAGACCCCAAATGACAGTGCCAATGACGGGCAGCAGCGTCAATGGTGTAGAAAGGTCTAGTGTCTGCGATCGCCAACCCGCTTGCCCAGCGTGGCGATTAGGGCAAAACCTCCCATATGGATAGTGCAACACACAAAGGGCCCCTAGTTCCCGGCCGCTCCACCAGGCCAGGCCACGGTAGCGGTCATGGTATCGGTGGGGGCAGGGGGTGCGAAGAATCCCCGGGCTACGGTAGGCTACCACAAAAAACTGACCCTGGCGACGTACAATGGACGAAGTTTGAGGCTTGACGAAAGCATTGCTGAACTCGAGGTAGAGTTGGAGAAAGTGAATTGGCAGATTTTAGGGCTATGCGAGGTCCGAAGACAGGGGGAGGACAGAATAACCTTAAAATCAGGCCATCTCCTTTACTTCCGAGAAGGCGATCGCCTCTCCCAAGGCGGAGTCGGATTCCTCGTCAATAAGGTCCTCACTGACAATGTTGTAGAAATATCCAGCGTGTCGACCCGAGTTGCATACCTTGTGCTGAGATTGACCAACAGGTATTCTCTTAAGGTCATTCAGGTGTATGCGCCCACTTCGTCACACTTGGATGAAGAAGTTGAAGGTGTATATGAAGATATCGCAAAAGCCTTGCATAACACCACAAAGGCCCACTACAACATTGTCATGGGGGACTTTAACGCTAAGGTGGGTATCCAGACTGGCGTCGAATCGTCTATCGGCGATCACGGTTTTGGCAGGAGAAACCACAGGGGACAAATGTTGGTTAATTTTCTTGAGAGCGAGGGGTTGTTCTTGATGAACTCCTTCTTTAAGAAAAAACCTCAAAGGAAATGGACCTGGAGAAGCCCTGATGGTAAGTCAAAAAACGAGATTGACTTCATCATATCGGACTGTAAGCGCATATTTAGAGATGTCTCCGTGGTCAATAGGTTTAACACCGGAAGTGACCACCGACTTGTACGAGGCTCTCTAAGTATCAATATCAAGCTTGAAAGAAGTCATATGGTGAAGTCTGCGCTCCGACCAACTCTCCAGCAAATCGAAATGTGCTCCGACAAATTTCAGTTGGAGCTGGAAAACCGATTCGATGCCCTGGAACCCACTGTGGACATAGACGAGGATTTCGAAAGAGTGGTGAATACAATTAGGGCTGAGGGCAACAGGTTCTGTCGAACGAGACATAAGGGCAAGAGGTCCAAATTCTCAGACGAGACTCTGGAGCTTATGAAGAAAAGACGAGAGCAAATTAATCCCACACCGTCAGAACTTCAACGCCTTACAAGGGATGTGCGAAAATCGATACGTAAAGATCTTCGGCGCTCAAATGTTGAAGTCATACAAGAGGCAATTGAGCGTCACCGGGGGTCTAAAGTATTCGCACATCACCTTGGAAGGAGTAGTTTGACGAGGCTGAAGACCCAGGATGGTAGAACCGTCGCTTCTAAGCCCGAGTTACTCGCTGAAGTCGAAAATTTCTATGGCCGGTTATATGCCTCACGCACTCCACGACCAGAACCTCAAGCCACGGATCCTGGAGCCACCTTGACACGCCACTACACCGACGAGCTTCCTGAAGTCAGTCTTGGGGAGATCGTACTAGCCCTCGGGCAACTTAAAAACGGAAAAGCCCCTGGTGAGGACGGCATCACTTCCGAGCTGTTGAAGGCTGGAGGGAAGCCAGTCCTTGAACAGTTAGTTAGGATATTTAACTCCGTCCTACAAACAGGGAGAACTCCGACGGCGTGGAACAGGAGCATCGTAGTTTTGTTCCATAAAAAGGGGGACAAAACAATGCTAAAGAACTATCGTCCCATCTCGCTCCTGAGCCACGTCTACAAGTTGTTCTCGAGGGTTATTACGAATCGACTCGCACGAAGACTTGACGAATTCCAGCCACCAGAACAGGCCGGGTTTCGTAGAGACTTTGCTACCATAGACCACATCCACACAGTGAGGCAGATTATACAGAAGACTGCAGAATATAATCAGCCCCTGTGTTTGGCGTTTGTGGACTATGAGAAAGCATTTGACTCGATCGAAACCTGGGCTGTTATGGAGTCCCTGCAGCGATGTCAGGTCGACTGGCGATACATCGAAGTGCTGAGATGTCTCTACAATGCCGCCACTATGTCCGTCCAAATCCAGAACGTCCAAACAAGACCCATCCAATTAAGCAGAGGCGTGAGACAGGGGGATATACTGTCCCCGAAACTGTTCACTGCTGCATTGGAGGATGTCTTCAAGGTATTGGACTGGCATGGACGGGGCATACGCTTAGACGGAGAATACATCTCGCACTTGCGGTTTGCCGATGATATTGTCATTATGGCAGAGTCGCTGCAGGAGCTGCAGGAAATGCTGAACAGCCTAAATGGTGCCTCCCGACGGGTGGGTCTGGGAATGAACTTGGACAAAACGAAAGTTATGTTCAATGAGCATGTTGTTCCTAGCCCTGTTACCGTTGAGGGCATGACTCTCGAAGTTGTTCAGGAATATGTTTACCTCGGGCAGATCATGCAATTAGGTAAAAACAACTTTGAGAGGGAAGCCGATAGGAGGATCCAGTTGGGCTGGGCAGCATTCGGGAAGCTTCGTCACATCTTCTCGTCGCCTATACCGCAAAGCCTGAAGACCAAGGTCTTTGACCAGTGCGTCCTACCGGTGATGACCTACGGAGCCGAGACGTGGACACTTACAGTAGGGCTAGTCCATAAGTTAAAAGTCGCTCAACGCGCTATGGAGAGAGCTATGCTCGGTGTATCTTTGAGAGACAAGATCCGTAACGATGAAATTCGCATGAGGACCAAAGTCACCGACATAGCTCTGAAGGCTAGCAAGTTGAAGTGGCAATGGGCTGGCCACATCTGTCGAAGAGCCGACAACCGCTGGAGTAGACGGCTCTTGGAGTGGAGACCGCGTCTAGGCAAACGTAGTGTGGGACGCCCTCCTGCAAGGTGGCGCGACGATTTGCGCCGGGCGGCGGGAGCTAGTTGGATGAGAAGAGCCGAAGACCGGGCTCAGTGGCGTACCTTGGGAGAGGCCTATGTCCAGCAGTGGACTAACGTGGGCTGAAGATGATGATGAAGATGATGATCCTAAATAGAACTTTGTCCAATAAGAATTTATAAATGCACCATCTACTTATAAATAGGCTGGTAAAATCGTATTAATCTTAATTGAAACTTAAATTTTAAATCCTCCACATGTCCTTTGTTTGTAAGCAATAGGAAATTAACACCTTTTATCTTATTTTATATGTGTGCACTTCGAAATAATAATAATTATTTTTTTCCCTTTACAGAAATTTAAAGTCCAAATCCAAAACGAATTACTGGACGTAATCGACTCGGTGTCGCGTCGGATCATCGACGACGTGGAGCTGGAGCTGGGCGAGGCGGAGAGCGAGGACGGCGCGGCGCCCGACGCGGACGCGAGCGAGGCGGGCCGCCCGCTGGCGCGCCTCGTGGCCTGCCTCGCGGACGAGTTCCGCGCGTGCGGCGCCAGGAACAAGCGGTGAGTGGTCGGCGACGTGGGCAGGGGCCGGGCGAGGCGGAGGGCGAGGACGGCGCGGCGCCCGACGCGGACGCGAGCGAGGCGGGCCGCCCGCTGGCGCGCCTCGTGGCCTGCCTCGCGGACGAGTTCCGCGCGTGCGGCGCCAGGAACAAGCGGTGAGTGGTCAGTGACGTAAGCGGAGGCTGGGCGAGGCGGAGGGCGACTTGAAGCTGGAGCTGAGCAAAGTCGACGGTGACAAAATGTTTTCGTTATTTTAAGTATTTGTGAAATACCTAATGCGATGGGTACACTAATTGTCTTTTTTTACAGATTGTTGCAGCTGTGGAAGGCAGCGTTACAGAAGCACAAGATATCAGACTCTTGTCTCCATACCGAACAGCACTACTGGAGTGCTGTGCAGCAAGTTGTAAGTTACGTTACGCGACTTAATTTTTACACAATTTTTATACCAATATTTTAAATTTATTTTTGTAAATCGTAACACAGATCATTCTTAGGTAAACATATCACTATATAAAACATAAATAATATAAAATTGTGAAATACCAACAATTATAGCGCGTACATCTGCTCAGTCGCCCTCTCCCGCACAGATGCAGCTGCTGCTGACGGAGTACCTGGAGATCGAGAGCGTGAGCCTGGCGGCGCAGCGCGCGCTCGGCGCGGCGCCCGGCGCGGAGCTGCGCCTCGCCGACTACTTCGCGCGCCGCCGTCCGCAGCGCCGCCGACAGAAGCTCTTCAAGCTCACCGGTACGTGCGTCTCCTAGAACCTCCCTCCTCCATACATTACTATCGGATAACATGCAGATCAAATACGATACCTTACAAATCTTACTAATTTGACTTCAAATTTTGAATAGCTTTTATTAGGTCCTACCTTATTTCTACCTAATAACAGCAGTGTTAGTCGCTGCTGTGTTCCGGTTTGAAGGGTGTGGTAAGGGAGACATACTTTTCCGAGACGTTCCAGCTTAGTCTTCAGGGGTAGCGGCGCATCTGTGGCCGACCTCATGTAGAAATATGTAATCCTATCTGGAATTGATTACAGATGTCCATGGTCGGCAGTAGCCACTTACCATGAGGTGGACTGCATACTCGTCTGCTACTCCTATATTATAAAAAAAAAGTCCGTTAAACAAGTAAAAAATTAACCCGATTGCAGAGGCTCCGGTGGTAGGAGCGAGTGTGACTCAGCGCCGGCAGCGCTACCCGCTGGTGTGCAGGCCGCAGCCCGCGCTGCTGCACGCCGCGCTGCCCGCGCTGCACGCGCTCTGCGCACACCTCGAGCGGCCCAGGTGAGCACGGTGCACGCGGCATAGGTTATAGTTAACCTGCAAAGTAACTAGATGGTTGACGATGATTTTTGCACGAAGACTGACTAGTACCCCGTAGCGAGTACCGAATTCACTCGGTAAGTAAATTTAATAATTGAAGTTATTTTACGTTGCAATTTATATTCTACGATTATTCCTACACACATTTTTTTTCATATTATAGGAGTAGCAGACGAGCATGCAGTCCACATGATGGTAAGTGGCTACTGCCGCCCATGGAGATCTGTAATCAACCCTAGATAGGATTAGATATTCCTACCTGAGCTCGGCCACAGATGCGCCGCTACCCCTGAGGACTAAGCTGGAACGCCTCGGAAAAGTATGTCTCCCTTACCACACCCTTCAAACTGAAACACAGCAGCGCCTAACACTGCTGTTATTAGGTAGAAACAGGTGTGGCCGGAGTCGAACCACAAAGGGTTCTACCACCTTCATATTTTTATTCCCTACACTTTTCCTATTATTTAGCGCGGATGCACCAAAACAATGTGTACCAAATTATTTGATTGACAATATATTCTCTTGCGGTTGCAGCTCGGCGGGCGGCGCAGGGGCGGGCGCGGGGCGCGGGCGGCGAGTGCTCGCTGCGCGCGTTCGTGTCGGACTACGTGCGCTGGGGCGAGGCGGAGCGCCTGGCGCAGCGCGCGCGCGACGCCATCGACGCCGCCATGCGCGCGCCCGCCGCCTGGCGCGAGCGCGCCGCGCCGCCCACCAGGGGGTCAGTGACCATTCTTTATATTACATTTTATTAGGATTCCGTACCCAAAGGAGGGACCCTATTACTAATACTTCGCTGTCTGTCCGTCTGTCACAGGGCTCTATCTCTGGAACCTTAATAGATAGACACTTGATTTTTTTACAGAGGATGCATAACGGTGAACGCTATAACAACAAATTCGAAAAATAAAAATACTTGAATACAAAGGTCCCCATACAACAAACTGCTATTCGATATTTTTCCAAGTATATTTTTAACCGTTATAGGTAAACAGTTCAAATTTTCACAATGTGTGACCTTTAATGGCTAATATAATAGTAAATACCAGAAATTAAAATAAAAAAAAAAATATTGATTTTACGGAATCCTCCAGGTGCGGGCTTAACTTGCACTTGGCCAATTATTTTATATATATGGCAACACAAAGTTTGCCGGATCAGCTAGTTTATCTATACATTCAAATAAAATTGGATTGTCTGTTTTTAATATTGAAATAACCGCCTTTTACTACATGTATGTGAATATACATACGGTACATATACCAAAATAAGACTTTTTTTACAATTTTTGTCTCTCTGTCTATTTGTTCTGGCTAATATCTGAAAGGGCTGGATCGATTTTGACGGGACTTTTATTGGTAGGTAGC
The DNA here is from genome assembly GCA_014595695.2 of Epargyreus clarus clarus. NCBI lineage: Eukaryota > Metazoa > Arthropoda > Insecta > Lepidoptera > Hesperiidae > Epargyreus > Epargyreus clarus. The sequence goes on from JACTTY020000033.1 coordinate 3,796,009, forward strand.
TGAAGTAATAAGGAGTAACTTAGGCTGCTTATGTTTTATGTTATGTATATTGTTAGATTTCTTTTTAACGCGGGTGGAACCGCGGGGCACAGCTAGTAAATAATAAAGTTCTGGGAGCAATGATCGGCCTATGGGGTACATGTTGATATATTCAATTATAAAGAAATGCTTTTATTTATAGTAAAACAAAAATAAAATCGAATCAGAGTCCCCTACGTATCGAAGAATAACCTATATATATAACGTTCGCAGAAGCTCGCACCGCGCGGTGTTCGCGTGCGCGGCGGAGTCGTGGGCGGCGGTGGCGGCGTGCTGCGCGGCGGCGCGGCGCTGCGGCGCGTGCGGCGGCGCGGCCGCGCTGCGCGCCGCGGACGCCGCGTTGGGCGCGCTGGCGGCGCACTGCCGCGCCGCGCACGCCAAGCTCGCGCCCGCGCCGCCCGCGCGCGCCGCCCGCTGGCTCGCCGACGACGACATCGTGCGCTTCCTGCAGACGCTGCAGAACTACAAGGCGGCCGTCGAGGCCGTCGAGCACACGCCGCAGGTTACACGTGTTGAAATATAATCTATTATTATGTAGCGACTTCCCGCTACTCGTCGAGAGATGACGCTGCTGAATCACGCTATCGAAGTTTTCTAAACATCTTGCGTATATACAAGATCTGAACTGAGACTGTTGGAGCACGGCCGCTCCCCGGGCATGATCACCTAGCCCGGCGGGAGATCTCCCTTTGCCAAAGTAGAAACACCATCGTGACTTAACCGTGACAGTATCTCTTCAACTAGAATTCATACCCACAAATTAAACGCTACAAACCGACATTTACATTATGAACTTTGCTTGCCTTGGTTTATTAACATCACAATAAAAACTCTTAACTTTTAAGGAACTAAAAAGTGCCTACGAGCGGGAAGCGGAAATCTTAGGATCGAGCCTCGGCGACGGCGAAGTGACGCGACGGGAAATTGTCGCCGACGTCAATACGCTGGTCGACTTGGCGCTGCTATGCGAGAGCATGGTAAGTTCCACCACAATTATACAATAATAAATAATTATTAATTCGTTATCAACCTAAGTAGGCACTTAGGTCATTTGATTAGGTAATCAAATGATTAATTTAAAAATAAGCTTCGTACAATCAGTAAGCACTAATATATAATAATCAAAAGAAATAAATAGAAATATCTTATGTGGCATACATGCATATGCGTGCGTGTGTAGTGTGTTTTAGATTGTCTATGTTTGTGTAAGTGTATGTGTGCGTGTCTGTGGAGGGGGTGTGTGGGAAATAGGTGTTTAGTAAATTAAAATTTATTAACATAAAATGACAAAACATCATCCCCAGGACTGGATAAGCGGCAACATAAAGACGATCCCGAGCATCGTGTCGGCGCCGTGCGCGGGCGGCGGCGCACTGCGGCCGCCCGCCAAGTTCGTGGCCGATATCGACGCCGCAGCCTCAATCTTCGATGAGATCGCACAAAAATGCCTGCTACTGTTGCATCTCGAGGTATAGATGTCTCTAGCGTAGGACATGTTTTAGTTGCAGAAAAACCTTTGTGATACTGATTTAGATTGATTTAAAATGTTGAAGGTGGTAGAACCCTTTATGGTTCGACTCCGGCGGCACCACGGCCACATCTATTTCTGCCTCATAACAGCAGTTAAGCTCTGCTATGTTCTGGTTGAAAGAGTGCGGTAAAGGAGACATACTTTTCCGACGCGTTACATCTTTGTCCTCGGGGTTAGCGGGCGCATCAGTGGTCGACGTCAATTAGGAATATCTAATCCTATCTGGGTTTGATTACAGATGTCCATGAGCGGCAGAAGCCATTTACCATCAGATAGATTGCATGCTCGTTTGCTTGTCCTATATTATAAAAAAGTAGAATTATGGTAATATAATTTAAAGTAGCGTCATCTTCCATTCCACAGATGCGCATCGAGTGCTTCCACTACCTGGGGCAGGAGGAGCGCGGCGCGGGCGGCGAGGAGGGCGAGGCGGGCGGCGGCGCGGCGCGCCTCGCGCACGCGCTGCTCGCCTTCCACGAGCACGCCGCCGCCGTGCTGGCGCCGCACCGCCTCGCGGTAAGCCGGGGGGGGGGCGCGTCGCGCACGCGCTGCTCGCCTTCCACGAGCACGCCGCCGCCGTGCTGGCGCCGCACCGCCTCGCGGTAAGCCGGGGGGGGGGCGCGTCGCGCACGCGCTGCTCGCCTTCCACGAGCACGCCGCCGCCGTGCTGGCGCCGCACCGCCTCGCGGTAAGCCGGGGGGGGGGCGCGTCGCGCACGCGCTGCTCGCCTTCCACGAGCACGCCGCCGCCGTGCTGGCGCCGCACCGCCTCGCGGTAAGCCGGGGGGGGGGCGCGTCGCGCACGCGCTGCTCGCCTTCCACGAGCACGCCGCCGCCGTGCTGGCGCCGCACCGCCTCGCGGTAAGCCGGGGGGGGGGCGCGTCGCGCACGCGCTGCTCGCCTTCCACGAGCACGCCGCCGCCGTGCTGGCGCCGCACCGCCTCGCGGTAAGCCGGGGGGGGGGCGCGTCGCGCACGCGCTGCTCGCCTTCCACGAGCACGCCGCCGCCGTGCTGGCGCCGCACCGCCTCGCGGTAAGCCGGGGCGAGGCCGGAACATTGCGACATTACTACTGTTCCACTTCTGAGCACGGGTTGCCTCTCAGAATGAGAAGGATTAGGCCATAGTCCACCACGCTGGTCTAGTGGGTGTTGGTAGACTTCACATACCTTTAAATTTTTTTTTATAAATCTCTCAGGTATGCAGGTTTTCTCACGATGTTTTCCTTCACCGTTTAGCAAGTGATAATTAATTTATCAGAGCGTGCCTGGGATTTGAACCTTGGACCCCTTGATTGAGAGGCCGGGTGACTTAACCACTAATCTATCACTACCGCCAACACTAGTATTACAAGATCCAAACTGAGACTAGTCGAACATAGCCCGTCCCTACAATATAAGAAAGAAGCATGAATGGGAGGGTAAATGAACGTACATAAATGCTATTATATCCGCGTTATTTCCATAGAATACGTATGCCCACCGATTAATATGTTAATGCCGTTCCTCCTGGCAGTACATAATGAACGGTCTGGGCGAGATGATGTCGTCGGCGGTGGTGTGGCGCTGGCAGTGGGAGGCGGGCGCGGGCGGCGCGGCGGGCGCGGGCGGCGCGCGGCTGGCGGCGCTGCGGCACTGCCTCGCCGCGCTGCACGCGCCCGCCGACGGGCTGCACGCCGCCGACACCTACATGCGCCTGCTGGCCTGCACGCCCGAGGTATGCGCGCGTGACCGAGCCGCACTCTTTTTATTGCCATGAAGTTTTCGCGCCGTGGACCCGAGCCAATCGGTTATGTGTAACTTTTTGTTATTATATTTACTACGAATACATGTTAATTTATTTAAATGGGTGCCTATACTTTTGTGATTTCTTTTTTTTTACACTTTTATGCTTTTAAGTATATTTTTACCGAATTATAAACATGAAGTAACCACACGCTACCGTCTGATGTAATTTACTCGGTAGGAAATTATCAATAATTAATTTATCATAATCCCCGACAGGAGATAATAGAGTCAGTGCGCGAGAAGGGCCCGCAGTTCTCGGAGCTGGAGTACCTGAACGCGTTCAAGGTGATCGGCGCGCGACGCGGCCTCCCGCCCGCGCAAATGCGCGCCGCGCTGCGCCGCCTCGCCGCCGCGCTCGGACACGTCGGCGTCACCGTGTGAGGGCGCGGCCACGTGTCTACGGCGCCTTGTGCGGTGCACCACGGGAAACCATCGTTCAGTTTTTATCTTGATATGGACCGCGAAAGACGTATTATTTTGCTCCTGTTACTAAGACGACGAATAAAGAAAAACCTAAGTTCTTAAAAACTTGATATAGCCATTCTAAAATGTTTAGTGTTTCATGTCGTCAATGTCACACTAAACAGATCATACATAGAAATGAAATGAAATATACAGGGTGAATTTTTCAAATAGGCCTTCAGGGCCAAATCCGAAACTATTAGGAAAAGCGAAAAATGCTGAAAGGAGCTACGAGACCGATTTTGATAAAAACTAAAACTGCATCATTCGTTTTTTAAAATATTTTTTTCCTTAGCCGGGAATCGAACGAGTTCATTTTGAAAAAAATTACACCCTCTATATTATTCCACTATCTGATAGTGTCGCTTATAAATATCAAATTCTGGGAAGTAATGTTATGTGACAAGTCATTCTCGCAAATTGTCAACTTCACATCTCTATTAATAGAAACTCCGCCCATAGCAAGTTAAATCTATTAAAATGGTCCTTAAAATAACCTTAACTGAGTCGGACATAAAAATATAAATTCTTGGAGAACAAAACGTCCGCTTTCCAATGATTTGAAATATTGAGCCAAAAAAAATTAATACGCGAAATGTTTAAATTGATGAATGGCGTGAACTGCCAAATTAATATGAAAGTTATGTGTTTTCTTAAAATTGAGGCTTTTCCTTTAGTTTGTCATTTATCATTACTTCCCAGATTTTGATCTTTATAAGCAACACGATCAGATAGTGGAATAATATAGAGGGTGTATTTTTTTTTTTTTCAAAATGAACTCGTTCGATTCCCGGCTAGGGAAAAAGTTATTTTAAAAAAGTAATGATGCAGTTTTAGTTTTTATCAAAATCGGCCTCGTAACACCTTTCAGAATTTTTCGCTAATCTTTATAGTTTCGGATTTGGCCCTGAAGGCCCGTTTGAAAAATTCACCTTGTATATTTATTTTGTACAGACCTGCGAAGGTACTTACAAAGAAAACATTTATTTATTCCAAGACAATTCAAAATTCCATAACAATTAATTTCAACACAATGTTAACATGGATATTTTATAGTACACCTTTCCAAATCATCGCTATACTTTGTAACCTTATGTTTTAAGTAAATATTATTTAATATACCTACACTAGATAGTTGCTTTACAATAATATTAATTTGAAAATTGTACACTTATATTTTAATGTAAACAATATAATATGATATTTATGTAAGTTATTATTACAAAATTAAATTATTTAAATTTCATAAGTGTTTTATTTAAATACCTTTAAGTAAACTATAGCCCTGTTACTTACGTAACGAAATTTTACGTTAACTTTATTGACGGAGTGCGTAAAAATTAATTAATATTTTTGCATGAAATAAAAAGTGATCGATTCATTAGTAAGTGTTTTATCGTACAATATATTTATAGTGGTATATCATAGTTTTAGTGGTCGATAAATATAATAGCACAGTATAAGGATATACAGTATTTAACTCGGCCCTGACCTTGAATTAGATACCTACGGTTGCGCTGGGCCGGTAACGCGTAACCTTGCGTTAGGGCTGCCTGCCTACAGTTTTTTAATTACATCTGCATACTTGACTTTCATTTTAATTTTTTTATTGTAAATGTTGTATTTTTTTATTTAAACAAATGAATCCTAAAGTTAATTATATAGAAAGTGTTGAATTAAAATGCATGTTATGTTTTTTAATATATATTCTTATAATAGTAATAATAAAAACTATTCTTATAATTTGGGTACTTGACAGTTACAACAATAAAATATGAAATATGTTCGACATGATAGCTTATAAATTAACATAAATTATGCAATATTTAGTTTAATTTTAATACAATATTTAATAATAATTTTAATCTATACTCCGATTCATAATTGGGTGTCCAAAATGTAAACAAAGGTGTTGACCAATCAAGAAAATACCTTTCAAATGGTAGTTTCTTATTTTTTTCGATATTAAAATAATACAACGATAATAAATAAATTAAGATATAAATATTAGAAAATGAGACTTGATTTTCTAATATTTATATTACCTCATTCAGAATAGTCCCTCGGCGGCATATCGCCCGAACAAACGGGTGCCGAAAGGCTGCTAAGCCACGCCCTAAGCCTTTGTAGCGCCGCGTGACGACGAATAAATACGACGCGTGCGTTGTGCAAGCAAGCCCTTCGTTTATCAACAGTTTTGAGTTTTATTTTGCGCGGGAATAATAAAAGTTGTAAATTGGTCGAAGAAATAGTTTTATTCTATTCAGAAGAGGGATAACCATATAACAAACTAACACCTGTCTACTGAACCAAAATTACAACAATCATACGTATTTTTTTTAAATATAAAATTACATTAATTAAAAACTAATCTAATTTAGTAGTAGTACCAAGTAGATTAAGTATCTAGCATTAACATAAAAATCATTGTAATTGTCTTACCTTTCGGAGTTTCCAGGCAGTTTAAAAAATATTATATCTGGATGTGTTATTGATGAATTGAAGCAACCAAAAACAGCACAATATAGTCTATAACTTTTCTTCGCCATATTATTCTTGAAACAAAAAAATATACTTCTTAAAAAACCGTCACATCACCCGCTCGTCACCGTGGCACATTCACGACAGTGCGTATACCAAGTGATTACAAACCTCGAGGCGAGTAGGCGTGGCTTGCGTTTCGTGCGTTTGTATGAAGATAAAATACTGTATATATCCTTATACTGTGATAATAGTGTTTTTTGTTGTAATCACGTTGACATGAACGATTTCGAAGTTATATGCTAAAAAAGTGTAATAAATTATTGTATTGTTTATTTTTCTGGTTTGGGGTCGTTCAAGTATTACGTAACGCAATTTGGGGGGAGGGGGGGGTCTTGTAAAACGTTACGATGCGTTACAGGGGCGGGAGGGGGTCTTCCGTAATACACGTTACGTAACATTTTTTTAATAAAAAAATAGGGAATTAAAACTCCTAAATTGGCAACCCTTTTCATTTACGTTTTACGGGAAATCCCTTGAATGAGTGGGTTCAGCCGAACTAAGTCCTGAGTATTCTGAGTTAGACTAAGTATAGTACAGTATAGCAGTATGTATGCTTGGACTATACTTAAACTAACTTAGAATACTCAGGAGACCTAGTTCGGCTGAACACGCTCTGTGTATAGACTGGTTGTCATTTTTAATTTGTTCTCGCAAGTTGGCAAATCTTTTCGTTCATATTTCACGGGGAATACCTAGATTGTATTGTACGTCGTTTAATGTTGTTTCCGTTGTCAGTATTCGTTAGTGTTTATAGACAAGTAGAGATGGGTTGTACTAGGTAAATTTGGGACTAGATATGCCTGTTGCTAGTATTTAAAAAAATACGTGATCCAGAAACCTGTTCCACCTAGTCCCATAAAGTCTCATTAGTTAGTACAATTTGGTGTGGACTAGGTACTTATTCTTGGACTAAGAAGCCAGTTCGTTCAAGCCTTGCATCAATACGTAAGGGCGGTAAGGCTTGCACGCGCACTCGCTAGTAATAATGAATTGTAATCTTTCCTTCATACTTTATACAGGCTTAGGACTGTCAACGTTAGATTTATCGAAATAGTAGTTTGATTTATCATTAAAGGTTTCGTGAGCCGGCGCGGCGTCCACCTAAATGACATTCGTGTAGATTCGGAATAGATGCACGACTGAACAATTTTCACACACTTGACATTTCATACTTAATTCGCATCGAGTATCTGTTTGATCCGACAGCGACTATGTGTAGTTAAAAAGGACAAGTATATTTTTGCCTGGCCATGAGTTGATGTTTTATTAGTTTTTACTCTTATTCGCATTAAAAATCTCTTGTTTTATTTCTTAGTATTATAAAGTAAATATGTAAGTAAAAGTATCCCAAGGATAAAAACTATAACATAACTTTTTAACGAGTTTAGGGTAAAAATTGACACTTGAGTGTTACGTAACGTTAGGGGGGGGGGGTATAGAAAAACGTTACGGTGCGTTACAAGGAGGGGAGGAGGGGTCAAAAATCTTCAAAAACTGCGTTACGTAATACTTGAACGGCCCCTTTGTAATAAAATATAATATGCTATTATATCGTGTGTTATATTTTTCCTGTAAAAAATATTACAAAAAAATTAGGTGCAACATTTTTACTGCTTCAGAATTTATTTATGAAATATATTTCATATTTACTCACCTTTTAAACCTTCCCTGGATTTCCACAAATTATTTTAAACTAAAATTAACTAAAATCAATCCAGCCGTTCTCAAGGTATAGCGAGCCTAACGAACAGCGATTTTTATTTATATAGATTATTTTCGTATTATGAGAGCACTAGGATTTAAATACCGTAATATAATGAAATGTTGTACCAATTCATAAAGGGGTTGTAAATAAAATACGTCTTAAATATAAAATACATATTATTTAAATAGTTACACAGAAAAAAAAAACTTCGATTCCTGAAATTCGAGGCCGATTTCTGTGAAGCTGTGCTACTACTCTTTCTTCACTATGACACAAGTGTGCAATAATCGGCGGAGAGGTTAAAATATTATATTACTAATTTTAATTGACATAATGTTGGAGTCTTTTGACGCTTAATTTGATTAAAACTTTGATAATTAGGTACATGATTTTTTACCACGCTTTTATTAGCTTGACCTATTTGTATGTAACGGAATCTTTGAATTCAATTTTCACCCACTTTGAACGGTCCGATTAATTAAAAAAAATTAAACAATTATCAAGAACAGATGACAATACACGATTTTAATAATTTTATCCCATTCTTCTCATCAGGATGGAATCAGGATTAACGATTTTCCTTGAGATATTTTACCGTAGTTTTTAGTCTTTAAACTATAATTATATTGTTTTTAATTCTCTCCCTATAATGTACTCTATTTATTACTATAATTAAATAATACAAAATAATAAAAAGATAAAGATGTAATAGATGTAGTAGTACTGATTTGTTGATTTTTAGTTTTCTACAGTTTTTTTCACCCATATCTGCAGTTTTGCCCAATGCTACGGTGGCAACACTGTTTAAAAGTGACGGATGTAATCAAATCACAAAGGTATTCTGTGGTGTCATAGATTAGACTAATCTATGTGTAGTGTAAAAAAATTAAAGATAAATAACTTTGTTCTTTATTTGTTTCATTTATATACAGTTTAACATTTTTTTATTTAAAATTTCCGTATTATAAATCAATATATTTACGATATTATATATACGATATAATTTAAGAAAATGGGTGATATAGACTTGGCTGAAATACGAAATAAGTGCTTAACAAGCTTATACTCGTGCACTGATAACGTTAAAAAATATTTGAATAACGAAAAAGATAATGAATTGAAACTAAGGAATTATGTTCAACAATACTGTGAGTTAGAATTAGAGCAAAACGCGAGTCAGAAAGCTTTAGAAATAGCTGAGGTAAGGCATGAAATTTCTTATTAAACATTATTTAAAAGCATATAAAAGTTTGACATAACTTAAATGATACATAGGTTGCACTATTTTCCAATGCGTTTCGTTTTACAATAAAATAATTTAGCATTTAATTTAAATGTCAAGACCTATATTTTCCAGAGTAATAGAAGCATCATCAGAAGGTGTATTCATACATGTATAATAATGTACTTGTTCATTTAATTTTTATATTCACAGAGGGAGGTAGAAGATTCAGGCTTGGACTCATTCGAAACCAGGTATCAACAACTACAACAACAAGAACTGACACAGCTTAGCAAATCAAAAAACAAGTTTGATAAACACCCGTATATGATAGAACTTGAAAAACACATTAAAGAAGCAGACAGGGTGAACAGAGCAGCAGGACATGAGGGTATGCATTTTGATCAGTTATTGGATGGATCTTGGGAATGGGATATAAGTTTAAAAGTGGCTGTTTGTAATGAAATCTTTAATATTTAATTATTTGTTTTTAAATAAAATTGAAGTGGTACTTGTATACCTGATGATAAGTGGTCACTTCTGCCTATGATATCAGTTACCAAGTCCATATAAAAGAAAGCTACCTGAAGTGACCACAGATGCTCCTGAGCATCAATAAGGTCACCTCGTGTAAGGCAATGCAGACTGCCCATCATAATTTACCCTAGAAATAGGTGTGGCAGTACCCTCCTGGTCGATCTACACAGACTCCACCGCCTATGTAGGCCTTCCTTCTGTAATATTAATGAGAAATATAAATAATCTGATTATGTAATATAATATAATAATGTCTATTTTTTAGTAATTCACTTCTTTTTTATTTCAGAAGATTCAGATTTATCTTTTGTAGGAGTACAGAGCGCGCATGTGAGTCATATCTATATGTATAATAAAGTAAAGTTCTCGCCAAAAATTATAGTCCACTCTGAACTTGCTTTGCGCAGGTGTACAGTCGGGCATATTTTTCCTAGTGAAGTTTTTAATACATATTCATAGTAAGTAATAAATATTTTATTGTGTCAAAGGAATTAGCGCAGCATTTCTATATATGTAAAAAAATGCTGTCACAATAAAAATATAAGAAAGAAAAAGAAATATTTCTGCCACAATAAAATTTGAAACATTATATACAATTTTTCTTGCTTGCCGACACAAAACCATATTACGGTAAGGCATTTTAATTTCTTGATTATATAACAAAAAATAGCAACGAAAAAAATTAGCAATAAAAATAACTTAAACAAAATAATAATAACAAAACAATGTTATATGTAGGCGACTGTACTTTGCTACAAAAACAAGCAATGCAATTCAGAGAAGTGACAATGCAATTCAGAGAAGACGCACACTAGCTCGCAATCATAGAGAGCGGCTGGAATGTGGAGGTGGGACCCCCATCTTTCCTCTGATACCTTTGTTGCTTCTGCAATGTGTATCGCGCATAGTTAACCCTTTAACGCAGACCCTCACTTTTATTGGAAATCTTAATAATCTATGATACTAATATGTTCTATGCCATAAAATTAAGTGGTATATTGTAGTAAAACTTCTTGAAATTCATTATTTTTCGATAAAATCCAAAAAAAACATGTGGCCATTGTACTGGCCACTGAGCACTCGTATGACTAACTATCAATGCAAAATCACTGGCCAGTAAACTGCAAACCGACGAAATCTACTTTATTTTTTATTAAGTTTCTAATTAGTATTTAGTAAAACAACGTATACTTAACATAGAACAATTGAAAAAGAAAGACATCAAATATAGGCTAATTAATTTCAACCTTGAAATAACATCAACTTCATTATTTATTATAACTTGTACATATGTGGATCTCAAAAATTTGTATTACTGTATTTATTCGGGTCTTTATTTATTAAATTTTCCCAGTGATGTGCGCGATCGAGACCAATTATTTTTAACTTACGTACGACTTAGGTCATAGGGTAGCGGGGGTGGGGGGATGGTAGGATAAGTGGTAATGGTAGACACAAAAACTCATGTTTTAGATAGGATGAAATTGGCGTTGCATAATGTAATCGTTGTCTTTGACTAGGATGATGATATTGCAAGTAACACTTCAGTCAAAACAATGATCAGCATGAGCATCTCCACCAAAGTTTTATCATCCTCAGTCCCCATAAGATCATTCCATTGGTCCTCGTTTATTAAGTCTAACTTCCAATAAGTGTAATTTTGTCGAAAATAATGAATATATTACAATACAAATCTAGAACATAACAACTTTCATAACTACATCTATATTTGCGAAAATTGAAATGAAAAAATCAAAACATATATACATAACAGGTTATAACTACCGAACACGATTGTCGGCGATAAATTAATTATTAAATTAGGCAAATTAATTATATACTTGTTTTAAGATAATATGGTTTATAGGAATAACTTGAAAATAAATACTCAATACAACAACTTAAAGTTAAGTAGGCATAATTCCGGTTACTATTTTTCAACCAACTTCTTTTCATTCAATCCTAAAAAAATAGTTTTTTTTTTATTTACCTCTATTAATATTTGCACGTTGTATTAAAGTATATACTACATTACAATAGTTTTACTTACTTTTCTTAAGAAAACATGTCTTTTTATTATCGTAGTACTTGCAATGAGTAAAGTATACTCGCGATGATAGCAGTTAACCATGTATGAGTGCACGGTGGCCAGTTCACAGGCCATTTTGGAAAATGGCGCATATTTTTTAGTGCGCGAGAGTTACTTGAACACTGGCCTATTGTCTAGTTAGCGTGCTTCATTGGGAGTCGAAAATAATAATAAGACTCAATATTCGATTAAAAAAATATGAAATGGAGACCAAAATGTGGACAGCGACATTTTCATGTCAATTTACTGGCCACTTTGTATGAGCCGTCCTATAAAGGGTTAAAAGCGGACTAGTAGTTTGGTGCGATTTATACTATGTTTTTAGTAAGGGATACACAATGATGCATCATAATTAATCATGATCAAGTCCTTGACCTTTACCTATGCGTTATGGCTGATCTTAGGTAAGTTTTAATTTTATCTGAGATACTGGGATTGGGTGGTCCATGAGTAGCAGTTAGAACCTACTATCAGGTAGTTTAAATTCATCTGCAATTCCTTATAAAATAAAATGAAATATGTCTTATCATAATATACTCAAGGTATGATAGATGTAACTTGCAACCTATACCAATATATTATGGTTTTTTGTAATAAATATAATGATGATAAATTAGTCTTCGAGAAAAATTGCATAATCTAATTGCATAATGTATGCAACATATTAGTAAGTTTTTATTATGAAAAAGAAAATTAGGATTTTCATATGTTTCAGACTAAATGTCACACCAATAATAATTATTATTTATTATTTTTGTTATAGATTGATCCCTTTAGTCTAAGGCCCATTATCAATCCAATGAGAAACAAGATTTGCAAGCATGTGTATGAAAAGAATACCATTGAAAGTATTATTAAAAGCAAAAATAAAGGATGTCCATGTAAGTAAATTATTATTGAAATACCTATGAAACAATTATACCTACAAGTTTCTTATAATTGTAATTTTTCAGATGTTGGTTGTACTAACAAAAAACAGATGGAATCTGGAGATCTGATTTTCGACGTGGAACTAAAGCATACATTAGATTCTGCAGCTGCACAGACATCTGATGATATTTCCCAACCCTGAAGCATTTTAAGTGATCAATAAATGTTATTTTAAATATGTAACGATTTTTGTATTTTTTGTTATAAAAGAATATGAGAACTAGAGTGGATTTTTTTGTCAATGAGAAATTAAATTTCATAAACAATTTTAATGCCAGAAGGGTTAGGGAAAAGTTTAGAGTATTTGACAAGTTTTGGAAATTATTAAATAGTTCCTTGGAACACTCATCATTGTAAAGCCGGTAGAACACACAGAGGGAACCTATGTCCCTCCGTAGGCTTAAAGGTTCTAACCGACCGAATCAGTACGTCGGTGCCAGGCACATTCAACATTTTCACGAAAAATAAGAAATACCTAGTTCAATAACAATCACTTTATAACAAGCAATACAATGTGTGATTCGCGAAACAAATACCTGCGCCACAGTATAAGGACCGTATTTGTACCGTGCCTACGCATCCGCCGGTCACAGGTCGTAATATGGTGATAAAGTGATATTATTCATCGATGTATGAAGTTTAGAAGAGTACGCCGTATAGCACGCACACGAAAGAATGAGACAAAAGCAATTTTGTTTCTTGAATGAATCCCCGATCCGACGAGCGTAAGCGGGCAGTGTAGCCAACCCTACAGTTTTAACTAGGTATACAGTTGTTTGGAAGTTCTCTCAGTTTTTAGTTTAGGCATAATGTTTAAGACTTTTGACATTTAATTTGATTAAAACTTTGATAATTACATAATTTATGTAACGGAATCTTTGAACTCTAAATTTTTAGCTACTTTTAACGGTCCGATTAACTTAAAGATTTGAACAATTATCAACAACCGATGACAATACACTATTTTGATAATTTTATACCATTCTCAAATCAGGATTAACGATTTTCCTTGTGCGATTTAAGCGTGGTTTTTAGTTTTTAAACCATAATTATATTGTTTTTAAGTCTCTCCCTGTAATGTATTCTATTTATTACTATAATTAAATGATATAAAATGATAAAAAAGACAAAGATGTAGATTGGCTGTTTTTAATTGGGTACTTGACAGTTATAACAATAAAATATGAAATATATCTAGTATGATAGCTTATAAGTAAACATAAATTATGCAGTATTTAGTTTAATTTTTAATACGTTCTAAGTATTTTAATTTTTCAAAAGAAATTTTCGATTATTTATCTGTGGATTTTAAATCCCAAAACGGCGACAGTGCTGCCTTAAATGTCATGTGACGTCACCACACGCATAATAAACAAGACAAATAAAAATGATATCGTTTGCTGTTAGAGTTGGTTGAATTTATGTTGTGAACCGAAATGAATCCACAGTATATTAAAGCTGATAGCGTGAATCTGCTTAAAGAAGATATACAATGCAATAAATAAAAATGAATACAAAAACTTCCGTGAAATAACCTATGGAAATCACAAATAAACAACGTAAGTAAAATATTCTTTATATTTACATTTAATCATTTCGGACAGTTAAAACATTTCTTAACCGATTTCCGATAGAAGAAAGGTTGTCTTTAAGTGATTATCAAGCATTTTAAACTATACTTATATTCTTATGTGAACTGCTCTATGGTTATTTATTGGTTATATTTATATTTTCAGATCTTCGCGACACTCGTATAGTAACGACGCTATAGGGTATGTGCAGTTTAAGAGGCAGGCAAGTTTGTATTTCATGAAAAGTAAAAGTTGTCCTGAATACAAGGTACATCAAAAGTCATGCTCAGTGTCCATGACTGTATATGAAAAACAAAGTATTATTAAATGTGATGACTGTCCTGCCTCCCAAGGATGCAGCAAACATGATTTAATGTGGAGTCATAGAAAGTGAGGAACCAAAAGTTTCAAAGCTGGTCAGCACTCTGAAGTACATAAAGAAATGGGAAATAGTAGTTCTTTACTTGAGTAACAAGATGAAGGAAGGAAAAAGACCATACAGTTGCTGTTATTGCACTACAGATTTCTCAAAATGACAATGATAAAAAATATATATCTAGTTGTTACAGAAAATAATTTAAAAAATGAAGAAGTGTACTGTAGTGTGTACTACACTCAAGCAGCACAAAAATTCAGCTTCAATATACAAGAAAATAACAGCTTCAAAATGCTTTGAGGTTATCTGTAGTAAATATTGTAAATGTAACATATAATGATTAATATATACAAAAGTTCTATGGTGTGTACTCAATAATAGACCCATATAAACCTAACAAACAAAGCAGTCGGTTAATAAAAGATTAAAATTAGCAAATCATGTATTTTTAATTATACAGTCCTGTAAGTTAATCCGTGCACAAGTAATAATAACTCAGTCATCGAAATAGTTTGTTTCTTATTAATTACAGAATGAGGCCTTAAAATAGAGAATTCTCGTAGACGTCTTTAAGGGTTCGTACACAAAACTGCGATGCGACGTCGCATCGCAAAAATCTGCGAGCTCCCTCGACGCATCGCAAGAACTTGCGAATTGATTCGCATCGCACAGTGGTTGTTGTTGTTGGTCACCCTGAGAGACGCTACGCCGCACGATATCGCATCGCAGCAATTCGCATCGCAATTTTCTGCGTTGCGAATTCGCATCGCGTCGCATCGCAGTTTTGTGTTCGAGCCCTTAATTCATTTATTCTATTCTTAACTAATACTATTCTAACTCTATTCTTATTGTAGACATCTTTATAATATATGAATACTTTAACATGCTGTTTTGTTCTGATTACATCCGGGTTTGATGATTTAGAGTATAGGAATCACTCCTTATTCTTTTTTCTCATTAATACTTCTATTATATGTTTGAATCCTCTGTCTGCAAGTTCTTTTAATGTTTATGAGATTTCGGTTTAGGAACGTGTATAAGCAAATTTGTTAGGATATTTAGCGATCGTACTTGTACACATCGTCACTGCACACGTCTTATAACTTGTCATTTATTTCAATTTTAGTTATAAAAGCTAAATAACTCCCTATTTTCTTCCGAGCGTTGTTTGTTTACAGTATAATGACGTTTCGCCACAAAATGACACTTGACCGCCTGATTTAACGCGACGTTCCGTTCACCGTAAAGAAACTTTGTTTTTTATTAATAAATAGCCCTTTTTTCGAAAAAGTGATCAATGAAAGGCATATATAATACGTATACTAATTCATTACAACACTTTCCCAAAAAGTGTCAAGTAGCCAATTTGATTTTTAGTTTTTTCAGCCATATCTACACGAAATGCTGGGGTTGGCAACACTGTAAGCGGGTCAGAAATGATCGAGTCCTAAAACGTTGTTACGGTACAAATATAGATTCTTATACTGTGACGTAGTGGTTATATTCCATAGAGTATTATTATATACATGTTATAGAGAGGCAACTCTACGTATTTTTGTCTCCCCTAAAGCGCCTCTAGTGGCCTGCCTCAGAACTACTCATGGGTTTTACATACATACCTATAGATACCTATTATATATTAATTATTATTCATTATATGCATTAACACGAACTATAAATGACTGTGTTCCAAAGATTTACATTTACATTATACTTCTTTCTTTCTCAATTTCGATACAAGAACAAAAATACATTTACATACTTAACAAAATTTCAGAAAGATACAAAAATTGTGACGTTGTGAATTGGAAAAGTCTGTCTCCCTTACCACACCCTTCAAACCGGAACACAGCAGCGCCTAACACTGCTGTTATTAGGTAGAAATTAGAAATAGGCAGTGTTGGCAACCATACGATAATTATCGTACATGTACGATAATTTGATACCACCGTACGATGTACGATTGCGAGTCATTATCGTACGGAAATGTACGATAATTGGCTACTTGACACTTTTTGGGAAACTGTTTTAATGAATTCATATACGTATTATATATGCCTTTCATGGATCATTTTTCGAAAAAAGGGCTATTTATTAATAAAAAATATATTTTTATTACGGTAAACGGAACGTTACACCAAAACAGGCGGTCAAGTGTCATTTAGTAGCGTGACGTCAACACATTGAAAATATAGAAATAAACTTCGACGCTACGCATACTTCAGGGGAAATCTTGGGAATTATTTAACTTTTATTAGTACAATTGGCTACTTGACACTTTTTGGGAAAGTGTTTTAATGAATTAGTATACGTATTATATATGCCTTTCATTGATCACTTTTTCGAAAAAAGGGCTATTTATTAATAAAAAACAAAGTTTCTTTACGGTGAACGGAACGTCGCGTTAAATCAGGCGGTCAAGTGTCACTTTGTGGTGAAACGTCATTATACTGTAAACAAACAACGCTCGGAAGAAAATGGGGAGTTATTTAGCTTTTATAACTAAAATTGAAATAAATGACAAGTTATAAGACGTGTGCAGTGACGATGTGTACAAGTACGACCGCTAAATATCCTAACAAATTTGCTTATACACGTTTCTAAACCGAAATCTCATAAACGTTAAAAGAACTTGCAGACAGAGGATTCAAACATATAATAGAAGTATTAATGAGAAAAAAGAATAAGGAGTGATTCCTCTACTCTAAATCATCAAACCCGGATGTAATCAGAACAAAACAGCAAGTTAAAGTATTCATATATTTCATATGTTATAAAGATGTCTACGATAAGAATAGAGTTAGAATAGTATTAGTTAAGAATAGAATAAATAAATTAAAAGACGTCTACGAGAATTCTCTATTTTAAGGCCTCATTCTGTAATTAATAAGAAACAAATTATTTCGATGACTGAGTTATTATTACTTGTGCACGGATTAACTTACAGGACTGTATAATTAAAAATACATGATTTGCTAATTTTAATCTTTTATTAACCAACTGCTTTGTTTGTTAGGTTTATATGGGTCTATTATTGAGTACACACCGTAGAACTTTTGTAGATATTTATCATTATATGTTACATTTACAATATTTACTACAGATAACCTCAAAGCATTTTGAAGCTGTTATTTTCTTGTATATTCAAGCTCTTGCTAAGCTGAATTTTTGTGCTGCTTGAGTGTGTACTTTCTTCATTTTAAAAATTATTTTCTGTAACAACTATATATATAATTTTTATCATTGTCATTTTGGGAAATCTGTAGAGCAATTCCTTCATTTTGTTGGGTAGGTTACTCAAGTAAAGAACTACTATTTCCCATTTCCTTTACTTTATGTACTTCAGAGTGGTGACCACCTTTGAAACTTTTGGTTCCTCACTTTCTATGACTCCACATTAAAAATGCTACTACATGTATGCTGCATCCTTGGGAGGCAGGACAGGCATCACATTTAATAATACTTTGTTTTTCATATACAGTCATGGACACTGAGCATGACTTTTGACGTATCTTGTAGTCAGGACAACTTTTACTTTTCATGAAACACAAACTTGCCTGCCTCTTAAACTGCACATACCCTATAGCGTCGTCACTATACGACTGTCGCGAAGATCTGAAAATATAAATATAAGCAATAAATAACCTTAAAGCAGTTCACATAAGAATATAATTATAGTTTAAAAAGCTTGATAATCACTTAAAGACAACCTTTCTTCTATCGGATATCGGTTAAGAAATGTTTTAACTGTCCGAAATGATTTAATGTAAATATAAAGAATATTTTACTTACGTTGTTTATTTCTCATTTCCATAGGTTATTTCACGGAAGTTTTTGTATTCATTTTTATTTATTGCATTGTATATCTTCTTTAAGCAGATTCACGCTATTAGCTTTAATATACTGTGGATTCATTTCGGTTCACAACATAAATTCAACCAACTCTAACTAACAGCAAACGATATCATCAGTGTTGGCAACCTGGGAGATGGCGTTGATCGTACCAGGGGCGTAAAATTATCGTATTTGCCGAAAAATTATCGTACATTTCATAACAACGCGGGCGCGAGTAGAGATGTGCCGAGTCAGGTCGACTCGTGGTGGCGCTTTTTTTTTTTTTTTTTTTTTTTTTTGCTCTTCCGTGCTATTGTTGTTTGTTTATTGTTGTACTCGAGTACTTTGGAATCTCGAATACCAAAAATGGCCGACTCGGCACATCATTAGGCGCGATGCACGCGTTCTTATGAAATGTACGATAATTTTTCGGCAGATACGGTAATAAAAAAAAAAATTTATTAATAAATCGCCCTTTTTTCGAAAAAATTATCAATTAAAGGCATATATATAATACGTTTATGAATTCATTAAAACAGTTTCCCAAAAAATTTCAAGTACCCAATTATCGTACATTTGCGTACGATAATGACTCGCTATCGTACATCGTACGGTGGTATCAAATTATCGTACATGTACGATAATTATCGTACGGTTGGGAACACTGGATATCATTTTTATTTGTCTTGTTTATTATGCATGTGGTGACGTCACATGTCTTTTAAGGCAGCACTGTCGCCGTTTTGGGATTTAAAATCCACAGATAAAAAATCGAAAATTTCTTTTAAAAAATTAAAATACTTAGAACGTATTAAAAATTAAACTAAATACTGCATAATTTATGTTTACTTATAAGCTATCATATTGGATATATTTCATATTTTATTGTTATAACTGTCAAGTACCCAATTGCAAGAATGTCAATTGTTTGATTAACTTTAAAGCCATTTAATTTTCGTAACATTTTTGAATCGCACAAATTTTCGCGCCATCCCTCACGCGTGCATCGCGCCCAGGTGCGCGGTGCACCCATGTGAAAATCATAAAACTCGAAAAATGACGTGTCGGGCCGGTCGGGCGGTCGAGTGCAATATAAATTTATGATAAATATCTATTTTTATTAATAACTAACGCGTTCTTATGAAATTTGAACATGTACGATAAGTTTTCGGCAGATACGATAATTTTACATCCCTGGTACGATCAGCGCCATCTCCCAGGTTGCCAACACTGGAAATAGGTGTGGCGGTGGTGCCGCCGGAGTCGAACCACAAAAGGTTCTACCACCTTCAAATCTTCGAATCACGCTCCTTTCTAGTTGATGTTAAAGATACAACGTACGTGGGAGGCATCAAATATGTACAGTTGTCTCAACAGTGTCTCTCTGAAGTGCAAAAACAACTTTTTAAATTAGAAACGATTAACGAAGTTGCCATGAAGTTATAGGTAAATATGGAGAACACACTTCGAATACCTACTTGAAGCAAAACCTATGTATCACCATCTCGCTCTCTGTGGGCAGACCCTCTCTGTCTAAGTAGGGTAACCTTTATTTATTTTTTCCAGGACATAGCTATAATTGTTGCTGTCCATTTATAGGTTTACAATAATATTTATATAATTATCTACATCTCATTATTACTAAGACCGAGCCCCTAAAGATTATAATATAGATCATGATAATTATGCATGCGTATAGTAAATTATGAAAGAAGCTGTTTGTTAAAGTGTGAAAGTTTAGATGTTTCTGGGTTTGTAAATTTGGCTGTTTGTCATTAGCCTAATCACGCAGAAAGTGCTGGGTCGACATGGACAGAATTTTTCGCGGAAATAGATCATGACGGACATAGGTTTAGTTACCGCGGCAATACGAAATGAATGACTGAGATCTGTGCGGGCGCGAGAAATAGACATCATTGTACACATCATTTTACAACAACTGGTACTAAGAGACCAACCCAGAAATTGCGAAAAAGAAATCAGATGTTTCGTTAATTTTGTTGAATAATGTAACATAATAAACAGCTATTTTTTTACAAATTTCTGGGTTAGTCAGTGTTAAGGAGCAGGAGTGGTAAGGCACCCTCCTTACCTTACTTAAGGTGTTTTTTAACTCGTGTGCTATTTTTAATATTACGTATATATATTATACGGGAATATAATAGGAACGGCAATATATAAAAAAAAAACAAAAACACTTTCCAAATTAAAATCATATATTATATATTTTTTTATTTATTATAAATGACTAAATATGATTGTTCTGTGTAGTTTCTGTCTCTTACCACGTAAATCTCGGAAAATATTTTCTTTGTGGCTCTTTAAGTGAGCACGTATACGCATTAAAAAAAACGAATGAGCTAATTGTTTAACTATCTTAGTTTCATGCAAATCATTACATTGAATGGAGTCCGTGATTGGATGGTTAAACATTTCCTGCAACAGAGGAGTAAAATATTGTGATACGACATTGATTAATTTGTTTTCTATGTTATTTTCTCCAAGTTGGCCCATCAATTTAGCTCGTTGAAAAATTTTGTCACAATATTTTACAATTTTGTAAGCTGCTACCGAAGGAAAATAAAGTTTGCCTCGGTTCACAAATGACGTAAATGAATTAAATTTATTTATAATCAAAGAATATGAAAGATCTGTTGGCGGATTTTTAAGTGTTACTAAAGCATTATAACAATGTTCACAAAAAACGCGGGTAAAAATTTGTTTTACAATGTAACCAGTTATATAATATAAAATATTTTCCTGGTATGGACTAGTATGAAATGCGTCTAAATTTTGAAACACATTTTCAACATCTTCTTGATAGTCAGGTTCATCCCGAGGTAGAAACAAACTTTTTACTGATATGGTCTTCAACATTGCAGCCAGCACGTTTAACTCCCATTTCCTTATGTGGAGAATTACTTTTATAAATAGTAGAACTAGTGCTTGGTACAGCCAGAGCAGCTGTTTGCACCATATACTCTTCATGTAATGTACTTGCTGTCTGAAAATTATAATATGGTTATGTATTTTACAAAATGTTGCCTTGTCATCATTAAACTTGAACTACCATTATTTCTAAATACTTATGTATAAGTAAAGGAAAGGGAAACTTACAGTTAACTTGTTAAGATTGCTTATATTTCCAAGAACTTCCCGACACTGTATTTTACTGAAATGGTCTTCAACATTGCAGCCAGCACTTTTAACTCCCATTTCCTTATGTGGAGAATTACTTTTATAAATAGTAGAACTAGTGCTTGGTACAGCCAAAGCAGCTGTTGGCACCATAGACTCTTCATGTAATGTACTTGATGTCTGAAAATTATAATATGATTATGTATTTTACAAAATGTTGCCTTTTGTCATAATTATATTTGAACTACCATTATTTATAAATACTTATGTATATTAAATATAGGTAATTAAATTAAGTGACATTTTTACCTTGACTGGTGATATTATTTGTTGATTTAATAATATAGTAGGAACTGCTGTTGATTTTAATCGTCTTGTTTTTAAATCATAATCTGTTTCTTGAAAATGCAAATTGCAAATCCTGGGCTTTTATAGAACTTCATTTTCAATGGTACAATGGATAGCCACAATTTTCTTCGAGTATAATTTTGAGGAAATCTAAAAAATAACATATTTATGGTTTTAATGTTAACTTATTAACATATCAGAATAGTTATAAATAAAAATTTAATAAAAAGTAATATAAATAGTTATAATAATATATCAATCAATCTGCCTAGCCTTTACCCAACTATCTTGGGGTCGGCTTCCAGTCTAACCGGATGCAGCTGAATTGCATGGAGCGAATGCCTATCTGATCTCCACAACCCAGTAACTGGATAATACGATGCCCCTTGATAAGACTGGTTGTTAGACTTTTGGGCTTCTAACGACCCGTAATGACTGGCAAAGATCCACGATTTACAGCCGGGAGCCCGAGACCAACGGCTTAACGTGCTTGCCGAGGCCCGGAGGATTCTCGGTATGTAAAGATGGTCATGGTCACCCATCCACGGACGAACATCGGCAAGCGTAGCTTAACCTGATGGATCGACCCGTGTGGCTGGTATTACTTAGCCACGAGCTCCTTATTATATAATAAATTCAATATTATCTAAAAAAATAGTCTGCCTTAAGAATGGAGAAGAGTGTATGCAATAACTAAGTAACCTAGATAATTAGTTAAAACTGTTAAGGTCCTACGGTCTACGGAAAGTCCCAGATATATCCTCATTATGGTCACACTACTGCAATACTTTGTCATGTAAACAAAATAAATTAACTTCCAAAAAATCAATGAAATTCAATGTAAATGTATTTGATCTTGACATAGTTATCTTTTACAATTATTTTGAAAACACTGGTTAATCGATTTAGGAGGAAATTATGTGAAAATACAAAGAAATATGTTTACAATGATTCGATGTCAGAAATCAGGGTTTAAACACTTACGCGTGAAATTTTATATCACCATTTGGACACCACGTACTATCGCAACCACTCACAACACAACTTTGCACCATTTTTATTAACTATAACAATGTTTAACGCGAAAAATCTCAAACCAAGCTATGAACCGAAAAGTAAACAACCGCCATATTGCACGATTTATTTTGGCACATAGGGCCAATGTTGCCACATTACCGAATCCTTAAGAAATGGGATTATAATTCGTTGAATTGGGTACTTGACACTAATAACAATAAAATATGAAATATGTTGGATATGATAGCTTATAAGTAAACATAAATTATGCAGTATTTCGTTTATTTTTTAATACGTTCTAAGTATTTTAATTTTTAAAAAGAAATTTTCGATTTTTTATCTGTGGATTTTAAATCCCAAAACGGCGACAGTGCTGCCTCAAATGTCATGTGACGTCACTACATCGAAACCAAACAAGACAAATAATAATTAAATCGTTTGCTGTTAGAGTTGGTTGAATTTATGTTGTGAACCGATATAAATCCACACTATATTAAATTTGATAGCGTGTATCTGTGTGCGTGTATGCAATAAATAAAAATGAATACAAAAACTTCCGCGAAATAACCTATGGAAATCACAAATAAACAACGTAAGTAAAATATTCTTTACATTTAATCATTTCGGACAGTTAAAACATTTCTTAGCCGACTTCCGATAAAAGAAAGGTTATGTTTAAGTGATTATCAAGCTTTTTTAAACTATACTTATATTGTTATGTGAACAGCTTTAAGGTTATTTATTGGCTATATTTATAATTTTAGATCCTCGCGACAGCATTATAGTGATGACGCTGTAGGGTATGTGCAGTTTAAGAAGAAGGCAAGCTTGTGTTTCATGAAAAGTAAAAGTTGTCCTGAACACAAGGTACATCAAATGTCATGCACAGTGTCTATGATTGTATATGAAAAGGAAAGTATTAAATGGGATTACTGTCCTGCCACCCAAGGATGCTGCAAACATGCAGTAGCATTTTTAATGTGAAGTTGTAGAAGAAGTCAGGAACCAAAAGTTTCGAAAGTTTATAAACAGTAGTTCTTTACTTGCATAAACTACCCAAAAACATGAAGGAAGGAAAACTACCATACAGCTGCTGTTATTGGACTACAGATTTAATTATGAAAATGACAGTGATAAAAAAATATATTCATTTGTTACAGAAAATAATTTTAGGAATTAAGAAAAGCATTAACGCAAGCAGCACACAAATTCAGCTTAGCAAGAGGTTCAATATAAACGAAGGAAATAACAGCTTCAGAATGCTTTGAGGTGATCTGTAGTAATTATTGTAACTGTAACATATGACGATAAATATATACAAAAGTTCTACTGTGTGTACTCAATAGAACCATATAAACCAAATAAACAAATAAAAGACTAATATTAGCAAATCATGTACAGTGTAAACTCTATATAACGGCACTGAAGGGACTGTGCATTTTATGGCGTTATAGAGAGTGGTCGTTAAATGGAGAGAAGAAAAATCGGAATTAGAAAAAGAAAAAGTTTATTTCAGTCTAGTGTTAGTAGTTATGTACATAAATAAATATAGTTCAAAAAACTAAAAAACACGCTTTTATGATAAATTTAACTAAAAAGTAGAAAATCTAAATTAATCTAGGAATCAATTAAGGAACAGTAAATAGTATAATTGTGAAATAAATCTACAAAGTTTGAACGAAATCTGGCCATTTAAAGTGGGTCAAAATCGCGCCCAAAGAAGTCGGTTACAAACATACAAACAAACATACAAACAAACATACAAACATACAGGTGAAGCTAATAAAAAGCGTGTAAAAAGAATCTTATTTGAACGCTATTGCGTGTAGTCTGTTATTTTTGTCTGACGTCTTTTGCTGCACCAGTAATTTTGTTTTTTTTTTTAATTATTTTATTCATATCTTCTGATATTGAGGCATCTTGGTGACAAAGGAAGTAATTTTTCAATAATTTTGTGCAAGGAATCCAATTTGTAAACAAAAGAACGAATTTCTTAGAAAGTTTCGTATGCATGATGCTGACAGACGAGTTTATTGCGGGCTAGGATAATAAAGCGACAAAAGAACGTACACAGGTGCGCAGTTTTTACTAATTTTAGCAACTTAAAAGGTACTTTTTGTTTAATTGTGGTCGTTATTGAGAGTGGGTGTAATGCTATGTAGAGTGTATCATTGTATGGAATACAAGCTAAACCAACTAAGACAATTGTTTTCGACGCTTTAGAGAGTTTGTCGTTAAATCGAGTGACGTTACATGGAGTTTACACTGTATTTTTAATTATACAGTCCTGTAAGTTAATCAGTGCACATGCACAAGCAATAATAACACTGTCATGAAATATTTTAATTGTGTCCTATTAATTACAGAATGGGCTTTTAAAATAGAATTCTCATAGACGTCTTATAATTCTATTCTTATCATAGACATTTATATATTATATTAAATATATGAATACTTCCACTTGCTGTTTTGTTTTGATTACGTCCCTTTCCAATGATTTGGAATTGACGAATCACTCGAGAGTTACTAAATTTATTCCTTTTTCTCAATAATACTTCTCTTACATAAATAGTACAAAATGTCATTGCTTGCAAACAGGATTTAAACATATAAGAATCTGCAAGTTCTTTAACGTTTATGAGATTTGGGTTTAGGAACTTGTATAAGCAAATTTGTTAGGATATTTAGCGATCGTACTTGTACACATCGTCACTGCACACGCCTTGTAATTTGACATTCTTGCAATTGTACTAATAAAAGTTAAATAATTCCCAAGATTTCCCCTGAAGTATGTGTAGCGTCGAAGTTTATTTCTATATTTTCAATGTGTTGACGTCACGCTACGAAATGACACTTGACCGCCTGTTTTGGCGTAACGTTCCGTTTACCGTAATAAAAATATGTTTTTTATTAATAAATAGCCCTTTTTTCGAAAAAATGATCAATGAAAGGCATATATAATACGTATATGAATTCATTAAAACAGTTTCCCAAAAAGTGTCAAGTAGCCAATTGCCAACCCAGATATGCATACGTGACCTACGATTTTGGGATTTTCAATTGAACTAATCATAGTTCAAGTATTTATTTAAAGGTAAATTATTTGACAGTGTTTAACTTCTGGTTAGGCTAGTGTGGTGACTAATTCTAAGAATTTTCTAGGAGATTTAAAGAAGAAGATAGCAATACTATAGTCCACACTAGAAAGAGAGGTCGGCCCACAGAAAGCGGGATGGAGATACGTAGGTATTTGCCTCAAGATTTTGTTCTAAGTCTGGCCTCCATATTTACCTATAACTTCATGGAAGTTGCGGACATTTGACAACAGACACATCATTTTGACAGTTAACTGTCACTCCGTCGCCATTTTAATTTGAAGCTTCCGGGGCGAGTCGTTACGTGGCGCTAGTATCTGCACAAAAAGTCATTTTGTATGGAAGTGTGCTCCCCGTTATATTCTCTTTGGAGTCTTATCTGAAAACCAACGATCCGCGCAGTTACATTTAGGTGACGATTGGATCATTTTCGTCATTTTTCGTTCGACCAATCGTCAATCGACACAGGTCTAATAGGATTTCCTATAGATATTTAAGGAAGAAAGAAGCGCAGTGAAATTTAGTACTGTGGAAAGTTTTACCGAACCTTTATATTAGTGAGTGATTTTTGAAGTGGGGAAAAGTATTGATCTTTTTGAATGAATTTGTATTTACTCATTTGAGTACTTGTGAATTTATAAATAGCTTTGTGCCGCAATCAAAAACAACTCTCAAACATTGAGTTTGTCTCAAACACAAGTTTTGTATTGAGTATTGTAGGTACATACTATACCTAGGTATGTTTAAATTATCTTGTTTTTATCAATTTCACAAATCAGATTTTGTATTTTTGTAAATAACTAATATATTAATGGTCTGTGCTACTTGTGTGGATATTTTAATCACTAGGGAAGTCGAGTTGTAGTTACAGTATCATATTATAGAAAATACAATATTATTTTCGTAGTCAGATATTAGTAAAGATTACTCACTCCTAACAAGAAAATGTAACCAGTTTTTACGATTGATATTGTTACTGTCATCTATTTTCGTGTTTGATCATTTAAGCAGGATTATATTTCTCCGCACTTTTTCTTCGATTTCGTGTTATTGCACCACTTAAATGCGCATGTCGGCATTGCTCCGCGTATATTACACCATGACATGCCACCATGCCATTAATTGGCTGATACATTTGTCTGCCGTTTAAGCCACTTAATGGCTTCTTTCAATTACAAGGCGGTGAGATATTTATACTGATCTATGTTCGTAGTAAACAACTCTTTAGTGAATGACGTCATCTTTATTTCTAATTTGTCACAACTTGTTGTTCTTATCAAGGTCAATCGTTACACGTCGTGTATAGTCCGCGTAAAACTCGCCATATCAAATTGTATGACTACATCTGCTCGCAACAATTTCAAAGCGGACTAGCAGTTTGGCGCGTACTATACATCCAGTACTTCATATTGTACAAGCACAAAATAAAAACTAATTTGTGGTACATGTGTGTGTATATTCTTATATAGAATAAAGAGGTGTGTGTATACTTATATAGGAAAAAGAAGGATAAAGAGAATAATGATTATTAAAAAAAAGACCCACTGAGTTTCTTACCGGATCTTCTCAGTAGAAGTCGCTTTACGATCCGGTAGTAGTATAAGAAAAATATTGTAACTGACAATTTGTAAGTGCCGCCATTGGCCTATACAAAATAAATATATTTCATTTCATTTCATAGGCATTTTAGACCTTTGATTAAGTACATGTGACTAGTTTTTGTTTTTGTTTTAGATAAGGATGACCAATAAGGATGATAAAAAATTATTTTCCGTAGTGCACTTCCTATCACCTTTTAAGGGTATTGATGACTACGTATGCGTGCCTAGTTCCTGGATAGTGTCGAGACCATTCGATAGGAGAGTAATCGTTTCATATCCTAATGACGAAAATCCAGGTCAAACGAAGGATCGAGTTAGACAGGAAAATGTACCAAATAAAGATTGGAAAATGTATATTGCCGACATCAAACATGATACAGGTACCATTGCATTAGTATCTACTATTCATAAGTGAATTATCAAATGTTTAGTAAACTTATAAGATTATCCGAAAGTAAATAAGCCAGTGAAGCGTTTTTTTCCAGAGACGTACGAGGAAGCTGAAAACTGGATAGCGACAAGAGGAAGGAAGCTTAATGAGGAAGTTTCGAAAACAAAAGGTAGGAAATAAATGAAGTGTCAAGTAATCTATCTACTATATGTACTATTATTAGCGTTCTAAACGAAAAATCGAAAAACGAAACCCTTATAGGATCACTCTTGCGTCTGACCGTCAGTCTGTCACAGCCACTTTGCTCCGAAACTACCGGACTTCCGTATGCCTTTCTGTGACCCAAAAACGAAGGGATAATGCAATCAACTGAATTTTCAATTGCTGGGTGAGTTTTTGGCGGGCGAAATAAAAAAAAACAGTTTGGCAAACTGTATCGTGTGGCATATCACATGAAAGAGCTTGTCGTGGACATCTCAAATACATTTTGTTATATTTTCATCAATCTGTAATAATAAAGTTATTCAAAAAGGAAGACGAAAAGCGTCAAACGAATCACACGACGCAAACTCGACGGGTTTATGTCGTTTAATTATAAAGTTGTCATGGTCATCTCCTATCACAATCATCAGATCTTGGACTGTGGACCCGAGTCCTTGTCAATACGAATCAAACGAGCCTAAACCCGAGTAAGTTGCGTCGCTTAATTACAGAGGTTCCATGGCCATCGTCCAGCTCCATTAAAAAATCCTGGATACCATTTAGAACTGGAGTCCTTGTCAAAAGAAACGAACCCAAACTCGATGCCTTCAGCCAGCTCCATATCACATTAATATTATATTGTCACGCGTTCTACGCTTTCAAATTGTCAGCTAATTTGTATAACTGGAAGTGGGTCAAATTTGACTAGCAAGATTTGACCATATCTAACATACATACATGCAAACATTGTAAATGAAATACGAGTAGGTACAAACTTAGATACGTAGAGACTTACGAGTAGATAAAAAATTCAATTTCAATTTCAAACTAATTATTTTTAATTTATCATTGTATGGTCATATTTTGCCAACCCGATTCCGACATATTTTTACCGGATGAATAAGATAATAATTATTCTTCATAATACTATAAACTATTCATAAAACACCATAAGCCTATAACTATTTAATTATAAATATTCATAAAGTAAACGGGAGAATAATAGAATTTAATAAATAAACTGTTCGTATGGATTTTCGAATTACGAAAAAGTTTTGTGATCGGACGATTTACATCCGAATCATAAGATTGATTAGGTTATGTTGGAACATAAAATAAAATATAAAACTAAGCGACGAGGATGCGGCAGCGCCCTATGAGCGGTGGTTCAATTTATGTCATGTACGAAAAAAAACTTGTTATTTCGCTTGTAAATGCCTTATCGTTAAGTCGATTCACACAAAATAATATACAATAAAATAACATAAAACAAAATAAGATGTAACAAAAATTGATTACTTTTTTAGTCTTTCGTTAATAAATTAAAAACCACTACTTACGTGTTAAGTAATTTAAAAGACGATTCGGAAAGAAAAGGGAATGTAAAATAAAAGTTCCCAATACCCAGAACTCTACCACTATTATTGATGACTTCAATTTAACGCCGAATATTGGTCTCTACGCGCCCGTTACGGCATAGACGCTTTACGGGTGACGGCGTAGTCGTCGGCTAGTTCTGAAGTCAGCGCTTACTTAGTCGCTGGATCACGACATGAATAATGTGTCCAATATGAGCGTATATTGGTCATGCTGTTTATGCAAACAGTGTAAAAAAATGAGATTTAAATTTTTCATTAACGCAGAGGCATACTGCCTAAGACCCTTTTATAAATATCCGACAGCATGAAATGACTTAGGCCTGGAAGCACCACTGCGTCATCAGGGTTGAGGAACGGAATATAAAATTTTTCATCTTATGTCAACATCTTTTACCAACCTTATTATATATACGAATGCAACCAATGGCTTACTTCTAAAGTTTAGGTTAGAGGCACCTCTGCATCATCAGGGTTAAAGAGTTGAAGGTCAAATTTTCCGCATATGTGTCTGCTTTGCAAACTTATCTACGTAAGCATCAAATATTTACTTGTGTAATTACTGCATGAACATAAATAAGTTAGTCGTTCGATACCCGTAATAATAGATGAAGCATATTTTTTAACATGCTAACTGTCATATAAAATAGATTTCATCCATTAAACAGATACATAATGTATGGGGCAATATGTTCTCCATTTAAAGTGTTAAATTTAGTACGGAACCTTTTCCACCCGGATTTAACTCGCACTTCTCCGGTTGTCCGGTTTATGGGTTCGTACACAAAACTGCGATGCGACGTCGCATCGCAAAAATCTGCGAGCTCCCTCGACGCATCGCAAGAACTTGCGAATTGATTCGCATCGCACAGTGGTTGTTGTTGTTGGTCACCCTGAGAGACGCTACGCCGCACGATATCGCATCGCAGCAATTCGCATCGCAATTTTCTGCGTTGCGAATTCGCATCGCGTCGCATCGCAGTTTTGTGTTCGAGCCCTATTATTGATACTTCTTCACTGCGATTTGTTTCAGATACTCAACCAGAGCCTGTGTTGAGTAGGAAACTACGTAGTGCCTGTCAGCCTTTCGGGTCAGATCCTAACTCAAAGAAGCCTCCGCCGACCGTTGCTGACATTGTTAGTAAATCTACAAGCATGTTGCCGGAGTGCTCGAAGCAAGATTCATCTTTAATCATTAAGGACAATCAGATTGGTCAGGCGAAGACTATTTCTACTATTAACACTGAACCAAATACAGATCCAAGCTCTCAACCTGGAATTATTAAAGAAAATCAGTCAGTTTATACATCGTCAAGGCATTATATTTCATCAATATTATCAAGTAAAGAACAACCTTTATCAAAGAGTAAAAGAGGTCGACCACCAAAGCGTTGTAGTGAGCAACAA
The DNA here is from genome assembly GCA_014595695.2 of Epargyreus clarus clarus. Lineage (NCBI taxonomy): Eukaryota > Metazoa > Arthropoda > Insecta > Lepidoptera > Hesperiidae > Epargyreus > Epargyreus clarus. Next base: position 3,827,208 of record JACTTY020000033.1, read on the forward strand.
CGTTCATCTAAAGCCCAAGACTGTCAACGACAATTAAGCATGTCAATTGCCAATATGAATGAACCTGATCAAGATACCGAGAGATATAAAAAAGCTCAGCACGAATTTGTCAAAAAACAATTACTATCTTCTATAAGGGCTACTCAAACTATTCTAAACACCCTAGAACAGACTCCTAATCCAAAGAACGAGGGAACCTCTCCACTTCTGCGTCATGAACACTCACTTCCAGAGCCGCATCAGCGTGAAGTATCTGCTGGGCAATTAGAGGCACCAAAGTCTAAGTACATTCAGCCCTATGAACACGTCAAATTACCTCTTCTGCACGTCGATAGCACTTTATGTTCAAATCCCCAACCGCAAGGACTACAAAGAAAACGCCCAGTTGAAGCGACTTACAACCACCAAAGGCCACGTTTGCAAGGCTTTAATAATAACAGAATGCCTGTTTCTCATCATGAATTCAGCCGGGAAAGGCTACCTTCTCAGTCGATCTATTCCGAATACAGAAATAGTCATGGAGCAATGAAAAAATTTGAACATTCTGTTAGTGGGGAAGCCACTCTTGAAAACACAATCACAAAAAATACTCCTATGCCTTATCCATCAAACTTCACGACGCAATTCAGTTCAATACCACACCTACCAGCCCAAAATCACTTACAACAAGCACAATTTAAGGGTTCTTTAGTCAATAACGAACGATTTAATATAGGAGAAAAAATTGGTCACAGAGTTTCCTTACCTCAAAATACCATAAACACATCAGCTGCACAAGATCTCACAAAGCTGGCTCAATATATTCCAACTGATTTGCAGCAAATCGAACACATGCAAAATAGACTTCCAATGCCAACAATGACACAAAGCATTGATCAGAGACTTTATCTTCCGAATAGAGGAGGATTTTCTGCACAAATTCAAGTTAACCAGTACAGTCAGCTACTTCTACATAATGGAAATCAAGAACCGTGCATAGCAAGTACCTCGATTGACCAGTCTCTTGGATTATTGCCGCGTACTTATCATATACCTACGTCTCGAGAAGTCACCCTGAGGACAAGACCATTTGCTACGCCGACGATTCAAAGTCAGGCACATCTTAATGCTAAGTCAAGCTATGTATTTCAAAACCTCGATATACAAAAAAGGCAAAATCAAAGTCATACCGAATATCATAATAGGGATTTACCAGTTGTTTCAGAATACCGTACTGTAACTCAGACTCAGACTGTGGAATCAAAACCCACTACACAAGACTCCGAGGCTCAGACTGTGGAATGGACACCTACTACACAAGACTCCGAGACTCAGACTGTGGAATCAAAACCTACTACACAGGACTCCGAGACTCAGACTGTGGAATCATTTTATCGACCACAAGCAACACAATCAGCTCTAGAGTATAGCAGGAATGTCTACCTAAACCTTCGCACGAAAAAATATGTGGTTGATCAGGCCACCGAAACGGATTCGATGATGGACGTCAATCACTGTTTAGATAAAGTTGCTGTACCAACCGTTTCTGAGAGCATTTCGAAAGTTGTGGATAGTGCTAGTCATACAGACGAAGGGTTGACGGAGGGACAAAGGTTCATGTATAAAGAAACTATTTCAGATACCGATATCGCAATAGCAACCGATACTGATTCTGAATGTGAGATTGAATCAGATTACGAAGTCATTCCAGAGACTTTCCGGAAAACTTCGAAAACTGTACATAATGCACCAGAAAATCAGAAAACACAACCTAGAAGAATTGCTGAGCAGGATATAATGCAAGTATTTGGTACATTCCTCAGTGAAATTGAAAATAATTTGTCTATTTCATATGATATGTTAAACTGCTTACAAAATTCGACCATCATAGGTGGACAAGCATACCAAACAGTGCTAGATAAATTAGCCTCAACAGCGGCCTCAAAGAGAATATAATCACGACGTTTTAAGCGGCCTCTCAGATTTCTTCGTCTTCGCTTAACAATATGACGTCACAAAGTCCACACATTGCTATAGAAAAATTGGTGAACTTTGAGTCAGCGTATTTGTTACCACAACATACCATATTATATTCAATTATTTGTTTAATCATAAGTATAATTTTTTTAAATATTGTTTTGTAGGTTTTTTTATGAATTAGGTTAGTATTGTAAATAATGAAATATAAGTTGTACGTATGTATATGAATAAAAACATTATTTTAATTATGAAGTACATTATAATTTATAACATAAATTATGTATGTACACCGGACAAACAGATCGAATTGTATACAAGTAAGATATGTCCGCGCGTAGCTGCCAGCGCAGATGTGCGCTAAAGCGGGCAGGCATTCCTCCCAAAGAGTATACAAATACTGTGTAAATTCCTCCATTTGCGCCAATAGCGAAAAGACGCTCCGCTTCCTACATCCTGCAGGCAACTTCGTGGAGTTTAGTTTGTTCAGATCATTTTGATGAGACTGATTTATATGCAATGATATTTTATTACCATTTATGTTTATACGTAACAAAATGTGGAGTGCGTCGAATAATTAGAGGCGCATATCCAACAAAGGTATTTTTATTATCTTCTTATACTGTTTCGTTTTTCTTCATAATTAGGCCAAGTTAAATCCAAATGAGTTGATGTTGTAAACAAATATGGCGACCCCATAGATATAGGATGTCATAGCGAAAAAATTCTTAGTCTATGGGCGACCCAATATCATGTCAAAATTTATAGACAGTTTTAAGGCTGACCAAACAGACCGCGCATTTTTTGTTTTATCTAATCTACAGTAAATTGTTTATTCATTATTTTCTACAAATAGTCCAATTAAATGTTACATTTAGGTTGCAATTGTCAGAGGACGCAATTATATTTTTTGGATGTCAAGATTCAGTGAAAAGCTAAAAAACTAAAGCTAAACTCTATGGCTAAAGTTGAGAACCGGAATTTAGATTAATTTTATAAAGATATAGGTATAGATTGAAGTAGCAAACGATAGTCCACCTGATGGTACATAGGTACACCCGCCCGGGGAGGGTCGGATAGAGGCAGACCGCCCCTTCCGCCCCACCCTTGTCTGCTAGACCAAAAGAGAACACCATGATCAAATCTCTAGTCGTTATACAAAGTTATAATAAGCTTTTAGGATAACATCTTCAATAAATACTCGGGTGCATAGGGATAGTAAGTATAATAAAACTAGCATTTAAAGAAATAATGTGTAGTAGTTTTAACAAGTTTAGAACATTTTACGACATCCAAAAGAACTGCTTTTAGTGGTAAATTTACCGAGTTGTTGTTTTAAAGATTTAATTGAATATAACATAATTCCAATAGTTCTATATTTGATCAAATGAATATTTTACTTGCTAAAAGTAGTTCTTCAAATATCATTTAAACTACTCGTAAGTAAATGGGACGAGTAAATATTTGAAAGCTAGATTTTATATAATATATTAATAATATACAATAGGTAGGTATGTGCACTTACATTAATTAACATTAATAATTGTACTCTTGGAGTATTAATCACTTATTATTATTTTGTATTGCTGTCATTTAGTATTATAGATTAAGTATGATCTATGGAAGTTGCACTTAAAAAATTAAGGAGCCGTTCTAACATGACCATATTTTTGTCAAATTGGGTTCTCTTTCTTTCCTGCTCCAATGTGGATTGGCCAACTCGAGTCGAGTTTCAATATGATTTAGTTATTAAGAGTTGTACGATTATTTATTGAAATATATTCCGTAAATATAAATATAAAAAGTTTAAAACTAATATTATCGTTTGCATGATAATATGTTTTTGATATTATAAAGTTAATTAAAACAATATTGTTAGTGATTCTACATGAGTATGACATGCAATAAATGTTATTATATAAGTGCAACAGCCAAAATCAACCTCGAAATATACAAAGTTGTTACCTTAAATAAGATTCTATACAATGTATAATTCTCAGAAATACTACACAGACAGAACTATTATGTTACATGTGTAACTATATAGATTTCAAATTATACCAAGCAATAGTAAGTACAATATAGTAGTACATTGTTTCAAATCCATAGATACATCCCATACAGCCCTCTTGCAGCCAATATTAATATTCTATCTATCCAATGTTTTGCCCACCAACCATCGCCACGTGACAATTATTAATAAGTTATTAAACAATGTCAGGTTGCAATCTTTGGTAGATGAAATGTGTAGATATAGACTAATATTATTACAACCATCGTTAAGCAACGCTATTTATAATTTAATATTGTATTATTTCTTAGGTAAATTTAAATATTATTTCTGTTACAAATATAAAATAAAACATTGTAAAATAATATAAGAAAAAACAAATGCAGGTTAGTCTGATATTCCCTTTATACGAATAAAACTTGCGTTTCTATATACATATGTAAATTAGCGAGTGTAATATTGTTGGTAAAATACAAAATTAGTAAAATCGGGTGTTTTATTTATCTACGCGCGTAAAAGAATTTAAATTACTTTTTGGAGTATTTAATAATAAAACAATAACATAGTGTATCTATAAATAATTACCTACATGCCAAATAAGTGATACTATTCTAATAATATAAAAACCCCATCCAAATCCAACCAGGTGCATCTATATAGTTTAATACAGAACCTCCTTTTTAAAAGTCGGTTAAAAATAATGTGTTGAAGAACATGAAGCTGTTTAGTAAATATTGCATTATTTATATTATGATATCACTGCTATCAGCTAAAAAAAAACAATATTTATTTATTTGTTGACGTATCTGTCGATTTAAATGCATGCATTCTCATATGTAGGTACATTAAAATAAGAACATTTTAAGGCGATTGCGATTTTGGTTTCGCCAAAGATTCTTTTATCATATAAAATATTTATAAACACAAAAAATACTTAGAAATAGAATAATATATAATTTAACATTTGGGGTAGTTTCAAGTGTAAATAAACCCAAATGCAGTCGTAGCCAAATATGTGTGTTTGGGAAGAATATTTTTACTTTAACAATAATATGCATTTATGTTATAATTAAGTGTAAAAATATAGTTTACACACAATTATTTAGAATATAATTTTAGTATTTAAGAAAGCGGAACATCGAGACATGGAATGTATAGGTCCCAGCAAATATTCTTACATATTCCACTTTAGAAAGCAACTTAGATATTTCCAACGTCATCCAGGGTAGATTTACATATAGTAAAATTTACGTAAAAAGGGCTATGGATTATTAAGTTAATACTAATAATAACTTTTTTATACATCTAATATTGCACGACCTATATGCATGTAAACCCTTATACGCCCTTTTCTTTCTCTTAGTGACAGTATCGGGTTGCTGTGCTTCTATTTTGGCGAATATAATAAAGCAGAATTCGTACGAGCCGATTAATCTAATCTGTATGAGTAAAAGCTCTTTAAATGCATTAAAAACTGTACTTTACTAAACGGTCAGAGGAGACTACTTAACACGAGGTGAACTGCTAAATGATCTAGACATTCGAACACTTTTATGTTAAGACTTAAATAATTTATTTTTTTATCTAACATTATTTTTTTTAGCTATCAATAATTGATAAAATATTAATATTGTGTGTACGCCACCTAAACACAGTATTAGGCATAAATCTCACTAGCGTCTTCATAAAATGCCTTACAAATATATTTTTTTTAATTGCAAACTGGGTATTGAAAGTACGATCCGAGCACATTACGTGTGAATCTATCCATATGAGTATGCAATGGAACATTAAACATATTTATTGAAAATTGCTTTAGTTTGTAAAATTGAACGATCCTATTTACTTCGTTAATGTGTTGAAATAGAATAATTTAAGATAAAATTTTGAACAATTCTTATAACATATAATCGATCCCTAGGATTTTTTTTATAAGTATCCTCTCTATGAAGCGAATTCAAAAATGTCGTATGGTGTTTCATATTGCCAAGCGCTTCCAAAGTATAGCAAAAAGTCTAGTCTCTAGTGCATCAAATATTATGCGAAAACTTCGTTTAAAATAAGTTATATTTTTAAAGAATTAAAACTTCATATAAGGTATAACTTCGTCCATGTACTGAAACCCAAAGTATTAATGTGATTATAATTTTTATTGTATTTAATTATTAAAAAATAATTTCAAATCATTCTGTATAATATGTATCTAGGTTCAAAGATTACAAGGGCTTCAGCAGTTGGAATGTAAGTTACAGCCATATAATAAATGTCTTCGTGTTTTGTACCTCCTTCAAATCCGAAGAGCTTAAGCGACAAAACCAACATACATTGGCAAAAGAGTAAATCATTATATACTCTAGATTCATAAAGAAATGCAGTGATCACACCAAATGTCGCTCACTCCTTGCTGTGATCTATTATGGTGGAAATCACACCGTGGATGCACTTCCTAAGGTCCTCGTTGAAGTCTTTTCTGGATTCGGCGAACTTTTTCAGGGCCTCTGGTACTTTAGCTTGCTTGTAGTCGACGGCTAGCTTGTTGTTTTTGCCCGTTATATCGAGAAATGCCATCAGATTCTCGGCTACTTCCACTGGCATCTTCGCGCAGTTGGTTTCAATCAACACGGACACGTGTTTCCCGATTTCCGATTTAATCAACTGCGTGACGAGGCTGTTCTCGTAGTCTACGTCCTGTTCGGTGCGCTTGGTGAGCGACTCTATGGAGAGCAGAGTGAGAGCGAGGATGGCCTCGTTCTGCATGACAGAGTGAGATGCGACTAGCATGTTCACTAGGCTCGATACACAGCCTTCCACCTGGAAATTATTAATTTTAAATTGTAATTTTATTTGTATTGCGGTGATGGTGATGATGTCAGTTATAGCAGTTGGAGTTAATGTCGCAGGTGGTGGTACCGTTTGTGTAGTGTTCTATTGAACAATGACGGTGATTTGGGGGTCCGAGGTTTGAATTCTAAACATGCAGCATACTTGATTTAATATTAATTAATGTCAGTAATGAACGACGAGTGGTAATGGTGGTGGTGATTCTGGCAAGTTTGTGCCGTGTGGCTCCGGCGGCGAATAGACCACCCCATACCTGCCCGTGGGTGTCGTAGAAGGCGACTAAGGGTTTTTACCGGGTAGATGGGCAGCAGCGTCTACTCGGGCATTTAACATCTTACTGCGACGGTCCCACTGGTTGCTGGATCTGACACTGCCTGGCGTAATTCCCAAAGGTGTCCCGCTTGGTGGTAAGATCTCTTCGTGGGATCTGCCTGGCTAGCTACCACCCTCAGGCCGAAGTCTACCGCTAATAACGACTCTTCGTGTTTCGGTAGTGCGCCTGGGAGCCAGTTCATCCCCTATCCTCCCTTCCCATCCTCTGTGGTGCTTCCGACGGCGTACCTTTCTGGTCCGGTGGGTCCTTCTAGGCGTCGTTGCTCTCGGAGGCGTGGTGTATTGGCGCGGGGGCCAGGGAGACCCGGTGAAACGGTTTTCCGCTGGCCGCCCGCCGGTTAGTTGGGGACCCGAACCCGGGTAACACCGTCAACCTCTGGCCCGGGAGGCTGTCCCGCCAACCGGCGAAAAATCCCGTTGCACGATTACCCTGCCGGAGTAAGAGACCGGAGTGGAGCCGGGTAGTCGTGCACGGGGGGGACCGGGGGCCCTTCCGTCCCCCGCGCCAGCATCCCACATTACCACTGTGAGCACGGCGCTACGGGATCCGCACCTTGTCTCGAGAGGCGTCGAAGGAGCATCGCAAGTCCTTTCAAATTCCTCCTCTTTTTCTTATACCACCAGAATGAAAAGGCAGAATAATAAGGGAAACGTTTACTCAGCGGCGACCTCCTCCACACTTACTGTGGACATGTGCAATATCAGGGGGCTCCATTCCAATCTGGATGCCGTCCATCACCACCTTGAGACGGCAAAGCCGGCTTTTCTCTTTTTGACGGAGACGCAGATATCGCCCTCGGGCGAAACATCGTATTTAAATTACCCCGGCTACAGTTTAGAACATGCCTTCAGGCGTCGAGCCGGGGTATGTGTGTATGTTCGGGATGATATCTGCTGCCGCCGTCTCAGCTGCCTCGAAGACAAGGACCTATCCTTGTTGTGGGTGCGCGTGGATATTGGGGGGCAGACCCGCGTCTACGCGTGCCTTTATAGGTCCTACAGCGGAGATGTTGAGACAACTCGACTATTCGAGCACGTCCAGTGGGGGACTGACAAAATGCTGCAGCAGTGCCCTTCGGCGGAGTTGGTCATTCTGGGTGACTTCAATGCCCACCATATTGAATGGCTAGGCTCCCGAATCACGGACTTCGCCGGAAGAACTGCGTATGACTTCTCCTTGGCATATGGGCTCTCCCAGGTCGTACCCGGTCATACTAGGGTACCTGATATTGAGACCCATACTGCGTCTTTGCTGGATCTTCTGTTAACCAACTATCCTGATGACTACCAAGTGATGGTCAAGGCTCCTCTTGGATCTTCTGACCATTGCTTGGTAAGTTCTTCTGTGCCCTTGTCGCGTCCCACGGGGGCTCGACCACCGGGGAAGCGACAAGTTTGGCACTACAGGTCAGCAGATTGGGACGGGCTCCGGGAATTCCTGGCCTCGTACCCGTGGAGGCAGCTATGCTTCGTCTCGGGTGTTCCTAGCACGTGCGCTGACTCTGTGGCCGACGTCATACGGCAGGGTATGGAATGCTTCATTCCAAACTCTGTCGTGTCCGTCGGTGGGCGGAGTCAGCCCTGGTTTGATGGGCCTTGCGCTAAGGCTTCACGTCATAAGCAAGAGGCCTACCAAGCCTGGGCATCAGCACACGCGTGCAAGGATCCGAAGACCCCCGAGTTACGAACCGCACTTAACGCTGCCTCCCGTTCAGTAAAGAAGTATATGGCCAAGGCGAAGTCTAGGCACATTGGCAGAATTGGCGAGCGACTACTTGGTTACCCCTCCGGGAGTCGAGCCTTCTGGTCGCTGGCCAAAGCTGTCGTGGGTAATTTCTGTCACTCCTCACTACCGCCCCTGCGGAAATCAGACGATTCTCTGGCCCACACGGCAAAGGGGAAAGCCGATCTTCTGGGCAACCTCTTTGCCTCAAACTCGACTCTTGATGACAAGGGGGCCACACCGCCTACCTAAGTTGCCTAAGTTGGCATCAAGGAAGCTGGGCGTTCTGAACAGAGCGAAGCGGTACTTCACTGCGGGGCAACTCCTTCTGCTTTATAAGGCGCAAGTGAGACCCCACATGGAGTACTGCTCGCATCTCTGGGCAGGAGCACCCCAATACCAACTTAACCCACTTGACTCCGTACAGAAACGCGCAGTACGAATCGTCAACGATCCGAGGATTTCCGATCGGCTAGAACCTTTAAGTTTACGGAGGGACATAGGTTCCCTCTGCGTGTTCTACCGGCTTTACAATGGTGAGTGTTCCCAGGAACTATTTGACCTGGTGCCTACATCACCGTTCCTCCATCGCACCACTCGCCGAAGGATGAAGTTCCATCCACACCAACTGGACTCGTGGCGGTCCTCCACGGTTCGATTTGCGCGGACGTTCTTGCCACGGACGTGCAAAATATGGAATGAACTTCCTTCTGAGGTATTCCCGGAGCGCTATGACATGGGGCTCTTCAAAAAAGGTGCAAAAAGAGCTCTCCTTCAAAGCCGGCGATGCATTGGCGACTCCTCTGGTGTTGCAAATGTCCATAGGCGACGTTGACTACTTTCCATCAGGTAGCACGTCTGCTTTATCGTCAGGTTCAAATATAAAAAAAAAAAATAAAAAAAAAAAAAAAGTTGCTTGACAGAGTAGTTACCATACATTGTTCTGACATACAATGGGTTTTGGGTTAGATTGTGATATCTATATGATTAATGTAGATTTCTGTTTTGGGTAAAGGTGTTGGCAGCTGATGATCCATATGGGAAAGTTGAGCTCTGATGTTCTTGTATCTGGGTATTTGAGTAATCGTTTCTATGCGTCCATTATAAATTATTTATGTTAATTATATAGGTAATAATACTTTTTTTTACAATAAATAAAATTGCACTCATGTCACGGGAAAATTGAAGTGGGGTTACGAGAGGTAAAAAGGGTTATTACAAACAATTTTGAAGGTAGTAAAACCCTTTGTGGTTTGACTTCGGCGGCATCACCGCCACACCTATTTCGGCTTTATAACAGCAGCGCTGCTGTGTTCTGGTGCAAAGGGTGTGGTAAGGGAGACATACTTTTCCGAGGTGTTCCAGCTTAGTCCTCAGGAGTAGCGGCGCATCTGGGGCCGACCTCAGGTAGGATTATCTAATCGTATCTGGGGTTGATTATAGATGTCCATGGGCGGCAGGAGCCACTTACCATCAGGTGGACTTCATGCTCGTCTGCTACTCTTATAATATTGTAAAAAAGAATTATATATAAAATTCTTGTGTCACAATGTTAGTTACCGTACTTTTCCGAAAGGGCTTTACTGATTTTCACCATATTTTATATACATTTTCAGTAGGTTTGAGAATCGGTTACTATTTAATTTTCATACCCCTAAGTGATAAGGGTTATTCAACCTTAATATTATTCAACCGTAACATTTTTTTTATTTATATGGCATTACAACGATTTCCGGGTCAGCTAGTATTATAGAAAAAAATAGACAAGGCCCATTTAGTGTGAGTGGAAGTGTACCTGCACGAGCGTGGCCCAGCAGCGGCGCGCGTGGCGCACGGCCCACGCCAGCAGGCGCGGCGCCTCGCCCGCCGCGCCCGCGTGCTCCGCGCCGCCCCAGCGCGCCGCCGCGCGCAGCGCCGCCGGGCACGACGCCACCGAGCGCGCCACGCCCTCTGCACACCGGTGTTGCCAATATTTCATTTAACTGCTAATTACTAATTACGATTACATATAGTGAGCAGTAATTATAACTCATAGATTAGTAAACATTACTCATTCCTAACACGAAAATGTAACCAGTTTTGACAATTGAAATTATGACTGTCATCTATTTTCGTGTTTAATAGTATTTAAAAAATGTAGTTTTTAGATCATTTACGACTGAAACGATATTTCTTTTTTCTTTGATTTCGTGTTTTTACACCACCACGTTTTACGCACGTCGGCATTGTTCCGCGTAAATCACACCATAACAGGCATGAAGCTATTTAATGATTTCCTTCAATTACAAAACGATGAGATATCTATACTTATCTATGTTTTACCCGACTACAATGGGTAATATTTTTCGAGCGTATATTCGTTTCTTTTTAAACCGCCCTAAAGAATCCCTTTTCAATACTCTAAAAGTGAGGATTGTAAAATAATTTGAAATTCGCTATATTGGAATGTAAATGTCTTTGTTTCAAAAAACATATCATTTTAACAATAAATCAAATCTTAATCAAGTAATCACATTTTCAATATCCTGAACTCAAAGTACTGTCTTAGAAACAATTTAATACAAAATTACGCATTCAAGCGTGCAACTTCCGCGTTACCACTTCCCTCCTCTTTAATTCCGAGATGCCGCCCGCAAACAGCCACATGCTTGTTGGCGGCCGGCACCGTCAGGGCGGCAGCGCGGCACTCACCTTGCCCGTCCACCAGCATGCGGATGGCCGCGAGCAGCTTGTACGCGACGTGGTGGTCGGCGACGGCGGGCAGCGCGCGCAGCAACAGCGGCGCCGCCCGGCCGCGCGCCGCCGCCGCGCGCTTGTTGGCGGCCGGCACCGTCAGGTTGCGCAGCGCCGCCAGCGCCGCGTGCTGCAGCTTGCGCACGGTGCCGGCCTCCAGCGGCTGCGGCGCGTGCGGGTCCGCCGCCATGCGCACGCTGAAGCCGTGGTACAGCTCGAATATGTCTGCAAGGCATGGGCGGGGAGCTGTAGAATTGGCGATCCAAGGCAGTAGCGTGGGTTCGCGCTGTGTCCATGTAGAATATGTTTTCTTCATCTATACTTTGGTCCACGATAAATAGTTATACAATATATAAATGAATATTAAAAATCCCCTTAACTATCCTATTACATACACTCAAATACGCTACCCCAAAATTGTCATACAACATATTTTCCTACTTTCTCTTGTACACAAGTAATCAACTCACCAAGAAGTTTATCAAAAATTTTGTCCTCCATCATTTGGATGCAATAGTCATCCTGGCGTGCGAAGTTGCCTATCGCCAATATAGCAGTGGTCAGCAAGTTATAGTTGGGGGAGTCCAGCCATTTCACCATCGTGAGGTACACCTCTCCCACTCCTTTATTGTACAGGATGTGCATGGCCTCATCTGAAAGAATATTAATTAGTGCTGATTAACTTTTATTTAGCTTTTATAAATGATTATAAAATACAAGCATTTATCATCTATTTAGCCATTAAGAAATTTAAAAAAAAAATTGTATACTGCTGAACCATGATTTTTAAGGTTCTTTCTATTAGCAAAATTTTATGGTTGTACAAAGCCCGTTAGTCAGTGTGAATTTTCAAAAGTTAATCTGTAGTATATCTTTTTTTATATAAGGAATTTTTTTATTTAATTTCATGTGAATAAACTCTCCAATTTGAACTTTGTATTTTTTCCTAATCGATAAGAGTTTCATTAAATTAATTCTTTCAACTATACAAAAGCATATACAATTAAAAAAATATATTTGAAAGTTTATCATGCTTACCACCAGTTAAAACAATGATGATGAGATCGCAGGCCTGCTTCATCACAGCTTCAACTTCTGCATCATCAGCATTCATATCACCAGCTTCATGCCTTTGCACCAGGTGTTCTAACCGGACACAGACCAACTGAACACCATCTTCTTTAGCTAGAAGGGTCTTGACCGAATCTGGCAATTAGTAGTAATAGAATGTATCAAAACCAGATATATATGTTTTTGAGAAAATTGTTGTGATTTACATAAACATTTTTAAAAGTCGATAATTAAAAATGTAGTAAATTGTGTACATATAGTAATTAGGAATAAGATCCAAATTTTCTCATCTATTATACTAAACTTCTAATGCAACCTTTCTAAGCAGTGCTAAATGTTCTTATATCGTATAAAATGGAGTAGGAAATTTCCTTTAATATTTGATTACAGGAGTCCATGGGCTTTACTGTAAAAGTTATACCTGTTTATTTCTTCTAAAATATTATTTTAAGAAAGGTCCACTTAGATACTTAAAACATATGACTTACCATGTTCAGCTTGATTGTGCAAATGTTCTAAACACAACTCAGAAATCTCAACATTAGTAGTCTCTTTGAGTACATTGAGGACTGCTTTGTTGACATCCTCATGAAACAGGAACTCCGGAGTATTGTCATTTATGACACTCAATATCAACAGAGGTGTATAGATGACATCATCTTCCATATCATTTTTTAATAACTCAGATACTAATATCTTACACTGTGTGTCTATAACTCCTTCTTGAACAAGAGATTCAGTATACTGTTGCCCACCGATAGCATAGTTCAGTATCGTCTTATCCACTAGTATTTTGATTTCATTCAAATTTGTTGAATTATTAGCTAATGTTGCTTCAAGCAGCTTCCGGAGAATCTTAACTCCATTGTTCTCAAGAATAATATTCCTTGCAGCATCACAGTCACAACACAAGTTCCCTAGTGATCTACAAGATTGCTTTATGAGTTCTATTTTGTCAGAGGTCACTTTGTCTAGTAATGACAGTATAGGAAGTATGATGTCTTTCTGAGCGTATGTTTCTCTTTTATCTTCACATTTAACGAGTTCAGAAATCGCTTGAACAGTTAACAGCACTATAGCTTCATCGCTACTGTGCAACAAGGTTTTAAGACACGAAGAAACATCATATTCATAACTCTTCCCAGCAGAAATAATATCATTCAATTTTGCTTTCAAATCGCTCGCATTACTTATGTTCTGGATGACTAGAGTTTCTAATGAGGTAGATTTCTTTGCCGAAGGACCTAAAATAGGACAAAAAGTTAATTTATATTTGTTTCGAATCATAACGCAGTGTACGACCGTAAAATTTAATTAATTTACCCTCCATATTTAAACCCTTATAAAAAGACTATGATTAGTAAGTGTATAGTGCAAGCTGTATATTATCATTTAATGAACACGCAGTATTAACATTTTCAGTGTTTTCTATTAATATTGACACAAAATAGGAAATACTAGCGTAAAAACAACGGCACGAGAATCGATGCGATTTGACAACTTTGTAAATTTTGACACAAAACTATTTGTCAAACACAATAAATGTCATTTGTGAAAAGTTATGAAAATGCGTTTCGTTCCATTTTACTTTCATATTTATAAGATATGTACTTAATATATTAATAATTTTATTTTTAAAATAATTTCCGTTTTTCAAGTTTAATGATACGATATTGGATCATAAACAATTAATAATAATATGAACCACGTGTCTTTAGGGTCTTATCCAAGTATTAAAATTGATAAGCTGATTTGGGCAATACTCTGACGAAAAGATAGATAGTAACTTATGAGTTTTGCTACTATTATATCTAGTATTATAATTAGGGTTCCAAGATGTACTTACGTTGTGAGAGTGATACAAAGAATCTTATCATTATATTGTCAACTATCAATTATATTTAAGTATTCATGTATTAATAGATACACGGCAATAAACTATCAGACGACAATTAGACAAACATGATTATTAAGGTCATGTCGAACTCAAATTTTCCAAGCCCGTACGAAGATTAATAAAATAACAATTAAGAACATAGGTATGTATAATACGTATAGTCATCAAACGTAAATACAATGAAATCAAATCAAACGTAAATATAATATCCCTTTATTATTTACTTGTTAGACCGGTAATTATAGGAATTCAATTGGTTACACAAGTATAATACCACGGACCAATTTATAATATTACTAGTGGTGCCCGCGGCTTCGCCCACATTTTAAAGAAAGTACCTGCATTGGCATGACAGTGGTGCCATCTGTCGAAAATTGGTCTTACCAACTCCCAAACCCTCGTGGGCTCTTGGACAACAACTTTTCTAAAGATCATCACCTGATAAAATGCATAGTTTCCGATTCTATAACTACTTCCGAATTAAAAATTAATTAAAAAACCTTTTCCCACGGACTAAATTGTGAATCTAAACCATTCTCAAGTCCCCTTGAACACACAAAACTAATTTTATCAAAATCAGTCCAGTCGTTTAGGAGGAGTTCAGTGACATACACACGCACATAAGAAATATATATATAAAGATTTATTTCTTGCGGATTTTAATTACAGGTCAAAGATACATAATTATTATAAGTATATACACGTTTTTAATATTATATCCTGAAGGGGCAATTGATATTGGAATCTGCATAATCTTATAATAGGACTAAGACTCAGACCTATTGTGGACTGAGCGAATTGCAAATATTTTTATAACATTACTAGCTGATCCGGCAAACGTTGTATTACCATATAAATAAAAAATGTTAAGGGTGAACACTTAGGGGTATGAAAAATAGATAGTAGCCGATTCTCAGACCTAATGAATATGCATATAAAATTTGGTAAAAATCGGTAAAGCCGTTTCGGAGGAGTACGGTAACTAACACTGTGACACGAGAATTTTATACTTAAGATTTTTCTTAAACTTCTCTGACTTTATTACTTAATAACTGGTAAATGGGAATTGAGAAGTCTTTTTTTAAAGATTACAGTAGCAAACGAGTATGCGGGTAATTAAGCAGTCCACTCCATCATCATCTACCTATTACTGTCCCATTGCTGGGCACGGGTCGCCTCCCAGAATGAGTAGGATAAGGCCATAGTCTACCGCGCTGGCCAAGTGCGTATTGGTAGACTTCACGTACCTTTGAGATTTTTTGTTATAAATCTCTCAGGTATGCAAGTCTCCTCACAATGTTTTCCTTCACCGTTTAAGCAAGTGATAATTAATTTCTAATACGCAGATAACTTTTAAAGCTGAGGTGCGTGCCTGGAATTAGAAACCTCGGACCCCTCGATCGAGAGGCCAAGTTTCTTACCACTAGGTTATTACTGCTTGGGGAATTAGCTCCATAGGGTAATGGTAATTGATACCCATGGACATCTGTCACCATCTGTATAGAACACGGTTTTTACCTCAAGCCGATTGCCGTACAGTTGTGTAGCCACTCCTGAGTGATCGTCGCTTGACACTCCATATGTAAGGCAACTGGCATCCACACTCTTCTCAGGAAACGAAAGATCGACTTAACGCTAGACATAGTTGTGATGATGGTAGGTATAGTCCCCGGCAAACTGCTAGTCCGCTCTGAAGTTGTTGCGAGCAGATATAGTCATACAATTTGCTATGGCGACGTGATTCATTTCTATATTCAGAGCGGACTAGCAGTTTTACGCGGATTATACTTTCTCACTCGAAAAATACTGGTAATTTATAGAAATAGGTGTATAGAGAGAGTGAGGTTCTTATTCTTTGTCAGGTGGAATAAGTTACAATAATAACAGCTTTTTTTACTGTACAACAAAATGTTTTCTAATTGTCTCCTTGGCCTTGTTCATAAAAAAAGAAGTTATTTAGTCTCAATGCCAACAAAATACAAGAATGTCTGTCTTCTGTTCGCACGTGAACCAGAAGAAATTTATTGGACGTTTATGTTTTAATTCGGTCTCCCTTTTTATTTTTGTCGCATCTATTTTATATAACTATTCAGGTTAACGTTATCGGCCTGTGAATATATTTTTAATGTATCATTTTACTATTTCACACTATTTTGACAAAATGTTACAGTCATAATGCGTTTTTTGTTTCTTTAAAGTACCCTGCCTCGGCGTAAGCGTCTTGGTATTTGAAGGATTTTAAAGGTTTAGTAATAGGTATTTGAGCATGAAATTATTTTCACTTATTTCTCTTTTCTTTGCTTGCTTTGGAATAAGCTTTAATATGTCATTTTTAAAATGTCTTACGGCATTGTTAACGGTATTAAGCCCATAATGTATTTATGTAACAAATAATTAGGTAAAAGATAACATTTGAAAAAGCTTTTTTATATAAACGGAGTCAAATTTAATATCTTAACAATTTATAAATCTATATATATAAAAGAAAGTCGTGTTAGTTACTCCACTTATAACTCAAGAACGGCTGAACCGATTTGGCTGAAAATTGGTGGAGAGGTAGCTTAGAACCAGGAGACGGACATAGGATACTTTTTATCCCGTTCGACCGCGTTTCCGTGAAGTCATTTTATAACTCAAGAACGGCTGAACCAATTTGACTGAAAATTAATCGAGAGGTAGCTTAGAAGCAGGAAAAGGACATAGGATACTTTTTATCCCGTTCGACCGCGTTTTCGTGAAGCATTTTATAACTCAACAACGGCTGAACCAATTTGACTGAAAATTGGTGGAGAGGTAGCTTAGAACCAGGAGACGGACATAGGATACTTTTTATCCTGTTCGACCGCGTTTCCGTGAATAAATAAGAGTTGAAAGTTTGTATTAAAGTCCCCCAGTTTTGATGCAAATCTATATGAAAATTGGTATTTGATAGGATTTCGATAGAAAGTAATTAAATATCTATTTTACGATATTTGCAAAATCAACCCTTAAGTTGGTTAAGTAGGGGTTGGAATTTTATATTAAAATCCGTTAATTTGGAAGCAAAAACTGTAAAAATTTGCATTTGGCTTTAGAAGACACTTCGTTTAGAAATCGGCAGATTTTGAAGCAAAGTCTATGAAAATTGGAATTTAGCTTTTTGATTCAAAATAATAGAACACATTTTTCACCGTTTTTGGAAAATCAACCTTTAGGGTCGTTTAATCGGGTATGGAACTTTAATTTAATATCCGTTAATTTGGAGCACTAAGAAAATTATTATAAGACATAATGAAGCATCTGAGTCACTGTTTGTTTTTTTAGATCAACCCTTAAGACTGTTATAAATCGCCTTTCTATTTACACACCTGTTTCAGCATTTTTAGCTATTCAACAACCCGATTAGAGTACTATAAGTAAATAAACTTTCTTTAAAAAAAACCGTTATTGAAGTTATAGGTACTTCTTTTCGCGTGTTTGTAAAAAAAATAACAAAAAATACAACCGACTTCTATGTCACTACAAAGTAAAAAATAATTCGAACGAAATATATTGAGCGCCGACTTCAGAAATATGTACGAAACCAACATTTATTTGAATTATTTTTTACTATGTAGTGACATAGAAGTCGGTTGTATTTTTTGTTAAAATTTTTTTTACCCTTTTTAGTGATGACATAATAACATTTATATTAATACAATATAAAATTGTATAAACGTGATCATGAATTAAGGTACGGTCTGAATTTACATTGATTGGAACCGCCCGCTCGCAGGGCGCTGCCGCGCCCTGCCCGCTTAGTTTTATATTGTCTTATGTGTTCCAACCTAACCTAACTAAATAGTCAATGATTTGCAATTTCATTAGAACCTCCTACACCAAATATCTTCAAACACGACTCAATTATTCCCATCGGTTGAGGAGTTACATATTTTGTCTCCGAGCCACATTATCAGACCCTTAAATAATCAATGATGAACTGACTTTGCAATTTCGTTAGAACTTACACCAAATATCTTCAAACACAACTCAAATATCCCCATCGGTTGAGGAGTTACATATTTTGTCTCCGAGCCACATTATCAGACCCTTAAATAGTCAATGATGAACTGACTTTGTTATTTCATTAGAACCTACAATAAAAAGTAACACAATAAAAAAATAATTATTAAAATCGGTTCACTAACGGCGGAGTAATTCGTGTACATACATAAAAAAAGATACCGGCCGAATTGATAACCACCTCCTTTTTGAAGTCGGTAAAAAAATAACAGAGTGCAGAGAAGTAGAGTGAATTTTATTTAATTGTATTTTTTATTTTCCTGTTCTCCTGTGGCCATTTCCTAATATTTACCAGTAGTTTATGGACATAATACATAAATTACACGAGTGAAACCACGAGGTACAGATAGTCACTCATAATTAGGTGGTACGAAGTTCACCGGGTCATCTAGTATACTAATAATAAATAATTTATACATATCGAAAAGACAATGAGAATTAAAAGTATAATACGTTTACCTATAATAGGGACATGCTGTATTATCAGTTAGCCTAAGTGACCTAACCTGTATCTAACATCTAGCTAGATATGTGTTGTTGCTGCGTTGAGTGTGGTGACCCTAGATAAATTTTACTGCTTTCTTAAATAATCATAATATTATTATGAAATTGTTTTTATTATCTGTTTTATGAAAAATAACAAGTCCATGGAAACTGACCATGGTCGTCATATCTGTTAATCTAAATAATTATGTATTTTGCATTGTTGTGTGGATGGACACATACCTATTTACAAAAATAGTATTAGCCGTTTTTTTTGTATTTATCATTGGTTCGAAAGTAGGATTTTTAAGCAGTTACGAAAAAATATTATTTTTAATTACAACTTAAATATAGCCATAAAGTTCAAGTACCTACTGGTACTGTTTTCATATCTCCATAAGTTAAATTATAATATATGAATGATAGTTACCAAGTATACTCAACTCCAATCCACAACATTGTATACCACCATTCGGGAACACTCCATGAAATAACGTTTTAATAGATCCATTAAGGTGATGAACGTTACTTCAGACATGTTTACAGGCTTTTCCGAGAGTCAGATGTAAAAAGTTTATTAAAAATGTCACATCAAAGAGAAAAACTTATAAAGTAAAGTAAAAATATGAATAAGTACGAACAGCCACGTTTATGATTTATAAATCATAAACGTGGCTGCAAAATTAAAATTCAGAATAAATTTATGCCATTATTTTCAACTTATTGTATTTCTATTTATTTCTAAAATGACGTTCAAGAAACGTTGTTAGTCCAGTGGCTAATAAAGGCCATATGTGTCGTGTCCGTAAGCAACAGCGATTATTTAACCTTAACTTAAAAAATATTTTTTTTTTCGTGTAAGAATCAATGTGCTATCATTTTGTCTCGACAGAAGGACTTCAACTGTCGTCTCCTTGTCCATTACGCAACGTTGTTAATACGAAGTGGGCCGAGAATTATAAACAATTAACAGGATCGGTTCCCGCGGGACTGAGGCGGTTACAACTACTTTACACACGGACATACATGCTGATATATTTTTTTAAATAACATTATGTAAGAGAATATTTTTTATATGATTTGATATATTTATGATCAAGTATTTATTACTTCATTGGTTGCTACCGGACTTTTTTCAACAAATCAGCACCTAGATTAGATAAGAGACCTGTGGATACTCAGAGACTTCATATCCCTGTGGGATCGTTTTGGACTGTGGAATGCTCTCAGACTTTTAGATTACTATAAGTATTTTTTCTATGTCATTTAAACAAGTAATCGTTATTAAACGATTACTTGTTTTACTTGTAGAAGTTGTCTTTGTAACTTTCTTTGAAACATTACATTTTTCTGAACGCATCTGTTTTGAAGTTTTCATATTTTCGTTTATTCAAAGGAAGAAGGTTTAAAATATAAGCAAACATAAAATAAATTATAACAACATTTGAAATGTACTATTGATTTAAAATACGCATTAACACCCTGTGTACAATAACAGCGATCACTTCCATAAAACCAATAATAACCGAGCGGAGACAACTTACTTGTGGGCCAAACGTACCGGCACCCAACAATGTCAAACAGTTTCATTCCAACTATATTCCATAATTTATTTTTTCTTTTTAATAGGTCTATGCAAGTTAGTGATTAGTTTCGTTAAATTCGAAATTTATATACTATTTTTAATGTGATATTGTGAATAGGTAATAATAATGTATCTGTGTGGAATTTCGGACTTTTTTCGCAGACATCGACCGTATATTGAGAGGGTAAGTTCACATTTTGAACTACAATTTCATTCTGTTTATTAATTTGACGTAAAATGAATTCGTTTGTTTTTTGTTACTTTATTATTCAGTTTCATTTATATTTCGGACCGTGCATTGTGTATTTTTTACAAGGGTTCATTTTCAAGTGAAGTCTAGCGAAAAAATCCAAGTTTATGTTAACTTAATAATATAGAGAGTTAACTTTTAATTAAAATCTTTTAATCAAATGAAAAAATCAAGGTGGCCCGAAATTTTTGCACGCTACTGTACATAAACTATTTTTATATATTTAATTTTGTTAGTGTAAAATATTCCATATTTAACCTTGTTAAAACAATGTAGTTTGAATGTAGGTATATATTTTTAATATGTTCCCAATTGTAAATTGACGTAAACTAACTTCCAATGTCATGCTCAAGTACCTTTATAATTTATATGATGCCTAAAGGTAAATAGGCACAATCGGAGCACGCACTATAATGTAAAAAGTGCCAACGGAGGTTCTCTTCCATCACTCTTGTAATCTCATTGTAATTATATATTTTAGAAACGCTGCTGCAGTTGAACCATTTCCACATATTTTTTAGAACCAACTTCATATATAACAGGTATCCACGCTCTTCCACTTTCCCTTTAGTTTGAACTTCACCCTTTAACTAAAAAGCAAGAACTGCATCATGCTGATTCACGGTACAAATAGGTGTGTCGGTAGTAGGTACCTCCCCGGTTGGACCATTCAAGCATTATCTATATTACTACATTTAAAAATCTGAAAATCTACTTGATATACGATTATGTCGCTACTGATATTTTTCTATAAATATTCGACTCCTTAACTGTTTGTTATAAACATTACGTACCTACACAATGATAAACAACAGATTAAGTTCACCTTCACAGTTATTTTATTTTTCATATTGTTTTGTCATTTTATTTCCAGATATTGTAACGCGAACTCGGTTTAACGTTTTAATATTTTATTATAATATAATAATATGTAAAGTGATTTTGATTTATAATATTTACTGTGATAGTTAACCAGTTAAGTTCGTTCGTTCGTTTTCGGTTCGTTAATTTTTAAAAATGTATTTGTGTGGAGTAGCGGCTTTTTTTAATAGACGGCGACCGTATTTCGAGACGGTAAGTTTTTCGACAGTGTTTCAATGAAATATTTTATAAATTATGATTGTTTTTAATATGTAATGTACCTATATCACCTCTTTAAGACTGCCGCTATTATCTAACTGTCATTGGTAAAAGTGTTCAAAAATTATGTGAAATTGCAAATTTTTGTCAAGAATCTGTAAAAAAGGGGTATGAAAAAATTATTCGTGGAGAATTTTAAATTTTTATATGAAATTTACCAGTTTTTTTGCTATATTATAGTACTTAAAGTGCAGTTGTTACAGTGTTTGATAAACAACAAAGTCGTAAAATACAAAAAAGTAATAAATGTTTAAAATTTGTAGAGTGGACTGAGTGTGGTTTATTGATGGAGTTTTACTAAGATTTATGTTATCATTCAACAACTACTCCCAACAACATATACCAGGTTTCATACTACCACCTTTAAAATGTTTTCTAAAGATAGGCTCGGATTTCTTCTTTATTTATACAATTTAGACTAACCCTTAGGTACCTAAATACAGGCGAGCATGAAAAATATACAAATTACCAACAGCCAAACATAAAAAGAGAGTATTTTGCCTTTGTAACCCTACAAAAAAAAATCTTTGTGATTGCCAGTTATTTCGTTAAAATACGGCATAAAATATACACAATTAGTTTTATTTATTAGGCGTTTTAAAGAAATTTAATTGGTTTGTTTACCTATCAAACGATTTCTAATATTTTGGTTCAGCTAATTAGATCCGAAGCTAATAGGAGAACTAATGTGCAATAACCATAAACAAGCGGTTTAGAAACAAATTAATGTCACACGATTTTTCACAATTACTGCAATATAAAAGTGCCGAGACAAGACATACTTTTGAATTTGTAGATTTACATTGCTGCCTATAGAACAGTTTGAAATGGAAAATTTAAGCTTATGGTTCAATGGTATCTAAATATTTTACTTTGACGCTCGTGTAAGATACATTGATTGATTTATTAGGAAGTCGATATTAAGACTGGCGCAAAAGAGTCGATGTATAAACTATTCTTGATACATCCTCCGTTTAAACAATACTAGTTATTTTGATAATGTCGTCTGCTCCAAGTGTGACGCAGGGCTGTTCAATAAAATAAACGGCGCCAAAATTAGATTCGGTGCGAATTATTAATACACGGCGTGTAAGACGGTGTCAACAAACGAATATCGGTCTGGAAGGAGTGGAACACTAATATTTGTTTTTACAAGTAATTTGTTGTGTATACAATTTTTATTGCCTTTCAATAGCTTTTTATTTAATTAAAGAAGAAGAGGGGAAGGTCATTTCAATAATTCATTTTATCACACATGTGTATTCTTATCGCACCCTTCAGTTAAGACATTATGCAACTAATCGATTCGTGTTATACGAAATTACTTCACAATCTTCTGTTGTAATGCTTCTGTTCTCAAAAGCTATTAAAATCGTGAGGTGATTAAAGGTTGCTTTAAATGGTAATAGTATAGGTGTTTGACAAAGACGTTCTTTTCAGGTTATTGTAATATATTTAGGGCTTCCTAAATCGCTAGAGTTAAAGCTGATTTTGGAAATATTTCGAAAACATTGATAGCTTGATTCAGGATCAGTCAAGGACATCATGATCACAATCAAGGACACAATCTCTTATCTCTAGAAACGAAAACTCTTGGTTTGAATTCATCAACACTAGCGCCAGTAGCATTAATTTTATTTTATTATTATTTGCGAAATTTACCCGTAACTCAATAAAGTCCAGACAGTATGTACGTGTCCTTAGGACCTTAGTCGTGGACCTACTTCCACTTTTGTTATGTATTTCAAGTACCTATTTATTACCATGGAGCTATAATTGTCATATTAAAAATTTGGTCGTTTATCTTTTTCTTTTCTTTTTTTATCACCTTATCGTATGTGGACGTTGGCGTCTATGGACATCTGTAATTATCCCAAATCCTATCTGAGGTCAGATTCAAAATCAATTTGAGGTGAATCGTAGACACCTACATAGCTAGTCTCGAGAACTAAGCAAACAGTTAGTATAACTGTATCTGCCTTACCGCACCCTTAAATCTCGAACACGGCAGAAATAGGTGTGGCAGTGTTGTCGCCGCAGTCTAACCGAGTTCTACCACCTTTAAAGTGTCACGTCTAGACAATAGCTTTCTCTAGGTACACTCGACTCGCACTACGCATCGGCTGATCCAATTTTAAATGTCAGATAGATAATTGTGCAACGCGCTGGCCACGGCTCAACACTGTCGTACAGACCTGTCTCCCACTAATTCAGTTCGCGCCTCTTACCCCACAAGCGTCCCGGTGTAACGCTTTGGTTGATCGACGCGTGTGTTACTTAAAAACGTTCTAAATACGAAATTTTAAATATTTGTTCGTTCTGTGTACTAATGGGTTTATAAGTGTTTCGGTTTTTGTTTAAATTAAAATTAGAACAATGGAGCGGAAAAGGTGATACGGAATTTTGGGAATTTCGCTATCATTTTTTATTGTGATGTAGTGCATGGAGTTCGGAAATATATATTCGAATTTTACTTTACAGAAACCTTTTGACGTAGGCGCTAGTAACCACAAAACACGTTTGATTCATCTGCACAGTTGCACATTTTCATAATATCTACATTGAATTCACTCTAAATTATTGTTTCCACTGATTGGCTGTCATAACTTGGTATCGGCTAGCGTCTTCATTTGTATGGGATCTTGCAGAGACATTAATTTAATTTGAGCAAGAAAGACGGTACAATCATTATTATAATAACATCGTCTTAATTTAATAACTACACAAAGCAATGTTGCGAAAAATTGTATACTTTAATAATAAATTTGACTTCAACAAATATACCTATGTTATGCTGCTAGATATAGATACACTAAATAGACATTGGTTAGTGAAATTAGAAATGTTATACATTCTATAATATTCTTATTTGAGTCAACATTATTATGATATATGTACAATGTACAATTGTACAATTGTACATTTGTTGAGTATTCTATGAGACCAATAGTTTTTACAATTAAAAGTTTTTATATAATATGAAAGCAATTACGCGAATTGAGAACCTCTTCAATTTAGAAGTCGATAAAATACACGCCATAGTATGTACTTGGTACACATAAAAATCAAATAAAGCCACATAATATTCTAATTACAATAAAATTGTACATTATGAACCTTGAAATTTGGACGATAACACAACTCTATTAATAGAACAAATGTTGTTTATTTATGAATCCCTAATTATAAGTCGGAATGATATCAAATACAATCACCAACAAAACTCTAGATGAATCTTTAAATGAATATATTGAATAGAAACTAATGTGAACTAAATAGTAACATTTGTTAATGCTTTCCAACGTTCAAAATGGTTTATTGTTAATATCATCACAATATTCATTCAGTACATAATTTGTATTAAGCCATTTTATTCCAATTTGAAAGGAAGATGTGCAATCTTGTGAAGCACTTTTCTTGTACAGCGTACTTTCATTTTAGTAGCAGTTTGAACTCAAAATTTATGCTTTGTTATAATAATAGGGTCACTCTAGTCCTCCTCTATTGAAAACTACCATTGGATTATATACGATACCCTCGCATTGCCAGTCTTATTGCCGTGTGGCTGTATCAATCCACGACTTCGGGTTAGTGACCAACTTGATTGTCTCATGTCTGATGTTATTTGCTTTCCGAAAATGTTAAATTATTGTTATCCACAAGTAACTACAATTTTCCAATCATATGCTTATTTGTCTATAGAATCCAAGGAAAGTAAAGAAATAGTCATCTCAGTCATTATCACGACCGGTTATGGTAAACGTAAATAGATAACCTTAGATAAAATGCCTAGCTGTACTTAGGTAATCAGATAAGTGCAATTCACGAGGCATTCTAACTTAGTGCTTAGGGGCAGCATTGTAGCAACGTATCTGTAATTAACTTTAGGTGCGACCTGCCCTATGAGCTTGGTCACGGATGTGGATAGCTTCACGGTTACATTTATTATAATTAAATTCATTTAGAGTATTGCCATTAAATGAGGATGTTGTCAAAAGAAGATTTCATTCTACGAGTACTACCCTATTACATAAAGGAACTATCCGCTTGGTGGAACGGTCATAGCTCATAGCTCTTGATTTAGGTACTTGTAAAGTGTTTTAGATATTGTCCAGGGGTAGACATCTAAACCTAATTGGCTGTCTGCTTAAACCGTCAGATCCAGAACAGAAATCTGTCTGTTTTGGATCTAAGGGTTTACATGTTCGTCTTTGTGTGTGTCACTTACAACACATTTAATCTTAATTTAGGGCTATGTATGTAGACAAAAAAAGTAAGTCTCATTATGGTGATAAGGAGTGCTAAGGAAGACCCTGAAAAGGCGTTTAAAGCAATAAACCATTTTGAACTTGCAACATTGCGAATGACTCTGCAGGACCTCAGCTCCATAACCATCGAAACCGATACCGTGTACTAATCTTTCAACTTTCAACCCACAACTAACACCGGAAAGAATGTTTCGTCCGTCGCTCTTCCGCGGGCTGAGCGTGGACGCGGCTGACACGTCATCGTATGGACTCGACAGGAGCCGGCGCGCGTCGCTCAGCGCTGAGCAACGGCGGAAACTGAGCATGCTCAGGTCCTCCAGCATTCCGCTGCCGATGTCCCCGGTGAGCCACATTTACCATTTGGTACCCTGCCCGAGAAAATGCTGTAATCAGGTACCTACTAGATCCATTCGCTGTGCTGTAACGCTCTGGTACCTAATTCGCTGGCTGTTAATAACGTCAATGTTGGTTTTAAGCTCTTTCATACTAGTGCTTTGGAAGTGACTCTAAATGCAATACAATAACATACAAGGATACAAGGGAAATACTTTTTATTTGTCCACCAGTGGAGAATATACACATAAAGAATTGCAGAAAATACGAATAAAGCATAATATAGTATTTCCTTATTCTTCTTATCTTTCTTTTTTGGGACTGCAGAGAGTAATGCTTTTCCAGCGTATATAAGTTTCATTCTCTGTTCCTTAAGCCCAAACGGCTTGATGGTCATTGACAAATGAGTTATCGTTTGACTGGTCTATATTGCGGTCAGTGGGAGTGGCTTAGGCTAAATTTAATTTTTTTAAGCAGTCGGCCTTTTTGTTTTTATAATATTTATCTAATAATACTATTATTCGTGAAATGTGACATAATACTTACTTTGATATTTTAATTTTAGCTTTATTGTTTTATAAAATTTTATTTCAAATATACGTATAATACCTACTGTATTTTTTTCATTTACAGCTAAGTTATCTTTGTAAAACCCATAACAAAGTAAAGTCAAGTAAATCTAGGAAGAACGTAAGGACACACTGGACGTAACTGTAACATGTAAAGCGCTAGTACGAAAGAGTTGTATGTGACGTCACTTTTCCAAAAACTGTGAAAGTTACCGTTTTCTCTAGCAATAATAATTCTACCTATTTGCTATTAACAATCTTATGTTCACGTTTGCTCTGTGCACTTACTAAATTGTTTATTTATTTTATTGTTATCTCTTTCTTTATTATTATTATGCCCTTGATTGTTATGTAAGTGGAT
The DNA here is from genome assembly GCA_014595695.2 of Epargyreus clarus clarus. NCBI lineage: Eukaryota > Metazoa > Arthropoda > Insecta > Lepidoptera > Hesperiidae > Epargyreus > Epargyreus clarus. Next base: position 3,854,803 of record JACTTY020000033.1, read on the forward strand.
ATACCTAATTAACTATATATATTTTCTTCGCAAGAGAATGATGTAATCCATACGTCTTGTTTAATATATGTATTATGGTTAAGTACAAACACAGCTTCATTACTTTAAAAATGCATATTAAGTGATATTTTTAGTTGCCTTTTCCCAACTTTACAATTTTCTGAAATTCAGGTTTGAAACGTAAAAGTTATTTATTAAATTAATTATATATACCAACTTAGTAATTACATGTGTATTATAACGTTGTTCCGTTTAACTATACCATCTATATAAGTATAGGGTAGCTTCGAGGTCTAAAGAGATAAGGCTAAATATTACGACGTATTACAATTAAGTCCTCAATTGAAACAACATATAGATTCTATGACCCTTGGTCTTATTACAATTCTTCAGTTCTATGACTCGTTAGGAATGTTGTCATTGGATTCTGTTGGCTACATTCATATCAATAATATGTCCACTTAAATACCAGTGTGTTCGCCAAGTTGGAAAAAAAAAAATATATCTATATTTAGTTTGTATCTAAACAAATGTCAGCCAAGTTCGGAATAAACACGATATTTATTTTAGTTTGGTTTGCATTCATTAGACACTTTCTCACTTAATTAAAATAAAATCAATAGACAAGAGGTAAGAATGAAACTAAGTTTTAAATTAAAACGCGTTCGTGATACTGATTTTTGAATACAAAAATACAAATATACAAAATGCTTTATTGTACACTAAATAATACATGAAAAATATACATAAATATAATTAAAAGTACAACAGGCGGTCTTATCACTTAAAAGCGATCTCTTCCAGACAAGCATAAAGTTGTTGAAAGAAACAATACACATGCAAGAAATACAGGGTAGGGGTGAATCAGATATTAGAGGATTTATAGCTTCTTGTTGTATAAACTTACTTCCTTACTGATACTTAAATTCCAGATCATCTAATAATTAAATAAAATATTTTCTTTGCATATGACAACGGTTCCGAAATTATACAGTTACTGTTAATTCTTACATTTAATTTTAATTTTATTCGCAAATTGTGCCATAGTTGATCATTATGATGTAATTTGTACTGTTATAAGATTAGTTATTTGCAGTTGTATATTTACGCATCATATAAAAGTATTTATTATATGCATAACTATTACAGCATTACAATGCCGTAATAGTGTTGCGCGCACTCAGCACTTTATATCGATGTCGTCGTCAACCTGTGCCTAACGTCGCTGTTAGGCACAGGTCTACTCTCGTACTAAGACTAGAATAGACCATGGTCCACGGCGCCACGTTGGACTGAAGATCGCACTCTTAAGATTTTTTTAATAACCCAACTAACTTTGATTATGATACCTGAGTCTTGAACTCTTGAACCTCGGACCCCCCATTGGGAGGTCGCGGTATTTCCACTAGGCTATCACTGTTTATCAATCGCGAAAGAGCCAAATGCCAATACGTGTAGCTGGATGGTGTCTCTTTTTTTACTCTGTCTCTTCGTATTTCTCGCAACCTTTTATGAAACTATTTCCACCAAAGATTGCATCAAGTTAGTAGATGGTCGATGTAAAACTAATTGTTTGAAATTGAAAGTGTAGCCGAAGTAGGTCGTATTATGGAGACAGTGTCGAGCCAGTAATAATCTCCCTGACCCGCTTGGAGCCTTCGACCGTAATTGGATATATTAGGGCGTTGTCAAGCGACGAATAAGCTGCTAGGTATACGGCTTCTGATTTTCTTTTACTTTCGTTTGTAGCTGCGCTAGGACGCTTGCATCTTATTGTTTAATGGCAATTATTGAAAATAATCAATATAATTAATTTTGAACTGTGAAATGTCGAAGAATTAAGTTTCTAGTATGAAGAAATTGTGAAATGTTGATATTTGCTAGGCAAAATTTGGATTTATAGAGTATTAATAGTAGACGTCAGAGAACCATCACGACTCTTGTTAAACTATGATTATGCCGACAGCGAAATGATTGGTTAAATAAACTGTGGCTTTGTCCGTGCCAATGACGTTTAGCCCAAATATTGGGTCACAGACTAAACATTTTATCGCCAAGTTTATGCAAAGTTATATCGAGAACACTTGCATTACTGTTTAACTACAGGCTGTGGGCCGTAACGTGCATACCCATTGTTATTAGGAAATATTAGGTTCTGGCTGCGGTGGTGCTCAGATTTTCATGCGCAAAATATCTTCTTCTTTCAGTTGAAATTATCGTTAGAAACTACTCCGAAATCGATCAAGACCCTATCTTACGAGCGTGTATGGTTGAATTGGGCATCAATCAATTATAAACCGATTCCAGACAGAAAAGGGTTTAAGGAATAAATCAATAAAGGTCCCCCAGGTTTAGTTCTGTTACATCCGTCTTAATGATTAACCTTTTACTTATCCTTAAGGAGATTTGCAGACATTATAGCCATGTAAGGTTCCTTCCAATTGTTACAGACATATGTAGGGAGTGGTATACATATTTTTATCCATTTAAAAAATTTACATTTATAAATAGACACATAAGATTTCAATTCAAGATGCCTTTATTTCCTTAAACGATAAGTGTCGCTAACCGTTTAATCTATACTCCTATCCACGATTACATAAATTACGTTTAGCTGAGTGTGAACTATTCAAAATAATTTCAAGCTCGATAATGATCGAGTAATTGAATAGATCGGAAGTGAACATAAATCTTGCCGTCAGTTGGCAACAAGAGGGAGACGTGTTGCCAATACTTTCCCATTCCGTAATACATTCAATTACCGGGAATTCGTACTGTCACGTGCGGTTAATCAAATCAATAAAACTGTAAAGGATGGTTACACGAGTGTTCTTTGGCGTTTTTTGGATGGCATCTCGAAAGAGCATCTAGAGAAATTCATACGTCAGAACTGTGAATTTCTAGAAATCTTTCTAGAAGTTTATTGAACTCCTTGTTTCTGTTACGATGGTCATGCCATACCTGTACCTGACAGTAGTTTTTGTTTCTGCCCTATAACAGCAGAAATTATTTTATCTGTGACACGGGTAACACTTATTTCAAGTGTTACAACGCCTGTAGAAAATTCTATTAGAATTGTCTTTATAATCCCAACAGTTACAAAAGATATATCTAATGATAACGGCCATGATAGGTATAGAAATCTTCTTTACAATGCTCTTTCAAAACTTAACAATACATCTCCGTGTAGGTAATTGTAATTCCATAACTGCATATGTATCCGAATAATAATAAAACTTCGTAATTGTAATTCCCTAACTGCACCAAACCATCATCAAACAGATCCGTTCTTCAAATTAAGAACCATCTCTTAGGTTCTTGAACCGACTATAAACGCGTGCTAAAATAGAAGCCATTGTTAAACATTTAGCGAACATAACGACGTTGAAATAAATCAATGTAACAGTCACTTGCGTCTTGTGGTACCGGATATAGAATTCAGGGCCCGGCGTGACGTTTGTGTTGAGTGAGTGACTTTTGGTGTTTTGAGTACAATAAGTGTTTAATCTTATTAAGTTAAGATTAAAACTACTTCGCAACAATCCGCTACAAATATGTGTGTAATCTTAACTTAATAGCATGGATCTTAACTTAATTGTTGCGAAGTAGTTTTAATCTTAACTTAATAGCATGGATTTCCGCAAAGTAACGCCTGATACAATTAACTGTTTAATCTTAACTAGTTTTCATCAATCATAAAAAGAAATTACGAGCAAATAAAAGGAAAACAAATTTAAACACGAAAATGGTATCGAACTGTTCATATTAATTATTATCTTGACACCGTAGTAAAAATTCGTCCGTAATAATAATTATTTTGATGATCACTAAAGCAAGTTAATGGCTACTAAACAAAAAAAAAAAAACAAAGCAAAAACAAAGAAAATTTTCTGAATTTCATAATTATAATTATGGTTGTGACACGTAGAGGGTTCCGGATTCTATTGCAGGTCGCGGTAGCTAGAGATGTGCCGAGTCAGGTCGACTCGAGTCAGTACTCGAGTACTTACATAAACTCGCATACTCGAGTACTAATAAGTGGTGACTCGAGTACCAATGGTACTCGAATACTAACTCGAGTACCAGTGGTACTCGAATACTAAATCGAGTACCAGTGGTACTCGAATACTAACTCGAGTACCAGTGGTACTCGTACACTGACTCGAATACTGACGGTACTCGAATACTGAATCGAGTATGAGGTACCTACCTAATATAGGCGACAACTGTGCAAGTTACAACTTGTTCATTTTTGTTTTGTAAGCGAGAACGTTTCGTAATTATAAATGTGATTGATTCTTTCGAAGTTTCGACTTTATACTATTTTGGACTGTGTTTTTAAAGCTGTTGTTTGTAGTTTGTGTTATTTTTAATTAGAAATAAATAATTATGCCTCCGAAAAAAAAAGCTGAAATATGGAACTTTTTTAAAAAATTGGAAAACAAGAAAGTGGAGTGTACTGAGTGCAATAAAGTATTTTCTGATTTTGGTAACACCACCAATTTGCTAAAACATTTTAAAAAGGTGCATCCTTTGATATTTTCCGATTCAATTTATAATAGTGAAAGCAGTGCCCCTGATGAAGAAACTACTAATTACAATGACATTAATGAAGATGACCAAGCTCCCAGACGTAAGAGACAATTACAAATGAAATTTACGACTAAAAATGCTCATAATTTAAATTCACTTAACGTGGATAGAGAGTTAGTTAACATGATTTGTGTCGATTTACAGCCTCTATCTATTGTAGAAAATGAAGGTTTTCGAAAATATTCGTACCAATTAAACCCTGACTACAATTTGCCTTCAAGAAAAATTCTTTCTGAAAAGTTATTACCAACACATTACGAATTGTCTAAAAGTGCGCTTATCGAAAAACTAAAACTAGTAGACCATGTTGCATGTACTACTGATCTTTGGACGTCTGACAGCAATAAAAGTTATATAACTTTAACTGTGCATTATATATACCAAGGCGAGGCAGAATCTAGGACATTAGCTACGGAGGAGATGGTAGAGTCACACACTTCACAAAATGTGGCTGATATAATATACAAAATACTTGCTGAAAAATGGGGTGTTTACAATAAAGTCGTATGTTTCACCACGGACAATGCTAGTAACATGAAGAAAGCCATTGTAGATATTTTGCAGAAGAGACATCATCCATGTGTGGCTCACACCTTGAATTTAGTTGTTCAGGATAGTTTAAAAGATAACGAGCAATTGTCATTATTGATTACAAAATGTCGCGACATTGTGAAATATTTTAAAAAAAGTAATATTGCCTCATATAAACTGAAAGAACTCCAAGAGCAGATGTCCCTTCCGAAACTTAGTGTGTTACAGGACGTTCAAACTAGGTGGAACTCCACTTATTTAATGTTAGATAGACTACATGAAGTCAAAGTTCCACTTTCTGCTGCATTAACTTTTTTGCATACCTCTCCTGAAAATTTGACCTCAGAACAATGGAATGTGGTTCAAGAATGTGTGAATGTTTTGAAACCAGTTGAACAATTAACTACTCTCCTGTCTGGTCAACAGTACCCTACTTTATCATGCGTCATCCCACTTATTCGCGGAATACAAACGACATTACGGAACTGTGCGGTGGGTACTGAAGTAGCAACAACATTAAAAAACAAACTTTGTGAAACAATTGACCGACGTTTAGGTTGTTACGAAACAAACAAAACGGCCGCTAAGGCCACATTTCTAGATCCACGTTTTAAAAAAGCTGGTTTTGGAGTTGATAGGAATGCGGAAAATACTCAAAATTGGATTGTTGAGGAGTTAACATATTATGAAAATCAGTTATGTACCACAAGCACGGCACAAAATTTACTCGAACAGTCTGCCAGAACAAATACTGATACAGCTGATAATTTGTGGGGATTTCTAGACCAAAGAGTGCAGGAACACGCAAACCTGACAACGCCAAACTCTTCGGCTATTGTTAAAATTATTCAGTACATCCAGTTGCCATATTTAGAACGCAATGGTGATGCCTACAAATTTTGGGAGGCCAGAAAACTCATTTACAAAAGCTTGTACAAAATGTCACTAAAGTATTTGTGCATACCCGCCACATCAGTACCATCAGAGCGGGTCTTTTCAACAGCGGGACTTTTGTGCAATCAGCGTAGAAATAGATTAGAAGCTGAAAAGGTTGATCAAATATTATTTCTTAATAGTCATCTCAGAAACAAGTTGTAAACTTATAATTTTACTGTCTGAATATTTTTATAATTTGTTATTTCTTATTTGATTGTTTAATTTGCTTTACAATTTTCCTTTTATATAGTAGTGAAAAAGGTTTTTAAAAATGTTTTAACATTGTTATTTTTTTTTATAATTATTGTCTGATCTTTTTCGTTGTTTAAATTACCTGAAGAGGCATTTAAGTTTATTTTATATGAACAGAATTAGCAGTAACAGAGATTTTTAAATAACTTTATTATTGATTACTACTAAATAACTTGATTAATCACACTGATTTTCAAAATAGTCATGTAGGAAGATATTTGTGTGTGTTTTAATTTGATTGTTGAAGTTGTCAGAGGAGGCATTATAATTTACTTTTTATATAGTGATAATAAAGGTTTTTAAAAATATTTGAACATTAGATTATTTTTATAAATATTATTTGTTAATTTTTCATTGTTTAAGTTATCAGAAGAGGCATTTAAGTTTATGTTATATGAACAGACTTAGCAGTAACAGAGATTTTTTAAAAGACTATTATTATTTCTTGATTAATGAGACTGATTTTGAAAATAGTCATGTAAGAAAAGTAATTATTATAATTTACTTTTTATATAGTGATATAAATGGTTATTGAAAAATGTTTGAACATTAGATTTTTTGTTTAATTATTGTTTGTTCTGTTTCATTGTTTAATTTACCAGAAGAGGCATTTAAGTTTATTTAATATGAGCAGACTTAGCAGTAACAGCGATTTTAAAGAGACTGTATTATTATTTCTTGATTAATGAGACTGACTTGAGACTTGAAAATAGTAATGTAAGAAAATAATTGTGTGTGTGTGTGTTTTTATTTCAAGTGATTGTTGAAATTAATGTTTATATAGTGATAATAAAGATTTTCAAAAATGTTTAAACATGAGATTATTTGTATAATTATTTTTTTGTTCTTTTTCAGAGGTATTTAAGTTTTATGTATAAAACCAGAATTAGCAGTAACAGAGAGCACCCTTTTCTCGACTGTGTGTTACAAAGTACTCGAGTACTTCATGACTACTCGAGTACTTCATGAGTACTCGAGTACTTCATGAGTACTCGAGTACTTCATGAGTACTCGAGTACTTCATGAGTACTCGAGTACTTCATGAGTACTCGAGTACTTCACGAGTACTCGAGTACTTTATGAGTACTCTGGACTCGAGTACTAACTCGATTCTTTTTTTTATGAGTACTAAAGTACTCGAATACCAAAAATTCCCGACTCGGCACATCATTAGCGGTAGCACGAATTTAGATTTCTGCTTTAGATCTCGATAGTGGAAATTTCAATACGGTTAGGAATGGGTGTAAGATAGTTAGGAAGCGTTATTATCATAATTTATTTAATCTTTATTATCCATTAGCTACATATCCTTGACTACATGCTTACTAAAATGTTCGTGTAGTAAAGTTATATAAATTATAATTAACAAATATAAAATATTTGCTCTCAATTTTTTCCTTTATAAAGGATCACTAAAATAGCCAGAAAATCCTAGATATCTGGTAGATATATAGACTTTGGTGATTTGGATATACGAAAACATATAGGTAGGTAAAACGGTGCATTAGCAGCTAGCGTTTAAAATGAAATAACGGTCTTCGTTTCTGTAAAATTGTCTTTACAGTTACGATTTTACGTACAGAAAAATTTAACAGCCGTTTCTAATAGCTTCCTACTCTACAGTAATTGTAAACAAAGATATTTAAAAATGTATTTTCAAGGCACAAAAATAACTATCCAACTGGCGACCCGTTAGACCGTAGTAAAACTTCTATTTTGATCCGATCAGCAGGTCTGTAGCTAAACAAACAATATTTTTTCAATATCCCCAGGTGCTTGTCTTGATCTTTTTGGGGAAGGTATATGATACTACAGTTACATTAATACATTTTTGTGGAAAGAAGTATAGTTATGACAAATTTATCATTGTAAACAGCAACAGGTAAAGGGATTTCTGGAAACATTAATCAGGTTGACCACTTCTGCGAATCATGAACGATTTGGGTCGGTTAATGTAAGATAGCTTGATAATTATTTATTTTTTGTTTTTTGGTTTAAGTGAAAAGCATGTTGTCCATTTGATCATAAGCGTTCGCTGCCGCATATGTACTATATCTCTAAACACCACCAAATATTATCTAAGTATTACTTGTAGTTGAACAACCTACCCGTTGTCTATACGCTTACTTAAATACTAACATTCGATTCTATGCTGCCATAGCACATTTCCACTAGCGATTACTGTAAAACCTTTAAAACACTCATATCTATGTCAAAAGACCTTGAAAAACATTGAACACTGAAAAGCTTTATTTTTTCGTCAATTGTCGGTCAAAGTCAAACTCTTGGACACCAGTCGACTCATTTGGCAGCTCTCGTCTCGAGAGATCGCGTCACGCTGCCGTAGGTATATATCGTGTAAAAATATGAGTATTTATTTCTAGTACGTTTTTGATGTGCTAGCTGTTCAAGCTTAGATTTTTAGATTTTTTGTACTTTAAGTTTGTTATTCTTTATTATTTTTAATTAACAGTCCTAATAGTTAGGCACACACAACCTAAGACCTAATAGTCAATCTAATCCTAATAATAAGATTATTACAGTAGATTTAATGTTACCTCAGAAGTAATTTCTTATCCTTAAGGTTACTCTTCGTAGCATAAGGGGATCAATAAGTAATATATCGTCACTGGAAAGGCTAAAAGTCTGACGATATGATCATTTGTACTAAAGGGGTTTCAGTTATTAATTGTTGTGCCGCGTTCACGCTTGGCACGTGCCGACTAAAAAACATCTTCAAACATTTGCCTTGATTTGAGGTATCAAAAGTTAGGTTACAAAGGCTAGCAAACCTACAAAAACCGACTCAAACACTCTATTCACGCGTTTGACTTTGTTATGGTTTATTAAAGTTTGGCAAGCGTGTGGCTGGGGTATTATTTCTCTAATAGCATTCGTCTGAAAGTTAAGCAAAAATAAACAAAAACATTACAAGCGTAGTCAATCCAGTTGCACTGTAAAAAGTAAAATTCTTTAAACAAAAGATCTTATAGCTAACAGAAACATTTAAACAGAACATTGTCTAATAATAATGCAATGAACGGAGAATTTATAAAAAGTACTTTTCTTTATCACGTCACTTGTCACCTCCATTTTCAGAAGTTGAAAGCATTTGGCAACCCTGCTTTGTGTTGACAAGAAAAGTATCTATAGGTACCTACATAACCTTATATAATCAGGAGGCTGATTCATTATGACATGCGAGATTCCGTGCCAATAAGTCGTTACGTCATAACTTGCTGAAAAGTAAACTATTGCTTAAGCAATTGGTATCTTTAACTAATCGTTATGTAAACGTGACTGTCACAAGATGCTCGGTGATTTAGAAGTCTGCGCATAAATACAAATGCGTTCACAGCCGTTTGTCAATTTTGTCGAAGAAAATAAAAAATGAAGCGCGTCAGTAGCTCAAACAATAAATTGAACGTTCGGACGACAGCGTCCAGGCGGCTGGTCAGTAGCTTAAGTGACAAGTGTGTGTGTCAGCCTATATGCAAGTAGCTAATGTGCGGTCAGCCTTAATGTTGAAAATAATAAGAGTTGGATTTTACTCAAGTAAATATATCAAAAATTATGAAACACCTCACTAAAATATTTACTAGCTATTCTTCTATAGGTAAGCTAATCCATCATATGGGTCGGGGAAGTTTATACGCCCAAATCTAAATAGTCCGATGTGTGAAAAAATACAGGAAGATGTAAGTTATGGTGTATAAAATTATAAAATTTACGATAATGCCGCACGTACACCGCAAACGACCAGTTTTATATATGTGTATCCAATGTTACGCGGATCCATTTTTCATTGTTCTAAATTGTTGTACACTGTTACATGGATAGGGCGTATAGGTAATTTAGGTCAGTAAAATAAATAAATCGTCACAAATAAAACGCATCTACTTGACAAGGCTTATAATGATCATTGTAAATTTGCATCTCTAGGGACGTAAATGGAAACATAATGAAAAATGTGTAGGTAATTCGGACTTCAAATCAAAAAGTAGTTTATCAAATTTTAATAAAAAAATTAAATGTACATTTTATAAAAAAATAAACATTATATATTTGATTGAAACTCATGTAGACCTATGATACTTACAACAGTTTTATTTAATTTATTTCCGGACTAGAATTGATTAATCTATAACCATAATTATACGGTATCCGATTTTTTTCTGCTCCAACTGAACTTTTTACTATCATTTAAGCGCCCGGAAAAGAAAAAAATTCAATGTCATAATAAATAGACGTACTTTAAATCAGAATGTAAACAAAGTGTTTATCTAAAAATACACTGCAAAAGACACACCCACGCCATTACTTCATAAAAATACAAGTGCTTTATTGTTGCAAATTGGTTTTATTTATAACTCAATTGAATGATGATTGGTTTACATGACGATGAAGTTATGTTTACATTAGAGAAAGTATTATTTTTTAACCGACTTCGAAAAAGGAGGAGGTTACTCAATTCGACCGTATATATATATTTTTTTTTTTTTTATGTTTGTTCGGCGATTTTTTCGCGATGCCGCGACCGATCGACATGATTCATACACCATTGTATGCGGCTAGTTTCACAGGGGGTCCCATTTCGAGGAAATTTGAAAATTTCCGCCAGTTTTCCCGGAAAATTGGAAAAACCCGATTTCATATAAACTTGAATAAGTCGAGTATTTCTTAACCAATTTTAATTTTCTTTTTTTCATATGAAAGGGTGTTTCGTTGCGGTACTTTCCTACCTTAACATTAGTACGCTCTGATGATTAGAATTTAAGTTATGGGGTGGAACTCATCATCACTACCCCTGCTTTTTACATATTTTATGACAACTTACCTTCTGTCCACTCAATTCTCATGAAACTTAAAATGAACATTGAGTGTCTAGGTTATCATGATATGATGGAAAATTTGACCTTCAACTCTTCAACCCTGGTAATGCAGAAGTGCCTCCTGCCTCAACCATACAAGTTAGGCATTTGGAACTTATGGATATTTAATAAAGTCGATAAGTTGAGATATATGATGGAAAATTTGACCTTCCACTCTTCAACTCTGATAATGCAGAGGTGCCTCCTGCCTCAGCCATACAAGTTAGGCATTTGATGCTTATGAATATTCAATAAGGTTGATAGGTAGAGATATATGATGGAAAATTTGACCTTCTACTCTTCAACTCTGATAATGCAGAAGTGCCTCCTGCCTCAACCATACAACTTAGGCATTTGGAGCTTACGAATATATGATAAGGTCTTTGAGTAGAGACATATGATGGAAGATATGACCTTCAATTCTTCAATCCTGATGATGCAGAGGTGCCTCCCATGTAAAGTATATAGATTAAACATTTGTTGTAATGAAGTAGCTAGACAGAGATATATGATGAAAAATTTGACCATCAACTCCTTTTTCTCTTCTTAACTATTGAATTAAGGTAAATTGGACCGGTTCATTCGCAGAGTTTTACCACCTAGTTTGATTTATTTACTTATCTGTTCCTACCTAACCTAGCCAATAATTAGTATCTCATAAAGCTTCGCCTATAGTGTTTCGTATTGAATTGGTTAGATTAGGTTGGAACATATAAGACAATATAAAACTAAGCGAGAAGGGCGCGGCAGCGCCCTGCGAGCGGGTGGGTCCAATCCGTATCTATTCAGACCTTACCTTTATTCATGATCACATTTATACAATTTTACATAATATTAATACAAACGTTAGCATATAATCACTAAAAAGGGTGAAAAAAAAAATTTTAACAAAAAAATAAAACCGACTTCTATGTCACTACAAAGTAAAAAATAATTGAAATAAATGTTGGTTTAGTATATATTTCTGAAGTCGGCGCTAATATATTTCGTTTGATAACAGCGTGTCCAATATGAGCGCCGACTTCAGAAATATGTACTAAACCAACATTTATTTCAATTATTTTTTACTTTGTAGTGACATAGAAGTCGGTTTTATTTTTTTGTTAAAATTTTTTTTGTATTGTAGAATGCAGCCGAGACTTTAACATAAGTATGAGGTGCCGTTGGTTTTGTTTTTATAATAATTCTCTTGAATGACAGTTATATTTTTTATCATATTTATAGTTCAATTAATTAATAATATTATAAATCAGTATTAAATACAATAATAATATTAAATACAAAAACTTAGGATGGGATTTGTTATTCTATCACGTCAAAATGTCTGAACGGATTTGTTTTTTTAATTCTGGAAAGTGCACAGTTCCTTTGGAGTTTCGTTCAAGTTCTTATTTATAAACTTTTAGTGCATTTCGCTCAAGAACCAAAATTGGTTGATATTTTTGGTTCAAAAGTTTAAATAGACCTTAACTAATTTACGTAGCAACAAAAATCTCTAAAACCCTATTATAATTTATATTAACAATAATTTTACAAAACAGACTATTGTTATACAAGAAATTTGTTTGATTTATATGTTCGAAAATGTTTATCCTTTAAGTGTGGCGCATGTAAGCCTGTCATACTGGGACCGTACGCAGCATCTCAGCCCGAGCATCATCTCGTAATTGCGTCTGAGACAGCCAATTTGTCTATTTCTGCCAGCCGGTGGCCACATAATGCCTACAACGCCACTGCCATTATTTAAAAAAAACAGGACGGTTAATAAATCAAACTGCTTCACCGTCGATACGTTTTACTTTCGCACTGTTAATCGTCTTAGTAGAGAGTAGTTTTGTCCAGGGTGCACCAAGCTAGCAATGTATCAAATATTAGACTCACCTTTATTAGTTTTTTTTGAACTCTCAGTCATATTTCCTAACAATGTTTTCTTGCAACGTAATAGCAACTGATAAAATTAATTTCTAATACGCATATATTACCTAACTTTGAAACTTTTATATTTTGTTGGGAAGTATGTATACTCAGCGGTATGATGTAGTTGTAAAATTAACTATAAATAGTCCACCTTCAGAGAAAGTGACATGAAGTGTTTTTTCTGAATTGGCGATCTCAGTTAAGATCTATCAGTAGTAGCAGTTCCGTTGGTGAATATTGATGAATGCGTCGTTAATTGGGCTTACTTGCCAACTTTTGTTTACACTAATTTTAACTACCTGTATTTTATTTTATGAAACTAAAACATTATTTTCAAGCTCACTTTAGAGTTTCCTTTTAAAAAATATGTCTTAGTATTAATCTGTGTTATATAAGGAAGATGCTACTATAATAAGATACACTCAACGAAGCGTCTTATTTGAGTAGAATACTTATCATAGTAAGTACTCTTATATGGTTATTTTACAATGCATGTGTGCATGTGTGATAATATTTAAGCACAAAATCAATAAACATTAATGATGTTATAAAATGCATATCACTGAGGTGATTTGATAATAACTACGAGTAGTAATATTCCTCGTCTTCTTAGATTCATTGCCAACAATAATATTCTTAGAAGTCGCTCTGATTTCTTATTATTACAGACTTAAATACCATTAAACTAGGAATAATAGATACATAAACATATCATTGTTTTATTACATAAACGACTAATGTTTCTAATAACTATGTAATTCAGCTATAAAAACCCACGCACCTAATGTAATAACTACGCATGAACATAAAATATATTTTCAAAACAATATTGCACGGGTAGCTGAACGTTACAGATACTAGTAGGTAGATTAAAACAATATCAAAGAAATAAGATCTAGGGTGCAATGAGTTGGTACGTAAAATAAATTCCCGGAATGAACACTATGTAGGAGTGTATACTGCTGAAATATTTCGTAGATCGCTTGTAATTGTTAGTATTGTCTCGCCTTCGACACGATATTCTTTTGTTATTAGGGGCATGATGACATGAGGTTTTTGTTAAGAATGAGAAGGATTAACGCTGTAAGCATAATTAAACCGTATCTACGTTAGGGCGTGGTGGTGGTTACGCTCTAAGCTTCTTAGTTGTGAAAAGGGGTTCGTGCTAAGTTGTGGAACAGTCAAGTCAGAGTGGTATAGAGTCAACCAGGTGGTAAAGTCAGAGTCACCATTCTAAAATTAAAGGCAGAGTCACCATTTGTTTTGAGCACATGATGAACTTATAAATAAAAAAGTATTTAATAGAAATCTCAATTAAATAGATTTGACTGCTGTATTTTCTCGCTTTAAGCGAAAATGATAATCATTTTGAAATCTGCACATAATTTTAAAAATAAGATATTCATTATTACATATTATTGCCCGATGACAAAGTGGAGTCTTACGAACAATAAAACAAGAGTTTTTACAATTTAGTATTAATCGTGAACTCGCTCCGTTCACAAAACGAACGTTAACATTTAAAAAAAGGATATACTTAGTGTTACAAGAGTATACCTATACTTAAATAAAATTTGATTATTAATAAAAAATCTGTTACTCCATTATTTTTTCGCTCTACGGTGTAGCACCGTACCAAATTACGACTGTAGCGCCCTCACGGCAACTGAAGTAAAAGCTACGTAAGCTCCGTGGCTCTAGCTAGCGGAAAATGGCAGAACTAATTACTCTATGGAAGAATATTTTTAACCTGAAGCTAGAAATTCTTAAAGGGAAAACAAGATGGCGTGAGCGAAGGCAGCGGTTATAGTCTAGTGGCACGTGGTTTTGCTCTCATTAAAGGTTCAAGGTTCATATTTGTTTAAAAATATGCAATATAAGTGTTATTTTCGCTTGACTAATGGTGAAAGATAACGTTCTTAGAAAACAGAATTTTATTTAATAGTTCGCAAAGGCGTTCGATATCTATTTATTGTTCGATATCTATGATATTTACATCTATTTATTGTTCGATAGTGTGGTGGCCAGATGATACTGATGCCTATATAACATGCCTTATATTGACGACGTTTATAGCACGTTGAAATATTGCACACTTAGAGTTTCTTTTATAACGAAGGTGACTAGATAGATTTTTTATCATCTGGTAAGGAGTTGAATCGGGGATGAAAGCTTGTAATGTAATACTTAATTTCCAACCTGCAATAATTCTCACGCTAATCCTATTTCTCACGAACCTACTTGATCTTGATGTAATTTGACTACTATCAGGAGCAAAGCCTCGAGGGGAATCAGCTTGTATTTTTCGTAAATATGAATACAATTACTATGATTGACGGTATTAATGTGTGATAGAATTACTGGGTACTTTCCAGGGTTTGATAGAACTTATAAGTAGTTTGAGATATTGATGTTTATACTGAAAGTCAAGGCAGAAATAAGTAAATAAGAAAACTTAGTTGAATTATTAACTAAGTTGTTATTTGATTTATTTAAAGTGGAAAACAAACACGCAGTCCATCTGATAGTTGGTAAGTCACTACCCAAATAGGGTACGTGAGGTCAGCCAAAGATGCGTTACTATTCTAAGGGATAAGTAATACATCTTAAGGGATAATGGAATTTAATCCTGAGAATTAAGTTGGTCTGTCTCATTTAAACTAGGCAACATGTCTCATTTTAACTAGGTCTAGCAAGGCCGTGAAGTTAAAAAAATATATTTGTCGATATAGTAAGTTATTTAGCCGATTATTACGATCCTTATTTTCTCATGAATTTATCATTTGTAATAACAAATTCTTGCACACGGTAACCAAGTTTTGTGAGGCTATTTATATTGTACGTAACGGAATATTTATTTAGAAATTTATTTACTTGTGTATCTATTCTTACTTTGATAGCAGTGATAGCCTACGAAACTCGGCCTGTCGATCGAGGGGTCCGTGGTTCAAATCCCAGGCACGCACCTCTGACTTTTCAAAGTTATGTGCGTATTAGAAATTAATTATCACTTGCTAAATCGTGAGGAAACCTGCATACCTGAGAGATTTATAAAAATAAAAAAATCTCAAAAGTATGTGAAATCTACCAATACGCACTTGGCCAGCGCGGTCGACTATGGCCTAATCCTTCTCATTATTAGAGGAGATCCGTGCCCACAAGTGGGACAGTAATGGGTTGCTGATGATCTATTCTTACTCCCTGTAAAAAGACACAATTGTTAGTGATGACGAGAATATTTTTGATTCGATCCGTATTTTTATTTAAGATATTTTAGTTCTCTTGCCAACCATTCATTATAAAATCTATATTACGGGTACTTTAAGGTAATTACAGTAAATCGTGTCGTATCCGTGTCGTCTACGTACTTCAACGCGCCATATTCTCCTCGATTCTCGGTGAATTTCGTTTGCCTCTGGCGTTCTTTCTGAATCGTACTCGTGTCGTCCCGGTCCCGTCGCCTACAAACGTGTCCCACTGAGCCGCGTCTCCCGACTCCCGACGCATTTCTCGGTTGGCGCGCCCGCGGCCGCGCGTCCTGTATCTCTGTAAAGTGCGCTACGCCGTAATCGCTAAACTCACTACGCTATAAGATGCCAGATAACGCAGATAAGAACTCGCAGGTGAGTTGAAGCTTTAATCGCTCTACGGCTTTAATTAAATCTATAAAATGTGATAGGAAATCACCTGTTTTAATGTTCTTTCACGTGTTAGTTGCGTTGAGTTTTTTTAACTTTAAGTGTAAAAGTGAATTATGTTGTCTTTTGACTTATTTGAAGACTTTTTAAATATTATAAGAGTATTAATTGAAATAAGTGTTGTTTTTTACCTTGTGCTCTGCAGACGTTAATTATTCAAACGGCTGATCTAATTTAAATAAAATTTTGAACTAAAAGTTGCTACTTTCACAAGAAGTAAGATACGCAACATTCTATTCTAGAATCATAGGGTTATTTCAGAAAAAATAAAATACCTTACGTTACGTTAAATAACGTCTACTTACTTATATATGTTTACTGTATACATTTTGTGATATTTGTAAGTAATAATTCATCAGGCGTTACTCCTAATTCCTACATTCTCTAAAAGAAGAAAATGCGTAACAGTTTAAATACTTACGCCGTATCTAAGAATATCAAGAGATTTCTGTAAATACTTAGAAGTCGAAACAAGATCCATTTAAGAGCTTGATCTACTTTATACACTTAAACGGTTTTCCTGTTATCGGTTAAATGGTTTGTCCTAAAATTAGCATTCAACGTATTTACTTTAACTTTATTATTCAGGAGGGTGAAAGCTTTATTGAAAGTGAACTTCCCTTTGAAATGAGTGACATCAATGTATATTACTTTATGTTTGTAATATTCGTGAGTTATATTATAAACATCAATTTAATATAGGAATTTAAGTACTTAATACAATGAAATATTAAACATAAACATAAAGATACGGATATTGTCAAGATTTTCATAATAATCTTTTATCACGTTTCACACTAACCATCTCGGATTGATTAGATACGATAGATGATAAATCGATGTCCTACCAATTGGTAATAAATCGTGGATAGCACTTTTCCTCACTATATCCGCTCTTTGCTATATACGTTTATATAGATTTAAAGCTAAATTTACAAATAAGTGTATAAAAAAATATTGTTATTGATAAGAAAATCTATAACATTATACCAGTTCTTTGGGAGGAAATGCGTCAACTGTATTGGAGGACCTAAGAATCATAATCCATCATTTTAATAAAATTGGTTTGAGTTTAAATTTTAATAAATGTGAAATATTCTTTTCGGAAAAATTATCTGTTGAGCAATGTCATCATATATATAGTCAATTCGCTTCAATATCACCTAAGTAACATATCTATTTTAGAAAAAGAAAATTTGACACTTCTAGGTGCTCCAATATTTGATGATGCATTTTTACCCATTGTAAATTCAAAATTACATAATTTTGAAAATATTTCAGAGCGACTCTTTGATTTAAAACCACATATGGCTATGTACATTTTGCGCCTTTGCTTATTCGCACCAAAATTCTTGTACTTACTTCGTTGTTGTCCTTTTTGGAAATTCCCATCTGTCACTCACATATTAGATACGCTTTTACAAAATTGCTTATCCAAAATTCTAAATTTAAAATTTGATGATCGTTCCTGGATGCAGGCAACTCTTCCGGTTAGGTTTGGTGGCATAGGTGTCCGCACCACGGAAAGTTTAGCGCTTCCGGCTTTCTTGGCCTCTTGTCATAGTACGATCACCCTCATCTCAGATATATTAAACACTAATTTGGATGATGTTCGGGTGACGTACATGCCGGAGGCTGAGGAGGCCTGGAGTGGTTGCTTTCCGGCTGAGGATATATCTTTGTCAGATAAAACCAAGCAATCCGTCTGGGACACACCGGCTCTTAAGTCTGTTTTTGCCTGTCTTCTGGAACGATGTTCTGACAACTCTGATAGGGCCCGTTTATTAGCTGTTGCCCAAAGTGAATCAGGACATTGGCTACACGCACTCCCTTCCAACAATATTGGCACCGTGCTGGATCCTATAACGTTGCGCATTTCTATAGGTCTCCGGCTCGGTGCCAAGATTTGCGAGTCTCACTTTTGTCCGTGTGGGCAGGAGGTGGACACGTTGGGTCGACATGGCTTGTCCTGTATCAGGAGTGCCGGCAGGCTATATCGTCACGGGACTCTGAACAGTTTGATTCGTCGGGCTCTTGCTGCCGTTTCTATACCAGCGACTTTAGAACCCCCAGGTCTTTTTAGAGACGATGGCAAGAGACCTGATGGAATCACTCTAGTTCCATGGAGTCTCGGACGACCCCTGATATGGGACGCAACGTGCGTTGACACTTTAGCTCCCTCACACCTAGCTAATACTTCAGTGAAAGCGGGGGCTGCAGCCGACCATGCCCAGACTCTCAAGCGTCGTAAATATAGTAATTTATTAGACAATTACTTGTTTGCGGCGCTTGCTTTAGAGACAATGGGTCCATGGTCATCTGACATGAAAAAATTCATGTCAGATATGTCGACCAAACTTGTCACTGCTTCCGGTGACCAAAAAGCTGGCGGCTATTTTGCACAAAGATTAAGTCTTGCCGTGCAGCAAGGAAACGCCGCCAGCGTTTTGGGAACCATGCCTCACACGGAAATTTTAGATGGCTTATTTTATTTATAATTTTCTTGTATATTTTGTAAATAACTCCTTTTTTAGTTTATAGTTTAAAGTTTATTTTATTACTTATTTCCTATATTTAGTCATTATAATTGTAAATAATATAGATATAATATTTAACATCGAATAAAAAGCTTAGATGATTACCAGCCTTGATTATATGTTGACGACCCATAAGGCGAAGTAATCATCATATCGGTCATATGAAATATGAATGATGAATATAAATTTTTGTTCTGAATCTTTTACCAGTATTTTCCTACCATAATGTGTCTATGGCACTTGTGAGTTATGACACAAGCATTACTAATGTAGGTTCAGTTTAGAAAACTTCATAATATACTATATTTTGTTTTTATTCAGCTGCAGAGGGTAATGTTTGGGTAAGCCTCATTATTTGATACGCCCATCCTAACGGCTTGACGGATTGTAAAGTATGAGGTTTCATTGAATTCATCTCAATTATGAGTATGATAATGTTAAGCAGTCGGGATTTTGTTTTTATAATAATTACTAGCTGTCCCGGCAAACGTTGTGTTGACATAAAAATAAAAAAATGTTAAGGATGAACAACCCTTATCACTTAGTGGTATGAACAATAGATAGTAGACGATTGTCAGACCTACTGAATATGCATATAAAATTTTGTGAAAATCGGTAAAGCCGTTTTGGAGGAGTACGGTAACTAACATTGTGACACAAGAACTTTATATATAAGAATTAGTAGGTTTCTACTATCTACCATTACGTTCATCCACCTGTCCTGTCCACATTTCAAACTATTCTTTGCAATTTTCGTTCGTAGATTCCTAATTTTGTCACAATCTGTTATAACTTTATTTATCCTCCTTATATATCCTTTTATATTTTTATAATTCCATAATAAGTATATTTATAATATAATTCCATAATAAGAGATCAAACGGGCAAGAGAATAGACATATCTTGTAAGCTACACACTGACCAATTGCGTTCCAAATACACTAGGTCTTGTTTGTTAGATCTTATTTTTAGCCTAATAGATAAGCTGATGGCGCGATAAGGTCAATTGGCTGGATGGCGCAGGTACCCTACGACCCACTACGGCCTTGATTGATGTTAAGTGCATTTCAATGCACCTATTACGCCCCTCAGCAGCTTAATAGATTAATGGAGTGCCATGTTCCTACTTTTATATTTTTCTAGATTTACGCAGTGATAGCCTAGTGGTTAAGAAACTCGGCCTCTCGATCGAGGGATCCGAGATTTAAATCCCAGGCACGCACCTCTGATTTTTCAAAGTTATGTGCGTATTAGAAATTATAGATCACTTTTAAATTGTGAAGGAAAACATCGTGAGGAAACCTGCATATCTGAGAGATTTATAAAAAAAAATCTCAAAGGTATATGAAGTCTACCAATACACACTTGGCCAGCGCGGTGGACTATGGCCTAATCTTTCTCATTTTGAGAGGAGACCCGTGCCCAGCAGTGGGACAATAATGGGTTGTTGATGATGATGATGAGATTTATTTTTATTCAAATACACAGGGTAATGTTTTGTGAGAGTCTCTAGCGGCTTAAGGGGGGGTCGGAAGGGGCGGTCCGCCTCGGGCCCCCGATTCTGAGGGGCCTCCAAACACAGTTGCTAAAAAAAGGTCGTCAGAACCAAACAATCTGAAATATGCATCAGTCACCGAAAAAGAAGGTCACCTAATAACAGGCGAATAATTCTATGACACATTAGTCATTTTATAAAATAAAATCAACTTTTTACACTGGGGGCCTCCATTCAACTTTCCGCCCGGGCCTCCGACCACCTTAATCCGCCTCTGGTGAGAGTATGAATGTTCTATGATTTAAACGACTTCCCGGATTTTAGCATGTGATGTCGTTGGAATTGCTGACATTGTGGGCAAGATATAGGCTACATTATTTTCATTTTAAGTGAATTATTTTGAAGCTGTCGGGGTTATTTTGTTTTTATAATAATAACAAGTTTCGTTACAAAAGCAGTAAGAAGCAGAAGTGAAACGAATAAGATATTTTTTTATTGAAGATTTGACATTTTTCGTGGTGGTTTAGGGTGAGATATAACAGATATTTAAATGTTATGACGATTAGCAAACTGATGTATTGGCTTTTTTGTATCCTACTTCTAGGCACAAGTCTTTTCTGCTTCCGTGAAGGCTCGGACCATATTTCAGTAGGTACTACAGCTCCAATGCAAATTGGTGGTGGACGTATGGATAAGTGGCCGCGTACCAAGTCATGCCGGATGTTTTCAAGCCGCCCATACGCTCAGATGCTATTTAATGATTCAAACGGTGTCTACTGAAGTACGGACATGCGCATAAAGTTTTGTCACTTACAGCCACCCATCCAACTTCCGACCGCGCCTCAGTAACTTGTGTGTTTGATTTTGAAGGTTAGGTACGAACAACACAAGCCGCGGAGTGCTCCTGTGTTCATAACTCTAACTATAATGATTTTATTGTAAGATATTTTATTATTGCATAATTATGTTATCTATAATTACCTACTTACAACATAGTTTAAAACATTGATGATATAGTTGCACCTAACTAAAAAGTATTTTTTCTCGTTTATCATTTACTCGTAAGTATCCAATCATTCGTGATAGCGATTTAAAGTTCTTACCCAAGAATATTTTAAGTGACCAGTGCCCGGTAGGTCTGTAATGGGTCTGTAATAGATTGACGACAGACCCATGTCAACTAGCACTTAAAGATCAAAAGTTTCCATCAATACATGCAACAATGGAAACCACACCTAGTAATTTAGTAAAAGCACCATTCCGATGCAAATATTTAAATTCCCCGTGTTTGATGTTCAACGGTGTGTTTGTATGCCATTATGGGATGAGTGTGCTCTGCGCGGGGAACAGAATGGAAAACTTTGAAGAAGTAAATTATATACTTACAAAGTATAAGGTATTTATTGAGGTTTAATCTATATATCTTGTCAATTACTGTCCTACTGCTACGCACGGGTCTTCTCTCAAAGTTTGAGAAGGGTTTAATTTAAATTGATAGACTTTACACAAATCGTGAGAATTTTTTAAAGATTTTTAGGCAGCTGTGTAGATCTCCTCATGATGTTTTCCTCGACTGATTCAGCAGGTGATATTTATTTTCTAATACGCACATATTTAATTTTGAAAATTTTGGCTTGGGATTCTAACTTCAGACCTCTGATCGATAGGGCAAGTTACGAACCACAAATATATCACTGCATATTACTGTATATCTGAAGATAAATACAAACTGATAGGCAAATGCGCCCTCTTTGATGTGGACCTTATTTCTCTTTAGGAAGTTTTCGATATTTTCAGGAAGAAATCTAATGTAATCACTCGTCACTATTCTTTACAGTGACACAGAACAGACAAAAAATAAAAACGAAATTTATATTTTTATTCTTAACTTAACACTTCCGTCATTTCAACTCCTGCGCTTTTACTTGTTCGAAACTTTTATACATATAAAAGTGTAGATTCTGGATATATTTCTATATGGTAGCAAATATAACAATATTCCAAAAGGTCCCCCGAGGTAGAAGCGCTCTCCTGCGCGTACTGCGTAAATCCAATTTGGCCCAATTGCGTTAGCCCGAGTGGAATCCCCACTGTCGCGCATAAAACTACGGGAAAATTGGCACAATGGAGGAATTTGGGACCAAATCCATGTTTGAACTCTTGGGGATGTGAATAAACTAGCAATAACTATATTTCACGCGATATCTTATCCTCCGAGGTCCGTCTTGTGCCCCTGTGTACGATTTTATCCAGGGTACCCAAGGCCGAACTATCATGTTTGGAGATTTGTTCTTCATATTCTTTCCTTCAAAGTATCAGGCA
This sequence comes from Epargyreus clarus clarus, assembly GCA_014595695.2. Classification (NCBI taxonomy): domain Eukaryota; kingdom Metazoa; phylum Arthropoda; class Insecta; order Lepidoptera; family Hesperiidae; genus Epargyreus; species Epargyreus clarus. The sequence continues at coordinate 3,877,955 of JACTTY020000033.1, forward strand.
TTTTATACTTCTTATGTGGATGTTTGTTTGCATATTACATTTTTGACACCTACCACACGTTATTATGCCTACCAAAATATATTTTTACAGTTTTTTCAGCGAATTCCAAATCAAATTAACTTTCGGACACATTCCCAACTTCGTTGACAGACGGATACAGTTAAACCTCTAATTGGCTTTCCGCGCTATTTGTGCAACAGGCATCTGTGTAATGGACGTCGAGAGGAATTTAATGTTCAAAATAAATAGACTTTTAAATCTTTTAAAATAAAATAAAAACCATGGTTGTCGTCAAAACATAGAAATCGGTTCGTGAAAAAAACGTTGTCGCATAGATTTTTCTTGAAAAACATAAAACTAGTATCGCAAAGAAACATAACATTTAAAGATTTCAACTGGCTTTCTAAGACAAACATGTAGCACCCGAAGTAAACGTTTAATACGTATGTTTTGGCCTATAATAATTTTAATAGCTGCACCAAGCTCTCGGAAATGAGTCTGACGTCTCAATATGAAATAACAGAAGTTATAGGCGTCGTAAACGTGCTGGCAGTTTCATTCTTGGTTGTCATTTCGACACCGGGTAACCCAGATAGCACGGAAATAGCTACATTATTTATTTTCTATATCGAAAATTAACGCGCTGAATTAATCATGTAAGTTGGGACGCTGGTAACGCGGTAATCTGTAAGTTTGAAAAGTGGTAAATTGAAAACATTGCGAGGACTTTAAAAATTTCTACCAGGGATATCACAGCCACACCTATCTCTATAGTCTATCTTGTGAAGGAGTTATTCCGATTTAGTGATGGCTGATTTAAATAATTATGAGGAGTCTTAAGAAATAGCAACGCATCTGTGACCAGCTTCAAATAGAAACCTTATTCTAAATTGATGTTTATGTGCGGCAGTGGCCACATAACATCAGGTCGTTTGCTAGTTAAATTTTAAAAACATCACGCTAGGCATAAAAAGCTCAACATCATATCTGCAAAAACCAAAACAATTACTCCTTACTCTACTTTCGGCAAGATTTTAAACAAACGAAAGTACAATTTACTGAACATTTCTCCATAAACATCGTACGTGTAAACACGGCACCGATTTATTCAATGGAAACTGGAGGGCCATTGGCAACGTACTCATGTCCAGCGCTGGAAATTCGATTAATTGACGTTCTGACCTGAAATTTCAAGAGCACGTTTTAATAAGCGTTAATGGATTATTCATTAATAGACGTGTGCGCTTTTATGTCATTACTACCTGTATTATTATATTACCTGTAGTATTACTATATTATTATGAAGTAATTATTGATGTGAAAAATGTTGAAGGTAAAGTTTTAAAGCTGGTAGAGCTCTTTGAGATTAGAAACTGGCGGTACCACCGACACAGCTATCTAATTACAGCAGTGTTAAAAGCTACTGTGTTCACCTTTAAAGGGTATGGTAAGTAAACACAGTTATCCGGGTCGTTTCAGAGTCCTTAGGTGTCTACAACGCCTCTCTGGCTGACCTCAGGTACTGGGAATGATTACAGATGTCCATAAGCGGCAATAGGCACTTACGATCAGGTGGACTGCAATCTTCTTGCTACTCCAGCCAAGACTTTTGGTAGTATTTGTAACTTTTACCTACAATTACGATTAACAGAACATAATTATATTGCGAAATTGAACAGACTTCTTCCTTCTGTAGTATATCCGATACTTTTACATATTTTTCGGTTCACATTTATCATCAAGTTTGATATGTAGCTGTATTTACATGCACTTCATAAGTACATAAAACAGATGTTTGCGTGAAGCTTAAATATTATTTGCAGACCGACTAAGGCCGTTTCCCACTGACCTATTGATCGCTCCTAAAATAATCCAGTGTTTGTATCTGTATGTATTGTTTGGTATCTTGTTGATATGATATATATATACGATAATGTTTTTCTATAAAACAATCGCAAATAACGAGCAAGTGTGTAGTCGTCCTGACAGTAAGGAGTTACTGCCACTGTCCACGGTCAATTGACATCTACTCGTACATGTACATACTAAGTTATATTGAAGTCTAGTTTGAGGTGAGCCAAGAATGCGTTTTACCCCTGAGAATTACGCTAGTGTGCCACGTGTCACTGTAGATCCCTTCGAAGCACTAATTTGAATCAGTACCCTTACCATGAGTTTTTACGTTTTGACAAATATGACTGTTTTGGTATTTGTTACGTATTTGCCCAAACAAATTTCTAGCGGATTGTACCAGAACTATAGTGTCAGTAACGTAACATTAAGTGTCTAAATTGACAAAATGGCGCTTTATGTCTCTCTTTTTTGCGAACACTTACTTATTTTTACGTTAACTCAGTCTACTGAAGCAAACTGAACAGAATAATGGATTGAGTAAACGTAACGTAAACTTGTGGGATGTTTTGAAAACTCATGGTAAGGGCATATAACACGGCAGCGCGTGACATTAGTCTATGACACAGTAGGTTTAGTGGTGTCTACCACGGAATATAATATAGTTTTGCTTCTTCCGTGGTGTCTACGACTTCAGTAACGTTCCAAATATAAGCTGGCGCGTATAGCTCTACGCGGTTATCTTTTTACTTTTAGACAAGTTAAAAGTTATCGAAGTTTATATATAGACGCAGAAATTCTTTTCTCGTCGTATTTTTAAACCACACGCGTTCAAAAGCCGAATGCAACTGCCGTGTGGGAAGCACAAAATCGTTGAAAGATATTTTTTGGAAATGAAATCAGGAAAGTGTCTACTTATCTATTGTAGGAGTCGTTCTCTTTTGGGTTTTATTAGTTTTATGCATGATTTATTTACCAGCTACACGTTTGTGTTTGGATCTCTAATGGGTGCTGGTATAATGATTTACTTCTATAAGTATGGTAGAATACTATATATCTCTATTTTTTATACAAAAATATAAAGTCTGATCCTTTTTAGAAAATTATTAGTGCTATTATATTTTTTTCGAATAATATTCTTATATTCGCATCTTATTTGCATATATCCTTGTATTTGCCTATCTATTGTAGACTACGTATAGTATCTAAACTAGATAATACCGACAGACAGATAACATAATGCAAAGTTGATAAAATTAGCAGTTGAAGAGGCGGTCGGCAACAGGTCTAGATCGGTGAACTCAGCCGAAGGTTACGGCTATTTGTAAACATTTCGGACACGTGATGTGGTAGAAATAACAATACTGTTATTGTTATTATGAAGAGTTCTTTGGATCTGATAGCTGTTTTAATTATTTTTTATATGAGATACTACTGTATGAGATACTGCACTGCATACTATCAGAAGCGATCATTGCCACCTGTAATCGAGTCCAGAACTCAAGTAGTCAAGTTCTACTTGAAGTCCACGACAGTGGGTGATAGATGCTTTGCCAATCCTGAGGACTAAGATTGTTGCCTTATGTATAAGTCATTAAGGTAGTAATATTAGCAATACTGACTAAGGTAGTATTCCAATTCAATTTAGGAATATCCATAGTTATAAAATACATAATATACTTACAATAAAAAAAATCTATTACGTCTGGAACACAACTATGATCATATGATTAGTCGTATTTATAAAAAGTAAATAGTATGCACTTATCTTATTCAATCCAAAAGATTTTGAGGTTTATGGAAATCAAGAGCTATAAACCGAAGAGCAATTTTCCGGAATTTTCCGTTTTCGAAACTTGTGCCGATATGAAAGGACCCGATTTGAATCATAAAGGCCTATCGGACGGGCACTTCCGAATTAAAATTCATTTGATATTCAATCCGTGAGCTCAAAGGATTGTGAAGAAAAAAAGAAAAGAGGAATTTGAATTTTTGGGAGAATAAAAGAAACTTATTTCAATGCAGGTTATGTTGATATAGCATTGTTTTATGACAAAAGCCTTCAAATCTACCTAAAGAGGTAGTAATGTGGTTTCTTTAAATGTTTAAAAGTGGTTGTAGAACGATGGAATTTCGCAGAGGATATTTTGATATGAGTTACATAATCTTTATTAATTTATTCATAATAAAAATTAATAAGTAAAGTACAAAAATATTATTTTGACAAGTTACTCCTAATTCGGCAAATAAATTCTTAAAAGGGTATGGGGCGTAGATATGACACCTAAGTACTCGACGCTGAAGCATCTAGATGTGTGCTTCTTTGATCTTATTGAGAACTCGTAGACATTTTAAGTGTATTTTTTATAATATAGAAGTAACAGACGAGCATGCAGTCAACCTGATGGTAAGTGGCTACTGCCGCCCATGGACATCTGTAATCAACCCCAGATAGGATTAGATATTCCTATGTGAGGTCGGCCACAGATGCGCCACTGCCCCTGAGGACTGGAAAAAAAGTATGTCTCTCTTACCACACCCTACAAAACGGAACACAGCAGCACCTAACACTGCTATTATTAGGCAGAAATAGGTGTGGCGGTGGTGCTGCCGGAGTCGAACCACAAAGGGTTTTACCACCTTCAAAACACGTATAGTACGTGATAATTTCCAATATATACTTAAAGCTTAGAAACTTCTATGCCTCCTTTACTCCTACCTCAAATGTAAACAATAAGGATTGATAAGTGTAAATTGTTATACTTTTCGTATCTTTGACAATATTATGTAATACTTTCAAGCATTCAAGTTTCTTTATAATGATTTTCTTCATCAAGTCATAAAGATTTACAAAACATTTAAATGATAAAAATGTATGTCAGGGATTTCATCTTTAGACCTCTGGAGAGACGAAATTCAAAATTTAAATTTACCACTGCTTAGCAATTCATAGATCACCTAGAAAACTATCCTAGAAAGATGATGAAGTTGAATCTAGGAATCAGGGAAATAAATTTGATGCACGGTACATTGCAGCATGAATCGATATTTCATACAGTTTAATTTTCTGTTTTGGCATTGGGCGAGTGCTGATTTCCACGCGGCTATTTCTGGCGGTGCAGCGGCATTGTGTTTGCTGAACAAATTGTTGCTGTTGGTTCATACGTACCTAGGGTTTGGTATGCATTCCAATGGCAGACCTTGACCTTATAATTATTTTTTTTTCTCTAAACAAATAAACATTTGCTTTAACAAATTTTGAATCTACTCCTCGTGTGTTTTAGATGACACTAAATGTATTTAAACGCTTCATATTAAGTATTTAATTGTTGTAGGGTTACAATGTGTCGTAAATAAAGACAATCCAAGTAATTAAAGAAATATATGTATGTAGATGTTACTGTATTCTCTAGGTCAAATTCATTACTTAAATGTTTACATCGTTGTAAATTGTAATCAAACCCGGAAGCCATGTTAGGCTTTGTGGTAGGATTTCATACTAATATGTGGAAATGGTAATTTGACTGGTGATCTATGAGAGACTTGTTTAAGTCTATCATAATTGAAGCATCACTATTGTTTAGTACTTAATTAAAATGCCAACGAGTAAATTTCCTTTAGGTACCATATCCTTTTACAAACACTCTAAAGTACGTATTCATTATGAGAAACGTATTTAATATTTATAATGAGAAAAACAAGGACATTTGAAATTAAAGACTCCGTCTTATTTATTTAAATACATTGATCGCAATATATTGCCCGATTTACGGAAAAAAAATTTTTCACTTCTATTCCCACCGGGGTCATTTGGTCAGTAAATCATGGACCGAGTAGCCATTCATCAATAAACACGGGTACACGTACAAAGTCTTTGCTAAAATGACTCCTTAGTTCCTTACATAATATCCTTCTTATCTCAACATAACATTATAATAAGGGACAGATAAAATGTAATATTAAACGTTGTCATTTTCCAAAATCTTGTCAAAATTGGTTCCATCATCTCCAAGATAACCCCACATAACATTCCATAAAAAATAACAACTTTTTTTAAGTAAGACGGTTGAAATATCCCTGGAACACGTAATTAAATGTCATTTCCGTTTGCGACTTATAAAAAATAACATTTGTGCAAAAGACCGAGCTCACCTTGATGGAAATGTTAACCCATTTTCAAAATATCGTCCCGCGTTATGTCAAGCGTCGTGGACAGCTATAAACGAGTTGGCATTAAGACGTCTGTTGTGGATATAAATGGCTATTATGTACTCGAGTACCCATAACTTGTTATAGTTCTCCCAAACCACATTGGATTGTATAATTAAGATATTTTCTAAAGAGAGAAAAGATAATATCGTTTAATATTAGTTAGTAAGGTTAGGTTAGTGTGTTAGTACACATTCATATGTGGTAGAATTTGGTACCACCTTAATACCTATATTTTTCTTTAAGCTCTTTAGTGTGTCATCGCTTAGTTCTATTGTGAACTGTGTTGTCCTGGTGTTAACTTATGGAATTAAACAATGACTCCTGTTCCACTTCAGAATTACGATGTTAAGGACATTTTTAAGATTCTTTAATAGACGTTAAGGTTTCAAAGACAGTTTCACATTATCTGAAAATATTTCTCTGTTGTTTCAGAAATACGTGGTCAGTACAGACCGCAGTGGCGACATCCATGTTCATGTTCAGGTAAGCTTAAAATCCATTTACCAGCTTATTTCTCCACGGCTGGACGAAGGCGTCATCTAGAAAAGGACTACTGGCAAGGCAAGACAAGACCACACTTAGCTGTGCATGGTGACAGATGCAGATAACTTACGCAGGGATATGTCGTCGTCATCAATTGAACTAATTTCCCCAGTTCTCTACATCATAGAAACATAGAGAAAGATAGGAAATAAAGCATTATTCCCTATTTTTCACAACAATATTGTGGTTGTGTTATGCAACGTTAAGCTCTACGACAAATGAATAGAGAGCTACTCCGCATGGCATGCCAAAACTCCATATTTTTTTTTTACTAACCCTACTTGTAAAGACTGCAATATTTAGAATTTATGATACTACTTAACATATAAAACAGATACAATATTGCCAGAAAGTGCCAACCCTGAAACCGTCAGATACGTTAATTAGTGTTCACCATGTTCAGTCGAAGTGGTCGTGACAGGGAAATTGAAGGGAAACCCAATAGCGGAGGCTATCGATGCACCTTGAACTGCAATTGCATTTCAATTGGAGTTCCATTGATCCATTGATGGAAGCGAGTCGTTTGATCGTTACGTATCGACTTGAAGCGACAAGGGAAGTGTTTAGTGTAGCCACGTCTCAATTGTTAAACTTTAATTATTAAAAGGAAAAATGTTCATAGGAAAATCTATTGGTCCAAAAATATATACAAATATATTAAGTAATATATATAAACAAAATAAATAAATGATGTATGAAGAAATTATAAATAGAATTATTTACAAAACTAATGAGACGCGTATTTTTATAGTTATAAAACATGCTGACTTTTTAGACTCTTGGTTGAAAACTGGTATGTTTCGTTCAACTTGAGTTGTTCAACATAAGCAGGTAAAAAACAAAATAAAATCTTCCTTGCTATAAATAGTGTTTTACGTTACTTTAGTGCGTTAATTTATTAGAGCATTTGTTAAATTATTCTATTGAATATTCTTGCGCCTGATTCTTTAAAATGGCAATAAACATTTTATAGCATATTAGCACTCTTTAAACGAATAATGTATCGCGTTGAATAGTACAATAGCACTTCAATTGTGTTACATTAAAGGCGGTGAAGGATTTAAAAATGATATTGAAGTAGTAATAAATAATGGAATAAACACGATGTTAAATGCAGTCCATTGATATATGACATTTACTTAATTATATCTTTGAATAACATAACGAAAAATATTTACTATTTTTATCATTTTATTGCATTTTTGTTGCATGCTGCTATCAGGGAGACATACCAAGACATGGTCAGGTAAGTTGCCGCAACTAACTAATATGTACTCGTATAACAAAAACGTAATAATTTTAAGAGAGCATCCAAAACACAATTAGGAATAGTATTTTCGAGGTATGTGAATAAAACGATTTCAAACCCGCTTTAACGTTTTTCAAAGTTAAAATCTAAGGAACTTAGAAATATAAATTGGAGTTTTTGTTACGAAAAACAGAAGATCTCATGTCGTTACATAAGAGTTCTAAGATTTAATCATCAAAAGTCTATGGCAAAAATTTATTTCCTTGCAATCACTGAAAGAAGCGTATGGAAGAAAGATTTACGCTCCAATCGGGGAACCCATAAGAAATGTGTCTCGAAAAAGGACAGGAGTATTTATTACCTGAAAAATGAAAGAGACAGAACGAGGAAATTGGACTTGGTATTAAAGGTATTACGACTTCGAAGAGGTGTAAGAAAAACGACGGAAGGCATATTGTAATCTTGATATTGGCTTACGGGGAATATCACTTTCTTTACTTTCCTCACGAATGTATAATGTTAAATTTAGAGTATAGAATGGTAAAAGTTCCTAATGGAATAAATATAGAGATGAATATCGTTGGAATTCATAAGACCCTTCGTAGCTTGACTACGAAAGCACAAACTACTATTCTAGTGTTTTATGCAGTTATGGCTTAAGCGTTTTTAATGTTTTTATCATCAAGTTGACTGGATACTCATTTGCTATTATTTCTCAAAAGAAGATAATAAATAGGTACTATGTAATCCCATATGTTTCTTTACTAGTTTTAATTCGATTACATTCACACTCTCAGGTTCCATAAAAGGCTTTGTTTCTAGTTAAGATAAAAGAGCGATAGAAGTGTCTATCATGTCTATTGTAGATTCCTCGGCGACGAACGTTAACAATACCTATCACTTGCCCAGTTTACGCCACGCTGTTTACTTGAAACAATGCTGTAAACAATCCATCTAGACCTACTTTTGTTATTTCTGTGTGTTTCTTCCTGTTCTATAAGTAGTTTACGACTTTAATTTGCAATTATTTTCTTCCTTCGCTTAATATTATAAAGCTCAAGAAATTGTTTCGACGGGTTAGTTCTGAAAGAATCAGTTGGATTTAAATAAATCTTCAATTAATTTTGTTAGCTGCTTTTTAAGGTTATGGCTATAGTTTACAAATATTGGCAACTTGAAAACGGAGGTCCACCTTAATTTCTTTCTAGGATATGCCGTTATATAGGTGGGAAGTCCATAAAAATGGAATAAGATGTCAATTTTCAACATGAAAGCGTATGATAGTGATAATCAATGTGTTTTTATCATAACATTACATTATTACTTTTCCAGGGTGACTTGAGTCAGCAAGACAAAAGATGTGTCTTCCTCACTGTCCACGACCTTGGGACCAATCGTAAGTACTACGTTCATTGTAATGGTCTTCCTACCTACTTCTTACGTCTGTATTCTTGTTGAATGAAAAGCTATAGACTTAAGAGCGAGTTAAATGCGAAATGCGGTTAAAAATAACCATATTTATTATAACTGAGAATTGTCCTGGACCAAAAGAAAAACACTTTATTTACACTCTTGTCGTATATTTCATACTTAGACACGTCGCTGGTCGACTTCGTGAATTGCCCTGCGATGGCGGAGATCAAGGAGCGCTCCTGCTTCATCCACGTCGATGTGCCGGGTCACGAGGAAAACTCACCTGATCTACCAGAATCGTAAGTTTATTTTCTTATTTATATAGAGCATGACTTCAGAACGATTAAGCGTCGAGTTTGTCGGTTGAATTTCAAATCCTATTCCTACTAAAATGTAGGCTCAGATTTCGTATACGAGTAATAATTTAGCGTAATAGCCAAGCAATAAATCAGTGAAACCTAACATATTTATCTACCCAAAAATGACATCGTTTGATCAACTTAATTTGCTAGACAATCCTTTTCGTATAACTTAAGGTAAAGTCACCTAAGTCCGAGGGGTTCTGAAATTGGCACCAAATTCCGCGGTATTTAGTAAAACAGCTTTTACTAATTATTTACGAAATCGTTTTTTCTGAAAGGTATCTCATTTAGTAAATAATTTATCAGTCTATTGTTACATACCCATCATAATAGCATTATGTGTATTGTTTTTAAAATAATCTCATAGTTTTGAACTAGTGACTAACTCAAACGTATGCTTCATACATTTTGGGCCTTTTGCACGTGAATGTCACGATTTCTCAAATAGTGATTATTTCGATAAATTTACATATGTGTGATAGTATTTCGATGAAAACATTATATGGATTATATATGGAATCGAAAACAATTAAATATTGTGCTTATTTCTTAACAGATAAGGGTAAAAATAAGTTTAAATATGCAGCGGCATTAGGTGCCAATTATTTTAAGCTGTCCCTTAAACCGAGGTATACCACGGAATAGCAATGTCATAGACTTGTTTTTAATTTCAATTTTTGTAGTTGTTTTTATGAATAAGCACGTCTTGCTCCGGATTTGACTAATTTAATACTCAATTAATATTGAAATCATTTTCCGAGGTACTGAATTATACTGCATTACCTAATTATATAATACCAAAGATGACCTATCTATGTACTTTCCTAATTTTTTCTATGGGACAATTAAGGAGAGAAAATGAAGTACATCCAGATATCGATGTAATATTGAACAAGTATTGTATATTATTACATACATATTTCAATAAAGCATCTTTCTGCCTCTCAATTGTGTAAAAGGCTTTTATTATTTAATAATCGGAATTTGGAAACGTGATTTTTAGTTATGAAACGCTATTCCGATGTATATATGTCGGAATTAGGCACATTAATCCGCGGCATAACGACAAAATGCTATACAGGGTGTTTGAAGTTTTAAGCGGTTTTTAAGAACGTTTCTATTGTTTGTATCAGTGATTCGCTTAATCCTAAATAATGAATAATTAACATTGTTATACGACTTTATTAGTTATTTAATTAAAAACTAGAACATTTTACGATGTTTTGATTCGATTAAATTACTCAAATCAAAATAATTCTACAAACCGCATATGATATTCCATATTATTATTATTTCTGATGTATGATTATAAGCCCTAGTATAAAGTACATTAAAGAGAATGTCCAAAATTTTATTGCAGATACACGAATTGACCGTGGTTTTAAACAGATTAACATGAAATCCATAAGTTAAATTAACCGTTCAAGAAACTATATTATAACAAAGTTTTATTTTGGCAGTTTCCCTTTATTCCTAGCTAAGAATACTTTTCATAAAGCTACTCTTTAAATAATAATAAAAAAAATTGAAACCTAAGTAAATAAATAATATTTATTTTTATACACCATGTAGCAGTCGTTCTATCTCTTTCACTCCCTTATTTTGTATACTCGGAATTAGGAATCAAATACATCGGAATAAGGATTTTTACATCGGAATTAGGGTTTTCTGACTTGTTTCATATTTATTTTAAATACACATTTAAATTAATATTTTACCGTAAAAAGTCGAGTCTATTTCAAAAGAACACATACTAAAGCTTTTGATAAAATTATCTAATTCCTTTTTAAGCCGCAGTAAATGCTTAATATTTGACGCTCTTTCTAGTTTTGGTGAAAATACCGCGGAAATAGGTGACTTTACCTTATTTTGATAATAACAATTATGCCATATTGCTCCACAGATACCCCTTCCCCTCTCTTCAAACTCTGGGAGAAGACCTGATTACGGTTTTGGACTTTCTCCACGTACGATATGCCGTCGGCCTCGGCGAAGGCGCTGGTGCGAATGTCCTTGCCCGCTGTGGCTTAGCACACCCTCGACGACTGCTCGGCCTTATTCTCGTCAACTGCACTGGTTCCACCTCATCTGTGGCTGATGCCTTCCGCACCAGGTTCTCTCGATGGAGGGGCACCGACATCTCTCAGTCTGAGGAAGACTTCCTCATCTACCACAAGTTCGGACACGTGAGTTTACTGCCAGAGCCCCTTGACTATCGCTATCAGGTATTTTCTTTTTCGTCTTTGTTACTAACAACTACTAATTTTAATCCGGAAGAAGTCATATTTGCACGCTTCACGTAGTCTGTCTCGTCGAGATTTTTTTTCTTACAATTATTTATTTATTGATTCTTCTTGATAAATGTTTTTTAAATGTGAAGTGTCGGAAATATTTGTTTATCTTTTAAAAATGACTTCGTAAGTATAACTCCAGGTAAGGGATTTGTTTCTCAAAAATTGTTCTACCAGTAAAATAGGTTGAACATTCAAATTTTTAAACGAGCTAATTAAGTGTTCTTTAAATAGAAATCGATAGACAGTTTTTCAAATATCTCTAAATCAGTTTTTGCCAAAGTAATTTTATTATTCAGACTAATTAGTATCAAAATAAATATATCAGAAGGGATTCAAAGTTAACAGAGGGATTTTGATAATATAATACAAAATTGAAAAGAAACATAAAATATTGTTAGATCCTATTAATTGTTCAATCATTTTACTTGTTTTAATGCGAGTGTGTCCTCATTTCTCTGTCATTAGTTACTTCATCTTTTTGTGCTGCTGTGTGTTTTGAAGCATTTTCCTGGTCTTATTTTGCTATTTTCTTAGATAGTATTATTACTTAGCAAGTATTTGAAGAATGTATCATTGTATTCATTGTGCATAATTTTCCGATTACTACATTATGTATTAGTTAATCTTTGATATCATATCTTCTTAGAAAATAGTTCATAAACTACTAACATACTAACTTTTCTGAACTTTTATTTTCTATTTCTCTGAATTGAAATGTAGCTAAATTAATCCTCTGTAATATAGCATCCTCTCTGTTCAACCTCCGTCATAATTATCTATTTAATAGATCATTTGTCATTAAAATGTATTTTAATAGTTAATCATTTTGATTTTAAAACCTTTGTGTATTGTACTTATGATTCGCGAAAGTGTGTAGCAGTGTGTTTGTGTGTGTGCATGTGTGCTTGAGCTATTTAAAAAGGTCAATAAGCTCCAAAAAGATTCTTCAGTGCCAAATAATTTATTAGCAATTGATAGCACTCATCGAGTTTGCAATTTGTAAATGTCAACACGTTTTTCGGTTATGTTATGATAAAAAAAGAAGTCTATCTATTTATCTCTCTCCAAGGAATTTTTATTATTCCTTGCAGCGATTGAATATTTTAAAAAAGAAATGAAATCCTTTAAATTAAAATTTGATTAGGTTCATTTAGATTTTCACTCCGAAAAATCTTGAACGTAAAAATGCCTTCATCTATAGGAGTATTATCTACTCTATCTAGTATAGTACAGTCCCTTCAAATACAAATTCAAATTCAATTCTTGCGGTATCATGCCGTGTGGCATGTATAGTGTACAGTGAACATTTATTGAAATGTTAATCGATGTTTGTAGTTTACCGTGCATAAGTGGGCGTCTATATTGCGTGTGTAATTCCGAATTACAGGAAAATATAGTTTATTTTTTTATGAAGCGGATAAGACTTCGCGCAGTTTACATATTCACTTCTAAACGACTTATTTGATTTGAGTTTAATTTTGTACGGTACATAATAAATACAATAGGGATTCATTATTTATGAGATTCGTCTATCTCTACAGTACTACCCCTAGTATGAGATTTTTTTGTTGTAACAAAAATGACTGTTTTTGTATTTGTTTACGTATTTGCCCATATATTTCCAATCAGCGCCCCTAGCGGACCGTATCAGAACTGATTTGAAATGTATAGGAAATATCAGTAACAATAACAGTCATTTTTGTAAAAAGGTATAAACGAATACTAAGGGTACAGTTTCAATCTCGGAGAGATCTTTGTGATCAGGATTTACTAAATACTTGGAAGAATTTATGGGTTTTAATTTTTTACGCGGTACCCTAATTCTTCTTAATTCCCTAATTTTACGATATAAGCAGCTCAGTTACCCCTATATCTAGACCTATAGACATTTCCATTATAAGTTGCCTTGTGTCCTTTCAGAATCATACAGTTAGTAAAAGGCTGTTTATTGGCATTACAAATAGATTCTTCAATTATTTACTTGTATAGATTAACCATATGTGACAAATTGTTCGTCTCCAGCAAATAGCGAGCGACGCGTGCGAGGCGAGCGAGCGGGAGCGCATGCTGAGCGAGTACCGCTCGCGGCTGCGCGGGAACCTCAACACGCACAACATCAAGCAGTACGTGCGGGCGTTCATCAAGTGAGTGACTTATTGAAGGTGGTAGAACCCTTTGTGGTTCCACTCCGGCGGCACCACCGTTACATCTATTTCTGCCTCATAACAGCAGTGTTAAGCGCTGCTGTGTTCTGGTCTGGTGTGGTAAGGGAGACATACTTTTCCTCTTATCCTCATGATTTGTCCTCAGGGGTAGCGGCGTATCTATGGCAGATCTCAGGTAGGAATCTAATACTATCTGGGGTCGATTACAGATGTCCATGGGCGCCAGTAGCAACTTACTATCAGATGAACTACATGCTCGACTGCTACTCCCATATTATACAAAAGTGAGTTAAGGGTTCTGCACCCAAAAACAAAAACGGAACCCCAATAATAAGCCTTCGTGTTTGTTCGTCTGTCACAGAGTTTAGCTCCTTAAACTGCAACAAATAATATACCCTTGAATTTTGCAGATCTTACAGAAAATGTATTTCTGTAGCCACTTAAAAGATAAAAACGAATACTAAGAAAAGGTTGAAAATAAATGGGGGTCGCCATACAAACTACCTATTTTACGGCATCTTTCGATTTATCTATTAAACCATATTAAGTAGACAGTTTTTTTACAATGCATTTACTTCTGCGGCTTTTAAGTTAAGAAATCGTAGAAACAAAACAATATTTTATATTTCATTCGAAGTATCTTTTCATTCTAAAAAGTTCTAAAACCTTCAGGATATCTTGTTACCCACAATAGTTAAATAGCACAAAAACTATTTCATCACTTCCAGTCGCAAAGATCTGGTGTTGCGTGGCTGCCAGCCAGACATCCTGCTGATCACCGGCATCCTGAGCCCGTACTCCACCGTCGTGGAGAAGATGTACAAGGAGCTGGACAAGGACAAAGTCACCATCCTGAAGGTGGAGCGCGCTGGAGACGTGCTCGCTGAGGCTGTGAGTTTAACATTTTATTAAAAACTGTGTGGTTTTTAACCGTCGGTTACCTTTAGTTTGTTATTTATCATTACTTTCCAGAATTTGATCCTTATAAGCAACACTATCAGGTAGTTGAATAATATAGAGGGTGTATTATTTGTTCAAAGTGAACTTTTTCGATTCCCGGCGAGGGAAAAAGATATTTTAAGTAATGATGCAGTTTAGTTTTTATCAAAATCGGCCTCGTAACTCTTTTCAGCATTTTTCGCTAATCCTTATAGTTACGGATTTCGCCCTGAAGGCCCGTTTGAAAAAATCACCCTGTATATTTTTATAAACACAAACAAATTAGAGGAATAATGACCATAAACCAGAACAATAGGTACAGCTTAGCATTAGACACAGTAGTGACATCTATATAGTTTTCCATTTATAACAATATATTTTACGAAATTATATCTTAATCGCGGGTTATTACTAGCATCCCATTCAATTTTCAACTCAATGTAATTACTTTATTTTAGCGGTAATACATTTTATATTGCACCCCATGATAAATGTCTTACATCAACCAGGAAATTGAAAAATTTGAAGGTTTTCTATTCACAAATGACAAAATGAAAACAAAAAAACGTTCCTAATAATCCTGTTTTTTACTTGTTTTAGTAAATTTATTTTTGTATGTTTGAAAGGGGGTTTCGGTTCATAGTGCATAGGTTTGGTTTCCCATTTGAAGATTTTGTTTTAGTTGTAGGTTTACGAACTTGCCAGGTTATTCTCAGTCAGGCAGACCGATGTCTATATTTTTAATTTTGGGTTACGCGTAATTAAATATCGAAATATTTTAATACAATATTTGCGTTAAAAATAATAATGAATAAGTAATCTCCTTTTGTATTCAAATTCTAACTTAATGAACTTAAATTTCTAGTGAACTGACGTGTGACCTTTGAGTGCTAGTAAGTAAAGTACCACGGCCCGTACAAGTAGGTAAGTAGGCACAGTTGCACGCCAACTATGCAATCTATCCGCTATTGCGGCGAAAGGAAAAGTGGAGGGAACACTACTGCAGCGTACGTTCACCCTTACGCGCTATCAAAACATTACCGGAAAATTAAAAACGTGTTATATTTGTTACATTGTTGTCTACAGTGTTGAGATAAAACGTCGATTACGTTTTCAAATCGAAGGACGAAACAACTTCAGTACAGTATAATTTCGGGAACCGTCGGTGTTACACAATGTTCGCGGTGCTCTATATAATCGTCACGACAGTGGTCGTTGCCGTCATGGTAGGGCTTTACCAGAAAAATACGAACGCTATGTGCAAATCTAAAAGGCGACTTGATGGAAAAACAGTCATCATCACCGGCGGAACGTCTGGCATGGGGCTGAGAATCGCAGTGGACTTCGCTGACAGAGGCGCCAGAGTCATCGTAGCTTGTCCCTTCGTCGATGAAGGAGTTGAAGGCAGGAAAATTATCATCGATAAAACGGGGAACGAGAACGTAGTTTTTAAACTCCTGGATCTCTCCACCTTAGACTCCGTTCGGAAATTCGCCGCCGACATCATAAGGACAGAGAGTAGATTGGACATCTTAATTAACAACGCCGGGGTCGGCAACGTGGATGACTGCATCACGGCTGACGGGATGAGCTTCATCATGCAAGTTAATTACTTCGGTCATTTTCTACTGACTCTTCTTCTATTGCCGATGATGAAAAATTCTGGAAGACTCTC
Organism: Epargyreus clarus clarus; assembly: GCA_014595695.2. NCBI lineage: Eukaryota > Metazoa > Arthropoda > Insecta > Lepidoptera > Hesperiidae > Epargyreus > Epargyreus clarus. Next base: position 3,894,658 of record JACTTY020000033.1, read on the forward strand.
CGATCCGAGTCGAATAGTGAATACGTCGTCAGTTTTGCATACCATAGGAAAGTTAGACATCGATAAATTGAATAGTGTGGACTACTGGTATCCAACGCAGGTATACGGCAACAGCAAGTTATGTTTAATCTTATTTGCCCACGAATTGTCGAAGAAAATAAAGGGTAGTAATATTGTAATCAATACAGTGGATCCCGGAGCGGTCGGTACCACGATTTTTAACTGCGCGGGAAAATTCGTTGGTGCCTTTTGCACTTTCTTCTTTAGAAACATTTTCAAAACGCCCTGGGAAGGAGCTCAGACGGCGATTCACGTTGCGTTGGATAAGAAAGCTGGTGAAGTGAGCGGTCAATATTTCAAAAATTGCAAAGTGAGTCGAGCGAGGCGCGCGGCGTACAATGAAAAGCTATCTGCGAGACTTTGGGATGAATCTCTGAAGTTTGTAAAACTAAATAATGAGGACGTGGACCAGTTTCTTATGAATTGAGTGACGATGAATTCTATTTTAGTATTACGAATTGTGAGTGAATTTAAAGTTCTTTACAGAAGCTAGGGTAACAAAATGTTTTATGTAATTGATTATTTTTGTATGGTAATACTAACAAAGTGAACTAAATTGTACTGGTAGTACTTTCATAAAATATTGTTATTTATAATTTTATGAAAGTACGAATATTATAATATGCGTAACTTATACATTTTAAACATGTACGTATATCAAGGTATATTTATTTATAATTTTGATACTTACAACGTGTAATTATCAATTATTTTGTTAACAAATAAAAATGTGCAATATTAAAAATAATGTAGTTATTGTATTTTTAATCGAAAATATTCTACATTTTAGAAAAAAATATAACCAAATATTCGATGTGATGTGACGCTGTAAAGTGTATCTACCGTATGCTAGGGTGAAGATATTGTTAAATAATAATAGTCGAATATGTTTTGTCGTTTTATTTATCCCTTTAATATAGTTAACCATATTAATGGGTAAATTTACTAACAGACATCTTTTACAAGTCGGGTCTTCTCTTAGGGAGAGGTAAGGAGTGTTAGGACACAGTTTAATACATTATTCAATCATGGTTTGGCAAAATTATCAATCTAAAGTAGTCAAGATAGACAAAATTAGTAATAACTTTGCATTCATTACCAACAAACCACAATTTTGTGTAGTGTTACACACGTCTTTACAAAATACAAATGGTATGTTAAAAGTCTCTTTCATTTAACTATGTTCAATTGATATACTGTGCAAAAAAAATAAGGTTAATGTCACTATTTTGTACTTTTGTCGTTTATGGTATCTTATCGTAAAATGAGAACAGCTCTATTGTTTCAGTTATCGACTGCAATTTTTTGACATTACCTCATTGACCCTCTGCGTTCACGTAGTAAGCGTAGGATGGAATAAGATTTACATTTCCTAACGTCGCAGCTGAAACAGCAGATAATATTCTACTTTGTTGCAAGACGTCTAAAGCCCGCTCCACATTCTCGCAAAAACGCAATAAAAGCACGAGAAACGAGAACGTGGACCCGATTCGTATCAGCTGTCTCGATTCTCGCGAGAATGTGGAGCGGGCTTTAAGCTGTCGTGTTGTGCGTTGCAGCCGGCGAAGGTGGCGCAGTCGCTGCTGCTGTTCTGCCAGGGGCAGGGGCAGCTGACGTCGCTGCCGCCGCCGGGCGTGGAGCGGCGCATGTCGCGCGCCATGTCCATGGAGGAGTACGACCGGCCCAACATCCGCCGCCTGTCGCTGACGCCCGGCGCCGCGGAGTCGCCGCCGCGCCGCCTCTAGGTGCTGGCGCTGGCCGGTTGCTCCGTAGCCGAGGAATCGGTCTAGCTCGCCGACCTCTACCTTCAAGCTTTTACTTGCCAACTTACCGACTTACGAACACGCTTATAAGTCGCTGTCAATTTGTAACCAAATACAAATATTCACCACTTATCAATCACTTACCTGTATGTTATGTTTATTTATGTTATCCGTATTTTTACAATTTTTTTATTAATTAACGATTTGCTGTTATAAAAAAAAAGAATAAGTAGGTAAATCGAGTCCTTAAAATCAACATTCACAGTAATTTAGGTTTTGTATAAGCGATTTGCTAGTTATTCTCCGTTCTTTTCGTTTCAGGATTTTATAAAAGACAAATACTATCTATACAAGAAAAAATATACTATTTTAGGATGATATTGATATGCATATCATGAGGATTATTATTAAAAGGATTAAATTCTTAACGAGTGTTTCTCAATCATAACAGACTCCTTCTTTATAACTCAGAACATTGGTCGTAATTGTTGGCAGAGTTAAAATTAGCTCAAAAGGTCGGCTTGCTTGCGAATTGTGGAATCATATGATTGTATGCTTCATCTTCGCGGTTTATTTTTTGGGTTGTTATTATTGGAGTCGATTGATGGCGGCTGAACTTTGGAGAAAGAAATCTACTATGGTTAAGTTGTTTACTATATTTTGTAAGTTAGCTATAATATTTAATGTGGTATTTAATTTGAATGTCATATTCCGTAAACACAGATTTTGTTATTGTACCTGTAACCACACACGCAGTCAGAATAACAAGAATTAATTAAATAATGATTACAGTGTTATTAGGTGCAGTGCTTAAATAGGTCCTACTATACCTAACACTACAATCTTATTTTGGCGGAAATCTGTTACTATTGCTACATTGTTGTAGTACCTACATTTTGAAATTACGTGCCACTCTTAATTTGTAAAGATTTATGTTATATATTACCCTTAAATCGGTAAAGATGTATGCTAATTATTACAAAGAGTATATTTATACGAGTTGATTAATCATGTAATTATTTAAGATCTTCGTAAAATCTGGCTTTTAAAATAGTTGATAAATAATAGAAATCATATCTAATAGTGCACGTACCACACTTATACGATCGATATTGATCGATGTAAAATTAATACAAAGTCGATGTAGGAAATCTTGTTAATAGTAAAGAGATTTTAGCGCTCATAAATATTGGAACATTACATTTTATAAACCTTATATTATTTATTGAAGATGTCATTTACACTGTAAATAAAAATAAAAATCTAATTCCGTATTTTTAGAATATGTACGTGTCACTTATTTAGCAAATACGTATAATCAACTCCAACTTATTTATATTCAACAATTATTTTAAATTATTTTCAATACCTACTATTTAATGAATCGACATAAATTAGTATTTAGAAAAATATTTATAGGATTAAAATCGTTATTATACTTATTTTATGGCTACAAATAATTATGTGCTGCTTATGTAAATGTAAATTTTAATAATATTATGTAGTTATGTTTAAATACCTTGTTTATAAATATCATCATTAAAATTCAACAATTTAATAGCTTATAAACATTTTGGAATATAAATGGACCAATTACCAATTTTATTATTACGTATCTATCTTGAAAAATATGAACATATTATATACACCCTATCTACGGAGGAATTTTAAATTGGAACATTTATTTTGTACTTCTTATAAGTTATTTTAATAAAATTATAAATCTATTTAAATATTTTATTAAGTGCTTTTAAATAGTGACTTTCTGTAATGTAAAGTGATTTATAAAATTAAATGCATGAATTTAGAAAATAGAATATGAAATAATGTGTTAGTAAATATGAATACGTGAAGTAGTTCGCTGGAATAAATAGGTATGACGATTTGATGAAATTTTTCTAGAACATATCACGTAGCTGATAATATTGGTATGTAGACACTATGTGAAATACCAATGACTGTTTGAAAAAGAAAACTATTTCTGATAATGTCGTGATCCGCGCATCGCTAGAGTCGAATGTGTCTTGTAACGAAAATATTTAGCACATTTTTGTATATTGTTCCTAATTGTTCATAATTGTGTGCGAGTTACCCTCCAAACGCACTAACAGGGATGGCTAGCCGGTTTTACAGTTTAATATACCACCTTTTGTGATTAAGCGCAGTTAACTAACAAAATTAAGAGAAGCGTAGTTAGCCGTCACAGAATGTAGAGAAGTGCGCTAATGCGTAGGAGGTACGAGTACATACAATATTTTTATTAAGATTTCGTAATGAAATCAAAACGTTAGGTGTCATTCACATTGTCCTTCACTTAATTAAAGACAACACTTGAAATTGGTCTGGAATTGTTAAAATGACAGTTTCCAAGCTATTTTCGATGAAAAAACCTTGCAATTGTATCGTAAATTATTATACTTGTCTCGAATGTGAATGTGAGCTAATATTTATAGCAATAAATGTTACTGTGTACTTTGCGTATTTATTATTGCCTTACATTTGTGCTTGTTAATAAAATTAAAACCTGAATGAAATAAAATACAATATACCTATATTGCAATATACTTCATTAAAACGTGTGCATATACGAGTGCGTGGGTGATTGCTGTAACTACCTATTTAATTCTACACTAATAAAAATAGTAATAAGCTGAACTAAAAGGAAACCAAAAACTGGTAACAATCAGAACACTTTATTTAACAACAATGTCAAAACACTGTATACTTTTTGTATAGTTTAAACAACACAGACACAGATACAAGACAATTACACTTACAGTAAGCACTACAACGTCGCCGCGTGCTGACACGATCGCGAAAATACATCAAAAACGCATGTAAAAAGGCAATAAAAAAACATTTCTCCGTCCAGTATTTGCTACAAAAATTTGGATAAATGCAGAAAAAAGTCGAGGTAAAATCGCAAGTTTGCTCGACAGAGAAACAGGGAGGCACCGTTAGCGGTGAGTAAGGCAGACGAGCGTCGTTTCACTGAAGCGGACATTTTCGAACCTTTAATTAAATTTCGCAGGTCTGCAATAATAAACATTAAGAAACATGCGGCCGCGGTTTTGTGGCGTCCGCCTCGGCAGCGACGCTCTGCAGCCGACGTACACAGTACACACACGTGGATATTCAACGAGTGTACACAAACGTGTACATTGAATAATACACAGATGTGAATATTAAAGAACATTGTCAGAAATGTATTCAATAAGAACATGTTCACTGATATTGAATATTAAAGATACCTTAATTATGTTAGATACCATAATAATGGTCATTAGATGTAAATATTTTATAAATATTAGGCAAACCGTAACTTACATTGTTATCAAGGTCCATAAGAAAATAATTAAAACCTAATATCACTGAACATGTACTTTAGACTAGCAGACATTCATAAAGCAATACCAACAAACATGCGCACGTGACGGGCGGCGCCAACGCGCGGCGTGCGTCGAGCGCGTGACGTCACCGCGGGCGGTGTGACGTCACACCGCGCGAGACGTCATCGCGGGCGGGTGACGTCACAGCTCGTCGTCGCAGCCGGGCTGCATGTCCGACGTCTCGATGGCCACCTCGTCGTAGTCCCGCTCGAGCGCCGCCAGGTCTTCCCTCGCCTCGGAGAACTCGCCCTCCTCCATACCTTCGCCGACGTACCTATGTTACGAATAAAAAATGTAAATATAACAGGTCCCTAGTAGTAGTAGTAGTACTAGTAGTAGTAGTGACTATCACCTAAACTCCACTTATCATTTTGAGAAGTGACCCGTGCCCAGCAGCGAGACAGTAATAGGTTGAAGACGACGACGATATTCGTTTAGTTTGCCACGTATATTTCAAATTGGAATAAAACATCCTCGCATATAGAGTTGCAGACTAACCAGTGCACGAACGCGCGCTTGGAGTACATGAGGTCGAACTTGTGGTCGAGCTTGCCCCACGCCTCCGCGATGGCGGTCGTGTTGCTCAACATCGACGCCGCGCGCTTCACCTGCGCCAGGTCGCCGCCCGCCACCACCGACGGCGGCTGGTAGTTGATGCCCACCTGAGGGAAACGTCGATAATATAGGAGTAGCAGACGAGCAGCAGTCCACCTGATGGTAAGTGGCTACTGCCGCCCATGGACATCCGTAATCAACCCTAGATAGGATTAGATATTCCTACTTGAGATCAGCCACAGATGCACCGCTACCCCTGAGGACTAAGCTGGAACGCCTCGGATAAGTATGTCTCCCTTACCACACCCTTCAATCAATCAAATTTATTTATTATCGTAAGAAAATGTTACAAAGGGGTAACCTGATGGCATTCTATACCAGATTAAACCCTAGGTGGATGCAGAAAATTAAATAGTACGTACTTTGAATCCCGTCGGACACCAGTCCACGAAACGAATACCCGCCCGGCCCTTCATCGCGGCGATAGCGGCGTTCACATCTTTGGGCACAACGTCGCCGCGGTACAGCAAGCAGCACGCCATGTACTTGCCGTCGCGCGGGTCGCACTTCACCATCTGGTTCTGCGGCTCGAACAGCTCCGCGGTTATCTCGGATACTGACATGCCCTCGTGGTAAGCCTGTAATCGCGATTGGATCGTATTCAAGAAGAAACCACTTGGATATATCGACGGCAGCAAAGAACAAACGGCTATCTATAAAATCACTACTTGTAGATAGCCGTTTGTTCTTTGCTGCCGTCGATATGTAACAAAATTGAGTGGTTGGGGGAAAAGCTAAGACCAGACAAAGGATGAGCAATGAATTTTTATACTATAGGAGTAGCAGACGCATGCAGTCCACTTGATGGAAAGTGGCTTGTACCGCCCACGGACATCTGTAATCAATCCCAGATAGAATTAGATTCCTACCCGAGGTTGGCTACAAATGCGCCGCTATCCCTGAGGACTAAGCTGGAACGTCTCGAAATTACATTGGTACAGTCCGTGTAAAACTGCTAGTCCGCTCTGAATATATAAATGAATCGCGTCGCCATAGCAAATTGTTTGACTACACCTCGCAACAACTTCAGAGCGGACTAACAGTTTGGCGCGCACTAAAACTAGATAGTTTATCATGTTGTGATTTACTGTGTTGTGATATACTATGTTGGGATATACTGTGATATATTGTATGTGATATACTGAAATTAATTTCAAACTTCATTCGAAAAATGTTAAAAGATCTTCCAAAAACAAATACAACGGTATGGAACCCGTACCTTATCAGCGGAGACGACGGGCGCGTAGGCGGCGAGCGGGAAGTGTATCCGCGGGTACGGCACCAGGTTGGTCTGGAACTCCGTCAGGTCCACGTTCAGCGCGCCGTCGAACCGTAGGGACGCCGTTATTGATGACACCACCTATCATTTTATTAGTCTCATCTTTCGTATATTGGTTGGTAATCCTAGGTTCAAAGCAACTAGTACATCTATTTTTTAAAGTTATATGCCTATTATAAATTATCATTTGCTATGACGCTGAACACATCGTGAGTAACACTTGTGAGAATTCTTTAAAAAAGTTCTCCCAAGTGTGTGCAGTTTATATTGCACTTGGCCAGCAGTATACTATGGCCCCTAACGCCTCGTGAGGAAGTCCGGGCCAGCAATGAGAAAACTGGTCAACGGCGACGAAATTGAAATAATACGTCATTCGCCATAATTATAGGGCATGGAAATTTTATTTAAGCAATTGAAGAGAATGATTTTACAAATAAATCTATTCATTGTTGGTTACGATTTTTGAATAACGATATTTTTAAACAGAAAGTTTTATCGACAATCATAATTAGTCTTATGATAAGCATTCCTGTATTGTGAACGCTTGAGAATCTAATTTGAAATTTCGTTCATATGATAAACCGGGTTTTATTAACCTGCGATATAAGCCTGTTGAGGTTGGCATACGACGGGCGCTCGATGGAGAGCCGCCGCCTGCAGATGTCGTAGATGGCCTCGTTGTCGACCATGAAGGCGCAGTCCGAGTGGCCGATGGTCGCGTGCGTCGTCAGCACCGCGTTGTACGGCTCCACCACCGCCGTCGACACCTGCGGCGTGATGGCGTTCTTCAAATCTAACTTGTTGGTTGCATAGATAAGTATAGATATCTCACCGCCTTGTAATTGAAGGAAGCCATTAAATGCTTTAAACGACTGACCAATGTTTCAGCCGTTTAATGGCTGTCATGGTGCGGAGAAATAACTTTTCATTCGTAAATGAACTAAAAACTACATATTTTAAATATTTTTCAAACACGAAAATAGATGACCGTAACAATTTCAATTGTAAAAACTGGTTACATTTTCTTGTTAGGAGTGAGTAATCTTTACTTATCTATGGTTGTTTAACTAAGTGTTTTAATGCAAAGATTTTTTCAGCCAAAAAGCTAAATTCATCACTTGACTGAATGATTCAATTGGTCAAATGATTTGAAGCCGAATATCTGTCAATTTAAATAATAGGTGTGAAATGGTAACATCAGTATTTTTTTGTCTTTACGCTTGTAGCATCACACTAGGATCAGCACATTGTTTATCAGGTGATATGAATACACTACCAAAACTGAAAAGGAATAATTAATGATTTATCATTTAGATGTCTGTCTGGCCGAGTAATAAATCTGATACGCTTAGCGTATCAAAACGTAGTTTTGTTAAAATATGTATGTAACTTTCCTACCTGTGGCGCTGGATAGATAGCGAACTCCAATTTGCTCTTCTTGCCAAATTCCTCAGAAAGTTTCTCCATTAGTAGTGACGTGAACCCAGACCCAGTTCCCCCGCCGAACGAGTGGAATACGAAAAAGCCCTGGAAAATATAATGATACTTTATAAGCTATTGTTATCCGCAGTTGTAAGGATATTTTTGAACCGTATTACTCAATGTGTTAATGGTAACATTAAAAAGCAATGTAGAGACACCTTCAGCATCAGCTATTTTTATATTATAGTTTTCATTGTAATATTTTTAGTCTACTTCAAGTAATATCATACAGAAAAAAAATCGTTAATACTAATATTTCTAAATGTATACTTTGGTTCCAATATAAAGCCAAATCTAAAAACTGCTTATTCTCTTCTGACTGATACCGAATATACTTATGAAACAATTCTTTATTTTGATCTTAAATCCCTACTTGACTGATAACTTTTTTAAACCTTTAAACCATCACCTGCAATCCAGTGCACTGGTCCGCCAGTTTCCTGATGCGCTCCATGACGGGGCCGAGCACCTCGCGGCCGGTGGAGTAGTGTCCTCGCGCGTAGTTGTTTGCCGCGTCCTCCTTGCCCGTGATCAGCTGCTCCGGGTGGTACAGCTGGCGGTACTCGCCGGACCGGACCTCGTCTGTTATCAAGGTTAAGTTCTCTATTTAAGGAATCCTTGGAGTTAGGATTAAGGAACACTATTATATGGTAAATTTATCATATTTTAACTAACTGGCCATGAAAAGTCGTGAAACCTGGGCAACCTGCGGGTCGGGTGATGTCTTATTTCAATATGTGAACACAGGTAAATATTATTCTTTCTTACTATCGTAAATATTAAGATATATACTCAGTTTTTCATTTTTACAATAAATAAAAAATAAAATAACTATATCGATAAAAAAATCTTTTAGACGATAAAAAATATTATAGTAAGTGTTACTTATTATTTTTTATCTTGATTTGAATGTCTATCCTTTTGGAAATAGTTTTCTTACAAGTAGAGAAAAAATATCTAATAGTTCTCAGAAATATATGCTATCCGTTTAACTATTCTTTTCTGAATCAGACACCAGCTTACCTATAACAGTTTCCTCGAGATCTACCATCACGACCCTGGGCACCATCTTGCCCCGGTCTGCTTCAGAAAAGAACGTGTTGAAGCAGGAGTCCGTGGTGTTCAGGTCGGCCTCCGAGCACGGCAGCGTGCCGTCGGGCCTGATGCCGTGCTCCAGGCAGTACAGCTGCCAGCACGCCACGCCCATTTGCACGCCGGCTTGCCCCACGTGCACCGAGATGCACTCCCTCTGCCGAAGAAATCAGACGGAGTACAAAATGCATAATTGGTAAATTGTCCTAAGATTCCGGTGCGATGGAAATACATCGCCATACCATGTCCCACTGCTGCCCCATATTAGCCATAATCTATTTGTCTTCCCCAAGATACACTGAGGAACCAAAGTTTACAAAACCTTTTGGCCAAATGTTGGTTTGGTTGATTTAGTTGGTCAAACTAAAAGACGCACCTATGATACTAGGTTATCTGGGCTAGTTCCTGGGTTTCCTTTAGTCACCAGGACCTATAAACGAAGCGGCGAGAAATTATTTATGAAAAAAGAAAAAATGGGTTATAAAAAATAAGCAGCTGTTATAGCGTAACCAGCTTATCATTTAAATAAGAAAAACAGTTATGTAAAATAAAATCCTGTGATGATGATAATTAGAAGCAAAAAACAAAAGCTTTGTCTCTCGTGTCAACTGTCATGTCAAAAACCTTGTGGCCCAGTCTGCTAATCGCTGGGCAAGCTTATTTTGACCAGAAGATTTTAGAGCACGATATTATTATACCAATAATAGTTATTATAAAACGACAAACGGCAAAGCAAAACTACTGCGTAATTTTAGTTATAAAATATTATTTTGTCAGAAACTAACGAAAACGGCATGCAAGTATGATATAGTACAAAATACACAATTACTGAACAAGCCGTCTCTGCAGTCACTCACTGTTGATATCTTCAAAGCACACAATACGTAAAAAACAATATTAGAAACTTACCATATTGTTACTAGTAATTTTGTTGAAAACGGCGTAAAAAATAAATATAAAAACTATTTAGAAAAACATTCAAATAAAAACAGTTTTACAAAAATTTTGGCTGGAACTGAAATTTTGAAGAAAATTGCGAATCTGCGACCGTCCGATGGGCCGCTCGGATCTATTGTTCCTTGTCATTCCATTTTTGAATTCGATTATGTTTTTATTTCGAAATAATTTAGTGCCATCCAGTACAATGAGTTTAAATTATTTCTAAAAAGGTCTTATGATATATACGATAAATTAAGTTTTTTAATTTTTCGAAATTAAATATTGATTTAAATTAATCCTAAATACATTTTTCTTAACTTCGTTATTAAGTACTAGATTTTGCCCGCGGCTTCGCCCGCGTTTAAAAGAAAATAATATCACATACATAAAACTGAAAACTCGTACCTTCAACTTTGCTAAAGACCATCACTTGATCAAATGCATAGTTTACGATTTAATCCTTACTAATATCGGTTAAAATAATCGATGTTTTGTGTCCAAAAGATCGATTCTCCGATTAATCGATCTTAGATCGCCATCCCTAGGTCCCGTGGGATTTCCGGGATAAAAACTATCCTATGTCCTTTCTCGGGTCTCAGACTATCTTTGTATAAAATTTCATTAAAATCGGTTCAGTGGTTTAGGCGTGCAGAAGAGACAACCAGACAGACAGACAGACAGACAGAGTTACTTTCGGATTTATAATATTAGTAAGGATTTATTTATGGTTACTAAAAGATATTTTTATTTTATTATTAGTAGACCGAATGAATTTCTAAAGTATAATTCTTTAAAAACTTAGCATTTACTGTATGGCGAATTCTCGAGGGTAAGTAACAAGTGGGGGAAAGTTTAGGGGTTGTGCTTTGAACTATTAGAGGACAATGGCGAATCGATGGGGCCCCATGGCGGCCATGCGTGCCCCAGGGATGCTGGTACACTGCGTAAGTTAATTTGCATTTTTGTGTTTATTCATCTCTTTAGGGCAGTCGTTTTGAGTTTGACAAGCGTTATTGAATTCAGGGAAGCAAAAAATAGTAATTTTTGATTTATAAATATACTAGGTTAAGAATAGATCAGACACTTTATTGGGTGTATTTTAGGTCAAATAGGAAGTGATCCCAATTTTAATGGTAATGTAAATCGTATTGCATGCATCAACCAAGTACGTCCAAAGACATTAGTTATCAATACTAAAGAGGATTCGTCTTGTACCTGAAGTTAATCACAGATACGCTGCTACCCGAGGACTACATTTAAACAACATCTGTTAAACCAGAACACGGCATGTGAAATTTATTTAATATTTGTTGCTTACACAATTGCTTAATATAAGTAAAATATAAATGTAATTTTGTCGAGTCTACATATTTCGAGTTTACAGGTACAGAGATCTTGTAGAGCTGTCTATTGTAGGTAATTTAAGAATTTATAAACCAAAATTTACGCAAAATTAGACAATTTCCCAAATAGTCTGTAATGTACAATTTACCCCGAAACTAATTTCGGGGTAAATTGACTAATCAAGCGCGCGAGAGCTAAGAAAATCAATGCTCCTTTATGAATACATGGGGCACATAATAAAACTACACCACTCGAAACAATAATATTTGGGGTCTTAAAAGCCGGGTCAATAAATCTAATCCTTTCTCTTATCACGTAATTCGCGCTGTCACGGACAGTCATTGTGGTCCTTGTAAATATTCAAATGCAAAGTCGCAGGCCCTCGTATTTTGAATACATAATTGCGTGACATTGTCACGGCGGTTGGCGTGACTGCAACGTGACATCGATTCGATACGGTTGCTCGAATGACAAACACTTGTATTACTCGGATTTTTAATGGGAACATGTAATTATTGTTACAATGTTGGATATAACATTTTTGTGGTTATGGGAATTTATGATGATATTTGAACAGTATTCCTGTTGATTGAGTATGGATAATACCTTAATTATCAGTAGCTACAACCATATTCGGATTTTTTTATTTCTTAATTTAACTTAACTTTATTTCTTTGAAGGTGATAGAACCCTTTGTGGTTCGACTCCGGCGGCGCCACACCTATTTCTACCTAATAACAGCAGTGTTAGGCGCTACTGTGTTCCGGTTTGAAGGGTGTGGTAAGAGAGACAGACTTTTCAGAGGCATTCCAGCTTAGTCCTCAGGGATAGCGGTGCATCTGTGGCCGACCTCAGGTAGGAATATCTAATCCTATCTGGGGTTGATTACAGATATCCATGGGCGGCAGTAGCCACTTACCATCAGGTCGACTGCATGCTCGTCTGCTTCTCTTATATTAGAAAAAAAAACTTTGAACATTTAACTTACTATCTTAAATTCATCTTTTAATACATTGTAATTTTATATTATGTTTATGTCAGAAAATTTTAGTGAAACATTACTATATTACATTACTAAGGTTTTGATATAATTATTTATTTAAGTTATGTTTCGTTGTTCTATTACTTATGTAATTTAATTTGGATATTAAGTTACTACTGACGCGTATTGATGAGAATAAAATCCTTACTATGTATGTACTCTACATAATCATCATTTTATAAATTTTTAAGCTGCTAATTCTTGATGATCAAACGAGAATTTTTAATGTTGGACATGAAATTCTATCCAAATCTCCTGCGTACATTAGCGATGAAGCTTTTGACAAATAACCGCCGGCCGTTGGGAGATCAGAGAGAACGATGCGATTCTATCTCTACAATTATCGCTAATGCCTTTGATAACATCTTTTTGTCCTTTCGTCATGTGACATTGAAATTTTCGAAACGTTTTATAAAGTCTGGTCTAAATTCAGTAATTTTTGCTGTTCACATATAGATTTTATTTTTAAATATATATTGGTTGGTTTCTTTTCAGATTTGTTTTAACCCCTTACACTAAAAAAAAGTACTACTAAAATTGATTAAATATTTATTATATTTTATACCTAAGTTTAAGTAGTTGTAGTACATAACAATATTTTGTAAACAACAACTGCATTTTAGTGCAGAATTTCACTTATCTTTTTTTATCGTAAAACATTATCGCCGTGTCGATCGGTCGTCAAAAAATAGATTCAAAGGACATAAAAACAAATCCGAATCATCCAGCCCAGCGACGTCATACAACGTGAATGCCTCGAGGTGTGGCCACAATAAAAAATCCAATTTGATCCACGGAGGCGGAATAATGAGTGCTTTTTACCGGCTAATCCGGATCAGATAACTGGCAACCCTAATGCGATGCACGTTTGATATTCATGATCATTCCCCCAATCATTGGAATAGAAAAAAAATCGTATATGGTAGACCATGTTTAAGGTGCTATGTTTAAGGTACAATTCTTTGACTTGCCACCATCCACAACTGGCACTGTTTCTGCTTTGTATCGTTAATGTACCGCCGATGTTTTGGTTTTAAAGATCTGATCTAGTGGTCTGTGATTAATTTTACTGGTTGTGACTATTTAACAATCGGTAGGCAAAGTGCTGGGTTGGGTGGCCAATAGCTTAATCTTGTTCACACCTAAAGCTATATGAATTTTGTTTATATATATCAAAAAGGATCTGATCTTCAAAATATGAAAAGAACAATCACTAATTCTGACCGTTACGCCATTATGCCATGTCTTGTCCATAGTCTATAATTTTCCATTGTACTTATGACGATTTTGTTGGCTGCACTCCTGTTTGAGCGACTTTATTCATTTAGGAACTGGACATCCATATAAAATGTAGCTAAGCCATAAAATATAAAAGCTATTCCATGCAACATATACAAATATATGGAAGTAAACTTTATTGCTTAATATTTATTAAATGGTTGGCATTCAGATCAATTGTGTCGCGGGGAAATAATAATAAAATGGAAACGGTGGCGACGAAGCTCGCTCGGAAAGGCGGTAATTAAATCTTGAGCGAGAGGGGTCGCTCAATGATCCAGGTGCCGTGGGGTACGCTTGCAGAGAGCTTGTTTGTATTTTGTACAGTAGAAGTTTGGATAAGTTAGCTTTAGTGTTTCTAATATTGACTTTTCAATTTTTTATATTATATTTTTATAATATGATTTTTAAATTTTTTTTGTTGATTCACCGATTTGTTAACGCTTAATACACTTTTTTTTAATTTTCCCCCTACCAACTTAATAATAGTACAATTTATAGTACTAAAATTCATTTTTCTTCATAGATATATTATATTAAGTAGCGAAAATACATACAAGGCAAAAAATATTTTCGCTGCAGTAAGCAAATTTTAAATTCATTAAATTGACACATTGAATTATTGAAAAAGAATTAAATTAAGATGTAACATCATTTTCCAAATATATTAACTTATATTTTTACACACTAATACATAATACATTTTTGTAATAAATTAATAACTTTAAAGTCCATCAAGTGCAGTTGCAGTAACCCCAAAAACGAACTGCTTCACCCAAAAAACACAACATTACACTTTTTAGCTCGCATGTACT
Organism: Epargyreus clarus clarus; assembly: GCA_014595695.2. NCBI lineage: Eukaryota > Metazoa > Arthropoda > Insecta > Lepidoptera > Hesperiidae > Epargyreus > Epargyreus clarus. The sequence continues at coordinate 3,909,756 of JACTTY020000033.1, forward strand.
TAAAACCAGCACTCGTTTTGGGTCATGAAACACGATTTTGGGCAAAAATCCATTTTTTCGATAAAAAGTTGCATGAAAGAAATGCATTGTTCGATGTTCGGTGCATGCGACAGATGGGGCGAGCGATAAGGGTAAACGGTTTGACACCGACCAATCGGTCAAATAATGCAGCTTTTGGAGAAATTTCGGTCGAATAAAAGCTCCGGTGCTTTGTGAAATGTTAGGATTATTTGGAAATATTGTTTGGATTTCTACTTTAATTCGTTGTTATGTAGTAGCTCTAGGAATATGTCGGAAAGAATATACACGAATTACACGAATCATCTAACTCAATTCTAAACCTTTGCCAAAACCTAAAAGTAAGTATATTTTAATATACCTACGTAAATGTTTATAAAGTATTTTATCTTTCAATTTACATACGTATTTATTTCTAGTTGCAGTTGGATATTAACATTAAAATTTCAAGCCATATTGCTTAATTCAAAATATATAGGTATATTACTCTTCTGACAAACCTCTCCTGTGCGTTTCATAATGTCTATTTAACGGTAGCAAAGCCGATAATCAGAAATGAAGGTCGTGAAATTACGATATTAGTGGATTCGTCACGCGTAGGAGTCATTGGGGACTCTACGTCAATATTTATTTATTTTCGACAGGTTATTTTATGCTAGTTATATTCCCATTTGTGTGGGACAGTTATTAGTTGCTTATAAAGTATAACCATTTTACAAGCCTGGAGTATATTCCATTACGCTGCTCTAATGCGCATAGATGTAAATGTACCGAATGTAAACAACTTGCGTGGCATATTTTCCTATTGAAAGAAAGAAAGAAAACATTTATTATTATTGCCCTCTGTACTATTTTTGACAAGGCCCGTTGACAGCAATGATAACTATTGAGACCAAAGCCGTAAGGTGTTCTCATCCAAGCGCGCATAACAAGACACTAGCGGACACCAATTCAACTCCTGACCGCCCTCGTCTTTGCTTAACTCCTTTGATTAAGTATAGTCCGCGCCAAACTGTTAGTCCGCTCTGAAGCTGTTGCGAGCAGTCATACAATTTGCCATGGCGACGCGATTCATTTCTATATTCAGAGCGCATTAGTAGTTTTACGCGGGCTATACATTCTCTATGAATCGTTTGTTAAAGTAATAACTTTTAGCAAGAGCCATAGTTTTAAGACTATGTTATTATTATGCATAAATTACCGATTGTGTCAAATTTCCAAATATTAAGTATTTACCCCTTTGCTATCGGTTGCAACTTAAACAGATCTACTATCGTTTAACAAGCATTTGTGTTACGGAAACCGTGGCGTGTGGCGGTAAGTGAGGAAGTGTGTGGGACACGTGGCGGACCTGTGGCAGTCATGTCGTGTTATAAGCTAATTTATTGTGGTTGGGTTAGATGCCTTGTTCAATTACATTGTTATTGAAAGATATTTTAATTGAAGATAAGATATCTAAAAAAGCAAATATATAAACTGAGCAAAGTAAGTCTAAAGGTCGATGTGATTGTTTGATGCCATATGTCTGTTAGATATTTATTATAACGTTTTCTAAACTCGTATCTCCAACAGCATTTTAGAAAATCAATAATCCTTATTAACTCTAACTACCAGATAGATTATCGCTTGCTGCAAGGGCAAAGGAAAAGGATTATAACGGGCCACGAGCTGGGAGAAAATTATTCCCACTGCCACACAGCTAGTGTACACTTATTTTACTAAAAACTTAAGTAAAATAATATCTATTATTGTAAACATTTTTCGCAAGCATCAAATGTATGTGAATATTGCTAATCTGTGTGGTTAATGACACTTAAGTGCGGTAATCGTCTGTGGTTGGTGTTGGCGATGCGACACGCGCGACCTCAAGTGGGATAATGTCAACAGTCGCAGGAAAATGATGGGTATAATTTTATGTATATTTAGAAGGCCATTTGTATTTTAGGGTTGATGAGATTCGATAGGTGTCGTGAGAATATTTTTTAGTAAAATGAAAAAAAAAATTGTTACGTTGTATATGTGTGTAAAACCTATGTAAGTATAGGTATACTAACGCTCGTTAGTAATAAATTAATTTCAAATTTAATGGAAATTAAATTATCTTGTTAATAAATCTAATTAAATGTTCTTAGGCGACGATCACTGCTGTTTGTTATAATTATGTTCCTGTTATGTATGTATACTGTTATCTTTGAAAATGTTTGAAACTAAAGGGCTAAAAGTTATTTAAAATCCATCACGTATTACAACTTCTATTTAAGTCACACAAAAAAATTAAAATAAACATTTCGTTTTCAAAAGATTTATATAAAACCGTGGGAGTTATTTACCAGTATTTGGTTGCCTCGCTTAAACAACTCAGTGCGAATGATAGCACTTGAGCATTGTGATTAGCGATTTAGCTAGGACACGCTCGGCCTCAAGTGGGATAATATCAACAATTACACAATATTTAAAAAGCCATCCGCATTCGCAGGGTTGATGTCGAGAGTGGTGTGAACATTTTTTATTATGTTGTGAAATGACATTGATATTTTAAAACCATAAGTGGGTTATTATATCACTACAAGTTTTAAGTGGATTTAGTTGGTCTATGTTATTTTATGTTCGTTAATAGCCGTGAGAAGAGAGAAGTGAGGCTATTTTCATACCTTGCCATGGCCCTAAACTGGGATTTGTTGTTGTCGATGTCATAAAAGCAAATAGATCGAAAATACAAATCTACAATTTTCCTTTAGCTTTAACTTGTCCGCCTAACAAAGACGCCGAATGTCACATTCAACGGTCACAATTCACATGGTAATTCAGCGACTTCTTCCTTATGTATTTTGTATAGTTAGTAAGGAATCAACTTTTTTTTGAAGCTTTTCACAATGTTTTTTATTGTTAAAAAATGCTTTTTTTGTGAGAACAAATCTAAAGTTAAATTTGTCGCACTTCATGGTATCCGATTGAATTAAAAATTTTAAACTTTTAGTTTGGATGACCATCATGCATAATTGGTATGGTGACGTTGTTCTAAATGCATAATGGCGGACGCCCCCACATGACAAGGCAATACGAAAAACAAACCAACGTTACTAAAAACTTGGTTTATTTCAATATTTATTCCACCTTTGTATGGACCTGAACTCGTTTGTAAATTCATACAGCTTAAACAAATTAATGCAGCGTCTTCATTATCTGCTAATATGAAATTAAATACAAAACAAGCAAAAAACTGTTATTATAATATAATTGGCAGATGGTGTGAAATACCACCACCAACACGTGCGTTGCACGCGACCAGTTGAGTTGCACACTTTCGCCACGCGGCGCCACTTGTTACGCAGCAATTTAAACTATTTGTATATTAATTATCTTGTTTAGGGCTTAATTTTGGTCTTATGACATGCTGTAGCAATATAAATCGTAATCCTTTTATGAAGTACCAATAATTATGTAAAGGAATTAATAAAATTAGAAGACTGTTAAATTGCTACGATAAGGCTAGTTTTGTGACATGTAGCTCTTACTGTTTCGATATTACGATTTTCTTTCAGCTATTTAGAGGTCCCTCCCTAACTAACTTCAAATAGTAGAGATATTCTTCCAGTGTCCGTGTAGTCCTGGGACCGGAATAGAGCTACTGTATATCCTGCCTGTCGGAAGAAGCGTCTAAATGGGCACATCTGGGCACGAATCTTAGCTCGAACCTGAGATCCCGAGAAGGACAACAGCATGTACGGCACACATAACATTGCAAACACCTGAAACAAGGTGTGGGATGAGCGTAAAGCTCGCTCGGACAACGCCCGACATAAGCCTGAGAACTTGTGAGGATAATCACTTCTTCTTACTCGTAAAGATGGTCGCATCCTATGTAAGTTAGCAACTTACTTTTAACAAAACACAATAAATATATGACTAATTGTTACTTTAAATTTTTACTTTTTTACTTAATGTATAAAATGCGAATAATTAAAACTACAGATGCGCTCTTAACGTCAATGACGTCACGTTATTATCTTTACAAACACACACAAAGGTGCAGTTGGTTTTCAATCAGCCTCAAGAGCTGAGGGCATCGACGGACAAGCGCACCAAATGTTACAATAGATATTTAAAACTAGGGCGGCCCTTTCATATTAAACCCTATACTAAGAACATAAAGTTTGTTATAAATACGGTTTATAAATTTAATATGTCTGGTGTAGTTGTTAAGTGAAGGGTATAAGGTTGATATTGCCGCTAAATGTGTTGCGTATAGTCAGATGTATAGACGTTGAGTGTTTTCGGTTGAAAGGAGAATAAACATTGTTGCTGTAATTGTTTTGATACCACTATGATGTTGTTAGAAATAATAATAATAAGCTGGATGGAGGTTCTTTATGTAAGGCTTTCTTATTTTGTTCAAGAGAAAGTGATTATTATTAATATTTTGTACGTTGACAACACACGTAATTATGACGGCGTATAGAATGCGTTAAAGCGATTTCAATACGAAAAAGGTTTCAAGTTGGCAAAACAGAAACAGTAACTTATAATTTGGATAAAATTTTAAAAAATTGTTAATAAAATACGTAGATACTTTAAAATCTTCAAAGTATGTATAATGTGTAGGATCTGTGATGACTCTATGTTAATTAATTCAAATAGGATAAAAATTCTTAACTTTAAAACTTAATATTATAAGTGAACGTTACTACTTTATCCAAATACAGGTTTGGAGTCAAGAACTATTACTTATCTAACAAGTATAATTATAAAACAAATAGAGCGAATTAATTATCTGCGCTTATTATTTTCATAATATACCAAACCCATGAAATTGTTCCAATCACAGCCATAAATCGATCTCGCATAAATAAATAGTCACCGTGTTATAAATTATTTATAACACATATTTGCCCAGCATCGAATATCAATAGATACTCCCCTAGCTCTGTGGCCACCAATGTAGACAGACCTCGATCGTGCATTGTAGAGAAGAAAATAAAGAAATATTATTTTGTGATTCGTTTACTTAAATTAAAGAAATATTTAAAATATCGGGATGCAACATGCCATTCTGGAACTATAAAAGTTATTAAAACTATTTTTTGGTATTATTCTCATTATACCTATGATTGTTATTTTTATTTTTCACATTTTTAGTTACCTAATGTTATTTTTTAATAAATATTTATAGAGAGATTCTATAAAAAGCATAAAAAACAATAATTACTCTACTTTTTAATAACATTCGAAATTTAGATGAACTATTTTTTTTTCAATATCCTTTTCCTTTCTATTTATAAAGCCCAAGAAGAAGATTAGATATTATAATATAGTGTACGGTACCACCACATTTGAATAGTAAGAATAAAGTTAGAGATCCTAATAAATTGGTTTACGTCACTTACTAGTAAGCTACTGAAACCACAACTCATTGTTGGAATTTCAACTTTACACTATACGCATATAAGTCTAAATGGTATTAGTGCCTTCTGAAATGATAAAAGTAAATACAGTGTCATATGTTAAGGTAATTTGCGGTGCAGTCCATTCATCTCTAGGTATTAGAGGATCGATTCTGTTTTATGAGGGTTCGATATGAATAATTGATTTATTTTTATGCTGGTTAAAGTTAAGCTTCTCTGAATTTGAGTAGCTACCTACTGATATGTATACATCTTTTTATTAGTAGATAGGCACGCGTTAGACCTCGATCTTGCTTGATGGTAAGCGTTGACGAGGCCTAAGATGCGACACGCTTGCATTTTTTACACAAAACATTTCTTTTCAGGGAAGCTCTAAGTTTAGCAATGGCACAATAATTGGTCGATATATGATGGTTTAAACCACAGTTTTAATAACATCAGATAAAATCCCATAAGAATCTTTATTGTATGAAAATATGTTAGCCGTAACATAAAGTAAAAGATCTTTTAACGCCTGTGAAACCGCGTAGCAATCTTATCGTTACCGATTCGATGCCATATGTCTCGATTTCTAGCCAAGCAGATTTATAAATATTATATTTTTTCAAAATATTCGGTCTGGTTGTTTGTATGAGTACCTACATCTTTGTGTCCATGGTATCCTTAACAAAGACAATCCTAGTATGTATATATGAATGAATAGAATCAACTGTTATTTATTTCTATAAAATAATTAATTCTTAACCATTGCTTCACCCTTTAGTAGCGATGGTTTTATCCTAATGATTTTAATAATCACTCGAGGCACCCTTAACTCTACTCCATTAAAAAGTGAATCAAATATTAGTTTAACTAAACAAACGGGCCCCTGTGATGAATGTAAAAGGAGCACAAACGGACAGACAGACAATTAGCCCGAGGCTAGTTATAGCTAACATTGGGTTGGTTTGTTTTGTTGTGTTTGTTTTTAGCTTGTAGATATAGCCACTGTTTGATTGGAGAGGGCCAGAGGACGGTGACGGTTTTTAATTCAATTTAATTTACGGCAATCTATCAGTGATCTCAAAATAACGTCATTTTCTATACTCACAAATGAAAATGAATGTATAAATTTAAAATCCGGAACTGCGGGTGTGTGTAACGATCAGAACTGAATGAACTTATTTATATTTTTAATATATCAAAAAATAAATATTTACCTTAATAAACACAATTTTACATATAACTCTATAAATGAAACGATAACTATTTTCTGTTACATAATTAAAACGGTACTTATACATTACAATTTTGAAAATAATCATTATGAATATTAAATCGGTGCATAGTGCATACTCTACAATGAATCGTCAAAGATAGAAACAAATGAAGGAATGGAAATCTCTATCAAACTTACTGTAGGTGGCATAATAAATCACAAACCAAAATTCTTGTTAGCAAAATCAATATTTAATAATGAATCGCACCAGACTTCTGAGGGGAACAAATGGATTTATCCCAATACCCCGTAGGATTAGTGGTTAGCTGCATTGTCAGGGAAATAAATGACGTAGATTCGTGGGGAGATAAAGCTAAGTATGACGTTTAGTATTCCGCTACTAATTTGTGGGGCTCTCGTTCCGTAAAAACCATGTCATTAGAATTTTAACAGAATTGTTAATGGTATTTCTGCATAATAAATAAGGATAGTTGTAACTCCTTAAGATAAGACGATAGTTAGTGAATGATTAAGGACTACTTACAATAGTCAATAGTGACTAAGGTAAGAAATATGTAGTTTAACATTAAGAAATACTTAAATAATACGACGGTTTCGGAAGTAACTTTCCTGTTGTGGTGTTACGCAATTGTTAATAAAGGCATGATGCACGTCTATATTTTCTTTCAAATTAACTTGAGTTATGTAAGTGTATGATTTTTTTTAAAGAGTATGAATAACGATGGCCACTGTAACAACAAATACTAAAAATAAAAATAGCTTGAAAATTAATGGGGTTCGCCATTCAAGAATCCACAATTTTCTCTTTTCCTATTAGTGTAATAGTTAAACAGTTCAAATTTTCACAATGCAATTACCTACTTCTATGGCTGCTATGATATCAATTACTAAATAAATTAAAAAATAATGGCACGAGTCATTCTGTATACTTTGACTCGCTCTTGGTCAATTAATTCAATTTGTTGTTTTTATTGATAGATCTTAATAATTAGATTAACAGTTAAACTAGTTTAAAATAATATATAGTTTAGTTTGTTGTTTATGTTTAGTTTAGAATTTTGTTTATGTATATACATGTCTAATGTTATTAAATGTCGGTTTCAAATAAAGAAAATTCGTCATTGATAGATCTTGTGTGATATAAGTGATTTTAGCCTGTGGTACAGTTTAAATTGCTAGTGGTACGATTAAACCGCCTTGTCGGCGAAGACCTCCAGGATAACTTATTTTTAAGGATGTTAAACAAAGGTAGAGTTCCTTTGAGACTTGATTTTCCTGTATTACAAGATATGAAGCTTTCTTTCAATTGTTGGTCATCGTTGTAAACCTTATAGTCAAGTAATTATCGACTTTCCTCTATAACGTATCATATTTCCTCTAAAACATTTAACATATTTTGTTCCTACATTTTTTTCTATGCCTATGAATTAGTAAAATTAATTATCTACTAAAACATGGTCGTACTGAATCTTAGGCCGATAAACAGGGGTAGTGTGATAATACTATTCAATACCTCGTGTCAATGGAACAATGCCTCTATCAGCTCTATCATACGTGGTCCTATTTCTGACATGTCCAAATTCATAGCAAATACAGATACCAACGAAATAGGCCGTAACGAATTTCCAAAGCAAACATTTAGTGTAACACGACACAACGGGTGCTTTTGCTTGCAAACTAACTTTATCGTTTGCAATAGTTTTTATTACATTGATTTAAAGGCGAAAGTTGTACACTCTAGATCAAAATAGAGTGTGGTAATGTGAGCACATTCCGAACAATGCGCCTGCGCTGGGGTGCGCTATCCATTCACAACTATTCGCTCTTTAACGAGCATTGTTCCAATTTGATTTATATTCATGGTTGTATTATTACAAGGCGGTAAATCAAGTGTGAATTCTCTTTCTGTTTAATCGACTACTGGAAAAGCAGATGAAATCATTTGGCTCACTGTTAACGTCAACGTTTATTTACTTTATTTTATTGATTTCGTTGTTTCTAGGAAAATGTAGTGTAAAATCGATATGACTTAGTACTTTCAATTTCTCTACAAAATACGTATTAAGTACGAATTCTTATTTCTTATTAATTTTTATTTCTTAAAAAAATAGTCTTATTAATATAAATATATTGAAGAAAAATAAAATATGCAACGGTTAGAGAAAATAAAAAATATATTTTATTAGAATTTCACATATGACTAGATACTTACATTTTTTACATAGTCTTTGAATAGTGTAACCTAGCGGCATAAAACGACATTATTGTCTTTAGAATTCTTAAACTAAACATTGTAAAAAATAGTAAAAATATATTTGATGGCGATTCAAAATATGACTAGATTTTATTTTACAATAGTTATATCAAATTTGAGCATTTAATATTTGTTGATTTCTATAATATTCCCTATATCTTTGGTCATTGTAATAAATATTACTTTGAGCGTAATTTGATTCACAATTATAATTAAATCTTTCGTTGTAGTTATAATTTACATTTGTATAACTGGTGTAATTAACAGGATATTCATCGGCTTTGGATTGCCTTCGACTCTTGGCAGCAGTTTCAAATGCATTTTTGAAGATTTCATAATTCTTCTGATTGAAATATTCTTCAGTGGCCGCTGGCACATTGGTGTCATAATTATTGTTATAATTACAAGCGTCATATGGTCTTTGGTTATAATAGTTTTGCTGATACAAATCGTCGCCGTAGCTCGATGGGTTCGTAAAGAACCCACTGCCTGTTGTAGATGTGATACAATTTCCACCTTTATTATTAACCGATACTGTCACGTTCCCAACATTAATGAGAACACCTTCTGAAGTTTGCAGAAAGTTAGATCCATTAGCGAATGGTTTGCTGAATCCTTGAAAATTTCTGTAACTCCCGTCGGAATTACACTCTTCAGTCTTATTGGGTAATAGGAATATTTCCCGGAAAGCATCTTTATTTATTTTCTCTCCAGTTGAAGCAAAGTTTTGGAATTTTTCAAAACTCACATTTAGACCGTCAGGTGGAACTTGGCCAGAATTTATGTTGTCTAAAGATTCAAGAGTTTGACTTAAAGCAAAAATATAATTATGAGCGAATCTTAAAGTCTCTATCTTCGTCAACTTGGTATCTTCAGGAAATGTGGGCAAAACGCATCGAAGCCTATCCAAAGCTTCATTCAGCATGTGCATTCTATTCCGTTCTCTGTCATTGGCTTTCATTCTTCTGTTTCTCTTTATTTTCAGGATCTGTGTTGGACTTTTGCATCTTGTCACTCTGTTTTTGCCATTAGCGTATTTCCTCTTTGGCTTGCTTGAGTCCTTGGTCTTCTTATCCTTTGCTTTTATAGGTGTAGACGTGTTGTCTGCTGTGCGTAAGTTGGCCTCAAAACTTTTGATGTCTTCAACTGGTTCTTGGAACGTGTATTCGAAGCTGTCAGCAAATAATTTTCTTCGCACGGTATTTCCTTTTGTAGGAGTAAGAGATATGCCTAGATCTGAAGTGTTGTGTTTGAAGGGAGTGCTTTTCACTGATGATGGCGTTGTCAAGGAGTCTGCGTAAGACCTGTCGATGCCTGAGTCGGTGCTGCAGATGCTGTCGTTGAAGTCGCAGTAATCATCAAAGTCGGTGGTGAACATTTTTTCGATTCTGAAATAGAGAACATGTTGTAAATTCATAGGTCATCGAAGTAAACATTATTTCGGACACTAATTTCTGTGACAGATAAATGTCTGTATTTGTTACAACTCAAGGAGCCTGTCGGTTTTTTAAAAATGTTTTGCAATATTAAAAAAACGAATTAAAAAAATATCGAATCAATATTAATTGACATATATATAGTAACAACTATTACATCTACTATTAAATACGCATCTCCATTACTAAGTTTTTCAATAATACGTGTATACACAATTCATAGTAAACTAAAATAACTATTGCCAAGCGTTTTATCGATTTCAACGAGAATGTGGTATGGATAACATAAAATATTTATATATTATGATTTTGATTAATGTTTGATTTAGAGCAATTACCACGTCAAGCCTACCCTTCACATCGCGTGACGCGTTACGGAAAGTCAGTTGAACTTTATCACTTCCCACTTCCGGTGCGTGATTTCCGGTTCAACTGTTCCAAAGTTAATTTCTTGATTTCCGTAACCGTTCAAAATTGTGCAGTAATTAACTTTTGGTTGATTTTGTGACAGTTAAATTATTTGATGTAACGATTTTCGTATTTGATTAATATTTTTGTTGATGGTTTAAAGTTATTTGTAGAATAATATAAAACTGAGAGGTAGATAAATTTTGAATGTATTTTTCCATAATATAGAATGACGTGATACGTAATATCTATACCACATTTCTATAGACTGCTTCTCGTAGCATTTTGCTACGAACGTAAACGTGCTATTCAAAGTGCTATATAAACTTAACTTTACTATAGGCTTGCGTTTGGCTGCAATCTTACCTGATGTTAAGGGAGATGCAGCCTTGGACAAAACACACTTGCCTAGAAGTAGCCTATTCACTATTCATTAACTATTTCAAGTAAGACGTAACTACTCATTCGTGATAGGTATTAAACAGAACTCTATCCTTAAGCAGGCTTACGGCATGACGAAGATTGATATTTTAAATTAAACACTCCTAAAACAATACAAATTGTGATTTAAAGCATGCAGAAGTGGTCATGGTCTGGCGAGTAAACCGAGGGTGGAGGTGGCCACCTGTTCAGTTGAAGGCACGCGACACGCACGTGACCATTCGAAAATCATTAAATATGTAACAGATATAACTAACGCGGTTTATGATTTGAAACAACGATATAAGAAGTTTGACTTCTATAATATCGGAGTATTCATGATAGATAATGATAATGTGAGTTGTAATCATGAAACAAGATGTTGTTACTCCTTAGGACTGAGTTGGTTGGTACCGCATTAATATTTCTGCCTTATCGTACATGTTAAACCAGAACGCAGTAACTTACACCAATGTTATAACGCTTATAACTTACAGTAGAAATAAGGATGGCTATGACGCCGCTGTCGAACCACAAAAACTCTAACCACCTTTACCTTTGGTTTGGTTGTGGATACAGTGTTTGAATTGGCTATTATCAAAAAAAAAAATAAGCCAAACATTTGTGGACGATTTGCAGCAAGTGCCGAGCATGCCGTTCATGCACAATGTTTAAGTTTCTTTACGAACACTGTTAATAAACAATTGTTTCTATAGTGACTGTAATACAAAATGGCGGATCTTTATAATTTACTCTCGCTTCTTTGTGACTATAAAGTATGTTAAAACTTATTATATATTTATGGTTAATGCTTAAAAATGTTTTATACTATATTACTATGTATAACCTTTTGTTTATATTGTTTATGTTATTGTATCTCAAAGTCAAGTAGAGTAGGGCGGCGGCGTGGGCGGATTGCCGGAACCACCTGTGAGTAGCACGCGACACACACGTGCACGTTTTAAGTAGATTTTTTATGCATTAGGGTACAAATAAACAGTTTATAATGTAATTTAATTGATTTCTAATAAATTTACCTTATTAGGATAACTCAAAAATAGTAGTTATGAGTAAGTAACTACGCTTTAATGAAAATAATTTGAACCTACTAATAATTTATATACCGAAATGGATTTAAAATTATGTTATAATCTCATTTAACAGACCTAATTGTTACAAATTTATTGTCGTCATATTAACATATTTTTAAGAAAATATTTATATGTTGTAATGTCTCATAGTTTAAATAAATTACTTCTGTTATAAACCTTTGAATGTTGTTATGCTATGGATTAAGGACCAACTAAGAACCGTTTAAAGCATACATACATATCAAATGGGAATAAAAGTTTTAGAGCGGGTTTAAAAGTTATATGAGTATAATTAGGTATACCCTGGCTTTCAGTTCGTGGGCTCGCTTTCATCAAATTTCGAATAACTTTAGTTCGTTTTAATTTTCATTAATGTTAACTTTTGTGATTAAGAAGTTATTACTTTATTGATTAACTGTAAGTACCTATTTTGCTTCAGTAAATAAATTGTAGAGCTCTTCATAGTCCGACGGTGCCGGCAATACAGCCTACATATTTTTATTATATCACGAATCTGATTCTAGTTTCTACTTAATAACTAACACGTCATAATAATTTATAAAACTTTCCATGGACTTACCTAAAGAATAAACTTCAGTCCGCGTTTATCAGCCAATCAATCATTGGACACTCGCTCAACACTCGTTCCGCCCAAGTATGCAAAAAATCACTATAATTATATTAAAAGACAAAACCACACACCACGCTCAATAAAAATTAAAAAAATAATTGTCTATGACTAGTGTATAATAGTTTATGTTAAATAAAAAAATATATATTGGTCATGACTAGTTGACTAGCGCGATGCTCCCGCGCCTGTGTCGCGCGCACTGTGGGTTGGGACGCCTCGATGCCTGTTATATGGGGTCCAATGAAGGGTCCAATGGGATGGGCAGTGGCTCCGCCCAATGCTTCAGCTCTAGTGCAGTGCTAAGTGGTCTGGTACTGTTAGTTAAGTTAAACGGTGGTTACGTTGTGCGAAAAACGAACAAAAAATTAACAGGCGCTTTGTCTTTGCAATGGTTCTTAACGTCCTTATTCTTAAGGGTGTTAGTAGTTTATGTGTTAAATTGTTAACTATTTGTGAATGTTAACTATGTTCTACAATATGAAGTGTTCCTTCGATTTACAAAATTTCACTATACTACGCTCATACTGCTACGAGAACCTACACAATGGTCGCCAGTTGTTATATTTTTTTTAATGTGGAATTCAGTCTAAATAACATTTTATACAACCTAGCCTCAAAATAGTGCAGAAAACATTAGTTACTGTTCCGATCAAAATAAAAAAAAAGGGGAAATACCTATGTTTATAGTATGTACCTATATTCGTATTAATTAGGCATGTTGTGTATAAAATAAAAAAAAATCAACGAGGTGCACTCCGTGCAGAGTGCAGAAGTGAAAACTTTCGAAACCTAACCTGATAAAATAAAAAATTTAACTGACATCCATTGACATACGTTTTCTATGCTGACACCGGATGACATCTTGACTTTTGCAGTTTGTTTTGCCGTCTTACGAATTTTTGATCAGGTCACGTGTCCTCTAATTCTCTAAAACTCGAGTTTAATATTTTTTACCCATCACAAAAAGTGCACAACACCTCTAAAGTTTTCACTTCAAAAAATATCACTTGCGTGAAGGAAAACATCATTAGAAAACCTGCGCCTGAGAGTTTCACAATTATGAAATTCATAAGAATTATCAAGTTACGCTCAATAGCTATATTATGTGCCATTCAAATTATCACCTTTCACCGGTCACCTTTCACACTGCACTCCGCTTTGCATGAACCGCGCATCGAAAATAGTTGTCAATTGTTATGAATCGTTATTTAGGTATTTGTATGCCACTTTAAACGAGTTTTACTTTAATAATTTCAAGGTTGTCTTCTTCTTGATTTCGTAGAGTAGATAGTAATATCTATGTATGTTCTACCAATCAGTGATGTGAGCAGATGCGAATACTATTACTGTCATTACACGAATCGTAACCAAGCGCAAAAATATTGACAATGGCACCTTGTAATGGTCCAAATTTGTTTAATGGGTTAATAGTGCGTGAAATGCGTCGTTTTTTATCGCCAACCCTTTGTAGATATCGACAAGCCATAAATTATATAAATATTTGATCAGACACGCGTTTGGAGGCTATATGGGGTGTAAGGTATGGAATGTTTTGTCCCTGAATATACGAGTATATTTCTGGATACTGTTCGTCTTCTTTATTATTTAGTTAAAAGTAAGTAGGTATCTGTTTTTTCCGAATTCAGGGAGGATTTTCCGTGATTTGTGTAAGTACAGGTTCAAACCCACAAAGAATCCCTGAAGAAAGTTAAGCATCGAATCATCAATTTCATCATTTAGCCATTTATCGTCAGATGGAGTACCTACTTGCTCGTTTGTTATATCGTTTGCTAAACATTAAGTAAAGTATTCATAATTAAGAGCCAATGTTCATAAGGATTGCTGTTTTTTATTGTTTATTCGATCAGACATATACAGTTTCTGCTTTAATTCAACCCTTTATCTACCGCGATATAGTTTCTGGTTGATTGGTTGACAAATAACGTGTATTTTCAACGCCAAATGTTCGGTCATGGTGCGAAGCCGATCTTGCAAAATATTGACTAACTGCGTCACGCCTGTGAATTTAAAGGGTTGAATAATGGTTAAGAAAAAAATGATAATTTTTATCAATTTTTGTATAAGATAACAAAGTTGTTTTTTTTTGTAGAAGAATTGAAGAAAAGAATGAGCATGCTGCCCATCTGAAGTGAAGGTTACTTTGGCAATGGATATCTGTAGTTGACACGGAATACGTTGGAATTCCAGTTTGGGGCCCTTCCACCATCTTTTAAAAACAATCATAGTTCAGGAAAGTTTTATTTCAATATTGCATCAACATTATTTTGTTTAGTACCACGACCGCTTTAAAACAGTTTTGTTTTATTCCTGCCGAGCGATGTAAACTTAAACTCTTATTCACTTCTCGCTTATTCAAATTTATAAAACCAACTAAAATTGTCATATTTTACTTAAAAAAATAAATTTCCTGCAAAAAAGAAATAAATAATTTCGACCGACATCATACAAAACTGCTTATTGTAATATTATAAAAATAGTCCTACTTTAACTAGGTCGTGGTACGAAATTTCAATGTATGATTAAGCTAATATAATTTTAAGAGACGGTAGTAGGTCCCCTGAAGTCTGTCGCAAATGCTTAGGTAGTAGTGAGGGTTAAATTAGCAACAAACCGGACAAAAGTTCACACGCTTCAAACCGGATAACAGTAAATATCAATTTTAATATACTTAATATTCTACAAAAATGTAACTGGATTATATTACTTAAATTACAATTTCAGCATGCTACTAACATCGTACCAGTCCGTGTCAAAGGTTTTTAATTTAATACACACTAAAATAAAGGAAAAACTGTAACTTTGTTATTAAAGAAAGAACAATAAATCATGTATTTTTGACGCAGCATAGAGCAAACAAAACAGGTGCGAACCTACGTCACGTAACCCTTTCAATCTCGCTTATAACTGCAGTTTAAAATAATAAATGGCAACGGGGTTGTGCGTTTAGTTACTTTGCCGTCGCCACGCTCGAGAGCCCATGAATGCATTAAAATAGACCTCTGCCAGCGCGCAGTTGAAGGGTTGCTAGTGATTTTGACATCGATTGGGAATTCTGCGTCGATCGTGTTGTTCGGTTATTATATCGATTTGTCGATAAATTATGAAATTTGACTGAAAGACTTTTAAGAGTAGGAACAAGCTAATCGTGTTAATGTTTAATTAAAATAGAATTTACGACAAAATAAGTTGAGTTACAATTTGATATCTATTTTTAAATTTAATTTATTAATTTTTTTACCTATCTATTTCTCTTAAACTTAAAACCTGTATTTGTGAGCGTTATAAAAAAAATCTTGAGGAACCACGTTATTTCCTCCGCTTATTTCAATTTTGATAATCTTAAAGGTAATTCACACGAACACACACGAAGGTAAACACGATTCACGATATTTAAAAATATTTATAATTCTTAAAATATCCAGGTATTTTCCAGTTGCGATTATTATGTAGTAGAACATATAGAGAGTTACACGACAGATCATGCTCCAAGTAATTAATCGGTAATGTTTAAAAAGACCTTTATTAACTATCGAAACCTTAACGTACCAAGGTATTTAATTACCCAGGTTAACTCATACAGTTTTATTATGGTGGTCAAAGATTAAAAAAAAATAAGTCGATATTTTTTCATAATGTCGATGAGCACGGCACCTCCCTACCCAGCACCCTTTCTACGCGCCCCCTTGTGGACCAACACGACCCGCCACCGAGCATAATTCTGCGGACTTATTATTTGCTTGTTTCAGGCTTATCGTATCATTTAAGGTTCGGATTCTATGACTGGATTTAATCTTGTGTTGATTTAAAGTAAGAATTTAATTAATAAGTAAGGTTGCTGTATATATTAAATTCTTACAAAAACCGCATGGTTCGTTTTATGTTTCATAGTTGTATCATTACTTTGAAAGAAAATCTGCGATTACTCCTTGATCAGAACATACATCCTAAGTAGATAGATGTAAATTATAATTATTTATTATTGTTTAATACTTCAGCTATATAAAACATAACACTAAGTATCAAAGTGGGCGTTACTTTATAGGCTAAGATACATTTGTTAAATTTTTTGCCCACCTATCACTTGCGTTTCATGTCCAAACTTGCTGCGTTTGAGGTTGACTGATAAATGCAAGATCACTTCAGCGAAAGACTGGACTACCACAAACATTAGTAAATATTCAGCGCAAAACCTTCATATAACATTCTCTCCAAATAGTAACATCTCTCCCATTTATAAATTAGCACGTAGTGTGTTCAAAAATCAAAAACTTTTAACAAACAAAAACATGTATAAATCCGAAAATATTTACGTACACTCAGACATTGCAGCTAATCTCTTAAATATTAAAACATTTATTGAGCCAAGACCAGTCTAATCCGTTGTCGGGGAAAAATTCAATAGGTAACGTCAATGCGAGTCGTAGTTTAAAAATGTTAAAAAGCTTTGTTGTAAGGGTTGAAGGGTTGTAAATAATGACGGCGCAAGTCCGTATAGAGAACTAAACGGTCGCCCATAAAGGGGTGTACATTTTTTTAAATCTTCAAACGACGGGTTAATGGTGATGGATCAAACTTGAGCCGTTTTGAATTTATAAGGATTTTTGCACGTGTTGTTTTTGGCACGGCAATGAGTACACCAGTCTCAAATTCTTGGGAATGTTTAGAAAAATACACGTGACGCAAATTAATAATTTAATACCTCAATTATAATCATTAAACACGTAACAGAGTCGTCTCGATGATGACTTTTAATTCAAAATAATTTAGGATGATCATAACGAGTAGAGTAGATACACTTATTTTGGGTCTTAAAGAATAATCCGCACCTACAACATCACTTCAAGATCGCTACAATCAACCGTGTAACTGCTACATGGCAAAATTTTGTTTATGACATTAAAAAGATATTCAATTTCACCAATTAAAACTTCCTTATAACTAAATTACTTGTGTTTCTAATTTTCAATGACATTTAGTTGCATATATTATTAAGATCTAGATCTTCTAAAAAATAATTGCACATTATCAGAGTGAGAAACGGCATTGTCCTAGAATTACGTTATCTTAACATAGACACAAGTAACATGAAGTAGAAATGTAATAAAAACTTAATTATATACTAAATCCGTATTGAAAGTGGTGAAAAAGGCAATATGACCACCACTTGGTCGGGATTATGTTTATTTAACGGAATAGTTATGATGTTATTTGAAGTATTTGCATACGGGAACGTGAGAAAAATATCCTCGACGTCAGGTGTCAAAGTGACAGATAGTGACTTTATTATTTTTTTTACTTTAATATCGAGTCTCACGCGTTTTATTTGTAGCGACACGGTCTAGTAATGAGTACTGCCAGCTTTAATATCGACTTGTTCGATTGTTCTGTAAATATTAGGCATTGATTTATATTATTATTTGCTAATTTCAATATATCCCTTATAATGAATACTAAGCTGCCTATCGTTATGGTTTAAAAGCATGATTGGATTCGAGACATAAAAACGGTTTAATAATTAAACGCGTTCAAATAATTATTTTCTGCAAAAATTGCAATTTATCGTAAAAATCAAAACAATATGTATCCAGCAAGTCTTTTCGATTATATAAATAGGAAATGGACAACATAAAGGTGTTAATGATATTACTTAAAATAGGCACACTATAATTTAGTAATTTTATTTAATAACAGGTAGATGGGAACATATTAATTAATATTAATAAGGTCTCAGGCAAAGAATAAAAAATAAATTTTCTCATAAACTATTTGCAGCCAATTTTTTCAACTTGTTTGTAATATTTGTAGCTAATCGCGCTCAATTTCTCAAGCATTGCAAACATTCTTCTGTTATAAAATGTTATGAATTTCGGCGCTTGCAACTGAGATGATGGTTTCATTGGTTGGCTGAAATAAAACTTTTGGTTAACTTTGGTTACGTTCGACATCTCATCGCACCGGTTGACAACAGGGCTGGTAGCTGGTAGCTTGTATGAGCAGGTTTTTTGGGCGAAATCCCTGCTCACTAAAGGCTATAGTAAATTAAGCTGCCAGCGTTCTGAGTAGGTACAATATCACAAATAGAAATTTTGTACGAGTATGACGTTATTATGTTCTTCTACTTCTTAATTATATTTAGGTTTTAATTTTGTCTTTTTCTTTAGTTTACTTCGAATGATCATTAACTTTCTATTATGTTATATTATATTATTGTGAAGTAGCTTATTTGTGGCGCGGATCTTAGCACAGCGAAAAGGAATGTCACATTTGAAATTCATTCTGAAGGTTAACGGATCTTTTGCATATTTCTATCGAAACTTTCGCGTTGTTTTTTATTTATATCTATTTCGCTGAAAGAACCATACCCTACCTAGAAAGTTCTGGTGACTACATCAGTATCGCAGATAGTTTTTAACAGTGAACAGTAATTACTATTGACTTGACTATTATTCACTCAATTGCAATGGTTCTTAACTAAAGATGCGTATTTTGTAAAATTAATTTGTGTGGTTATAATATTAATGAATTGACACATTTAAAAACTTGAAGTACCTATAATATTACATAGTTACCAACAGTAACTATTATCATCATTATACAAATTTTAGAATAATATACTATTTGGAGTCTATCACACATTAAACGCAAAACGATTTTACTACGCTAAGAAGAACAGAAAAACCCTAAACTAAAACTGTATGATATAAAGATTAAAGATAGCTATATGTTTTGGACCGGTAATTCTTGGTATGTTTAATTAGTTTTTTTAAATCATGTAACATTTTAATTGCACTTAGGTTTGGTGAAATTGATGAAAATTAGCTTTGTAGAGGGCCCATGCGCTATAACTCTACAATCGCGGCGCGTGCGTAGCGTTTGTGCGCAACGCATCGATCCCGCTCGCAAAGCAAAAATGAACCCGTGAAAATAAAGTAACACGTGCAAACCCTTAAAACTATGAATACTAAACAAATAGTACACAAATACAAACATAAAAATCGCATTTATTTGCACAATTGGCACACTTCGGTCAGATATCACCTATAATGGCCGCTCAAAAATAATTCCAGGCCACAATAAAATTGATAATCTAGCTAATCCTTATTTACACTGAAGGTGGGTGAAGTGGGTGGATCGATAAGCCTGCTGGTAGACCCAGGGAATCATTTCTATTGGTACAATTTTCGTTCGTATCGCTCCTGCGATGCGGTGTTTTGTCGTATTCGATTATTCAGGATTATTTTATCATATGGATTAAATGTATATTTATTTTTATAAAACGTGCAAATTATACAGTAAAAAGGGAAGTCTATCGATAAAAGCATTTGTTGAAACTGGCGCTTTATTTTATGATCATGCTACCAGTAGCGCCACATAGCGGTTTATCTGTGTACTACAAACTACTTGAAGGCTTGTTATTGATCAAAGCTAGCGTTTAAAGGGTTAATAATTTCCAGAAATACATTGACTAAATGTAACTATGGAATGAAGTGATGCTTTAGTAAATCATATTAACTTTTAAAATTAAGATATAAAAGTAACAATATATCTTAATTTTAAGTAGTACAAGAATATCATTGCATATCGGGTAACATACAGATGTGCTCACATATAGAAATTAGCTACCACCTATGATAGACTTCATGGACGATGACAATTACCGAGCAAACCACCCCTCGTAGATACATGGGCTGCATGACCTTTTGGTACAAAGAGAGAAATTTAGGTTTACTTAAACATAAAATTCCATTATTGTACGTCAGTGCTCACTTAAATACTTTATATGTGAACCTACCTAAATCGACGAAGAGTTGATTGATAAGCGGAAATTATAGCCAGAAAACTAATAAGTAATTCTAATTAGGTACCTTCTCCTAGCTATGATGAGTTCATTGTATTTAAGAAAGTAATTTGAGAAGTTCAGAGTAGATGACACTTTTGTTTAGTAGCGTTTAGTTGAGTTTATCATGCTCTTAATAATAAACAGATGAATTTATTTACATAAACAGATTTCGTTATATGATTAAAAATTAACTCCATAGCAAATCTCATTTTATTGAATAATGAATTCTTTAATCAACCTTTAAAGTGAACTTGAAAAGATATAATTTGCCAACCATTATATTTATATATCGGCACATCTAAAAACTCGAATCTGATAAGGGTTCTGGCGTTTTTCCAGCGAAGTCGTTTGACGTCGCGACAACGCCGTGTAGGGTACACGCCTGCTGAATCATATAATCGCAGTAACTACTGCGATTTCGAAGTATCTACTTATATTTTACCACTATTTATCAATTACGTATAGGTATTGGAATTGAAAAGTAAAAAGTGATAATCCTACGCCTACGTGGTTCGAACGCCTACGCTGAAAGTCGCTAATGTGTAGGGGCTCTTAATTGTTTTATAAATATACCTGTACAGTGTACACATATAAATGTATCAAATAAATTACCGTTGTTGTGTTTTGAAGAGATTCTTTGAATTCAAAATTTGTAGTTTCGTTCGAAGTTATTATCATTACCTACACCGATGATTTTTTACAGGTGTCCGTTTCGGAATATACATAGGTACATACTTAGGTATTATATATGTATCTTTTTAGTCTATCGCGACGGGTAATACTTATATTAGTTCCATAATTTTGTTGGAAAATTTATTTTTAATACCTACATACCGTCTATAGTTAAATGTTTTATTTTTTTTTCATTTAAATATAACGGTAACGGATTTGTTTTGGATTTCTGAAGCTATCATCGAAAGATGGCGCTGGCGTAGATATCCATTTATGATCAGATGAGTGACAGTTCATATTCATAATATATTTTGTGTTGCAAGTACATAAATTATTCCCCTTTTTAGACAAATTTAATAATTTGTTTAATAATTTAATAATTTAATATAAAGACTGATACTTTTAAAATGGATTTAAATTTAAAAATTATATTTGCATAAATAGCAAGATTGTTATACATAAATGACAATATTCTATTTTTATAAATTATTCTTCATTTATTTATAAATTATTTATTTATTAAACAAATAACACAATAGGTACTTTTTAAGCTAAAATGAACAATAAAATGAAATTATTTGGTATTACGAAAGGAAAAATAAATATTTTCCATTCCTTTAAAAAAAACTAAACCTTTAGTTTCGTTTATTATAGTTGAAATAATTAATAACAATTAACTAAATTACTAATTAGAATTACTAATAAATTATTGTAATTAGAATAATTATTATTATAGCCACAATTATTTATATCATAAAGATACAAATTAAAAGTTTTGTACAGTTAGTGAATTTGGCTTTAACAGGAATGAAAATTGATCTAAATTTAATTCAATATATGAGGTGGATAGAAATGTTTAATTTTTCCTCTAGTTATCACTAAATTTCTCATATTAATACTTTAAAAAATAAAGACATAATTCTGTATTAGGGATATTTTTTTATAGTGATGGCAATCAACGGCAGTGGGTGAGTGGGGCGATCCACAGATGATATATATATCTATGGGCCACATACATAGATAATATACAAATTACATAAACCATTTGGGCCAATCACGATGACAATTGACATTCTGTCGTGGACTTTGATTATCTATATTATCATTATCATAAAATAAAAGCAATAAATAAATAATGATTTACGTAAACATAAGACGAATAGTGTATAAAGTGCAAAGTTCTTTCGAGAATTTTTGTAGATCGTTGTGTGAAATGGTGAGTAAAACAATATGTTTATATTAAAAAAAATAACAAAGTAAATAGTGAAGAATAAATAAAATACATAATAATTTGTTTTGAAAATCTGATTACTGGTAGACCACATAAAAATAATATTATTATAAAATATGAAACTACAATTACAGCATGGACAGCCACGAATAGTTATTCATTCATAGTTAATACTGGAATACAGAAACTAAAAAAAAATTGATAAACCTACCCAGATTTTGGTATCAAATTATTATTTTATTTTATGGATTTAGTAGGTATAAAGGCACGCAACTTAATTAGTTAATAAGGCTACCGTTATATTTAAATACCATTTCTTTAAATACATTTCTGTGTTTGTCATTAAACCTTTAATAATATTAACCATTACACATAATTATTTATCTAAATTTAACAAAGTGAGCTTTACCTATGTTCTTTATGACGTTGTCTTTATGACTTTGAAGTAGCAAATGCAAGCCCTCCAGCTGGTGGTAAGTGGTCACTGCTGCCCATTGAAATTGTAATCAAGGCTATATAAAACGGGTATTACCTGTACAAATCTACAAATACACTACAAATATGCAGTGGTACCTCTCCGGTACCATACCATACCATCCTTCACATATTCTTACAATATGTAAGCAAGCATCTAATACATTTTTACTTTTTTCAAGTTAAAATATAATTATTTATTAACATTATAAATATGGCAAATGACATTTTGTTGTATAGTAGTGATGCCAATATAGACTTATTTTTCAATAGATTTATTAGAATTTGAATTAATTTAAGTAATTTGTTTGTAATTTATATTATCACTGAAATGTACCCCCTTTGCGTGTTCGTCTTTCAGTGACAATATTTAGGATACTTAACTAATTGTATATAATTTATATTCTTGTAAATGTTATTATATTTGATTCTTTTTAAATATACTAATGAATTTTAAATAATTCTTACTGTGACAATCTGTAATATTTGGCCGAAGTCAATGTGCAACAAATAAAGTGCTTTATTCATTTTACATTTAGTAAAGTGGATATTATTTAAACATTAATATATTTCTTGCTTAATGATTCTTGCATAAGTCACAAAACACTATGAAACCAAATATTATTATAAAAATATTACATATACAGTTCATACACATAACATCATAATTTACATGAATCCTTTTATTATTATTTCAGAGAAATCCAATAGTAACGATCAAGCAGGGAAAATTGAGGGGTTCCGTAGACAAACTTCATGATGGCACCCCGTACTACAGTTTTAAAGGTGTTCCATATGCACAACCACCTATTGGACCTCTTAGATTTAAGGTAAGGTCAATTAGCAGGCATATACATTCTTAGAGTTAAAGAATAATAATGCCAGAGTAATGCCAGAAGCTGGAATTGTTATATATTTAAATTAACAAAATTTTAGAAGTCATATGAATTGAACTTGCCATCAAATTATATGAACAAGGTACTTAATAATAAAATTATATGAATAAGTAATAAAACCACAATATAATTAAATTACCTACTAAATTTTGTATGGTCCATAGTCTGTTGTAGTACATTGAATTAATTATAATAGATTAAAATGGTCTTAAAATTTTCATGTGAAACTACTATAATCTCTTGATAGGCATTTGTATAAATAAAATGCAAATTATATTGTGATAGGAACAAAAATAACATTTATCCATTTCTGATTTATTGCTTATAATTTTTTACAAGATTTTTAACTTAAAAATTTTAAGTATGTCCTTTAAATTTTCAGGCACCTCTACCACCTAATCCTTGGAGTGGAGTCTATGACGCGTTAGAGCATGGACCAATTTGTCCTCAAGTTGAAATGCATACAATGCAAATAGCAGATGGCAATGAGAATTGTCTGTTCCTCAACGTTTACACCAAATCTTTGCAACCAGACTCCAAGCTACCAGTCATGGTGTATGTTCACGGTGGGGCATACATGTCAGGTTCAGGTGATTCCATGATGTATGGACCAAAATTTTTACTCCAACATGATGTTATCTTAGTCACAATAAATTACAGACTGGAGGTGTTAGGATTCTTGTGTTTAGACACTCCAGAGGTTCCAGGAAACGCTGGAATGAAGGACCAAGTTGCAGCATTTCGCTGGGTACAGAATAATATATCCCAATTTGGTGGTGATCCACGAAATGTAACAATTTTTGGTGAAAGTGCAGGCGCGTCCAGTGTTAATCTTCACATGTTTTCACCAATGTCAAAGGGATTATTCCATAAAGTGATAGCTCAAAGTGGAATTGCTATATCAGATTGGGCGCTGGGAAAGAATGCTAAAGAGCGTGCAATCAGAGCAGGGAAGTATTTGGGTGCAAACACTGAAGACCTCGAGGAACTTACAGATTTTTTTAAGAAAGTGCCAGCTTCTAAACTCGTTTCACTCACAACTAAAACACTAACAAAAGATGAAAAACATAGAGGATTGGCCATACATTTTGCTCCTGTTGTTGAAAAGAAATTTGGTAACACTGAAGTATTTTTAGAAGATGATCCATTGAAATTGCTCATAGAAGGAAAAGTTAATAAAGTGCCAATAATTGCTGGGTATAACTCTGCAGAGGGTCTAATGATAACTAAAATACAGATTAAGAAATTAGACTTTTATAATAAGAACCCGTTTTATCTTGTGCCCAGAGAAATAGCATTAACTCTGTCCGAGGAGAAAATGAAAGATTTTGGTGAAAAAATAAAAAAATATTACATTGGGAACAAGGATTTCACACCTAATGACATAAATGAATATTCAGCTATGTTGACTGACGCGCATTTTATGTACAATACTCAAAGGTTCTTGCATTTATATTCAATGTTGTACAAATCTGTTTTCATGTATAGATTTGACTGTGTGACAGAACTGAATTTATTTAAGCAATTACTCAACTATTCAGCATATGAGGGGGCCTGTCATGTCGATGAACTGTTCTATATATTCAGTAATATGATGAACGATAATGCGTACAAAGAAAATGAAAGCCTGAGAGAAATTGTGTATAACATAACTAAAATGTGGACTGATTTTGCTAAAACTAGGTATGTAATTTTTAATTTTAAGTAACTTTTGAAAGTTGGTAGAACTAGTATAGGTGGACCGGGGATATTTAAGAGGAATTGTGTCCATAGTGCCTGATTTACATATATTTACTATACCATCCAAAATTTGGGAGCTCTGCATATAGACCGTACTAAAGATAGCCTTTGTGGTATCAAATATAGTGTTTATGGAACATGTTACAGGTCATTTGAACTTTGAATATGCCAAAGCTAATAATAAAACGAGCGTAAACTCGAGAATATCTTGTCAGGGTGTGCCTTTTAACTGCATACAGGTCCATAATCATATCAACTTCTATTCCATTTTTATGGATGTAATTGACATAAATTTTCAATAAAAAAAGTCGATTCCAAAGATCAATGTGTGGAATAGAAGTAATTAGGTTCGACTCCGGCGGCACCACCGCCACACCTATTTCTGCCTAATAACAGCAGTGTTAGACGCTGCTGTGTTCCGTTTTGAAGGGTGTGGTAAGGGAGACAGACTTTTCCGAGGCGTTCCAGCTTAGTCCTCAGGGGTAGCGGCGCATCTGTGACCGACCTAAGGTAGGAATATCTAATCCTATCTGGGGTTGATTACAGATGTCCATGTTAGGGCGGCAGTAGCCACTTACCATCAGGTGGACTGCATGCTCGTCTGCTACTCCTATATTATAAAAAAAAAACTACCATTTGACATTATCAAGTTAATATAAAGTTGTAGTAGCAGTAGGTAATAGTATTAATCATACACTATATTAATATCACATGAATACAAGTTTATACTGTTTGTTTTTCAGTAACCCAACTCCGGATAACAGCGTTGGCGTTACATGGAGTCCATACTCAACGGCAAGCAAAGAATACTTAAGTATAGGAGAGCAGCTGTCCGTACAAAAATATGCTGATAAGGACCGTGCTGAATTCTGGAATAAGTTGTATGGGGAGGCTGGACGTCCTCATATTGTTAAAAGCAATTTGTAGTTAATTCGTACGCCTTTATTGTGTGTGGAAATTAGGAATCGCCAACTTATTAAATATTTTTAACAAAGGGTTTATACTTCATACAATTGAACCGAGATTAGCTTAATATGTACAGATTAATATAAAATATTATTATAAAAAAATATTTAGTCTGTGAAAATGCGAACTACGAGCAACGTTGTGATAAAGGTGCAGCTCAGTAAATCATTTATCTAAGTGAGAATATGGTTCAAATTACTCTTAGAACTTCCCTTTTTGTACTCTTCAAACTTGACGTCCATGTATATTTTACAAGTAACTTTCTAAATAAATGATTTCTAGCTGTTTGAACCACACGCAATATTTATTATAGATTCTAAGTTATAAAAAAATCTTTAATTGTATTTTTGACTTTTAATTCCACTATACTTATGTGGGTAGTCTTGTTCTCTTAAAGTAAATTGATGGTGGTGGCATGGTTTATGGTATTTGTATGACAATCAGTGCTATTTTTCAATCATGGCTTTAATGTGATATTTATAAGAAAACTGATATTTGTAACATAATATAATTGTATTATAACATTATTACTGCTAAGCAGTTTTATTAAGTTTTAAGGCTGTGCAGGTAAACTATGATATATAAGGACAGCTGTAAAATAATATGTGTAAAAACAACACCCTAGTCTTTTAATTATTAAAAAAATATTTTAAATGTATATCAATCGCTTATGAAATACTGATTTTATGAACAATATATTTTCCAAACAAAATTGTTAATAAATTAGGGGTACACATACAATTTTTGTATGTACCTCTAAATTATGTAGATATTTTTATCAATTTATCGTTATTGTTGTTGAACATTAAACAGACATTTTTTATTTATACGGTATTTTTATTAAAACATTCCTTGAATGAAGACAGTTTGCTTGGGCGGATAAGGGATGAAGGGATAAGACGGATGGGCGGTGCTAATGTAGGTCCGGTTCTGTAGCTAGCTAGTCCGGATCTACATTAGCATAGGTAAGACAGGAATCCAAGTAGGGCAATTTTTGAAAGCCTCCAAAAAAAAAAAACATGTTCATTATATAAAGTTTGCAGGCGCTTTACCTACATGGTATATATTATTGAATTAAAAGCAAATAAAATATTGCAAGATTTTTTATGTTGATAACACAATAAAATAAAGGTAAGGAACTGATGAAGGAAAGGGGCACGAGGTATTTTCACAAGTAAGGTGTGCTATGAAAAATAATGGTGAACAGATTGAAAAACACTGTATCGGTAGGTAAGTCCTATGACATATATGCTATGGCCTAGACATTGCAGTGTTAGTGATTTTAGTTATCTAAAACGTATCGAGTATTGATGGGAAACATATTTACTGCAACCTGGCAAATCATAATAGCAATAACTATGTTTGGGTAAATATTGTGATACCAGCATGAATTGAAATATCAGTATTATACCTTTTTGTTTTTTTTTGTGTACGAGGGTGAAACTTTCAAAAGGTACCCGGTGTCTTGGGAGCGACGTAGTGTTATGTGGGACCCTTACCGCACTAAAACCTGGTTTTGGCAGACAAAATGTGATAGAAAGATTGTAAAATTAAATAGTTACGAAATTAAATGAAATATCCGGTGTTAAGGACCACATAGAAATGTCTAATGTTCATTCAATCACTCATTAGTCATCAAGAATATATCTCACCATATAGCTATGTTTAAAACCACAGAAGTCATCTTAATTGGACATGACGCAGCTAAAAACATAGAATAGCAAAATTTCCTTTAGCGCAAATAACTTGTTATGACTTTGTTATCTTGTGGCTTGCAACTGCATAAACAGCCACAGCGTTATCTAGCTTTTAGAGTCGACATAAGTCCATTTCAGTTCCACTGTTGGAAACCGTTCCCTCGCAGGGTGAGAAGGGCTTTGGTCAAAGTAGGTACACTTCACTGGCACAGTACGAACTGACAAACGTAACACAGCTTTCAGAACGTGATTTAATAGGTCCTGAGAGGATAGAGAGACTGTAGCTACGATCTTGTGAATTACAAAAGGTTAGTTGTTAATGCTCTTATAGTCATGAGAAACGAAACCTACTTCCGATTAAAATTTCTCCACAACATATATATCTATTCTTAAAGACTTTCTACACATAGAAGACGCTTTTTACACTCACAGCCTAACACTAGAATTCCCTGTGTCGTGGGTGCTATGGACACACAGAGGCAAATACACAAACACCCAAAGCCAGACCCAGAAACAGAAACCTAAATTCTTCATTTACATAAGTCTGGCCGGGGATTGAACCCGGGACACTGCGCGTCAGATCGGATATAACGATGCTTCGCCACGCGAATCGTCATTATTATAGTGTAACAATTATCTTATGGATTTTTTTAAAATTGACATTTTACAGAATTAGATAATAGGTATGAACAAAAATAAATGCAGTCGTATCATGCCCATTCAATTTTAAGCAATACCTACGATTGTTGCTATACGATTGACTTACAACAAGATACAAGATTGAATAATTAATAATTTTAATTCAAATGTTTTGATCGGAAGATCGTTTGTTGATAAAGGTTTTTACGTGCTAAGCAAGTTTTTAATGTTTTAAAGTTGGGAAAGCCCGATAATTTAAATATACGAGCCCGTCGTATCATATGTAATACACGTTCACTTCGAGTTGGCCGTCGAGTTGGCCGTTAAAAAATTACGTCACGTGCACTAATACGGTTGTCAAAAAAATACTTATTGAATTTTCAAACTGTAATAATTATATATTATATAAACGTTTTATATATGTTATATATTTATGTACGTTAAATTTTGATAAGATAAATCGAAGAAACACTAAATATTTTGAGTTTGAGCTTTAATGTTATCAAGGGTTTATGTTAGGAAGGTTTTAATAGTTCGCATAGATATTGTAATTATAAATAATCCGCATAAGAACGAATAGCAGGTTCACCCGTAACGTACTTATGCGGTTCAGACTGGGGTGCGTGCGGGGAGCGCAGCGAGAGGTCGCGGCCAACTCGAAATGAACGACTAATATGTATGTATATTGTATACAAGTCTTGTTGGATGTTCATTTTTAAACAGGTTTTTGAATCATCTTCGAAAATACTCAAAACCCGTCAAATTATCTACATATGATTCTTTTGATGTTTGTAGGATTGTAGGTATATTACTATCTTGAGTTGCATGTAAATACTTAATATTTGATGCCGGCATAGGCGATATTACATAGTTTAGAAATACCCGAAAGTATTAAGGAAAACGAAGGGTTTGAGGACATTATGAAAAACAAAAAAAACTCAAGGGTATGTGAAGTCTACCAATCTTCACTTGGCCATCGCGATGGACTATGGCCTCATCCTTCTCATTCTGAGAGGAGACCCGTGCCCAGCAGTGGGACAGTAATGGGTTGATGATGATGATGACCAACTTATGGTCGCTCCCTTTGTTGTGTTGGAAAACATCTTATTGCATTATCGAGCTTATCGAGGCGGAGGGATAGTCTGCTCAATATAATGCTGAATAAGTTTAATATTACGATCAGCAGGGCAAAGCAATGCCGGCATTAAAAATAATTAATAAGGAAGATGTTTACTGAATTACTCATAGTTGCAATCGTCTTCAAAATTTGTTATAATATTATAAAAGCCATATTAATAAGGCAACGCGTAGCAGGAAAACACGTTGAAATAAATACCATGTCAACATAAACTGGTTGCCATTCCACGGGATCTTGGGTGTGTGAGACGTTGTAAGGAAATGTGGTCACTAAAATGTTTTATATTGGTTTTGTTTGTGTGGTTGAATTGTGCGAACGGCCATACTACGAGGTTTTATAGGAACACGGTAAGTTTTGGGATATGAATCATATACGTAATTATTATTATATTTTATGACTGTAAAAGTAGCATTAGAGGTTTTGTTTTATATGACGATATACTCGAATTTTAATATATTTGCGTGAGTAGAGAATATGTTGCACTTTGTTTGACCGTCAAGTAACCAATGTGTTAAACCAATGAGATTCGCTATCATAGCATAGATTTATTTAAATGATGTAACACCAGAAAATTTGAACTATTACAGGTCGTTTTCAGAATTTCAATCAACTGTAGCACCGATTTCTTTATGTATTTACCTATTTCATTAATAATAGGTTCTTATATTAGATATTATAATTATATTTCACCTCTCATTGCCGCATTAAAAGATTCCCGTAGCGCAGCGGTCACTATACCGGTCCGACACTAGTTAAATGCTTATTTTATACAGGTTGATTATGCCTTTATATGTAAAATAGCTATAAGTATATAAAACATTTATTATTTGCAGGACATCGAAGCTGAGATTCTCACGGTAGCACGGATTGTCACCCCAGAGAAGGATGGGTCTTCAAACGATAAGGTTTTGAAACTAATTAATAGCTATTATATAAATAATCAGAGTAGGTAAAATATATTATTTAAATCATGGTTTATTTATAAATGTGAGATCACGGAGACCTGTTTAATAGTCAGCTCGGAAGAATTTCATATAAATGTATCTGCAGTATGTGGGTAAAGGTAGCGCCTTTACGTGTTTAGCATCGTTGAGATAAGGCGTTTTGCGCACGAAGCAGTATTTATTTATTAAATAAATCCACAGCGTAATTTATTTATGATATACAATACTTCATATTAAAGTAAGTGTCAAAAATTGATTTACATTTTACGTTAGATACAGTCACTAAATATGTGTGTGCGTGCATGTGAGTGTGTTTGTATAAAAATATGGAGACGAATTGTGATTGAATTAGTTACACAATCAGAAAACAGAGCATATGATTTTGTCGTTGAATTTGGTCCACTTTTTTTTTGTTTCTTTGTATAAAGTACCAAGTGACTAATAGGTACTTTATATTAATTACGATCTAGCCTAATTTATGACTAATTAGTAATTCTACGCTAACTTAAACTGCTAAATAATCATATAATGAAGGTGGCGTCCTCTGACACTGCACTTCTTTGTTTTAACACATAAGGGAGTAGCCACATTGTTCTTGTGTTCTATAATGTTCACTTATCACTATTTCACTAACACTAAACTGAATTTGGTCCAATGAAAATTTAAAATACTTGTGTTCTGATGCAGGTGAAAATATACACTTACTACCTGTATAGGTATAACTATGTATACTCTATGTATACTCGTATATGTAAGCACGTGAAGTCCAGTCTGTTCCAATACATTTCACAAATTGACTTCTAAGGTCTGGTGACCACAATTATAATATACTCCATCTTATATCCGATGAGTGAATGTTTTCTGTAAGCAATGCCGAAAGGTCAAATACTAAATTTTTATACTTAAATGTTTTAATATTTTTTGTATATTAATTTCGAACAATCCCGGAATAATAAACAATAGTTTATGGTATGTAATAGACATACTACATACTATTACATATATTTACACATACTATTTACAGGGAATCGAAGCTGGGACCTCTTCGGTAGCGCCGACTGTGATAGACGGTCCTTCAAATGATAAGGTTTATAAACTACCTATTTTAATATTGTACCTCCCTTACAGCTCCTCAAAGTCTGGATTATTTATTGATAGATGTGAAACTATAAGTAAGTGTTTAATAGTTAGCTCAAAAGAATTTGAAATAAATGTAGAAGTAGTATGTGGGTAAAGTAGCATCTCTATGTGATTAAGTTTCTTTGAGATTGTTGCGCTCTATGGTAAAAAATGTATATACGTTTGTATGTCGCAGTAGTGCACAGTAATACAGACAGATAAACATAAGTATACAACATTTACAATTTGCAGGAAATCGAATCTGGGACCCCTACGGCAGCACCAATTGATACTACTGTGTCTGTCGAGCCTACAAATGACAAGGTTTGAAACTATATAACTACTACATATTCATAGTTAGACTAGTTAAAATGACTATGTTCCTATGTTGTATTTATTTATAAACTAGCTGGACCCGGCAAACGTTGTGTTGCCATATAAATAAAAAAAATTAGGGGTGAACAACTCTTATCTTTTATCACAACGTTTTAATTAGGGATGATTGAGAGTGTTATAAACGTAGGAGTAGACAAATATAATCAGAAAGCTTCGAACTGCTAAGCTATCGGGAGTTACACGTGTTATTGTGAGTCAACCATAAAAGATAGACATATGCTGTCCTGGAATATTTTTTTTTATAATTTTAATGTATAATGTATGATGTATGACGGAAATGGAGAACATTTCCGTCATACATCATTTTTGTGTAACTGTAATTATTAAGCTTTCACACGCGACGAAAGCTTAAAAAATGGAGTAACTTCTCCCGTTTTCCCAACATTTCCTTTCACTGCTCTGCTCCTATTAATTGTAGCGTGATGAAAAGTATACTATAACCAGCTCAGGAGTATGAAAAATAATTGTACCAAGTTTCGTTAAAATCCGTCGAGTAGTTTTTGTTTCTATAACGGTTATACGGACAGACAGACAGACAGACCGACAAACAGACAGACAGACAAAAATTTAACTGATTGCATTTTTGTCATCAGTATCGATCCCTAATCACCCCCTGATAGTTATTTTTGAAATATATTTCATGTACAGAATTGACCTCTCTACAGATTTATTATAAGCATAGATAGAAGATATGGGATTATAAAGAATTGATAACCAAATAGAAATAGACATACTTAATACGTACGGATATCATTTAGGTTTTATTCTTTGCAGGAAGTCGAAACAACTCCTTCGATAGTCCCGGATGTCACTAGCGTGCCAGAGTCTTCAAGTGATAAGGTTAGAAACTGTATATTTTAATATTATTAAGAGTAAGTGGAAGACACTATTGGAACTAAATTTTGTCTACACATAAGGGATATAAGTTTGTATAATGTCATTATTTGCAGGAAATAGAAGCTGGGACTCCTACGGCAGTACCGATTGTCCCTACGATATCCGATGAGTCTTCAAATGACGAGGTAGAATGTGACACTATCTATCTATTCTAAAAGTCTGTGTAGAATAGGCTATAAAATCGATTATGTTTTTTCAATGTACCTTTTTTTTTTTTTATAATATAAGAGTAGCAGACGAGCATGCAGTCCACCTGATGGTAAGTGGCTACTGCCGCCCATGGACATCTGTAATCAACCCCAGATAGGATTAGATATTCCTACCTGAGGTCGGCCACAGATGCGCCACTACCCGTGAGGACTAAGCTGGAATGCCTCGGAAAAGTCTGTCTCCCTTACCACACCCTTCAAACCGTAACACAGCAGCGCTTAACACTGCTGTTATTAGGTAGAAATAGGTGTGGCGGTGGTGCCGCCGGAGTCGAACCACAAAGGGTTCTACCACCTACACTTAATATGTGGATAATAATAGCGTGTTTAATATCTTGGAGATTTAGACTGTCTACGGACTGTGCAATATCTAGAATAGCAATAGCAATAGCAATAATTGTTTTGAATTGCCGCTGATTCCGATTGAGCCTGTAGAGTAGTATATTTATTTTTGATTTATGCATGACAAAAATAAACAAACGATTGAATAACGTTTTATATTTGCAGGGAATCGAAGCTGGAACCCCTACAGCAGCGCCGACTACCACTACCGCGAAACCCGACGAAGAGGTATTTGAACTAATTATGTATTAGAATAGCGAAAGTAGCATCCACAAACATCGCTTTAATAGTTAGCTCAGAAGAACTATGAATAAATGTAAGCATCTCTGCGGTTTTAGTATTCTTGATTGCACTCTACGCAATGAACAATCTGTCACCAACTTATACTGATTGTGCTAAACAAGTAGTAATGAGCATTTGTGGAAGCGGATGAAGACATTGAATATTGATAAATACTTAGTAAAATTTGTTTAATTTTAGCCTGCACCACTAGGTAGTAGGTATTGTGATAAAAAAAAAACAAACTTATGAACAGTTTTGGATCTCTCATATCATAGAAATGCCCTGCGTTATATGTGAAATTAACACATACCATACACAGATCAGTATACTAAATTCTTCATTTAGTTTTGATAGAGTTATAATGTTTGATAGTGATAGCGAAACACTTACTAGAGATTTAGCTTAGAACTTTCGGTGTTCACATTCTGTGTTTATCGATACGATACAGATGATTGTTTATATGAGTCATTTTATAACGTATATTCTTGCTGTGTGAGAAAGCGATGCATATGTAGAAATATGTTAAAAAAACAGTAGAAATATAACAGTTCTGCGTTACTATAGCAATAACGTAACGATAACACATGTGACAACAGTTATTTTGAGGTCTGTGCCAGACATAAACAAATATTTGAACAAAGACTTTGCACACACATGTGAACACTTATTTGTTTAATTTTTTACACATGTCACTCATGTCATGGTCTCCTAACAACTGGACTTTGCGCATGTGTAGCAGGCTCCGCACATACTTGAAGTTTGATAGCTTTTTTGTACGCTCGCGAAATCGACACCAAATGGTTTAAGTGCAAATATTTGTAGCAAGCTTTGAACAAATACTCAAATACCCGTGCTTCACTGTGTTCAAACTTGTGTTCAAATATGTGTTCAAATGTTTGTGTTATGTCTGGCACGGGCCTGAGGTGTACGATCGGCCTTATGTTTATAAATTCATTTAATATCTTTTTTTGCAATCGTTATTAAAGTTTACGTAAGAATTATACGATAGACATAATGAAAGTTGCTACGTAATACAAAATATAAAGAATCAAATTTAAAAAATACATATTTACTAACATTGACAGACTTATTCTTAGAAAATCTTGAATTAGGTACAAGTTAACGTAATCTAATTTGCTTTACTCTTAAACATTGAAATCACCATAGTATCAAAAGACAACATAAATACAATACAAATATACAATCGCTGTCAACTCCGAGTATCAATAATTTTTAGAAGCGCATACAGTTTTCATTTGGATGCAGAACTTGTGTTGTATTACTTCTAAATAGTCGAATTCTTGGCAATTTGTTTCACTGCGTACCTACCTACTCGTACGTTATCGTATATAATATTGTGTAGGTATATACGCAACTACATTTTTTTACATCATAAAACGTTTGTAATAAATTCCAAAGTTTTTGTGCTATCTTGGAAACGGCCTTGCTGCTATCACTGTAAATTTTACTTTTTTAATATGGCGAATGTAAGCTTTTTAAGTGATATCGCTTAGAATTACATATATATTCGCAGTAAATACATGATCGCGTCTTTATTTTATTATTACGGATTCTTACAAGATTGTTCTGTGTATAAGTGCTTAATTTTTTTTTATTTCTAGGACCCAATAGTCTCAACTGAAGATGGAAAATTGAGGGGTACAATTGAAACTTTATACGATGGATCCCAATATTACAGCTTTAAAGGGATACCCTACGCAGAAGCTCCTGTTGGAATCCTTAGATTTAAGGTAAACATCTTTTTCATAATCTTTAATCTTTATGCCTTATAAGAAAAAATATGGCCTTTGTGACGTTATAACAAAGACTTAATTTCAATGCAATTAATTTTCGAAAGAGTATCTTATTAATAAAACTAACAGAGGTTGGCAAACAACGCACAGATTAAACCGGTCTAGATGCTTGAACTTTTGGATAAGTTTTCCTTATGTAACGTAGCTTCATGTAACATTTTGTAGAACGAAATGTTACCTATAAATTCTTTATGTAATTAAATAACAAATCCTGTGTAATAAAAAAAAATATAGAAACAAGTGTAAAAAATGCACATGGACCTGCGGTATAAGTGCGTATACTATATGTTCTCATAAAGTACTAGCTGACTCGGCAAACGGTGTGTTGCCATATAAATAAAAAAATGCTAAGGGTGAACAACCCTTATCACTTAGAGGTATGAAAAATAGATAGTAGCCGATTCACCCACCTATTGAATAGGCATATAAAATTTGGTGAAAATCGGTAAAGCCGTTTCGGAGGAGTACGGTAACTAACATTGTAACATGAGAATTTTATATATAAGATTTTCATTAATGCTTATGTTTATTAAAAATATGTACGGACTGTACGGTCAATAAACTATAATAAGCTATAGTATTGAGCTTTTTTACTCAAAGGTCATTGAGAAAACCGCAACCTATCAATCAAATTGTTTATCTTATTTTTTACATCTTACCACAGTATCTATTTAAAGCAAATGTTTCGTATTATGTGTGTGAAAAAATCACTTCCGATATGGTATAGTAAATAAAAAAGACTAAGTTTATTTACAAGATTAAGAGATAATCTCAAACATACTGAATCAATTTCAGAAGTTATTTCACTATTATCCATTTAATTAATTCTTAATAAACATAGGTACCGGTTATAAAAAACATACAGATAAATTGTGCTCTTTTGTTAACCGACTTTTTTGATATATGTACTACAAGAACAAATAGGTACTAAGCAATATTTGTAACATACTTAAAGAGTATATTATTATAATTTCTTTACAAGTATTTGATATAAATTATTATATAATTTTATTTATGCAAAAGATACTGTAGATTATAGAATAAAGTGTGTGAACGGTGCTTATGTTTCAGGCTCCATTACCAACAAAACCCTGGAGGCACATACGGAATGCCACTCAGCATGGTCCCGTTTGTACACAATTCGACACCACCGTCAACCAATACATCGAAGGAAGTGAGGACTGCCTGTTCCTCAATGTCTATACACGATCCCTGGATCCTAGTGCCAAAATACCAGTTATGGTCTTCATTCATGGAGGATCCTATATGTCGGGGTCTGGTAACAGCGACACCTACAGCCCGCACTTGCTTTTGCAACACGATGTTCTTCTCGTCACGATGAACTACAGACTGGAAGTGCTTGGTTTTCTGGGCTTAAACAATGGCGATGTCCCCGGAAACGCAGGGATGAAAGACCAAGTGGCTGCCCTGCGCTGGGTTCAGGATAATATTGAGCAGTTCGGTGGTGATCCTAACAGTGTAACACTTTTTGGAGAGAGCTCAGGAGCGTCAGCGGTCACGTACCATATGCTATCGCCCATGTCAAAGGGTCTCTTCCATAAAGCGATAGTGCAAAGCGGAGTTTGTTTGGAAGACTGGGCGCAGGGCCATGGCGCTGTCGATAGAGCATTCAGAGTCGCTAAAGTACTAGGAAAGGACTTCAAAAATAAAACCGAATTAGTCGAGTTTCTAAGAGAAGTTAACCCTCTTAATCTAACCAATCTTACATACAAAACTCTCGCGAGAGATGAAATGTATCGAGGTCTACCGGAACATTTCGTACCCATAGTGGAGGAGACTTTCCATCCGGGTCCAGAAACGTTTATAAGCGAAGATCCAAGTGAATTGCTTCTCAAAGGAAAAGTCAATAAAGTGCCTCTGATGATTGGATATAATTCTGGCGAAGGCATATTCATGTTAGATTACCAGCTGCACACTTTGCAGAACAACAACAGGTACCCGACAAACTTCGTTCCGCGATCGCTGGTGGAAAGGTTGTCCGAGGAAAAGATAATTCAATTTGGAAGGAGGATCAAAAGGTTCTACGTCGGGAAGAGGCAAATAACGAGGCACGATCTAGACCAGTTACGAGACATTCAAACAGACGTGAACTATGCGTACAATACCCATAGGTTTGCTCATATGTACCGAGCGCTCAACGAATCCGTATACATGTATCGGTTTGATTACGACACAGAGTTAAATGTGGTGAAGCAGTTCACGGGATACACGTCGCTTAGGGGAGCGAGTCATGCCGACGACCTGTTTTATTTGTTCTACAATTCCTTGAATAAGAATATTATAGATAACAACCCGAAACTGAGAAACATTACGTACAAAATGACAAGGATGTGGACAAACTTCGCTAAATATGGGTAAGTTATCACTTTTTAAATTTTACAATATTTTTTTATGATTCTATCGTAAAAGTGGTAAACCAGTACCGTGGTAACCAGTTTCACCGTCACACCTATTTTTATCGTGAAGTAGTTCTTGCATTTCCGTTGAAGGGTGTTGATCCCGGCTGTCTTAAATCTGTTGGTCTGATGTACATAAATGTCAGTGACTTACTATCAGGTTCTTTTATCTTTCCAACTTAACCAAATCTATGTTTGGCTTATAAAACAGAAATAGGTCTTGCAGTGGTACCACCGTAGATCAATCTTAAAGAGCTCAACCATCTGAGAGTAGCTTATAGTCATACAATACGTGTTTTGATATATTTTTTGTAGTTTTAACGCACGTTATCCATTATTTTCCGCCCAAACCTGTTTTAATACTCTTGACTGTGTAAAGTAATTATCTAGTGCCCAATTTATTGGACGGGTATATAATAATTTACCGGTAGATGCGTAGTCCGAGACCTCTATAAACGTGGGAAAACCAAAATTTGTCCTTCATAAAATGAAACTTATTTTATTTGAAAACTTAATGTGTAAATAAATATTTTGGCGACACCAAAACATTTTTTTCTACCGGGTATCGCGTTAAAATCTAGAAGATTAATGCGTCAAACCGAATCAAATATAATTAAGTTGCATCATTGACTAAATTATATTACGTAAAATACCATGTATTAAAACAGATATACTATTAATATGATCCCTTACTCCTTTTTGAAATTTGTTTAAATATTGATACGTTGACGTGATCTTGCATCATTAAATATTAAGGTAAGTTTGAAGTAAAAAATAAAGCCAGGTTGTCAGGTTATCATTTAAATCGATATTGTAATTATCCGGTCTTCGGCAGGGGAAACCCCATCAAGTAATATGCATACATTATCGATTAGTAAATCGTTCTTAATTTGGCGATATCGCGTCACGTCTATTATGGCAACATATTCTACTTTTACGGCTATATGTACCAGGATTCCCTGTGTCGTAGATGGTATGGGCATACAAAACCTATCTAGACAAAATTGTAAAGGAAACATCATTTAAATACAAAATAGTGGTGGACACAATGTCCATCGATAGTACGACAACTTTTGCCTTAAAACAATGTTTTGAAGCATACAGTTTTGGTTTGAAAGTTACGATAAGAAGACTGGTACACAGCGCTTTCCCAATTACTTCTCAGTTAAAACTTCAATCCTATTTCATTATATTAAATATGTCCAAAGGCAGCAGAGGCCACACCAGATGAACAGCATAGTCACAGTCCTCCTCCAGTTAAAAAAAAAAACAAATATCTTAAAATAATACTTAAGTTTTATTCTTCCAGACGTCCGACCCCAGACGACAGTTTGGGAGTGGTTTGGAACCCCTACACAGCGGAAGGCAAAGAGTACTTGAAGCTTGCGGAACCTATGGCCATGGACCAGAACGCAGACAGATGCAGAATCGACTTTTGGAACAAATTGTACCGGGATGCGAATTTACCGTATATTAAAAATAACGGTAGTCTAGTGTTAATTTAAGGAATAAATACTAAGCGAAAATAAATGTATTTTTAATTATAAGAAAATTTAAACTTTACAGATAATCTACATAACTATCTACTACATAATCTATAGGCATGTGCATGGTAGACTATGTAAATGTTAGACAGCCAATAAAAAAAAATCAGCTGGTTAGTAATTATTTTTCATGACCTTGTTTGTGATACATGTTGGAGAGGGGGGACACCTTAAAAAAACTTATATTTTATAGGACAAATATTTTTTCACGTTATTTAAATAATTATCTTGATAATTAACAAAGAAAAAATTGGTTAGTAATAAATTTTTAGAATTCGTCCGGTCAACATACTTTATCCTTGCTGCCCCTATCAAGCTACCATTTACCAACATTGCTGTACGGAAAAATGTTGGGCGTCTTGTCGGAACGAAGCTACTCACGAAAAATCAGCTTGTTAGTAATAAATGATGAAAACTATACAAGGGATCCTGTACTACGTGGTTAATAACATATAAATCGATTCATTCCAAGATCAATACGTCTTCAATTCATAGATAACGCTCAACAAAAGTCCCAACTGCATTACTCATTACAGGAAAACTTGGGAGAATAAATAAAAGTGTTTACTTCCAACATTATCACTCACTACACGCACGTCGAGGTACAATTATATAGAAATGTGGGAGTTTGTGATTGTTTTGGTGTTCGCTTTGTTGTCGTCTAGTGCTAGTCACGGCTGTGGCGATGGCTTTGTGGTAAGTTGTTTACTCATTATTATTGTTTATGACTAGTTTAGACTTAGACGTAGATATAGTTCTTTACTTTAGTTTTTTTTATCCTCGAGCGTGTGTAAAGAATGATTTAAGTAGGTTTACAATGGTTATATCTATGTGCATATATGTCTCATTATTTGGCACGCTCTACAGTTCAAACGTCCCAAACGGACTAGATTTTGACATGTGAGGTATCATTGGATTTGTCTACATTTTGAGAGTAACATAAGCTATTTCTCTTTTCAGTTTATTATTTTCCAACCTATTTGGTAACCCAACTAGGTTTACTGTTTTCATAATAATTAAAAGTTAGTGTTCCGAAAATCCGAAGCTTGGTTTCTCTCTAACAGCCTTCTATATAAGCATGTACCGGAGGTAAACATTTTTTAGATGTAAATGAAGTGACTAAATTGTGGACATAGTTTACATAAAAAATATTAATGTCTCCAAATCATAAAACTTTTCATCAACAATTTTGAAAAATAAGGAATATAAAACGACACTCATGATCAGGAAATCTTAAATGAAAATGCAATGCTTAAATTCAAAAAGTGATTTCTAGTTTGATTGACTAGTTGTTTATGTACACTGTATTGTTTTCCATTCAATCTATTTTATACGTGTTTGTCACAAGAATTGCTACGTTCCTACATAACTTCTACTATTTATTACTTAGGTTATCATAATAAATATACTTTTGTTCTACTACGAATACCATAACAATATTATTTATAGACATCGGGCAAATACCTTAGTATGACGTAGAATATTAATTAGTGTCCAAAAACTGTCTAAAGACATACATATTTGGTTTATGACAGGAAAAAATAGCATTTTTTCGATTTCGTTCGTTTATAATATCTAATATACTCTACTCATTCTAATATTAACCGCATTATTTACCGCAGGAAAACCCCATCGTGACAGTGAAGGAAGGTCAGTTAAAAGGCGCTTTGGCTACGTTGGTCAATGGGGACCAGTATTATGGCTTTAAAGGCATTCCATATGCCCAGCCTCCAGTTGGCGATCTTAGATTTAGAGTAAGTTTCCTAATATAAATATATAGTAAACTTATGATAAGTCGTAAATGTCCCCAGTGGACATTTTTATTCCAACCAAATCAAATTTTTATATTTCCTTTTACGCGCATTTTTTGACGCATAAAAAATAAGAACTTTGTTACTTGATTAAAAATCTCTAGAATGAATTTATCAGTCTGTCAAAACGTATCTTTCAGGATCCTCGACCACCTAAATCATGGCAGGGCGTTCGGGACGCAACCAAACATGGTCCTGTTTGCCCCCAGTATGATGGCGGCATACAAAAGTTTGTGGAAGGAAGTGAAGATTGCCTCTTTCTTAACGTCTACACGAAATCCTTAACACCAAAATCCAAGAAAGCTGTCATGGTGTTCATTCACGGTGGATCGTTTTCACAGGGTTCAGGGAACTATGAACTATATTCACCAGATTTCCTATTACAACACGATATTGTTTATGTTACTCTTAATTATAGACTGGAAGCCCTAGGATTTCTGTGCTTGGACACACCAGAAGTGCCTGGTAATGCTGGCATCAAAGATCAAGCAGCTGCCCTTCGCTGGGTGCACAAGAATATAGCTCAGTTCGGTGGAGACCCTAATAAAGTAACAATATTTGGTGAAAGTTCTGGTGCAGGATCAGCCACTTACCACATGGTATCACCTATGTCGAAGGGATTATTCCGCGGAGTAATAGCCCAGAGTGGAACTTGCATTGACGATTGGTCGTTTAACGAAAATGCGAGGGAAAGGGCGTTTAGACTAGGAAAGTTATTAGGAAAAGACACGAAAGATACAAATGAATTGTTGCAATTTCTTCGGCAAGTCAAACCTCTTGATTTAGCTAATGTTACGTATCCAACCATGACAGAGGAAGAAAAGCTTCGCGGACTGCCAGTTCATTTTAAACCAGTTGTTGAGAAGAAATTTTCGAACGTTGAATCATTCATTAATGAAGAACCGATTAGTATAATTTTGCAAAGAAAAATTAGCAAAGTGCCAATTATCGTCGGATACAATTCCGCCGAAGGTATAATTATGGTGAACTACCAAATCGGGAGACTAGACATTAATAACAATAATCCATCTTATTACATTCCAAGGATGATAGTTAAAAATATATCGAAAGATAAAGAGATAGAATTCGGAGACAGGATAAAGAAGTTTTACATTGGAAATAGAGATATAACCAAAGACGACGCCCAAGTGATAGCTAACATGCAAACTGATATTCACTTCTCGTACAACGCGCATAGGTTTTCTAATTTGCTCGCTGAATTCAATGAGAATGTGTATATGTATAGATTCAACTATGATACAAGCTTGAACATAGTTAAATCAATAGTTGGTTATCCAAATTTGAAGGGTGTTTGCCATGCTGATGATTTAATGTATTTGTTCTATACTCAACTGAACAAGAAATTGTATGATGAACAGAAACAACTGAGAGACATTGTATTCGATGTTACGAAGCTGTGGACAGATTTTGCAATCAATGGGTAAGATAACTTATTTTAAGGCAATTTATTTTAGGTTTGTCATAGAAGTATGACGAGTTTCGTTTGAAAGGTGGAACATTTCCACTGGCACCAATGCCACAACTATTTCTGCCTTATAACAGTCAAATGCTACTGTGTTCTGGTTAGAAGAGTATGGTAAGGGTAAAACAATCATATGAGGCATTGCAAATGGGA
The DNA here is from genome assembly GCA_014595695.2 of Epargyreus clarus clarus. Lineage (NCBI taxonomy): Eukaryota > Metazoa > Arthropoda > Insecta > Lepidoptera > Hesperiidae > Epargyreus > Epargyreus clarus. Next base: position 3,953,360 of record JACTTY020000033.1, read on the forward strand.
TAGCAATGCATGTGTTGGCCTTGAATAATACTATAATTTTGCGATCGATGTGTATAATCTTATATTAAAAATTCTCGTGTCACAATGTTAGTTACCGTACTCCTCCGAAACGGCTTTACCGATTTTCACCAAATTTTATATGCATATTCAGGAGGTCCGAAAACCAACTACTATCTATTTTTCATACCCCTAAGTGATAAGGGTTCACCCTTAACATTTTTTTATTTATATGGCAACACAACGTTTGCCGGGTCAGCTAGTAAATAAGTAAAAACGTCTTTCTATGACTTCATACCTTACTTCCTTGTATCTTTATTAAAGCCGTAATTTTTGATGAAATTCTTTATTTTGACGAGTTAAACGTACAGCTCGTTTAGGTATCTCTAATTTTCCTTGTAATTTTTCACTAGTTGGGTTTTTACTTAGTTTATTAGTCCAATAGATTGATGCGATTGCATAACACATATTTTTATCTTGGAATTATAACAACTTAATTTATCTATCTATATATATAAAAGCGAAAAGATACTCACGTTCAAAACGTATTAATCAAGGTTTTGACTAAACTACTGAAGCTAGAATCACGAAATTTGAAATATAGCTTCATTTTATAATGTAGATGCGCACTAAGAACGGATTTTTTGATATTCCACCGTTAAGGGGGTTAAATGGGGGTTGAAAGTTAGTATGAAAGTCCGTCAGTTTTAAAGCAAACTGGATGAAAATTGGTATTTAGCTTTCTGATTTAAATTAATAAAAAACTAATTTAAGGGTTTTTCCAAAATCAACCCTAAAGGTGGTTAAATAGGGGTTGACAGCTTATTTTAAATTTTGCCATTTTGAAAGCCAGCACTATTAAAGTTAGCCATCGCTTTACTGGTTAGATATAATAGAACTTTAGCTCTACCGTTTTTGGTAAATCAACCCTTATGTGGGTTAAATAAGGGTTGTAAGTTTGTATGGAATTCGCCCAGTTTTGATGTAAACTCTATGAAAATCGGTATTTGGGTTTTCGATTAAAAATAATTAAATGCCTATTTCACCATTTTTGGAAAATCAACCCTTAAGTTGGTAAAATAAGGGTAAACAGCTTATTTTAAAATTTGCCAATTTGAAAGCCAGCACTATGAAAGTAGCCATTGCTCTACTGGTTAGATATAGTGGAACTTTAATTCTACTGTTTATGGAAAATCAACCCTTATGTGGGTTAAATAAGGGTTGTAAGTTTGTATGAAAATTCCCCAGTTTTGATGTAAACTGTATAAAAATCAGTATTTGGGTTTTTGATAGAAAATATTAAACACATATTTCATAATTTTTGGAAAATCAACCCTTATGTGGGTTAAATAAGGGTTGTAAGTTTGTATGAAATTCCTCCAGTTTTGATATAAACTGTATGAAAATCGGTATTTGGGTTTTCGATAGAAAATAATTAAACACCTATTTCATTGTTTTTCGGAAAATCAACCCTTAAGGTCGTTAAAAGGGGGTTGGAATTTAATTTCAAACTCCGTTAATTCGGAAGCAAGGACTATAAAAATTTGCATTTGGCTTTCCTGTTGGAAATAATAAAACTTTTTTAACACCATTTATGGAAAATCTACCCTTAAGAGGGTAAAATAGGGGTTGAAAGTTTGTTGGGAAGTCCGCAGATTTTGAAATAATGTCTATGAAAATTGGTATTCAGCTTTCTGATTGAAAATAATAGAACACCTATTTTACCATTTTTGGAAAATCAACCCTTAACTTCGATTAATAGGGAATAGAACTTTATTTTAAAATCCGTTAATTTGGAAACAAGGATTGTAAAAATAGCATTTAGCTTTCTGGTTCGAAATAATAGAGCTTCTTTAACACCGTTTATGGAAAAACTACCCTTAAGAAGGTAAAATAGGGGGGAAAACTTCGTTTAGAAGCCCGCAGATTTTGAAGCAAAATCTATGAAAATTGGTATTTTGCTTTCTGGTTGTAAATAATATATCACTTATATTTCCATTTTTTGAAAATCAACCCTTAAGGTTGTTAAATAGGGGTTGGAACTTTATTTTATAATCTGTTAATTTGGAAGCAACCACTATGAAAAATTATCATTGGACTCAATGAAGCATCTGAGTCACTGTTTTTTAGATCAACCCTTAAGACGGCTATAAAAGGGTGTATGCATTATGCCTTTCTGTTTACACATCTGTTTCAGCATTTTTAGCAACTCAACAATCAACCCCATTAGGGTACTATAAGTAAAAAAAGTTTCTTTAAAAACCGTTATTGAAGTTACTTCTTTTGGCGTGTCTGGAAAAAGAACTGAGTGCAGAGAAATTTGTGTAGGGCGAAATTCCACGGGCCGTCGTAACATATATTTTTAACATGGGAATGTATTGCGCGTGCTGAAGTGCAGAACAGCGGTTTTTTAGGGTTCCGTACCTAAAAGACAAAAAACGGAACCCTATTACTAAGACTTCGCTGTCTGTCCGTCTGCCCGTGTGTCACAGGACTCTATCTCTGGAACCGTAATAGATAGACATTGAAATTCTTACAGAGGGTGCATAACGGTGGCCGCTATAACAACAAATACTAAAAATAAAAAAAGTTGAAAACAAAAAGGGGTCCCCATACAACAAACTGCTATTCGATATTTTTCCAACTAACTTTTGAACCGTTAGAGGTAGACAGTTCAAATTTTCACAATGTGTGTCCTTTAATGGTTGCTGCAATATTAAATACTAGAAATTAAAAAAAAAAATTGATTGTACGGAACCCTCCAGGTGCGAGTTTGACTTAAACTTGCCCAATTATTAGTAACGGTCAGACCCGCGGGCCACAAGGGAAAGTCGCGGGCCACACACCACCCGTGGGTGTCGGGTTGCCGACCGCTGGTGTTGAATATTAGCTTTCAGAAATTTGCTGATAAAGTATTTATTGATGCATATGTTCATGGGAATGTTTTTGAAATTCTACTGAGGAGGTCAAAGAAGTGTTATATGTATATTTTTTTTAGGTTCGAAGTTAGAAACGTGAAATTTCAGATAACGTCTATTCAGACAAATACACGACAACGTGGACGGGTGCAAATTTCATATATGATAATGCGTAAGTTTATTCAAATTGTCCTACTTTGGACACACTGCGTGCCAACATTTTGTCCTGCCGTGGGGTATGGTTGTGGTTATGCGTGGATTAGTGATGGTGATGTGGTAGACATATAGACCTTGGATTAAAATTTTGGGCTAGAACAGGACTACAGTATCGCCTGCCTGTCGTACGAGACTAAAGTGGGACCTCTGGAGTTGCGGGCGGCAAGAATGGGACCTCTAACCGCCCAGCCAGAGACCCTGGAAAGAACCACTGTATGTAAGGCCCCATATAACATGGATGGTTCCTGTGGAATAATGTAAATAATAATTATTGTATCCTACATGAAACTTATATTTTAAAGAAAGTTTCATTACAGTCCACTAACTAGAGTTTTAGTGTATGTTTCTGTAGAAAGCTTGACCAATTTAGGTACACACTGACGAAAAAAAAGCTTTTATTAATTAAATATTAATGCTACTTTATCGTTAAAATTGTTCAAGGTACAAATTTACGATCACAGTTATTTGTATGTCATATCATATTTTTTTACGCGGGCGAAGCCGCGGGTTCTGCTAGTTAATGTATATACGTGTAGATAAAATTTTACTGTTTGTTTTATAACTTATTATAGTGTAAAATTTTTGCTCGAGTCTATGTAGAAATCCTTTGCAAAAAGGAATTGGGTCCAAACTTAAAAAAATAAGTATGCAAGATAATATTAATCTAATATTATAGAATAGAATATTAATCTAAAATTTATTAAATAAATATTCTTGTCCGATTAAAAATAACTTAAGTGATAACTGTATGTAGGTACTATAACTGGCAATATTTTTTCCAGCCGTCCAACAACCCATAATTCCAGAGTAAACTGAACTCCCTACACGAAGGCTGGCAAGGAGTACCTCAAGCTAGAAGAGGGAGCGTACATGGGGAACTACGCAGATCGTGACAGGATGGAGTTCTGGAACGAACTGTACAAAGAAGCTGGACTTCCGTACATAACAAATTAATAAAAATAAATACGTACCTCAATAATATTATACCGAATTATTTGTTATATCTTTTTTATTTTTAAAAAAGTATTCCCAGCTTCCCTATGTTGAACTTCCTTACCCTATTTACTGCAAACGCTTGATAGACTAATTGCTCTAGCATTGAACGCTACTGTCGCACTGCTCAATGCTCATGGATTATTTGGTAATATATTCGTACAGTCATTAAATAATCAACGGTTAATTTTTCGAAGAAAATCAAACATTCGGCGGTTGCTCCAGGTACAAATGGGAAATTTTCTGGTACGAGTAGCTTAAGCGACAAGAATAGGTATCTAACAGATTGCTCCTGGTCAGAGTGTGGACCATAACCTAAGTCCTTCACACTTTGAGAAGAGATATGTACTCAACAGGGACAGAAATTAGTTTATAATTTAAAATACACCTACCTACATCTGCCCAATAACAGATGTATACTGGTAGCAACACATGATTACAGAATTTACTTAAGTCCATGAGTGGCAGTAGCCGATTACGATCAGATGGACGCCATGCTCGTTGGCCACTTTCGTATTATAAAAAAATATATTTATATTTATAAGGTACCTACTTTTAAGTAGTAAGTGTACCTTTTTTTTGTTTACGAGGGGCAAACCTTCAAAAGGTACCTGACGACGTGGGAGCGACGCCGGGTTGCGTGGGATTTTTACCGCACTAAAACCCCCCCGGTGGTCGTTTTCAACGCTTGTTGGAGAGCTCCGGGATCTCCGAGGAAACACAACCGGAGTCCTCCAAGCGCGATGCCCCGATCGGGCTCTGCCCTGGGGGGAGCACTTTTGGCTTCTCCTACACCATCTGGTGTTTACGACGGTATGCGACCACACATACCGTCGTCCTTCCCGGGGTTGCTTGCCGGACGGATCGAGCTCCCACTCTTGCCGCCGGCAACCCCGGAAGCCCCCTTTTAGTCGCCTCTTACGACAGGCAGGGGATAAAGTAGCCCTATTCTATTCCCGAGACTAAGTAGTAAGTGTACCTAACAACTTATCACCTAGTTTTTACGTAAGTAATGACATCATCCAATGTAACTCAGTTTGTATTGTTTACAAACAAGCTGCCTCACACTTATCGTGAGTCTTGACCTTATTCGAAGTAGACCTGTAGTAGTTATAATATCGATGTTCCTAGAGTAGGCATATGCGATTATATGTTGGTATTTACAACTTGTTTAAGGCTCTACTTTTTATGGTATTTATCTGAAACTCGTTTACTTTTTCACCGCTGGAATTCAGTATAGCAGCAGTGTAGAGGTTCTGTCGATTTTTACACGGTGTAGGTACCGTATAAAAATTCGAAACTTGAGGTGGTAGAACCCGTTGTGGTTCGACCCCTGCGGCACCACCGTCACACCTATTTCCGCCTCAAGACAGCAGCAATTAGCAATAATTAATTTCCATTTATTACTGGATAACCTTATCTCTAATTTCCAATTATTAAGATGAATTCAGATTCACAAGAAATAACACAAAAACATACAATAGGTTATCAAGCAAATAAATCCAAGCATTCTATCAGTTTATTTGTGTTTACTCATATTAGCTTAAATCTTTTAAACGACATGCGATTACGTTAGAATAAAAGTCATACAATACTATGGGATAATATTTGGCATAAAAAAATTGGCTGCAATTTCAATGAAATCCAACTCTTGCCAAGAGACCACGCGTCTAAATGTACTCATTTCATTTGTAAACACAATATATATAATGTATAGTTTTAGAAATGTATTCAAATTATCTAGTTATAGTACTATTTAATTAATTATTTCGTGTTATTATCATGACGTGTTATTTTTATAATAATATATATTAATATAATATATTTTAATATAATTTTATAATAACCGCCAGGTCTAAGCTAACATCAAAGTAGAGTCAGAACATGTGAATAAATACTTAAGTATTTATTCACATGTTCAGTCTTATCGGAAATGTGTAGGCGAATATTAATTACCTACTTTGTATTGTTGTTGTAATTTGACGTTTAAATACTATCATTTTTTAATTTCTTATATTCGTACAACATTATTTACGTTATTAAAAGGTGTTTCCACTTTTGGGTTGCTACGGGGGGACACCCAGCGCGCCTATTTATGCTTTATGGCAGTGTTTGATCTGCTGTGTTCTAGTTAATGGCAGAGTAATATGAGAAAGAAGATATATATTTTGAAAGATTTTGGGTAGATCTTCTTTTCTATTTGTTAATAATAAATAATAATAATCAATAACGGGCCAACTGTTACAAAAACGTCCTTACGCTTTTTTATCTTTGATGTAAGGCAGAAAGTCGTATCTTTAACACGATTTTTTTCGTATTTATAGAAATCTTATCTTAAAGAAATATTTACACTCCTCAACTACGTAATTCTTTGTCCCAATTAAAATTTAAGAAATTAATTATGCAGTATTTATATTAAACAGGGCTGCCACATACCCGACACAGTTTCGACACTAAAACAAAATACCCTCCTTCACCGATCCTCAATGATCCACCATGGTGGAACATGCTTGCTGCATGACCTTAATAATTTCTGAGCAACTTCAACTGTCATATTGATATGATTAAATTGAATACTAAATTACCCAAGAAATATTAGTAGGTAAGTAATTAGAGCAGCAAGCACAAAGAGCAAATCATGTCCACATTAGTCAGGTAAGGAAAACGCGCGAAATAAATAAGACGGTTCGGAGAAACGGGCATCATTCGAGTGTGGCGAGTGAGACTCACTGCCAGAATGACAGTGACACGGTTGGTCGTCACATGTGCGGTGTTGTCGGTCATGCTGGGCGGCAGCGCGGGTCACGGGTACCACGGTCACGGTCACGGTCACGGTCATGGACAAGAAAGTCAGTTTGTGGTAAGTGAAAGTAAATTATGCGTGTTGCTTTGTTATGTGGGATTATGTTGTGGGTTTTTAAAGTCAACACAGATTATGTTGCGTTTGTTTATATATCAATGATAAGACATCAAATTAAATTAATACCTAATAGTTATACTAATATGTTTTAATAAAGATATTAATCCGAAATGACGGCATTTGTATGCTTGTCGCTCAAACATGAAAATAAATATAAATCAGTGCTATGTCATTTTCAATTCTTTATTGATATCATTACAATAAGTAGTTATGTATCAGTAGTCATTTTTACTAAAAATCCAGTATCTTGATTTGAAACAGCTGCGATAGTTTTTACCGAGAAAATTAATAGTTCTAACTATGAACAGTAATGAAGTGTTTAATTTAATTTAAGTAAATAAAACCATCAGTTCTTCCATTGTAACTGAATTAGTCTTGCAGAAAATTTTATTATTATTGAGGCCATTGTTTGTCATTTTTAATTATTATATTATCGGTAATCGGCGTCTAATCATTTTTTTTAATATATTAGTAACAGACGAGCAAGGAGTCCACCTAATGATAAGTGGCTACTGCCGCTTATGGACATTTGTAATCAACCCCAGACAGGATTAGAAATTCCTACCTAAGGTTGGTCACTGGTGCGCCGCTACCCCTGAGGACTAAGCTCGAACGCCTCGGAAAAGTATGACTCCCTTACCACACTGTTTAAACCAGAACACAGCAGCGCTTAACATTGCTGTTATAAGGCAGAATCAGGAGTGGCGATGGTGGCAGGATGCCGCCGTAGTCAAACCACAAATGGTTCTTCCACATTAAAACTGACAAACTTTAAATACAGACACTACAGACCATGGATTTGTTAGGAGGTCTATGATTAGATACAACTGATGAACAATTGAGCATTCATCTATAATTCTATAAGTATACTAATTATAATTGTCATTACTTAATTGTGATAATTATATTAATATTAATAATTTAGTGATTGTGGCATAATAATAGTGTATGTTAATCAAAATATACTTTATATCACGGCGTGCGTAAATTGACGTTTTACGCACGCTTCGCGTGCGCAAAACGCCCCTTTCCGACCCCGTAATATAAAATTTTATACAACACGCGGACGAAAAATGTTTTTCTGACTCGTGTGATTGCAGTCCTCGCCTGCGGCTCGGCCTGCAAACTCACACTTGTCAGAAAAAAATTTTTCGTCCTCGTATTGTAATGTACTATTTAATACGCTTAAATTAAAGTATATTAACATCGATATGATACGTAAATGAAACATCCCTATAACTGAGGTAACGAAAAATGAAATAAAAATAACAGTTCAGTGCCGCCGCTATCAATCGTTGCAAGTGCATCAGACTTGCTGGTCAAAAATGTTAATTAAACGCACACAGTTATTAACATGTGTAATGTTTTTATTTGGCATGTTAAGTGACTGTGAGGGGTATAAATACGGTTGTAGATGTCGACACGGGAATAGAAATCGGTTTGTGGTATGTTTCCAGCCTCTTTATCCGTACAAAAGACGATTTACCGCGATATTTAATGGATGTGAGAGAAAATAAACAAAACAGTGAGAGAAAATAAAATGTTGTTTAAAAAAGAATACACCCTTTAATGTTAAGGGTGAACAACAGAAGGGTGATCAATTGAACTAATAACTGAATAATATTTTTTAACTAAAAATATTTTATTCAACAGCGGTAATAAAGTACTCTAACTTATGAATAACTTTATTGCTCGGAAATTAGTTAGATTTCACTATCGTTAATTACAAACACGAGGCACTGTTGCTGTAACGTTCATTAGACTAGTACATAACATACTTGCTAAACTTGGTAATTAATTGAAGGGTCCAAAAACCTCTGTTCGACTCCGGAGGTACCAACGCCACACTTATTTATGCGTGATAACAGTTGTGTTTAGAATTGCTTTATCTTGCTATGAAGGGTGTGGCAGGGGAGACATATTATATCTACTTATTTAGGGCGTTCTAACATGGTCCTCAGGGCTTGCAACGCACCTCTTGGCAACCTTAGTTGAAAACCTAGTCTTAGCTGGGGTTGATTATAGATGTTTACGGGTGGCTACTTACCCCCTTACTTGGAAAACACTCACCATTAGGTGAAGGACAAATGTTACTTAAAAAAATAAAAATTTTGGTTTTACATAGCACACATATTGTGTGTTCATCAGTTAAATTACCGATTGATTGTCGACTTAAATAATGTACAATAATAATAACTACAAAAAAGATTATCAACAATTAATTGCCTTCGTACGGTTTAAGGTTATCATAAAGGTATAGGTGGATACCTAAATGATATCAATATACATGTTTAATTGAACAGTATAAACTGAATAAATGTCATGTATTCACTTAAAAAGTTTGGCAGTTAATTTACTTACAGAGGGTGTTTTGTCCATATAATATGACTTTGATGTCAGTTCTAATGTGACATAAAGATTCTGAGATAAAGACAGACCTAACGACATCTCTTATGTTAAAATCTATCAAGTTTAGGTCACAGGGCATGGTAAATGAACTATAATTCATATCCTACTTGCATATCCTCCTATTGGGCCGCTAGTGAAAAAAAAAACTGGAGATACAAAACGAATTTTTATTCTTATCCTTGAACGTGTGTACATAATAATAAGCACAGAACTAACGGTACATTATTGTAAGACTATAAACAATAGATTAGTCATTCGTGTCACAACACTCACAACGATTTCAGGTTAAAGATAAACGTCAGTGGCAATGACTTGTAGAAGGTAATATTCATATTTTTGTAAAATCCAAGAAGTCCTTAATTTCCGTTGCTGTCATTAATGAAAGTCTAGTAATTCACTACACTAAAAGGAAGTAGGTACATTAATAAATGGGCCAAGCCACGTGACGTCATGTCTTACGACGATTAGTGTGTAACTTAAAATATCTGAATTTCTTTAAAATCATATTTATATTTATTCCTTTGTTTAAAAAAAAATTGTCCTTTGTTTATGTAAAATGTTCAGCAATTGTCATTTGTTCAACAACGATTTTATCTTTTCCTTAACCTGAGAAAAGATAACTGCCGGTGGCAACGACTTGTAGAAGGTGATATTCATATTTTCGTAAAACGTAAAAGGGGCTGTCAGCCAGCCTCTTGATCATGGTACAGCGCAATTATCTTTTTATGTTTTTTAATTAATCGACTTCAACAAAGGAGGAGGTTTCTCAATACGACCGTATATATGTTTTTTTTAAATTAAATTAATATATCCAGGATAGTCAATAATTTGAGAAATAAATATATTTTTCTTCTATCATGGTTGGTTTATCAAGAAATTACTGTAAGTTTTAATATACATACATATAGAACAGCGTTTCCCAGCCTTTTTCAGTCCACGGACCCTTAGGAAATCAAGATCAGTTTTCACGGACCCCCTTAATAAAATAAACAGCAATCCCAAATATCATTTTTTTACAGGAGCGCCAAAACTAAATTTGAAAAACCAATTTATGTATTTTTTCTTTTATTTATAGATTAATAATTGTGTTATACATCATTAGATGCATCTTTTTTAAAATTTTAAAATATCATGTGCTAAGACCACATTTTTCTAAAAAAACTGGTTTGCTGATTTTTTGTTTTGCGGCCCTTTTGCATTTAATGAGCGATTTATGTATGGTCCGGAGATGACACCGCGGACCCCCATACATATACTCGCGGACCCCCAGGAGTCCGCGGACCACAGGTTGGGAAACGCGGATATAGATACTATACTATTTATGCAATTCCGTATATGCTAATTCAAAGTGAAAAAGGCAATTTTATCGTAAAGTCAAATTGTTAATTTTCAGGAAAACCCGATCGTGTCGACTAGCGAGGGGCAATTGAAAGGTGCTTTAAGCACCCTTATCAATGGGGAAAAGTACTACAGCTTCAAAGGGATTCCGTATGCACAACCTCCGGTGGGACCCCTTAGATTTACGGCAAGTAACTTTTTCGATATAAGTACATAGTTCTGAACTATACATCAAATTTACCATAACGGACATAAGTTTAAATTAAGTTAAAGAATAATCTAATGAGCTTTAATTATGAAAATGAAAATGGTTGATTTGTTTTCAGTGACTTTCAGTGACATTTGAGTGTATTAATTGCAAACCCTTTTGCATTTTATAAGAGCAAAAAATATTATTTTATGATATTTCAGGCCCCTCGACCACCACTACCCTGGCGTGGAGTCCGAGATGCTATCGAGCATGGTCCAGTATGTCCGCAGTACGATGACGGTTTTGAAAGATTCGTAGAGGGAAGCGAGAATTGCCTTTTCTTAAACGTCTACTCAAAGAACTTGTCTCCTAATGCCAAAAACCCTGTTATGGTCTTCATCCACGGTGGATCTAATAAATATGGATCTGGAAACTTCGAATCGTATCCGCCAGAGTTCATGCTGCAGCAGGATATTGTATATGTAACAATGAATTACAGATTAGAAGTGTTGGGATATTTAGGTTTAGATACACCTGAAGTTCCTGGAAACGCTGGTATGAAAGATCAAGTGGCAGCTCTTCGGTGGATCCAGAAAAATATTGTCCAGTTCGGTGGAGACAACAAAAGAGTGACAATTTTCGGAGAGAGTTCCGGCGCGGGATCGGTTACGTACCACATACTCTCTCCCATGTCTAAAGGATTATTTCATGGAGCGATAGCACAAAGTGGAGTCTCTATTGACGACTGGGATTTGCAGGAAAAGCCAAGAGAGAGGGCATTTAGACTTGCTAAAACTTTAGGTAAAGATACGAACAACGTAGATGAGTTATTGCAATTTCTCCGACAACTCAAACCGCTTCAGCTCGCTAACGTTACGTACCAGTCGATGACGGAAGATGAGAGGCGCCGAGGACTTCCTGAACATTTTGTTCCTGTAGTAGAAAAGAAATTCCCAAATACTGAAGCATTTATGACTGAAAGAGCAATAGACGCGCTTACTAACGGCCGAGTAAACAAAGTACCGCTCATCGTTGGGTACAATTCAGCAGAAGGTATAATTTTACTAGATTACCAAATTGGAAGGTTACCTATGAATAATCCAAATCCATCAAACTTTATTCCAAGGATGCTGGCTGAGGTAATTTCCCCAGAGAAGTTAATAGAGTATGGAGAAAGACTCAAAAGGTTCTACGTTGGTAATAGGGATTTCACTAAAGATGATCAAGTGCCTATCACTAATTTACAAACAGATGTTCATTTTGCGTATCAATCCCATAGATATACGAACATATATGCTGATTATGGTGTTCCTGTATACATGTACAGATTCAATTATGACACAGACTTGAACGTGGTCAAAGCTATAACGGGACATACCAACTTAAAAGGAGCTTGCCACGCTGATGACCTGTATTACTTTTTCTTGCAAGATTTGAATAGAAAACAATATACGGAGCAGAAGAAGCTGAGAGATATAGTGTTTGGTTTGACTAAGATTTGGGCAGACTTCGCAAGAACTGGGTGAGCATTAATTTTTTAAATAATTAAATATTTTATCTGTATCTCTAGTTGATTCTAGTTCTAAATTCAAACGGTTGTGTCTATAATGGAAATGCAAAAAACACGATCTTAATTTAAGAATCTTTATAATTAGGTATGACCAAAGTTTTCTCTAACGCTCTCAAAGATATGAATCGAGTATACCAATCCGCACGTGGTTAATGATAATGAGTTGACAATTGTAACGTATTCCATAATAACATATTATATCACATATTAGTATAGGTTAGTATACTGTCTTTTAATAGGATTGAAACAATGTGACATCTGCGTAGCTACCTATTGCGTACCTCACGGGTTGAATTGATATCTATTTCAACTCCATTACAATCTTCATTAATGTAACCCTGATTTAACATTTTACAAGCACGACTAATTTTTTCTTTTAATATAATATTTTCCTTGAGTACGTGACTCTTGAAAGAGCAACCGACAACAACAAACATGTTTTTTTTAATATTCAACTGCATTTCATTATAATCATATTCATTGACATGTACATTATGTCCATGTCCATTAATGAATGTTTCCATACATCTTTTTCCCGCACAATTTTCCTGTTGCTGGGTTTTCCTCTTGAGTCAGTAATTGTCTAGTTGCCAGGTGCGTTCTCATTGAGCTATTAATATCTACATTACCTGTTATTTTATTACTCACTCTAAAATCTAAAATTTTACGGTAAAGGAATATCTCAAAAACCAAAATCTGTATAAATAGATAATTATTTTTACTGCGTAACTACCTTCGGTAAAGGTTCTACCTATCTACCAACTAATATAACAATTCCAATACATGTAAACTAAAGGTCCTGGTAAATTGCATAATAACAAATAAATAAATTTATTTAATTAAATGAAAGGCGCAATCTATTCTAGTACCACCGAGCTATTATTTTTGATGACTACGGAAATATAAGGGAAACACATACATGAAATTAGGCTTCTCAATGGGGGCTATGAGCTTAATAGAAAGTAATTATGACTTGCTCATGCTGTTCTTATTCACCGTTAGATGAAGGGAAACAGCATGAGGGAACCGATATGCCTGTGACTGTAAAAAAGAGTTCTTAAAGATGTACACACAGTGTGGTGAACTTTGGCTTAAATCCTTTTCAATCTGGGAGGAGACTCTTGCTCAGCAATGGGACAATAATGGGTTATCGACGATGGAAAGTAAAACATCCCATAGAACTTGTTAGCCTATGTTTGATATATTGATATATATTTGTCCTCATTTATATGGCTGGATGAGCATTTTGTGGTGACCCGTTAGCATGTAATTCTATTAAAATGTAATAAACAAAATGTAGGGGTGGTTTTTGGGTTGGAGAATGCAATTCTGGGGGATTACTTCCATTTATTAACACAATATTATTTAAATCATACTTTTACTTTTTTTGCAGGAAATTTAACTTTTTAAGCAAAATATGACAATTTCAGTTTCTTTTTATATAATGGATAAGCGAAAAATTAATAAGGGTTTAACTTTGTTCAGCTGTGTATGGCGGAATATTTTATTGTTTTAGTAGGAAATAAGACTTTCCTGAACTATGATGGTTTTTAAAAGATGGTGGTAGGCCCCCTGGAACAATAACTAATTAGTATGCAGCAACTATATCTCTATTCATATTGTTTTCAGTCGGCCGACTCCAGACCCCACTTCTGGAGTAAACTGGACCCCCTACACGAAGGCAGGCAAGGAGTTCATGAACTTGGAAGAAGGCGGGACCATGGGACGTTACGCCGACCGAGAAAGAATGGAGTTCTGGAACGAATTATTCAAGGAAGCAGGTCTTCCTCATATCACATAATGTGTTGTATCTTGTCTTATACCTTTTTCTTTTTTGGTGCCAAAAATCTAACATAATCTTAATTACTTCACACGTCTGTTTTCGTATAGCTGGTTGTTGTATTGATTATGAGGCATTTCTTTGATCCTAAGGCGAAATTACCCCTAAGGGCATCTACGGCGATATAAGACCAATAGTCTAACCTAAAAAGGTAAAATATTCAATAAATTTAATAACTTTTAAATTCACAAAATAAAATTTAATGTTGCTCTCATCGTACGATTTAGCTACATTGTATTATGCCATATTAAGATATTTTGATTATGTTGTATTTTGTGTTGTTGTTTGAATAATAAAATATAACCAATAATGATGTGTAATAACTTTTTTGTATATCATACTTTTACGTTTTTACGAAAATTACTGTTTTTGTATTTGTTTACGTATTTCCCTCTAATTTCTAATCATTTTGATATGGTTCGCTAGGGGCGCCGATTGGAAATTCATGAGCAAATACGTAAACAAATATAAAAACATTATTTTTTGTAAAAACGTAAAAACTCATGCTAAGGTACTGAAACACGGCGAAATAAGGAACTTATGTTTTATAAGGGGTTAGCGCCTGAGAAATTGCTAATTCGTACATGCACATGAGTTGAGTTATTGTGTGTGTAACTACATTAAGTGTTAGATTTCACCAGGCGTTATTTTTCCTTAAATTAGTTGTACTATTTCAAAACTTAAGGGAACGCAATTTTGTAATTTCTTAAGTATATCTAAACACACACAGTGTTTATTAACTGTTTTATCATGTTTCCCCAATCATAACTTCCTTATAATAAATGTACTCGTACATACACGATGTAACTACAGTGCCCTTAGTGTGAGTTTTCATGCTTTTACAAAAATGACTGTTTTTGTATTTGTTAACGTATTTGCCCATACATTTCCAATCAGCGCTCCCAGAGGACTGTATCAGAACTGATTGAAAATGTATGGGAAATACGTAAACAAAATACAAAACAGTCATTTTTGTAAAAACGTAAAAACTCATATTAAGGGTACAGAATGGCTAACATACCGAATGTGTACTTTAATTCTTTTTCAAACACGAATTCACTTGTCATAATTTCAATTATTTCACAGTCATTTATATTGTAATGTATTAAAATTTGAGGCACATTATCTAGTTCGGCACATTTAATTAATAAAACAATTCTCATTTACAATGAAATACCTATTCTCATTTACCTATATAGTCTTCTATTACTAATAGCATTTATATTTAATTTTAAAGTACTTTGTATAGGTAGGTACATAGTATCGCATCCATAGAGATAAAGACACTATGAAACTTAACTTTACTTAACTGCAACAGGAAAAATTAATATTAAACTATCTCGGTTATTATAGAACAGGTAGGATAATTATTACATGTTTAAGGTTACATAAGTTAATTATACATAAGTATGGAAATAGTTATTGACTAGGTACCAGTAGTCTATGTATCAAAGATAGCGATGCATTTTATTGTGTACTAGTAGTGCCCGAGGCTTCGCACGTGTTTTAAAAAAAAATAACATGACATACATATACTGAAAATTTGTACCTTCATTGGATCATTCCAATTTAATTACTTTACGACTGATGGCGCCACTGTCATCAGTGGCGCCATCAGTCGTAAAGTGGTCTTGCCAACTCAGTAACCTTTACCTACGATGTTAAAGGCACATGTGCAACAACTTTATTTAAGATCATCACATGGTCAACTGCATAGTTTACGATTCTATAAAGGACAAACATTCATTTATATATATACAGTTAATTCTACACTATATATATATATATATATATATTGTGTAGAATTAACTGTAGATTAGCTGTATTTGGGCGTACGGCCTTGTCTCCCAAAACAACAGGAGGGGGATTGAGGATTATTTTTTGTTTCCCCTGAAGACTAAGATGAACTACGCATATATTACTCTTAACATAGGAGCGTCTAACACGGTTGGATTAACGCCGAAGTTAGTAAAGCAGTGGTTTGTTTACCACCAACTTTGATTAATATTTTTTGTCCACTTATAGACTTCTGTCAACCACATATAAGATTAGAATCCTACCTGAGGTCGGTCAGAGATGCGCCGCAGCCTCTGAGAACTAACCTGAAATGGCTCAGAAAAGTATGTCTATCATACTAGACCATTCAAAGCGGAACACATATCATCAATAATATCATAAGCGCATAAAACAGACAGAATACGTTAAATTTTATTTTTATATATAAAAAGCCACGCTCTAGTGTAATAACCCCATATATTTTTTGTTACACTATGAAATAATAAAATAATGCTCATTACCTTCTAAATAATATTGATGTTATACATAAATCAACATTAAGACATAAAAATGTACAATACTCATGTCATAAATTTTGTACAAAACAATGTGCAAATTTATTTTTTGTTGCACTACTTTTCATAATGTTTGCTATTTATTTTAGAAAGAGTTAATTAGATACATATATATTGTATAATGTAATAATTATTCAGAACTTCAAGATTCAACTAATAAGGAAGTGGATTTTTGCTTGGGTAATAATGTTCTGAAACACATTTACACCGGCAACTGAAGTTGATTGTGATACGAATAGGATACCTGTGATGCCATTAGTGGCAAACTAAGATCGTCACAGGTCCGGGACAGAAATGTTGATAGAGGCCAGGAGCGGAAATATGAATGGAGGCCAGGGGTGGAAAGATGAATAGAAGCCAGGGTAGAAGTTGAATGGAGGCCCCTTCTTAAAAGTTTATTTGATTTTATAAAAATACAGATGTCTCATAGACTTATTCGCCGACAAATACGTATGTTAGTGATGGTTTGATTCTAACGACCTTTTCACAGAATGTTTTTTAACGAATGATCATTTGAACTACTGCTTTTTAATTCGACCCTGCCGATCTCCGTGATGGCATATACACACGTAGATGCGATGAACACTCATAAAGACGACAGAGGAACGTAGGTACAAATGAAGACTAAACTTAACATTCCGGATATTGAACTCGGTGCATCAGACTGTTTATATTGTCATAAAGGTCACTGGATCCCGTATAGCTGCACAATACGTACTCAATTTCATATCATACTTTTATCATATTTATCATATTGGTTTTATCAGGTTCTTGGCTCAAAGGTCGACTGGAGGAGAAAGATCAGAGCAGTAGATCAATTTTATTGATGTTTATACATTATTTTGTAACAAAAGTTTTTAACAAAAAATGCAATTTAATGTTACTTGTCTGTGGACTCAGCAACTTACAATATCATGACCGATTGCTCGATGCATCTTCGAAAAGATAGGATGAAAAAATAAGAATCCATATTTTTGTATCGAATCTAATGTGTACTGTTGCATCAAATTACTAATTAAAATTTGTTAATCCCATTTGACCTAAACTATTAAATCGCAAGAAAACAATATATAGAAGTGATATTACATGGATTCATTATTACTAGTATTTAACTTTTGCATTGCATGCTTTTAATTGGTCATTAAAGCTTACCACACATTACATCACACCGCAAACATAATAAGTAGGTATAGGTCATTCGTTTTAATACCGAGTTTCATTTAAAACACTGTTCTACTTCCTCATCACTCAATTTGACAAGTTTCACGGAATCCTTCCATAGTAATTCAGGTTTTGCATCATCATAAGCCATTTTTCTCGGACGAGTAATTTTGCAGTTCCTGAAATATTTCCCACTCACTCTACCGGCTTCTTCATCAAGGCTCACGTAAAGAGTTGTTTGGACACCTTCCCATGGATTATTGAAGAACAGATTTATTAAAATATTTACGACAATACCAAACACTACATTGACACTATGATAAATATTGGTAGCAACAAACCCGGGATCGACACAGTTCACAACAACATTGGAATCATTCAACCTCTTACTGAGTTCCCGAGCGAAGAGCACAAAACAAAATTTACTGTTACTGTAAATGAAGAAATTGAACCAGTAATATCCTATTTTGTTATACTTTGTGACGTCACTCAAAGCTAACCGGTGCATTAAGGATGACATGTTGACAATTCTGCTCCTTTCCGACTGGGTTCCTGTCTTTTTGAGAAGTGGTAGGAGTAAGAGTGTCAGAAGAAAATGTCCGTAGTAGTTCACTTGCATTATGAAGTTCATGCCATCGGCCGTCGCAAAATCCCCTACAGTTCCGACACCGGCGTTGTTGACCAGAATATCCAGTCGGTCTTCACTTCTTAGAATATCTGCTGCGAAACCACGTACAGATTGTAAAGATGACAAATCAAGGAGTTTGAATATCACGTTCTTGTTACTGGTCCTGGCTTCGATCTCTTGCTTTGCGTTCATTCCCTCATTTTTGAATGGACATGCGATTATGAGCCGCGCACCTCTGTTCGCAAAGTCTATGGCCGCTTGTAGGCCCAAACCCATTGTTCCTCCAGTGACGAGAACAGTTTTGCCATCTAATCTTTTTTTGGATGTGCAGAACCGTGGAATACGTTTTCCAATTACATGCAAGAAATACAACACAGCTATGGACGTTGCGATTAAAACGTACATGATGGCTAGAAGGACACTCGGCGACTAAGCTTGTAATCAAATCTCCGGACATATAAGTACTGTTGTTAATTGGTTACCTATTATTACTGTATTTCTGCTAATCTTAATCAAAACGTAATATCAACTTAATTATGTCATACAGCAGGTGCAAAATGGAATTTTTAACCCGGCACTCGCTACTTCACGCCACAACACGCGTCAGTTTTTGGCTCGGTGTCGGCTGCTTAGCATCATCAATCATCATCAACCCATTACTGTCCCACTGCTGGGCACGGGTCTCCTCTCAGGATGAGAAGGATTAAGCCATAGTCCACCGCGCCGGCCAAGTGCGTATTGGAAGACTTCACATACCTTTAAGATTTTTTTTTTTTATAAATCATCTCTCAGGTATGCAGGTTTCCTCACGAAGTTTTCCTTCACCGTTTAAGCAAGTGATAATTAATTTCTAATACGCACATAAACTTGAAAATTGTAATAATTAAGTGATAAAATAAAATTAGGTTTAAGGTCCTTGAACGAACTTATTTAATACATACCTACCTAGTTTCTGATCATGTTTTTACATTTATCCGTGCATGGTTTTACTTCCTATTATTTAATTTCAAAGCAAATTTAATTCGTAAGTTTGTATATTATGTAAGGGTTAAAATTAGTAAATCAATTTTACACCAGTTAACCCTAACCGATTGAACTAAAATTTAGCATACACGACACGACGGCATACATAATTTAAAAGACTTATTACAAATAATTAAAGAAGAAAAAAATATTACCCTTTATTTTTAAGCATCCGCATGATGATTTTATAAAAATAATCTATAATTAAAAAAAAAACAAAATTGAGTTACTACAATTTAAAGATAGTGGACGTGAATAGATTATGGGCGTTTGATTTAAAAAAATATATTTTGTGGTCTATACCTTATAACTTGCCGATTTTTAAATAATTGGCCAAGTACGAGTCGAATTCGCACATGGAGGCTTTTGTACAACCAAATGATCATTATTTTTTATTTTGTGGAATTTATTTTAACCTTTCTTACAATATTTAGTCGTACGAAAAATACACCGTGTCGATATAAATGTAGCAAGTAACGCCATCTATTGGAAGTTCTGTATACTACCGATGTGTGATATAATTAGAAATTAAACGAACTTACCTAAGTGAAGTTCCAATTTCAATTGTACGAACTGCATAGTCTCGAAATGATAATGTTGACATGTAGTACACCGCCAGTCGTCAGCCTTGTGTCACGTATATTCAGAGCTAAAAACCTCGAATTCAAATAATTTAAAACAATATCCAACCTACTTATAGCGCCCCCTACCGGTAAATGTCATTAAGTTTAGAGATCCTGGGGTCAAGATGTAAGTTCATTAGCTCGATTATTTTACAACATAGATGATATTATGGGTAATACTTATCGTATATAAGTATGGGTGGGTGGGTTATAATATCATTTCGAGACTATGCAGTTCGTACAATTGAAATTGGAACTTCACTTAGGTAAGTTCGTTTAATTTCTAATTGTACTTCACTGCATAGTCTCTTCAATGATAATGTTGACATGTAGATGTTTAGAGATTTGTAAAATAACGAGCCTATTAAACAAAATACAAAAACATTTAAATCCTATTATTTTTAAAATTCCTAATTTAATATATCTATTTAAATATTAATTACAGTTATCAAGTATACGTTTGATGTAACGTCTCTACTACAAAATTGAACTTAGATCTGATCCATTCAGCTATCCTTCTAAGAGGGTCTTAACTGACACTCATATGTTTAGACGTCAGCGTAGCAGCGTGGTAATGCGTGCTCTCTAATGGTATGTATTGTAAAAAATGATATATCAATGCCATCATCCTCCGTGGTTGATAAAATCTAGAAACTGTCGTCTGGGAGGTCACTGTATTATAAGATTACATAAAAGAAATAAACTTATTCTTGTAACTCTCAAGTGTTACTAGGCCTATCTAGGTAATTTTATTAAGGATGTGCTGGACAAATACTATGATTACTATGAAATAATGGTAATACTAGATTGTTTGAACACTGGTTATAGTAAGGTTTAAATTGATGTGGCAATTTAATATACAATATCTTCCGACAAGCAATTTGGTTAATATACAATAATGTTATTATTATGTTTATGTATACTTTTTAGAAGTCTCGACTCAGATGTAGGCGAATCTGTAGTAATAATGGCATTCACGGGCTTACACCAAGTGAACGTCATAAAATATACGATATCTATTGTTTTTATATATTACTTATATATATATTACTTATATATTATTATTGTTTTTTGTTTTTTTTTTTTTCTTTTTACTATATGAGTAATTACAATAACCAAAAAAAGTAAATAGTATTTTTTCTTCACCTCCATTAAATAATATAAAATATTTTACACTTAACTCGCTAAAAATATTTATACATCAGATGTAACTATCTCAAGTAATAGCATACTTGGGATATGGAGGATAGAAAACCTAAATATGCATTTTAAGAACAAAAATAATTCTAGATATATATATATCAAAATGAAAAGAATATTGTAACCAGTCTACAGATAGATCTAGTTATTTACACTGTTTAGGCCAAAATATTATAAGCACCAGCATCACGTTTTCATTATTGCGTCTAACATTGCTTGTAGAGCAACAAAATCTTGAGATTCGTGTATAGAAACGAAACGCTCCTCGAGGAAGCGAGTAACATACAGGGTAAAGCGTTGACGAAAAACAAATGGATTTAGATCTTTTTTTTTTTTTTTTTTTTTTTTTTTTAAATTCACATGAGACCCAAAATGCAACCCTTCCAAAATGAAAGGTTTATTTATTTATTATATTTTTTTTTTTTTTTTTAATACTATTTTTTTTTTTTTTTAGGACTGTCTGGACCAGTCTGGTACTACCACAAACTCCCCAACCGTTCAGAGATAATCTTTAACAACAATTATTTTATTAGAAATAAAATGAATATTTCCATTTAAATAGTATAACCTTAGTCATGACATGTAAGTCATACTTCTTGTAGGTTTCCTAGTAAATAAATCTATTTAAAAAACCTTCAAAGTGTTAATTCGCAATGTATAATCTTGATTTAGTGATAGCAAATTCATTCTGAAATTATTGAATGTATTAGGGAAATAAAAACATTTTTTGGGTATTCAATAAATCCAATATGTGCCTTGATATTACGGTTAAATGTGGGTATTAAACACCATGCTGTTTCTATATGAAATAACTGTGGAGTTGCCTACACGGGTTTCACCGTGTTGAAGATGATTATTGAAAAAATATCTTTAAGCACAAGTAACGCTGCATTTAACTTTAAATAGTTGATCGGATTTGTTATTTAAATCAAATAACAAAAATACCGAGAATAATGACCATATGTTACATAACTGATTGTGTCCCGATAATAAAAATAATATGACAACTACCACCTGTAATTATATCTATCTGTAAGAGGGATAGTATTTTGATAAACATTATTAAAATTGTTATATATATATACATATCTTTGCATTTATTATAATTTTTATTTTTTAATATTATTATTATATATATATATATTTTTTTCTTCTTATTTCACCCTTGTGTTGATTTTTAATCTTTTATCTAATGGTAAAGCAATTTGATTTTTTATTTATTCATTGCTTGTATAATACAATGAACGACCTTAACAGTTGTATTATTTCCAATTATCAAACTATCTTCTAAGTAACCAATAAATCCTAAAGAATGATATAGCTTATTATGTCTATGATCCTAAATTACTAAGTGTCGTTATTGTTCCTTGTCCATCATTATGACATTTCAAATAGGAACTATGTTATATAAATATATAACTGACACAATGTCCCTAGATCTTAATCAGTTATGTATGGTCTTGTATCTTGTAAAAGGTTAGTAAAAACATAATTATAGTGTTCTGCTCAAACCAAAGGAAAGAACTTGAATTGCATAGAATTTCCATTTAACCATAGACATGTAAACACTGTTTAAGGTAATCATGAATTAGTATCCAAATATGCATTCTTGAAAACAATAGTAAGTAGTGAGTGGAATGCCAGGCTTTATTTAAAGCTCAAGATTAAGACCAAGATATTCAATATAAACCAACATCACCATCATCAGGTGTTGGTAAAGTAAAAATATTGTAAAAAATTGGTTAAAGGTAAACAATATGTTACCACTGATGTGAGAAGTCTTTCTACACACATACCGAGTATATTTTGAAAAAATCTTCATTCCTTGAGAATAATGAGTTTAAGTGTTTATACAATTAGACTCTTAAAGCTAACCACTTGCAAAGCTTGGTTCAATAGTTATTTGTTACAACTGGTCTTTAAAATTATAATTATAATCGACCACATTATTAACCACTCACCTAAAAAACTGTTGTGATTGAAGATTTATTCCAAAGGAAACTTCGATCAAGCCTTTCTGTGACACAGGTATTTGTGCATGAGGCTTGTTGTAAGTCAAATAATGACCCTATTTGGTATGAGTATCTCAAACTTTTGGATGAAATTTATCATAGGATGAAGTGTAAATATCTTCGTTATATTTGTTATTATAAAATATTGTACTATTTATATATGAATTGAACAATCATTGTTTCTTAAACCATTTTTCCGATCATTTGTTCCAGTACTTGTACTATGAAATTTCTTCTTATTATTTATTATACATAATAAATGACCAGCACCAGTAATAAGATAATTGATAGCAAATTATCTTTATAAAGGCAAATAATTTAAAATTATTAAGAAACAATCATGTCAAATGCTCGAGAGCAGTAAGCATTCGCCTGATGTGGCATGGCTTTTGACTCTTTACAGCTACAATAGTAACTGCGACTTGTGCAACTTTTAAAGTCTAATCATGTGTTATCCGTCCCACAGTTTCCTAGAGGTTCCTAGAGGTCCAGTTCTTCCTTTAAACTATTTTTTCCTTTAGTCTATTTATCACCATCTAGATAGATAGATAGTTCCTTTAGTAAATTACTCTTTAATATGCTGATCTACCTAGATACCAAATTCTTATGAATGGTTAAACCAAATTTAGGTTCTTCTAGAGTATTACAAAATGATATAAATTGTCATCTCTATATCCTGTATCATGTACATTATTAATCTGAATGATTCTTCAATAAAATGTTCATTCATTGAAATCATTACACCCACTCGATGGTAATAGTTGTGTCTATCTACTGATTATTAGTATTTTGTTATATAGGTTATTTACCCAATGTGAAGGACATAATACCCTATTAGAATGGGTGAATATCCGTTGTATCCGTCTACTTAATAGTAGTATCTTGTTATAGCTGTTATATAGGTAAATATCCAATATGTAAGGGTCCCTTATTTGAACGGATGAATATCCATTAGGTATATTCTACTCAATAGTAGATTATTTTATGTGAGTAAATACACAATATAAACAGGTTAGTACCCATGAACGGGGCTAAATAGCACCCTATTTCTTGTAATGTAGGTAAATATCCAATATGTAAGGGTCATAACCTTATTTGAACGGGGGAGTACCCATTAGGTATATTCTACTCAATAGTAGATTCTTTTATGTGAGTAAATACTCAGTATAAACGGGTTAGTACCCATGCACGGGGCTAAATAGCACCCTATTTGTATGTTCATAGCTTTATATAAGCGAGATTTATATAAGGATTTAAATAAGCGAGATCACCTAAATAGGTGACAAGCTTAGTTGATGAACATAAGACGTCAAATTCCTTGCTACAGAACAATATGGTAATCTAAAAATCCTTTGCTTGGAAAAATATATATGTAAAAATTTACCTTGTCATTCCTCATTAATATATAAGATTATCATCTTATCTTTAATAAATGAAAATAATACATTTTCAATTTGCGACGGCATTCGTAATGGCCGCCTAGTACAAGTCTTCAGAGTAATTTCGTCAAAATTCTTTATTTTCCATTGTAACTTTTCTGCACAATATATCACACCTACGTCTTTTATAAATTATTAATTGAAATATTTGTTATAAATTAACAATTTTTACGATAAATTACTTATTTTATTTCTTATTTTGAAAAATCATAAATGTACACAGGCTGCACGAAAAACGATAATGACATTTACCGGTAGGGGGCGCTATAAGTAGGTTGGATATTGTTTTAAATTATTTGAATTCGAGGTTTTTAGCTCTGAATATACGTGACACAAGGCTGACGACTGGCGGTGTACTACATGTCAACATTATCATTGAAGAGACTATGCAGTGAAGTACAATATACTGTGTGCGTTGACAACTTATTATATTATGTGAACACAGATGGCGTTAGTCTGGGCGTACATTTCTTGTATTTGGACCCCCATTTATTTTCAACTTTTTTTATTTTTGGTACTTGTTGATATAACGGCTAACCTTATATATACCATAGTAAAGAAAGAGTAGTTTTTACGCATCAATCAAAAAGAGCGACGTAGCAGAGAGGTACGTAAGTACGGGCTGCACCACGCGTACACTACAACTACTACTCGTACAAGTTTTTTTTTTTTTTTTTTGCTCTTCCGTGCTATTGGACTGTATGTTGTGCAAAGTACTCGAGTACTTTGTGAGTACTTTGGACTCGAGTACTGACTCGATTCTTTTTTATATGAGTACTAAAGTACTCGAATACCAAAAATGGCCGACTCGGCACATCATTAGTATGATCGCGCGCATTCAGTTTTGCATTTGAGTTCACAGATATGTAATTGTTCTGATTATGGGCGTGTTTACTATGTTGTAGTTAGGTATGTATTTAAAAATGTTTATAATGTGTTACACGACAGTAATTGATAATTAGATAGGTATATTGCGATACTACTAAAGTAATGATTACTCAGTATATGAAAACAAAAAAGCTATTTAAGCTTAAATTGTGAAGGTATGTAAGGTGTGTAATGTAGTAGGTATTAACACAGGTATTTATTTCATAACAACTTACTAATATTGGATTGAGCGATTGATTTTTAATATTTGATTTTCATTTTGCTTTCTTGCAATTTCAGTTCAGAAACTATAATAGAATTTTAGATACATATACTCATTACAAGAATTATAGCATAGATAGAAATTTGCTTATGATAACACCCGATGATATTGTCGCCAACATTTAAAGAATGGAGCAGGTGTTTTATAAGGAATTTCAAAATGACCATACAAATATTAAAATCGGATCCATTTACAAAAATAAAATAAAATTAGAATTTGCAATGTCCTGCCTATGTATCCTATATGTAGTAAATTGTATAAGGATGAGAATATATTTTACTTTAACCGCGAACAATAAAGCGTTCCGCACTTTCAGAAATCGAAGACATTTTTTTCTGTGCGCAATTTAAAATTATTTAAATATGTCTTTTATAATTAAAACGTATTTTATTTACAACCCATTTATAAATTGATGCAACATTTGATATTACGTTATTTAAAACCTAGTGCTGTGATAATACGCAAATAATATTTAACAAAAAATTCAAATGACAACCCTATGCATGACTGCAAGAGTAGGTAATTATCTCGTCGAGCGGTCTTAACTAATCTACTACTCTTTCTTTACTATGTATATGTTACAGCCAAAGTAATAAATGCAGATATTACGGAATACACGGAATTAATCACATTAACAATTTTCCTTAAGCATAATTATAGTTTTTGTAATTTTATAATGATCCACATGTCGAAAAATGGACATGTCGATATGTTTTACGCCCAGTCTCTATACAGGATGTACGTAAATCAGCTATGGGGGGATTAATAAAAATACATGCCTTACTATTACCTCTGATCAATTATTTATATTTTAAGTACATACTCAATTTACATGATTTGGACCCAATCCAGCCATAAATTTTAATTTACCCTACTAGTAACAATTCTTGCTGTATATTCTGATGTATGCCTATAAGAAAGCATATAAACCAAAATTAGGTTGTCTTACTCATTGCACAAGTGAATATGAAGCTTGCTGAATTAAAATTCGTTGTATTTAAGTATGTATGAAATCAGTGGTTTCGCACGTAGGTTCACGCAATTCCTAAATATAGTCGCGCGGAACCAATTGCCTTAGCGTTAAGAAGAGCTTTGTCCATGTAGTGCCGGGATTTAAGTTTAAAATAACATTTTTCATTATAAATTTTAAATCAACAAGCATTATCTTAATATTTAAAATACACCATTGAAGTAATAGAACGCGCTTCGTTTAAAATGATATTAGTGATTTGTCAGTTGAGTCATATTTCCTAAGGCCGTTCCAACAAAAAAGGAATTAAAGAGTTGTTTCTTAAAATGGGTATAATTATGTTATGTACCGATCTGAAAGGTGACGATTGAAAAAAGTATTCTTGCTAGTCCTATCCAATCCAAACCATCCAACGCCTTTGCCAAATATCACAAATTCCTTAGTATATACATTATAGATATCGTTGCATCATTATAGTATTACTAGGTATCGCTTGTGTGCGCTCGCTGCTAAAGCAGCTCGCGAAACGGTTGTCTTCTTTAGTTTTGCGTGCAAAATTTTTTTACATTTTTCCCCTATATTGAAGTTATATTCATTCTGTTTGGGGCTGTTTGGAAAAGATATGAGTTAATATTTGCAAAATACCAAGAATGGTCGTGATTTTTTTGTCTATAAGCCATACATTTTAAAGACATAATAAGGAGACAAAAGCTTGAAATATTACATACAAAAATAACTATTTATAAAAATTGTTATTTCTTGTATGACAACACTAAAATATTTTTTTACCAAAATGTGTAGTCTATTAGTACATACAAACGCGTCATACATTATTTCTATATATTATATTATCTATATTAATTCTATACTTATAATAAATCTGTAGAGAGATCAATTCTGTACAAGAAATATATTTCCAAAATAACTATCAGGGGGTATTTAGGGATCGATACTGATGTCAAGAATGCAATCATTAAAATTTTTGTCTGTCTGTCTATATAACCGTTATAGAAAAAAAAAACTACTCGACGGATTTTAACGAAACTTGATACAATTATTTTTCATACTCCTGAGCTGGTTATAGTATACTTTTCATCACGCTACAATCAATAGGAGCAGAGCAGTGCAGAAAATATACCTCTTACATTATATCCTTCTTTTGTAAATCGTATATCATATTTATCCTGTCCATCCTTTGAAAATATCCAAATATACCTAATAGATTATGGCCCTTCTTTAGTAAATCTTATATTTACCCCTCTTTTAAAGTCACAAAAATGTTGAAGAATAATACATTTTGTATCCTTTACTTGACTACATACTACATCCACAAAATCTGTGTCTGTGTCTGTTAATAAATAATTATACATTAATACGTAAGAAGAGAATCTAACATCTTACGCCCCTTCCTGCTATGTGCATGGTAGGGCTACACTCCAAAAAGAATAATCACGGGTAAAATTCATATAGGTAACTTAAGCCACACACTCAAATAAATAGAATACTCCAAAACTCAAGTCATAAAAAAATTTCAAACCAGTTATTGCTTTCTCAACATACCAATAAGTTACCTCATTAAGATTAAATCATATACATTTTTAAACGACTCATAAATTAATTCCGAAATATATACTTATAAACCCTGTAACCGATTTTTTGTATGGCAGCACTGAAATATATTTTCACCCAAATGTTCAAACCATAGATATATTATCCTACTGACGTAGGGTTCAAACTGTTAGTAGCTAACAACGCCACGTATTAGGTAATAACTTCAAAAGGAGACAATGTAATTTTAAATATTACATACAAAGATGCATGCGTATAAAAAATATTATTTTGTGTACGGCACCACTGATTTTTTTTTTACCACAATGTGAAATCTATTGATACCTACAAACGCATCGTATATTTTAATGTTGTCAAAATATACAACAGCTTGAAATATTTAATAGAAAATACATATGTATGAAAATTATTATTTTTTGTATGGCCACACTAAAATATTATTTTATAAAAATGTGCAGAATATTAATACCTACAAACGCCTCATACATTCTAATGATATCAATAGAAGGCAACAGCTTGAAATATTGCATACAAAAATACATATATATGAAAATTATTAATTTTTGTATTGCAACATTAAAATATTTTTTTACCAAAATGTGCAGTTTATTAGTACATACAAACACGTCATATATTATAGGTTTATCAAAAATATACAACAGCTTGAAATGTGACATACAAAAATGCATATGTATGAAAATTATTATTTTTTGTATGGGAACACTGAAATATTCTTTTACCCAAATGTTAAAACTGCTAGTATCTACAAACGCCTCTTACATTGGAATGACATCAAAAGGCAACAACAGCTTGAAATATGACATACAAAAATGCACTTGTATGAAAATTATTATTTTTTATATGGCAACACTGAAATATTTTTCCAAAAATCTGTACAGTCTATGAGTACCATTAAACGCCTCATACAGAAAACTGACGTTTAGTGATGCTGGGCATGGTGGTGGTGGTCTTTAAAGGGAGACAACAGCCCGAAACACCATATACAAAAATACAAATGTATGAAAATTATTATTTTTTGTATGGCAACACTAAAATATTTTTTAATCAAAATGTGCACAATATTAGTACGTACAAACGCCTCATACATTCTAATGTTACCAATACAAGACAACAGCTTGAAATATTACATACAAAAATACATATGTATGAAAATTAATATTTTTTGTATGGCAACACTAAAATATTTTTTTACCAAATTGTGCAGTCTATTAGTACATACAAACGCGTCATACATTATAACGTTGTCAAAAATTTACAACAGCTTGAAATGTGACATACAAAAATGCACATGTTTGAAAATTATTATTTTTTGTATGGCAACACTGAAATATTTTGTTACACATTGGTACAGTCTATAACTGCCATTAAGCGCCTCATACAAAAAAATGACCTCAAATGGTGGTAACAGCCTGAAATCTTCGATAATCCTGTAGAAAATGCATTTGTATGAAAACATTTTTTTTGTATATGGCAACATTGGATTTTCGATTTTTTACATAGGGTCCATTTGAAATAAAAAATATCTCCCATACATTACTTATATGCTCTGTCTACGGTTTCCGCCCAAGTACTCAAAAAGTGAAAATCGCGAAAAAAAATTCTGTATCCCAGTGTTGCCAGTTAATTAAGATGAAAATGGTCAAATGTCATTACGGCGCCCAAAAAAAATTGTCCTGTGAAGAAATTTCATTAAAAATATTTCTCCTTCTACTTTTTACATTTTTGAATGAAAAGTTCCAAAAAATGTATGAACGATGAAAAAAAAAACTTTACCTGGCAACACTTCGAGCCGAGCTCCATGACCGCCCGATACAAAGCGACTCGCTCAAATGTTGCCAACCTCAAAATATTTCACTTCGAAAAATGCATTTTTTCGTACATTTTACAAAATGGCTGACACAAGGTGCGCCATCTGATTTAAAAAAAATAATATTGCCATATTATAAAATTGAGGATACAATCCGGCCAATAAATCAAAAATATCGAAAAAATATTAATAAAACCACCGCGCTACGACCCCACAAACACACCTCGAAAAATGAAAGATTTCAAACTCAAACATCTCGGCGGCCATCTTGTTTTTCCATTTTTTTCTAATTTTATCGTAACAGTCGTCCCACAATTAGCCGAAAATGACACCAATCTCAGGTAGGCGCGCAGAATAAAAAAAAAGTTGAAAATCGCAGGAGGGCCGCCATCTTGAATTTTGTATGTTTCCCATTTTTCCTATAACCACCATAATATACCGAAAAAATATTTCATACATTATTACTACCCCCCACCAATAGTTTAGGCTGGGCTACTCGAAATGTCAAAAAAGTGAAAAAAAAAATCTAGCTCCCAGTGTTGCCAGTTAATTTGGATGAAAATGGTCAAATGTCATTACGACCCCCCTGACAAATACCCATGTAAAATATTTTCATTAAAAATGTTTCTCCTTCTACTTTTTACATTTTTGAATGGAAAGTTCCAAAAAAAGTATGAACGAAGAAAAAAAATCCTAAACCTGGCAACACTTCAAGTCACGCTCCATAACCGCCCCATACAAGGCGATTCGCTGAAATGTTGCCAACCTCAAAATATTTCACTTCAAAAAATGCGTTTTTTCATACATTTTACAAATTGCCTGACGAACGATCCGCCATCTGGTTAAAAAAATAAATAAATCCGATTTGGTAAAATTGAGCATATATCCGAGAAAAAAAAACGAAAAAAATCAAAAAAATATTTAAAAAAACACATCAGTGCCACCCCGCGAACACACCTCGAAAAATGAAAAAATTCAAACTCAAGTATCTCGGCGGCCATCTTGTTTTTTCAACTTTTTCTAATTTCATCGTATCAGTCGCCCTCAAATTAGCCGGAAACGATACCGATCTTGGATAGGTGCAAAATAAAAAAAAAAAGTTGCCCAATCCAGCTTGGCCGCCATCTTGAATTTTGAAAGTTTCAGATTTTTCCCATAGACACGGAGGCAAATAAAAAATTCCACTCATACATCAAACCCACCCCCCACCACTCCTTCAGGTCGAGGTAGTCGATTTTTCGTAAAACTGAAAAAAAATTCCTGCGGCCAGTGTTGCCAGTCGACATCGACGAAAATGGTCAAATGTCATTACGACAGCCAAAAAAAATATTCCTGTGAAAAATGTTCATCAAAAATATTTCTCCTTCTACTTTTCATATTTTTGAATGAAAAGTTTGAAAAATTATAAGAGTGGGGAGAAAAAAACTCAAACCTGGCAACACCTCGGACCGAGCCCCACGAACGCCCCGAACAAAGCAAATCGCTCAAACGTTGCCAACCTCCGAATATTTCACTTCAAAAAATCTGTTTTTTCATACATTTTACAAATCGCCTAACAGACGACCCGCCATCTTGTTGAAAAAAAAAATAAATCCGATTTGGCAAAATTGAGGATATATCCGAGAAAATTTTAAAACTTGGCAACAAAATAATAAAAATCCCAAGAGATACGACCTCCCAAAAACACCTCGAAAATTGAAAAATTTCAAACTCAAATATCTCGGCGGCCATCTTGGTTTTTAATTTTTTTCCAATTTCATCGTAATACCCACCCGAATATTATTCGAAAAAGAAACAAACATCAGCATAAAGTCAATAAATAAAAAAGTTAAAAATTTTAATTCGGCCGCCATCTTGAATCTATGGCATCTCATATTTTTCCCTTTGCCTCGGGGGGGAGAGGAGAAAACCCGCCATAGACAACAAAGTCGCTCCTCGCCGGCATCATGGAGAACGGCATGTCAGTCAGTCAGTGGTAAGTTTAGGATTATATATATATAATAATAATAATATATGTCTACATTTTAGAAGCCTTAATTAAAAAGTTGATTCAATTCCTCTTCACTTATTTTAACTAATTCTACTGACTTCTTCCAGAGTTCTTCAGATTTTTTATCGTCATAGGCCAGACTTCTTGCTCGACACAATTGGCAGTTTGAAAAATATTCTCCACTTACATTACCTGCTTCTTTGTCTAGAGTTACGTGGAGAGTTGTCTGAGCTCCTTCCCATGAATTCTTGAAGAAAAACTTTAATAAAAATCTTGTGGTCCTACCAAATCCGAAGTTCAAGGTATCATAAATTCGTGTTGAAACTAAACCCGGATCGACGCAGTTAACAATAACGTTGGAATCGTTCAATCTCTTACTCAATTCTCGAGCAAAAAGCACAAAACTAAACTTACTGTCGCTATAAGTGAAAAAACTGTGCCAGTGATAGTCCGTGCGGTTATATTTGGTGACATCACTCATAGCAAATCTATGGGCCATTGATGATAAATTAGCAATTCTGCTCGGTTCCCCTGGCGTTCCGGTTTTCTTCAAGAGCGGTAACAGTAAGAGCGTTAGGAGAAAATGTCCGTAGAAATTAACTTGCATTATGAAGTTCATGCCATCTGCCGTTGTGAAATCCCCTACAGATCCGACACCGGCGTTGTTAACCAGAATATCCAATCGGTCTTCAGTTCTTAGAATATCTGCTGCAAAATCACGTACAGATTGCAAAGATGACAAATCGAGGAGTTTGAAAATAACTTTTATATTGCCGGTTTGAGCTTCAATCTGTTGCTGTGCGTTCGTTCCCTCATCTTTGAAAGGACATGCGATTATTACTCTGGCGCCTCTGCTTGCAAAGTCGATAGCTGCTCGTAAACCAATTCCGGCTGTTCCTCCTGTGACCAGTACCGTTTTTCCAATTAAAGTCTTCTTAGAAGTGCAGAAACGATTAATACTTTTTCCGAAAATGCGGAGAAAGTACACCACTAAAATAACCGCGACAACAGAGTACATGGTGATCGAACGCACGATTAACGACTGGTGGTTGTAGTTTTAAAAATTAATAGTACTTACATAAAAATATTAATATTCACTTCTTGCCCCTAGACGCCGAGTATTGGTATCCTTGACACCGAATATAGTAGGTCCTATGGCATTGTCTGGTTATTTTATTGATTACGTCATTAATTATTTTTCGATGTTAAGATTTTGTTTATTTGGCAGTGTCCTTGCTCGCCTATACTGCTCTTTTTAACCGACTTCATATAGTTTTGATATTAGCCAGTAAGGCGAGTTTTAGTTTTTTATTATATATTTTTTCTATTAATACTTCTTTGTATTAAAAAGAAAATAATGTATTAAGTCACTTTTAACTACGAAAAAGAAAGAAGCGCTGTTTTCTTAAATACTACCACAAAACATAAATAACCTTAGTTCGGTAAGTTAAGCTTTAAGGCTTAGGTACTTACTTATTGATTAAACAATACCTAATTGATACTGCGAGCCGCCAGATCGCTATTATTATAATAAGATATTTTTCTAGACATAAGTAAATTTTATAAATAAGCGTAAGATTTTTTCATACTTATTCTTGGTCTCGCGTTAAATATAATCATTTTTATGAAGTCCAATATTGAGTTGAATTTGCCATTCAAGTTCTGTAAGTAGGTAAAAACCAAAGTGGTTTTGTAGCTGTTTGTTTGGTATTGGACTTTGTATTTAAAATAAAAGGTTTGTATTTAAAAAAAATAACACTGACCCTTAAAATATAACCTTACACAAAGTTGTTTAATAATATGCTATAGGGTTTAACCTTGTCAATTATAGCATGTTTGTGTACATGTGTTCAATATGAATACAATTAAGCAAAGTACGGTGCGGTCGGCAGTTGAATGGGCTCTTCCTCAATCATTGCGTTATTTGTGTTTGTTATTATTAATAACCAATCTATCCAATGTTTGCCTACCAAAGACCGTATTTTGACAATTGCTTTCATGCAGTAGGTAATTGTCAAATGTCAACCTTTGGTAGGCAAAACATTACGTAGATTGATTTTTAATAACGGGCATTAGTGGTGAAAAGTTGAAAAGGTACCTTTAATTAGAGATTCGCTCAATGTCACATAAATGTAATTTGTACTACATATAGTGAATTTTTTTCTAAGCATTTCCGCAATAGTTAACTATTATCCTTCTAAAGATATCAACAATATATAGGTGCAATAAAGAATATTCATAGAGATCTGCTAAAGTAGAGAACATGAGCATGAGCACATAGAGTCAATAAATGTACTTGATTATCTACCTGTTATATTTGTAGATAAAGGAAGCATTCATGCATTCATTCAATTCTGAAACAGTCATGTAGATACTTATAACAATGGGAAAAGAAGAAGATGAATATTTAACTAAAATTTGGCAGGTGTTTGGAAAATGAAACCAGGTAATGTTATGAACATCTACTTTATTATACATTATTATGTATATTATATTCTAATAGATTTCCAAAACCAAACTACAACCATTCATAAATTTTAATTTGCCCTAATAGTAACAATTCTCGCTGTATATTCTAAGGTATGCCTGTAGGAAAGCATATAAACCAAAATTAGTTTGACTAACTTATTGAAAATGTGAATATGAAGCTTGTTGAACTAAATATAGTCGCGCGGAACTAATTGCCTGAGCGCTAAGAAGAGTTTTGTCCCTGTAGTGCCGAGATTTAAGTTGAGTATAACATTTTTCATTATAAATTTTAAATCAACAAGCATTATCTTAATATTTAAAAGACACCATTGAAATAATAGAACGCACTTCGTTTAAAATGATATTAGTGATTTGTCAGTTAAGTCACATCTCGCCTTTCCAATCCAACAAAAAAGAATTAAATACTAAAGAGTTGATTCTTAAAATGGGTATAATTATGTTATGTACCGATCTAAACGGTGACGGTTGGAAAAAGTATTCTTGCTAGTCCTATCCAATCCAAACCATTCAACGCCTTCGCCAAATATCACAAATTCCTACTTCTTAGTATATACATTATAGATAACGATGGATCATTATAGTATTATGTCTACATTTTAGAAGCCTTAATTAAAAATTTGTTTCAATTCCTCATCACTTATTTTAACCAATTCTACTGACTTCTTCCAGAGTTCTTCAGCTTTTTTATCGTCATAGGCCAGACTTCTTGCTCGAGACAATTGGCAGTTTGAAAAATATTCTCCACTTACATTACTTGCTTCTTTGTCTAGAGTTACGTGGAGAGTTGTCTGAGCTCCTTCCCACGAATTTTTGAAGAATAACTTTAATAAAAAGCTTGTGGTCCTACCCAATACGAAGTTGAAACTATCATAAATTCGTGTTGAAACTAAAACCGGATCGACGCAGTTAACAATAACGTTGGAATCGTTCAATCTCTTACTCAATTCTCGATCAAAAAGCACAAAACTAAACTTACTGTCGCTATAAGTAAAAAAACTGTGCCAGTGATAGTCCGTGCGGTTATATTTGGCGACATCACTCGTAGCAAATCTATGGGCCAGTGATGATAAATTAGCAATTCTGCTCGGTTCCCCTGGCGTTCCGGTTTTCTTCAAGAGCGGTAACAGTAAGAGCGTTAGGAGAAAATGTCCGTAGAAATTGACTTGCATTATAAAGTTCATGCCATCTGCTGTTGCAAAATCGCCTACCGTGCCGACACCGGCATTGTTTACTAGAATATCCAATCGGTCTTCAGTTCTTAGAATATCTGCTGCAAAATCACGTACAGATTGCAAAGATGACAAATCAAGGAGTTTGAAAATAACTTTTATATTGCCGGTTTGAGCTTCAATCAGCTGCTGTGCGTTCGTTCCCTCATCTTTGAAAGGACATGCGATTATTACTCTGGCGCCTCTGCTTGCAAAGTCGGTAGCTGCTCGTAAACCAATTCCGGCTGTTCCTCCTGTGATCAGTACCGTTTTTCCAATTAAAGTCTTCTTAGAAGTGCAGAAACGATTAATACTTTTTCCGAAAACGCGGAGACACTACACCACTGCAATAACCGCGACAACAGAGTACATGGTGATCGAACGCACGATTAACGACTGGTGGTTGTAGTTTTAAAAAATAATATCTAATACTTACATAAAAATATGAATATTCACTTCTTGCCCTTAGACGCCGAGTATCGGTATCCTTGACACCGAATATATATAGTAGGTCCTATGGCATTGTTTAGTTATTTTATTGACTACGTCATTAATTATTTTTCGATGTTAAGATTTTGTTTATTTGGAAATGTCGATATAGTTCCGATATTAGCCAGTTTTAGACTCGTTGATTAATCCACAATTGACTATAGTGACTAAGTAACGAATTTTAAAAGGAACAAGCTCACCTGCAAAGTATTGTGAAATGGAAATCAAAGTAAGAAATTAACAAACAGACTTTTGTATATATAGAATGATTTAAAAAGAGGTAGGTACGTATTAACAAACGTTTTAACTCACATTTTATGGCTGGTTCTGAATTATATGACGTAAAAATGCCTTTTGTTCAGTTTTACTTTGTACTCGTAAATCCGACATTGTTGGCAATGGAGGTATGAAATAGGTTTTATATTATATAATTTTACTATTAACACTTCTTTGTATTAAAAAGAAAATAATGTATTAAGTCACTTTTAACTACGAAAAAGAAAGAAGCGCTGTTTTCTCAAATACTACCACAAAACATAAATAATCTTAGTTCGGTAAGTTAAGCTTTAAGGCTTAGGTACTTACTTATTGATTAAACAATACCTAATTGATAATGTGAGCCGCCAGAGTGCTATTATTATAGTCATCAACAAAACCATTATTGTCCCACTGCTGGGCACATGTCTCCTCTCAGAATGAGAAGGATTAGGTCATAGTCCACCGCGCTAGCCAAGTGCGTATTGGTAGACTTCACATACAATTGAGATTTTTTTTATAAATCTCTCAGGTATGCAGGTTTCCTCATGTTGTTTTCCTTCACCGTTTAAGGAAGTGACAATTTATTTCTAATACGCACATATCTTTTAAAAATCAGAGGTGCCTGCCTGAGATTTGAACCTCGGAACTCTCGATCGAGTTTCATAAGCAATACGCTATCACTGCGGTTATCTAGGCGTAAGTAAATATTATAAAGAAGCGTCAGATTTTTTCGTACTTATTCTTGGTCTCGCGGTAAGTATAGTCATATTAGTCATTTTTATGTTATCCAAAATTGAGTTATAGTTGCCATTCAAGTTGTGTCTATTAAAATTAATGTGTTTGTTATGAATGGAATATTTTTATAATTAAAACGGCAAATTAGAATGACAACATAATGTTAATTAGTTTACCTTCATGCTCTGCTAAGAACGCCCGCCCTTTTCAAGGCTTTTTCTTGTTGTCATAATAATATCTTTCTGTTCGTATAATAAGCTGAACTAATTTATATGACGCGTTCCATCAAAGTTTGCTAATTAAGCTTTCTAAAAGTGTCTTCTATTAACCAGCTAGCTATACGTATGTGTATTTAAAAATAAAAGTCAGTAATTAATAAATTATATTTTATTTTAAGGAATAAATATAATATCGTTATGATTTCATATATTTGACATGATCAACAATATAATAAACATTGTGACTTAGAAATACTTTTAATTATATCACACTATTAATTTATGGTCACTCCTATTTGTACACTATATAAAACTATTTCTACAATTTTGAGTATGCATTTCAATATTAAAAATATTTTTCATAATAATAACTACACATTCTAGTTTTAAGCAAAATAATTATGTCTAGACTAGCTTTGATCCGCGACTATGTCCGTTTTGATAACTTATGTCCTTTTCTAAACCCCTGACAACTTTCAGCTAAATTTTACGACAGACAGTAAGAGCGTGAAAGTGTAGCAAACAAAGTTAGTTAGTATTGAACACACCTGAGCGATGTGCGAATATGGATTCCATATTTATAAATTAATTTAGTAAAATAATTAATTAATGTAATTATTATTTCTTAATAATTTTGAATAATTAATTCATTTTATAATTATATTTTTTTATCATGTGTGTGTTTACGCAAGCTTGTCCCACTCGCACGCACGCTACACGCATCCTATCGTTTCACACGCATGCGGATACTAAAAAACTAATGCGAGTAAATTCATATGTGTTTTGTGGGAAGCGGGCAGGCATAATAACGCGCGACAGGTAAAGCGCCCGTAAATTAAGCGGATTAAATAACGCATGCAGGTAAGACACGCACGCGGGCTTTAACCTGCATGACAAAATGGGTGGTAATGAATGGCTTTAGTAAAACTTTTAACTTAAACTTTAACTTATTGACGTGTTTCAAACCAAGTCTAGACATAAAATTTCTTTACTTTAACAAGTATATTTCGTATAAAAGTTTTATAAAATTGTTCGTATAAAAGTTTTTTTTTAATTTTGAGGCTCTCTATTAAATATATATTGTTATAGCCTCATTTTATGCACACTATAAATAATCAAAGTATATAATATATTTTTGGCAGGACATTTTATTATTTATGATTCATTTCATTTCAATATAGTTGTATTTTTTAAAGTAACTGTTGTTTTAATTAAAATGTTAACAAGGTAACATCGTTATTTTTACAAAGTTACATTTAAAATATATCGTTATATTGATTGTTTAAATATTGAACTTTATTTTCTTATCTTATTCTACAACTATTTATTTATATATAAAATCTGTTTATCTTTTTTATTTGTTTATAAGTAAAATGAAATGAGATTAGACAGATTAGACTGTTCCGGAAGCCAGGAAACTTTAAGACATACACTTTGACGTCTTCGTAGTTTGTATACAAAATACGAGTAGGCAGTGGCACGGCTAAAGTCTAAGGACAAGTTACTTGTGCGCCCCAAAACTTGTAGTAAATGTCTATTTACTTACTAAGATTCCTTTACATACTATAGTAATAGTTGTAGATTAGGATAGGAATTTTAATTCTATATATCTTAAATTTACAACCAACCGACAATCGTCCAGCTGTCGTACGACAAAGATTTGAATCGTCTAAATTAATAAAGCCTTTAGGGTCCCTGAGTGGAACTTCTTGAGATTTGCTTAATATTACTATAAAATTATTTTTTTGAACCGCGAGCTATAGCTTATAAAGATAGGTATAGCTTTAAGTTGCGAAAGCATTTTTAATATTATCATTATGTTAGTAATAAAAAGTTTTATAATATTTAATAAAGTCTTATTACAAATTTTAACAGGTTAAAAGCTAAGCAATTTTGCACCAAATAATCACAGAGGTTAATTTTTTTCTTAACAATAAGAGAAATTAAAAAATATACGACAACAATACAAAGTCCTAACGTAATATAATTAATTACTAAACTACATAGCATTACAATTATTACTTACTTGTATTTTTTTTTGTTCTGATAAATAAACGATAATATAATTATTTTGCTAATTAAAGTAGGCGAGAAAAAACTTTGATAAAAAATTATATAAACATAATGAATATTTTAATACAATCTTAGGCTCGACTTGGCGGAGGCACTGCCGTGCCTCCTGATTATATTTTTATACATACACTGAATTCAATGGCATCCGTTGTAGCAGACGATCTACGAAGGTTTCTACTACTTAGTTGCATCGAGGACCCATGAAAGGGACCTATCATGTGATTTGACGGTGAAAGTATCAATGAACGTTCTCTAAAATTGAGCTCCATGGGACTTTTAGATCACCTAGAATAGTTAGTGTAGTTGAATTATGTCACTAAACTACACGAAGTAGACTAAATAATAGTATTTGGTACGAATAAAACATGTACCAGAAATACTTCAATTTTGATTTTTATATAAAAGTAATAAAACTAAGTAAATAATATTAAAATTTACTTTGCTCAAATGTAAGTCTGGCAATTCAGTTATACTTAGTACCGTCTATCATTATTAATCGTGCTGTGAAACATTTACAAAAGTACTGATTATTATTTATTTGTATATCTAATAATAAAAATAAGCATCTTATAATTTTGTGATGTTTCATCTTTATATTATAGATAAACGTATGCAACAATATGTTATACACGCATTAAAATATCCATTGTTTAAATATTAAAGTCAGGACCTGTGTTGATCTCTTCAATCCGATTGGTAAGTATTTACATAATTCTTTTGTTTTAGTTATACGTACATTAAAAATATCCATTGATTCAATATTTAAGATTTTTACGATACCTATGTTGATCCTTTCAAACCGACTACAAGTATTTACATATTTCATTCGTTTTTACTTGTTTTTGCATCAAATAACAATATGCTTTGCTAACAATTGACTTATTACTATACATCCATAATTCAATGCTAAACAATCTAAACATATTAATATTATTGGTCTTAAATAACGTTCCAAAGCAGTGTGAAGTTTTTTGTGTCTATACTTCATAATAATTAGGTACCGATTGAGTACATTTCGTTACTTAGTCTATAATTATACAGGATCAGTAAAAAATGGCATACCATAGTGCGTGGCGCCGCCTCTGTCGTAAGCGGATAAATGTCGCATATATATTTAATACTGGCTCTCAATCGTATTCAGGTAGGGTAAGTCGTTTATTAGTATTTTTATTGTATCACGTAGTATACAAAGGTTCTGCGTAAAGTCTTGTAGGGCCGGAGATGTTGCTAGCGGCGATGGTCGGCGCTTCTCTTGAGAGGAGGGCGGATCGTGCGCGTCGTTTTGCTAAAATAATTTTGTTTATTAATAAAAATTAAGTATCTATACTCCAATTCAGTAAAAAATAGTAGCTAGCTAGCTAGGGTAGCAAAAATTAATAATTAGACATTATAAAAAATATGTGGTTTAATTGCTATCGGCATTTTTTCTGTACGAGATGTTTAGAGAAATTGAGTCCATATTTGTTTTTCAGGGAAATAAGGAAATGATAAGAACATGGACAAGATATGATAAAATTAAATTAACCAATTCAATTAAAAGTAAGTAGTAATAGTAGTAAAATTAGCCAAGTGTTTTCTCATTGTTAGAGTGCATGCAGCACACAGCAAAATCGTAGCCATGAGCGCGTGAGCGGATAGCGCCGTATTTGACATGAGCAGCGCCCCGTTCGCACGAGAAGAGCTGATGTGTACATTGTGCATCTCCAGCACTTACTCGGACTGTTTCCCTGGATATCGGAATTACTGAGACTATGTTTTACCTTATGCGTCTTATGGCATTTTTTCACCGCGTTGTTTCATAATTAACGGCTTTCCGAATATTTTCGTTCAAAAGTAATTCTGTCAATAATCTATCAAAAATAATACTGAGGGCGGTAGAACTCTTTGTGGTTCGACTCCGGCAGCACCACCGCCACATCGATTTCTGCCTAACAACATCAGTGTTACACGATGCTGTGTTCCGTTTTGAAGAATGTCGTAGAGAGACATATTTTCCGAGGCGTTCCAGCTTAGTCCTCAGGGGTAGCGGCGCATCTGTGACCGACCTCAGGTAGGAATATCTAATCCTATCTGGGGTTGATTACAGATGTCCATGGGCGGCAGTAGCCACTTACCATCAGGTGGACTGCATGCTCGTCTTCTGCATAATATAGGATATTATAAAAAAAGGTTTTCTTTTTATTTTACCATTGGAGTGCATGCAGCACAGTACGATGGTGGCGACGAGCGCGGCGGCGGGCAGCGCGGCGGCCAGCGCGAGCAGCGCGCGCTGCGCCGGCGTGTGGCGCGCGCGCGACGCGCCGCAGCTCGTGATGTTGTGCACGCTGTGCGCCTCCAGCACCTGCTGGAACTCCACGCCCAGCGACCGGATCGTCGCCTTCATCGCTTTCGGCGTCAGCGCCTCGCCCGTGTCCATTTTGCGGAATTGGAAGCATGGGCTGGAGGAAAACGAGTTAAGTATTAATTAGTTTGTTTGTGAAAACATAATAAGACACAATACAATATAAGAGATGAATGAGTCAAACAAAACCACATGCATTCATTTACGCAAGCTAATGGGATGAATGTCAATTTTACATTGATTTATTTAATTAGATATATAAAAATGATTGCTATGACATTATGGCAGTGTACATGAAAATATCTACATGTGTACACTTACATACGAAAAATAGCCAATAAGCATTATAGGCGTCACGAATACGTGCAATAGCTCTTACAAAAGAATACAAAGATTTTTTTACGACTTATGTTCTAAGTGTAAAGTAACACACGCATGTGTGTGTATATTATCTGGTGTTATTACCAAATTAAAGCCGTATTACATATTTAAAATTATTGAGCATCTTGTCAATTCCAAATAAATCTATTAATAAAATTTATCAATTCCCATAGTATCGTACTTTTGACGCTCAACTTGTATCATCATCGATCCATTCCTGTCCGACTGCTGGGCACGGGTCGCCTCTCAGCCGCCTGACCAAGCTCGAAGGTAGGTAGACTTCATATACCTTGAAAACTTTTTTTTTAAGATATCAGGTATGCAGGTTTCCTCACGAAGTTTCTCTTCACCGTTTAAGTAACTGATAATTAATTTATAATACGCACATAACTTAGGAAAATCAGAACCTCGGACCCTCGATCAAGAGGCCGAGTTTCTTAACCGCTGAGCTATCACAACTTGTATAACGACTTAATAAAATTAATATAATACGTATAAAGGCTCACCCAGCATTATCATAAAACGCGGCATGCGGCGCGTCGTGCAGCTGTAGCCGCAGGCGGCGCGGCGCCAGCACGGCCGCGATGCGCTCGCGCAGCGCCGCCACGCGCGCGCGCCCGCCCGGCAGCACCAGCCGCAGCAGGTCGCGCTCGCGGACCACTACCACCTACACAACACCAATGACCATCGTTGACGCCACTAATATCATGTCACATGTTTGGAAGTTGGTAGAACCATTTGTGGTTAGACTCCGGCGGCACCGCCGCCACACCTATTTCTCCCTCATAACAGCAGTGCTAAGCGCTGTTGTGTTTTGGTTTGAAGGGTGTGGTAAGGTAGACATTCTTTTCCGAGGCGTTACAACTTAGTCCTCAAGGGTAGCGGCCTCAAGGGTAACAAAAAGTCTAACTAATTTCACCAC
Organism: Epargyreus clarus clarus; assembly: GCA_014595695.2. Taxonomy (NCBI): domain Eukaryota; kingdom Metazoa; phylum Arthropoda; class Insecta; order Lepidoptera; family Hesperiidae; genus Epargyreus; species Epargyreus clarus. Next base: position 3,996,810 of record JACTTY020000033.1, read on the forward strand.
GTTTGAAAGGTGCTAGAATAAGGTGGTTCATCTGGGGATACCATTGGCACACTATTAAGCGTGAAAAAGCGCTCGCGTTTCAGTGGAAGGCATGGATGTCAGCTTACCTACATAAGTAACTATAATAAACTTTAAAGAGAACCCCTATTACGTCATGTAGTCAACATGACTATTTGGTACACTTCATGCTTGTTTGCTTTTTCAATTTTAGATGAAAAGTATCATCCTTAATATTATCAGCATCATGATCCTGTTTTAGTCCACGCTGATTTAATGGAAGATTGGTAGGCTTCACATATCTTACAAAAGATTTTAGCGTATACACGCAGATAAACTTCCTCAAAATATGTTAATGTAAAATATTATTATTAATTTGTATGTGTAATAAACAATAATGCTAATAATAAATCTGACTTGCCTCAACTAAAATATCACTAAACCTTTCGACATCCACTGAGTTATTTGCCCGAACGTCCAATCTGTAATAAAAAAAAATGCAAGATTATAATACTTATTTTAAATTAAATAAATAATAAATATTTTCTTTCAATAACATCTTCTTCTTCATAGTGCATCCCGTGGGTATCAATACTATCAATACCTGTATCAGTACTTTATTAATATGCCAAGACGTGGCTCTAAAGATGCGATGTAGAACCATGCTAAGTCCAACAAGTTTCATTCCCATGGGTGCATCCGTCCATCAATTAATCTTTAATGACGGGGGAGGCTTGCAGAGGAATGCGAGGGAGAACAGGGTGATATTCTGTTGTAAACGTCATTGTGTTGATACATGGCATGTACAATGCAATGCGACAAAACTTGAATATTCCAGTGAAGAGCGCCACGCCTAGATAAGCGGTCTTAGGAAAGTCTTTACATTATGAAACAAGCCTCAGTTTCTAGCCTATGACCTCCTTCGAAATGAGAGAAGATAAAGGCATACGATAAATAATAATCTTACCGGAATATGCCGTCAGCGTAATGTATCAAATTCTTCATGATCGTCAATTCCCCAGTGACGTTATTCAATACGATGACATCAGTTATATTATTCAACGATTTACTCTTAATTGGAGACTCAAAGCTCATGTTAACGATCTTGTAGTCTATGGGTAGAGCGTCCGGGTCTTTGTCTATGGCTTTCACGGTGGCTATGGTTGTATCAACGGGAACGTTTAGACGAACGCCAACTGTTAGGTTCGCGCTCTCGAATTCTGGTAAATGGTCGTCGATATCCAGAATTTTAATTAATACCTGGATTTCTGATGGATCCTGAAAGAAATAAAAAAGACAAATAATTTTCATCAGTCTTTTTAGTATGCATTAGCCTCAATAATTACCGGGAGCAGCAGTAGATATTTTAGTCATATTTTTCTTAGTGTTTTAGAACTTTGATCTTCCCACTTAAGGCATAGTCAAAAATTAAATATTAAATTTTGATTTTGTGTAACTTACCAATCTGTTATACCCCTTGTTCAACCGGGGGGTGGTACCATACTTGAAGCACTTGACAGTGATCAGCTGTTTGGACACCGCCTCTCGGTCCAGCCTGGCCGCTGCTATGACCAGTGCCTTGCTGTCATTCGTACGTTCTAACTTCACTAGAGCAAATTCGTTTCCAGCTGAAAAAATCACGAGAAATTTATATTTGTACGGCAAACACTAGATTCAAATGAGCTCAATTCGAGGCGAAGAATGCATTTTCGTCTCATTCAAGGAGAAATTACCCACATGATTCTAGATGTCTATCTAAGTCAAGATATACAATACCTGTGATGGTGTAATCGATAGCAGCATTATCTCCTTCATCCTCATCTATGGCCTCCAGTTTTCCAATAACTGTTCCTATTGGCACTTCCTCTTTGGTGGTCAGTAGGACTGGTGGATCATCCTGCACAATAGTATTGAATATATTACTTAATTACTCAAAGGCTATTGATAAAACAAAATTCCAATTCAAAATTAATTATTGGAATAAAAATGACTTTTAAAGAAATTAAAATATTGGAAGTTTGTGGAGACTGGGCTATCCAGTCGCCATGTTGGTCTGTCATATAAGTTCTGGAATAATGTTTCAATTAGATAAATACCTTAATATTAAACGATCGAAACTTTCTTTAAATTATGGAAACGTATGCTTATATATTTTGGTCAATGGCTCCCATTCTATACCACGATTAAAAAACGTATGTTATATGAATCCTAGAGGATTTAGGCAAAAACCATTTTCTTAGTTACCAAGTTCCTTCCAAAGTGCGGCTTGTGGTCATCAACATCGGCGACGCGCACGGTGGCGATGCGGGAGCTCTGCTGCGGCGGCTTGCCTCCATCCGTCACCAGCAACACTAATGTGTACGCGGCCTTACGCTCCCGGTCGAGTGACTGACGGGTTGTTATTATACCCGTCGTGGGGTCTGGAAACAAAATTTTAAATGTAGAAGTTTAGCAAATGAGCGTGTAGTTCACTTGATGTTAAGTTGCCACTGCCCAATCCCACATAAAATAAGAATTCTACCCGAGGTAGGCCAAAGATGTGGTGCTTTGCTACCGCACATAACTAAGTTGAAATGTATCATATAAGTATACTCTTACCAACAATCCACTAAGCTTAACATTGTTGATATGAGGCAGAAATAAGTACGACGGATTGAGCTTTCAAAATGAACTACCTATGGTTCTACTACCTAGTTAAAGTTTATGTTAGAAATATGTGTATTTGTGTGTGGTTTGAAGGATTTCGGATTTGAAGGTATTTAATATGCAATTCTTACCGATAGCAAACACCTTAGCATCGGCGTTGCTCTGCTGTATGGAGTAGTGCAGTTGTCCTGACGGCTGCGTCGGGTCGTCGGGGTCGCTCGCCACCACCTGGTATACTGGTGTCCCGATTGTTGCGTTCTGGACGGACAACATATCGCTACTTCAAAACAAAAGGGCCATAAAGCGAATAGACCTAATTTTACAGGAGAGCCATTTAAAGTTTTCAAAATCAGTTTTTGTATAATTGCTCTGTAATTTTAAAACTGATAAATAGGTGTTATACACTGTTAGAAAGATATTTTTATTCTGCTTTTAATGGTGAATTCGGATATGTGTATTTTTTTCTAAAAAAAAAGTTATGACCAGATAAGTCTCTTTTGTATATAAATATATTGTTTAAGTTATAGGGAAAATTTAATAAAACAGTCACAATTTTTAAAAATAATATGTATTCATGGTTCTTTTTGTGCCACTAGCATACACAAATTAGAAAAAAATATATTATAAACCAAAGAAAGTGACTATGTCACATAAAAATAATTACTAAAATAACTTTTTGCTTTTGTAAAATATAAAGAATGCTACTAAAAGATTACTTACTTGGCAAACAAACAAAAACAAATAAAAAATCAATAAATAACTACAAAGAAGTAGCAGTAGAAGAAGTTTTACTTATTAGGTAACTTAAAAAAAATTTAGTTATAAAATTAATCTCAAAATGAAATTGTACTTACTGAAAAACAATTAAAATACAAAAGTAAGTAATGCTATTACCTACGTAACTGAAGTTTATAACTTCAGTGATCAACTTCAAAATAATAATAGTATGAAAACTAGACTTTAGCCAAGTATAAAACCAATCTCAAAAAAACAATAAAAAATAATTAACCTTACAAAATAGAGTAATAACATAATCATAATCACAGAACCAAAATTATTAGTTTTTGACATGGACGTATATGCTTGACCACTGTTTCTGAGTATTTTCTTCATGTTTCTTCACCATAATTGTGAATTCGCTTACCTTTTACTACTCTTTCTTTGAATATTCTCATTGTTAACACAAGGAGATGGCGTATTAACACTTGATATTGTATCAACGCTAGGAATCTGAATATCGTCATTATTTGGTGCTGAAAAATCGAAACTCGATGACTGAATAATAACCGTTTTAGAAGGTGGTCTCAATAAGACCTCATCAGGTTTAAGAACTGATGCTGACTCGTTATTCAAACCAGAAGTTCCAGGTTTAGGCGAAAATTGGTGATCTTTGATGTTATTATCGTCATCTGAGCTAGAATCAGATAACCGCAAGTCGTCTCTAATTTGAAAATCTGGATCCTGGACACTGTCGTCGGATGAAAAATCACCATTGCTTGAACTTGAATCAGAAATGTCACTATCATAATCGGTATCTTCAATATCTACGTTTGGTCTATTATTTCTATAACCTGGTTCCAATTTCGGTTCGCTGTTCAGAGATAAACTGAAATTATATTGACTATCAGGAATGGAATCACTGTCCTAGGAGTCATCTAATGCTGGTGCGTTATTCATCTTCTTAATACAGGGATCACTTTTAACGTCGTTGTTTTTAAATAAAGTTTCATCATTGTCATTTAGTTCGATTTGGTTTTTGTAATTTAACATGTTGAGTATCCTATGCGCTCTGTTATTCATTCTATATAAATATAACTATAATATATAAAATAAACCAGGTAAACATTTAGTTTATAATAGTATAAACTAAACCTTTACCTTAATAAAAAACTTACAATAAAATAACAAGCAAAAATAGACCATTGAGTTCATAAAATAATATGATTTTACTTTTAAAAATAAATATACAATACAAATGTATATCAAAAAAAGAACTTTTATTCATTAATATTAACTATAACCTAGAAAAAACCACCAGCAAAACGGACGTATTCCTAACATGTCCCTTTTGAAACAACGTAATTATTATCTCCTAAATGCATTTTCTATGCAAAGCATACTTATTACAAAATATGGTACTTTTGTTTTTAAATTGTTATTACAACTCACATAAAGTGTTATGAGCAAAACAGGCTTTTTTGTAAAATGATCCTTTTGATTAGGTAAAATATGTGATACTCACATGAACATTATATGCAAAACGGGCATTTTTCAAAATATGGCACTTTTGTTTAAATAATAAAAGCTTAATCAAGAGGTTTTTTTTGCGTTATGGCCCTTTAGCACCAAACAAACGTACGCTCTCGTCGACTTCCGGGCCGCAACTAACAAAATGGCGTCTTTGCACAAATTTTGCAGCATAAATTCGAAAATACAAAAAAGACGTCAGTAGTATTTTTATTATTTAAAGTGTAAAATTCATGGGAGTCTTTTTAAATTATGAAAATATAACCGACAAAGTTTGAGTTTTTACAATAAAAAGGATTTTGAAAATTTTTGATTTGTGGCCCTTTTGTTTTAAGGTAGCGATATATAATATTGAAATATCTATAATCTCATAAAAAATCTTACTTACAGGGTATCAGAAATTAAGGGTGCTCTAAGGCTACTAAGGTACCCATAATCATATTGTTCGAAAATCTCCTTTTAAAATTTTAAAATCATGTTTATTCTGTCCAAATATATTTTTCAGCTCGTATGTAACCACTACTCATCATTAACTAAAATCGTACTGTAATACTCATAACTTGATATTGCTTGTTAAAAAGTAATAAATGAGAAGATAATTATAACGTACCTCGCTAACAGTCAAGTTCTCGCCGTCAGCGGGCCGTATGAACCTGGGCACGCCGTCATTAGCGCTAACGTCACCGATGTACAAGGATAGTGACGTATCCCCGCTGTGACCGCCGCCATCAGTAGCGCCGACCAGCAGGCGGTAGGGGTCGGTCCGTCCTCGCCCGGTCAGGTCGCGACGGGTCTTTACTTCGCCCGTTAGGGGGTCAATTGTGAAGAGACCTGGGAAATAATCACGACTAAGTGAATTGATTATGAGTAATATTTGACAGCGATGAATAAGGGATATTATTGAGCAACATGGTCTGTTATTTTTATGACCTGGTAAAAGACAGTAGAGCAAGATAAGGGAGAAATAATGCAATGTGACGTGATAATAAATCAAATATGGTCAATTCACTTGATCACTGCGTTACTCGAGTGGATCACAGACGTATTGTTAGATTACAAAACTTCGGTTGACACACTTTATGTGTAAACTTTTTTGGTCTATCTTTGCCATATGCCTTCATTTGCGAGTTAGATCAGGACACGATATGATACTGAGTTAGGCGATAATATTTTCCTAGTTATTTCATGATAAGTTCTATTTTCATGATCAATTTTTATAAAGAATTTGTATTTTTGTACTCACCACTCGCTTCCCCTTCATCCAGAAACTCGTATTTAATCTCTCCACCGAGACCCTCATCAGGATCCGTTGCTGTCATGTTGATCACGCTTATACCGATCGGTACATTCTCAGGTACCACAGCTGTGAATTTAAATACAATATTTGTTAACTCTAAAATAAATTTATTTCTATATAATATGCTTATTAATTCAAAGCGAAATTGTGCGAAAATATAAGTAAAGTTACCTGTATAAACGTTCTTCTCAAAAGTTGGCGAGTTATCATCAACGTCTAATACATCGACCAGTATAGTGGCGACGGTTTTAAGCCTGTCTGCACCTCCTTTAGGGGTATCAAAGGCTTCTATCTCCATCCGTAGTACTGATTGTCGCTCACGGTCGAGAGTTTTGTTTGGAGCTACCTAAAAACAAAATTGTGAATACATATATTTCTTAACCTAAATAATCCCAAAATTTTAACACATTATTGATTTTGTAAAATAACGATATATTTTTTCTGTAAATTTTTGTAAATAGTTTTATCGACTTTTGGGTTGTTATTTCAAAGGGAATATGACTATTATACTTATATTATATTTATTCATTCTTAGTTACCAAAAAAATCCATAATAAATGGTATCGTATACTTTAAAACAATTTCTTAGTAAGTCACAGCTTCTAGGATATGGCGAATTCCGTTCACCCATATTTGAATAATGCCTATATATAGGGAGGTGCAAAATTAATCACCCTATTTTGTTTTTGAGTAACTTGTGTACTGAATAAAAAAAGTAATTTTGAATAATAGAGTACTTTACCAGGACCTGTAACTTTTTTGTCTATTCAACAGCAAGAAGCCTCAGACAATCGCAGCTCTCAAGGAGAATATTCGACTGGAATGCAAAGTGTTATAGGCGGAAATCTTAAGGAAAGTCGTGAAAAATCGTGCAAATTTGTGTCAACGCTGGTGGAAGACACTTGACAGATATCATATTTTCTAATAGACAAAAAAGTTACAGGTCCTGGTAAAGTACTCTATTATTCAAAATTACTTTTTTTTATTCAGTACAAAAGGTATTCAAAAACAAAATAGGGTGATTAATTTTGCGCCACCCTGTATATCTTTTCCTTTATTAAAATAGCTTTTATCTATTCTTACCTGTATAACACCAGTAACGTTATTGATAGAGAACAGTTCGGCGTTTTCTCCTCGCAACACGTATCGCACATCAGCATAGCCGTTCGCCTTGTCCTCTTCCGTTAATACCGCATCAGCATCTGTTGCCTTTACTGTTAGTACGGTTTCTGGGTGTTTTACTGATTCTAGTACACTCACTTTGAATAGCTGTAAAACAATCATAGAATTAAAAAAAATCAACGATATTTTGCAATACTGAAAGGACATCGTTCATGTCCAAGCTTATGCAATATTTTCATATGCTCATTATAATTAATTAAATAATTCATAGTTATAGTTTATAATGTATAATTATAGTTATTTGCTGACCTCTTTGTCGAACATAGGTGGATTATCATTCAAGTTCTGAACTTCAATGATAATCTTCGCTGTACTGTGTTTACTTCCATCACTACTGGTTGCTTGGACGGTCAAAGTCAAGTTAGGAGTCGTCAGCTCCTCGTAATCCAAGTGTTTAGTGAGTACCACTTGACCACTCAATGGATCAACTTGGAGTAGACCGGTCTCCGAATTAATCACTTTAAAATTAGTTACGTCATGCCCAGATACAGGATCTTCAGCCATTAGTACAAGAACAGTGCTTCCTATTGGCTGTTCTTCTTTTATTTTGTGGTAAATAATAGGGTTAGAACTTGACCAGCCAGCGTTCACGAATTGAGGGTTTTTATCTGCGTATGGTTGAATATAAATCGTATGTTCAGTGACTGCAAATTGTTTGTCGATATTCAATTCAGCGTTAACATCGGTCACTTTAATTGTAAGAATAACAATTGATGCTTGACTATAATCTAAAGTGCCGTTAACAATTATTTCTCCCGTGTCTTCATCTATACGAAAGACATTTCTGTAGTCATACGGAGCGTTAGGTTTGAGTTGAACTCCCGCTTTCGACAAAGCTTTTATTGGTTCTATTATACTGTATTTTAACTTAGAGTTAAAATCTGTGTCTTGAGCTATTATTTTTGTAACAACATCTCCAACTTTGGTTCTTTCCGATATATAAGTTGTCGACTCGGTTGTGTTAAATGTGGGTGGTTTGTCGTTTACATCTAGAATGGTGACGAATACAGTGGTGGTTGCAGTTTCTGGGATGGGCATGCCGCTGTCTACTGCTGATACGATGATTTCATATTTGTCTGTATTGACATCCCTATCCAAGTTCGCGTCGTTTGATACCGTTATTAGGCCAGTTCTGTAATTAAATAATAATTTTGATGAGTCAGTTTCTATTGGTTAAATAACTTGTATTATATTATTTATATATTAGAAGTTGCTTTTAGTAGATGATGTTATTACTTCAAATGACTTACTTTTTATTAATAACAAAGTTATCCTTCGCTCCAGATACAATATGATATGTTAACAGATCATCTAATCCATCAGGATCATTAGCTACAACCATGGTGACATTCTGCCCTGGTTTAGCATCTTCTCTAATACTTGCTTTATAATTCATAGGGTTCAGGTCGAAGGTAAAGTCTTCATTGGTGTCCGGGTTCCTCTGGGTGACTGTATACTTGTAATGGTGGTAGTTCCCCTTGAAGGTTGGTCGCTGATTGCCAGGGACACCTACCCGTATATAAACTCTAGTTTCGTTTGTTAGAGGTGGTTTTCCTGGAATAAATATTTGTTAAAATAAGATTTCTTTGTTTACTACATACATTGTACATTCTACATTACAAAAAAGTAAATGTAAATGGTACATGCATTGTACATTTTACATTACAAAAAAGTATGTCCTTATTTAAGAAAGAGAATTTAAATGTCTCCAAACAGTTGAAAAGGATTATTACTACTATCACTACTGCCTGGCTGAGATCTCTCAGAAATAAACGTGTACCTATATGTAATCGTCATATTTACCGTAATCTGTAGCCCGTACAACGAGCTCGTACTGTCCCCTTGGCGTATCCATTGTCTCCACTTTGCTCAGAATGGTAATCTCTCCTGTATCCTCGTCTATGGAGAATACCTGTCCTTTGTGCGCGATGCTGTTGTCTGACTCTAGGGTGTACCTGACCCTGCCACCACCTTGGGTTGGCCCATCTGCATCTGTTGCCTGAAAGGTATATAAAAATACATAGCGTTTTTGAAAGCAAGATATTCTGTACTAGTATATAAGGATATGATTAGATTTATGTATAAATATGGCTATAACATTATTCGAAATTATTAAAATTTATACAATATGCTTCTTATAAAATAAACGTTTAATTAAATAAAATAATTTTACAACGAGACTATGAAGAAGGTAGAGGTTCAAATTAACAATATATCTTAATTAAATTATTCAATATTTATTATGACTTACCCTTACTACAAGTTGTGGTTCAAAACTAGTGGCGCCGTCTCTGATAGTACGACTGTATTCTAAAGCCTCGAACATAGGTGCATTGTCATTAGCATCTAATACATCTATGAAAACGCTCGTAGTAGAACTTTTACCTCCTCCATCCTTAGCAATGAGTGTTAAGCTGTAACTCTTTTGTGTTTCGTAGTCTAAGGCTTGAGCCACGTATAAGCCACCACTGTTTTTATCAGTTTTAAACATGTTTGACCCAAAACCTGTCAAGGAGTACTCAATCTCTCCAAATATCCCATAATCTTTATCAGTTGCTTGCACTTCGCCTATCATTGTACCAATAGGAGAATTTTCCAAAACGTTAAATTTGTAACTTGATTCGTCGAATATTGGTGCATTGTCATTTACATCCAGAAGTTTTATATTAACTCTTGCAGACGACAGTTCTGTTTCACCGACATATGTAACAATATCGAAACTAAAACGCCTATCGTCATCATTATCAACATCATAATCTAATTTACTAGAATCTTTAACTTTAATACTGATTGGCGTTCTACCCTCGCCGTGATCTGTACTTATAGAAAAAACTCCTTCTGAATTATATACATTTCGAAGTTTCAGATCGTATTTGCTATTTACACCAATGTCATTGTCTTCTACATATATCGATAGACCGGGGATAGGGCTTCCATTCTCGATATTTTCGGGTATCGATATATCAAATACGTCTCTATTGAATTGGGGTACGTGGTCGTCGACATCTGTTACGATTATCGTTATTGGTGTAACTGTAAAGTCAGATGGCACTTCGTTGTTTATTAATTCTGTAGCCTGAAAAAAAAATTAAGGTTTAATTTGTATTTTAAGTAAATATGATGAAGTGCAATCAACAGCTTATTTATTAAGTACAATGAAGCGGAGCGTCAAAGATTCATAAAAAAGTTCCAATAAAAGCCTTTCGTTAAAAAAAACATTTTTATGACCATGCGTAGCTTGCACACTTGATAATCTAAACGTAGGTACATTGTTTTCTAGTTTCTTATTAAGCCCAATATAAATTTGCTATACGTATTATAATTTAAAACCCTTATTATTGGTTAATTTTACCTTAATAAAAAAGCTATACACTCCACCATTTTGCATGACAACATCACTCTCTCTATCAATAGGTACGTCTGTAGTGACCAGTGTGGCTCGTCCCAGAGCTCTTTCAGGGGACAATTTGAAATATTGCTGGATGTCACCCTCTAGAGTCAGTAGCACTGGTCGAGGGTTGGCAGTATCGCCATCTTTGGCTATGATCTCCATTATGCTGGTGCCCTGCAATTATAAATAGTTGTTAACGAATTTAATATAATATATAAGTTTTGTTTTTATATACTAAAATAGAATTTAATGTTTTACTAAAAGTTTTGGCGCAATCATTTGCACTTAAAATACTTTTGGTGTGTTAGTTGATACTAACACACCACGAGCATAAAAATTAATCATTTCTTCACTTGCTTAAAAAGCATAACTTTAATAGCATTTTTTATATAGAACTTACCGGTGGAGTGTTTTCAGGTACAGTAGTGGAGTAGGGCGCGTTAAGGAACGCGGGCGGCTGGTCCTGCACGTCCCGTATCGCAGCGGACACGGTCGCGAGCGCTCGCAGCGGCCGCTCCGACAGGTCCACCGCCTCCAAGCTGATGATGTACGCTGACCGGCTCTCGTAGTCGAGCTCCTTTGATAGGAATATCCGCACTTCGTACTGGTTTGGCTCGATCTGGTTTGTAAGAAAGTTGTTAGTAGGTGATAAACATATATAATACCGTAGGATATCATAAGTGCAGAAAAATAAAATGGTATAAAGTATACGTAGGTATAGTGTATTATATTGGTATTATCTGAGTTTTGAAGCATTTTTTCTAAAGAAGATAAAATTAAAAGAAATAAAACCGCTATTTGTGTGTATAAAAAAAGTTTGTCGAAATATGAGTACCTAAATGAATTATATAAGTGTAGTAACTTTATTTAAGATTTATATATTTTTATTAGATTTAGGGCTTAGTAGACTATAGTTTCAACCATTATTATTACAAGAAAAGATCTATGCTTAACAGTCATAACAATATAAATATATTAATTATTTATAACTCACCATATCAGTGACAACCCTAAAAGTAGAGCAAGCCTCCGCATCGCTCCCTTTCTCTTTAGTGGAACACGACACTTGAATGTTTGCGTTAATGCCTTCGTCACGGTCAGTCACTATTATTTTCGGCACGACCTGAAATTTTATTGTTATTAATAACTTAAAAAAAATTATACTAAAATTTCCTACAGTATGTTTATTTCTATTAAAAATAATAAATTAAACGGAGAATCAGGTAAAATTGAAGCAGTAAACGATGCACTTCGTGTAGTATTAAGTAAGTACTGTGGGCCGTAGACCAGTGATGGATCTCAAATAGGGCTGAAGTAAGTCGTAGACTAAGCTTGAACGTATCGTAAGTAGATATTTACGTTCGAAGTAAAGACTTACCTCGTCCACTATACAGTAGAGCGTAGCTACTAAATACTGATGTTATAAACCAGGGGCCGAGTGATGTTTCTACAGTTATTAGGACACGTTTGATAATGATTGTTGTTTGATGTTGTTGCAAACTAAATAACTTATGAACTTCCGACAACAATCTTTATAACCTCCGACAAATGTTTACAATTTGCGATACTAATCTTTATTGACCCTTACGAGATCAACGTAGGTGAATGTAAATTATACTAATTTTATCGAACATAGTATTACTGATGTCAACAAGCAAGATTAACATGCGTCGCCGGTTCCTATGACGAGAGGTAATGATATAAAATCGCTTTCCATCGTACATATTGATGAGATCACGTATGTCAGAGTAAGACATCACACTATGAAGGTTAATACAATATTAATAAATGCAATAACATTGCCATAAATGAGGTCTATAATATTATGTATGCAGTTTGCGCTTATTGGACCATGAAAATCGAAAACGATATGCAATCCATTGCTAAAGAGCAAAGAGCAAAGTCTATATATCTAGGTGACTAACCATTAATGATATATTTTGGAGATATAGACGATGCTTATTTTTTAACCTTTTTTGAAGCGTCTGTGCTTACCGCGACACTTATTTCTGCCTTATAACAAGGTTCTGGTTTGATTTGAAAGCTGTGAAACAATTTAATAGATATTTCAACTTACTAAGTTCTAAGAAGCAGAAACTCATTTGTTACGGATCAATAAGATGGGTCTTAAATGTCGATATCACTGTTTTTGTGTTTAATTCATATTATCAGTACTATTTATTACGTTTGGTTTCAAATTTGGTATATCGATTGGCTAAGCTGGCTTCTGTATTACAATGAACGCTTGTTAATATTAATTTGTATAATTTACCTCGATTTCACTCCCAACAGCCGTAGCCTCGCTAATATTGACTATGTAGGGCCTGTTGTGGAACACTGGAGGGTTGTCGTTGACGTCCTTCACTGGAATCACACGTCGGAGAGACACTGTGTTCGGCTCTGTGTTGGCTAGGCCTTCATCTGAAAAAAAGTGCACGAAATTTAATATTGGGATCTGTAAGAGCAAGTATTTGTAGTTGAAGGAGTATACAAACGTGCTATCCACCTAATGGTAAGTGATTATTGCCGCCCGTGGATATCTGTAATCTATCTCAAATAGGATTAGAATCCTTCCAGAGGGCGTATACAGATGTGAACTAAGTAAGAATGCTTAACACAGCTGTTATTAGACAGAAAGACTATAACGCTGGTGCCCCCAGAGCGAACACGATAGATTATGTCATATCCTTGCACCTTGCGAATGTTTAAAATTTAAGATAAGGTTCAAGCAAAGTGAGATCTTTTACTCTCAAATATCTTCGTTACGAATATGGCGTAAACACTAGACTCTTACAGGATACACAGAGCTAACGAGTTCGTTAATGATTCCTTTCTAGGGCAGTACGTATAAAACATGTTTTAATGTTTACACTATACATTTATTTGAAGTAAACATCACGTTAGTATAAGTAATGAAGAAATATAATTGGTTTAAGTTTTATGTTTTGATTTGTTATGCAAGAGAAAGAGGAAAATATAAAATAAACGTAATTACTTGCATATCAATTAATACTACTGCATTTAATTTTCAGGGAATTTAGGATACTAAAGTCTAATGAGGATGTCATTACGAATATTTGTATAAGTCTGCCTATACTTGCTTATTTAGGAAGTTAATAAAACGATTTTGACTTTCATATCTACTAAAATAATTAACAGCGAGAAATATGGTCTACATTTCTTTCGAAAATATCTTAGGCTCTTTATACTATGTTGTTGTGGTCACGTTGTTATTAAAGTAGAACCATACCAGTAATACTGATAATGACTTCCAACGAGTCCTGTTCCTCTCGATCCAGGGTTTTGGCAAGAGTGACGACCCCGGTGATAGGATCCACGCTGAAGTATTGCCCGGATATCGAATACCTCAGTGGACCATTTTCTGGGTCAATTCCTGCAAACATAAAACAGTTGTTTTCATTAATTACATGATATTAAACATTTCAAATTAATTGAAATTGATTGATCTTCACATTGGAAGAAAGACGAACGGATGATGTTCGGGATCGCACGAGACAAAATCGACAATATTTCGTATTTTATGACGTGAAATATTAGATCTTTGTGAAGAAGTTTATAATCAACACAAATTCCAGTCAGAATTTTGCTTTGTTCGAATGACCTAATGTATGCTAATGTTGAAAACTATTTTAAATTTTAGATGGAATTGAGATTTCCTTGACGACGAAAATAAATATTTTGATGACGAAGATAAGAGTATTATGATAGTTGCTAATTTGTCTTTGCATGTATATCCACACATCACGATATAGTTGTTATTACGTAGGTAGACTCGTACTTGTTCTAAGTTCGGGTTCTGTATGTTTTATTTGTATAATAATGTATATGCATGACACCAACACATCTCATCAAAGATTTCATCAAAATATCCAGAATTTACCTTTCAACTGATAAACAGGAGTACCAACAGCGGTGTCTTCGGGCAAGCTGAACTGAGACATGTCTCCAGTCTGCGGGACGAAGTGTGGGGCTCTGTTGATGACCTGGCTGCTGACCACCTGGACCAGGTGCAGCACGAGCAGGATTATGAGCGGGTTTGCCTCACTCAACACCGTTGGAATCTTCCGCCGTTGGAATATTATTTCTGCCATCTGGAAGTTTCAAACGTTGTATAATATTATGAAACTTTTTGCCGCTATTGCACTCGTTTACGTCACAAATCGAATATCGCTTTTTCTTTATTTACTGCTAAGTTACAAATAAATTTGGGAGGTGATCGAACTAACTTATTACTTAATTAACTAGTTAGGGTGCTTAGTTTAATTTGGTGTTATCAAGATCGTAGTTTCCGTGACTCTACTACTGTTTGGCACTGTCAATAGCACCAATATCTGCTTTGTAATAGTGATGTGTACTGTTCTCTGGTTTCAGACCAGACAACAGTATAGGGTAGGTAAAGAAAAAATACTAGTCTGTCGTGAGGTACGTCAATTTACTAGTTATGGGCAACACTAAAATTTTCTATAATCGACCTCAGTATTGAACGACAATAAATACGACAAATTAACATTGAGGCGCTTAACATAGAAGTTCTAAACTGGTATGCGAAACTACTATGGTAATTATTGTAGTCAGAGAATTATATTTAAACTAGAACACAGCAGCGCATTGTTGTATGCTGTTGTAGAAATAGGTGTGTCGGTGGTGCCCAGTAATTACAAAGTTGACCAACTTTTTATTTCTCAATATAATCTTATCTTTTCTCACTGAGAATTATTCAACTGGAAACTAAACATTAAAATATATAAGGTCATGTTGTCTATTCCAGTCAATGCCCACACGTTACGAGTGTCGCAACTTGATCTAGTCTAGACCAGAGAAACAGAGTGGCTTGTGGTCAGCGGTGGGGCTCGGAACTAGGGATGTAGGGATATGAAATTTCGGATCTGTATACAGATATATAATAATTTAAGATTGTCCGATAGGTTCAGGTAGGAAAGGGGAAAATGAAGAAAATAAGGGTGGCAATTTCTTTGAGTTAAATTGTAAAGAAACTTATGAGGCTTCTGCTGTGTTGTTTCAGTAACACCCGCTACATTTGTAACATTTACCAAATCTTCACATCTTAAATATTGTCAAATTTCGATCCTTTATAGGTAAAAATTAGATAGACTGACTGTTAATAAGGGGCATTTTAAATTATTTGAGTAGAAGTTTATTTAAATATCCGATAGTTTCGGTTACACTTACGAAGCGCTGTAACATCCCTACTCAAAACAATTGGCAACGCAAAGTAACGTTATATTGCAATTCGTGTAAATCTGCGATATGTGAGACAATTGGAATGTTGTGCAAATGGGCAATTTCGGCTCATTTAGTATAATATAACTCGATATAAATCTAACCATTGTGTAAAACTCTTTTGATATTATAAACTTTATCCGTATTTGTGGTTATAAGAAATACTTTTAACGAGAATTCGTTTAAACAGTCTTGTAGTTAAAGATATTACAAGTAAAAAACGTTAAAACAAAAACTACAATGTATTTTTTGGTATTATTTATTATTGAAATGTACAGATTAAACAAATGTTGTAATGTTTGTGGTTTAACTACGATATAACTCCGTAAATAAAACAAGAACAGGTACAGCGTCAGTCAGTAGTTTTATATTTGACATTTTTCGAGTACATAATTATTTGAATTAATATTATGGTACTAAAGTTATTAATAAATACCCGATAGTTTTGGAACGGGTTGAACTGATTTTGATAAGGCTTCCACGCAACTGCTCTTTTTACCAATGTAAACTTACATTTTTACCCATGTAAACTTTTATTTCTCCAAATACATATATGATTGTCTTAGTGAATATTTTACAAAGTCATGATCTTATAGATCAGGTATAAGGACATTAACTACCATTTAAATTATAACTCTGAAAGCGCCTTGCGATTACATTACATTATCAATATAGTAGAAATCATGCGTTTTTATCGTGCTTAAGTACTGTAATGGTAGGGCATTCACATCATTACCAACAAAACGATACTTAGAAGGCTGCAATGTTCAGAAACAGTTAATCTTTGCACAGAACAACATAATCGTGATCTATCTCTACAACTATTAGTCGTAGACGTGACATTACTTTTGAAATATCTTTTACCTGACTTATTTTTGGATTAGTGTCACTAACCCTTATTAGAATAATTCCATTTGAAGAGTATGCAGTCGTATCTATTGTACTGAGGACTAAATTGGGACGCAACCCTTCGCAATGCGTCCGTGAAGCAACTAAAGACTAAGGTTAAGTAGACACTTCGCCACACTTCATCATCACAAACATCAACATTACAAAACTATTTATTTTGAGAACTGGCATGTGGGTTCCTTTAGATGTTTTTCCGTCGTTAAAAAGTCAAAATTAATTCACGAACTCCAAAAACTTTAAAGTAACTTAAAGTATTGTTTGTTACGCAGGCCATGTCATTATTAATTAGTATATGTAAAAATAAGTTCTCGAAGGCCAGATGGCAATCGGTAAAAACTAACTTCCTATCATTGTCAGTTTCAAGTTACACGAAGCAGGTGTTTCTTAATTGACAATATCCGGTTAATTTTGCTTGTCGCCTACAATACTCTTACGTATAAATATGGCTTGTGCGAGTGCTGAATGAAATAAATGACGAATTGAAATTTGTTTAAAAAGTCCAAAAAAAAAATCAAAATTTAAAAAATCACAAAAAAATATACAAAAGAAAAAGAAAATTAGGGCATGTTTAGTTGCCGGCCGTGGTTGTTATTAAAGAGGACAGAGGAGGAGAATGGGTCCGCTTTGGCGTAGATTTTATACGCTTTAAACATCTAATATCATTTGGTCATTACATCGTACTTTTTTACCAGACTGTGGAATGTTTTTCACGTGTATGTGTGTATGTTTATGTGACCCTGCAGCTCAAATGGCTCGACGTTTGATTTTAACATATGAGGTGATGTTGCATACTTCTAAAAGTTCTTAACTATGGAAGTGATATAGGTACCTATATTTTTTAACAGTTGCGCTTCGATCACTAATAGGAACTAGTGATCGAAGCAGTCGGGTTTTCATTTTTATCATATTTCTCCAGTATCAATCCGTAGTGCCAAAATCTAGATGAGAAGGCCTCCTTAGGGATGGGATGACTGTGTTTAGCAATGGAAAATAAAGTCGCAAGATATTCTTTATTTAAACAAAGCTATTGAAGAATATCCACCGCAGTAATTATGTCACTTTACTTCTCATAACAGCAAACGATAATGCATCGTATGCGGTTTCGTCACGTGGGAACGGTGGAACGTGATCGCTTCCTATTTTAGTTTTGATTCGTTCGTGATTATCTTTGCACACATTTTAAATCGCATATTCATATTAATAATTTGCGAAGAAATCGACAATTGTTGTTAGATATTTTTGACGCAATTCGTCTAATATAAAACGCCAAGTAGTTACTGCAGTCCTCCAATTACCTTTCAAATCTGAGGAAAAGACGACCTGACAAGACGTTAGCGTTGATTAAATATTTTAAATATCCTTAAGAATTAATCAGTTCTTCATTTAAGCCAGAGTGTTGGTAACAGGAATATGTAAATGAATCGTAAAGAAACTCATATCATGTATTAAGTCTACTAAACAGGGTTTGATCAGCGTGGTGGACTAACCCAAACTCTTCTCAATCTGGTTGATGATAATTATGACGACCAATTGTCTTAAAACTCAGATCGCTATGTTAGGTGTGTTAGTAGTTTTTTGCTGGGCATATTATCGTTAGTTCGATAATCAGTTATCATTAACGTCTATCATGTCTTACGCCTGGTATTAATAAATAATTCAATAAATTCAATGTTTTCCACGTAAGATCGACGTTTCACAATTTCTTCAACATTCACCATTGTCAAATTTAGATCTTTAGTAGTTAAACATTGGATTCATTAATTATCAATAACGGACTTGAATGTAGAAAACGACAGAGATTCGGTTGTTAATTCGATTCGGCTGTTAAATTACAATATTAACTATTTAATTTGATTCCGTTTGAGGACGGAACAACATTTTACAATTTTAATTAAAAATCTTGCTAGACCTTGGTAAATGTCGTATTATGTAACATAGAAATGGCAAAGGGGCATACTGTGTTCTTATTTTGATGATATTTATCTTGAATGGACATCTATGAATCACTACAAAAATATTGCTGCATAAATCGGTGTATTAGTGCTGAAGTTGAACGAAAAGTAGTAATGTTTAATTTAAACTCATATTCGTTTATAATATCTTTCAGTTTTATCAAGGCACGAGTAGGTATAGTTGGTAGAAGAGATGAGTTCGGTGAAGGAGAAGAATAATTGGACGTAAACAAAATGGTTACTGAGGAACTTCACAACGAATAAGCTTGGTAACATCTCATAATGGACAAAGAAATAATCGGTGATTACAAGTTCCGTATTGAATATAAACTGTTTCCACTTTTAAATTCCGCAAAGAAGCATATAGTCCATCTTAAGGTACGCAGACACTTCATTATAAATAGGATAGGAATCTTACCTACGTTCGATTACAATTACGCTGCGACAGATGATGACTAAGTTGGAACTCCTCGTGTTAGTCTGTTAATAATAGGTTAGTGGTAAACGGTAAATCTTTAGGCTAGAGAGAATAGCACTTGATTCACACATAGAAACAACTGATGACGTGCAAAGGTTACACCATTGCAGGTACAAGTCACTAACCGAATACAATACAGTCGTGGGAATATGATAATTGGACGTTCTCGCCTTTCTGTTCTAGCTGTTCATTATTGCTTCTCTAATATCTGGGTTGGGTTCATTGAAACAGTGATGTAGGTACATTTGGAACAATAGATAGCAGGTAGGACATTACTAAGAATGAGTTGGTTTTGAAATAGAAATAGGTAAGTCGGCCTACCTGAACTCGGACACAGATACGTGGCCGACTCAATGTAGGTACTCTGAGGCTCTGCTACTTTGATAGTGTGGTAAAAGAAGAGGTTACTTAAACCAGGATCGAACATTTCTTCAGGAGACCTCGAACATAGAGTCTAAAACTGTCTTACAGGCAGAAATATGTGTAGCCGAGGTGCCTCCAGAGGCGAACCAAGAAGGGTTCGTCGTATCAACTATTAAGTAGACACTGGCATTGCAACAAGGCAAAAGTATTTTGCAGAACAATGGTATCAGTGGATTACGAATATTTGGGTGCAATTTTGTAAGGCAATAAACGGTTAAAAGGGATGTGAATATTGGCCTTGAAATTTAACGTCCTTCCGTTCCTATGGGGTTCGTTATGTAACGTACGTAACGAATTTTGTTATGTATAGGTACGCATGTTTTGTTAATTTGCGAAATTACGTTTGTTATTGACAATTTCTAGTATGCAAAAATTATCAAAAGTCGATATTTGGTAGATAATAATTGGGTCGATTGAATAATAACAACGACCTTTAACTAAGGCAATTTGAATATTGTGTCATTAAGTTAAATAAAATCGGTGTCGTTGAGCTTTTCTGCATTGTATTTAATTTAATTTCGTTAGAATAAAATGCTCCTAAAACATTTTTTCAAGCAATGAAATAATATTTATTATTATTATGATATTCATTATAAGTAGAAATTAGTGTTGATATCTTTTAATTATTTATTTTAATGTGAGTAATAGTACTTATTGACAACATTTACCAATATTTTAGTCCTTTTGATATATTAAAAGGTAGGTTAACTTACCTAAACCACCATTCACAATTACCTAAATATTTAATTCTTTGACCTACACATCGACAAAATTCTCGTACTTGGCTCTAATATGGCTATAATAGACAAAATGATTAATAGAAGGTCGTGCATTCCACACATCCTTAACATTTCGCGATGCAGGTCCTGTGTCCTTGGTGACTAACGTTCACGAAGAAAGTTTCGCTTGTCAATACAACTTTTAAGAATTGTTACGCACAGTTATACCCAAATACGCACCTTGTTTTCTAATAGGGCCAATCCAATATCACGTTCCACACACAAACATACCCGCACACTTATTAAAACACGTACGAATTTACAAATTTAATTTATTTTATTTTACAGAAAACATTTTTATCTCTCGAAGTCACTACACCGCTAAGTTTGAAACGTACTGTCAAAAACTTGCACCACCGGTCTATGAGACTGGATTTGTATTACACGTTGCGCCTTCTCTCTCTTTTGTTACTTTAAACTTAGGATTGAAAGAGACGACGTTATTCTGTCTGTGCTGACCCCTACCATCTGCAGATAAAGCCTTTTTGCACAGGTAAAAGTAACGGGGTTTTTCTTTAAGATGCGTGAGTTGAAACGGAAAATACGGGGTCGGATGTATTAGACAGAGATAAAGGTAGGTCATTTTTAAAGGGCGATTGAAATAGTTGCATTAAGGTCATGGGAGCAAAAAACTACGCACATGTGATTTATTTCTATACAGACATGCCGCAACTGTAACTAAACTAAAGCAAGTTAACCAATATGTCGCGAAGTTACTTAACATTGTTGTAAATAATAAAGCAAACTATTTGGTAACGTTCAGTAAAAACGTAATAAGTTTATGCAAAGTTTCGAATGGTCCAGTCCAGTTACAAAACAGCCGTAATCGGAGCGTAATCAACAGAATTAAGAATGCAAATAGATGAATGGTATTACTTCAATTGTGATATTTACATAATTCCTATTTTATTAAAATTTTATGAGTACTTCCTACATATAAAACATTAAGCACATTTTAGTGTTAGAGCATCTTCAACTTAATGAGTTCTGCAATGCAATAAGCGCTGACTAAAATTTTTTGAAAATTCAAGCTTTAAGATCTTAATAAGGTGAAAGCTTTTAAGAATTTTTTAGAGACTTTGATCGTTAATTAAAAACATATTATGATTAATTCCCTAATATTGTTTTGTATTTATGTATTTTCGTTTGGGATCGAGTCCAATTCCAAAAGTTCCAATTTTATTTGGGATCGATAAATAATACTTATCTATGCGCCACATTATCCAATAAATAAGACACGAACAACCGCATGTCTGTTATTAGCTTACAATCTTATTTTTATTTATGCTATGATAAATTGACAGGCGCTTATTTTACGAATCTCAAAAAAAGGAAGCAATTATTTTATTCATTTAAGTAAAGCTACGGACAAAACTATTCGCTTTCTACAAATTAACCCATGACAGGAAATGCGTTGCTATCCCAGTAGACTTGAAATAGAAACACAAATTGTGAAGGTGGTTGAACCATAGATGGCTCAACTCTGCTGGCACCACCGTCACACCTTTGTACCTAACCACCTATCTGCCTAATAACAGCAGTTATAAGCGTTGCTGTATTCTGGTTTGAAGGATGTGAGAAGGTATACCTTTCCCAGGCATTCCAGCTCAGACCTCATTGTCCTCAAGAGTAGCGGTGCACCAGTGGCGTACTTCAGGTTCAGGAATCTAATCTTATCTGGGGTTGATTACAGATGTCCACTGTCGGGAGTAGCAACTTATCATCAGGTGGACTGCACGCTCTCCCGCTACATTATTATTATAAAAAAATGTCTCATGAGTGTACCTGCCTTACTCCTACAAGGCAGAACATGGTTGTGACTCGTACTTAGCAATGCTTTCGCATTGCAAAAATTGATGCAGTGACAGTCGCCAGAGTTGAAACACAAATAATCCACCACCATTGCATCGTTTATACTGCCAAACCAGGATATTAATGTTTACACAATTTTATCAACAATTTATTCAAAACAGTACTTATAATACAAAAATAACAAACACGTCGTTTATTCAATAACATTTAGAAAAATAAAATGTGATACAGAAAAATGTTTAAAAAAAATCCATAAATCTCATCGGTGGGAAAGGTAGAATAGCGAAATGAAGAATACAAATAAGGGTTATTGAGAAAACCTGAAGTTTAGTCGTTATCATCAATTTGAGTTCTTGTATAATTTCTCTTAATTTCTACATACATAGGCACGTAACTTGATTTACGAATACTGGGAACTGAATTTTCTAACTTTCTCCTATATTTTTCTGAATTTTCTCGTAACAAAGTACTCAAGCTTTTATGTATTAAGTTCCGGTAGTGACCATTTAATTGTGGAACGTATGTTTGTGTCACTTCTTCATTATTCTCAGTCGATTCCACGTTTGATTCTCTACTGGAGTCATAATTTTTAAGTTTTACAACGAGGGTTCTAGCTTCAATGTCCTCTTGTTTATTTTCAACTGGCTCATCATAATTTGGTGTAATTTCTGTAACTTCTAGTTGCCTTCCATCAGTTTTTCGTATATTCAAATATTGATCAGGAATCCTGGCATCTTCTGGACTAAACCTAATCACCTCTGGAGGTTCTGTTCGTGGAGCTTCATAATTTACTGCAGTAGTGTCATATAGCGGTACTATTGGAGTCACGATGGGAAATGTTGATGGGAATGTAGGGGGTGGTGTACTCGTAGTCCTCTCTTCTACGGGTATTATACCAGAACTGCCCACATGGAAATCTTCTACGTGAGAAGAATTAAGAACACGATAATCATCGATAATTGGCTTAAATGTGCTTGTTGTCAATGGCGTTGAAAAGTCGTTTTGAGTAGTGGAATATAATGTTTCAGTTACGTTTTCAGTCTTTTCAATTTCCTTTTTTACAGAATACACATTAACATGGACTATCATTTTTGGTATTGTAGTAGACTCGATATCGTGAGATTTCGAGTTAGATATATTATTTTTATTATGTTTTACTTTACTTGAAAATCTTCGTCGGCTTCCTATAGATGTTCGTCTTACAGGAAATGATGACTTCCTTCTAAACTGGATCATCGGTCGAGATGTCGTTATATAGATTTTGTCTAATTCAGTTGGCGTGCTTACCGATGAACTAATAGTATCTGTAGACTTTGTTGTATGTAGTGGGTATAAATTAAGCATAACTCCAAATGATTTAACATTCTTTATGTCTGTGTTTTCGTCAGAAGTCGTACTTGATAATTTTATATTCGTTTTTTCGTTATCATTGCAAGAATCACCGAAACAATTTCTTTTACGATTTGGTATTGGTCTGAATATTGGGACTGTTGGTAAAATTTCACTAACAAAGTGCATACTTGATGCTGGGCCGAATCTTAAGCCTTCAGCTAACAAATTTATTTCTCCAGGATGATCGGGCTTAAATGTGTATAACGGGTCAAATTGGTGATTAGATCTAAATTCATGTGTATTAGAACTATGTGCTATTATATCGTCATCGTCGGATTCTTTATGCTCGTCTGCAAAAGGCTCCATATAAATTCCGGAAAAGGCAATACGAGTACTTGTTTGCGTTTTTACATCCCCGAATTTTGCGTTAAGAGTCCTTTCTAAATATTTAATTATCTCATTAAGGTTCTTTAATCTCTGAGCGTTTCGGTAACTTTCCACCCAACTCCTAGAAGCGTACGCTTTAGTATGTGATTTACTAAAAGGTGCAGGTACAGGATTTTTATATTCATAAAGAAATGGTCGCGGGCTGGTTCTCCTTATTGCTCGGTAATTTTCGGTTGTTAATCTTATATTACGTACATCTGGAAAGCGTCTTTTCTTATGGGCAGATTCAAATATTTCTGTAGAGGGATCCATGTAACTATTTTCCTGCAAAGCGTTGACAAGGAGTGGCATTCTTTCATAATATTCTTGATCAAATCCAAAATAACTGCGATCTAATCGATCTGCAATGGGATGGTCATTAAGTGCAATTGTTTTATTGTTTCTTTTCAGGTTTCGCCTATTTTGTACTATACTCGTTTCTACAACAATCATATATTCGTAGATTAGTAGAACTATCTGAAACAAAAACGAAGTAAAAATATTATATTTCGATTTTAATTCTAATTTGGTGTGTACAATATGTTCTAAAGTACATACTACTTTACTTGTTAAGTTAATCTACTAAAATATTATAATTCGTAAATTCTTCTACTACAAACTAATGAAGGAGTTCAAAAATATATAAAATGATATACATGATATTTACGATTTATTAAAAACAGATTCATAATTTTCAAATATTTTTTAATGTGAGGTATCAAACATAAAAAATAAATTAACAACACTAGTCATAAAAGAAGTTATTCATATTAGTATCATAATCATGGGTTTCCTCATGTTTCCAATCGTTTCTCTTAATTTCTAAGTACGTTGATCTGCTTAGAGGCATCATAGACTTAGGTGGAGTAGGGTTTTCTTCTATTTGAACTAACTCCCACTGACTGTCTAAATTTGTTGTAATTTCACTCTGGTCTGTTGTGGTCTCATTATTAAGACTCTTAATTTCTGTTTCTATATGCTTAAGAGTAATTTCATTTGAAACGTTTTCTTTCCACGCTTTTAGTGTTCCTTCTTCTATCATTATTTTTTCTGTGGAATTTTCCTTGGATTTTGCCTCTTTATGCTCAATGGGTTTTACGTTGAAATATCGGAACTTAGTTTCGTTTTCAACAGGCTTCTCGATTGTCGGTTTTGTTGTCGGTACCGGGGGAAGCCTCTTTTTAGTTGTAGTTGATTTTATTATTGGTTTTGTAATGGGAACAAAGCGATGTGGCATTGGCAAAGGTTTTGAATTATTTTTATTGGAAACCAAATTACCTACTTTTCGCATTGATCCCATATTATTGTATACGAGTACATGTTGACTTATTCTAGTACCCTTAAAAGGGTAAGTTACTGATTTTTCTTCTTTAGTATGGTTTTTTCTTGTTGATATTATCTTGTTTTTGATTAATTCTCGGCTATGGGCATCAAGCCTTTCAAAATGATTTGCCAGGTTTGCTGTTGTCTCAGTATAATAATCATCGTCAGTTGTGAAATCAGTGTCAGCAAATGTTATAGGCGATGATTTTGTTTTAGGAAAATCGTCATATATTCCTTTTTGTAGAATATAATCTGCTACCGTAGTAACAGCATCCGTAGGCACTTTTTTATTTGCATAACTTAAATACTTAAGAATGGATTCTGTACTAGCTTCTTTTGTAGGACTGTTTGTTTCTGATAGTCCAACGTAACTATTAGTAGTACTAAATCCCTCATTAGATCCTAGCTTTGTGTCAAAATAATTATGTTTCTTAAAATTTGGTTTTAACAAGTTCATAATTGTTTTTATGGTATAATCTCTACGTATATCAACATTATTTGTAGGAGTGAAATCAACAGTGTATTTATGTCTATTAAGAAATTGCTTGTAAGCAGAAGTTGTTTTGGTAATTTCAGGCTGAACAGCATCATGAATCTTAGTATCCATATGTTTTTCAGTGGTGGAAATATCATTTAAAGTTTCAAAAGGTCTTGGATGGACTACATCACTACAATTATAAATTGTTTTGTTAGCATTGGATACAGAAAAATATGACAATAGGTGTTGTATACTACTCAATAGTTTTTGCATAAGTTGTCCGAGTTTATGAGAACATTTGCACTTTGCGTTTTTATCTTGTGCTAACGTTCTAGGAGTGCTTGTTGGTTTATCAATTATTGTTTGAGTAAATTTGTGTTTTCTCATCGGTTTAGTCATTCTTATTGGCATCTCAGTGTGGCTTAGATCACTTTTCATTGGCTGGGTTGAACCTAAAATATTTCTCTCGCTTATCATTTTATCAAAATAATTCATAATTCTTTGGTAGTCTCTTATTTTTCTAATTTTTGTAAAATAATCCACATTTCTTGTCGGATTTTTAAAGTAAACGATTGGAGAGGTTTTATATTCAATTGCATATAGCCGTGAATTTGGCATTTTCATCCAGTTCCTAGTATCAGCAAATACATTTTTGGTGTAAGAAACATCTGTGGTATCGCTTTTTTCATAAGGCGGGTACAGGCTAGTGGGTTCTTCAATTAATTTATCTACGTATCTGTTTTGATTGAATGCTTTTAGTAATATTGGGAGTAGTTTCAAGGTTGTCCTGTCTATATTAATATTTGCTTTATTAAATCTTTCTTGTAAGGTTGGGCCATCTGCGCTATTGTTCATGAGATCTAACCAGTTAGACTTGTGACTTGTTCTTCTAACTTCCGCCATAACATTGTATTCGTAAATTAAAATAGTAGCCTGGAAAAAAGAAAAAAAAAAAGATTTTCATATTAAATATAATAATTTTTTTTTTTTTTTTTTTTTTTTTATATTATAAGAGTAGCAGACGAGCATGCAGTCCACCTGATGGTAAGTGGCTACTGCCGCCCATGGACATCTGTAATCCACCCCAGATAGGATTAGATATTCCTACCTGAGGTCGGCCACAGATGCGCCGCTACCCCTGAGGACTAAGCTGGAACGCCTCGGAAAAGTCTGTCTCCCTTACCACACCCTTCAAACCGGAACACAGCAGCGCTTAACACTGCTGTTATTAGGTAGAAATAGGTGTGGTGGTGGTGCCGCCGGAGTCGAACCACAAAGGGTTCTACCACCTTTTAATAATAATTAAGCAATATTACTCCCATAACAAGCATAACATTATTAACAGAATAATATTAATGTGCCACTTGTGTTAATATACAAACATTAATACTTACCGATACATATAAATAGAGCGGTTAATGTAATATTGAAAGAAAACATTAATATTTAAGGACACTTTTACATAA
Source organism: Epargyreus clarus clarus (assembly GCA_014595695.2). Classification (NCBI taxonomy): domain Eukaryota; kingdom Metazoa; phylum Arthropoda; class Insecta; order Lepidoptera; family Hesperiidae; genus Epargyreus; species Epargyreus clarus. The sequence goes on from JACTTY020000033.1 coordinate 4,024,210, forward strand.
TATTGAAATCAAATCGATTACTGAAGTTGAACTGAACAAAATAGGAGAATTTTCTTTTTATCGTTATCGAAAGCTTTTTCGTTTTATCGTTACATTGTTTTTGGAACAGGAATGGTAGACAAATTAAAAGTAAATTATTTTTGACATTTGAGAACAAGAATTTACAATTTCCTTGCGAAGTTTACAAAACCGGTGTAAACAAACAACAATTTAAAAACATCTGAATGATGTAGTGGCTAAAGATTGCGGTTATTAAACATTGTTGTTTAAGATCATCGTGCATGCAAACAAATATTCTTTGTAGAACTTTAAACTGTTTAGAAGTGACGTGTAATATATTTGCACGAATCAAATAAAATAAAATTTCATTTAAACTATATAATAGTAAACAAAAAAAGAATTTATTCGACAGCTGATCTACTTTACTGTTAAATAATTATATGCTTTCCGACATGTGGTCTGCATCTACATAAAACTTGTTTTTGTTTAATACTTCTTAAAAATGATAGATCAAGTACCAATATATTTTATATACAACAAATATAAATATGCCTTTTAGCAATTTTACATTTGTTCTAACTTCTAACTGATTTTAGAGGGGTTCTGTCTACACATTATAAACTCTATGGTCCTGCGCACACGCATGTCACATTATGTCGAAGCAGCGCTTCGTGGACAATAATTGCTGCGATTGTTTCCTACATGTTTGACAAACGCCTTTTTAATGCTTTCTTGCGTTTTGTGGGAATTTCTCTTTCATAACTCATATAATAGACCGATGATAGCGTAATAACTGTCACGTTATTTCATGCGATTTTTTATTGGTAACGGTTACGAATGACGATTTTAGTTATTAATTTTTATTTTATGAAAGTGAAATATTAAACGAGGTCACTGCGATGCATAATCTTTGTCATCAATAGAATTATAGCCATGGTTGAGGTCGTTAAGTTCAGTCAAAAGTACGTTGGTATCCTTGAGGATTAACTTGAAATACGACCGTAAAATATCTTTGCGCTACCACTCTTCAAACTAGATACCAATAGTACTTAACAGTGAGTTTTTATAACTCCTGGTGATTTGATTGATCATTTGATTGAATGAATAAGTTTTGTCTGAAGCGTTTCCGATTACCATCAACCTAATGCATGTAACGCTCATTTAAACACTATAGGCAATTACATTCTAAACTTTTAAATTATCGACAATTCATCGTTATAACATGTATCCGACGTTTAAAATTAATATCCATGTTAATGTAGCTACTTTATATCTTAAATGCGCTAAATAAATGTATTTATTATTTTTCTATTTTGCTCATATACAAGAATGTGATACATCATACAAGTAACAGTGCATTTTAATTAACATTTAGTGCCTATTTAGTATAACTTGGAAAAAGAAAGTAATTCTAGAAGTGTAATTAAAATGTGGCATAGTAATATAGGCATAGTTATTAACACAAATGTACGTACAAATCCCATAGTATACAATACAATTATACAACTAAAACAGATAAACAAAAAAATTAGGGACGATAAACTAGATTAAAATCGCAAATGTTATACTCACAACTACAACGGTAACCGTGATAGCGGTCGAAATAGCAGCGCAGACGCATCCTTGTCTAATCTGTCTCTTTTTCGACAGTTTCAAGAACTCCTCCGTCCTTGCGTCAATCGTCCTGTACAATCCGAATTGGCTGATCCCCGAACTAACGGACCCGTCACTCGACATGTTCACATCACTAGTCCCGATAAAAGAATGCCTTGTTTACCGCACGCGGCCGCGCGCAAAAATGTGAATTCTTTCCGATTGTTCGATGCGATGTTTTCTTCTCAGATTGTTGCTACTTATAGGAATGGGAAAGATGCTTTCTTAGACGTCGATAATATGTATTGAATATACAGTTTAATATTCTTAATAGAGTTATTTAATGGAAGACAATAATACATAATCTGATGTAAGAGAGTGCATCTGTCTTGCATGGAGTACCTAAAAAGCAATTCAATTGATAAAATGACTTCAACTGATTGAATGTCTATTAAAGACATAAAATATCGTATCTACTTTAAATATTTTAGATGCTGTTTATTGCTCACATAATAGTTACCAGTCGCTCCTTTATAGATATTAAATAACTAAAAAGTCCCTCAGTTGAGAATGACATTCAAAATTCAAAATTGAAACAACATTGTCAAGTAACTTATTACGGCTATTCTATCGACTGTTGTATGTAGCCGACAAAAAAATATCGATAAGTGTTACCACTGCAGCCAGCAGAGCGTGTCCGGCACGGACAGCGCACCATCCCGCGGTGAGCGAGTGAAACGCCTGTTATGTATGTTTCCCACTTTGCATATACCGCTACCACTAAACCACTAACTGCTATGAATATGATCTTATATTATATGTAATTCCGTCATCATCTCAGGAAATGCGTAGACAGGTTCACAGACTAAAGATGTGTAAAAATATTAAGTACAAAAGTTATTTATTAATTTTTAAATTGTTAAAATAATAGTGGTCTTAACTTAACCCAGCTCTACTTGTGCGAATATTTAATGATTTCTAAATTATATTAACTTTATGGAAAACATGGTCTTTACCCATGGAGTTTCTTTCGCTACTTTTTTGCATAAACATCATACATAAAAAATGGTGATAGGATCTCAAAACTCTGTAAAGAATCTAATTCGATCTGATTTTATTAATATCTTTAAGATTTCATGTCATAGACAAGTACAAGTAGTATTTTTGCCAATTTTAAACAGAACATAGGCACAAAAATTTGCAACGAAAATGAAATGAATTTCTAATATACAAACGATGTGTAATATACAAACGAATTTCTAATATACGACGACAAGCTTAGTCTCGGATTCGAACCCCGGCTGTTTCTATATGTCTGTTTCCTTATTTTATTGCGAAGTATTTGTAAGAAAGTGGTGGCGTGCTTCCTTATTCGTAGAGGATGATAGAATTAGTATGTAACTGTGCCGCGGTTAATTGGATATGTAGGTATGTGAGTAAAATATTTTGTTTATAAAAAAATGCAGTACGAAACTTGTTTTAAAAAGACATACTTTGTATTTTTGGCATCATCAAAACTTGTGATTGTGATAGTTTTGATAATATGTAAAATAATGATTTGGTTACCTACTTATTTCAATGACAATTTATGTAAGTGCTTATATAATCTATGTTAGCTCTCATCAGCTACCTTATTTTCGTTTTATTAGTATGGGGTTCCTTTAAATATAAAGGTCAATAGTGACCAAGCGCAAATTGATACACATTTTTTATAATACTAGGACCCTGACGTTAAGGAAGCTGTGAAAAAGTGGTAAGTAGGTTATTAATATAAATTATTATATAAGTCTAAATCACTAATTGAGAAAGACTAGTTTAAAACCGCGCCTCCACCACGGTAATTACCGTACCTCTGCCTACTAATCTTCCTATCACTGCGTGTTACGTATTTTTAGTTCATAATAATGAATGTAAGTTCTAAAATTATTTTCATGTTGTGTGTTTAACTTTACTTACTAATAACCAGATGAAATTTGACGATTAAGGTGTAAAAATGCAAAAATTACCAAAAGTTTTCCGTAATATAATTAAAAATTACGAACCTACTTGTTACGTAAGACAGTAAATTACAAATGCAAATGGCTTTGTTATGTTTTGCATACGAATATAATGAAGATCGCTCTTATTTAGGGTTTTAAAATTTAATAAAAGCAATGTTAGTGGGAGTTTCTTATATTAAAACGATGACTTGCGATTGTCTGTGTTTAAAATCTTATATATAAAATCTATCTTATATATAAATCTATCTATAATATAATACTATCTATTTTTCATACCCCTAAGTGCTAAGGGTTGTTCACTCTTAACTTTTGTTGTTATTTATATGGTAACACAACGTTTTCCGAGTCAGTTAGTCTTTATATAAACTAATCATTACCTCAAATTGTATATTTTAGAAAAAAAACCTTCATATATTAAAAGAGGACGTCAACACTAGGTTACGATTGCTTTCATACTGGTCCATATTAAAATATTATTATAATATTAAAATATGATTCCAACCTTTGGAAAGCGTGGTAGGCTTAATTACTATGTTTTTTCTTCACTGATAAGTCAAGCGAAAAGTAGTACTTATAAAAAGTTTGTTTCAATACACATAATTTCCTAATATAAAAAGTCTATGGAATTGGACCTACAACCCCTAGCAGGAGAATCAAGAATTCAATTTCTAATAAAACAAACAAGCAACAGAAATCCTGAAAATGATCACCTGTTGTACAGATTTATTGGCTGTCAGTAAAGACAATTATTAATACAGATTCTAGCATTGGACTAACCAGCCGTGAAGTGACTGATCGTATCTATCAGTAATTGAATATAACAATAAAGAAAGTGAATACATTCGTATGAAAAATTCCATATTTATTTATGATTTATTGATTTGAATGTTTTTACGTAAGTACATCATGTTTGCTTCAAATTCAATAGCATCCTATCAATTCACATTCAAAATTAAAATAGCAATAATGTCTAGATTTTTAAATGGCCACGGTCAGCGACCAGTCACTTGACATCTGTGAATATAGGACTGGATTCCATTGTTATCTGAGAGGACTTTTGTCTTTACAAGGAAGTTAGTGAGCCTCGCCTAAGTTATCTGCTTATCAAAATTGGTGGTAATCGGATATAAAGTAGATTTATGGGTGGTGGTGTCACTGTCCAGGTGGTTTCACAAAGGGTCTTACTGTATTTAAACCATTTTGAGCGCCTACAATGAATTTCAATTTTACATCTACTGGCTGTAGTAAATATTATAATACCAGGCAAACAGAATTTATTGATATATTGTCAAATAAATAAATCACTTATATCAATTATAGTGCGATTTGTCGACAGTTTCAAGAAGTTATAGCATTGTTAGTCAATTTGCGATAAGCATGATAAGACGTGGGACAAGTTACCGTGGGTGACAGATGGTCATGCATCACGGTATGCGGTAACTTTCACGAGGAAGCGAATAAATTGATTACTGTTTTATTTAATGTTTTGCCACCTTTTTTATCTTAATTTATTTACCAGCTTAATTAGTTTGCATTTGCATTTCACTCGAAGTAACAATGATTCATAATAATTAAGGAAATTTAATTCGCGTAGCTTATAACAGATCGCTATATTGAGATTTAGCATTATAATAACATGCTGTGCAACTTTAAATGATAGATTAATAAAGACTCGTAATATTTTAATATACTTTATAGGCTTTATAGGCGACGTACGCACTTTATATTTTATAGGCAACAAATTGTTTATTATAATTATTATTTTATTTAATTTTTCATTATTTCTAGTTTAATACTGGCATAATACTAAACCTTATATTCATTAAAAAAAAATAATATTGTTGAAAAAAGAACAATAAAGAAAACAATTGACTGTTGTGAAAAATCTTCCGTGAAATAAATTGTTCGCAAATTGTAACTGCGCAATTAGTAGATTTTGTAGTGAATTTGGAACTTATCGGTGATTACTACATACTTAAGGTATTTTTCATTACAGTAAATTAAATAATTCACATTTAGAAGCAGTGACGTAATAGTACGGTCGGCGATAGTAATTTTGTAGAACTTTTCTTGAACTTTTGAAAGTGCGTATAAGCAGTCCTGTAACGACGATGGAAATCAGAAAAGGTTCTCAAATGTCTAGGTACTGACTGCCATTCTTGCTAGTTATAAACTTTGACTGACACTCGCTCTCGTAACTACAAGTAAATTGACTCTCAAAAATTCGGGTATGTATTTTACAAAATTTAAATTTAGTAATTGTAGTAGTAAATGAAAGCGCTTATGTTAAATTGTTTTTATATTTTTTATTTAAAAATATATTTTTACATCTTAATTCATAGAATTAGTTAAAGGCAGTGTCGTTTTCAATTTTTTTGAGTATTAAAATTAAAATATATAGTTAAAATGTTATCACAATGTCGTGGTAACCTCGAAGTATTTTTATAGCTATTTCACCATTTTATCATTAATTATATTTAACTTTGACTAATTAGGTACGTTGACATCGAGATTTTCAGGGTATTTAATAATATCGTAGGTTGAATGATAATTTAGTGAAATAACCGCGTACACTACAATTTTATCATGCAACAATTAAAATATGGTAACTGTAAACAAAAATTAAAGTTTTTACTTTAAGTAATTCGAATTCAGTTATCTTATAATAATTCAGAGCATCAGAATTATTTTAAGCATTTCTAAATATTCCTCACATTTCGCATAAATAAGTGTTGCATAATACGTTTGTAGCCTAAAATAAACACGTTTCTTTAAAGCTGCACAAACATTAAGGTAATAAAAATAAGGAAGTACAGTAAATGTAAATATATTATCCAATTATTCATAAAATCTGGTTTTCAAACGGTATTTGTTTTTTTTTAGCAAAAATACTACTTAACGTGACTTTTGTAAGTAGTAAATGCATATTATTACAGTAATAAATATTTTCACTATTTATTCACTGTTTTAGTGTACATCATTAAAGAAACATGTTCATTAAAATAACGTAATAATGATAAAATAAAACAATAACAAAAACGCTTGCGACTTCAAGTACAACCGTACTCAGTTTGGTATCACAATAATTAAAATTATGGCATCTTAGTAGAATTGTACCTTATTTGCAGCACTAGTGGTCTTAGAACACGAATGGTACGGCTGGTTTGTCATAGAAGTAGCCCTGGTCAGGTATGAAAGGAAGTCGGCTGGTGTATGGTATTCTTGTGGTTACGGGAGGAACATAAGTTGGGTATGTTGGTCGTTTCGTCGTGATGAACACGGGAGCCTGAGTCGTTGACGAGATGTATACAGGTGGTCTCGTTGTAGGCGGGACGTATGGTGGTCTTGTAGGGTATGGAAGTGGATTAGGGGGCTTAGGGTAGTCGTAACCGGTGGTGCCTTTTGTGGGCGGGGGTGTCGGAGGAGGTGTAGGTCGGGGTGGTGGTGTTCTAGTAGTAGGAGGTATGTAGGTCGGTGGTGGAGTTGGGGGTGGAGGAGGCCGCGTGGGTGGCGGTGTTGGCGGCAGAGTAGGTCTAGGTGGAGGAGTTTGTCTAGTAGTAGGTGGTAAGTAAGTTGGTGGTTGCGGAGGTGGCGTTCTTCTCGTTGTGGGGGGAAGGTACGTTGGCGGCTGGGGTGGCGGAGTTCTTCTTGTAGTTGGAGGTGGTGGGGGTGGTGGAGGTGGTGGCGTGCGCCTTGTTGTGGGAGGCAAGTAGGTAGGGGGTTGCGGTGGTGGCGTTCTTCTGGTAGTTGGAGAAGTATATGGAGGTGGTGTCGGTCTAGCGGTGGTCGGGAATGTGAACGGTACTGATGGCGTGGGATAGTCGTAGCCTGTTGTCCTGTATACTGGTATTATGGTCGAATAAGTTGGTGGTCTCCTTGTAGTTGGTGGTGGTGGTGGTCGCCTAGTAGTTGGCGGCGGTGGTGGAGGTGGAGGTGGTGGAGGTCTAGTTGGCGGGGGAGGCGGCGGCGGTGGCCGCCTTGTAGTCGAAGGTGGTAGATATGTGGGTGGAGGGGTTGGCGGCGGCGGCGGAGGTGGTGGCGGCCTTGTTGGTGGAGGTGGAGGAGGCGGCGGTGGTCGCCTTGTCGTTGGGGGTGGTAGATAGGTTGGTGGCGGAGGTGGAGGTGGAGGAGGCCTTGTTGGTGGGGGTGGTGGTGGAGGCGGTGGTCGTCTTGTAGTTGAGGGTGGTAGATAGGTAGGCGGAGGAGTTCGCGGCGGAGGTGGCGGTGGTGGAGGTCTTGTAGGTGGTGGTGGTGGCGGCGGCGGTCGCCTTGTGGTTGAGGGTGGTAGATATGTGGGTGGAGGGGTTGGCGGCGGAGGTGGTGGTGGTGGAGGCCTTGTTGGTGGTGGTGGCGGCGGAGGTGGTGGTCTTCTGGTTGTTGGTGGCAGATAAGTTGGTGGTGGGGGCCTTGTAGGTGGCGGGGTTGCTCTTCTTGTTGTTTGTATCGGGAATGTCACAGGTCTTTGAGTCTGTGGTGGAGGGCGCGTGGGTAAAGTAAATGGTACAGTAGGTTTGGGATAATTGTAACCAGTAGTTCTGGTTTCTTCCAGCAATGTACTATAAGTGGGTGGTCTCCGTGTAGTTGGGGGTCTTGTCGGTGGCGGGGGAGGTGGAGGTGGTGGCCTTGTTGGAGGTGGCGGAGGTGGTGGAGGCGGCCTTGTTGGTGGTGGCGGAGGTGGAGGTGGTGGCCTCCTCGTGGTTGGAGGTAGATACGTCACTGGCCTGGGTGTTGTTGGTGGCGGTGGAGGTGGTGGTGGTCTAGTAGTTGAAGGTGGTAAGTATGTTGGTGGTGGTGGAGGTCTCGTCGGTGGTGGTGGTGGAGGCGGAGGAGGTCTTGTTGGTGGTGGCGGAGGTGGTGGGGGAGGTCTTGTGGGTGGAGGGAAGGGAACTCTAGGTGATGTGTAATAATAGCCTGTAGTAGGGGGCTGTGGAGGTGGCGGAGGTGGAGTACGGGGTGGTGGAGGTGGAGTACGTGGTGGTGGGGGTGGAGTACGTGGGGGTGGGGGTGGAGTGCGTGGTGGCTGTGGGGGCAGAGGCGGTGGGGGTGGCGGTGTACGAGGAGGCGGAGGTGGCGTCCTTGGTGGCTGCGGTGGCGGTGGCGGTGGCGGGAACGGTATTTTTGGCTTATCGTAGAAATATCCCTCTTCTTGCGGTGGTGGTGGAGGTCTTCGAGGTGGTTGTGGCGGCTGTTTCGGCGTAGGTGGCAATGGGTAGAATGGCCTAGGTTGAGACGGTTCTGGGACTAATGGTGGCGGAATTCTTGGTGGCGGAGGTGGTGGTGGAGGCGGCGTTCTTGGCGGTGGCGGCGGCGGTGGTGGAGTCCTTGGTGGCGGTGGTGGCGGCGGCGGGAAGGGAATCTTGGGCTTCGGGTAGAAATAGCCATCTTCATTCAGATCAGCGTTGATGGGTGCGCCGAGGACCGCGTAGTTTTGGTTGGGGTAGCTGGGGATAGCGCGCGGGGGTCGGTCCGCTCGGCAGGTGTGGTACACCGCCAGCAGCACCACCGCGATGTGCAGTGACAGCCTCTGAAATTGAAAACATGGGTTTGAGTTATCAAAATTATTGTAATAAAGATTAAGTAAGACCTGTATTAATAAAACAAGGATTTAAAACTTGTGTGGCACAATGGTTTCTGATCTGGTCGACCACATAGAATTCCAGGTTTGATTCTCAGCTAGGTCGAGATTGCAAGTTAATTTTATTGTGCGTCTGTTAGCGTGCCCATTTCAAAATATTTAGCAGAGCTCCTGTGCTGAATTAGTTTTTATGTTCCATTATAAGTTCAAGTGCGACAATAATCTCTTAATATTAAATTAGTGTACGGTTGATTCTAGTTTCAATTATTTTCTTATAAAAATAAAGACGTCCAATGTCTCATAAAGTAATAAATTAATATTCATTCTCTTATTTCTGATCGACACATCCTTATGTTTTTCAATCAGCCTACCTATCTCATTATTGTTTTATATCACAACATTAACATAAAGTAATTGATTGTTTATTAAAATTTCCTTGTAAAGAACTACTTAATTTAATTATGGAGCTTATAACATCACATGTCACTGTCAGTCAAACAACGCAAAAATAATACGACATTGAGAAATGTTTTCCCAAGACGATTGGTAGAACTGTGTTTAATAGAATTTTAAAATATTTAACATTTTGAACTGAGATGTCAAGGATGGCGCTTGCTGTTGCAACGTGTTTAGTTTGAACATAGAGCGAATGTGAAGTAGAAATGACCATTTTTGCACTTGTGATTAAGTAGCTTAGGTATGTTAATTTGGTTTTATTACAGGACACAAAGTTGGAAACTGTTCAAAAGTTACAACCACACCTGTCACAGTATCATTAGTGTACAATTTAATTACGAGTCATAGATTAGTAAAGATTACTCACTTCTAACAAGAAAATGTATCCAGTTTTGAGAATTGAAATAGTTGAGTAAAAAAGTTTTGCCACGTCTCCGTGCTAAAATGTCCCTAAAATATTTGAAATAATTATTTATTTATTATGTAAATTACGCAGTACTAGTTATTTATTCGTAAATTTTCTCTAAAAATGTTTTTATTTGTCAAGAATTCAAAAAAGAACTTACTAATAAGCCGTTTGTGGCTTCATTCAATTTCAAGGCGGCGAAGGATCTTTAATAATCTATGTTACGAGTAAGTATGCTGACATCAATAACATGAAAACAAAATAGAAATACATAATACATAAATATTTTCCATGCCGGAAATCGAATTTGGAACCACTGTAACGGATCAACTTGAAGTTAATCCAAATACTTAATCAAAAAATGTGGATATTATATAGAGTTTTTATTGCCACAAAGTTATATTACATAGCTATCTGTACCCTTAGTATGAGTTTTTACGTTTTGACAAAAATGACTATTTTTGTTTACATATTTCCCATATAGTTTCAATTAGTTTCGATACAATCCGCTAGGGACGCTGATATGAAATGAATGGGCAAATAGATAAACAAATACCAAAACAGTCATTTTTGTCAAAACGTAAAAACTCATTGTCTACTCGTTTGTTTTGTTTCGCTAGACATCAAATATATTAAATGAAATCAGCATGCATGTGATCATCAAGCATCTGTCAACGATGACACACCGGCTCTGTTCGTTGTTTACTCTGTAGTTAAGCATTGCAGGTGACCCTAAGGTCGGTCTTGTCGACGTTACTTGATATCTATCAATTAGATGGTATCGTTTACTGCGTTGACAACATACGTGATTTGGCGGCGAATTTTCGCTTTGCTAAACATTCGCTTGCAGACGCTGGTTTGTGTATGTAAATGATAGTCGGTTGTGTGATGACAGCTTAAGATAAAGGGTTGCTAATAGGGTTCTGATATCTATAAGAGAGTTTCGGATTAGGTTTGGGTTTGTGTAGCCATACTTTCATATGTTCACAGTATACACAACACTCCATCCAGGTATTACTAGATAATAAAATATTGTTATTTTTATTTGATCCCGTCATGGAATTCTAAATTATATTAATTGAGAAATCTATGAATTTGAAGATGATAGAATTTCTTTAGTACGAATCTGGACGCATAACCGTCACAGCTATTTCTAGCTCCATAACAACGGCGAGTATGTTATGGTTTGTAGGGCGTACATAGGAAAAATTTAAAAAACTATTTTTAAGTTCGGCTGTGCTTATAAACCTATTAAGAACTGTCCCACACCTGGGCATGCCTCTCCTTTCACAATAACTGGGACCTAACAGACATGTTCTACCAGTTGTGAACTCATACGTTGTTAACGCACCATTGCGTAAATGTGAAATATATAACTAGAGAGGTCAAACTATTTCGTATTAGCTACTATTGACAGATGAAGAAGCTAACCAATATCAAAATCAAATATGCAGTGTTCAAATGTTTGCTGCCACGCCAAACATTTGACGACACATACTTGACAAGGGAGATGAGTAGTGCAAGTAAATACGATAAACGTTGGTATTTGCGTTACTTTAGTAGATTTGACAATAATAATGTGTATTTTGGTGTCACAACACCTGTTTTGTAATGTACATTTTTTATAAGACAATTTGGTTTTGTTTCGTAAATAACAAAATATTTTTCTTGTAAACGAACGCCTACTAGTTTTATTAGCAATATACCAAATGAAAATAATTGCTTTTAATATTTATTTAATAATTTATTATGAGGTTACATATTATGCGGCTTTCCTTATATTATGCAAACATTTTTTTACTAAAAATAATTATTAATTCATTTTTAGGTATTTGTAGGATTAAAGAAACTATTTAATTGAAGTGAAAACTTCTTTAGCGGTGTTGTGCTCTTTTTGTGATGGGTAAAAAATATTAAACTCGCGTGCCTTGATCGATTATTAGTAAAACTGTCATGTTTGTGTACGATAGAGCAATAAATGAAAATTTTACCACATAAAAGATAGTACTTTTTTACTGATAATTAAAGCAATTGGTGCAAAATTATTCCCTAACTATTCAAAATATCAAAAATGCACAACGTTAATATTCAAGTTTTCACTTCTGCCCGCACTCCTGGAGTGCAACTTGTTGGTTTCTTCTATACTACTCGTATTACATATAATATATATAACCGTAACGTCAAATCGAATTACTTTATATTAGTTAAATAAGTTTTCCACACATGTAGACTGACGCCAAAGAGGATTTTGATAATGTGACCTAAACAAACATATAATACTGACTGCCTTTTCCATTTACTTATTACTATAATAATGACCACATAAAAATTTGGGCTTATGTATTGCATTCATTAAAAATACAATACTTATGTCTTAGTAAATTTTAAAGGAGATTACGAATAGGAACTTACACATGAGTTTAGTTAGTAAATATTGTCCGAGGGTACATTACATAAGTGTACGACTGGTTTGGCTCGCAGGAAGCATAATTTTGAAGAAGCTCAAGGTTTTCTGGCTTGTCTGTAGCCAGTAGAATGTAGGTTGGCGAGTAGTGCAAGGTAAAGGCGAAAGAGATATGTGATCTATTTTACTATTCAATAATACTATTTATTAACGGTCATAATTTATATTTTCTAGGTTTTAATGAAACGCACGCATTTCTGATTTTGCGTCGGTTAGAAATTAATTACTGCTTCCTTAAATTGTGAAGGAAAAATACATCAAAGCTCTCAGAAGTGTATGAAGTGTCACAATTTTAAATTTAATATTAATCAGTAGGTAACAATGATACTGTAACTGACTATGTATAACGGATTGAGAATCATAATGATTTAAAGAGGGTTAAGGGTTCGGTTCCCTGACGGTCCTTTGGTGTATTCATCTTCTCTCAGCTAAAGCCTACTTCACTTGTACTTGAATAGCAATAGATAAATCATTTTGTAACTCATGATGATTACACGTATTGTTACGATAACAATCTTCGAAGTAAAGTGCAACGGTAAATGCTTATTCAATGTGTAAGCCGCATGACGCCCTTAAATCAAAACTGCCGTAACGTAAATGTAATGGTTTGAAGTGAACTTAAGTGGCAACGACCACGACACGACTACGACAGGCTGATGAACGATGTCCTTTGTAATTGTTTATGTATAAAATATTATGATTGTGACACCTAGAAAGCTTGCATATTGTTTACGATTGCATATAGGTATATGTCTTACTGGGTACGGATCTCCTCAACAATAGAGGGAGTCCTAGAGAGTACTCCGCTAATTCTACAACTTTGCACTAATGCGATAAGGATAACGGCCTCCACCGTTTAAAGTAGATTTTTGAATTAAACATATTATAATAAATTTTTATGTATATGGGATTATTCATATATGAGGAAATGAGATTAACAATGAAAAAAGAGAAATCGCAGCATTTTGCTCGATTTTTTTCGATCAATTCGTGTCAATATTATAGATATTAAAAAAAAAGTGTGTGTGTGTCAGCTACGACGCACGATTGGAGTTTACTCCTTACGAATGATAATTATGATATATATCGAATAGAAAAAAGGGTAGGTAAATGAACGCATCTGCTAAAATGATAAGAGAAACAAACATATATCTATAATTATTCGGATTATTTATATTACTTCAATAATGCGTAATACATAAAGTATGTTACAAAATAATATAAAATAGCGCCATCTAGTGGCAAGTTTTATAAATTGTAAGTTTGCAAGTTTATCAATCTATATATTTTGGTTCCAAATATTATAATGGTAACTTAATATAATTGTTTATATTAAAGTAAATTTTAATATAATATAATTATTTATATTTAAAACAATGTTAAACGTTTTATAACTTAAACTTAATAATTATAATTTCTTTGCCATCTATAAAATATCCTTGTTGCAATTTACGGATGAAATTTATATGAGACTCAATAAACATGTTATTAAATGTAATTTGGATTGTTTCTGAATGTTTTATAATTCTAGAATTCATTTAAAACGTATTGCTAATTTTATATAACTTATTTTGAACATAATTCATTAGCAATAATTCTGTAATAAATATTAAATAATACTGTTTTGATTTTGCCCGTTTATCGTTGATAGATGGTGCTGATCAATAATGCATCCATTTTTATAAGTTAAATTAATATATCAGTAACTTACAAAAGCCTCTTTATGTTAAAAACTTATTTTGCTAATATTATATCTTATTCAATTGCTTACTGATTTTATATGTTACTCTTCTTTAAAAACGTTCATAAAAGATTGTTAATCATATTATGGCGCCAATGTTCATATTTTTCACAGTGTTTATAAATGATCAAACCTATAACTTAATTTATGCAAAAATGTAAACAAATTAGTTAATGACGTTTTAATGTTTTATATATTGCTAATTATTTTTATTGTAATAATTACTTTCATATGGGATTTGAACTTACTGTATTTTAAATTAATAAAAGCACTCTTGATTCATATTTTGGTTACCGTTACGCCTCAACTTTTCGTGTTACACTTGATTTTACTCCTCATAAAATTTCCGTACCGGGCCTTATAACTCAAATCGTTTCTTAAGGAGTAAACTCCAATAAACTCCAATAAGTATCTTTAACATTACAATACATAATTATATCCTTCGCGATGATATTACATAAATAAGACTGGCATAGTAAAGCAATTAACACGTTACCTAGACAAGACACACCAGTCACTTTTCTTTCTTAGTAATTAGGTTGTCTTTTGTCCTGTCAAAATGAATCGTAAGTAATAAATACAAGTTTAGGCGTAGAGCCAATAGTAATGCAAATGGTCTGGAGGCGTTACGTGGGTTGCTAAAAGTCGTCTGTTGGCATATTGTTCAAACTTACAAGTTAACATAAACATGGTAAATTCCTTATTTTTAGGTAGTTAGTACTGACATTGGAGAATTACTACTAACAAGAATATTGCAGACACAAATTATCTTTTAGCAAAATTGGAAATTGAAATACTAGGTATGTACTCGTGTAATAAAACAACAATCCGAATGAATTCAGATATTTGTCTTGGATGTGGGTGCTTATGTAATGTGCACAAGGAATAAGTTGCTTTAAATGAAATACTGCGTTGATTTTCAATAAAATAAATTCAATATTGTTATCATAGACCTACTACTATTTACTTGCTGGACATCAATATCCTCCTAGAGTATGAAAGGTTTAGACCACGATACACTCCGTAGAGCAATTGCTCGTTGATAGATAACGCTCTCTCTTTAACCTTTAAATTACATTATTTCACATTTTCCATAGGACTCCTATGTTGGGAGTCCAACCGAGGTTTGTACTTTTGAGTTTCAAACCATTGAGCTATCCCTCCCTACTTTCAACATCAACACAAAATTGCTACCGTATAGCAATATTCTTTGTAAAATAAATATGTATAGCAACAAACATTTATTAACGCTAAGTAATGTTTATTGAGTGTGTTTAGATTAGATTAGTAGTTAGGAAAAACCGTTTCAAGGCACTCTTACCTCCCGCTTTGGAAAGGATTACGCCACAATATTATCACAAGTAAATAGTCATAAGTGGACATTATTATCACACCGTACTCAAACAGCTGTAATACATAACTTACGTAAATGTTTCGAAGTCTTTCCTTTGAACCTGACACCTTTTTTGCTAAACAAAACAATATTGGCACATTTGCATTTTTTGAAAAGGTAATTTCCGAAATTGGAAAACCATTTTTAGAGCATGGAAAATTGGTTTCGCAAGTCGAGTGAGTGGTAGTTTCCACGGTTTATGTTGTAATATTTGTGGTTTTAAAATACGAGGTTCAGTGCTGCGATTACAAATAAAGAATGAGGTTAATACCATAACCTAGCATGCATGACAAGTGCGGATTAGGACTTCCCATAACTCTAATACTTATTTCGAAGTTAAAACCACTCGACTACACTGATTTATCAATTTTGACGATGTCTTTAGCTGTAATTCGAGCTTTAAACCGTAATTGTACTTATATTTCAACTCAAAGTCAACGCCAGATATCCCCATTATGTCAACCAATTAACGTAATTGGCAAACGACTAGGCATTTAGGGGTATGCATGCACAGCATGCACATGCAACGAAAACAATGGACGATTCATCAACAACCGGCGATCGGCGCTCGAGTGATTCGTGTTGTCGCCAATTAGAATGACATAAGAGTTACTTGACATAGAACCTAATAGCGTGGGTAGTGTGTACATTGAGGATTAAGGAATGGAATAAAGTGTAATGAAACGTAACGAAGTGTAATGAAATGTAATGAAACGTAATGACGTGTAATTAATTGTAATGAAATATAACGGAAAGTAATAGAATATAGATAGTGAAGTGTATAAAAATGCAGTTAATATTAATGAATTGTAATGAAATGTAACGAAATGTAATGTATTTATTTTGTATATAGGTTTGCAAGGAAGTGCCCCTGTTATCAGAATACTTTTTCCTTATACTAAAATCGTATTGGCACTCGATGAAAGATAGAATAGATTTTAAATGAGTTATAAGGTAATGATAAAACTATTTTCATGAATAAGGAAAATATAACGGTTAATTATAAAGATTTTGATCACCATATAATCAAATGTATAAACATTTGGATATGCTTTTCCTTGGTCGAAAAGTTTAACTTGATCGCTATTAAAAACTCACATTCTTGTCCGATGGCGCAAGACACCTTATTCGGATGCCCCATCTGCCCTTTAAGGACACTTGCACAATTTATTGTGTAGTGATGAGCTGCCTGTTTCGAAGCGTGATTAATTAGGCATAAACGACGGCGCGGTTAAATTTTACGACATTGAAGAATAATGGAAAGAGATAAAAAGTTAAGCTTGATATTAAGGAATGATGAGGAGGAATAAACAGTGGTGAAGTCTACATTTAGTGTGAATTCAAAAAAGTAAGTAAGTAAGTTGCATGAACTTTGGCCTATTATGTCGGCGGTCCAGGTACAAATTACAGTCTCTCAGTCGGATCTCTGTATTTGTTGAAATTATGGGTGTATTACAAATTAATGATCATTTATTTTAACAATGAAGGGGATCATCATAAGGAAACCTACATTTCTGTAAAGTATTTTAAAAATAGTTGTTAAAGGTATGTGAAGTAGATTAAGCACAAAAAAGTGTTAATGTGCGTACCAACGTAGGTACAATAATTTTCAATTAAATAAATTTCGCAAATAAGTGTATTCAGATTTTAGTAACTAATTTAAAGCTTATAAGCTTTTATTGAACACGTCTGCATGCAAGTACCTGTTGCGTTCAAATTATTTTAAAACTTCATAGTTGTAAATTAAATTGAATAGTTATAAAATTGATAACTAATCACAACAGGATTATATGCACGAAAGTAGCTATTTTATTTAGTTGGAAGTACAACTAAGTTGTTAACGAAAACAAATAAAAAATTATGTGTTAATAGCTACGTAAAAAGTTTACTCATTAATTCTTTGTATTGTGGTGCAAAAGCTAATGTCATCCTAAAGCTGCAAAGGGCTACATACATACGAATAGCTACATAAATATGAATATATCATATTTATAAATGTAAACTAAAATCATAATATTACTTTGAAAATTACTAATAACTTTATATTACTTCCAAATGCCAAATACACATAATTAATTATTGCTTTGACTTCAATCTGCTTCGCAAAGTTTAATCCGTTCACATATCAAGTAATAAGTAATTAGCAGATATAGTATCGTAGAACCTTTATATTTCATCCTAAATTAAGGATCCAGATCTTAATGATGCCTTGCGTATAATCGACCTCGACCCGACAGACCACGATGACAGATCATCTGCTGTTTTAAAATAAAACGCAATAATAAACTTGTTATGTCTAAAGCCATGCTGTTTATCTGTGTTGATCAGTCTTGATTACTTAATTATATTTATATATATTTCACGGAATGTATATTTAACATATGCAGGTACCTTATGTTAAAATTAGCATGTTGGTGCCGCGAACCTTTATGATTTTCTTCTACCAAAATTCGCTCGATACATATGGAGAAGTTTTCATTTCAATAATATTTAGATGATAAACTTGCGATCTACAGATGATAATATATTGACGGAAATTTTTGTTACTTTTAATGGCTAATTTGTAATTTGTTTAAAGGTAGACATGGCGCTATCAGCGGAACTAGTATTAAATGATTATTTTCAAGGTCTCCCTGAGGACCAATTTATGGACACAAAATGTATGTAAAATAGGAATGTTAAACACAAACAAATATAAAGCCACGCGCAGTATGTAACCAGTCTCTAAACGTATATAAATGAAACGGGAAAGATCACAGCTGATTACAATTTTTTAAATGCCCTTGACATTTTTCTAGATATCTAATATTATGTTTTGCGAGTATTGCCTTACAAATTAATGTAATAATAAGGAACATAAAAACTCAATTTTAGTCACAAGTTGACGATAGAGGATATCACGAAATACTTAACGAAAAACATAAAAATCACAGTACAGTATTGTATTGTACGTATTTACAGTACTTTAATAAGCCTTAAAAAGGCATAACCAACTAGAGCATGTGGGGTCCACTTTAAAAACATTTGAACTACAAGTCAACAAATCCTGAAATTTATGCATTTAGGAACTCGAACCATTTTAATAGAATCGTCGTAAAATAGAAACAAAATCGATGTCCCAATAACATTATAACGATTATGTATGTACCTGATAATTTAACGATAAGTACGTTTAAAATAATGTTTACGAAAAATGCGGCCAGAGGTCGCTAGTAGCTCACCTGCTTAAACTTTGACTTCTCGAGATTGTTAGGCTTATTATGGCGATAATAGTGCGTTTGTGGTTTCGAATAACTACTAATTTCTTGAAGTCAAAACTAGCGTTATACCGCGCTTTTGTGTGCGTAAACTAGTTATATAGACTAGCGTAGTAATTATAGTACTAACGTTATACTTGTAATAATTTTTAAACTCATAACTGCACACTACACAGTCCTGTCTTTGATGAGTAAAGTAACAGCTCCATTATAGAAATATGATTAGTAATCATCATTACATGTATGTTTAACCAAATATCGAACCCGGTACTCTCCATGAGTCAGGTCAGAGTAGAGAACCCTGCGTTACACGGTTCCAATGTATTTAATAAATAACGTTACTAAAATTGCTCGGAACAAGATAGCAAAGAAAAATAATGTAAAATATTGAGTATAAACTCGTAGTTATTAAGAAGTCACAGACAGACGACAACATTATTTATATAGATTTGTGGGGCGTATTTGGAATGTCACGCAAAGCTTCTGCCAAGGCATCAATGATCTGAGATTGGTTACGCCCCGCCTACTCTGCTAGGATTGAGACCTCAATATTGTTGAATGAAATTCTCATTCCGCACGAATGATCCAAGGTCGTTTTGACAAAAAATACCTCTTCCAGATTTATTAAAAGAAATGTTGAAGACATAAATTATTAATTAATAATTAATTTACATATTTTTATGTTTAAAGAAATATGCTCGAGCAACAGACAGACTTCAGATTCAGTTGTCCATAGATATCTAAATCAACCCCAAGTAGGTTCAGATTCCTAACCAAGACCATCTACAGACCTGTTGCTACCCGTGATGACTAAGTTAGACTTCCTCGTGAACGTAAGTAATTCTCCCTTATTAGGTACACTTCAGCACTTGACACTGCTGTTATGAAGAGTGGCGATAATTCCCATAATTACTTATCTTTAGTTTTAACGCATCGTTATAAGATAGATAATGAGAAAATTCCACCGAAACTACGTCATAACTGTACTTCTTAAGAGTTTCTGAATAAAGCCTGTTTTTGCTTAACAAGGATGCTCCGAAGATCCGTATTTTTCTTCCGTGACCACTTGACGACCTTTTCGAAATTTATTTACCTTTAATTTGTACACGAAGAAACATTTATCGACGTCTGGATATAAAACGTTTATGTCATTATGCGTGTTATTACGTTTCGTTAAGAACGAAAGTGCCTTGAGAGATATTTATAGCGTGTAACAACTTGTGATGTACACCGCTATGTAGGCGTTGACATTGGAATTCTAAATCACTTTGCATTAATAAAGTTTTCGTACATTTTAGGCGCTATCCCAAACACATAAGAGCCATCAGTACCATTATCTTAAACGTTAAATGTTTTAAATATTCAGCTAAATTATGCATCACGAATTATGAACGGAAATCCTGGTGTAAACAATAATAGTTTTAAAACAATAGAACAGCACATTTACTTGTAAATTCCGAAGAGAATACAATGCAGAATTCTTGATCGCACAAGGTAAACCGAAAACTGTATACATTGTTTTTGATATAAATTATTTATTTAAATTTACGAATTCTCTAATGGCTGATTGATTGTCTACATATTAATATGTGAATTTGCATCGAGTGTCTGTTGATCGATTGTTGAATAAAGCAAAGGAGAGAAGTTTAGTAATTTATCTTAAGCTACAGAAGCATTATACTAATATTATGAAATTAATTTTATCGGTTATAACATTGGTCTTAGGAGCACCGACCTCCCTGTACCTGATAAGAGATGGCGCTACTCGACCCTGAATGCTATCAAAGATTTTTTAAATACATATTATGTATGTTTTTTACAGGCTGTGATTTAAAAACAAAGCGGGGCATGAACGCTCCCAAATATGATCTCGACTAGTAAGGAAATCTTCCTTTACCATAACACTAGTAAAAATACTTCATAATTGATTTATGGTTAATGATCGTTTTGATACGATAAATAATAGTAGCAATTCCCGCTAATTAAATTTGGTAATTGTCCTGATTTTTATTAAGGACTTTTAAGGAAAGTTTCAGACATGAAGCATGTATTCAATACATACAATACTACAACTCTGTTTTGAAAACCGCTACTGTCAATAATTAATTAATTTGCACCAACAAATGTTATAATATTTCAGATAATATCAAACTATTTATTAACATAATTATGTTTTCATTCCACGAAATTTTGATTTGATTCAATCGTCAAATCCTTTTCACGATAATAACAGAATTTAATCAAATCAAATCTTAGATTGATAATAAAATATGTCATAATGTAGACTTGCCTGTAGACATAAAGTTTTAATCATAAAACAATTTATTTGAACGTGTAAGTTGAAATTAATCTAGTCTTTTGATGCTAATAGCGAATCGAATTAATAATTGCATTTTACTATAACCGCAGGAAGTTGGTTTTAAAGTTTGAAAAACAATTATACTGTTATAGCAAATATTACTAACGGAACTTCGATTACTGTGGTTGCTATGTCCTGGTTTGATTATGATATTCTAACTCGTCTCTCTGTCGTCAAGGGAGAAAAGTTTTTGTTACCAGATTCGTGATTTACAATATATTTAACGATATTTATAGGATACAGTGACCTTTAAAAAATGATCACAAAAATACTGGCGATACGCAGTATGTTATATACGGGTATAAATTATCTCAGAATAGGAAGGGTTGAGCATATGAAGCGTATTGGTAGACTTAACACATCTTGAAGAAATTTGTTCTGACTTAAGGAGAAAACCAATTATAAATTACATTGACCTTAGTACCTATAAATAATTCCGATTGAATTTAATCGGTAATCGAACCCAACGCCGTAGCACAGTAGCTATTGATGTCATTGATTATACTCCTTCAGTAGGCATTACTTAACGGACTTCGCAAGTTTATAATCTTTATGATGCTGCTTTAAAATATATTCTTGTCCAAGGCTCTTTACATTTGTATGTTAATTTGAATGTTTATAGTATGTTTTAAATTGTTATCTCATTATAAACATGTAAAACAATATTTAGAATCACGTGTTAAAGTAAATAGTATAACAAAGGATTTATTTTAAGTAGTTATAAAGCGATTGCTTTGAAGTAACAATATTGTGCAAAAAAGAGAGACTCGTAAATGTCATTTAGTACTTCAGGAGTTTAGAAGTTGGTAGCTTTATGGTTCGTCTCCGGAGGCACCGCTGCCATATTTTTCTGGCCTAATACAAGTGTTAAATGCTGCTTTATTCCCGTTTGAAGGATGTGATAAGGGTGTTCCAATTTAGTCCTCAAGGATAGCAATGCATCTTTGGCCGATCTCATGTGGAATTTTAATCTTATCTAAGTATGAATACAGATTTCCATGGGCGGCAGTAGCCACTTACGTTCACGTGGACTGCATGGTCGTTTGTTACTTCATAATTATAAAAAAAACTATACTGCTACTAGATAACTTCTTTAATTAAAATATTATTAGTATTACCATGTAACTAAATGTTTATTGCCATTAATAAATAAAATAATAATACCCTAATATTATCGTTTGGTGCAGATTTTAATTCATAATGTGACACTAAACTTGAGATCCAGTTTGCTAAAAATAGTAGCTTCGTCTCTACATGATCATTTTTTGCATCTTATCATTCGCATTTTTTGAGACTCGTATTAAATTATTTGTCTTCTATTTTTTATAAAATTGTTTGTAGATTAGATTTCTAACTTTACTTAAAAATAAATCAATGAATAACACATATTGAATTACTCGTTTCTGCTTTCAGGACAGGAAGGAGCTTTCGCCTTCACATTTTTTTATACCTGTTAAAATTTATATTTTGGAGCGCAGTGCATTTTAATTACTTTAGACTTCATAAAAAGCCTATGAAAGTCGTTTTTCGCACAGGCCGTTTACTTGTTGGTCCTGTTTGTTATATCGGATAATAATCGTTGAGCCTCTTCGAAGGGATTATGGGCCCTTTTGAAATATTCGCTTGGACATGTCTTGCAGTCTAACCTATACTATCCTCCACGTCATTATATCCGCAACACATCACTGCATGCACCGGCTACCGGATTTTATGACCGGTCAGAGAGATAGAAAAATAGTAGTGTGAGGTTACGAATTTTGAAAGAGTTAAATGTAAAATGTTAAATATAAGTTATATGTAAAAAAAATACAAATGTGGCTACTTATTAATAAGTTTTAGTAAGAACTTGTGAACACTAACTCCACAATATTTGTCAATCCACAAAAAAATGTCAGAAGCGCCAGACACACTTAGCAACATTTAAAGAATTCAATAAAACCGGTACAATAACTACTTATTCAATTTTGAGTGTAAATTCCATCATGCGGCTCGAGTGTGTACGTGTCAATATATTGAGAAATAGTGCCATCTTCGGGGAACCAGTGGTCCAGCCAAGGCCCACCACGGTCTGCATCGGTTGCGTAATGGCATCTGAAGGGTTGCGTCACCCAACTGTCTCACCGCGGAAGATTAAGATTAACTACCCATTGGCTACTATCGTTTGAGCAATTTGATTTATCGTTTTTTTTGTAATACAAGCTTAGCGGACGAGCTTGTAGTCCGCCTGATGGTAAGTGGCTACTGTCGCCCATAGACATTTGTTATCAACTCCGGATAAGATTAGAGAGTCCTAGATGATGGCGTCCACAAAGATCCCGCTATCCCTGAGGAATAAGCTGGAATGCCTCCGATTAGTATGTCTCCGCTACCACACCACCACCACCTTCATGAGATTAAGTGGTTAACACGACTGTCAAAGTTGTTTGACGACAGCTTAATAAGTTTTATACACAGACGCGTAGGCCGTTTGACTGTGAACGCCCAAGTGGAAGCGGGTTGAACAACTGCTCAGTAATTCATGATTCTATTCTGGCAATTGTTTGGTCTTTCTACGTTTTATAAACTTTAAAGCTAATCAGGTGAAAATTGCTTTCCGATAGTAATAAAAAAATCTCGCTTAATGTAACTCGCTAGCGATTAAACAAGTCTCTATTTTAATGACTCATTACATTTCAACCTCTGTCATCTTTTTCGGATCAAAAACACTACTTTGCATGTTAATACATGTGGCACAAAGTTGAAGGCCGGGTTAATTATGTTTTCACTAAAGTGTTGAGTGAATATTTTTGAGTGGTTAAAAAAATTGGGTAAATTGGGGTGAATTTCAGGGATAATAAATATTGGATTAGTTTTGTAGGTTTTAACATTATTGTTAATCCGTATAAACTTCTAAGCTAGTATTATGGAGAAAAGTAAACGTATACAAATATTTATATTAAGTGTATTTAGAGTACTAATATATTTTCGAGACTAAGTAGTTAGTCCACTTTATGTAAGTGGCCTTTCATAGAAAACTTTTGTAAATCGTCATATCTGAATTAAATAATGGAATATGAGGCAGAAAAACGATTATACGTGTCATCATTTGAAACCGCAATCGTGTACCAGACGGTAAATTGGTAATGTTTCCTATGAATATCAGCTGTAATCATATCAACCCCAATTGGAATCTGTGTCCTATTTAACGTCGGCCTGTGTTGCTATCCTAAGACTACATTGAAACAATATTTGTAAGTGCACAGGTACACAATTCAAACTTCAGAACCCAAGTGCGTTTAAGACTTTTATTATAAATTTGAATGTAAGTGGTATATTTGAATGAATGTATACATGTAGCTCAGAGGCCGTGCCTCCACAATCAAATCAAGAGAGGTTTACTACCTTACTATATTTACAATAGTAAAGGTAAAAACATTTTGTGAAGTAACGTTTTGAGAGGTTTTTTTGATGACCTCAGAGATGCATCTACAAAATATAAATATTAATTTCTGCATATTGATACTAAAGTTAAACACGTAATGGGTTTATTTAATAACTCAAGCGAAGAATAAAAAATCTATGTCATTGACAACTATTCATAACTAATGGATTAGTCGGATGTTTTTTGGTTTTTTATTGAGTATTCATTCTTAAAACATAAGTGTTGATTAAGTGAGTTGTCAAGTTGAATAAAAAATTATAGGCTTCTAAATAACTCCACATACCGGATTTATATGAGGATATTATCTATAATGTGATTTGTATTACGAACTTCTTAAAGATGTTCGTTGGAAGGAACCCTTTGTGGTTGGTTTGCATAATCTACAACTTTACCTGCCTTGTAATAACAATGTTAAGCGCTGTTCAGTACCCTTAGTATGAGATTTTGACGTTTTTACAAAAATGATTGTTTTTGTATTTGTTTACGTTATTCCCATAAATTTCCAATCAGCGCCCCTAGCGGACTGTATCAGAACTGATGTATATAAAGGTACAGGACTGAAGGATGTGATGAAAGAAAAATGAAGTATTCCAAATCAGAATTTAAAGACCTCAGTTCATCTTCTGATCAGTACTCTTACAGTACCATGAGTTTTCAAAACATCCCACAATTTTACGTTACGTTTACTCAATCCATTTTTCTGTTCCGTTAGCTTAGTAGAATGAGTCAACGTAACAATAAGTAAGTGATCAAGTCTTTTTGTTTCCCTTACATGTTCGCAAAAAAGACAGACAAAACATAAAGCACCATTTGTCAATTTAGACATTTAATGCTACGTTACTGATACTATAGTTCTGACAAAATCCGCTAGGGGCGCTGATTGGAAAATGTATGGGCAAATACGTAAACAAATACCAAAACAGTCATATTTGTCAAAACGTAAAAACTCATGGTAAGGGTACTGAGCGTGTATAATAATAATAAACTCGAAATATTAATAGTATTTGAAGTTTATTATGATTATACACGCTCTAAACTAAACCAGATCGTTGCAAGACTATTTTCAATCCATTATAACTTCAATACCAGGTGGTAGATGATAGTTTATAATAAAATATGCGAAAATCGATTGAACTTGAACCAAATGTGTAGTTATAAAATCGATTCTCAATTCAGTAGTATATTAGACATCAACGCGCTGAGTTTCGCAACGTAGAATTAACTTATAAATATTTAACATAAATTTGCATTCATATACCTAATAGAAAATATATCTTAAAAAGAAAATAATAAAGATTTATAAATGATAAAACCTGTTTCATTATCTTGAATTAATTAACGACACGTGCAAAATAACTAAAAAGCGTATGGATAGCTGCCTACCTACATGGATTTATTTCGTTTGTGGATACTACAAGCATGTCTGAAGACAAATACAGAAACAGACACATGCAAAATATGCAGCCATAAATTTATTTATCGCGCGATCGAACCTCGAATCATTTCATTCGTAGAACGCTTTAGTTGTAACTGTGCCATGGAAATTATAAAGCATTTAAAATGATTCATGTAATATAGAAAATAAGTACTTATTTAATAATATATTCCATAGTTTACATACATTACGTAAATGATATTAAAATGTCTATAACGTCGCTATGGCATCCCGGATATACCTTATGGATGGATAAATGGATCAAAGCTATGTTGCCGGCGACATGCATATTGCATATCTCTGACGTCTCAGTATGAAATGGCTCTTCGTTCACATACATATCATTTAAATAGTATTCCCAGTATAAGTACTTAGTACATGTACATTCATAAATATATGATATGTACATATTACGTTGCAATGGTTTTGACATTAAACTAAATATTTAAGTAAAAGGTAAGTAAAAAGACGACAGAATCTATTAACTATTTTTTTTTGGCATCTGATCTTTGCTTTCACAATTTCTAACTAAAATCTTAATTAAGAAGGGAAATAGTAAAGTGGTTGTGGGTTAGTTCTTCACATAAACAAACGTTTGAAAATCGATTCTTATGTAACTCTACGGTTAGACTTCTAAACCTATTGCATCATGGTCGGTGTACTCGAGTTCAAAATATACTAACATAATATAATTTTAAAAGCATATTTGAAAAGAAGAATTAAAATTATGTACATAAATGTAAATCCATAGGTATTTGTGATGTTATCTTAACCATATTTTAATCGAGTCACAATATTTTCCATAATTAGTATTGTCGTATAAGAAATTTGCATTATTTAGACTATAATTTAATAAAATATTGCACTTATTTTGAGTAATTCAATGATGTTATGTTTCTAGCATTAGAGTCACTGTTATAATTAAAACACCATTGGTATAAAATATAATATTAAAATTATTTGGAAAGTGGGTAGAACACTTTGTGGTTCAACTCCGGCGGCATCACCGCCACACCTATTTCTGCATAATAACAGCAGTGTAAAGTGCTGCTGTCTTCCGTTTTGAAGGATGTGTTAATGGACACATTCTTTTCCGAGGCGTACCAGCTTAGTCCTCAGGGGTAGCGGCGCGTCTGCGGCCGACCTCAGGTAGAATATTTAATCCTATCTGGGGTTGATTACAGATGTCCATGGGCGGCAGTAGCCACTTACCATCAGGTGGACTGCACGCTACTCCTATGTTATAAAAAAATCCATGTGGAATATAATCATAATAATTATAATCGTTTAGAATAAAGCTCAGTTAATTAATCCGTACCTGCCAGATAATATAATTTTCATATGTATCAATACCGTTTGACATAACCATAAACAATTATAGTTAATTATAAAGCAATGCATGTTATGACATAGAAATGTGAGCAATAATTATAATGTCTTCATAATTACTGCCCTTTATAAATTCCTCGATAATTATTTACGTTATATTATGTGCCACCCTGACAGGATGTTATAATGTCTTGTAAGTTCTCACGTGCTTATATCACGTGTAACTTTAATTAATTAATTAAATTATTGAAAGTAGTTTGCGTAGTTCAAGTGCATTCATGCATATCCTTATAATCTGAGTCTCATAGATATCTGCAATACGCCTTATATTGTTTTACATTTTCTATACTCATAGTCCCATACTAGGAACTATATAAGAATACATGACCACAACAAAAGATCCACAACGAAAATCTAAATTCATAAATTCATCATCTAAGTCAATATCTGGATGGTCGGGGATCGAGCCTTCAACCCACAGCGTTTCAGGTTTGTAAGGTGAACTAAGTGGTAAGGTTGTCCATCTGCACAAAAAACCATCAAAGATAATTTAAGTTAGAATATCTACTGTAAGTTTTCCCTAGTAATATATAATGTTACTAGCTGACCCGGCAAAGGTTGTGTTGTCATATAAATAAAAAAGTTAAGAGTGAATTACCCTAGAATACAATACAATATAGTAGTACAATACAATAGATCGTAGCCCATTCTCAGACCTACAGAAAATGCATATAAAATTTGGTGAAAATCGGTAAAGCCGTTTCGGAGGAGTACGGTAACTAACATTGTGACACGAGAATTTTATATATAAGTCAAGGTCCAAATACGTATAATGACTGGCTAGCCATAGTCTATATGTACAAATGGTCCAAAGACTTGGAGACTTCAGTTTGGCTCACATGATCAAAAGTTCTGTCCAATATGAACTAAACGAATGGATCACCAATTCTAATTATATACAATCCTCCAGCGCCTATTATGTCATTTGTAATAAATATTCAATGTTAGGAACATCATTGTGATAACTGTGACTAAGTTGGTGTTTATAATGCCTCAATCAAAGACTAGAATTTATATTTAAATGAAGTCACCTGTACGCATCAGGTTTTAATTAATATCTTTGTTTAGAATGGTCTTAGCTTACAATTATATGGAGGATTTCATTATATGAATGATTGTAAATGAGCATGCAGCCCACCTGATAATTGGCCACTGCCGCCCATAATCTTGAATCAATTTTATATAGAGCACGCTCTATCTAAATGATCACGAATGCGTTGTGCTATAATTTAGAATTAAGGTAAACATTTTGAAAATAAATTATACGTGACGAAGATATAAACACGTTCTTTTAAAATATAGCAGTAGGAAAGTCTCTACAAGTACTGTAAGTGGCTACTGCCGCCTATCGACATATTTAACCCCTGTACCCTTACCATGAGTTTTTACGTTTCGACAAATATGAGTGTTTTGGTATTTGTTTACGTATTGGCCCATACTATTTCCAAGTTGTGACACAATCAAATACGTAAACAAATACCAATACAGTCATATTTGTCAAAACGTAAAAAGTCCTGGTAAGGGTACAGATAAGATCTAACTAAGGTCGGCCACAGATGCGTTACCTCGTATTAATAGGTACGACTCCTATCACATCCTGCAATTATAAGGCGGAAAACTTTCAACATTTAGATTCGACTCTGGCGGCACCACCGCCATACCTATTTCTACCTAATAACAGCAGTCTTAAGCGCTGTTGTGTGCCGGTTTGAAGGGTGCGGTAAGGGAGACATACTTTTCCGAAGTGCTCCAGCAGAGTCCACAGGGGTAGCAGCGCATCTGTGGTTGACCTCAGGTAGGAATATAATCCTGTCTGGGGTTGTTTACAGTTGTCAATGAGCGGCAGTAGCCACTTCCCATCAAGTGGACTGCATACTCGTATACGAGTATTATAAAAATATATATTCGTAAGTCATGGATGATAAAAATTGATAACATTTGCCTAAAAAGCCGTACAAACGAGCATTCAATTCAATTATCTGAATGGCCAATAGTATGTAAATTTGGAGTACAATTGAGTCATATCAGTATTATTTATGTGTTGTCGCGCTGACAAGTGGCATGATTTACCGTTTGTGTGAGCGACTGTACTGTAACAAAGGTAGGGAACAAAACTATCTAACACCGCATCTTGTAGGCGAGTAACGTGCGTGTTAAGTGTTGTACGGTTTAAGTTAAAAGAGATCAGAGATTTGTTATAAGAACGACGGATCTTAGTCGAGCTTAGAACAATTTTACGGCGAGGTCCAGAAAAACATCAAAATATTAAATTTATTCAAAGCGGATTATTTTTAGAATAACTGCAACCATCGCGATGTTTTCTTAAATCAACTTAAGGCTGAAGATAACCAAGAGCACACATTTATTAATTTAGTTATTCTTTTAAATTAAAAACAAATTTGTAGACATGTGTTTAATGTAATTTTCAAAGATTTCAATGTATTATAATATAGTACCAGTATTTTGTTATAGTAGTAAAATATACACTAAATATTTCAAAATACCAACTTTATCAGTCTGTCTTCAGTTTCATTGGACAATAGAATGTACATATTTAACATTTGAGAACCTTACAAAACCGCGTATCGCTTGCTACGTACGGCATACCCCACAAGTGGTAGCGCCAATCGCGAAATTCCTCTTAAATCTGTTACTATTGTGCATTTTGTTAATTGTTGATTTTCTTTGCAAGAAAAATGTCACTACATACGGTATTTAACGCTATAATAACTCCTTTGTTTATTGTTTTCTTAAGCCATTCTACTCGTTGTCTGTGGTTAAAATATCACAGATACGCCATAGATCTCTGTTGTTTATAGTTCGAGCATCTTTTAGCTCGCTATAACTTAAGTAAGGTAAATGCCAAGACTTGGATACAGCACATAGTGACATAATATATGAGTACCTAACTACGTGAATGTCTATTTCAAGTCGTTTAGAAATTGTTTAACGATTTATACAATACATAGTAAATTATACTGTTACCTAAAGCTATACAATGTCTAGTTATATTGATCATAAATTATTACTTAAATTAAATTTAGTCACTGCTTCACGACGTGTTTTCTATACATATAATATATAATTTTAAAAGAGCTTATATGATGATCTTGATGATACTCTTGATTATACTTGATTCTTAAAGATGTTCTGATTTAAAAATATCGTTTCATATGAACGTCTAGTTTGATAGTTACATTCGGAAAAAATAATAAAGATAGTCGATTATTTCACCAATTATTCATAAAAAATACACACTGTTCCATTACAATAATTATGCAACTGGGCAATTGTACTATTGCATTGGTGACGGATAGACTCTCAGAGTGAGAAGGGTGAAGACCGCAGTCAGCCGCGCTGACCAAGTGCGAATTGGTCTACTTTACACACCTTTGATATTTTTATTAAGGCACGCAGTTCCCTCACGACGTTTTACTTCAACATTGTAGCAATGATTATTATTTTCATACACGCACACTGATTTTGAAAATTAGAAGTACCTGCTTAGGATTTGAACTTACTCGTATATTGAGAGGTCGAGATTTAACGAGGCCCTCACTGCCTACATGTGCCTAAGCGTATATGCAAATAACCACGCAGGTCGTTAACAGCGTTGATGACAAAATAATTAAAAACCAATTTTATTAAACGGACATTTACAACGGCCATTTTGAATTTTATTTACATATCAGCTGTCATCTCCAAGGTTCCGTTGCGTAAATGATTTAGAAGTATTTTGTTTATAGTTTAACAAGATGAGGTTAAAATTGAGATGAGGTTAAGATGGACGCAGCTAATTATAATATGTCGTTTAATTAAACACATTGTATTCATTTATGTCAAGGCAAGCTAAGGCTAGTGCGTAGTCCACTATAATATTAATCCGATTCTATACTAAGGTTGCCGACTTTTGTAAAATTCGGACACTTTTCCGGATTCCGATGAAAAAATTTAATCGTTTCTCACATAGGTAGATGACAAAATCAAAAATAAAGGAAAATTATATTTTTTTAATGAAATTATTTTTGTCATAAAACTGAAAATGATTGTAATATACATATTAACATTTGAGTATATTTATAAATATTTCAGTAAGTTTTCTTTCCTTATGAATTAAATGTTTCTTACACTTAATTTTTATGATTATTACTTCGGATTATTACCAGTAATACAAGAACTTTACTATACATGCATAAATACGAGTAGTATAATGGCGTATATTTAAGTATGTTTAGTTCAGTAAATTTACGTAAATGTTGAACCTTTGTAAGTACAAACATTTTACCGATTATAAACACATTTTAATACAGCTATAAACGTATATTTTAACACATAGTTTAATCAAAGACAATTTGACTTGCCTACATCGTCTATTGTATATTACATAAATACTTGGATTTAAAGATTAATGATGTTCACCAAAGTTACATAATAATAGACATTATTAAAGTATTGACATTTCAATCGAGATGATTACATACGCTTCAGTTGATGCGAGATCTCTATTGTATTAGCGACATAAGGATGATTAAAGGGCTTACTTGTTTAAATTAAATAATGTATCTCTATGTGCGTTTTAACTGAAAATATCAATCAGATTAAAGATATATTTGGTGGCACACCTTGCTATCATAGTTGATAGAAAAGTAGAGCTTTCGAGTTTCTTTTTATGAAAATGGAAAGTTGATAGTCATCACTGCCACTGGAAATCTGCAATTAATCCTAAATAGATCAGATCAGAAATCCCTTTAGTAAAATACTACCGCTACACATCTCACTTAATATTTATTAATTATTTCATAAATCCTTATAAACCAAAAAAGTGGTCCAAAAGGTAAACTTACAGCTAAAAACAATAATATCAAATACATATAATTGCCACCATCCGCGTGTTCGCACTTATTATATAACACTCATTTAAAATTTCTAGTTTAGCGAGTATTGAGCTTTCATAAAGTGGTCAGCTGAGCGTGACCTTTGCCGCCGGCCTTCGGCTTGCTTTGCGTTTTTGCGTCATACGTCCCCGACGCATCAAGTCTTTGTAATAAAATAATCTTCAAATTCAAAAAGAAATCATTTAAAAATATATATTTTAGTATTTCTGTAGAACAATTTTTTGAACGATAGCTATCTATCATCGCTTCGGAAGGTTGCAATATGGAAGAATCGGTGCACGAAATTCAATTCAAATTCAAATTAAATTTATTCAAAATTGATGTAGAATACTTTTTTAAAGGCCACAAACTACCACCACTTCGGAAGATGTTTCGCTATGGAGAAGAAGCGGCGAACGAAACTTTATCCCCGTTCCCGGGTTCCCAAAATATTTGCGTCTTATAACAACAGCCTTATAGCAAGTTTTCGTGGTTCGCTTGAAGTATTTAATAAGGTTAGGATCCAGGACTAGAAATCTCTGATAGGCTTCTGATTTATATTGAGTTGAGTACGGATGTCTATGAGCAAGACTAACTACTTATATAAGATGACCTGCATTTTCGCTTATTACTTCTATTATATTAAAAACCAAAGAAGTTAAGATAGATTAATATTTTAATTCGCAATTTGAAATAAATTCAATTTCGAAATAACCATATTGCAGACGGCCTAAATTGAATATTACGTATTATTTAAAAATAGTTTCATATTATTAATTGACCTCAGAATTTCTTGCAATAACGTTATTTTTGTTCAAGTTTTTATAAAAGCCCAAATGCTCGCTTGTAATTAATTATATTGTAAGATTAAATATCTGAAATCTGTTTATAATAGACACATTAGTATACTTTTCAAGATAAAATGTTAAATTTTTGTGATCGATTGTGATTTGATTTTGTTGATAAATGATCTTGAATGATATCACGATTTGCATAAATATTGTGATGTCATTCAATCAGAACAGTATACAATATAAGAAGATTGAATGTCACGATTTTTATAAATATATACAAATTAGTACAATTATAAACATTTCGAAATCAAAACTAACTCTAATTCTCTCTTTAACTTTAAACTTGGAACCTCTTTATGTGTCCAACTATTTAGTATAAATATCTCGCTAAAAAGAGGGAGAACTGGAGACTGGAACACACAATATGCATTTTGAAATGAAACAGAGTGCAGAGGAAAAGGTAATGACTAGCCTATATCGGATATATGTAAACTGCAAACTTAGACACGCATACGATTTTTCAGTTATGTGCGCATTAAAAATAATTTAAGTTAATTCTTAAAGTTCTTAAGAAAAGTAAAGTCAATGTCCTCTCAATTCCTCACACCCTCTCAATTAATGAACAAACTCAAATTTAGTCACCTAAGCAACTTAACCGCGTCCGACAATTCATTTTGTAGATCGATTACAAAGTATACAAGACAAGAAGCTATACACATATATCATTAACATGACATACCTATAAAAATATACTTTTTAATATCAGTAAAAGCAAGGCAGACCAGTAAGAAATGAATTGTACGGAAGGTAGCGGTGACAGACCACCATAAGCGGTCGTTACATATTCCGCGCGACATCCTATATTACCTTATTCATCACGTAGGAATGCTAGAACTATAATTAAATGATGCGAAGGTCATTAAAACGTTCATGATGGCAACCAAAGATTAAGTCATGTTATTGTTTTAGTGCCAGGTGTTACAGCGTAACACTATGCACGTTTGTTTGATATGAATAAATATTCCTGCCTGAGGTCGGGCACAGATCCCACACTACCCCTGAGGACTAAGCTGGAATCCCTCGGAAAAGTCTCCCTTACCACACTCTTCAAACTAGAACACAGCAGCGCTTAACACTGCTGTTATGAGGCAGAAATAGGTGTGGTGGTGGTGCCACTGGAGTCGAACCACAAAGGTTTCTATCACCGTCATATACAATCTTTATATATATATATTTCTTATGTGCGTGTGTATGTCACTGAACTCCTCCTAAACGACTGGACTGATTTTGATGAAATTTGTTGTGTGTGTTCAAGGGGACTTGAGAATGGTTTAGATTCACAATTTAGTCCGTGGGATAAGGTTTTTTTAATTAATTTTTAATTCTTAAGTAGTTATAAAATCGGAAACTATGCATTTGGTCAAGTGATGATCTTTAACAAAGTTGTTGTCCAAGAGCCCACGAGGGTTTGGGAGTTGGTAAGACCAATTTTCGACAGATGGCACTACTGTCATTCCAATGCAGGTACAAATTTTCCGTTTTATGTATGTCATATTATTTCTTTAAAATGCGGGCGAAGCCGCGGTCACCACTAGTGCATTTATATAAATCTTAATTTGTTCACGTCAATCTCCGATACACTTAGTTTTATTGTTATGTACCACACTATACACATACGTACTAAGGTACAATTTTTAGTATTATATACACGTGTAACTAGGTCCAAACCTATAGGTATTTTTTTGATACGATGTGTAGCGCTGTTATTGATTCTTTTTTGAGACAGAACAATGTCTTTCCAGACACTATTATACATATATAAAACATATGTCACTGTGTTCATACACTTTACAAGTACGAGTACTTAAGTATAATGAAATTTTACGATTTGAATTAAAATATGCGTTACTTACAATCCCTGTACATATGACTATTGGCTAAATGTATCGTGTCAGGACAGCCTTTCCAAAGATACACTAGTTCATTAATAATAATATAATAAGGCTTTAGACGCTCTTAACAAAATAAAGTAGGTACTGTAAAGCACATACGATACTAAAAAATGATGAATTTAAATTGGATATAATCTGCTATATTTTATGCTCATATTGTATATATTTACGATGTTAGAACATAAAAAGCTGTTTTAGGATTTTCAATAGCAAAACATTATATGATCCTATATTATCAATCTAGTGTCGGTCCGTCTGTAACATTTAATTTTTCGCATATACAAGTACAATACAATACAGTTGATATTTGCTTATAAAGGTTTGGTAAGGAAGTACTTTCCCGGGGCATTCTATCTTAGTCCTCACAGGTAGCGGTCGATCTGTGGCCCACTTCAGATTGCAAAATAATCTTATATGGGGTTTATTACAGATGTATATAGGCGTCAGTAGCCACTTACGATCAGGTAGACTGCATGCTCACCTACTACCCTATATTATAAAAAAAATAAAGAAAGGGTAACACAGCAGTACAAATATAGCGTTTAAAAATCAATTTTTGTGATAATTTTAGGGAACAATTACGGTCCTAAATAGGTTCATCATCATCATCATCATCAACCCATTATTGTCCCACTGCTGGGCACGGGTCTCCTCTCAGAATGAGAAGAATTAGGCCATAGTCCACCACGCTGGCCATGTGCGTATTCTTAGACTTCACATACCATTGACATTTTTTTTATAAATCTCTCAGGTATGCTGGGTTCCTCACGATGTTTTCCTTCACCATTTTAACAAGTGATAATTAATTTCTAATTAATTCCTAATTAGATTAAATGACATAAACAATAATGACTCCTATTGAGAACGAAGAACCTCTATATGATTTTCATTTTTTAATAATTAATATAGTATGTGGGCGTTTTTATTATTATTATTATTATTATTAAGTATAAACATAAAAATGTTCACCCAACTGAAGCTTTATCGTGAGGTGCTTATGTGCCATTAAATTTAACGTCCATTTTACGTTTTATCGTACAGTCATATAAATTGTTGTATTGCAATCAGTGGACGCCGGTGCAATAAATTCCGAAGGTAGAGAACACCCGCGGTAAATTCAAACTCTATATTTCTCAATAGTTCAAGACCTTTTCACATATGCTCTATCACCCGCCAATGTTAACTATCGGCGAATGTGTTAAAAATTACACGTAATTCGCAGGTCACGATTATTTTTGAGGGCAGTTATTTGCTTTTTCGTGAATATAACAAGGGTGTTAAAGGTAAGGCAAGAGAAAGCTTGGTTGACATTTCTTATGTTCTATTGCTGGATACAGGTCTTGCCCACAACTGGAGTAGCAATATGAAGCGGATAAATTATAAGGAACTAGTTTTTGCCCGCGGCTTCGCCCGCGTTTAAAAGAAAATAATATAACATACTAACATACATAAAACTGAAAATTCGTACCTTCAACTTTGCTAAAGATCATCACTTGATCAAATGCATATTTTACGATGCAATCCTTACTAATATCGATTAAAATAATCGATTATTTGGGTCCAAACCGATCAATTCTCCGATTAATCGATCTTAGATCTCATCCCTAGTTCCCCTGGAATTTCCGGGATAAAAACTATCCTATGTTCTTTCTCGGGTCTCAGACTATCTTTGTACAAAATTTCATTAAAATCGGTTCAGCGGTTTGGGTGTGAAGAAGAGATAACCGGACAGACAGACAGACAGAGTTACTTTCGGATTTATAATATTAGTAAGGATGAAGAGTTAAGATACTATATAGTACAAATAAAAGTTTTTGTGGATCGAATTTTAGTCCTCAGAAGTTGTAACGCATTTGTGATCGGCTTTAGGTAGAACCTGTTCTATATGAACCTTTTCTAAATTTTTCTAAATGTCCTTGGGCGGCAGTGACCTTCCATGAAATGGGCTGCATGCTCAATATGCTCATTTGCTAATTCAGCCTTGTAAAAAAATATCTTGTAAAAGCTTGAATTACGTATTTACCGTTACAGAAAATAGTGAAGTTATTTCAAAAATCCTTTAACGATAGTCTTGACCTTTCATGTGTCGAATACGAATTTTACCTACGTATATGGGTTTCTCGCACGTATCAATATATTCATATATTCACGCATGTCCCATCTACCTGGATGTTGACATTCATTCGAATTAAAGCATTTTGATATTTCACGGAGCTATTGTACGAGAGGACACTAAAAAGTTCAAAATCATTAAAAGTTTGATAGGTTAGCTAGAGGTAAGTTTAAAGTTGTTATAAGCCTTTATGGATGTATTTGAATATACGTCAATGTGTTTACATTAGTGAGATGATATATTAGATTTCATTTCAGAAGATGTTGCTACGTATGTGTTTTATGTATCACTAAAATAATCTTATATATTCTCATGTCACAATTTTAGTTACTGTACTCCTCCGAAACGGCTTTACGGCTTTTCGTAAAAATTCGTAAAATCGGCTACTATATTTTTTTCATACCCTTAAGTGATAAGGGTTGTTCACCCTTAACATTTTTTTATTTATAGGGCAACATAACGTTTGCCCGGTCAGCTAGTATACTTATAAATTGTTATTAGTTTCATGTAAGGTAACATAAAACAAGGTTTTCATCTATCATTGAAACATTGAAATCTACAATTTTATTAGTCTACGATGTAGAGTAGATGAACGTTTTATCATCCAAATAAGCCAAAGGTTCAATTACATAGTAGTTTTTACTATACCGGTCCGTAATAAGCTATTTTGAAATATATGTCAACCGTCGAAATGAAGTTTTGTAGGAAAATCTTGACAATGTCTAATCTATAGCCTAAGCCTTATTTGCATTTATATGCCTGACTTATTAAGCATAATTAAGCAAGTAATTTATAAAATAAATTATGTTGTAAAATAAAACTATAATTACATCAGTATGATATATTATATAAATAAAATACTATAAAAACCAAATTAAAAAAGATAAGTATAATGCCGAGATACATTATTGGATATTTATGCCCATTATAAATGAGTAAGTGATCATAATCAGTAACTATATACCAACATTCGGATTCATTTG
Organism: Epargyreus clarus clarus; assembly: GCA_014595695.2. NCBI lineage: Eukaryota > Metazoa > Arthropoda > Insecta > Lepidoptera > Hesperiidae > Epargyreus > Epargyreus clarus. The sequence goes on from JACTTY020000033.1 coordinate 4,062,415, forward strand.
TAATTTTTATCCTAGAGGAGTTGTCCTATTTCGAAATATGGGGAGCAAAAATTGGTTCAGATTGGCTATTTATAACTGAAATAGAGATAATTGAAACTGAAATAGAGAGTTTTCGAAGGTGGTAGAACCCTTTGTGGTTCGACTCCAGCGGCACCACCGCCACACCTATTTCTACCTAATAACAGCAGTGTTAGGAGCTGCTGTGTTCCGGTTTGAAGGGTGTGGTAAGGGAGACAGACTTTTCCGAGACGTTCCAGCTTAGTCCTCAGGGGTAGCGGCGCATCTGTGGCCGACCTCAGGTAGGAATATCTTATCTTATCTGGGGTTGATTATAGATGTCCATGGACGGCAGTAGCCACTTACCATCAGGTGGACTGCATGCTCATCTGCTACTCTTACATTATAAAAAAAATTGGTTGAAAGAAAAGTTATATTGGTTATAAAGAACTCAAATAGATTACCAGCGACTTAAAATAGATTTTATAATAACGTTAAAATAAATAATTTTATTTACAAAAATATTTAGAAGTAAAATATTGATAGATGAAACATGATGTCATGAGTGATCGAAAATTCTTCGAAAACAATTTCCATAAGTGTAATCGATGAGCATATATTTACTAATGGGTTACAGATTTTTACATAAATACATATGTAGACTTGGTACGATGTATTGACCTTTGACAGTAATATTTCAAAACATATTTAATTTTAATAAAAAAATAAAGATATATGTAATCACATTCATCTTATATATTATTATGTTAATTCACCTTTCACACTCGATTAAACTTTAGGGTTAATAGAAAAAGCAGTTAATAAATCTAATGACAGTCTAATTACGAAAATCATTAAATTTTGATTGCATGCTTTTATTTTTAGGTATTTCACTACATTTTTAATTAAGATTTCATATTTAGTGTTGACCCGTGAGATTTCGTGATAGATGCGTACACTGACTATTTAGTTAATAATGTCAAAGTATTACTTAATAATTTATTATCGCTTTTTTCGTAATTAATTTTAATATCAACAATATCAACAATATTAAATCTTTCTCTTTTTTGTTTAAAATTATCAGTCTACCAGTTAACAACAAAAATAAATCACTTTAAATAAATTATCGTATGTTTTATAACATCATCACGACCAATAAATCCCTTGATAGCTTAAAATGTCATACAATAATCAAAAACACTTAAAAACTTATCGCATATACATCTTCATGACCAACACCCTGTTCTCATTTTATATGTAATAAAGCACTTATAACTACGATATATCACAAAGCTCACCATATTCTCGAGCTACACACACTGCATGATAAGGTATCACAACACTGACACGACGGTATGGTCGCGAGCGTAAACACGTTTGAGCCGAACCGCCGCGCCTCCTATAATATATAGCCTCCATGCACAAATATTGAGGCGTCTGCTGAAAATGGGGCTTGAGGATTTGAAAGGCTTAGGACATTTTCATAGCCTTTTGGCTTAGCTTAAAATCTTTTAATGTTACAGGCTCTACAATGTTGGTTGCAAAGACCGTTTGTTATTTAGGTAGGTATATTGATGTGACCTTGAATATCGGATATTACTATTGTTCAAGATGTAGCTGTGACTCTTCGATGAATTAGCATCCGGGACTCTACGCAGTGTATCCTTTTTAATAGGATCTACATAATTATTCCTCAAAAAAAAGGAGAGATGGAAATTTGGCTAGCGTCTCCTTTTATATTAAACTATTTTAATAAAGCTACTAAGAGAGCAAATGATTTTGTTCAAAGACGAAAAGGTTGAGGCTACGGCTCTCAGGGTAACCTTGACAAGTTAAACCCCTTAATCGATCATTTGTTTGGTTCCGGAAATAATAGCTTTTAGATTATTTCGTTATTTGTGAAGCAGTGCACTGGACGTGGTTTCCTAAAGCCAATTGGACATTGAAAGCACTTGAGGGTTTAAGGCATTTGATTTGGGTGTAGTGACGGTTTACGGTTTTAGTTTTTTACGGTTTTTATCATAGTTTTACTGAAACTCAACCAATGTAAATGTAAATAAGGAGTAAGTTCTAAGGTTGGATATATTATTGCATTAATAGAACTTGCATTAAACTATGAATTAACATTAACGGAAACCATCTCGACTATCTCTTGGAATTGAACCCTACAATTGTTCTTAAAGTATGAAGCTGCCGCCCCCAGCGCCCAGTTCGTAACTGGGCCATGTGATGCTAATCTAGACCAAGGTTAGCAGACCATAATACGAATTAAAGATCAATCAGTCCAGGAAGTGAGACGTCAATTTCATTGAAGTTTCTAATAAAATTTCTTTGTCGACAAAGGGATTTGAATACAATAGATGGAACTTGTTTGTTGCCTAATTTTTTTAGGTTCCTTGTTATTAAGTTTAATAAAGTAAAAGGCTATACTAATTGTTTAAAGTTTGTTATTATATTTAAGTTATACTACACTTATTTCTGTCTTACAACAGCAGTTTTTAAGGCGTTGGTTTGAAAAGTGTAATAAGACACGTCTTATGAGAAACGTTTCAACATAGTTGTCAAGAGTAGCAAGTCATATCTGGCTAATCTTAGGTAGGGCTTTAATCGTTATGGGGTTGACTTTAAATGACCATGGGCGGCAGTTGCCACTAACTACCCGATGGACTGCATGTTAGTTTGTTTCTTTTATAAAATACGTGTAAAAATATTTTTTACGCGCCTTTCGCAATGATGAGAAAATGAGTGAAATTTGAACAACTGTATTTACCGTCACACGAAACGACATGGTTCTCGAAAATAAATTGCACATGGTTGGTGTAATAAAATGTTTACACGTTTTGGATATTTTAGTCTTTTCTATGTTGAATTTATTTAGCAAAAAAAAGGATTATTTTCAGTCGTTCACAGTGAGTGCACGGTAATAATGTTGATATCACTCATGTTATGTGACTTGATGTGATGGTATTAAACAGAAATAATTAACAATTCCGTTAATTGCGTTCAACCGTTTTTAATTAAGATAACGTAAGCATCTTCATATAATATTTACAATGTAGGTAATAAATACTGACCACAAACTCCACCAGGATCCGGATGTCTCAAAGATTTCTTTGGAAATTCATAACCGTAAAATCTAAATAACCCATAGAAATCGGACGACCTTGCCATTTAAGTTAAGTGCTTATTGAAATATTCTACATAACTACAACGTATATAAGATGTATAAAACCCTTTTTACACTCACAACACTATACCAGGATCCCTTGCGGAGTGGGTGCTATTGACAAATGTAAAAAGGATACGTTCTGAAACGTAGTGTACGTTTCAGAACACAAATCTAATCATATATCATGTCATATCATTAAGATGTCTGGTCAGCCGAAGATCGAATCTGGAACCCTCTTGGCATGTCATCTGACATCTACAGTATGGTATTGAGCGGCTACGGCCATGCGGGGCGTCCGATAAATAATGAAAAAGTATAAGAAATAATGTCATAACTGAAAATTTGTGCCTCCGTAAGCCTATACAAATAAATATAAAAGCTTATGAATATGTCATTTCAATCGTGATTCGTGAAATTTTCAGATGCCTTCTACCATCAAAGGTGGCCTCGCTAATAATTCTTCTTATTGAGAGAAGTTCCTTTTCTTATTAATTTTATTATTTTTATAATATAGTATATTAGTAGGAGACAAGCAGTGATAGCCTAGTGGTTAAGAAACTCGGCCTCTCGATCGAGGGGTCCGAGGTTCAAATCCCAGGCACGCACCTCTGATTTTTCAAAGATTATGCGCGTATTAGAAATTAATTATCACTTGCTAAACGCTGAAGGAAAACATCGTGAGGAAACCTGCATACCTGAGAGATTTATAAAAAAAAAAAATTCTCAAAGGTATGTAAAGTCTACCAATACGCACTTGGCCAGCGCGGTGGACAATGGCCTAATCCTTCTCATTATGAGAGGAGACCCGTGCCCAGCAGTGGGACAGTAATGGGTTGTTGATGATATTAGTAGGGAGTAGTAGGCAAGCTGTTTATCTGATGGTAAGTGGCTACTGCCGCCCATGGACATATGTAATCGATCCCAGATAGGATTGGATATTTCTATCTGAGCACGGCCACAATAATGCCGGTACTCCCGAAGACTAAGCTGGAACACCCCGAAAAATTGATGTCTCCCTTACCACACCCTTAAAACCAGAACACAGCAGCGCTCAACACTGTTGTTATTAGGCAGAAACAGGTGTGGCTGTGGTGCCACCGAAGTCGAACCACAAAGGGTTCTACCACCTTTAAAAACTTTTCATTAAGTACGATATACGGCTTGAAGATTTTTCTTTATGATATTCGTGTTATAATAATTTTGACGTCCAAGGTCAAATTCGATCAATGACACCAAACGATTGATTTTGACCCAAATTTCCAAACGCGTTAAGCGGTGATAAATAGATTCACACACAGTCACAGATGATGTGAAAGATCAAATTATTTTTCATATGAACGATAAATACTATGTTTTTCAATTTTACACACTTTAAAATTATAGATAATAAATTTTATATGATAAACACGCGCCACGTTGTCGTTTTTTAACTTTCTTACTTTTTATTTAACTTATTTCGAAATCTTATTTTAAATTTCTATGATGTTTTCAGTTTTTCGGGCTGTAAACTAAAATATTTCCATACGATAAAAAATGAAAAGACTTTAAAAATCAGTTTTCTTGAAATTTACTTTACATACAAACAATTTTATTAATATTTAAGAGCTCAGAAAATGACAATTAAGTATATTGAAATTCCAGTTTTAATATTTCAGTTACATTGAATTTGCATTTTATTTGCTTTAAAAACACTTGTACCGTTCATGACGTGTTTAAAAATTGACATGGATATTACCTACATTAATTAATGTAGGTAATATCCATGTCAATTTTTTCAACCTATAATGCTAATTAAGCATTATAGTTATAATCTATAGTCTATAATGCTTAATTAGCATTATAGATTATAACAAGCTAACCCGGCCAACGTCGTGTTGCCATATAAATAAAAAAAAATGTTAAGGGTGAATAACCTTTATCACGAAGGGGTTTGAAAAATAGATAGTAGCCGATTCCCAGACCTACTGAATGTGCATATAAAATTTGGTGAAAATCGGTAAAGCCGTTTCGGAGGAGTACGGTAACTAACATTGTGACACGAGAATTTTATATATAAGACAAGATTAGTATTGTTGTATTATTATTCTCTTTATTTACAGGCCAATAAATTAGAATATTTATGACTATATTAGTATAACCATAATCTAAATTTAATGCCCATGTTGTAAAAGTAACGATTTCATTTACGACAAGTACATATAACCTTTATCTTACAGGACAACGCCATTTCATGAAACGCTATTCATATAATACTCAAATGTTAAGTTCAACAAGAACATATATGACAAATGATATAATGTAGGTACCTATATATTATTCGGTCATCTATCCGTCGATGTCTATACGGCTGTCAGTTATCAATAATCGAATAATAGCATTACATAAAGTTCACGCAATTGTACAATATAAGGAATGAGATTCAAAATATCAAAGATTTTTATCATTTCCTTCAATAATAATCAGATATAAAATCTATTTTAATGTATGTAGTTGTCGGTATTATGTTTTAGCAATCATTCTATTGTTGAAAATAGTTATTTGAAGATGATATATCTCTGCGTGTTTCCACTTAGGAGGCATCAACACCACGCCTATTTCTGCCTAATAACACCATTGTAAGCACTGCTGCGGTCCGGTTTAAAGTGTGTGGTAGGAGACATACTTATCCGTGGCGTTCCAGGATAGTCCTCAAGGGTGGAAACACATTTATAGCCAATAACAGGTAGAAATCTAATCTTGTCTAGTGTTCTTTGTGGTATAAAAACAGAAACGTATCGTACGAAAAGCATTGATTTAAATATACATAAAGTTACCAAACATCCCATTATATTTATAGACTTCGTAAACTGTGCAAGGCTTCTCCACGGTAACAGCATATTTTGAATAATTAATACAGATTAATAATAATTAATACGTGTCTTAAAATTAATTAAGGTGTATGGAAATCTGAATGGTAATTGTCATAGACCAAGGAAGATTTAGAAGCGACGTAGTCTTGATATTCTGTTTGATGTTGTGCATGTTTGCAGATAAATACATTTACAATTGGAGGTAGAGTTTTATTGTGTAATGACATGAGCACCTTTCGGAAAAACCTATAAATATCAGTAACACTATAGAAATTTCTAAAATTGTCTGCTAAAGAAGACTTAATCTTCTTTATTCTTTGAGTGGGAGAGTATAGCCTGAACGTTCACAAAAATATTCTCAAAGTTTCTTCCTTCATACAAATGTTCAACAATGGGACATTAGGCGGTAGATAACACACGTGACGGAATTCCAATCTATGATTGTACGAAGCGTTTATTGGGTATTTCTACAAGTTATTCATTCTATGGTATTCACGAATAGGATACCCAAAACAAAATGTCTAAACATAACGTGTTTGACAGGTCAACACACGTCTCCGCATAATATTTTAAATCATAAACGTCCGGAGGCTGAAGGAAAACTATTCTTAATATTCAGGATCTCTACACAAAATAAAATGCGTTTGTGACATTGGTTTTTATGATTCAAACTATATAAGTATGATTTAAACTACTTATATACATTTGTTTTTGATTCTTTCTGCTGATAAGATGATGGCTACTTAAAATAACGTCGTGAAATTTCTATTAATGTCATATGTCGTATTGGTACTAAAGTTCAGCGCCTCTGTTTTCGTGTATGGAGATTATCGGTGTCGTAGCAAGAGGCATTTTGACTTAGTTTTGGTGGGCAGCAGATCGAAGGATGAACTACAATCCGCATTGGCGTTGATTACAGTGTATGGTCTTAGACAACGGTTATATGTTGTGTTGTGTAGTATTTATTTCTTTATATTTCATTCATATTTTTTAGTTTTATTTGAAGTGATACCAAATTACTTTACTGTAATTGGACTTCTACAAAGCAATATCACAAGGAATCGAACCAAAAAATAAAGAAACGTCAATACCACTTCCTTGGAACGTAACTCAAAATAAAATTGCCCATTGATCTTGTAGATGTTCTAAATATCGATTGGAATTAATAAGCAATTTCACTAAAGATTCGGATTTTAGACATAATTATAATTTTTAATATAAAGTATCAATGCTATAGTAATAAAGACATTAACATTAAGCATTTGTTGTAAAATGCGCATTCTTTATTGAAATTAGGTGTTTGTATGGAATTAGACCAAGGTTTCATTTCAAATAGTATAATATTTTTCCTATTTATAATATATGAAATTCGTATGACAATATGTAAATTGGTCTAATTATGTAGTGGTCATTGATATAACCTAATTATAATAATATAATAATAACAAATCCACCCACGATAAAACTTTGGCGCCGTAGACAAAGCAAAAAAGTTTAATTATGAACCTTTTATCTTTCATGTTTAAGTTTACAAGTTCTAAGTCCTCCTAAATCCTCCTTAGTTTTTTTTTTTATAATATAAGAGTAGCAGACGAGCATGCAGTCCACCTGATGGTAAGTGGCTACTGCCGCCCATGGACATCTGTAATCAACCCCAGATAGGATTAAATATTCCTGAGGTCAGCCACAGATGCGCTGAGGATGCGCTCAGCTACCCCTGAGGACTAAGCTGGAACGCCTCGGAAAAGTCTGTCTCCCTTACCACACCCTTCAAACCGGAACACAGCAGCGCTTAACACTGGTGTTATTAGGTAAAAATAGGTGTGGCGGTGGTGCCGCCGGAGTCGAACCACAAAGGGTTCTACCACCTTCTAAAACTAAGGAGGATTTAGGAGTTTGTATGTTTGTTTGTAAAAGACTCAAAAAACTCTATAACATCGATATCTAAATATGGTTCCGATTTTTCCATCGTAAAATTGATAAACAGGGTTTTATGCTGAAAAGTGGTTCAATATGTCTCGATTATTATTATAAATTTAAGATCCTTGTAAAATGTATCCTACGTTTATCCTATGTTCTTGCAAATAAATGACTTGATTTGATTTGATTGACTATAAAGTTAACACTGATACGCCTATTTTTAGTATGAAGCAATTCTACGTTTTGGTCGAAAAGTGTGGATGCCGATTGACTATATGGTGTAGATCCTCATTTTTATCATGAACATCTGGGGATACGTCCATGAGCGGCAGCGACATCAACAGCTGAACTGCAAGGTTGTTTGCTACGCTAATCTTGGATTATGGACGACAATGACACGATATCAGATAAGCTTCATCCTCATTAGATTCTATTACGCAAGGAAAAGTTAACATCACTCAAAGACCGCCGCCAAACCTGATGTATAGTTATGCGTAATTATATTTACACTTGAGTAATGTTGACAAGTGAAATATATTTCTTGTCAGGTTTTCCCATTAAGCGCGTCTTGCCTCACGCTTGCATTTTGCGAGACCCAATGTTTTATCATTTCGTCATTATTATCAAATATATTAACTGACTATTTTTCGATAATAAAGAAGTAGCAAATTAGAAAGCAAACTATCTGAGGGTAAGTGGGTACCACCCACGGACGTTTGTTATCCACCCCAGATAAGAATAGGTACCTGAAATCGGTTATAGTCGTGTTGCTAAATCTGACGATTAAGTTTAAATGCATCAGATAAGTATGACTATAATCATATATCATTTAACACACTGTATTTATAAAGTGGAAGCTCATATCTGACTACTTACAATGAAGGGTTTCTTACTTAAGCTAATTGTATTACTGCAATGCATTTCTTACTTTTAATTACTTACTTGTGACTGGTCATCTAAGAATTAGACTATTTTTAGCGCCATGAATCTGCTAGGCACTAAAGTGCACGCACGAAAATGGTTTAGTTCTGATTGTCTCAATGAATATAATTCATATCATAAGGTAAAGTCACCTATTTCCGCGGTATTTTCGCCAAAACTAGAAAGAGCGTCAGATACTAAGCATTTGCTACGGCTTAATAAGGAATTAAATAATTTTATCCGAAGCTTTATTATCTGTACTCTTGGAATAGACTCGACATTTTACGATTAAATATTGATTTAAATGTGTATTTTAAATAAATATGAACCAAGTCAGAAAATCTTAATTCCGATGTAAAAATCCTTATTCCGATGTATTTGGTACCTAATTCCGAGTATACAAAATAAGGGAGTGAAAGAGATAGAACGACTGCAACATGGTTATGAATTTAGTTTCAATTTCAATTTAATTTTTGTTTATTACTTAAGAGTAGCTTTATCAAAAGTGTTCTTAGCTATGATTAAAGGGAAGCTGCCGAAATAAAACTTTTTTTATAGTATAGTTTCTTGACTGGTTAAGTTTACTAATGTATATCATGTATTTTTTTAAAAACTGCAGTCAATTCGTGTATCTACAATACAATTTTGGACATTCTTCTTCGTGTACTTTACTAAGGTTTATTATTGTACACCATAAATAATAATAATATGGAATACCGTCATTACGTTTAAGCGAATTACTGATACAAACAATAGAAATGTTCTTAAAAACCGATGTAAACTTTAAACACCCTGTATAGTATTTTGCGGTTATGCCGCGGATTAACGTGCCCATATAACCTAATTCCGACTTATATACATCGGAATAGCATTTCATAACTAAAAATCACGTTTCCAAATTCCGATTATTAAATAATAAAATACTTTTACACAATTTGGAGGCAGAAAGATGCTGTATTGTAATATGTACATAATAATATACAATACTTGTTCAATATTACATCGATATCTGGATATACTTCATTTTCTCTCCTTAGTTGTCCCATAGAAGAAATTAAGAAAGTACATAGATAGGTCATCTTTGATATTATATAATTAGGTAACGCAGTACAATGCAGTACCTCGGAAAATGATATCGATATTAACTGAGTATTAAACTTGTCAAATTCGAAGCAAGACGTGCTTACTCATAAAAACAACTACAACAATTGAAATTAAAAACAAGTCTATGAAATTGCTATTCCGTGGTATACCTCGGTTTAAGGGACAGCCCAAAATATTTGGCCCCTAATGCCGCTGTATTTTTAAACTTATTTTTACTCTTATCTGTTAAGAAATAAGCACAATATTTAAATGTTATCGATTCCATATATAATCAATATAATGTTTTTATCGAAACACTATCACACACATGCAAATTTATTGAAAAAATCACTATTTGAGAAATCGTGACATTCTCGTACAAAAGGCCCAAAATGTATGAAGCATACGTTTGATGGAGGCACTAATGCGAAACTATGCGATTATTTTAAAAACTATACACATAATACTATTACGATAGCCATATGACAATAGAGTGATAAATTATCTATTACATAATAACCTTTTATTAAAATTGAGTTGGTAAATAGTTTATAAAAGCCGTTTTTGTAAATACCACGGAATCTGGTGCCAATTTCAGAACCCCTCGGCATTAGGTGACTTTACCTTAGTCCTTATCTAGATTAAAGTTACAAACAACTAAGAATTCTTAATATCTGAGTTCAGTGTTCGAATGATAAAGGCTTCTCTAATTCTAAAGAAAAACCTTAGAGATTTAATAATGATATGACTACAAACAAAAACACATCACGGATTCGAACCTCGAATTCGCGACATAAGATCGCAATTAATACCCACCACTTAAATACCGCGCTCTTTTTCCGTCAAAATTTTGAAATAGGAAAATGTAAAACTTGATATTACAAGTCATGAGTCGGTAATAAGGACGTATTGTACAAGAAATAATCCGGTAATCGTTTTGTCGAATTCACGACATCATTAATATCGATTAGCGATCTATAGAATGCCAATTTGCGATTCTCAGTCTCCGGCGTCTAAAAGAGAATTATTTCTATTTGAATAGAACCTACTTGATTAATTTGAAGTAAAGGTTATCGAAGCTCTTGTTGATTTTGAAACAAATTGATTTCTTTGTTTATTAAATGCACTTGATTTTAAAGTGATTATTGCATGATCTGAGCTCAATTGAGTTGTTTCTATTGAATTATTAAAAATTAGTTGCACTTGAAGATAATTATGCATTAGCTGTCATGGCGATAATGTATTTATCAAATGTTATTTCAAAATTAAAATGTAAATAAGGTTATTACACGATAATACTGTACAAATGATTTATAAGAGTAAATGACGTTTACAAAAATAACGATTAATGAGTGAATGAGAACCCATTAAATTGAGTGTATTAATTAATAGCGTAACTTTTACTATTGTCAGGTTTTACCTTAAGTTGCCTGAATTCATCAATATGCAATACTTAGTAGGTAGGTACTCCTTAAAAACCATGACATACCAGCAAGGTTGGTGCTATAAATCAAATATACTTTACTCCCGAGTTCTTAGTTGGATGTGCATAAATAACATTATAAATATTTTGAGCAGCTACGTTTATATATCATCCTTGCCCGAATTTAATTATACAGCTTCAAAATCTTAATAATTTCTAAATCTATTTGTATATTTTGTACTAATTGACTTTTGTAGATATTTCCCATTGTATATACTAAAGGAAGATGCAATATGACGTTTATCTGAGTGTGACCTTTACATAATTATTGTGTTTAATTTTCTCTGATCTTTGTAATCAAGTTGAATGCAACCTGCAGTAATACAGGATGAGCGCACACTGCTGACTCAAGTATCAGACTTTTTTGTCGGATTATAATACTTTTATAACAACTTATAACAGCAGCGCTAAGCGCGGATGTGCTCTAGTTTGAAGGATGTGGTATCCTTACCACTCTTCTACCTTATTTTTATGATTTTCTACCCATATTTAGTATTAATGCCTAACGTGGTCTTGTTCATCGAAGCTGACATGGGATACGCATCGAACAGTGTCTCAAAAGGGTTGATTACGATTAGCCGTAGAAAGCTATCTCTTATCATTCAATATTAAATGACCAAAACTCCTAGACGCAATAATTGCTATCGAGCGGTGCATCTCGTAACATTCAATCGAGTCAGAGTTTTTATAAAATTTGACAAGCTGTCAAGAAACTGACAAGCTCTTGAGTAACAGTTTTTATATAAAATAAATGAAGTCCTGTTTTATTAAATAAGCATATACAGGGCCGCACTTAGAGGAGGGCAAGCGGTGCTACTGCCTGGGGGCTTCCACAAGACAGGAAACCCAAAAATATCCGAATTACGACAGGTCAACATCTTACAAGTTTTTTCAAACAGTGTTATATGCTTGTTTTTCAAACAGTGTCGAAATATTTTATTTGGTGGCAGTGATTTTTTCTAAGACTTGATGAAACATGTTCATTTTAATAAGGCATATACGGGCCTTCATTCCTTTATAACCCGGGAGCCTCTACTCCTTCATTGCCTCAGGGAATCCACGCTGCGGCAAATAATAAGGAGCCTCAATTGCTTCGTTGCCCCAGGGCTACATCTTCATTGCCCCAGCCAGGGCTTCGAAATCCGGCCCTGAGCATAAAACTAAGCACTTTATCGCGTTACTTTGCCGACTTTGTCGATCGTCTGATATCGTCTGTTTCCCAACTGTCGTGCGTTTGCACTGACCCCTAGTGAAAGGATGGCACAACACAACAATTTTGTGAACTTTATGATCATTGCAAAAACACGTATTACTTAACTGCGATCGTTCCGTGCTTGAGTATTAGCCATTATCTTAGATCTTTTGTTTTAATAAGCATTATAGTATGTTTAGGTGTACGTTAGAAGTCATGGACACCTTAGAATCTCGGGTCCCAGGAGTGGGAGACCAAAGTTCCTATTAATAAGCTGTTAATCGTAGTTCTAAGAAAGTTCTCGAAAGTGTGTGTACTCTACCAATGCGCACCCCTCTTAACATAGAGGAGCCCCGTACCCAAGAGTAAGATACCATAACCGATTGACGACGGCCCACTAGCCTTAAATAATTATAAGGTAATAATAATAGACGGAAAATCTTTAGGTAATTGCTAAAATACTCGTATCAACATTAGGTAAACATGCAAACACAAAAATGTTGTTCTTATTAAGGAGCAAACATTACAAACATTCTGCGGTCTTATAATGCAAATAATTATGATATTATTAAAACAAATGGTTTTCATTTTGAAATCAGCTATTTGTGCCTATTGCCTGCGAATTTTTGCCTACGAAAGGACGAAAAATGATGATGTCTAGTATAAGGAAATTGTCAAATGTAAATCTTCGGTGGACAAACATTAAATAGATTGATTCATAGATTCAGGCGATTATTAATATTGTAAGATTTCGTTCGTTGATAAGTAAACACTTGACAGATTGATTATTAGAAACCTTTGAGTTCGACTCCGGTAGCACCACCGCCGCACCTATTTCTGCCTAATAACAGCAGTGCTAAGCGCTGCTGTGTTCTGGTTTGAAGGGTGTGGTTGGTAAGGGAGACATACTTTTCCGAGGTGTTCCAGCTTAGTCCTCAGGGGTAGCGGCGTATGTGCGACCTCAGGCAGGAATATCTAATCGTATTTGGGGTTTATTACAGATGTCCATGGGCGGCAGTAGCCACTTACCATCAGGTGGACTATTCCTATATTATAAAAAAATGTAATGGGTGTGAAAGTAGCAACACATCCTATCTTATTTCTGTCAATCCTATCCCATCTTGTTTTAAAACGTCCTTGGTCAATTAACTTGAAGATAGTAAAACAAACAATGACATGTAGTTTTGGCATACGGCATTGTAAGTCATATTACAAATTTTTTAGCAAACATAAAGCAATAAGTTTACCTTATTATGTTCAGAAATATATTGCTGAAACTTGCAACACTGTAATCAATGTAATGATTAGTTCTGACCCACGAGGATCCGTATTAGAGCCTCGTATATTCTGTTTCGCGTATATTATTTGCATAATTTGAAATAAGTTTAGGAATAATCATCAAAAGTCGATACTTTTGAAGGATGATGATTGGAATGGTGGGCGAGTGGCGCTGGATATAGTTCCAAAATTGTACCATCATTTCTAAGTAAGTTTGGGCTATCCACTCAACCCTTCATCTTAAGTCCACTATCGGATATTGTATTAACGTCAATTTTACTTGAAATTGGTTGAGGATTTTCTCCTGGATTCTCACTTGGTGAGAATAGTTCATTTGGTTGTAAGGGGTAATGTACTAATGTCGGTCATAAAGTGTTTGAGTTATATTATCATTATTTTATTTGTACGACAAATTTGTAAATAATAATTGTATTATTCGAATCTTAATAGCCCTATAATTTATTAATCTATGTCACGTGATTATCAAAGATATGTCATGATTATCACAAGTATTAAATTTTTATATTAATTGATCAAGATACGGCCTAAATAACTTATTTATTATATTTTTATCGTCTATAAATCAATCAAACTACTAATGATATACCTATTTATCATAAATCTGTATTAAATTGTATATTATGTGACAGAGCCTTCAAGCGATGAGACACCATACTGTGAGAGGCATTTTTCTTAGAACTCAATGCATTAGTGAAGTAATATAATATATTATACTGAATTCCCCTCATTAAACACCAGTATGTCATAAGCGACCTTCGAACCGCAAAGAGCATCTTATTAATTCGGTTGTTTTAATATTTTTAACCTCCGCATACTACTTGACATCGTAAAATCTTAATATCGATTACAAATGTTATTATATAAAGAAAATTAAGTGTCTGCCTGTGTTTTAAATTCGAAATGTTTTCGTTTTCCAGTTTTTGTGGTTTGATGCAGAACATGAAAATTCATAAAGTATTTTTTTTTATAAAGTTTGCACTGATTGAGTTTTTGTTATTAAAGAGCAACATATGTACTATTTATATAGGTAGTATTTATATTTTTTTTATAAAGTTACACTCATATATCGTTATCTATTTGCCACACTTCAGAAACAAAAGATGTACTGCTCGAAGATCTAATGGAAACACTGTTTTCAAATATGTGAAACTTCTGTGTAAATTATTAAGTAAAGTAGCTTAGTAACTCCATCCACACCAACATGGCACGTGGCATGAACATCTTCCTGAGGTATTCCCAGATTTCTGGGACTGTTCAAGTGCAATAAATTGGCGACTCCTCTGGCGACTCTATTTAACATTCGAAAAAAGACTATTCAGATTTTGTATTGACGAACAACATTTAATACCTGTAATCCTTTTATACGTCTATCTGTGCACACGTCCTAACTAAAAGAGAACTGGAGCGTACTCCATGAGGCTGCTCCAATGCGAATTGATGAGGAACAACATTTAACGAGCATAAGACCATCTGATGGTAAGTGGCTACTGCCGCCCATGGACATCGCTTAACACTGCTGTTATTAGGTAGAAATAGGTGTGGCGGTGGTTTCTCCAAAGTCGAACCACCGCTTACAAAATTATGAAATTGATTTTGAAATTTGGTGATGGAAGGCGCGTGTAATATGTTTTGTTAAGCTATGTTTTTAAAATAACATTTTTTCCAATTTATTCGAAGTATTTTCAGAGATATTTAATGGAACAAAATTAAAATAACTTGATGTTTTTATCTTGTGTCGGCGTACAAGGGCACATACAAATTGACAGACTGATTTTTCTTAATCGACTACCGGATCGGAATGCGACCTTCACTGAAGATCTTGCAAGAAAGTCACTCTGCTTGTCTCTTATTTAAAAATAAAAAGTACTTGCTCGTATGTACTTTTAAGGCTATATTAGTACTTGCGTTACAATGTCATTAATATATTTGCAGCCGTTCCCAGACAGGAAGAAATAGGTATTTTTATTTGTAAATTCAGCTCTTTTTTATTATAACATAGGAGAAGAAGAATAGCACGCAATTCACATTTTTATGTAATATAGGAGTAACAGACGAGCATGCAGTCCACCTGGTGGTAGGTAGCTACTGCCGCCCATGGACATCTGTAATCAACCCCGGACAAGATTAAATTCCTACCTGAGGTGAGCCACAGACAGTTAGTCTCCCTTACTACCCATGTACTTGGGTACCCCATACTCGCTATTTTGTTGAAAAAAATAACATACGAATAATATGCGTTTCTGTATAAAGGTAAGTAAGAGCAATAATACACTTTTCATCCAGAAGTTTCCACATAAAAATCAGGCATTGTATACAAAAACATGGTAGTAATTTTCAAGCTACAAACAGACACATAAAATTTAATATAGAATTCACTAGCATTAAATACCATATAATAAACATATATTAATATGTAATTATAATCTGATGCATAGAATTAAAATTTTAAGACGCGCGTGTGGCGCCTGTGATTGATCGATCAGATACATTATATATTAATTACGTATTTATATATTAATGTCGATCAATTATTTTTCACTAAACGCAATGATTGATTGATTGTGCTTCAAAATTAGCTACTGCAGATGTTTTCAGGTATTTAGTTTTCAAGGTGATATCATTATTGCAATCATATTCGTTCTTGAATTTTATAGCGTTTAAAGTTGAAGGTTAAGTTTAAGGTGGTAAAGCACTGCTTGATTTGACCACAGCGATTTCGACCGCAGCATTAGCATATCTATAGCATCTTAGCTAGATCCAGTATTTTTTTTACTATATAGAAGTAGCAGACGAGCATACAGTCTATCTGGTGGTAAATGGCTACTGCCGCCCATGGACATCTGTAATCAACCCCAGATAGGATTAGATATTCCTACATAAGGTCGGCCACAGATGCGTCGCCACTCTTGAGGACTAAGTTGGAACGCCTCGGAAAAGTATGTCTCCCTTACCACACAGTATGTTCTTGTTGTAAAGGTGTGTTAAAGTATTATAAAATTAGTTTTTCAAAGCTTCTTATTTGTAATCCGCAGAACTACAATCAACGGTCAACGCATCAATCCTGCAGTCTGAATTATTTTTCATTTAAAAAAATTTCGACTACTATAATAAACTTGTCAAAATGATTAACCATTAAAATTCTACAAATTGAAGTTTCTATTTTGGGAGATTTAATTCGAGAACTTTTTTATATATCTCATTCCAAGCCAGTTACAAAACGATGGAAACCATTCAACACACATTGTAAGGTAAAAAGAGTCTTTAACCATAATTAACATTTTTATTTGTGCATACTTGTGTATGATTGTTTAAATTAAAATAATATTATGTAACGGAAAACTTTATACTCTTCATGTTTATTCAGTCAACCTTAAATCTCTACCATTACAAACAAGAAAAACAAGAAGCATCATTGGAATTTACATTCTGCTCTACATTTTCCATTGCCACAAACTCTACAAAAACGTTTAAACATCTATTATCGATAGTCGAATAACTAAAGTAGATTTCTATTTCGTTTGATATTTCGAACGATCGCCTTCATAATCTACATTTGTTACTATTATGGTCATAGAAATCTTGTACGACTCTTTACAGTCGACGATACGATGACGACATTCGTTCTGTTATGTCTGTGATCAACATCGTTGTCGTCGTTCCAAATGTTGTTATTCTATCATTGGATTTCATCAACGAAAATTATTGAATACCATTCCTTAAAAATGGAAAAATTGTTGGAGGCCTTATGGACAGCTTGAAAGTTTGAAAAGTCCTTGCCAAAAAAAGACGTTGTATGATACAATAAGCTTCACAAGCTTTTCTCAAGATATGTTTGTCCTACTACGGAAAAAAATAGGTTACATTTAAGTTTAAACCTTCATATTTATGCTTATTGTTGAAATATTAGACCCAATATTTTTGATTTTTTAAAGGATAATAAGATAATACTTATATCAAGTAACATAAGATTTAATAATGTCAAATGAAACGAAAGCATTCTTTTTATTTGTTCCATTTAACTGAAAAATCAACTTTAATAAAACATCATTGAAATCTAAAAAAATCGTAAGGTATAAAAGGTATCATATCTGATTTGTTTAATTTCAGGGCCGCCCGGTGCCATAACTCCGTGAATAATAATCGGAATTCGGAGCATCAATTCTTCTCTGTTTCTTGGAATATATTCGGATTACGATCACCTGTAGGACGTTGAATAATCGCTTTTCACACAAACGTTGATTAATGTGACTAAGCTTGTTCCATTGGTGTAAGTTGTGCAATCTGAGGTATATCAGTAACGTCTTGACTTTAAAGAATCGATCTCAGTAGGTCTCTCAATGGTCATTTAGGGTTCCGTACTCAAAGGTTAAAAACGGAACCAAATTATACTAGTAATAACTAATATAATAGCAGATATTAAAAATAAAAAAAAACTTGAAAATAAATAGGGTCGCCATCCAGGAAACCACTATTTTTGTTTTATGCTTTACATATTGAACCATCATAGATAGACAGTTTAAAGTTTCACAATTTCAATGTTACTTCTATGGCTGATATGATAAAAATAGTGAAAATAAAAATAAAAGAACATTGGTAGATTTCGACTCGCATTTGGCCAATTATTTCCAAAGCTTAAGACAATTTCTGCCTACTAGGTATGGTCATATTTCGATAACGTTAGTAGGTAACGATGTATGTCATGTAATGCGTACCACGATCCGTTATTATCCCAACTAAATTTACTAGATTACTATAATCGAAGAAGAAGAAGAAGCCTTTTCCTAACAACATATAACATCTTAAGGAAATAAAATTAATTCGTACCACTCCATATGAGGTTAGAGCAAGGTTGTAATTATTCAGATATTTTCCAATCGGCATTTAAGCTGTTCTTAGAGCATCCTAATAGTTTGTTGAAACGTTTCCGGAACAACATTTTTGCGTAAATGTTAATCTGTAATTCATTGCAAGTTTTTTTTGACATACCCATGGTAAGAAATAATAGTTAAACTTCTACTAGTAATAATTATTACGTTTAACAATTTTATATTAGAATTCCCTGTCTTGTGAGTGCTAAGACCATAGATACAGATACAGTGGGAACAAAAAAAATTACATTTGGAAACTTAACTTCAGATGTATCTTACGTTACTTGACCGATCGAACCCAGGATAAAGAGTAATTAACTGTAATGATTCTTATGATTAGTCATTCGACTATTCCCCTTAATTAAGTCAGAGTGTAATAAAATTGAACTGCAGAGTTAAGTAAAAATGGCTGCGCATGGGAGTTGCAAGGTTCGCTACTGGTTCAATGTTACGTCTGCTTCGTGCTGTCAGCTCCGGCTGTAAGAGTTCTTTCATCCACAAATATAGAGCATATCAGACGTCTACTTAAACTTACCTACTTATCCGAGTTGTTCCAACTAAATCGTCAGGTGTAGCATCGCATCTAGGGGCCAAGCATAAGTAGAATTCTAATCTTATCTGGAATAAGTGTTCATAAGCGGCAGTAGCTATTTACAAATTATGAAGCCAGCTAAAAAAATTGTCGATGAACAATGAATGTATTAAAAGATAGTTTTAAATCTATTTATAGTATTCTCAAAAGTTCAGAAAATTATACTCAAGGATCATTTGAGGCTAAAACAATTTAGCACAAATATAATAAAATACATTTTTTGCATTTCCTACTAATTAATTTCCAAACGGATTACTTATGCTAACATGCAAAACGCTTGTAAAATGTAAATAAATTAATATAATTAAGCCACCAGTGCTAATTGCTATTGTCATTTGAAAAACTGAAGGCTGTATAGGCTGTTAGCGCTATACCACAAATACTAAACAAGGTTATGTTGTTTCAAAACTTTATGGATATTTTTATAAGATAGAAGTAGTAGATAAACCAGCGTAGTCCATCTGATGTTATGTGGTCACTCTGCCCATGAATATCTTTTTTTTTTAATATAGGAGTAGCTCTGCAACACATACCTAGTTCTATAGGTACCTTTTTATATAATATAGGAGTAGCAGATGAGCGTGCAGTCCATCTTTAGGTTAGTGTGGGTAAGTGGCTATTGACGCCCATGGACATCTGTAATCAACCCTAGATAGGATTAGATAATCCTACCTGAGGTCGGCTACAGATGCGCCGCTACCCCTGAGGACTAAGCTGGAACGCCTCGGAAAAGTATGTCTCCCTTACCACACCCTTCAAAACGGAACACAGAAGCGCCCGACACTGCTGTTACTCGTATTAGGTAGAAATAGGTGTGGCGGTGGTGCCGCCGGAGTCGAACCACAAAGGGTTCTACCACCTTCATAAAGCTAGATAGACGAATAATAATATCTATAACTACCTGAAGCACACGTGTTGCTATTCCTGAGGATTAAGATGGTCTCTTATATAAGTCAGACGACAATCGTATTTTTTTAAAGAAATGCAGAACTGCTTTATGCTAGAAATAAGTATGGCGGTACCTGCCCGGTTGAAATATACGGAATCTACTACGTTACTAATCTTTGTTAATGTTTTATCAATATGACGTGCCTGGGAATCAAACACTGGGCCTTCCTATTAAGAGTTTCTAACAACTAGGCTATCTGATTTTTACAGACGCTGACCTCAATTTAATTAAATTTGAATTTTATTGAATTATAACTTTTTATTAATATTCAAAACAATACACTCACTTATGCATAAAAATGCTATGTAACATAATATTCTGCATATACGAGGAACAATAAACATAATTAATAACGCCAACAAACAAACATACTTAATGCTAATTATCTTTTTTACATTTTATGCTTATTAATAGATACGGTATAATTATTAATAGAATATTGTATGAGAATACCAGATTTTTTTATTGGCAACAGTAATAAGTACAGTAGTATTTATGAAATTTAAGATTTGTTTAATCGTTTTTACAGGGTGTAAATAACTTCAATTTTTTACCCAATTATTGGAGTGTCGAAGTCGTTTTTGAAGTCAATCTGATACGTTATTGAGGACAGAGTTAGAAATAAATATGAGTTGTTTACCTACAACCATTTTTATTTTTGTTTGTTGTTTGGTGAAATTGCTGACATCTGAAAAAAGTTGCATAGGCCTAAGAAGCCAGATAGTCATCTGCCGCTCGTCCTACCCATTTGTTGTCTGAGCAACCGAAAACGTTTAAAAAACATAAGCTAGACGAAATTGATATTTGAATTGTGTTGTTATTCTTACACCATCATCAAGACTACTGGACTTATAGCAGATGTACCCTTAGTATGAGTTTTTACGTTTTTACAAAAATGACTGTTATGGTATCTGTTTACGTATTTGCCCATATATTTTCAATCAACGCCCCTAGCGGACTGTATCAGAACATATTGATCGGATTGATATTTATGGGAAATATGTAAACAAATACAAAAACAGTCATTTTTGTAAAAACGTTAAAACTCATATTAAGGGTACAGTTTGTTGATTGTGCAACCGAAAATGTTTAGAAAACATATGCTAGGCGAAGCATTGATATTTGAATTGTGTAAATTATTTTTACGCCATCATCAAAACCACTGGACATATATAGCCGGATAGCTGTTCTCCCATCGGCATATATAAATGTCATTGCAACACATGCCACCGTCGGATCGATTTCATTATTATGCGCAAAAGCACATATATACTACACTCCAGGATGCAGCATTCCTCGGATGCCAGATGATTACGTATAAGGACAGTACGTAGGAGTTAATGTGGTCGGATGTGATAAGTTATTCATTGTGAGGTTCTGTAAGTTTGTCTATAAAAGATACTCGTAACATTAAAATGCTAATTTACATTTGACATGCGGTTTTTGGGCAAATATTACTTAAAATGCCTTTGGAAAGATGGAATGTAAGTCACAAGAAGCCAAAACTTTTTGTGATATTTTTAGCGCTCGTTTTTAATAATCAATCTATCGAGGGTTTTGCCTACCAAAAATTGAATCTGACATTTAAATTTTAAAAATTGAGAAATTCCGAATAACTGACGTATATAGAAGTCTTCATTTATTTTTTCATTCTGTCACTTGTTGTTGTAAAAAATGGTCAAAATGACAAATAGGTGCTTACACGGTAAAAACTCATCATTAATTTCTATTGACGTCATTTTATTGACAAATTAAACATCGCTGCGGTTGCTGCGACGATCACATTCGGGGGATAACCCCGAACATCCGGTTACATTTGTACCATTAAACTGTTATGTCGTTGTAATGCTTTAGTTAAAAGGATTATCAATACGAGCATCTAGTAGCTGTCTATCTGTCCAAGTGTCGGCCTTGGGTATCTGAAATCAACCCCAGATAAGATGGGGCCACAGATGCGGTCACGGGCTTCCGAAGACTAAGTTGATATCGATAAAGTATATCTCCCTCATCCCACCCTTTGAACCGGAAAACGGCAACGCTTAACACTGCGATGTTATTAAGAAGATATAGTTGTGGTAGTCTGCCCTTCTGAGTGGAACTATAATAGGTCTTATCACCTTCAGAATTTTTATATGTTAACAAGGTTTTTAACATACATAAACATAAACGGTACCCACATCGTTTTACATGGAGATAAACTCTTACATTACAATGTAAAGGTAGAATAAAATATTAATGATTATAAAATTACTGGCAATTAATACTTTTATGTGAATATTATGCGTATAGAAAAATAATAACAATAACAATTATAAAACAACTTGTTACTGACCTTTGAAAAGGCATATAATAATTCAATTTACTAGTACGTGCGGTACAAACTTCCTTTCCGCAGCTTTATATATCTTAAGACTTTTTATTAGTAAATACTGAGTAATAGCACAATGGGGATATTTTCCTTCATATGTATCTGGTAAAAGTAGTACCTATTAGAATGTACTAGCATGCAGTCTACGAGATAGTATGTGATAATTGTCGCGCATGGACATCTATCATCAACCCCAGAAATGAAGTCCTACTAGAGATCGCCTAAAATTCCTACACCGCAGGGGTTAAACGCCTCGTCTAGTGTTTGTCTGCACCATTCAAACTAGGAAACAGCCGCACTAAACAATGTTTTTATATAGCAGAAATAACGTTGGTGTCTCCGGAATCCATTTCACGAATGTGTCTACTGCTTTAAAATACCCTGTAAAGAAACCGGGAACTCTATATAGAGTCGACCACAGAGTCAGATGACTTCTTACCCATGTACGTTAAGTTGGAACATCTCATTAGAATATCTGCATATTCATACAGGTATATTCTGTTTTAATATATATATTTATGTTGATAGCCTAGTGGTTAAGAAACTCGGCCTCTCGATCGACGGGTCCGAGGTTCAAATCCCAGGCTCACCTCTGATTTTTCAATGTTATGTGCGTATTAGAAATAAATTATCACTTGCTAAACGGTGAAGAAAAACATCGTGAGGAAACCTGCATACCTGAGATATTTATAAAAAAAAAAAAACTCAAAGGTATGTGAAGTCTACCAATACGCACTTGGCCAGCGCGGTGGACTAAGGCCTAATCCTTCTCATAATGAGAGGAGACCCGTGCCCAGCAGTGTGTAATGGGTTGGTGATTATAGATATTTATAAATATATACGGTATAGAGAATAAGATAAAAGGACTTTTATTAATATGTCTATTCTATTATAGAACTATAGCTTAAATAATGTAGAGTACACAAAGACCATTCTATTCACCCTTAAACTTTAACAGACATTGAAGTGCATTCACACCTGCGGTTAAAGTATAATTTACTCCGCCTCGTCAATCCGAAGTATGTGGCAATTAATTGATATTATAAACAGCCTCAAGAACACTTCCAATGCTTCGGTGTTACGCAAACCGAAACACGTGTTTACGTGGTTTTGATGAAGTGGTTATAGTATTTATATGGTACGGTCAGTAGCAGCTAACACTTTGAAGGTGGTAGGACCCTTTGTGGTTCAACTCCAGAAACATTACCTTTTTGCAACGTTAAGCACTGCTGTTCTGTACCCTTACCATGAGGTTTTAAAACATCCCACAATTTTACGTTACGCTTACTCAATCCATTATTCTGTTCCGTTTGCTTCAGTAGACTGAGTAAACGTAACAATAAGTAAGTGCTCAAGTATTTTTGTCTGCCTCACATGTTCTTTTTTGCGAGAGACAAAACATAAAACGTTACTGACACTATAGTTCTGATACAATCCGCTAGGGGCGCTGATTGGAAAATGTATGGGAAAATACATAAACAAATACCAAAACAGTCATATTTGTCAAAACGTAAAAACTTATGGTAAGGGTATGGTTTGTAGAATGTGTAAAGAGAGACAAACCTACTTATGTGAAGCGTTCCAACTTAATGTTTAGGTTAGGTTAGGTTTCAAGTTTAGGTATAATAGGTACCTATTACTTGGTCAATATCTACCGTGTACATTTGTAACTAGTCCTAAATTAGGCACAAAATCTGTCTGAGGTCCACTACATATGCTATGCTGCCTTTTAGGTTATAGACCGTTTTTTTATATTTATACCTAACGATAAGGCAGACGGGCTACCTGGTGGAAAGCAGTCACCGTCGTCTATGGACATTAGCAACAGCAGAAGAGTTGCCAATACATGACCAGGCTTCGGACCGTCTCATAATTATAATAATCACTCTACCTTAATATACGCTTCAAACCAGAACTCAGTAATTACTAACTCTAATTAAATAAATATAAATGGGTAATCCTTCATTTTTATTTTATTTTGAGTCATCTTTATTAAAATTATAGGTCAACTTATCAAAAAATCTTTACTAGACAATTTGTAAAATAAAATATTACCAGTATATCAAATTTAATCGAACATTACTAAAGTCGTTACCAAAACACTTATTTTTCGTATACAATAATTTTCCGTTTAAAGTTAATGTGTCACCAATCTTATAAACAAGTGGCGTCCTTGGATGGAGATGTTTAACATTAAAAACCAAATTATTCATGTTATTAGCGGGATACATTGCGAAATAGGTCACATGCTGTTAAATAATCTTTATGGTCCTATTCTTAGATCATTCGACTCGATTCTCTACGAATTTATTTGTTAACTATCGTACACATATCTAGATGGGGTAGGCATTTTAAACGTTTTAGAGTAATTGTGACTCCTTTATTTGGATGTTTTTCAGTTCATATAAGTTATACGAATAATATTTTACAGATATGTTTTAGCAATTTTTTATATTACTATATAAAATAATACAGTGTTACACTAAACAGTAAAGTTTAATACATAGCAAAGCTATAATGATATGTTTATAAATGATTGAATGATTGAAGTTATTATAATTATTGTAATTCGTTTTTAATAAAAAAATAACACATATATTTTTGTTTGAAAAAGAACGAATTAACTGAGGTAGGGGAGCCAAGTCCTGAATTCCCGCATAACAACTCAGGGAGGACGGAGTGGCTGAAAAACAGCGCTCCATGGGATAACAATAGCTGAGGCACTTCCTTTTGCCTAGATTATAACAGTCGTAAACAGATATAAGTCGTAAGCAATTATTATTATTTCTTTGTTTTTATCTCTTTTGTGTATTTTTATTATGTTATATTTAAAGAAAAAACATGTTTAATTTTAAGTTTCGATTATGTTGTTGTAATTTTTAAGGCAATAAAATCTTTTATTATTATTATTATATCACTCATTTCAATCAATTCTACGTTAGATTTTGATAAATAATCGTCTATTCTTGATTATCAAAAACGCAAGTGAAGCCTAAACTAAAAATGCGGTCACAAAATATCTCACGGGTTTAAATAGCAAAAATATCAAGCGCTTTGGCGATAGCCGCATACGTATTTGAAGTAGATGTCATCACTAGGATTTAAGATCACACAAGCGTTCGAACGAGGCGAGAATAAATTTGTTTGCTAGTACGAAAGGTCAGTGGTAGCGACCTTTCTAGAAGGTCGTGTACTACCACTAGTGCTGAGTGGGAAGGCTTGAAAGAACACCGCTATCTGATAAGGGGCTTCAAGTTCCGTGTAGATGTAACATGGATGGAGTAATTAATAGACTCGTAATTCACAATAAACGCAATGTTACTTATGTTACAAGTGAATCGAATAAGAATATAAAAATGCTTTTACTTTTGTATGTCCCGTAATTTCTATTAGATCGCAAGGAAAACATATCTCATAAAATACCAATAACTCCTTTATAAGAAAGCCAGACAGTAGGTTGCTCCCAAGAGATGTCTATGTCACTGCGTAGACAGTTATCGGTGACATTGTAATATTTGTAACCCGACCACTAAATATTGCATAGCCAGTAGGGACTTAGGGACTCTCCGCAGAGACTCTCAATCCCTACTGTATTATACCTGTAGCAATAAAATATCAATTGCATTTTATAATCGAAATAGCTAAGTGTGCGGTCGACCTGATGTTAAGTCACCGCCACTGTATATCTGTCGTCGTGAACTTTATTATTGTCTCATTTCTGTACACGGGTCGCTGGCTGGTCGAGAGGGGTTTAGCCTAACTAAAGCCTAAAACCTAAACCCTGCTCGACCAGCCAGCGTGTGGACTTTAGTCCACAGCCAAGTATCAGTTTGTAGACTTCACATACCTTTGACTACTTTTTTTAGAACTCTATAGGCGTATAGTTTACCACGCAATATTTTCCTTCACGAGTTGTAATGTGTAATGTATAATGAATGAGTTATAATGAGTAATATAAGGGATAAAAAATCAAATAAGCATTTACTTTTGATAAAACAGAGGTGCGTGCTTGAGGTTTGAACCTCGGATATGATAAGAGGCCGAATTTCAACCATCGGTTACTTCTATTGATATCTCTACCGACTGAGTGATTTAAAAAAAACATCCTGAGAGAGTTAAAAGTATAGATGCTTGTTGACCCACCTGGCGGAGTAGTTACCATACTGGTCTGACGCCCAGAATGATGAATTTAGATTTCTGTTTCTTGATCAGAGTGTTTGTGTATTTGTCTGTGTGTGTGTCCATAGCGCCCAGGACACAGGGAATCGTAGTGTGGGGCTGTGAGTGTAGAAAGCGTTTTGTAACTAAATATGTTTTTAAACATACGAGATTATTTATAACATGCGTCCTAGCACCTTACAACTTCTTCAATCGCCGCTCCATCAAGACTAAGCCTTTTTTATCAATATTCGATCTTACCATTATCATCACGCGCGAAACGTGATATAAATAATGATAGCGGTAACAGTTATGTATTAGCCATCATGTGGTGCTAGGGGAACGTGATTCGCAATTTAATATAAGTTTTAAATGACAAGTTACTGGCGCGGGATAAATGTAATACGTCGTCAATCCATTACCGTCCCACTACTGGGCACGGATCTCCTCTCAGAATAAGAACGATTAGGCCATGGTTCACCGCGCTGTGAAGAAGTAGAAGCCTTCACATATCTTTGAGAACCATTTTTTTAAGATCTCTCAGGTATGCAGATTTCCTCACGATGTTTTCCTTCACCGTTTAAGCAAGTGATTAATTTCGAAGAGGTTATTATCTAGTCTACATAAAGTTAAGTGCTACTGCAGCCCACTAACTCTCGTCAAAAATTGTAGAGCACATGAAAAATACAGTTTTTTAAACAACTGTTAGAGATGGGATTTTTAATATGTAGCAAACGAAGATAAGGTCCATCTGATGATCACAAAGGATTAAGATGATTGTTTCGTATATAATCCGGAATCTCATCCAACGATTGTAGAATTGCTTCACGCTAGTAATCAGAAGGTTGCTAGTACATGCCCAGTCGAAACATAGTGGTTCTACCACCTTATAAATCAATCTGAATTTATTTTTTATCTCAATCTTTCATTAAAACTATAAACAGATTTTATAATTATTAGTCGACAAAAGATTTTGAACTTTAAGGCTAATTAAAACTATTTATTACATGTGGATTTATTGCAATATGAAATCATATCCTTGTTTGAATCATTTATTTTTATAGTCTGCGATCATCCGTTATATGCCCTTTGAAATGTAGCACCATATCTTGAATTATACATATAAATATTTGATAGTAATATATTTATGGCAATCTGCCGATATAAATATCCACTTAGAGTATATTTTGTATAGTGACATAAAACCTCAGGACATTGTAACCAATCAACATATTTGACATTTATATAATTGTTTTTAGTAATACTTACTTACTGTACTTACTGTGTAATAAAACAGGTTATGGGTATGCTATTACAAGTAGGTATATTGGTTGGGAGTCCTCTACGCAGCGGCGAGGGCGGCTACCGGGGGGGTTTTAGTGTGGTAAGAATTCCACATAACCCTGGGTCGGTCCCACGGCGCCCCGGGTACCTTTTGAATGTTTCCCCTTCGTAAACAAAAAGTAAAGGTAGGCAAGTATACAAGTAGATATGTAAATATACCTACTTAGTCATTAGAGTAGAGTTGAATAAATAATTAGGATTTCAAATTAAGCAAAAAATGATAGTCAATGTACCATTTAATAAATACTCCTCTCTTAAAACTACTTATTATAAATAAAATTAATGTGAATTACAGACAAAAGTGTTCGTGGGAGATTACAAATGAATAGCAAAAATAATATACAGGAAACAAAATAAAAAATAATATCAACTTTAGGTACGATTAAAATTGAATACAAAAATTTTACAGAATTTTTGTATTATACTTATAATTTTTATATGTTTGTGATTAATCTAAAACTTGATACTATATTAAGGCAAGCAATAATAATACATCTTACCAATTACAGCATTATACATTTCTATACAATTCTTCAGAAGATTTACAGACTGTTTCAGTATATTATATTGCGGTGTTAAATACAATACATAACATAGAGAAAATTTACTTTGGCCAGTTCACATTATGAGGGATTCCAGCTGAAATTCTCTTAGATTATTAAACTCTATAATCTAAGCCCATTTTTTTATAACACTGGGGAATTTTTTGTCATTAATTTTCTAGGAACTACTTAGACGTCCAGATTTGCATAAAACATTACTTATTAACGATGTTTTAAATATTTTCCGTCTAGTGAGAATGCACTTTTATTTGGTTTTCTTTATCACAACTTTCTCATCATGAACTTCGCGACTCATTCAAGTTTAGCCCCAGATAGTCTCATTTGATCAACCGACACTAATGTGAAATGGTCACAAAAGTAAAATAATACTACTATTACTTGTCACAATTGTTTTGGTAACACATAAATCTCTTTGGGTGCAAAGCCTCAGATGAAAGTACTGGGAAAGTATTTTCCATAAAAATTACCACCAGTAACCATGATGACCGTAATAACCGTAGGGCCATCCGTAGCCGTAGCCGTAACCGTAGCTAGGCCAGCCCCAGTAACCGTAGTGGGGGTAGTAGCCGTACCCGTAGCCCCCCCAGCCCCCGTAGTGCCCGCCCCAATGCGACGCGGCGGTCTGTAAGTCCTCCTTCTCTCCGGCAACGAGGTCTTCCTTCTCCACCTTCTCCGCGGGTGCCGCGAAGGCCACCGCCAACAAAGCTGCTACGAAGAAGAAGGCGAGCTGAAATATAGAACTGAGTTAGGTCTTGTGCGTCTTAGTTTTTGATGAAAAACTTTTAAGCCTGAACATTCCTTAATTTCTTAATTTATGTTTATAAAAAAACCCTTTCAGTTCCCATTCCCTGAGAAAAGAATAGTGATAAATATCATTTTTCACTGTAATACTTTGTATTTATAAGCAAACTTACTTTAACACTTCTAAATTACTTCTAAAGTACCTACTTTTTTATAATATAAGGGTAGCAGACGAGCATGCAGTCCACCTTATGGTAAGTGGCTACTGCCGCCCATGGACATCTGTAATCAACCCCAGATAGGATTAGATATTCCTACCTGAGGTCGGCCACAGATGCGCCGCTACCCCTGAGGACTAAGCTGGAACGCCTCGGGAAAGTCTGTCTCCCTTACCACACCCTTTAAACCGGAACACAGCAGCGCCTAACACTGATGTTATTAGGTAGAAATAGGTGTGGCCGCCGGAGTCGAACCACAAAGGGTTCTACCACCTTCAAACTTACTCTCGCCTTAAACTACTCACAAACAGTCCCCATTATATAAATTTAATTTCATAAATATCCTTCATTAGAATCCTATAGCAGAGACTTACATAAGTATAGATATTGAAATAATACAGAAATATATTTGAAAATAAACTAATATGAAGTTCTATAAATAAATTTAACAATAAACTAAAACGTTTTAAAGTTCTATGTAGCAATCCGAATACTAAAGGGGAAACAAAACATTTAATCAAGTGTTTCAAGCCTTTCGCTATTAGTGTCCACGGGAAACAATGCCACTTTGTTGATTCAAATGTCTGATTCGGATCTGCGGTGTATGGTATTTATGCTGGTGACCTTCCTACCTTCGGCAATTAGATAACTAGTGAGTTGCTCTGTCTTCGCGTGGTTAGTACTTTATTTATACCTCCAGGAATCAAAATGTCTATATAGCGTACATCAATTATTCAAAAACCACTGTTGCATTTCCTGAAAAAGGGGTTCTGAAAAGTCTTTCTAGTAATATTGTATTTTCTTAAAAATATATTTTCTTTTACGTTGTGTTTTAGCATTGCTTCCCAGAATTTGAAAGAAATTTTGAGAATAAAAGACACTATATGATGGTTTTTTTCAAAAAGAACTTGTTTGTTTTCAGGCGAGAGAAATATGCATTTTAATGAAATGATGCAATTTACATTTTTGTTAAAGTCGGCCTCGTAAATTCTTTTCCAAAATTCTTAAGAAAGGTACACGTACACTTCAAAATTTCACGTATTCATCTATATAATATACAATATATTTCTTATATTCAATATTACCGTTGAAAATTGTATCATAGATTGCTACTATAGTTATCAGTTGATAATTACACACAAAACTGAGTGGGTCAAACAGATTAAGCCCGCATAGTGTCGCCTGTTCTTATTCGTGAGAACTTATTAATATACTATGCATTGTTTGTGTACACGTGAATCTACTTACTACTTTAACCACTTCTTTTGATTTCACAATAAACTTTTTGTCATTGAAATGTTTAAATTAAAGTATAAATAAATGCTTAAATTAAAGTAAAAATATATTAGACTTATTTAGAAATATACTAACAAAAAAAATAATTTTAAATATCTTTTTACCTAAACTAAATATTAAAAAAAAATATACTTTTGTTAATGAGTTTTATCTTCACGAGGAAAATTAAAAATAATAGTATTTCATGAACGCTAATAGCAAATCATAATAAACTAAAAATAGGACATAATAGTAAGTAGGTATCAACACATCAATCAATTTGTGACGTATTTTCAATGAATTGTAATCTCTTTATAGTAGATATTTGAACGGATTATGATTATTTCAAAATAAAAAAAAAGATATTGTATTATGATTATGTATCTTAACTACATTATGTATGAATTCAACAAATTCACAAACAGAAAACTTGAAAAAATAATAGTAAAACCAAATTAAATAGTGCTTCTTACTCAGAATCCTATTAAGATATCTCTAGGTAATTGAGGAAACTTATCGAAAAGATCAAAAGATGAAATCAAATTTATGAAATCAAATTGAAGAGATTTACCTTATATTCAATTAAATAATCAAATCAAACAGATATTTACAATGTTATATTATAATAAATATGTTAGAAAATATTCAATTAATAAGTTATTATTAACAATTTTCCAAAATTACTATGGCGTACATATATAATCACTTTAGTAATAAGTAGTAATCAAATATCGTTACACTCCCCTAAAATTATGTACTTATTCCAAAATTCCAAACATATAATTTTCCAAAATGTTTTTGATATCTACAATTACTTGACTAATAGTTTGTAATTAGTCCTAACTACCCT
Source organism: Epargyreus clarus clarus (assembly GCA_014595695.2). NCBI lineage: Eukaryota > Metazoa > Arthropoda > Insecta > Lepidoptera > Hesperiidae > Epargyreus > Epargyreus clarus. Next base: position 4,094,254 of record JACTTY020000033.1, read on the forward strand.
TATTACGTAATTAGTAACAAGTACTTACTTTGCAAGCCATGTTGGTTTCGCTACGTATGCCACACTGGTGCTTCGTGTGGTGAGCTACCATTTATATGGTGGTCGCGTCCTAGAGCCACGCATGGCTGCCGGCGTCCTGTGTGCCATTGACCTATGGGTTTGGAGATACGCCATGGTAGGTTGCGGGAAGTATGATTTTAAGATGATGGTTAAACATACGACGACATAAGAATAAAAAGAATTGATTTTTTAACCGTCCTCCTAAAGAAGAGAGGTTATCTATTCGTGGCGTATATATTTTTAATCTATATACTTATTTTTATTTATTTATTAAAGGCTACCAACAGAACTATATGTTATACATGACAGACAATGTTACTTTCTTAAGTAATATAGCTTAGTACACATAATTCCATTTACGTAGTTGTAGTCACAACATCCAAAATAGTAAGTGCTTATACAATAGGTACGAGTAGCTAATACAGTTGCTTCTAAATTAGTGTTTAATTGATTTTTTTACAAAAAATAAAGTATGAGATTGCAAGTTGTTGTTGTAATGATGATGGAAACTAATAAACATATTAAATAATTATCTCAATAGCTATGTCTCAGCTGTTGTGCAAAAGTCCTCGAAATCGATTAAAATCGAAATGTTATACATAATCTGGAAATTGAAGTGTGCGTCTTTGTTTTTATGCTACGGATGAAAAAGTAGAAATGGAAAGCTGTGAGAGTCAAGGACATTCATAATAATTAATTCTATGACGACTATAAACTGAACTTTCCATTTCCATCTTCAATCCATTCCGGCCTCATTAATAGACAAGATCATTCCTAGAATGAAAAATGTTTAACTGTACATATTCTGAGTATTATGAAAAACTTTTGGGGAAGTAGTCTTTATCGCAAAGGTTTCACGTTTCTTTTACTATTTCAGTATAGATTAAATTTCAAATACTTAACAGTTTTGCAAAACTAGAAGTGCATTTGGGAACCTTGCAAACTGACTAAATTAACAGTAATTACTTAATTACTTGCACAAATAAATTAATGAGTTAGAATTTTAGCGGTTTTCTAGTTACTTCTAATTGATATTGTCGTATAATGATAATTTTATGTCAAGGACTATTTAGAAACTTTATATAGGTACGTATGACATGTGATGGCTGAACCTGCCTAGAATTCATACAGCGTCGACTCATTGATGTTTTCTTATGGGATGGGGACATTGACATAGTAGAACATAAACTAACGTATATTTTTATAAGTGGTAGAACCCTTTGTGGTTTGAATTCTGAGGCATGCCGTATCTATCAAATATCACTTGAGCGAGAATGGCTAATTTTCTATTGTAAGATTGAAGTAGCAACCGAAAATGTAGTCCACCTGATGGTAAGTGGAGATTCCCGCCCATGGTCATCTGTATCTTACTCCACATAAAACAGGGGATCTATCTGTATTCTGGATTCAATTACGGATGCGTGGCCGCTCCTGAAAACTATTATGGTCGCCTATTTTGGAAGTCAGCCGGCATCCACGCTCTTACACGGCTGTGTAAAGGCGTAGATGCCGTGTATCTCCTCGGTTGGACCATATGGGTTGTATGACGTGATGGTAAGTAGTAGCCATACAATTACTTCGTTTGTTATTTCAATTTAATAAAAACACACTTTGCCAAATCTCTAAATTAATTAGTAGTTAGTATTGCCAATTTATCCATTGAAAATCAATTGTTCCGTCTAATAAGAATGAAACACAGATTTATTTTATCTTTGTCTGTATTTGAAGAGGAAAAGACAAATTCATTAAATAATTAATTTTTAATTACTTAGGTACCTACGTAGTTATAATTCAAAGATATGATTATTTTATCACATGCGATAAAAAATTACGTCATTGTATCATAATTTGATACATTATTTTTAAAATTACGAAAATAAAATCAAGTTTTTCATATCCATGTTGTATTTTTTAACTTAAAACCTGCATAGGAAGAAAAATGAAAGTTATATTCACATAACCACAATACCATATAGTAAAAACATCTATAAGATGGCATTGCAAGTCGCACTAAGTTTGATGCTCAATCCTTGGTCAGGCATATATCTAAACTACATATTATCTAGGAATATTATATTAATTTTTGGTGGGTTACTTTGCAGTGTATTTAAACTAAGTGTATAGATAGTATATAGGTATAGATAGTATTATCCTAGGTAATTGTAAAACCCTCGTAGCACGTCCATAGAAAAAAAACCGTGTAGGAATACGTGAGCGGAAACATGTTCTTATTATAAATAAAAAATCAAAACCTTCAAAACAAACAATGTACAATAATAACACCAGCACCCAATTGAAATGGAGGAAGAAACGTAATTAGTACAGACGCCCGTAGCCCCTACATTAACACAATAGTTGTTTGTTTCCACTTAGAGCCTCGCAGACACTGCCTACATTCATAGGGGGTAGCGATTTTTATATCTGTTTTGTATTATAGTAGTGTTTTGTATTATATTTGGTGAAAAACTATTTAATAAAATTAAAGAATAATTATGATGGCTTGTGATATTTTGGTATTTACATCTCTAAATATTTAAATTTGTATATCTCTACACTTAATTATAGTGGAAAGAATAAAATAACTTATACAACTATCATATGCCTAATTTACAATAAATATAGCTTAATATATATATTATTATTATTCATAACTACAATTATTATAAAATAAACAACGATAGTACCGGTAATGTTTGTACGAACCTCTAGGGCTATTAAACATGCACTGGCTCACCACTACACCGTGCAGGGCTGCACGTTCAATCCGTATCTCGTACGTCACCAGACTGACTTTGACAGCTACCCTCTCTACTGGCATACGTGAGACAATGTTCATATATATCTATTTAATAGATACATACACTACAGTACCGTTGTTTAAAATTCATATCGCGTCGATAAATAAAATCAAAATATTTTTGTAGATTAGATTTTACTCAAAAATAATTAATTCATTGTGAGAGTCGCTACAGATTAATTATAGTGCATCACTAGGAAATTTCACAGAAAATTTAAATCTACTGCTAAACATCGTAACTCGCTAACGCTTATCACTGTGATGATAAACGAGGTTCAATTGTCGCTATTCACCGTCGTCCTTCCTTCATTCCTTCCCCCAACTTCTTGTGATTACATCTGTCATTGGAAGTCTAATTTTATGTCATACTTATTATTTTCTACCAACCTTGACTTACAGTTAATATTAGTATAATACGGGTGATAAATAGCGTTACCGTTTATCTAATAAGATTTATCTAATAACGCTTTTTAATTAAGTATAGTTGCAACCGTTTTTCTCATTTGTATCAAATAACTCTATTTTAATGTTTTCCATTAACAATAATTGGGTCTCTCCATCTATTTCATTTAAATAAATATTTCAATAATAAATAAATTATCTGTATTCATAGTCATAATGTGAGTTCATTAGGATTTCCTGTATATTGGGTATCACTGACACATATATGAACCACATTATATATAGATCCAGAACATAAATTTAAAACCATAATTCAAATATCTACAATACTAGGGTCGAACCCAAAACATTTAGTCTCAGGCTCTACGACAACTATTCGTACACCAAACAAATATTTTGACTTATAAACACACATAAAAATGCAGGTCAAGCGTAAAAACCAAAAACCAAGCTATTTACCTACAACAATCTTATGAATGGGATAATTTGAAATTGTAATACCTTTCTTTGAAGTCATTCATGTTTTTATGTAATCCTATCGCCAAAAACGTCACAATGACCGCTCGAAAGAACGCGGCGGTGTGACATGAATACCAAATCAGACGAGGAATTTCGTACAAATGTTTTAGCGAATTTATGAATGGATCTTTGTTTCGATCTAAAGGAAAAGAAAGTAAGAAGGATTTTTAAACCAAAAAGAATAGGCGTAATTAATATTGAACCCCTCATTTTTAGGATTATTCCATGTCAATCGCTAATTCTCTCTGCTTAGCTTCTAAATTAACCATTACTACCACAAAACAAGTAAAACAAACATCTTGAACATTAGGATTTCTACTTCAGGGTTCTCTCAATTGTAAATGACACAAACAGGCAAACACACAAACATTTATACTTATTGATATAAAAATGATTCACTTAGTCCTTAATCGAACCAAAAACCCGCGTGATAGATGGGTGTAGTGACGTTATATAATATACATGGTGACCACATTTAGATTTAAAATATAAATTTGTACTATTGAGTCTTTTTTATGAGTCGCTTCTTCATTGCTGAAGGTCATGCCTGCTCTAGTAGTTTACTGTACAGGTGTGGTGCAAATTTCGCCAAAGTGCTCGGCCTTCTGCTTGTCTTAGGCATTCTGTGACGGATATCTTGGTTAAGTCTTTGACCTGGTCAGACCATTTGGTTGGCGATCTTCCTCGAGGTATTTTACCCTCTACTTACCCAACAACCATGATTTTCTCCAAGCAGTCGTCTTCCCGTTATATAGCATATGGCCAAAGTATGAATTAATTAGAACTATTTAGTAACAAAGTTAATATATTTTCAATACCTATTATATTAAGTAACGATACAGTGAAGATGTGTCCTCTGTTACTTTGCAAGGATTAAGTAGTATTAATGACTTAACCGCATAGTTATGGTTTTTCTACAAATCTACAAGGTTAAGTTAGTATATTAGACTTCTGTTTAACTTATTTTTTATTTGCGCCATATTTATTTGTGCCTTATAAGAATCGTGTTTAGTACTGCTATGTTCTGGTTAGAAGGGTATGGTAAGGGAGACGTACGAGTCATACGAGCCCACCTGAAATAGCAACGTATCTGCTAATTCAGGAGTAGCAACGTATCTGTGGGCGATCTCAGACTGGATCTTATCTGGGTTCGATTACAAATGTTCAACGGTGGATATTTACCATCAGACGAACTTCGTACTCGTTTGTTTATACAAAATGATAAACAGTTTTTCTTTTTTTACACTTTCAAAAAACAATTGTTGTTAATGACCTTTACCAATGCTAAAGTTGCAATTGATTGCCGAAACCAATCATTAATTGATTATAAGCATCCGTCGAGACGACAGTTGTTTTTGCAGTTGTATAGCGCAGTCGTTGCCAGAAATCCGAAGTGAAAATACAGTCACAATAAAAAGTAATTATTTTCGAAGTATGTTCTCCTTATAAATGTAGTTTTCATGAACAGACAAACTTTGTATGGAGCATACCTACTCTTCCACTTAACTTCAGTAATGATCGATGAAAGCATAAAAAACCTCTTAGTTCTAATTTAATTCACATGAAAATCGAAATACCTGCAGAATGAAATATTATCAGCCTAATATCGTCTCACTGCCGGCCACTGATCTCCTCTCAAAATAAGAAGGAGTAGGGCAATGACAGACAAAATAGAATGAATATGACCTACTTATGTCCAATATGCAAGAACAGTAAGTTACAAGGCGATGGTGCATGTACTGGCTTAATAGCACGGCTGGAGCCACTCGAGCATGACCGGGGACCCACTGACAGACTTAGATTATGTCATTGGTGTCTATGGTATTTCATGGTAAGTGGAATCATCAGTGTGGAAAGACATGATATTGAGATTCAGGACTCTATGTTCTGAAGGTATTTCTTTTACAATATAGAAGTAGCATACGAGCATGAAATGGTTACAGCCGCCCATAGACATTCGTAATCAACCCCAGATAGGATTCAATAATCCTACCTGATATCGGCGACAGATGTGCCGCTACTCCTGAGGACTATGCTGGAAATCGGAAACGTATGTCTCCTTTACCACACCATTCAAACCGACAAATCGACGGGTCCTACGTAAACTGGTGCAAGTGCGTTTTCACAACTTTACAGTAGAGCGATTTGAATGTTCTAATGCGTGTAACTTTAACATTATTCACGTATAATGCAGGTTTTTTCAAAAGGATTCGATTATACCATTTTAAAATTTTAACTATGTACGTCGTGTACAGGTTTAGAATACATAAAGATTCATTTTTTTTTCAGATAGACCTTCTTTCTTTTACAAACTAAAAGAAGGTACAAACTTTAGTATAATAACCAACTAAGTAGCTCCTAATACAGGTGACAATCGGAATTATCTTGTAACTTGTGACAATACTAGGTACTGACGTGGGAAGCGTTTTAAACAAATAATTTAGCAAGTATGTACTTCCGACGTAATTAAATGTTTGCGGGACGCTTAGGTACGTGATTTCCCTATAATTATGTCTGTGTCGCGACTGAAAAGTGGGTTCAGGTATTTTGCATAATGAAACACTTTGAAACACTTTCTACACTCACAGCCCCCACACTAGGATTCCCTGTATCGTGGGTGCTATGGACACACACAGAGACATACACAAACACCCAGACCCAGAAACAGAAGTCTAAATTCATCAGTTAGAAATCTGTCTGGCCGGGGATCGAACCCGAGACCCTCTGCGCGTCAGACCGGCATGGTGACCGCTCCGCCACGCGGGTCGTCAATGAGCAGGTGCTTTTGCAAAAAAATAGTAATTTTACATTATGACCAACCGTATTTGCGTAAAATAAATTATATAGTTATTTTTAATACCTTTAGGTAATTTTGAATATAGAAAAACTCTATGCGTATTTAATATGCATGCATCCATATCAGCCAGTAATTAAAACAATAATTGACAACGCATATTATTATTATTTTCATTACGCATATGAGAGCAAGGGATTTTTTTGTAATATTGGAGTAGCAGACGAGTTTGCAGTCCACCTGAAGGTAAGTAGCCTGCCGCCCATGGCAGTATGTAATGAACTCCAGATATGATTATATTTTTCTACCCCTGAGGACTAAGCTTGAACGCCTCTGAAAAGTATCACCCTTTAAACCAGAACAGAGTAGCGTTTAACACTGTTGTTATGAAATAGGTGTGGCGGTAGCGCCGCCAGTGTCGTACCACAAAGGGTTCTACCACCTTCAAAATAACTTACTTATATTAAGATTTCTTTGTTACTTTTCCTAGAATTTTCATATAATTTTCTAGATGTTTATAATTAGACTAAATCCACACTTTGACTACGACATTATGATTATACCCTCTTAAATACGCATTCCAAGTACCCACTTAGCTAAACTTACATTAAGGAACTTGTATCTAAAGACGGATCCATTGATGTGTTTAGTGATAATGTCAGGAAATTCAAAGCCAAAATTGTTAAAGTCTTGTCTACGTCCCAAACGGCGTAGCCATACTTAAAGTGTCACAAATAATAAGATTGTTAAAGTTGATTTTTTTTTAATCTTAACAAATATTATAGTTAGTTATCGTACTTTTGTTAATGCATGCTGTGACTATTTATAAGTGGAATTACATGTAAGCAATAGATATTTAAGGACACATATTGTTACATCATAATATAACATGTATTTCTGTTAATAGTCCAATAAAATAAATAAATAAATAAATAAATAAATAAATAAATAAATAAATAATCATATTCTCTTTAAATTATTACCTACATAGTCCTGAATGTATCGCAAATATGTTTTCATACACGTTTCTCAAGTATATATGTATTAAGTAGAACTTAAGTTTTTATAAACAAAAATTTTTGTCAGGTTTTGCGATTTTGTCATGGTAAAGAAACTGTTATCCCACTGCTGGGAATGGGTCTCTCAGAATGAGAAGATATTTATGCTATTTAAATTAAATTAATCTAGTGGAAAGGGATATAATGCACATATTCTTTTTACCCGACTGTCAAGGAAGGGTTATGTTTTTCACGCGTATCTTGTATGTTTGTCTTTCTTTATTTGATCGGATCTAACAAACGGCTGGATGAATTTCGACAGTTAAGGTGTCATTATATACGTCTCAATGACCCGAGTGTCCTTAGATAGGTGTAAGAAAAAAATAAATAAAATGGCGGATTTTTGGCGCGAAATAGTAACACATTTAAAAAAAAAAGTTAACCGAACCTATCGAATAGGGTATCAAATGAAAGGAAATTAAACGGAGATTATGAAAAAATATTTGTATATATATAAAACAGCAAGGTGACTGACTGACTGACTAACTAAATGACTTTTTCATTTTTTAGAAATCAAAGTACAGCCAAAACCGCTCAACTTAGAGTTCTGAAATTTTGCACAAAGGTTTGCTGTATAGCGTAAATAAGTACTAAGAAAGGCCTTTTGGAAATTCTACCCCTAAGAGGGTAAAATAGGGGAAAACAGTTTTTCTGAAATGCTTTAATTTTGTAGCAAATGCTACAAAATTTAGTATTTAGCTTTCTGGATAGGAACAAGGACACACCTATTTATCCCCATCCGAAAAATTAACCCCGTAGAGGGTAAAATAAGGGTTAAAAGTTGATTTAAACAATCGTCAATTTTGAAGCAAACACTATGAAATTTTGTATTTGGCTTGTTGGATAAAAATAATGAAATTCTACCCATTACGAGGTAAAATAATGACCGGAACTTTGAATTACTGAAGTTATATACTTTATGGAGCGTAAATTGTGGATTGGTTTTGCGAAATAGCAACATGTTTTAAAAAAAGTTAACCAAACCTATCGAGTAGAATATCAAAATAAATGAAGGAACTTAAAAGAGATTACACATACATTTTATTATATATACATATATATAACTCATCGAGATGACTGTCTGACTAAATGAGTAGTGTTGCTGTGATAAAGATCAACGCAAAGGGAAACCGCAGAACTTTAGAGTGCTGGATTTTTACTCATAGGTTCTTTATATAGCGTAAATGCTATACGAGCTATACGAGGATAAATAAAATAGGATAATATTGTTTGAACATTTGTGATTTTGAAGCAGATACCTACTATGAAACTTTGTATTTGGCTTTCTGCATAAAAATAATAAAAGGCCTATTTCACCGTTTTTGGTAATTCTACTTCAGCTTTTATAGTGCAGTCGGGTTTTTTGATTTTTTAATGAATTACTTGTTAACTCTACAATATTAAGGTGACAAAAGTTGAAAAAGTCCCTTAAAAATAAACTTTATTTTTAACTTTAACTTGACTGGAAATAAATAAATCTATAATATTTTAAAACGGGTAAAATTGCTTTATATAAATAAACATAAAAACATTTTTGTCATAATGTCTTATGGTCCTTGCCTCAATTGAAATAGGCGCCATCTATTGCATCATAATGACAACTATCGCACTTTGTTTCAGTCCATCACTATCGTGATCACAGCCACTGTTCAATTGGCGCGAAGTTAAGGTGCGCTTCGGCATCTTGGAAGTTCGCTACACCGCGGCCAGATGGCGCTCGATTCTTATAATACGCAGCGACGTTACCACTCATACTGCCGTATGGTATACCACCTGTAAAAGAAAAAAACATTTATACTATTATATAAAACACGGTATTCATTGATCGTTAATTATTACGTTTATCAGTTGCACCGTTTCTTGTTCTACTGAGGGAAATGGGTCTCTGTCCACAATTAGGAGAGATCAGGAGAATAGTTGAATATACTTCCATATTCAACTATTGGACACTTGCTACTTCTATACTTAAAAAAGAAATTCCGATTAGTGAAGAAATACACGCCACGAGTATAACAGCATGCACAGTAAAAGTCAGTTGTAAACATACATACCATGAGAAATGCCCGGGGGAGGATCAGGGTAGTGTCCCGCGCTGTCTGGCCGCGCTAGTGTCGCCGTCACTAGCGCCAGTAATACGCATATTAGGACCTGGAAATTAACATTATTCATACCATAAGTTTTGATAAAAAATATAATTCTATTTTATTAATAAGTGAATTAGTGATTGGGAGAAAAAACATAGTCTGGTTGCTGTTGCTGCTCCAATACAGATTGTTTTTCAATAGTTTAAATATAATATCTGCATTGTGCGTATAATTGTAATGTTGTATAGTCCGCGTAAAACCGCTAGTCCGCTCTGAATATAGAAGTGAATCGCATCGCCATAGTAAATTGTATGGCTACACCTGCTCGCAACAACTTCAGAGCGGACTAGCAGTTTGGCGAGGACTATGCGTATTCATCATCAAACATAATTATAATATTTTTTACGCTTTTATTTTCACTTGTGTCTATGATGCCAAAAAGGTAGACGTACGATTTTTCAGATTCAAATACAGAATTTTTGGGTTCAAACAGAAACTAAGTAACGTGTTATAACATACATAATTTTACCGGATGCATGGCGTCACATTTGTAAGCGCAATTTACAAATAAAGTAATACATTATGTAAGTGTTTGTGTTAAACATGTCCCACCTAATTTTTTGTACGGTCGTAAACTGATTACATTATTATATTAACGGTCTGTAGTTTTATGTTTCTATATTTTTTATGTGTTTATTTTACACAACCGTAACACTTTTGTAATGGTTACGATTTATTTTTTGTAAGCGATCGCTACTGCGTACATACTTCTGTAACTGACACCAAATACATAGAAGAAATGGCCAATCTGTGGTTAATCACAGATGCTTTGCTGTTCCAGAAGATAACAAGGAAATGTGACGATGGGGCCATCAGTGTCAAAACGTGAAAAAAAATTAGAAAAAACTTTTATACTCCATAGGTAGTGAAGAAGTTTTTAGAAGAGTATAGACTCTTTAAGAATTCCACACGTATATCATATGTATTTATTTTAATTCAGTAAGTGATAATTAAAACTCCGTTATTATTTCCGGCCTTACAACAGAGGACGTTTGAACTTCTAAAATCAACCCTACTAGAGCTATTGCAGTTCTGACAATCCATTAGTTACAAACTTTGTAGTACAAAGACATCTTGTATCATACTATACGTATCTTTCCATATTATGTTTTTTCTCCTAAACCCAATATAAACTATACAAGAAAGGCCAACATTGATATTCAGAATAGTAGAGGTATATGCCCTTTAAATATTTGCGTAACATCTAATACCATAAGCCTTTTCAAATGACAGCTGACTTTGAATGATACACGTTATGTCACATATCTGTCACACAAGGTCAAGTTTGTTCGGCCAGGGCCGGGTGACTTTCGCTAAGACAATGATCCAATTAATCTCGAATGAGAACATATTATATTTATTCTGACATAGATCAGTTACAAGTAAAGGGCGCAAGGTAATGCAGGTGGCTGTTGCTGAGGTGTTTGTATATTCATGTTAGGCTTTACCCGCAACTTTTTTGATTCAAACTTTGATTGAAAATTGAAAGTATATAAATTATTTTCGACGTTTAGGTATTATTTGTATGATTATTGATTTATGATGATTACATTTATCATCTAGGCCACAGTTGCTCAGCAATAGGACAGAAAAATGTTATTTATGACAATGATATTGATTTTCAAACATAACCACAATCTTGGAAAATATCACAATTTAAATAATCCTCTTTAGTAACCCTCATATGGATAACTCTTAAATCAATGGCTAAAACTTTATATTTTGGGAATAAGTACGAAAGATATACGTAATATAAAGATTAATTTTGAAAACGTGTAATCGTGCCGTACGCGTTGAAGTCTTTAATAAGAACGAATTCAAGCATTTACTTGGTTACGCGTCATTACAAAACAGTTGTTCATTTGTTTTAGTATATTTAGTACTTTACACAATTATTTATATATTATTTCATCATTAACGATGAAAGGAAAAACATCAGGTTGTTTTAAAGTTATCAAAATACTAAGATTTGGGGGCTTTACGTAACAATTTCAATTAAGGTAATATCCGTCTTATTATAATTATTATTAATATACTTCCTTGAAGTACTCATAACATGTTCATGTAACTTATCAACCTTATCAAACATTTTACATATATTATGAGATTAATTACGTAATATAAAGGTTTTAAGGTCATAATTGCTCTTAATACACGAATTTTTACTTCTATAACACTTAATTATGTCTTCACAAATGATAATAAATTATTTGATAAATATTTTAATTAATATGGAATTTTCCACCCAAATCTTTGTTTTTCGCTAACCAGTCATAAACGAATATGTATATTATACTAATTGACCTCACAAATAATAACTTAACCAACCAATAAAACTAAAAAAAACAGATATATTAAAAGCAGTTTAAATTAAAAAAATATATATAAGCATGATTTACTGTTTGATTCTGCAAAATAATAAAAAATATCAGCATTGTTTCGTAGTTTCAAAAAATAAACAAACACGCACCTGACGCACACAGAGCATTGTGGAAACGGTAACAGACACTAGTGTGCGCCGCGCGCAATCTCTTGCTATTTATATCGAGAGATGCGGCTGGCGTCAGCTACTGGGCTATTCTGATAACGACTGCCCTTTTTAATCTATAAATCGTTGGTGTCGCTAGGGTTCCTATGACAACACAATCGCGATTCTATACAATACATACATTACTTTACAAAAAACTTTAGCAACTTAATGTCACTTAACAATACTTTACTTTTGCATTAAGCTGTATATTTTTATTATTCAACATCAATTGAACAAATAGCCTATTGGTTATAAAAACTGATCGACGGTGAAATGTATCAAATGGCGTCAGGCCGATTTAGAAAAAATAAACTAACTATAATGAAAAATCCCCAGGCCTCCTTCAGCTCTACAACGTGCCCAACACTAATAAAATATGTATTACGTATTATTCAATATTCATACATGAAAAAATTAACATTTTTTATATTTTACTTTAAGTATATTAAATATACCTACCCTGTAGTAACGGTTGCACTAATATAAAAAAAAATACTAAAAATGTTTCAATAAATTGGTATTGGTAATGTACTTATAATAAAATAACTAAAATGTTTAGAATCTCCCAACAATTCAAATAGCGCATGTAGATATAATATTTTTTATAAAGTTCTAAGCACAGGACGAGTTTAGAATTATCAACAAAAACAAAAACGCAGCGGTTTTTACGACCCGCGTGGCAGAGCCACCATGCCGGTCTGACGCGCAGAGGGTTCGATCCCCGGCCAGACAGATTTCTAAATGATGTATTTAGATTTCTGTTTCTGGGTCTGGGTATTTGTGTATTTGTCTATGTGTGTGTCCATAGCACCCACGATACAGGGAATCCTAGTGTGGGGCTGTGAGTGTAGAAAGCATTTTAGTTTTAGTTTTTAGTCTTGTCCTCATAAAAATTTAATATAAATGTAATAATACAACAGTTTATTTCAACTATAGCAGAAGTATTTATATAATTATAACATATGTTACATACGATATTTCATAAGAACAGGGAATGATTTTGATAACGGCTCACTGATGTAATTATTTTGCAATATCTTTTACACAATAAATACTGTGTGTAAATTTATCATATTCTGTAATATCTGAAATATCCTTACTATGAAATAAGTTTAACTTGAGGCTTATGTTAAATACATGCTTTGATTGATTACACCAGATCATTAATAAATATAGAAACTAATATAAAAGATAGAAAGTTATATAAATAATCGCTTTTATTTATTATTTCTCACTTCTCTAATTACTTCCAAATCGTTCATATTTTACAAGTGCGTCAAAACCGCGCGTGCAAACCGCTCTATCTATAAACAGCCTTAACTTAAGGCCTTGGCAACTGAATGCCACTTATAAGATAGCAAATAAGCCATATGTAAAACGAGTTTTATTGTGATTCGTGGCCTTTGTGACGAGGAAGTCATTAAATACTATTGTATCATTGCACATATTAACGCATCGAAGTAATTACTGTGAATAAAGACATGTAACCGTTACTAGACCGGTTTGCTAGGCAATAGGTTCCGGATTCGATGCCCGGTTAGGACAAAGTGAAAAAAATTTTGATATGAATAATTAGTATGGTGCGCCAGAAAAGGTACCTATGACCACCACATCAGTTACGTGGAGTTCTTGCGTCGGTAGAAAGATGTGGAGACAGACTGACGTATGAAAAATCAATTTGTGTCCTCAGGAGTGGCACCCCATCTGTGATCAAGTAGAAACCCAGTTTTAAATATTACAAATGGCCATGGGAGGAGACTTCTTACCATCAAGTACACTGCATGATCATTTACTACTCAAATTTTGCAAATAAATATATAAACTGTTTTTTTTTTGGGTTTTAAAATTGGCTTTGTATGACTTAAATGCATAACACGGGTAATTATAGTGTAGGTGTCTGATTGTAGAAAGTGTTATGTATTTTATATTATCATAATTACCTAATCGTATTTTACATGAATAAATTTTTGGTAAGCTGGTTTTATTACTTGTACAAGTATTTTTGAAGGGTGCGGTAAGACTTTCATTAGGCGTTTCTCAGAAGTATATTTTATTACCATTGATTCAATATATTATGTAAGGTCAATCATAAATGTTCGTGGAATACAATAATTCTTATAATACAGGAGTAATAAAGGAGGATGCAGCCCCCCCTAATGTTAAGTGGCTACTGCCATCCATGGACGTATATAAACAATCCAAGATCAGTTTAAATTCCTCCCTGAGTTCGGTCACAGGTGCATTGCTACCGTTAAGGACTATGTTGGAAAATTTGGTCTCTCACTTCTAACTTCAAAGCTTCAAACCAAGACTGTGGCCTAAATCTCTCTCAATTTGGGAGTAAACTTTTATTACATAAATAGAAGGGAAAGTAAAAAATGTAACACTTCAATAATCTTACAGCCTGTTTAAATATCCGTAACGTATGTATAATTAATTACTTATACCTAGTTGTATGTGAAAGTTCAACCCATGGTATGTATTAGGAAAAAATATTCATGAAAATAAGGCATTCACTTTTTACCTATTAAAATCTATTGCCATGCAAAACAGACGTGTATCCAAAATTCGACGACTCGCGTGGCGGAGCGGTCACCATACTCGTACCAGTCTGATGCGCAAAGGGTATCGGGTTCGATTCCCGGCCAGACAGATATCTAAATGATGAATTCAGATTTCTGTTTCTGGGTCTGGGTGTATTATTCTGTCTGGGTGTACTGAAAAAATTAACATTTTTTATATTTTACTTTAAGTATATTAAATATACCTACCCTGTAGTAACGGTTGCACTAATATAAAAAAAAATACTAAAAATGTTTCAATAAATTGGTATTGGTAATGTACTTATAATAAAATAACTAAAATGTTTAGAATCTCCCAACAATTCAAATAGCGCATGTAGATATAATATTTTTTATAAAGTTCTAAGCACAGGACGAGTTTAGAATTATCAACAAAAACAAAAACGCAGCGGTTTTTACGACCCGCGTGGCAGAGCCACCATGCCGGTCTGACGCGCAGAGGGTTCGATCCCCGGCCAGACAGATTTCTAAATGATGTATTTAGATTTCTGTTTCTGGGTCTGGGTATTTGTGTATTTGTCTATGTGTGTGTCCATAGCACCCACGATACAGGGAATCCTAGTGTGGGGCTGTGAGTGTAGAAAGCATTTTAGTTTTAGTTTTTAGTCTTGTCCTCATAAAAATTTAATATAAATGTAATAATACAACAGTTTATTTCAACTATAGCAGAAGTATTTATATAATTATAACATATGTTACATACGATATTTCATAAGAACAGGGAATGATTTTGATAACGGCTCACTGATGTAATTATTTTGCAATATCTTTTACACAATAAATACTGTGTGTAAATTTTATCATATTCTGTAATATCTGAAATATCCTTACTATGAAATAAGTTTAACTTGAGGCTTATGTTAAATACATGCTTTGATTGATTACACCAGATCATTAATAAATATAGAAACTAATATAAAAGATAGAAAGTTATATAAATAATCGCTTTTATTTATTATTTCTCACTTCTCTAATTACTTCCAAATCGTTCATATTTTACAAGTGCGTCAAAACCGCGCGTGCAAACCGCTCTATCTATAAACAGCCTTAACTTAAGGCCTTGGCAACTGAATGCCACTTATAAGATAGCAAATAAGCCATATGTAAAACGAGTTTTATTGTGATTCGTGGCCTTTGTGACGAGGAAGTCATTAAATACTATTGTATCATTGCACATATTAACGCATCGAAGTAATTACTGTGAATAAAGACATGTAACCGTTACTAGACCGGTTTGCTAGGCAATAGGTTCCGGATTCGATGCCCGGTTAGGACAAAGTGAAAAAAATTTTGATATGAATAATTAGTATGGTGCGCCAGAAAAGGTACCTATGACCACCACATCAGTTACGTGGAGTTCTTGCGTCGGTAGAAAGATGTGGAGACAGACTGACGTATGAAAAATCAATTTGTGTCCTCAGGAGTGGCACCCCATCTGTGATCAAGTAGAAACCCAGTTTTAAATATTACAAATGGCCATGGGAGGAGACTTCTTACCATCAAGTACACTGCATGATCATTTACTACTCAAATTTTGCAAATAAATATATAAACTGTTTTTTTTTTGGGTTTTAAAATTGGCTTTGTATGACTTAAATGCATAACACGGGTAATTATAGTGTAGGTGTCTGATTGTAGAAAGTGTTATGTATTTTATATTATCATAATTACCTAATCGTATTTTACATGAATAAATTTTTGGTAAGCTGGTTTTATTACTTGTACAAGTATTTTTGAAGGGTGCGGTAAGACTTTCATTAGGCGTTTCTCAGAAGTATATTTTATTACCATTGATTCAATATATTATGTAAGGTCAATCATAAATGTTCGTGGAATACAATAATTCTTATAATACAGGAGTAATAAAGGAGGATGCAGCCCCCCCTAATGTTAAGTGGCTACTGCCATCCATGGACGTATATAAACAATCCAAGATCAGTTTAAATTCCTCCCTGAGTTCGGTCACAGGTGCATTGCTACCGTTAAGGACTATGTTGGAAAATTTGGTCTCTCACTTCTAACTTCAAAGCTTCAAACCAAGACTGTGGCCTAAATCTCTCTCAATTTGGGAGTAAACTTTTATTACATAAATAGAAGGGAAAGTAAAAAATGTAACACTTCAATAATCTTACAGCCTGTTTAAATATCCGTAACGTATGTATAATTAATTACTTATACCTAGTTGTATGTGAAAGTTCAACCCATGGTATGTATTAGGAAAAAATATTCATGAAAATAAGGCATTCACTTTTTACCTATTAAAATCTATTGCCATGCAAAACAGACGTGTATCCAAAATTCGACGACTCGCGTGGCGGAGCGGTCACCATACTCGTACCAGTCTGATGCGCAAAGGGTATCGGGTTCGATTCCCGGCCAGACAGATATCTAAATGATGAATTCAGATTTCTGTTTCTGGGTCTGGGTGTATGTGTATTTGTCTATGCGTGTATCCATGGCACCCACTACACAGAGAATCCTAGTGGGGCTGTGAGTGTAGAGAGCGTTTATTTATTATTTATTTCAGTTAATTCAGTTGGGGTTAGAAATACAGTTGCAAAATAAGAACTTCAAATACATATAAACTACCGAGGCAGATTTAATTGAATTTGAAAAAACTACTGTGTTTACAAAGTAACATGTTTTACAAGGTAACATTAAAGTTGAGTTGCTTGATACGCGTTAATCCAATTTAATCCACATCTACTTCAGGCAGCCGCAGCATTCTCATTAAGACGGTAATTTAACTTAAATACTTGATTGCTCTTCGCATAAAATTTACACGATTAATTTACTAAAATGTAAATATTTTCCATAGTATCCCAAGTTCATTAAATAGGAATTGAATATTTCATGTTTTACTTCCAATACGGAAACAAATCATTAAAGAATTTGACATTATGTAAATGACATTAATTAGTTTTTCTTACAAAATATAACAAACTCGACGATTTTACCGAATACACAAATAACTTCCGTAACTACTTACTCAATATTTGCTTACAAAATAGCGCTACAAAAACTCATTAAACCTAAAGTCTAAGTGCAATATAAATACACAATATTTCCTTGACTCGCATTTTCTAATCAAGGGTTGCAAAACTCGTCGTTTTCTGGAAAATGTTGCAAAATGCAAATCAGACGACTTTGACCGACGAACTCTTGGATATAAAAACAGTTAAATAAACACTATGAAAATTCTTATTTAATTGAATATTTAATAGCTGGTTCAGTATAGTATATTTAGTACAGTAGTCTTTGTAGAATAGTTATACTAAACGTATATGTACGTAAATAGTAATTGAATTTGCCTGGCGTAAGATACAAACCTTTCCGACTAACTTTACTCACGACTTTAACTGTAACCACTGAACTTACTTGTACGAATCAATACAAATTAAATGAAATATTTTTCATTCAAATGTAAAGTCCTTATTGAATGGTTCTTGATATGATTTTTTCCTTCGCTGTTTCAGAAAGTGTTAATTAGTTTCTAATACGCTCTTTAATTTGAAAAATCAAAAGTGCCTGGGATCTGTACCCCCCGATCAAGAGGCCGGGTTACATTGTGAATTTAATAAATATAACAAAAAACAAACCTTAAATATAAATAAGTAAGTATAAAAAAGTGTGACAACTGTAAACTGCAATTTCGCGATGTATTTTTCGAAAATACATTCCCTAAGTTTCCAAGAAAACTTGCGGAAAAGCTCGAAGCAACTCTGAATCAATCTTGCGTATAAAAACTTTAAAAAATTGTTATCTCAAAATATTCACCCTAAATCAAAATGTTAATATTTTATCATATTTTTTCAAATAAAAAAAATAAAACCTACACCTACACATTTTTGTAATTAATCTAATTAAAAAGTGAAAGTTGTATCGAAAAACAAAAACCCTTTTATTTCTCACCGCCCACCGATCCCTAAGAATCGAGAGCGGATCGAATGCAACGCCATCTAGTGTACACGTCATACCTCAGTAATTGCTACCGTACCGAGTGGTAGGCGTTTCCATCGTTATGAAACAGCCTATAACAATGATAACGTCTGTGGCCAATGACTTATTGTTTACCTATTGTTCCAAGATGCCGAGCTATATGGCTTTCGTTTGCGATTGCGTTGTCATACTTATTTATAGTTCCATAGCAATTGCGTTAAGTTGTAAAACATAATAATAATAATTGAGTAAGGACATTACAACATCATATTTTTTTATTTTATAATTCATAAACCTTTTTTTTGCTATTCTATCTGGAAAATGTATCTTTGTGTATTTGGGTCAGGTATATAACAAATACAACAAATAATATCACCACTAACTTTCTAAAAGCTTTCTTATACAATTTCAATTGCAGTTTAAAGAAACGATAAACAAATAGTCCTTATCTCTGTCCAAAATATCTATAATGGACTTCAAGTGGATAATGGACATATATTCTTTTTTATTTTAAAAAATTAACGGCAATAAAACCAACCTCCCGCAATCCGCAACGATTTGCAAGGCGCTCATTATGTTTGGACATTTAGAGGCTTCTGTATTCGATCCCAGGTTAGTCATGATGATTATTATTTTTTATAATATAGAAGTATCATAGTAGACAAGCATGCAGTCAGTCAGCAGTGTAATCAACCCCAGATAGGATTAGATATTACTATTTGAGGTCGGTCACAGATGTGCCGCTACTCCTAAGGACTAAACTGGAACGCCTTGGATAGTATGTCTCCTTACCACACCCTTCAAACTAACACAGAACAGCGCTTAATGCAGCTGTCATGAGGCAGAAATAGGTGTAGCGGTGGTGCCGCCGAAGTCGAACCATAAAGGATTCCACCACCTTCCAAACCTACCTTTCTTATCGGATCGCGATGTTTTGTTATTAATCTGTAAAGACCCGGGTTTGACCCCGATTTCACCGATAGAAAGCGATAACGCGGTTTAACATGAAGCGCGTTTAACCTAGAAAATACCTATTAACCCTTTTCTTTAGATTTTCCATAGCGGTCATCACACAAGGAACCCGACACTATACAGAACAATTACAATTACTGTTCTACATAGGTATTAGAGTTTTGGGATATTTAAAAATGAGTATAAAAATAAAAGGCTTTGTTTATAGTCAAATGAAAATAAGCAATATCATAGCTATAATATGTATAGCTATAAATTCCTGCCCCATTAGTGTTTTACATCAGTGTTATGTAGCGAAGATGTTTTGATGTGCATCATCATCATCATCATCAACCCATTACTGTCCCACTGCTGGGCACGGGTCTCCTCTCAAAGTTAGAAAGATTAGGACATAGTCCACCGCGCTGGCCGCGTGTTGGTAGACTTCACATACCTTCGAAAACATTTTTTTTTAAGATTTCTCAGGTATGCAGATTTCCTCACGATAATTTGTAATTTTATGTAAAAAACTTTAACAACGGCGGCATTTTTGATATAAATGCTTTAAAAGCATAAAAGAAAATTAAACGAATTACCTTTGGCGCGTATCCTGCATCGAAATTTATTAATTACTATATTTTCAATTATCTGAAAGTTATTTAAGAGTACTTAACTCCGTAACTTATAGTGTCAACGGATCAAAATATAATAGCGTTTGCAAATTAAGAATTGCATTTTATCTGGTACTAATAGGTCGTTTCGCTTAATTTCTTATTTAAATCAAGGTTAACTATTAAAATTAACTGACTTTATCAAAGAAATGAAGGTTGTTAAATATTAAATTATATGTTTTTTATTTTTTTCAATTTTGTCAGTTTGTAATAAATTTACACTATGTATTTTATAACGTAAATTATATTTAATGTTATTGATATACCAGAAAAGACATGATCATAGTCTAGTGATGAAACTTTTGTGTTTCGACAATATGGCACTACCGTCACATGTATTCCTGCTATAGCTGTCTTAAAATGTAGTATCGATTAGGCAGATATAATAACTAGAATAATGTGTTCCAACTTAATATTCGTTTGACTCGACATCAAATTTAGGTAGGATTTCTATTTAAGGTCCTTGGGCGGCACAAAACACGTTTAAGTTAACATATTAAGTTCTAATTTAATACTTCCAATACATTAATGGAAATATACTAGCCAAATACGAGTTGATGCACTTTACACAGCTTTGAAGTCTGATAATATTATGGAAAATTTTGTGACATAATTATAAGTTTGCTCATATCTTTAACCTACTTCCCAAAGGAAGAGACGTTAGCAGAACTATGTACTAAACAAACATTTATTTGAATTATTTTTTACTTTGTAGTGACATAGAAGTCGGTTTAATTTTTTTGTTAATTTTTTTAAAGCTTTAACATATATTGAAAGATGGGAACTTTCTCATAAGTATTTGTTACCTACTTATCACTTTATTATTATAAATATCAGAGCAATGAAGATAGATCCGAATTTTATAAATAATTTTTCAACAAATAAAATTAGCAAGATCACGCTATTGTTGTTCAGACAATGACACTTGTACAAATACAGCTCAGAGAATTATCTATGGTGCTAGACCTGACCTAGACCTGGGTCAGTGACACTAGACACCTGTCCCCAGTGACCTACAGCTGCTATAGAAGTCCTAAAATAGAATAGAGCAAAAATAAAGAGCGTTTGTTTATTAAAGCTCTACACAAATAAATGAGCACGGGGTCTCTCTGAGATTTCTAAATACAAATCGTCACATCACGATTAGTCGTAGAAACAACTTAATGAGTTTGGAACCAAACACTTGTCCGTAATATGTGTAAATGGTGCTATTTTTTTATTATATAAAAGTAGGTCACTAACAACAAGTGCAGTCCATCTGTGGCTACTGCCGCCCATGCACCTCTGTAATCAATCCCTAATAAGATTAACATCCTCTCTGATGTCGACCACAGATGCATTGCTAGCTCAGAGGACTAAGTTGGAATGACTCGGGTAATTATGTCTCCCTTACCACACCCTCCGAAACGGTACTTACTCGTAACAATGCTGTTATTAGCAGAAATACGGTGCCGGTGGTGCCGACGAAGCCGAACGACAAAGGGTTCACCGTGGAGTATGTACTATTTAAATTATCTGCTTAAGCACGTGTTCTATGTAGGAGAGAGAGCGGTGCACACTGCACGGTTTAGAAATATTATATACCTACCATTATAAATGTTGGACGGGGAGTATTGCGAACTAGTTTTATCCTATTATAGCACAATTTCCGCAAAGTTAACGCCCTATACTCGTACCCATTCAAAATAAAGACCATTGTAGATTACATGAACGATATCAAACAGAAAACAGTTTGAAACTCGCAATAAAACGTATGCAATATTTCTGCACCTTCATTTTAGAAATAACTAAGAAGAAAAACAGCATGCTTTGTTCTTCGGGTAATTAATAAACTCAATCACCAAACTTTTCACTTAATTATTATTTTTTTGAATTCCTTTTATCTCTTCACCACCTTCCACATTCCTTTTATCTCACACCACTCTACCAAGAGTTATGTAGCCTGAATTCTACTAAAAATATACGCACCGATTATATAACCTCTTTCCTTTAGGAAGTCTGTTAAAAACTGACCACAATTTAAAACCCATTAATCTTTCCATTATCTCAAACTAAAATTATATCGATAAGCTTTCCTAAGCCACTGAGGTACGTTGCGTCGATACCAAAGGTTGCATACACCACATTACATCAACGACAATTGTTCATTCCAATCGACTGGCCAGTAAATTACATAAAGAAATGCCCCCTCAATCCGTTGCACAAATACTATTACCACCGAGTGGTTGCGTCAAACTCGATAAAGCCTTCCATTTTCGTCAATTAGACCACCTTGAACGATTATTCTCGATCAAAGAAACCCAATTAAATAATAATTATCGATCTTACGCCATTCATTGTCAATTTAACAGCTGCTGTGCTAACAACACTTTACTTTGCCATAGAATCTCAATGAAATCTTTTGGGTATATAATAGGGTTGCGCTTGGTCGTGATTTTACAAAATATAATAATGCAAAAGTTTGGTTCGGGTTACAATTCATGCAGCTCCACTTTTAATATTCTATTGATGTAAGATATTATTGATAACTTGAAATCTATGAATTCTTTATTATATTTTTAAATAGCGTCGTCGCGAAGTCGTCGAAATCATAAGTGGTTTTAAGAAGTAACATTCTGTGAAGATGTCATAAAGATTTTGATCTCTGGGGAGAGAGAATCGAACATGCCAATTTTCAGATTCTCTATAACGAACTTCAATAAAAAATATATATTTTTAACATTAGAATGACATACATTTTGTGTCACTAACACATTAAAAAAATTGACCACCTTTAATTCAAATATCGCTTATAATTTCTGTTATTTTTGCATTGTGTCGACTTTGACAAAACGGCGACGCTATATTGTGTTCCGGTTTAGTTTTTTGAAAGCATAAAAGTATAATATAAATTTATGTACCTATTCTATCTAAATGCATAGCTAGTAGAGCGTAAATACTTATGATGACAGAGCCGAGATCAGATTGCATGATTATTTCGTATTAAAATGTCGAAAATTCTTTAAAAATTTAGGACTGCTTCTTGATTCCTGAGTTCTCATTTATTCGGCACTGATTTGCAAATTATTCACAAAAAGTTGAAGTGTAACCTTCACTAAATAAATGTTTAATTAGCAGACAAAGCGTCGACGATATTATATTTACTGGACCAGAAAATAATTATTCGCATTTTATTTTCCAAGTAAGCAATTATTTCGGTGCAATATTTGTTCGCAGCAAAATGGCGGTAAGGTAAGATTAATATAGTTTAAATACTACATAATCTTTAACAGAAAATAGCTGAAGTTGAAACAGGCTTGCGACTACAAAAACAGTAGATTTACCTAAAAACTGTACATCTCAATACAGCGTAAACGTCTCGAACTCGGTGACTGACGATCCGCATGGCGGAGCGGTCACCATATCGGTCCTATACACATCGGCTTCAAGCCCAAGCCAGACAAATATCGGAACAATCAATTAAGATTTCTATTCTGGATTTAGATAATTGTGTATTCGTCTTTTTGTGAGTCCAACACACAAAAGACATAAATCCTAGACCCTATCCTTTGAGAATCTAATTTTGAAACAGCTCTACCTGATGCTGCATTATTGGTACCACTATTTAAAAATAAAAATATAATGTAATAAAACAATATATTCTTGTTACGGCTCCGAAAGCACCACCGCCAAACCTATATCTGTCTAAAACACAAATACAAGTACTGTTTGATTGGTTTTACCAATGGTCCCCTTAGTGATCATAGTGGAATAGTATACCTAATTACCCATAGACGACGGCAACAACATTATTTATAATATATATTACTTACCCTTTGGTAAATATAGATACTAAACTATGCGTGTTTGACCTATTAATTTCTAAACAAATAATGTGGTCTGCCCACAGATTTAATTCTAGTTAAACATGATTGGCGCAACGAGGCACGCATAGCCTCGGCTTGTAGATTGTAACTGGTAACTGATCTAAGTTAAGCAACATCGGGCGCGGTCGGGAAGTGGATGGGTGACCGCTGGTTGCATTTCATGCACGCTTCCATGCTTCATGAGGCACGAAGCACTTAAGTTATTGTTATTATTGCAATTGAATCGTTAAGCTTATTTGAAAACCGTTATGATGGTTTGAAAACATCGATATGCTCCAGGCCTGCTTTAGAACTAGAGCAAGAACAATAAAATATTATAACAGTTAAGACAATTAAAAAGTTATTTTATTCTTACATAATGTTAGTTTGGAAGCATTACAAGATATTTATGTCAACAATTAATAAAGAACTTTTTTGAAAAATAATTAAAAATATTACAGTTAAGAAATCTATCACAACATCTAAAATTAAGATCATTGTGTAAATAATACAGTAAAATAATGTTTTATTTGTATTTACTTTTTATAGGTTAATCTTAATACAGGTGACCATTATATACTTATACATCTTTATATACGTATTGACCATGATCTTTACGAAGAGAGATGCACTCACGTACCTAGATTACCTAGAAGATTGCTAATTTATGCACCACTCGAGACTTTCTCACTTTGATCTACATTTAGTGTCCAGCGGAGGTCATTTACTATTCATTTTGAACGTATGCTGATCAGTTCGATGCCCTTTCAGCAGCGATTTCTCGTTAAGTCCAACGCGATATTTACGTTGTTATAAATTTTCGACATTTCGAAATGGGCGCGCTAGGATTAAACCGGACTGGGTCGATTCTCTGAATGCAATCGCAGGTTTGCTGTCGCTATCTAGCTTAAGTGCTTTTACACAAAGACTTAAATATAGTAGTTACAGTAGTAGACAGGATATGAAGAAATGTCATCAATTATAATTATTATTAGTTGGTAAAAAGTCGTGCTAAAATATAAAGCGGGAAGAAATTTTTTGTATGAAAATGATGACATTTGATCTCTTAGCTTTCACACTACTAGCCCACATCCGGGTTAATCTTTGTCTTAACACCATAGTTCGTCTTATCGTTCGGGTAATCGTTAAACTTGTGTACACTTTTTGCTCAATTTCTCTGTCGTTGAATCGACCTCGTGTTCGAGCGATGAGCGACAGCGATTTGCTTATAGGCCAATAATATATGGCTGACTGAACTGAACTGACTGAATATTTAACTGACCAAATATAGATTAGGAGTCCTTTAATATGTAGATTCAGTAGTTTCTGATCAAAATTAAATGTCCACCAATTTCTGCCAGTGTAGTTGTTTAAAACTGTAAAGTAGTAGTTTATTGGGCTCTTGATGAAAAAAAGCGTGTTATTAAAATAAAGGACGTACACACCAGCCACGATGAACATATTGTTTACTTTAAATTGTATTTTTCCATTCCAGTATAATTAATAAAAAAATAATAAAGAACGAAATTAAAAGAAAAAGATAATAAATAATGTGTTAATATTTCTAAACACCCATTAATGAATATTTGAGATCCCGAAATAAAAAGCATCAAAAAACTGTTTTAGAAACTCCACATAGGTTTAATATTACTAAAACAATTAACAAATCAAATCAAATCAAATCAAAAATCAAATTTTTTTTATTTAAAATAGGTTCTTTACAGATCACTTTTTGAATGTCAAAGCAACTACCACCACTTCAAAAGGTGTTTCGTTATGGAGAAGAAGCGGCGAAAGAAACTCCATAACACACATCTTTTAAAAAAAATGTTTTTGACAATGTTAACTTAACGTAATGGTACATGTGGAGCTGGAGCTAATTCAGACCACACCGTTTTGTCAGTCAAATAATCACTTACTTTATAGTACGCTTTTTTACATAGCGTTAGTTTAACGACATGTTTAAACTTTTTTTCTGTGAGATTCAAAATGTGGTCAGGTATTTTATTGTAGTAGCGAATACAGTTGCCCACGAAAGATCTAGCCACCTTACATAATCTATGTTTAGGAATTGCTAATTTATTTCTATTTCTGGTATTAAAGTTATGGTGGTTACTATTTTTTTCAAACATATCAGTGTGTTTTCTTACATACATAATATTTTCATAAATGTATTGACTATGCACCGTCAATATATTAATAGTGGGAAACAGTTCTCTTAGGGACTCACCACGCCGCAGACTATATATATATATAACAAAAATGTATATTGTGTCTTTATGTACTTTCAGTTGAGCCCGCCCAAATCTCGTTACTTAGGGCAACTTACAAAAGTAAGCAAAGAGACGGTCGAGCAATCGGTCCGCGACGACGACCCGAGGAGATAAATACTCTGTCCGCCCTCCGGCCCGGTTAGTCAACCGCCGTCCCGCGCGCGCGATGTCACCATGCATGTCACAGTGGCCACCCTCCTGGCGCTGCAGTGCTCCCTGTGCCTCTCCATCAGAGTACCCGTTGTGTGGAATAATGATAATAGTGAAGTGAATAAGTTCGCGGTCGAAACGATCCCGCCACAAAACGCCCCAGGCAAACAAAAACCCATCCCGAATCAATACTTCCAGTACACGGCCCAGAAACCGAAATTTGCTGTGGACATCGCGCAGTTCCACGGCGTCCAGTCACCGAAAAGTCACTACAAGGCCTACCCAATCAAACCACAAACAGGAGTCGCAAAGCCAGAATTGGGAAAACATGAGATGTTAGATAAGGAAAATAACAACTTCCTCCCATATCAAGAGTATGTGAAGAAAAATGAAGCTCAACGCCATGTTACCCCGTCAACGACGAGCTATGAAATTTTTCATCCTTACAAATTGGAGGAACCCGCTTTAAAGGAACTTTATCAAGACCCAGTTATGGATAAAATTAGAAATGATTTACTCAACGCCAAAAACAGGTTACAAAAATATGAAAATGAAGCGGGAAAACCTGATATAACAAAGGCTGAATACCTAGAGAGTCCTGAAGAAACAGATCGTAAGAAAGTGCCCCATAAAAATGTGCCTGCGGCATACGAAATACATCAGCCTCAACGTCGGCCAATTTATTACAGACCTCCTGCTCCACATAATCATAGGGAAAACATTTTGAATCAAAAATTGAGACATCCATGGCATCAGAACTATGTCAAGATCAAACCGATTCACTATCGCCCTGTTAAAAACAACCTGCAGCGGTTAAGACAACAACATGCATTGAAATATGACGATGAGCAAAATGAATACCCTCAAGTGCCTTCACCCGAAAAGTATAGCGAACCCTCGGACGGTTATGACATTTATGAGAAAGGCAAAGAAAAATTTGTACAACTAAGAAATAATGTCGATGAGTCTATAAATGAAGCTGTTCAGAAGAATAGGCCATTAGAGAAGCAAAAATTAGAATTAACTAATGACCAATCCAATGAACATACATCTGAAGACGATACTGAAGATGGAGAAGATGACTTTGTACCTATCAAAAATTATGCTCAAGTTAGAAAGACGGAAACGACTAAACATTTACCTAAGGAAGCTGCATATCAAGATGCCGATACTTTAGACGAAATTCGAAATGCTCCTCGGCTAAGAGAAGCGATTAAAAGTACTAAAGCACAAACAGTTTATTCAGAAGAAGGGTATGAAGATTCTGCTTACGATCACGCTGGCGAACAAAAACATGCGTCAGACCACGAAGCACACGGAGGTTTCCTTAAAGAAAAGGAAAACAGCGGAGGTAAATTTAAAATACCCACTTTTAGTGCTAAGTTCCAGGATGGCGACGGTTCAGAATATCGCGATCAAGTCTTAGATCGTAAAAAGTGGAAAAACGACAATAAGGACACTGAAGAAGAAACTGAATCTGACGAATACTCAGAAGAAGTCAAGGAACATTCCGATGAAAGTGATACTTACAGCCATGGACCTAACAATAATAATATTAAAGAAGGTGATAAAACTAATGATCGTTCATTGGAAGAAGAAACTGAAAGAACTAAAAGAGAAAAAGCACCCGGTAAATCTTCAGATAAAGAAAATTCAACAAAAACAAATGAGGAAGATTCCGAACATGATGTTAATAAACGTGAGACCAATATTGAGGTTCCAGAAATAGATATAGACAAGACACTATCTAAGTGAAAAAGAAATTGCAAATTTATCCAAACTAAAGATAGTGTCAAAAACAGATAACATTGGTGAAAAATATCCATACTATTTTAAGAAATTAAAAGCAATAAGTCCGGATTCACCACTAAGATACGCGGAAAACCTTAAATTAATTCCGAAAAAATCAGAAGGTGGTACTGAATTTTATGATTCGAGATCAAAATTTGAATGTCCGGAAGTTGATGAAAATATTGATCCAATACCTGAAAAATTAAAGAAAGATGGACATCCAGATGAGGATGAAGAAGACACAGAAGATGATGAAGAGAATACTACAAAAAGAGATAAGTCTGATTTTAGTGCACTAGAAAAAATTCCACGACTAAAAGGCCTTGGTGACAAAATAGACTGTTTTAAGGCTAAGTACTTCGGCGAAAATCCTCTAGACAGTCCTTTCTTTAAGGAAGAAATTATATCAAATCCAGAACCAGTAACAGTGCCAAGTATAGATATCTATAAGCTCAAGCAAAAGAAGGAACATTCTGCACCAGAACCTAACTTAAATGAAGCAATAGACTTATCTAAAGATTTACAGGAAAAAGGCAAAATTGACATGTTTACATTGTTAGATAAGTTGTACCCGAAACAAGTATTTGAAATACCCACTATTGAAAAGTCGCCCATTTTGAAAGAAACAAAATCTACTGAAGTTAAGCCGAACGCAATAGTTTCAAATACCAATAAAGTTCTTCAACAAAAAGAAGACGTAACAATACCTCCTACAATCTCGAGGCATAAACGAGCAACACCTTTTATTTACGAACCATATAAAATAATTAGAGACAGTCAAATACAAGATTCTAAAAAAACAACCACAACGAATAATATAAGTCCTCTAATAAAACAATTACAATCAAGTAGAGTTGCAACTAATCAAGGAAAAGAACAGGTAGTTAAACGCAATGTTAGTGCGCGCACTTATAAAGATATTGGTAAAAGCGACAGAGAAAAAAATGCTGCTAAGGAAAAAGGTTCTAAGCCTATTTCTGATACAAGTTTTGTTGATGTAAGTATAGATCAACGACGTGGGGAACCGAGATATGAGTTAAGGCCCGTTAATCATAAAAGTCAATATACGCCTGTAGAAAATAAAAAATCAATAACAATGGAAGACTATAAGGCACAAACAAAATCTGATATAAACTCTGAAGATTATGATTTAATCGATAATAGAAAGAAAACCAATCATGGACAACGAGTAACAACGACTCGGCCTTTCTTCGATGTAACCAAATTTTTACCACATCCAGAAGAACTAGGAAAACAGGATCGATCAAATGGTAAAATTGAAAAGGGAAAAGATATAGCACCACAATCTCGATCAGATAAGTCTGTTAAAGATAGTGAAAGTGAAGAAGATGATGAGGAATATGATGACGATAATTACAACGAACGTACTAAAACAACAACTAAAAAGGCCCCATCAAGAATAAGAATTAAAACCAATCCAACAACTTCTAAACCGAAAAAGGAAGACGATGAAGATGTGAGCGAATTACCAAAATTACGTTTAATAACCAGATTTCGTGATTCATACGAAACGGAAAAACCAGGAAACTGTTCCAGCACGAACTAAAACTACAACCCCTAAGTTACATGACATTGATGCAGAAATTCATGGCCCTAAATATAGAGCTAAGAAAAAGAAAAGCAGAAAAAGTACATTAGTAACAGATACAAAAAGTTATGGTGAAGACGATGATGACTGATGATGATGAAGATTTGGGGAAAGAAGAGGTTGATGCATTGATCGGCGTCAAACATGATGATAAAGAATATATACCAAAATATGAAAAGAAGACCGAAGAAAAGAAAGCTCTAGTAATAGTCGTTCAAAAAGTGTAGAAGATGATGACGATTACGGAGAAAGAGACCATCATCACGAAGATGACGATGAAGATGAGGATGATGACGATGAAGAAGATGATGATGAAGACGAAGATGATGATGATGATGAAAACGAGGAAGCTGAAAGGGAAGTGGAAGTGGAAGCTAAACCTCAACTTACAACTCCTGAACCAACAAAAAGAACTCTAGTTCGGACCACAGAAGCACCTCCTGCGACGACTGAATCCCAAAGTGCTAAACTAGAAATTAAACCAGTTATTGTAATGAAAAAGTTTGAAAGCCATAAGGAACTTCCAGTAAACAAATCTTCGCCACACGTAACCGAATTTAAACAAGACATCGAAGAAGTTGAGATTATCAAAGAAATACCAGCTAAGACGAAAAAGAAACCTCAGAAGAATATAGAAGCTCTAGAATTATACAAGGATGAAAACCTAGCTAAGGATGTAAACAAATTGGGAGGTGTAGAAATATTTAAAGAGGGGTTAGACCTGGTAAATGGACCTAAGCACGGTGGAAACTACAGAAGGGCTGAAGGACTTATGGATGACTCGGCAGCTTGGCCATCATCACGAAGAGATAATAAAAAATCTGCAGTCAGTGATGCAATGACATCTCAAAGTACATCTAAACAAGTTGAAGTTAGGGGCGACGCGTACTCCAGGAGAAGAAGTGATATAGAACGTGCAAGAAAAAGTCGCGGCAGAAGTGCTAAGCTTATAGAATTAAGTGAAACTACAGAGAGCCCGACTGCAAGGCCAATGCATGGTGGTAATTTCAAATCTATACACGAAGTGCGGCGTGGTGGACGGAGAGGTGGCAGCCGAAACGCAAAAATAGTCGAACTAGACGAACACAAATCTAGTAACCATCAGTCCTCAAATACTCATGGAAGCAACTCTAGATCGTATGGGTCTAGAGGAGGTGATAGACACCAAATGCATGGTGGAAACTACCGAAGTGCTAAAATTGTTCAGGCAGACAGTAAAGAGATAGAACCAACAAAAATTGAAGATACTACTAAGAAAGATATTTCCACTGAAGATGGTAAAGATAATGCAGCAGTGTTTCTAAATACCTTTGCAAGTGCTGTTCCCGTCTTAGAAACAACCCCTGCGTATATATTGGACCCTAGTAAACGAATGTATTACTACGTCGATGCCTAAGCCTATTAACCTTTATCTTAAGTATTTAAAATGATTAATAGGATATTAGGAAAGATAAAGTGCCACAAAATTCATATTGTAGTGACAAAATTTTTGATGTTATGATTATGAAGGTAGATTGTTATTAATTTTAATTATTATAATATGTAATTATTATATATTTGTAAGCTTCTGTGATAAATACACTTTTTATAAATGTTAATGGTGTTTTTAAATAGTCACTCAAATTATAACTTTACTTATTACTGCAATAATATTAAGTTGCATTATTTAGTTCAACAGTTTCGAGGTTAACTTGATAAAATGTTATGAACGTATTTCGACTTGCGAATCTGTATCGACAAATTGAAACATGCTATTCTTCGCTCTGAACATTCACTTCCATTCAATAACTTTCTCTTTCTTTGGTATTTGTTGGTAACACGATTTCATTTAAGTCGATCACTTCGTATCATTAACTGAAGCAGTAGGCAGCTCTACAAAGTATTACATTATCTAGCGTATCGAATGGTCAAGGCACCCATTTCGAGCAGTCACGATTATGTCATTTCTATTACAAAATATAAAAGCTCTCTTAAGTTTTATAATTTATTATCTGGCAAGTCTTTCTTTGCTTACATTAATACGATAACATCGCTAAGTTTCAATTTCACAAAGTAATTGATTTCCACTATAATTAAATAAATAGCTAACAAATAAAAATAAATAAAATAATTTACATTGCAATTTCGATTTGGTATCGTTTAAGTACATGAATATAAAATACTAGCTTACATTATTTATTCAGTACTTATCTAAGTAAAAGTATTCGTAGTTTTTAAAATAGTTAATATTAATTTACATAATTATTTTATTCGTATACTAATAGAATAGCTATATTATTTAGGTTTTTTTATTTATGTCTCTTCCGTTCTGTAACTTTAGAAGATTTAGTATTTCGTGAAGCAGGGTGATTGATAGGTTTCCACTCTGATTCAATTGACGGCAGGTACGTAGCCTCACTGTCTTCTCTATCAATAGACTCATCTTCTTTTTCTACATCATCAAAGAAGTCTATTATAGGGTGGTAGTTGTAATTTACTCTTTTCCCACTTGAAGTAATATTCTGTCTTAAGGATTTGTGTTCCAATGGCTTGAAAGTTGTTGATGCCAATTCAGTAGTAACCGCGTGTAGTTTAGGAGAAATGGTTTGCCTAGGAGCACTAGGAATTAATTTAGGTACATCTGGTTCTTCTAGATCATCGTTAAAGTCTTCCATAGTTTCTAAATTGTCCCCCGAGAACGCACCAACGGCCGATGTTCCAGACGATACTAAGTCATCGGGTACTCCTGATATTTTCTTCCTTATGGGTCTTCTGCTTGGTCTTAGGGGACCTCGTTTAAAAGACTCGTTTAGCTTGTACTTACTTGAAGTATCTTTTGAAAATGAGAAAGAAGCTGGCGCTGAAGGTGTTGGCGGCTCTAAATAACTAGGTAAGGTAACTTGATCAAACGAATTCAGATTAGGTGGATTTCTGGTCTGAAGAGGTCTCTTCACATTTCTTATTGAACTAGCTTGATTAAATGAGTCTGAAAAGTACGTATTACCATATGAATCCATTGGATTTGATGGAGGTAAGTTTTCGTACTCATCGTTTTCATTTAACTTTGCGTTTGGAAATGATCCCGGTATGACATTAGGGTTGTTATCAGCGAAGGGTGAGAAGGATTCTAAAGGTTTATTGTACGTAAACGGTGGAGATTTAGTCACGCTAGGTCTCTGTATGGTTGATTGTACTGCTTCAAATGCATGGTTCCCGTGCTCTGAAGATAGATCTTCTCCTGGGAATTGTTCTGAAGACGATTCATGTATTCTGTGGCCAAGTGGAGGAAACGAAACACTGTAGCCTTCAATATGACAGGAACAGCACGTGGGGACCTGAAATATTATTATTATATAATTTATAGCTTATTACATTATTTACCTTAATTAATTTTTTACGTTTAAATTTTGATGATAATTTCAAAATACCTTAAATATATCCATATGCAATCCGTTCTGCTGGTCCCACGTAAGAAGTCGATGGTAATTGTAGACTTGAACACATTTGGATTTAAAGTTGTCTGTCAAATATGTACAGGACTCTTTCGGTTTCCTATAAATATCAAAACAGAAAGTCGTAAGTGAATTGAAATAACATTATAACAACAAAAATAAAATTAAACATAAACAACATTATAAACTAGAATATCGTAATTAACGTAGCTGAGATAATTTCTGTAACTATTTTATTGTGAAAGTAGCAGACGATGATATAATAAGGGCCACTTTAATAATTTTGAATAATATCAGTAGAAAAGGAATCGTTCATAAGTTAGCTTTTAAAAACTTTTTTATGCCATTGCGGCGACTGCGGAGGGTAATGTTTTTTCGAGGGTAATTACATACTATGAATGTCTCATTTTTAGAACGACCGCATTTATCTGAATTATAAGATCGGGCTATAGTTTTTAAGTAGTCGGATTTGTTTTGTTTTTTAGTTGCATAATTAAACTTCAGTAGGACTACCATGAGTTTACAAAAGTATTACTCGCTAGCGACTGCGTAAAATAAATGTATGAAAAATTGTACAGCGCCTCTGGTGGTTACTCGTAGAACTAAATTCCGTAGTGACGTAACTCGATACGTAAAAAACCTATCGAAATCAAATCGCTAGCGAATGTCATTATGATCTATTGCCATACAAATTCGGTCCCATGAGTCATTAATTTGACAGACGTTATCAAGAAATACAGTAACGATAGTAGTTATGTTATTCACTAGGAAATAACAATAGTTTTCTATTTACCATTTCTATAGTGGCGTTTCTATGCCAACTCATGGTAATGCTACAGTAGCACTACCATGAGTTGGCATAGAAACGCCACTATAGAAATTGTAAATAGAAAACTATTGTCATTTTGCTCATATGACATATGAGCAAAATGACAATAGTAGATCATAATGACATTCGCTAGCGATTTGATTTCGATAGGTTTTTTACGTTACGAGTGGCTCACACTACGGAATTTAGTTCTACGAGTAACCACCAGAGGCGCTGTACAATTTTTCATACATTTATTTTACGCAGTCGCTAGCGAGTAATACTTTTGTAAACTCATGGTAGTGCTACAGTATTCAAATGTTTTCAAACTGACGCGAGAAAAACTCACAAGCACTTCTCTAGCCTAAGCGTCTGGGTATGCTCGCCGGTGTTGACTATGTACTTCCACTGGCCGGAGGTGGCGCGCGCGCGTTGGGGCCGGGCGTACTTCACTGTGCTCGGACACATGAAGCCTGCTTCCCCGGCGCCAGCGAAGTCTCTGTTCGCTGTGTCACCACGCCTGGAGAGGAAGACATAATCTGTATAATGTTTGACGTTGAAAAGTCTTCAATATCACACTTATCGGTGTTACAAGAGCAATAATGGATACATTAAGCATATATGAAATGTAATCGGCCCCTCTTATTTTTTCACGTCTTAATAGCAAAGGAAAACATTTTGATGAAATAAATTTAATTGGAAAATCTTTTTAATATTCCCATTTGGACATTTTTTTTTAATTTGTAAGTAGCCAACAAGCATGCAGTTCACCTTATGGTAAGTGGCAGTTCACCTTATGGTAAGTGGCTAATGTCGCCCAAGGAATCTATAATAAACCCTCGATAAGATTAGATTCAAACCTGAAGTGGGCCACAGACGAGGACTGAATTGGATTGCCTCCGATAAGTAACGGAAAACTTACCGCACCCTTCAAAATGTAGCATAGCAGCGGTTAAAACTGCCCTTATTGCAGAAGCAGATGTCAAGATAATCCGAAATATCGATACTGATTATTTCGTGCCTAAAAAAACAGACGACTAGCGCAGGCTATGTAAGAAGTATTACAAAAATCTGTCTTCACTGTCTAAATCCAACCTCAGTTATCAATAGATCCATTTAACATCTGGCAATAACAGGTGTACTTGTAAATAATAGTATATAAATATCAACATCATACTAGTTTGTATGAAATCGAACTAGTTATTAAATAAGATGTAGTGCACTAAGACAGTGTATTCACACGTAACCACAAGCATAATACACGGCAGCGACAAAATGTAAGTAGTGGCTATGTTTATGTTCATCATCATCAACCCATTATTGTACCACTGCTGGGCACGGGTCTCCCTCAGAATGAGAAGGATTAGGCCGTAGTCCGACACGCTGGTCAAGTGCATATTGGTAGACTTCACAACCAGTTGATTTTTTTTTTTTCATAATCTGCCAGGTGTGCAGGTTTCCTCACGATGTTTTCCTTCGCCGGTTAAGCAAGTGATAATTAATTTCTAATACGCATATAATTTTGAAAAATCATAGCTGCGTGCCTGGGATTTGAACCTGGACCCCTCGATCGAGAGCTAGGCTATCACTGCCATGTTTATGTTGCGTTTTGGTGACCACGTTGTCTTTGCTATATAGCTTAATCAGTTTTCAGGTTTTTAAAGTATACCTAACGATAAGATAGACGAGCTACCTGGTGGAAAGTAGTCACCGTCGCCTATGGACATGCAACACCAGAAGAGTCGCCAATGCATCGCCGGCTTTGAAGGAGAGCTCTTTGGCACCCTATAGAAGAGCTCCATGTCATAGCGCTATGGATTACCTCAGGAGGAAGTTTATTCCACATTCCACAGATGCAAAATGTGGCCCATATGACTAAAACTTTGCATTTTCATACCAACTACGCTACTTAATTAAACCCACATAAAAACTAAACATGTTATTCACAGAAGTAGATTCTTCTGAATTTCAGTATATTGTTATACTTTATTTGATAAGATATATAATTCCAAAATAGGTTTTCTAATACGTTTTGTATTGTGGTGTGGTTGTGGTTACGTGTGAATAGCTACAAGTGTTACGTTGATCAGGAAACGAAGGAGTAGAAATAAGAAATAAAGTCCAGTTACGCAATTATGAATTACAAATGGAGCAAGTAGCTTTGAATAATCAGTCAGAGCACGTACGATTGTTGAAAGTTTTTAATATAAATTACAAAGACCCAAAAGCTGTTTCATAATATTTGTTGGTTATGATCGACTATTCAGTTAGTATGTTTGTTATATTTGACCTCGTTTTTTGGCTTATTGATTGGAGCTGTCTCGTTTTTCAATTACCTAGTTTCGTCTTGTCTGTGTCGGTTTCGGTGCAGTTAACAAGATGTAATATTAAAGTTAATAATCAAATCATTGCTTCTATAGATGACTCTACTATTAGGCTTTTGACCTGAATACTACAACCTTAGTAAATATAGAATAAATTTACACTACTTTTTACTATTAATACCCTAATAAAATATGAGATAAGGCAAACACTATGACATAGTACTTGCAATCGTACAACTTTAACGAATAAACCCAAAGGATAATTATACAAGACATCTATATACTCGTAGATTCACTGAAAATATGTCCTATAAATACATGCTATAAATTCTACTAGCTCATAATTCATTAAGTTTTAAGAATATATCGAGCACAAAATAATTTTGTTTCAGAATTGATTTACTTATTCTCCTCTGAAAAGGTTCTGTATATGTATCGGCAATATAAAAAACGCATATCTTGAGTACCCGTTACATAATAACATGATAAATTATTGCCTACATCCTGCTAATTTTAAAAGGTATGTGCTTAGAGTATCACGATGGCAGAAAATTTGGATTGGTTGCCGTGCCTAGCATTTGAATCTTTGAATTTGGCCTCCAGCGTTAAGGAGCATTTTACACTTTAGTAGGTTATTATTGAATCTACAATGAATTCATGTCATGAATTCTACAATAATAACCTAACAATACAATACAATAATAACTATAAGCTGACAAGCTTACCGATTGGACACTAGATAATGTTCCGCGGTGTACTTGGCCTCCTGTGCAGCCGTGATGCCGTCCACAGCACCTTCTCCGGGATCCTTAAAGTCAGCCAGCAAGGCTCCAGCAGCTGCTTTGTTCCGCCTTATTGATTGGACAATCGCATCTCTGAAAAGAAGAATTAAATGATGTTACAGATCAGAGAACATATTGTAACTGAATTAAAGCTAAGAGATCTTGGAGATCCCAATCCAATTGTGAAGTCTGATAAGATTTCTAAATTTCTGGAAAAACTGTGACTACATGTAGCCGAAAAGACCGTAATAATGAGGACAGATTATATTAAAGGCTATAAAGGTCCTACGAAAGAGTCCTAATATATAGAAGATCAATGCATAGAGGAGAGGATGAAACTAAATAAAAAATGACATTCGATGGGAAATCCGCCAAATTTTCAATTTTCATAAAGACTTAACTTACGTAATAAAATTCATCTACCCAAAATAAATACTAAAATAAAGCAGCTTTTCTTGTTAGTTATACACTGTTGCAAGACTTTCAAATAATTATAATTCTGCATTGATAGTACGCGCAATGCATCAACGCATGCTGATGAGATAACTGAAGAACAAATCTCTTAACGACTGGGAAGAAAGTTCTAGAACCAAATTGCAGATCTTACTTAAAACTTTGTCTTTGGATTGTTTGAAAACTATTCAGTAAGGCTTGTTTAATTTTTAAATAACTAATTATATTGTTATGTATCTTGTAAGTGTCTCTACCTTATACACCCTGAAATCAAATAACAGCAGCGTTAAACCACTAAGTAAAGCTCTTAGGTACTAAAACTCATTTTAGTACCTAACATGATTTCTAAAAATTGCTGAGGTTCAAATAAACTCAATTTTAATGAAGATTTTTTTCTATGACCTACTTACGTACCAAAGTGAAGTAAACAAAATAAAATGGTCATAAATTAAGTCATAGTAAAAACCTTGATTTTGACGTCAATTCGATAACAAAACAATAGCAAGGATTGATAACAACGATTACGTGATCACACACAATACCTAAAGAACAATACCTACTCAGTCATAATTTTGGCAAAGATATGATTGAAATCACAACGATAGCATTGTTTTATAGAACTAAGGCTGAGGTTAGCCATTGCGTAAGTAGAGCATCGCTGTTCGAGAAAAGTAAGAGTAAATAAAGGTAAATACCGGAGCGGTCGCCGGACAGCGAAAGTGGTAGCACGTGTCTGCTAGGCAATGACCTGGTGCTCGGAAAAGTTCGCGAGAACAAAAGTTTATTAAGAGACGTGCGAGCGACATATTGACATTAATCGTAATACCTGGTACAGTCAAAATATAAAATAACTTATATTAACGTAGAAGTAATCTCTAAATTTGTGTTGATTCTCTGTACGTTTGCAAACCCCAAAACAAGACAATTATTGTACAATAGAACTCGTAACAATAGAAATCGTTTTAAGTGTGAGTCTCGTTCCCAATAAAAGTAAATAATAAATTTGTTAATGTTAGTTATTAATGTACATGTGCATTTAATAACAAATACTTTCATCTTTGCTTATTGTAATTTGTCTGTTTTATCACATCTTATGAGAAATAAATGAATAATAAATAAATCTTTAAACTTAAGTAAATGGTGAGATAGATCTAACTAGCTTTCGCTTGAAATTCTGATTAATTGGATTAAGACGAGCGGATAGAAAACCGTGAATTGCAGATGA
Source organism: Epargyreus clarus clarus (assembly GCA_014595695.2). NCBI lineage: Eukaryota > Metazoa > Arthropoda > Insecta > Lepidoptera > Hesperiidae > Epargyreus > Epargyreus clarus. Next base: position 4,133,392 of record JACTTY020000033.1, read on the forward strand.
TTGGCCTTGATTACTGTTTATCTCACATTACTTAAGTAAACTGAATTATTCAGGTTATTAGTAGAAGGCTAAGGAGACTATGTACAGAAGATCCGATATTGGCAGTAGTCTCGTTTAGAGTAAAACCCACATTTAAGGTAGACATACTTTTCCGAGGCGTTTCAGCTTAGTCCTCAGGAGTAGAGTCCTCAGGATTTTCTGGGGTTAATTACAGATGTCCATGGTCGGTAATAGCCACTTACCATCAGGTGGACTACATATTCGTCTGCTACTCCTATATTATGAAAAATAAGTAAAAAGCTTACGTAGGATAATCCTCAGCGTGCAAACACAGTGTGTTCGTAAATAATTCACATTTAGCCTGTTCTGTAGGAGACGTGGGGAGTTTCCGTAGGTATCGGTCGACGGCGGCTGATAGGGTTGAGGTTGGCTCTGCAGTGGTGCGGCGGGTAGCAGGTGAGGGTTTCGGTGGATAGGTGCCCCGACGGATGAGGTTCCCTGGAATGATAAAATAATACTGTTATGGACTTTTAAAAGAAATAGCAAATAATTGGACACTAGTCCCCAAAATTACGTCGGAAGCCTCTGTCCTCA